>OY796684.1:38028858-39450175 GCA_963680715.1 Tetragnatha montana
GGAGACGGAAGAAAGATTTAGTGCTGGCTTCACGACACCCGTCCACTTATTGATTCAAGAGATTAGCTTCACAAATGAAGGAGAGCACTTCTCAGAAGTTACGCTGTAGGTGGCGATGACAGAAGTGGCAGTGATGGGTATGCTTTATGGCAGGGGTGTCAATTGTGGCTTTGCTGAGAGGTTTTCTCGGTTCACTATTGTAAAATGTTTAATTTAGCTAATTAAAACCATCCTAATCAAGTTGTGCCACAGGAATGTTAAAAATAGGAATGAAATCCATTTTTAAAGGTTGAGTTGTTCCAAATTTTTTGAGAAAGAACTCCTTTGAAAGGGTTATTTTCTAATTTGATTCCTTTTGAAACACGTTTTTTTTGCCTGACATTCAAAAGGAGCCTAAAAAATATACCTATTGGTAGAAACATAAAAAAACAGAGAGGGAGCTTTGTGACATTGCAGATGCATCAAATTCCAGTTATTTTTTTGAAGAGACATTTATATTTTTTATATATTTTAAGTTATTCCCTTCTTTTTTGGTTCTCGTACACCATTATAATGAACAGTACCGAATCAATAAAATGTTATTTGTTTCCAGTGAAGTTCTTTCTGACATAATTAAGTTTCAAAAATGTTTAGTACACTGCTACAATTAAGTCGAAAATGTAGTATCAAAATATAATTAAAATTGAAATGTAAAATATTTCTTAAAATTTTATAAAAGGAAAAATCCATCACCTCTTTTTTTCACAAGGAAAAATTTCTTCTTTTTATTAAGATAAAAGACTAAAAGACGTGTTCACATCTAGCGAATATTTTTATTTGGTCTTGAACTTTCTTTAATCAGAAGATGCGATACATATTTGCATATATGAAAACATACGCTTAAGAAAATAGACGCAGGTTAGACAAGTTGAGGTTTATAAAGAGTTTTACTTGCTGCTCTAATGTCTAACCTTAGGAGAATCGGATACGCATCACTTGGCGATTGTCTTTTAGAGAATCGATTTTCCACTTTTTCAATTGGGTGTGTTTTTTACGAGGCACTTTAATACAAGTTTTAAACCAGGGATGGGCAATCTTTTTAAAATCAAGGACGATAGGTGAAAAAGGACATTGCCCACCAAACTTCCTCCATTATTAAAGAGGGGGGAAACTGAATCGTCACGAGTTCGGGGTTGACCGTCCCTGATATGTAATGGTTCTTTTATAAATATTTAAAATACCTATTGAATTGATGTAAACTTGCAGGGTCCTTTTTTTCCAAAAATGTTACTGTATTTTAGATTTATTTTTATTAGAAAAGAGTCTTCTATAGATGCCCATGTCTTATTTAACAGTGCACTAATTCCTCGTAATTATGACAGTGTTTTTAAAGAATCTCCATAAATCTCCATTGCAATATTTATTTATGGAGAGTAAAGTTTGTGTGAATATAAATAAAATGAAAACAATTTAGAATGACAATTCAATTCGTGTGTGCTGATACTTCACCACATACATTGCAATCAGTGACGGATCCAGAAACTAAACTAGGATGGGCCGATTCTGTGCATCCTTCATGCCTGTAGCTCAGACTTTCGTTTCGAGGGTGGGTTGACTCAAAACTATTTTAAAGCTCTCGTCCCACATGTACATCGTACATTATCGAATTAAACTAGCCTTTTAGAACACTTACAGCTATAGTTTGAATATTGGCATACAATGTGGTATATTAAAGTTTGGTTTGGTTATTGTCTTATGGCGCAAGAATAAAATAATTTGTATAGTAAAAATGGGATGAGAAAGGGAAGAGAGGGATAGTCCTCCCTCATGATTTTATTTTTTTTGAAATTTGATCCATAAAATAAGATTTAATTTCCTTCTAATGACATACACACTGAGGATCACAATTGCCCCCTGAATTCTGAATTACTTTAATAGATTACGATGCAAATAGCCTCATCATCCACAACACCAATTAAATCATCTTCGCATAAACATAAACAACACATCTCGTTTTTCTCTCGATCATTTTAAAGAGAAATGGATCACTGATCGTTTTAATGCGATATTCAACTGCTAATCGAGTAGCGCGATCGCTCCGATCCTCTTCTAACGAGATCTGCAGGAGATCGAGAGCCATATCGATCATCTTCCTTCCAATGAGCAGAGCTACTGTCATTGGGGCACTCAATCTTGATTCTTCTCAATGAGCAACTGCTCTCGCTGCTATCATTTCGATATGAATGATGAATCAAGGAAGCAGGAAAGGTCAAACGGTTAAATTGCCCTTCTGCTGGTGCTTGGGATTCAATTAGTAATGACTTGCTTGTTTTGATTCCCCAATTTCCGATTCAGGAAATACTTGAAAAAAGGTATTATGATGGTTTGGGTTGAATAAATTTAAAAAATTTATTCAGAAGAGATGAAATTTAAGAATTCAAATTAACTTTGGATGGGGGTTTTGTTGAATTATGGTAGTGCTTCCATGTAGCTGTAATTCTGTTTAAGAAAAATGCAATCTCATACGTTTTTATTTTATCCAATGACTTTTATTATTTGATTGTCATCTCAAAAGATAAATGTACTATCAAACTACAGCTTAACTTTAATACAATTTTTAAAAAAGATAAATTTAAGAGAATATTTTTATAGGATATTTCAGAAACAGAGTTCGTATAGTTTGTAGAGCTTTTATATACTATTCAAATAAGAAACAAATTATGATTCTGTTATTAGTTAAATATATTGATATTGAAATTATAATGATGATCTGGTTCTAAATTAAAATGAGGATAACTTTAGTATATGTTTAGTTTATTTTAATTTTATTTATTATATTTTTATTATTTATTTTTGAAACCCCACAGATATTTTATACATAATTTTTGTTGCAAGGATATTAAAGACGATTTCTCTGTTCCTCAATTATTCTCTATTTTGAATAAAGTTTAACTTTTGAAGAGGCCTAAAAGCAAACCAAATATTTACTAGAATATCCTGGATTCGGTTATGGTATAACGTCTTCTTCCTATTGTATTGAATTAAAAGAGACATTTCTTTAATACATTTTCTATAAGGACGTTTCTATTAAAGTAGATAGTATATGAATTGAGAAAAAATGTCTAGTCCTCTGAGGGTTGAAACCTCATTACACATCCACTATTCACTATTGCGTATAATATTTACAATGTTTTCCTCGTACTCTTTACTGACATAAGCACATTATTCCCTGAATATTAACGTATAAAAGTAATCGCCCCATTTACGCGGTACAGAATATTCCAAGCAATAAGTAAGTGTCCAAAACGACTATTAGCAATAAAACTTAGTCGGTCTTCCAGAATAATCACGACCGTTTACGAGGTCGCATCTGGCAGCGCGAATAAGAGCTGTTAATGCTTACGAGCTTGAGCTTCATCCGCGATTGTATTAATATCCTATCACCTTAACATCGCGTTTCTCATTATGCCGGCATAAACATGTCTAGGAACGATTGACTCATTTCCGTACACAATCACACCCAATCTCCAAAAACGAACGATCTTTTTGTTCCCTAAACGCTGCCCATTACGGATAATATACTTACTTCGAAATTATCCTCGCAACGGCAAAAGTTGGTTTTTCCCATCTACGTTTATGGAATATTTCAATAGAATCTCAATTTTTATCGCCCCGCGGGCCTGGCCATTAACATACCAATAATGGGAACCCAGATCCGAGATAGTGTAATGAATTTTCTATGCAGCTTGCCCCAAACAGCCTACAATTCTTAAAGCTGCCAATTACAGACTATCTTAGTGAATGCATAAACGGCTGCTGATGACAGTGTGCACTTGCCCGCCCTAATGATAGTTCTCTTTGGCGTCCACATGTGGATTCAAAGAGCGGATTGTGAAACATACGCAGGCACTTGAGAAGTGGGGGATGTTCAATGTTAAAACGTGATTTTGGAAACGGACATGGAAATAATAGACCACTTGGGCAGGGGGCCGACCACATATTGCGGCCGCTGCTATGTCATTTGGGCTCGGACCCGC
The DNA here is from genome assembly GCA_963680715.1 of Tetragnatha montana. NCBI lineage: Eukaryota > Metazoa > Arthropoda > Arachnida > Araneae > Tetragnathidae > Tetragnatha > Tetragnatha montana. The sequence continues at coordinate 38,032,875 of OY796684.1, forward strand.
GGGCAAACATCCTGAAATGGCATGAAATTCTATTTCTGCTGTTGCAGTCACGCGAGCTGTGGGGACTACAATCTGTAACCTCTCAGATCGATAACGTGTGACAGGTTAATTACGTCTTTTCTTTTCGCATCCAGAATCCGATGCTTAAGTAAAGACCTCTCATAACGGAATCAGATCCTGGTGTTTACTTCGGAAAGTAGTAAACTACAACAATGGCCGATTGAGGCAACTAACTCCAATCTAAAGCTAATAGAGAGATACAATTACTTTCTACAATGACCTTTCAATACTTTTTACAACTTCAATAACCTGTATTATAACCAAATTTGATGATGTTCCTTTGGATAGGTATTATGTGGTTTATTAAAAAGAGACACAATTTGGGCAAATCCTATTTTTAGGTAAAACTTTTCACTGTTCCAGTCACTTTGCATTTTAATCTTGCTTAGTACCATATGACACATCACAGTATTCGCTATGGATTTATATGCTTTTGTTCATTTTAAAGATTATGATATTAATGGTTCGAGTGCTCATTGGATTCAAATTATTAGGTTGTTTAAAATCTGATAATGTGACTTTGATGCATGGTACTACTATTTGTAGAAGTGAAGCACTAAAAATTAAACAAAACAGTTTCATAACCATGTTTATTTCCAATAAACTAATAGGAACTGCAGAGGTAAACAGACAGATGATTCAATGGAGTTTTGAGGAATTTCGTTTCATCTTTTTTATTTCGTAAGTACACTACTTGAAATTCTTAAATGCAAAATATACATACAGTGTAAATTCTTTATAGTATAACGATAATGTTTGTAACGATGTTTTTCTATGGTTCTGGGGAGGTCAAAGATAACAATAACAAACTGCCTATAGTATAATGTACTACTTTTTAAGTTTCTACAGTATCGTATGGACGTTAACAATATTTCTTGATGTTTTAGAAGTTACTTTTAAGTTAAAGCTTTATTTAAGGGTTTTATAAGTTAATTATTTTACTATGATATATTTTGCACATAAAGATAGAGATCTTGTTTTAAAAAAGTTTTAAAATTCAAAAAAAGGTTTAAGGTTTAAAAAAAATAAGTTACCTAACATCGATTCAAAGCAAGCAACACAATTTAATAAAAAGAAAAGTACATTTTAAAGAACCATAACTTGAACTCTCAATAAAAGAAATCCATTATAATCCACATGAATACTCCCCGCAATACATCAATCCAACCCGAAAAACAAGTGAGAAATAGAAATGAATCGCGCGCCCAAAAGCGAAACTGAAAGACTTTAAAAGCGCCTTTTGAAAAGTTCGACTCGGATCATCGTCGGTTCCATTTTACAAAAGCCGGGTTAATATTTCAGGTCGCTTCGGTTTTTGAGGGATGAATCGAATTCTTTGCGCCTTCCATCTTTTCAAATCGTTTTGCTGGTGCCGTCCATCACATTTCGGATGAGAACTTTCGAATGGAAAGTACTTGCGAAGTGATCATCCTTCATTTGGAGGGGATCCGACGACTCCGGAGTCAATTGAATCGTTTGTTTTAGAATGGAACGCGTCAATTTTTTAAAATTGCCTTTTTCCATTGAAAAACGTTGCTGCGGGGACACATTTGGTGTAAAGCGATTACACCTTTTATGTGTTGCGGGGAGGGAGGGTGAATACGTTTATTTATTAAAGGGTATGTCTGGAAGATATATCATATATTTATTCTCTAAACTGTTGATTGAGTTGGGTTGGAGGGGGGATTAGGGGAAGCAATAAGGAACAACTAATTTATTTATTGAAAATTGATACTTTGTTGTTGGGGTGAAATTCAGTCGAATTAATGAGAAATCTCGAAAAGACTGCATACTTTTTGTCATGGCGATGATAATAAAGATAAATTTATCTTTCTAAAAATATAGCTTTTGAATTGAGGATAAGTCTAAATGACTTTTCAGCCTAAAATGTCATGATAAAAATTAAAAACTTTACAATGTTATTAGTTTTGTCCCTATTTTAATACCTACTGAATATTTTAATGTCTATTTACTGGTAAACTAAACCTTTGTAGTTTTTTTTTCATATTTTTAAAATTTTGATACATTTTAATTTCTACCTATTAACAAAACCGTTATTTTATATGATTGATGGATTAGAGGTTAAAGTGAGTTAGTGACATTTTTCTCCACATCGCAACCAGGGGGAATGTTTTTTTTCAATACCAGTATGTAAGACAATTAATTGTTCACATTTCATATAATTTCTTACTTAAGAATTTAATGTGAATTATTTTGTCTTTATATTATTGAAAATTAAATGATTTTTTAATATATATTTCACCACTATTTTGAATCTATGTGACATATATGGAGATTGTTATAAAAAACTATGACTAATTTAATTAAAAAAAAAATCTTAATTTGTGTTCTTAAAAAGGGAACACATCTAATGGCCGTCCGGTTTTGTACACGATCCTGTTTTCGGATCATACTTGAGAAAAATCTCACATCATTTTCACCCAACCGATCCTATGCTGCAATGAAAGCACAGTGTGTATATTGGGTATTTTCTTTTTAATTCAAACCTTCATTAAACTTGAAAATAATAGAAATATGCAGTACCATGAAGTAATTATCGAATTTAATACATCAATATACATCAATGACTTATAAACTAATATTTGAATTTATTAGATTTTTGTACAATTTTAATTACTGCAGAACCCCCCGTTGGTAAATTGAAAAATTTTGAATAAAAGGCCTTAAAAAATCCTATACAAAACCTCAAAATTAATGACCCTAGATTTTAAACATACAAAAATCAAACTAACTTAATTTGATGTTTTTATTACTTTAATTACAATAATTTAATTTATAAGTATATAGATGCCACTCTAGTCCTCTCGAAAATGAATAAAAAAAAGATGGCTATGTCGGTTAAACGAGTGTGGTTAAAAAGCATTTTGGTTAAGGTAATCTACTAAGTTTGGGGACATTTTTAAAAAATATTGCTTAAATAAGTTTTTAAAGGTTTCTTTAAGACAGGTATGGGCAACCTTTTCGAATCCGCGGGCCGGACTCAAAGATTATAATGACGTGGAGGGCCAAAGAGTAGATTATAGGTAATATTTTTTAAGTAAAAAAATGAGGCTCTATTTATTATATATATTTATGAAGTTTAATTCTAAAGTTAAAAATTAATCTGGACTTGTACAATATCTAGATTACATAAAATAATTATAATGAAGTTACATTAATCTAGACTAGAATAATATTAGTACATACAAGAATTATAAAGTTAGTTACATTAATCTACACTAGATTCATATTTTGATTACATACAAAAATTATAATGTTAAAGTTACAAAAATCTGGACTAGAATAACATTATCTGGATTACATACAATAATTATAAAGTAAAAGTTACATTAATTAGGACTTGAATAATATCTCGATTACATATAAAAATTATAATGTTTAAGTCACAATCTGGACTAGAATCTAGAGGGGCACGCATCAGTGGCGCATCCAAGATTTGGTTTTAGGGGGGGCTAAGAATTTTCATAATCCAATTATATCTTCTTGATTATCTTAATATGGAACAGGGGTAGTGAATTATCCTGCTCCAACCACTAAAAGGGTCCTGGTGGTCCCCCCCCCAGAATTATTTTGGAAATTTAAGTCAAAAAACCCGCTTTCCAACTCGTTTTGGTACACCTCATCCGAAATTTGGACAGATTTTATGGTAGAATTTTTGCGTTTTGACAAACTTAATATAAAATAGAGTTGTAATAATAGTTACAAGTATCAAGGGGGTCTGGAGGTCCTCCCTCAGAAATTTTTTGAAAATTTTACCCTAAAATAACAAGGTTTTAACTCATTTTGGTGCATAAAATTCCATATTATGTAGTGTAGAACTTTTCATTTGGGGGGGGGCTTCAGCCCGAAAGCCCCCCCCCCCCAATAGATCCGCCACTGGGCACGCTTATAGACCCCTCCCAAAAACGAAATATAGTTGTATACAGTACATTTTAACTGCTAAAATTAAGTTCTTTTCGGGGGAAAGTTCCGTATCTTTCGCACTTGTTGACGAAAACCAGAGTGATTTTTAAGTACAATTTTTAAAATGTTCCGCTGGCCGGACCAAATGACGTGGCGGGCCGGAGGTTGCCCACCGTTGCTTAAGAGAACATATTTCAAAACTATAAGAGAACATATTTCAAAACTATAAGAAAAACTAAAAAAAAATATTTTAAAAATTATTTTTAAAATATTGAGAAATTTTTACGAAATTTAGGCTAAATTTTCACGTTACTCCAAAAAAGTTTATACAAGTTCTAAACAAGATACAAACATGTTGCTTGGCAGAAATTGAAGTTTATACATACATCTGTGCTGGGAACTACAACAATTTCATTACTATACTGGCTCAGATACCGATGTAACAAATACAAAATCAATCATATAGAAATTTAGCAAAAAATAAAATTTCTTAAGTAAAAACATTTGATAAATTCATTAATTTAAAAAATATTCTTAGATAATAACACAAAACATTCATTATAATATGAACAACAAACTCAGAAAGTTTTGTAATCATTTTTAAAGAAGTATGGGAGAAATCACAGTTACCGTGAACCCCTACTGCTCAAAAACACCTTTCCTCACAAAATGCGCGTAAAAATATTTCCGGCCACAATAGGAGATAACTTTTTGGAACTAAAAAGCTGTTGTAACTCCTTTTCTATCTCACCTGGGATAAAAAGTAATACATTTTTGGAAACCTTATTAAAATGGCTTTAAAAATAGATCATCAGTTTTTTTAATACATTTTTTTGACGAAAACGATGATTTCAGGGTAGTTGCAAATACCTTTGAGGTTCAACTGCATTTCCATACTATAAGTATATTTTTATTACGTGGGAGTGGAACCATTAAAAGACTGAACACATTTAGTTTTTTCAAGTCACACATATGAATAGAAACAATGTTGACCCCAAATGTAGGACCCTGTACTGCAAAGCTTCGAAGGTAACTCCCAACAAATACCTCCGGAACAAAAAGCAACCAAGAAACCCATAAAACACCCACAAAGAAAGCGGTAAACTTCCCCTGCAGCCCCCACCTTTTAATGAGTTCGCCTTCAAAAGAGAAACGATCATTGTGATCGGGCGTGTAAAAGACTCGGGAGATTGTCATCATTTGAGTCCGCGCGATTCGTAATTGATCGCACATCCACTTGGAGCAGAAAGTGCACTAAAGCTCCCAATTCCTTTCGTAAGTAGCCCCAGGCGGCGGTCATTTATTGGTCAGGAGCGCTGGCCGGAGCGTGACCACTTATAATCAGAAGAGTGCCTTTTAGCGCGAGTACAATCCCCCTAATGAAAGCAACAGACGATTGCTCCTGTAATGAGAAGAAATGAATTGCACACAAGTCTCGCTCTTTGGACTAATTTTCAATCACCCTTGAAAAGCCCCGTTGTGGATGAGGACTCTTCCTTGGGGAGGAATTCTTATTAAGGAGGAGAACTTTTCCTTGGAATTTGTTTTTCGAAGGGTGTTTGGGTTAATTTTTTAGAGGCTCGAAAATTTTGGCTTTGCTGATGTGTAGGAATTGCGTTTTTCTGTTATTTTCTTCCGTTTGGTAGACGTTGTTGCTGGAAGGATCGAATTCATTCACTTTTCATTCCTTTTAATCTTTTATATTTTCGAATGAAATTAAATTTTTAAAACTAATTTATAGCTTGCTTTATGTTTTGGAAATTTGTTCATCTTAATAACTTCAAATTAATTTAAATTAACTAAAAACATATTTTTAATTTTCATAGTTTTATAAAATTATTAAATATGAACTCGTGCGTTAGAAAAATATCTTCTATTTAAAGATAGCTATCGCTAATAGTATTTGAGAATGATACAAATCCCAAAATACGGTAAAAGGAACCCAAAATGCATTATCAAATCATTTATATAATCAAAGCAGAAGTTAAGAAAAATTGTAGGTTTAGATGAATAGGAAAGCATAAAAGTAAAATTAAATGAAAAACTCTTTCAAAAATAAACAGCCGAACAGAAATACAGCCGAACAGAAATTTATAATTTATTACATTATTACAAAATTTCTTTCAAACATAATAATAGAAATAGGTGGACAGGCAGAAGCACAAAAACAATGAAAATAGTTAATCGCAATAATTAAAAAAATACACCCAACTAATTTTAAAAAATTAAAAAATACTACATAAAAAATATCAAAAAGGTATAATAAGTAAAAGTTTATAAAAATGCAGTGGAATACAACTAATCAGCAGTACGTGTTTACAAAAATGACTAGAAGTAAAAAAAAATGATTGGATAAGTTAGTTATAGCAATAAACATAAAAATAAATTTCAGAAATAAAAAAAATAAATTGGTTTAATTAATAATAAAACTTAACTGGAGATTAAATAAAAATTATTACACAGAAACTCACACAAGCACTGAAGCGTTCACAAAAATAAAGAATTGAATAGATCAAACCATCCAGAACTCTCAATAAGCAAACAAAATTACGGAATTCATTAACAGAAACTCACCAATTAAAAAAACTGTACAACCGGACTCAACAGTTAAGAGACCTTTCCCGCAGCTTTTTCCGCGGTTGCGTCTTCGCACATGCGAGGGCAGGGAAAGGGGGGGGGGCGGGAGCGCTCGTCCATCTTTGTTAGTGTCTAGTTGCGGGGAGGGGTACACGCGCGCGTGAATCACTTCCACCCCAATCAATAATTTTATCTTGCCTTAGAGAATTCAATAACATTACGGATAGTGGTCACTTGATGTACACCTTCCCTTTTTATGACTCCAATGGAAATACACTCGGTCGGCAATGCAGTCACGCTCCCCAAGAATCTCGAATGCAATTTGCCTAGGCTATATAGGTCATTGCGGTCTATGGCTGAAGAGGAGAGTACTGCCCATAGCTACCATCTAGGAAAAAGGTGTGTTATGGCCCGTCTATGGTAAAGTGGAATCAAGGAAGCTTCCCCAAGAGATGGAGTCAATTATGCACGGGTAAAGTTGATTTCCTTTCCCCTTTTGTTCGGCTCATTTCTTTAGAAGGGGTGAAGGGATTCATCAAGTTTGTAGTTGGTCTGTAAATGCTTTTAATTTTATTAATGACTAACTGATGAATGGATTTCTGGAATTTCTTTTAGTCTGCTGAACCCCAAAGTACTCTATCGCAGTCTTTAGTGGAAGTAACAATTACAACTTTATTCATAAAGACAAACACCTTTGATATTTTTAAGTACACATCTTTCAAGCAGTTTGAAAGTTAAGACCAAAATCTCTCTTTGCTTAACATTTAAGAATATTTAGTATCTTTTTCATTAATTTAGTAAAATGGTTCTATTGTCTAAATCCAAAAATGGTCTATTTTTGACATTCATAAATACAGCTTCTCTATCACTTTCGATCAATAAGCTAATTAAAATAGGACATGTCGATAACACCATTAACAATTAGAGGTAAAAATACTATTGGTTTAATTATTTCTTTATAACTTGAAGTATATAAACCATGTAACGAATTTAACGTATTCTGAGTTCGTGTAAAACAAATTTTATGCTATAATCGATTGTGGAATTTTTTTAAAACGAGACAAAAAAAGCCATTTTATATTTTCCGTCAAAAATATCCAAATAACTGCGTATTGGATGGTTTTTTCTGTAGAAATAGGCAAGCCACGATTTTTGAAGTGAAACCAATTGGTGCTTGTATCGAATGGAAATTGAATCAACAAGGGGAACTGATGTTCAGAGGGCTGTTTGATGTTTTAATAATTGAGTTAATAAGGAGGTTAAAAACAATAACCAACTTATGAAATCAAATAAAGGGAATATGTCGAAATGGCGTGCATTTCTAAAGTATGTACTATAAACTCGCAAAAAAAGCGTAAAGTGTAATGAGGCCCCAACTACCCTTGATTGGGATTCTACATGATGAGTTTATACCCACGTGACATGCTTCGAAATGCAGTATAAGCCCATTTGAGAAGCAGAGATTAGCAATTTATTTTATTTGAGAAGGATACTTGGCCCGTTCAAAACTCGGAAAAGCAATTGCACTCGTACGTTTTTCAAATCATCAGGCGTGCACACGATTTTCGAGAGAAGTGAAGAAATCAATTCACGAAATCAAATTCGGGGCCATTAGGGGCAGCTAATGCCCTCCCAATTAGTTCCCGATCTGTACATTTTGCATGAGAACGGCCTGAAAAACCCCCTCAAGAGTACCGAGTTTTATTGCGCGACCGCATTGACCCTACTGACAGGAGACTGTTGAAGGTGATACATTATTGAAAGGGGCCATTAGATAGTCCAGATGTGGGCCATTATAAGACACGCCGCGATTCAAAAACGTACTCCAGCTTTGGGGCTATTTATCAATTCAAGCGGAATGGAAAGTTAGAACGGGGGTTAATAAAATTTAAACTTTGATTGGGGCCAAATGTTTCCGATGGAAAGTCTGGGGTACGTAATTGCGCTTTGAAATAGCCGGCAATCTTTTCAAGGACTGCATTCCAAATGGTCACTCTGCTTTTAATGTCTGGATTGAAAAGAATGACATGACTTTTTATGGAAATGATTTCGACCCTTGCCGCAGTTTGCTTCAAATGCAGTATTCATTTCTCATTTATTTTAGTGAACTTTCTAAAGATAAATTGTTACTGCTTTTCCCGTGCCCCTTCAATGGCTTCGAAAGGGACGAGGTTCGTCTCAGAGTGATTTTTAGCTGGGATTGGCTTTTTTTAGAGTTGACGGAGATCAGGTGGAAACTTGATGTTTTTTAATACAGAAGGGGGGTATTGGAACTTGCATATGTGATTATGTATTTTCTTGAATGATTTTGAACTTGAATGTTATGAAAAAATACTTCCAATCAGTTTATTGTTTAAAAATTCAACTATGGATCATTCTTTTTTTAATATTCCTTTAGATATCATTATGAACTATATTTTATTTTTGATAATGCCTAATTAAGTTTCTGGGAATTAATCAACAGAATGATGAAAAATTTATAAATATGGGTATAATGGGACTTTTCACATTGAAAGAATATTTTGAGTAAAAATCAGTTTTAGAGAGTATTAAACTTTATTTTTAAATTTCCTCTGATTTTCACAGTTTCCTGAATCAATTTTTAGATTTTGAGTTTTCTATACAAAATTTAAAGAGAATTTAGAACATAACAGAGTATATTCCTTTTTTCCTCAAAACGTTGGAAAAGATTTTATGTAGTTATCTATCAAGTTTAAATGGAGGAAAGGCGATAATGGTTTCATATAGAAATGAGGCGAAAAAGAGTTAAGAAGCTCGAGAACAACTAATAGTACTTACAGCATTTAAATAACAGTATTTGCAGATTTTGTGTGTAAAACTTTATTAGTTATTTTAGTAGACATACATTTAACTTTTAATACCATATTACTTAAAGTTATTGAAAAATGAAACCTCTAATTTGTGAAGAGGATAGGCCGGAAATGTGTGCACTATAAAATATCCTATACGGAACTTCTAACTTAATTTAATGTTTTTCATTTCACTAAATTTTGTTCATTTTCCAGAAACTTATCCAATCTGAAAAACAAATATCAATCCCTAGCCACTCAGCTTTGGACATGTTTTATTGCATTACTTCTGTTTCAAACACAGTTAACTCAATGCACAGCGCCTCTTGAGTGAAGTAAATGCAACGCAAGATCTAAAAACTCAAAATTTATCCCAGTGAAATCCGTGTCTTTCAGGAATCCCTCGTAAAACACACCCGTGCAATCTAATATCTCAACAAAAAGTAGGCCTTAATCTAAACAAAACGCGGCTTTTCAGAAAACATATTCGAACAATCCCACTCTCCCCTGCTTTGTAATTCAATTTCTGCGTTTTAAGTAAGCTTTGAGGTAAACACTCGTTTAGCTCCCAGAGATATTTTTGCAACTCGAGAAGGAATGTTCACTTACGAGTGAATACAAGATTGCGCATGATGAATGCAACCGTCTCAGTCCTACCCCGGCTGAGATTGCGTTTGATGTGATAGAAACCTAAGCCGGTTAGGCCTGAGAGGATTTCGAGCGAGCCTCCAATTTAAGCAGCGCAGTTGAATTGTGCCATTTTTCACGTTTAAGGGAGAAAAATGTGACTCGGCTTCGCATTCAATAAACCTTTTATCCGCAATCAGGGTTCTCTGGGCGAAGTAATCCCATAATGGTGGGCGAGATGATTGTATCGTCTGAAGGAAAACCAACACCAAGTGCAAATGAGGGGCAAGCGCGTCTCACGACTGCGGCAGGTGTAGCAGCAACGTCATTTGCGCCGGGCTCACGAGATGGTAAAAAGACAGGAACAGATAGCCGGTGCTCTACAAATTACATAGAGCGAACAAGACTAATGGCATGAGCCTGCTTCGAACCTCTGATTATCATTAATTTATGAAGCCGATCGTGCACTGCTCCAATCGAATGCTTTTAATACTCCATTGGATGGTGAGCGGCATTTGCGATTGGAGTTTTAGGAAAGGCCTCGCCTTGGACAATATGGCCCTTCCCCTGCTGGCAGCATGGAGGAGGAATGGCCATGCAGGGATAATGAGTGAGTGAGTCATTTCATTCGAGCCTCTTTGCTTTTGGAGAGGCTCTTCAAGTGCGGTTAACAGTTTGGCGGTATTGCTTACGTTTTTTTTTGCAATAAATGTACCGATTAACGTTTAAATTTCCAGAAAGGATAAAATAGAGTAGAATAGTTTTCTCATTTCATATTAAATAGAGTTTGGTTCAATTCCGTTATCTGCTCCTTTAAATATTGCAGAGTACCAAATATTCAAATATCGCCAATTTTGATGATTGTCTTTGTTATAACTGTTTTTAATTTTTCCAAAAAAAATTGAAGTAAAATTGAGACGTTCGTAGCAACAACGAGCTAGCTCCAACTTGGAATTTGCTTGTTATTGCTTCAAATTGTATCAATTACATTGTATCTATTTTCAAAAGTAAACTGCCTCAAATAGTGCCTCACTATCTCAGCCGACCTTGAAGTTGCATGCAGAATTTGTCCCCAATTTTTAATAGTTTTTTCCACAATCCCTCTAGCGACAAATAACTATAAATTATTATTTTTGGTTCTATAGAAAGATTCTCATAGATAGCAAACAGGGATAAAACAAAAGTTTTTAAACTTTAAGAACAATAGAATAATTTATTACACTATCTAAATTATACTGTCTTACTATTTAAATAAACTGTTTTATGTACGTAATTTTCCGAGAAAAGGTAACATGAGAGTCAGTTTTATCAGCGTTTCAATACCACGTAAAAATTGAAAAAATAGCTAAAAATGTATAGTACAAATTTGAGCTATAAACGAAGTCCAATACTGAAATTTTATACGTTTTATTTATTGAACTTTTTTATGCTCAACATTTTAAAATTTCCAAATAAATAAAACAAATCTTAACTTGTGATTTACTTCCAGTACCAGTAGGGCACAGAATGGTGATCTAACGCATGGTTAATTAAACTATTACCACGCCATAGATACTTCTAATATTAATTTCATTTTCCTCCATCAAATATAGACACACTAATAAATTACCTCTAAAAACCTCTTAAATCGCAAAGTTTAAAGATGCCATTCGGACGCATTAAAAATGAAGGACTCTTTCAAAGAAGAGAGAGAAAGCGAACCCTTCTTTATGCACGCTGTCAAAATAGTTGAGTTGTCAGTGCGAATTTCGGTCCACTCGCTGCCCGGAACATATGGCCGGCCATTTCTTCGCGGGTTACTGTCAGATCAAATTGATTGAAGCGACGGATCATATCTCTTCCGTTCAACATTTTGGACGTTTATTTCTACGCTTTCTATGAAGCGCACTTGATTGGATCTGCTTTCGCTGCAAGGGGATCAGTTAAATATTTCCGAGCCGCTGCTTTCGTCTTTCCGCAGAAATTATCTTCCGTTTTTAGGTAGAATTTAAAGATGGGTATCGGAGAAAGGTGAATATATGTAATGCTTTTGAATTTATCTTAAAATCTAAGCACTTTTTTTTTAAAAAAAGTTAACCGTGTATAGAAGTTAAAGATAGAAGAATTCAGTTTTTAAGAAATATTTAATTTTTTGAAAATTTCTACACTAATTCCACGAAATTGTTTTTGGTTTGGTATATAATTCAAAATTTATCGAAGCAAGGTGGATATCTAACGCTTTTCAAGTAGGTGTTCAAATTTAAGTAGTATTTTTTTTAAATATTTTTAATCATATACTTTTAATGATAGTGAAAGACGGGGAAAGTTCAATGTTTGAGAAATATTTTACAGTTTGGTAAAATTCGATAGAAATTTTTTATTTTATGGAAACGGTGTTTATGTTAAGGATGATGTTATAAATCCGGGCATTATTAATAATGCCCGCGTATTTCGGCTTAAGTGATAAATTTTAAAACTGTTGAAAGAACTATATTACAAAATTTTATATTTTTATTATTAAAGTGATTAATGTCATGGAATTTACCACATTGCCCGCCTCATTTCGGGCATTATTGATAATGCCCGTCTTATCACTTTTCCTGTAAAATTTGTTACAACAACGAAATTGTTGTTTTAAAATACATACTAGTTGAAATGATTGTTTTTGTTTAAGATAAACTTCTAATATTTATTAGTTTATGTACTCAAAATTTAGTGATTTTAGTCTGATATAAAATTGGTCACTTAAAAGAAAGCATTTGTTTAAAAATTTGAAATTGCATAAACACTTTTCTTAAATTGATTTTAATATACTTATGTATTATCGTTCTTTGTCTTTCAATATCAAGTTTATAAGAACGTAAATGAAATATTGGTAAAAATACCAAACTATTTCCTGAAACGTTTTTTAATTAATCTATTAGTTTAAGTAAAAAGCTGAATGTTGTTTTTTATTTACAAAAACTGTGGAGTTAAAATGAATACAATTGATGTATTAAGGTTATGTAGGCTAAAAGAAACTTTTCTATATTCCTCCCATAATTATATCTCACTTCCAGGGTTTATTCCCAGGGTTTGTTTTATTAAAATAGTAATCTAAACAATTTATTAGAGCATATTAAATAAAGATACTCATTTAATAGCAAATTATTATAAGTTTGCTATGGTTATTAAAATGTTAAAATAACGTTTCACTAGAATAGAAAACATCTTCTTTGTTTATTTCACATTTAAAGCTTTTTTTTGGAGCTTCCTTCAATTTAAAAGAAAAATATTTCACAACTTACGTTTTTGAGATATAAAAAGAGTTACTTACAGTTTTCATATTTTGCTACAAGAATATTGATTGATAAGGATACAGATTTGAATATTCTTATTCATTTCAGACAGTGTGTCTGACATTGTGCCCAGCACTTGAAATTTAACGGAAATATACGGAATATCCGGATTTCTTTGAATCAATTTCATTTAAGAGGTAAGTGAAGCACAGTTTCTTCCCATAAGTATAATAATTTTACCGACATATTTGTTTCCGTATTTAACTCTTTAGTGCGATGTTTTTTTATACGTCTCTACATATTTGCAATACGTTCACTCTAAAGCAGTCATGGGCAAAGTACGGCCCGCGGGCTAAGTGCGGCCCTTCGGACAAGTCAATCCGGCCCGCGGCATGGTTTTGAATAACCCCTACATAGGACATAATGTTTTTTTATATATGACTACCATTTAGCTACATTACTGCAAATCAGCTCATCCCAGTTTCTACCAGATTATGAAAAACTTTTAGAATCTCAGTATCACAGTTTCATCTGTCACATACGCCTTCCTACTCTTCTAAAGAACAATACATTTTGTAACTCCCCCCCCCAATTTTTAAAATTGTAGCTTTTAATATAAGTTGTGTGTGATGTAAAAATCAACTCTAAAAATTACCACTCATGAACATTTTTGTTAATTTTTTAGTTTCCGGCCCGCCTGGATAATTTTTTTATTTTATCCGGCCCTCCCCTTGAAAAGTTTGCCCATGTCTGCTCTAAAGGGTTTAATTTAACTTATTTAAGACGTCATATCGCACGATAGAGGGATACACTACGAAAGTAAATATACTAGTAAATATAAGAGCCCCGGCACTTTTGCCCCGCACGTGCCCTTTCTAAAACAGGCGATTCGATCCTCCATCTGGGAATTCCAAAGTGACAAAAGTGAAGAGATTAAGTTGAGGATGGCAGTAATCGAAAGTGATCTCAAAAGTATCTGTCCTTCAATGTTAGAAGCATCCCAAAGCTATTTCCTTTATTAGCTGCTCATCTCAAGAATTACTTTGTCCATGATGTCCGAACAAAGAAAGAAATTGAGATCTACCACTCCTGACGGGAGTTTGGGGATAAAGCAGAGCTCGTCAAAATCTCTCGGATGTTGCCCAGGTGGAGCCATTTGGCGCTCGCACATTTCTTATGCCAATTGGATTTGGATCACATTTCCGAAATCTAACTCCAAAACGCTGTTATTTTTTTCAAGTGATTTCTGAGTGGTGGAAAATAAAGAGTTGTGATAAACGATGGGAAAAACTGCCACTCAGTAAAATAACAATACTCGGGAGCTGACGTGTGGATTTATTGTAGGGAGCACTGGAATTTATGTAGTATTCTTATATGGTTATATTCCATTAAAACTTTTAAAACAGATTAAAAACGTTTTTAAAATTTAATTACATGATAATTTATATGTGTGTATTTTAATATTAATCCGATAGGTAGAAAAATTCTTAATTGTAAAATTTTAATTTTTTATTTATTTTTAACAAAATACCTCTTTTTATTTCATTAAAAATTTATTGTTTTTATTTTAAATTTCCACACCCTTTTTTACTTTATATTTTTAGTTTCGCAAGCCTTTAGAAATTGTGAACATTTATCAGTAATAGCTCCAAAAATAAAACCTTACTTAAGGAATTTTATACCGAAGCTCTTCAATGTGTGTTTTGTTCTTTAGCTTATAAAGAAAAAAACTGGTAAAAATTTAATTATATGTTATAGTGATAAATTTGAACCTCATCAATTACCGTTTAAGTTGGCATTTGATCAAAATAGGTACTGCAAACTTAAAATAGTACTCCTATTTCACCATGTGGGTACACCGAAGATAATCTGAAAAATCTTTAATTTGCTCTGATCGTCTAAAAACATAACGTCTTTTTTTAAAATGATATAGATCCACGTTTGTTAGTTTTTTAAAACCAAGTATACAAAATTAGTTTGAAAAAGAATACACATGCATTTAAAACCACATAAAATGATAAGGAAATCAATTATTTACTACCGTTATGCAATTTGAAAATAAAAAAAAAACATTAAAAATACTAATGCAGAAATCAAAGAATCTCACATAAAAACAATAGTCCTTAGTTTTACTCGTTACTTGTAGGGGGTGCTAAACTTAATGTTTATAAGAACGTAAAGGCCCAAAACTGTTTTGCATATTCACTTTCCATCAAAACGTGTTTCGCAAACAAGAAATGAAAGTCATTACTAAACGATCATTCATATTTTCGAAATTGAGGCAACTTCATTCAAATTTACATTCACGTTCAACAACGATCGGTTAATTGACAACTTGAAATAAGTCTGTCTTTAATGATCTCGAAATGACTCTTCCTTAGATACCACTAAATAAATCGTGCCATCATTCGGATCGTGATTATTAAAATTATAATTTCTTTCTCATATTTTGATGACTCGATTGCTTTTCTTGGTATTTCTGACACATTACTGCGAAACGAAGAAACGGATGTTCAAAATCACGATAAAGAAACCCAAAGAACGTGATAAATATTCATGACAAATACGTACACAATAAAACGGAACGCGTATTTCAAAGAATGGGAAAATCGTTCCCGAGTTAATTTTATGTATATTTTTAACTTTCGAATGGTTGTAAAGTGAGGCTTAATAAAGTTGCATTTGTGAGTGTCTCAATTTTGAACAAGTTTTGGGGAGGTTTGTCTTTGTTCTAAATTGCTGGTGGTTTGTAGAAGGAAATTGTTTTAAATTTATTTTTCTTTACATAATTTGTTAAACTCACCTTTAACCCACTTTGTTTCATACATTTTGGACATGGCAAGTGATTTTGAGTGTGATTAGGCAAACTTTATCAAATACCATTCACAGAGTATGCCCTTCAAAGAAAACTCGTGGTTTTATAACAATAAAATGAACAGGTTACCTCATATGAGAGTGAGGATGATGATACAGTATACTATGGAGATAAGATTTTTCAGGGTCTTATCCAATACAAATACTGTACGAGACAAAGTTTATTCTAAGTACCTATTTACTTTTAAAATAGAACTTTATGTAGGGGTATCGCAGAAAAATATTTCTATAGAA
This sequence comes from Tetragnatha montana, assembly GCA_963680715.1. Taxonomy (NCBI): domain Eukaryota; kingdom Metazoa; phylum Arthropoda; class Arachnida; order Araneae; family Tetragnathidae; genus Tetragnatha; species Tetragnatha montana. The sequence goes on from OY796684.1 coordinate 38,049,238, forward strand.
TCAAAAGATCTTCTGTTTCAGTAATAAACCTGAAACCAATTTTTTTTTTAAATTTTAGCTTGATAAACATTGTATATAATAAATTACATTTAATATACAGAGACCACTTTGTATCAAATTAAACTTAAATAAGAACGTTATATTGTTAATTACCATATCTCGTCAGCATACCAATTGTGTTGAATGCTTCTGATTTGAAACAATTTGTGCTATACACAATATACTAAAATTCATTGTAAATTTTAAATTAAACTCAGTTAAATTTTGCTCGATTTTAAGACAAAACAAAGACAATTACTATACTCGACAGCAACGTTTCCTGACCCTATGACGTCACTACGCGGAAGCAGAAACTGCGTAGACAGAAAGCCTGTTGGGTTGCTAGGAAGAGTTTCGGTGATAAAAAGACGCTATATACGTATACATGGGTTTAACAAAATAATCATATTTTTAAACTGACGTTCCTCATTTCACTCAAAAACATTTCACACACCCCGCTGGGAACTACTTTGTTTGTTAGTGACGTCATAGGGTCAGGAAACGTTGCTGTCTAGTATCTATATAAAGTATATTTTGAACAAACATTTCTTAGAGAACTGCCCAGTGCGACAATACTTTTTGGCCATTTTGAGTCATGCATCTGTCTTGCGTTAAAATTTGTCAGTAGAGTGCTACTATTCTCCGTTTTTTATTGCTTCATCCATAAAATTTCACCATAGAAATGCACTTCAATGACAGCTAGTTTTTTGTGTCATGGAATGTTGGGAAAATTGAGTTAAACGATTATTTCTGGAAATGTTGATTGGTTTTCAATTTAAATTATTGAATGGCCATTACTTGCATGAACATTATACTTAAAATAAAAAAATGAACTGACTGCAAGCAATATCACTCTCATTGTAATATAGTATAGCTTTCCCATCATAAATTTAATTTTTTTTTAAATAAATCATGACATATTAAATTATTTTTGTATAAATTTCGATCTGGTAATTTATTTAAATACATATTAGCTTCTAATGTATAAAACAGGTCCCTTCATTTTAGATATGAAAGAATTGAATTGTACCCAATATTGTCGCAGAAAAAGTTTTCCAGGATAAACGAAATATTTTTATCTATTCAATACTAATGAAAATATTTCATATTGGTAAGTGTAATAAGGAAAATATGTAAAAACTTAAAAGGAGATTAAATTTTTTTTTAAAAACTTCAATTCTTTAATTCTAGAATAATTTAAAACTAAAACGGACACTCACAAGGAAATAAATACCACGGAAGAGATACATGATTGAATTGAATGGTTAAGAATTTGCAACAATGTTATCAACTGAATTGGGTTTTCCTTTAGTTTAAAAAGCATTTTGCATAGATTGCATCAAGTTAATACCATTCATTAAACCCTCAAAAGGATAGGTATTTAATTTTTTTCATAAATGAATAACGTGATTTTTCAATGGATGTTATTTAATTTTTCTTTTGAATTCGCGGTAATATTAGAAATGAAGTAATAGTATAATTACTATGTGTATGTGCAATAAAATTTAAACAATCGCTTCTGGGTTATTTCAATAGAGGAAAACCGTTTAGTACAAAAGGAATAGTAATCAATAAGTGAAAACCTCATAAAATCAGTCACGCTTAAGAATCCCCAGATAGGTTATAAAATCCCATTTGGGTAAACCGATTCAATCAAGGAGAAATGGCAAATCGTATTATATCATCCCCAAGTGCAATGGGCGACAGCGAAGCTTGGAGACTATGGATAAGTGAGTAGTGTTGGACTAAGGACTACCTCCTATTGCTGAGAGTTTTTTGAATGCTGTAATTAGGCATCATTTGAGTCCCTTTCATTTGGATTGGCTCTCTCGTGACTAGAGCAGAGAGCGGACTCTTTTTGGAAATCGCTCTTGTTTGGCTGGCAGCTATGCGCGTATAATTATACAAGTTGAACTGATAAAGACGCCTAATACAGCATAATGAGAGAACCTGTCAAATAATTGCTTTTACGAAATGGAGCTGGGCGAAAGCGGATCTATTAGCTCAAATCGTGTACAGTTATTTTTTGATTTGGTGCCGTGGGGGAGATGGCTCCTGAACCGTTTCATCCAGGTTCCTTGACTATTAATGTCCAATGCACGTTTTGAAATATTAAGAAAGCGATATATGCGGGAAACCTGGCTCTACTTTGTTGAAAAAACGTTTCACAAAAGATTGCTGCCATTTAGCTGCAATCATCTTTTTGTTTCTCGGCTTCAACAACTTTTTGGGTGATGGGCAGATGTTGAAGCGTTTTGAGGTGTAGATGAAACTGTAGCTAAAATGTTGTTTTAACCTTTTTAAGGGGACGCGATACCTTCCAAATCAAAATCTTTAAAAGCATTTCGATGTAATATTTCTTTCTATTATTATATGTATTTGCTTTATGTAAAACAGATTTAAAATGCTACTCCTCATAAAATAATTGACCTACGCTCCAAAAATTTGGTGTTCAAATACATCAAACTATGTACAACAAAAGTTGGTATGGGTTTAAGGTTTGTACTACTTTGAGTACTAAAAATGATTTTTCTTGAATCGCTAGCTAAAAAAGCCCTAAAAATGCAAAAATTCACAATTCAGTAATTTTTAAAAAAAATATCTATCATGGATATCCAAAAACCCATACCACCTTTTGTCATACATACTTCCAACAATAGTCAGAAAACGTTTCAAGAGATTTGATCCAATAGATTAAAAAGCCTTAGCATTTTAAACAACGAAAAAGTGGTTCTGAATAAAAGGACTTAGAAGTTTCCATTAGCCATATAGATACCTTAATACTTTTACACATGAAATTAACTACAACATGCATATTTTTCAATGAAAATTTTTGAAAATTCATAGGATGATAGACGGATGAATACAGATTAGTTTGGATGAAAAACATTTTTTTTTTTTTTTGTAATTTGTCAAAATAGAGGTACCGCGTCCCCTTAAGATTAGATCAAATACCAATTATTGCAAGGAATTTTGAAAGTATTTTCTCCTTTAAAATATCCATATCCTTCCTAAAACACTCAACACTCAAGTTTTTACACTTGAACAAAAAAAATAAAGATATATAAAAACATATTGCTGATATAAAAATTTATTCCTATAGACGAAAGTAAATATCTACAGCCATTCTGCTTGAAGTAACACACGAAGTATCACATTGATTTAAATTGTAAATTTTCTCGTTAAAAAGTCATGATGGTCTCCTCTTAAGAGGAATTACCACCTTAAAATATTAGAAAACAAATTATCATCATAAATTTTAAAACTAGTCCTAAAATAGATCCCTTGCGAATTTCAGGACGTGTGAATAAATGTTTATGGATTTACGGTAAGCTTCAATTATAAATGAAAAACCATATTCCCTTATCGTTAAGACTGTTTTCTCCTACTTAATTTTTATGCATTTCTTGAAGTATAAACAGTAAAAAAACTGGATGTAAATAATCTTTAAAATTTGTATCTAACACGTGAAAGTTTCTAACCTGCTTTTATAACTATATTTTGTAGACTTTTATAACTTAATGCGTTTTTTAAAGGAACAAAATGCCGAAATATCTTCAAAGTGGATTTTTCATTTTTTTATTTTTTCCTCTGATAGTTTTTAAACAAAATAAAACTCGGCGAAAAAACCTTTCACATTTTTATAAACCTAGAAAAAAACTTCAAGAATTTACAGTACAGTAAGTTTGAAAATAGAGATAAAGCGTCAAAAATGCCTAATTTTAATGAAAAATTATCATTTTTTTTATTTTTTAAATTTAAGTTGTGTTTCTTATATAAACGTTATTTTGAAATGATATATACCAATCATATAGAAAAAAAATAATAAGTGGGCAAACTTTTAAGCATTTTCATACCTTCCATACCAAGTCACGTGACAACCTCTAAAGAATTTCCACTTGGATGCAACGATACCCACTCCATTAAATTATAAATATTTTTTAAAAATGAACCTGGTGTAAATTTCAATTTAAAAAAATGTTAACACAGAAAAATTATATTTTCTTTGTTTTGATTTACAGCAATTAGTAGATAATTCCTCCAATTTCAAAATTTTCTTGTTTTCAACTGTTTGCCCATAATGCTAGATGGATGGGAAGTTACATAGCCAGCAATGCTTTAAACTTAAAAGCAGTCCATATCGTTTTAAAAATTCAAACCGATTCTTAAAATTGGACCCCATCTCATTTGCAAATGGAGTAAAGAAGTGTAACAATAAAATAACAAAGTTATCCCGAGTTTTAATGGCGCCCTTTTTAAAGTGAAGGGAAGACGTGCCTAGAAATAAACTCGGGAATAAACTCAGAAATAAAGGGAGCCCTTTTAGAAGGAATATTCCCCCCGACTTTTATGTCAAATGCTTGTCCATCAGGTACGGGGGGCGGGCACAAACCCTAAAACCCTCGTCTGTAGATCCCTGAATTTTTTTCCAGTTTTTTAACTCTTCCCTGATAAATAACGTTTTGATAATTTACACAAAAGAATTTTAATGAAGTATTACTGTAATTTATTTATCCCTTTTCTTGTCCAAAATTAATGTTTATTTAATTCTGTTCCAAGTATATTAACAATTGTTATATCAATTAGTACTCTTGCTGCTATTTTAAAACTATTTTCATAAATATTTATATTTTCATAAAAATACTACATTCATATTAAAACTCTTGCTATTTACTGTGTTAAATTATTAGACTTTTATCATTTTTTTCTTACTCTCTTTTAACCTTATTATTTCTATCAACAAATCTTTTAGAGAGTACTATATTTCTTTTATAAAGATTTTATCCATCATTTTCACTAGTATTAATATGTAATATATTGCTATTGTTGCTCTCTTTATTATTAGCATTATTGTCCTCATTTACTTTACTATTCCAGTTTGTTATTTTTATAAGTTAATATTTAATATGTTGGGGCTACAGCATTCATACGTGTGGTCAGCGGTCAGCCAGCATGAAGTGTAAAGCTAAATCACTGACAGAAACACGTAAGCTTAGTCAAGAAAATGCTCAGTTTGTAGCCTTATAATTTTTTATTAATTTACCTATAGTGGGTGATATAAAAGTGTCAGATATCCAGTAATCTACATTTTTATTCACATTTCAGTGCTTGGGGGGGGGGGTCATAAAGTTAGATTTTTCTTTGGATATGTGAAATGTTGTTATATTAGTAAAAACTATTAACTAAGACTTAAGTAAAGTAGGATTTTTTTGACCCAACAAATATACTACAGTACAATTATACTAATTAAATGTGAAATATGGTTAAAATAACATTTACTTAAATCTATTTATAATGGTTAACAATTTACTGGTTTTTTTTTTTACTTTACATCTTCACTTTATGAATTGTAGATAAAACTAGAGATAGATTTAAAACTCAAAACTGTTTACTAAATCACAAAGATTTTAGTCAGTATTAAGAATTAGCGTTAGTCGCTGAAATTCTATTTTTAGTTTTATCGTTACTTAAGGTAAATGTGGGTATAGTGGCAACTGAACCAATACTATATTTATTTTAAATAATACTAGTTAGAAGCATCAAATAACGTTAAAATTTATAGAAATGGTAGAATATTCTCTCTGGTAAGCAGTTAAATAATCACCGATACCACACATCATCAGCATGGGAAGAAAATTTAAGTCTTTGAATATTACACCGCACCGGTCGAGTGACTGAAATTTGATTCTGCTTATATATTGAATCGCGTAAAGAAAAGGGTATGTTGGAACTGATTTTTTTTGTATTTGTTACCATTTTATTGACTGTGAAGTAGAATGTATACAAATGGTAATGATGAAATATACTTGAAAATTTTGCTTTTACGAAGATAGTATAAGGGTGTTTACTTTTCCAACACTGAATCCTAGATTTTTCAATAGAAACATTACTACACTACACTGCACTAATAGAAACATCAATAATTTTTAGTTAGATTGAGTTTTTCTTCATAAACTCTTGATTATGCTTTAACAAGTGTGTTGTGTATGAGTTTGGTTTCATTCTAGCTTCGGTAACCAGGGTTTCTAAAACGGGTATTGCATGGAAAATTCCTCTAAAATCAGCTACAGCGTTGACTATGGGCCGGAAACTATCAAGTCTGGTATGCCAAATCAAGTAGAAGTAATTTGATTTTAATCTAAAAATATATTTCGCTCCGAAGGATGATATTTTAGAACTGAACGACCATATCTACTCAATTTCTTGCATTAACCCCCTCATATAGGCAGAAAAATAGAGGTGGGCACCATAGAACCATAGAATATCAGATACATCTAGGTGACCCCTATAGCAACGTTTTTTTTAAAGTTTTTTAAGTACTTTAATATATTAATAAATATAATTTTCCCGATCTAATTAAGGTTTTATTGGTAAAATTGAAAGAAGAAGATACAGTTAACCTAAAAATAGGATGATAACCATGTCCAAGAAAATCGATTGATATTTATTGAGAATTTAAGCAAAAATTTTCCTCAAAGTGGCCATTCTACCCACATTTACCTTGCTATAATTAAATTTAAATAGAGGTATTTTAAGATGTATCACAAAAGGATTTGTGACATACATAAAAGGACATCCACGATTGTATTTGTATCTTCAGGAAAACAACAGATACACACCTTAACCGATCGGAAAACGCTCCCCAAACCGATCTATCCGATTGAACCACCAGAATCCTCCACTTCAGACAGCCCGATCAAATGTAATGAAGCTAGGAATCGTGCGAATGGCCACCCAAAGTCACTTCTCCAGGGCTCGCGATCCAAATTACTCCTCTAAGTGAAGCCGTAAGAAATCTAAATTTGGGGCCGGCCCTGACCAGTGTCCAGCCGTCCTACGTGACGGCCACTTAGCTGATGGATCAGGGGCTTTTTGAAGACAAGGCGCACGCCAGTGTTCCCGCAACTTTAGTAAATAATATACGAGCTTCATAAATGTATTGCGCTTTCAACAACACCGCTTTTGCTGCTGCGCTTCTTTGCGCGGACGCAGTTTTCAAATTTTCTCACGGAGCCAACCGAGGTCCGGTGAGGGGCTTTGCCAGTGCGGTTTTGGGTGGTTTGGAGTTGTGGTTTTTAGTTGGGGAAATGTTTGGCTGGAATGCGAGGTTCAAAGGTTTGCAGAAGGATTCGTGGTGTGAATTGTGGAGATGAGATGGCTGGGGTTTTTATTAATGCCTTTGTTTGGTATCCTCACTTTCTTTAAACTCTGTGTTGTTTGAACTTTGAGAATAGGGAAAGATGAGAAGGAGTATGGGAGGGAGGAGGTAAAGAGGGGTAAGGATGTGGAATGAGAAAAGGAGCATTGGGATGAAACATAGAGAAGGATTGTGTAAATTAAGTATAGAAAATGGTAAAAAGGAACACAAAAATGAGAGAAGAAGCATATAGGAATGAGACATAGAGAATTATACAAAGAGCATAGCAATGAGACATAGAGAATTATATTAGAGCATAGAAATGAGACATGGAGAATAATATGAAGAGCATAGGAATTAGACATAGCGAAAAATAGAAAGATGAAAATGAGGTAGAGAGGAAGAGAAAATGAGGATGTGGATTTAAAAGATGTGGAAGATGGAGAGAACAGGAAGTGATTGAGGGAAAGGAAGGGCATTTGAAGACATTAGGAGGTTTGGAAATAAGGAGTAAAGAAGGAAGTTAGCCAGAAGAAAGTAAAGATAGAAGAAGATTTAAGAAGAGATGTAAATGAAATGGTTTGAATGAAAGTGGTATAGGTCCACTGAACGTAGTTTTGAGTAACTGATGAAGGTTTTCTCTAACGGCGCTTGTGTTGCTCCTATGGAGAAGGCATTTTACGGGTCGGGGCTTATTGAACTTTTAACTTAGTTAGACGACTATCACACTTGGTAAAAGACATTGAAAAAATACAAATCCACATTTATCGAAAATTTTGTATTTTGGACTTATACTACTTTCATCCTGAGCAGCTCAAATGTAAAACTTAGTAACTAAAAATATTAAGAAAAAAAGAGGGATGATGTGCTGAAAATTGTGATGATGAAGATAAAATAGAATGTAGGAAAGAGAGAATACATATCTGCAATTTTATTTACAGCTGCTGCTTGCCACCGCCTATGAATTTACGACAGGGGATATCACACTTAAGAAATAGGAATCGTAGCAATCAAACTTGATTAAGATTTAAATATCTGGATTTTAAATAGTAGATGTAAATTTATTGTTCATTTTTAAAAGAAATCGAAATCTTTTATAAAAGTTGTAAACTTTTAAACTACAACTTTATAAATTAATGAGATTACACTAAAGTCTTGGTTTATTAATACCTACCATAGTACTCTAATGCAAATATTTTTATCCCCCTACCTAGAATATGTAAAAATAATAACCTTTCTTCGGATACCATTAGGTAAACTCTTCGTATGATAATAGATATTAACTTGAACAGCACTTAGAGAATGCTTTCTCCCCAAAACTGACACACACACTTTGCCACTTTAGAAATACTAAAAGTGTGAATCTATCTAACATAACACAATTTACACAACCTCTTACATATAAAAGCGTACTTTCCGAAAATCATCCGGTTAATTTTCTCAAGACATGAAGCCCGGAGTGATGGTCTTTTCATGTTAGGAATATAGGGCAGAGCAAAAAAATGTCCGTCATTTCCATAATCCTATGAAATGGTTTGAGAAGTGAACAGAACAACGTGACGGCTGGAGAAGAAAGTGGATAAGTGGCGTCATTAGAGGGGAAGTTCTTCCCTACAAACCGATTCTGTGTAGCGCTTCGAATGAAATGAAAGCGGATACTGGGCTCTGTTAATGGCGTTTTTAAAGCGCTATCAAACAAATTGGTCAGTTTGGAGCGATGGGAATTACAGAGAATTGGATACTTCGATTATGAATGAATTTACAGTTTGGATGGGTTTGGCTCAATGACGACATGATTCGCTTTATAGTGCCATTTTAGTGGATGGAGTGAAATTTTATCATTTCTTAAGTAGTTATGCTGAACGGTTAGCTTTTTCATCTCTTTGGATTGGGCCTTCTAGGTATTTTACTTTAAGATTAAGAGAATTAAGAAGCATATCCCCATTTTTAAAAACAACCTAAATAATATTTTTTTTCTTTTTTGAAGACAGTAACGATCACAATGAATAACATTATATTTGGAGTATTTCATGGGTTGGGGATCCTTAGAATAATAGACCACTCAGAAAAAAAGCACACATTAGGAAATTGTTTTATTATTTCTTTATATTATATTTTTAACGTTTCTTAATTTTAACGCTCAAGGAATTTATTAGAGGTTTCATAGTTTTTTCGATTTTCAGAATACCATAAACTTATTAAATTTATACAAACTAATTTTTTTCAGAATTTTATGACCAACTATGAAACACTTGAAATACTGTTTTTGTTTAATTAGCTTACATACTTTGAAATTTATGTTATAAAACTGGTGAAATGAATTGAAGATGTGCACACATCCTTTCGCAATTTCAAAAAAAAAAAAAAAAAAAAAAAAAAAAAAAAAAACCCGAACATAAGAATTTTTTCTTTTTTCTCTGTAAGCATCGAATAAGATTAATATTTTTTTTTTTGTGATTGGTTAGTGAATTATAAATTACAAGAATTCTCTTAGTGATTTACAGGAAAAGTACCTCAAATGATATGAACTAAACTACTAAACTTTCCTTTGCACAACAGCCTTTATGGAATAAGGACTAGGATGCCTATCTTCGTTCTCGTGATCTCGCCTTGGGATGCAATTTGAAAGTTGTGTCTCCCGTTTAGGTAGTCAGTCTATCAAGAGACCGCCCAGAGTTTATAGTTCCCAAGGATGTTTGGTCCTCAATTAATCGGCCCCCTCAAGGGATAAAAAATTGAGCAAATGATATAAAATTGTCCATTATTATAATTTCTTAAACTTGTCAAAGGAGATTAAATTTGAGATATTAATGACACAAACACCTCAAATTAGCTTTAATCTTACAATTAGCCGATCCCGATCCTCAATCTGATGTCCTCACTTTCGTTAATCACCCACCGCATTCCAAGACGGGGGAATAAGAAGTGTCCTCTCATCATTTTCCGCATGGCGCGGCTCGTCATCTAATAGCTCACTTGAAGCTCTTTAACAGTGTCATCAGCAGCGGCGACTAGACAGGTGGACTCGATAGCGTGAGCAAATATAATCAGTGTTTACATCAATAGCTTGATGATAAAGGACAGCTAGGGAGACAGCTAGTGAGCGATGGCGGACGCCCGTTTCCCCGCTAATGCTTTTGAAGGGTTTGCTAAAGCGTGAAATCTAGTGGAAGTGAAGTGCCGATGCTGTGGCCCCGATGGGGGTTTTGTGGCGTTTTAGAGGGGGTGGGATGGATGATCGCTGGCTGGGGGTGAGGGGTTTATGATGATATCAAAAGATGCGGGGGTGAAAGAGGAGTGTGGGATGGTTCTTTTTTATTGCATTAAAAGGACTATTTATATACGTAGGTATGCCGAATAATTTCATTTGAACTTTTCTTAATTGTAAAAGAACACGTTTTGTTCAAGCGTTGAATTATTTCGGGGGTGTTAAAGGGGATATAAAAAAAATTGTTGATATTTTCTGTTATACAAGACATACTAAGTAAGTTACTAAGAAGTTACTAATATCAACGTTTGTTTTAAAAATCTTCATTGAGTCAATTGAGTCTATAACGAAAAAACTATGCATCACAAAATATTTGTATCACCCTAAAGAAATCCCGTAAGTTAAACGAATGCATTTTGAAACTCAAAATCCACGGTAATAGTCTTGAAAGAAGGTTACATGTGATAGATTGATAGAGGATGTCTGGGGCAAATACTATAAAAGTTAAATCAATTCTAAAAACAATACATATACTTATAATTTAATTTATTTTTAATTTGTGGACATATTCTAAAACTTATCATGTATACTTTTCAAATATAGGATGCACAAAATTAGTCTATTTTATATTTATGATCGCCTTTTAATACCGTATGTTTGTGAATTACGTATTTGATATATTTATATTGTATAAAATATTGTAATTTATTATACACCCTCTTTTACTGCGCAAAATTTCAATGTCTTTAAGTTTTGATTTTTTTTTAAATTAAAGATATCAATTTGTTTAAATTAATGAAATTGCATTCCCTAGATCTCTTGAAACACATTAATGATTTTAAATCTATTCTTTTTATTTAGTTTGAAACATATTTGTAAATCTCTTTAAGTTGTATTTCATATTGGTGATTTACGATGTTAATTAGCATTTTATTATTCCTATTTACAGCGAACATCGTTTAGACAGAAATCTAACTCAATTCATACTTATGTTTTAAATCTTCTGAGTTTTTTAATGAAAATTATTTATTAGAACTTAAGCTGCATTTCTTTTTAAAATTAAATGACATTAATAATGTATTTGGCCTGTTTTTTTTTTTCATTTAGAAAACAAATAACCAAAACCGTAAACGAATTTAAATATTTTATGCACAAAACTAACTTTAAAAAACATAAACAGATGTAATGAAATCTAAATTTTGCTATGATGCTATTAATATGGTGTGAAAGTAACAAAGTTTTAATGACATTGTTATGAGATAATATTTTTAATAAGAATGTAGCAACATTTTGACACAATATTTGTCATTAATAATAAAAATGTTTTATAATAATGCTGATAAAAATTCTTTATTAACATCATATTATATTAAGAGAACTAGATTGCTATATTAAGCTAACTCTTACATGAAAATTATCTCCAAACATAATAATAGAAATTTTTAAATTTATCTACGTAAGACAAAAAAATCTAATAGTGAAACTTTATATTTGCCAATATTTAAATTTTAGATCTCTCTAAAGGTTTAATAGCCCTTGCTTCAATAGATTACATAATACATATATGCGTAAAAATACATATTTTTCCTCATTTAAGAAATATCTCAACCTTGTAACTTGGAGTTCATAACAAATCTTTTGCAACCATTATTTACTAGTTAAGATAGTTAAAACAGCTGTCTAACTTAATAAAACATGCTGGAAGTGTGTGAAAGTTATCAATGACATGCTAATATATCAATATTTTGGCCTAATATTTCCTGAGCAACCTCGCCGAATGATTGACAGTACTATATCTCCTTTCAAAGCCATTTAACGGATCACTTGCCATTCAATTGACGTCATGTGTCGTTCTTTCTATCAATGAGAGGACGTCTTGACTGAACACTTTTGATTAGAGAAATGATATGGCATCTCTATAGTATATGTAGATTCATTTTCTTACTAGTTATTTACAGATCACCAGATATATACAAAGGCAAAGAACAAAACAAATGTTAATTTCTTATATTTAAAATATGATAGTAGGTTATAAGTATACTTTAAATACCTATGTACTGTACTACACATTTTGTCTTTTATCTATTGGTATATACTAAATGATTTAAGATTTATTTATTTATGTAAGAAAATAATTAAACGCATGAAGAATAAAACGCAGTTCTAGTAAAAATAATTTTGATAAAAATTGTAAAAGATATTTAAGGTACATAATATGTGATTATTTTACAAATATTAAATATTTATTAATTATTTACTATTAGTAAAAATAAGATACAAAATACAATAATCACCAATTCCGAAAAGATAAAAATATATTTTATTAGTGTAAAACTCTATAGCCCGTTTTTTTTTTAAATATTTATTTAGATAATTAAGGCCAACTTTTTATGCATATTAAGGCCGTTCATTAAGTTTTGTATTTTTCGGATTGACTTCAACTCTGATAATTCTCCTCAATGATTCTTTTTTGGATTAGAAGTTACCACTTCTTCTCACACACTCATCTTCAATTACCCAAAACAAAGTTTGCAACCTGCAACTGTGGCACATTCAGAAAAAGAATTTCACAAAGGTTTTTCTATATGTTTTAAAATAGTTTTAATAATTTAATAATTTAAAAATAATCATGCTATTTTCCGTAAGGAAATGGTATATATCGATACCCTTGCATTCTTTCCTATTCTTCAATAACTTCTCTATGAGCTATAGTGGCAAGGAACGTAAGCATCTTAAAGACCACAAAAGGTACAGAACTTGCCTTCCAAGTAGTTCTCCAACAACAAAGACAAAAATCACGATTAAAAGCTTTTACTACCAGCAAACTCACCACGGTTGTAGTGGTAATCTGCCCTATCATTGCTGGCAGGCAACCAGCAAAGAGGAAGACAACACAGACCATCGTCTACAGGAGAGGCTTTTCTGAGTTGTTAGAATCGAATCAATCACACTTTTGTTTTATTCGACGCGTCAACGATCGTTTCATTTGAAATTAAGAGGGGAGATCGTTTGAAGTGATGTACATCTCATCTATGAACTACCATGCGTCATAATGAAGCATGGCATCAACTCTCAGGAGGTCAGCGAGAGCTGCATTCCAATTCCTGGGTTATCAACAGCCGACCCATTATTAAATGAGGCATTTAATACAAAAAGAACCCATCAAAATTTGCATCCCAACCGTCTATAGATATCATTCGGATGTAAGTGTGTATGTGAAATGTATGTATGGGAAATGAAATGGACATTATAAATAGTTTAATATTGTTATCAGTTTAATGAATGTGTCACCTGATCAAATTTCGGTACTTTTAGAATTTCGAATACAATTTATGAATATTTCTAACAAATTATTAAATTCATTAATTTTATGGTATATCAATATAAGTAATGATTGTGATTACTTAATATTGTTATTAATTTAATGAATGTGTCACCTAATCAAATTTTGGTTCTTTTAGAATTTCGGATACAATTTTATGAAGATTTCTAACACATTTTTCAATTTATTAATTTTATGGCCTATAAATATAAAAGTCATGAAAATATAGATAGAATGAATGGAAAATATTCTCTATAGTTATATTAATATTGGTGGGTTCGGTTATTTAAGCGTAATGTGTATTATTTATACTTTTATGTTAAAATTCTTTTTAATTTGAAGCAGTTTAAAATCTCTATCATTGAAACAAAATTTACTTGCTTTACTACCTTACCTATACTTTTATAATGAAATGTTGTCCATAAATGCAAAGAAATTAAATGAAATATAGTCCTAAGTGTGACACCGAGTCATATCGTTTACAAAAATATTTTTATCAATGATTTTATACTAATATACGTCAAGTGAAATATCTATGAATTAACTTTGTTAGTATGAAGATGAAAAATATATAATCAATTTAAGAATCTAAAGAGAACCAAATTTAATACTAAAATCTAAATAGAATAATAATTATAAGCAACTATTTTAAATCAATTTAGTTTAGGATCTATTTCCTCTCTTTAGTATAGTACCTACCCTACTAAGACATAGCATACATTTTTAAAAATACATGAACAATGAAACAAGTTACAAATATATCAATTTGCTCTTTATATCGCTGTGTAATGAACAGTACCTACTCTGTATAATACGCCCTCGTTTTACCTTCTGAAATAAAGCTATACTTAACTGCTACATTACATCCCCTAATGGGCACTAGAGAACTACTATTAAGAATGATACTTATTTTTTCCTCAATTCGACTAAAGAGGTTCTCTTAGATGGTAGATAGATTTTTAGAATTAAGGAAACAAATCAGTGGGTTTGTAAAAGACAATAATTTCTGGGAAATCTGTTCGATAAAATATTCTAAAACATAACATAAAACATTAACATAATAATAATCAAATATTTTTATTAGATTAAGTAAATATATTCAAAAGTAGTCAGCCTTCTTTGAAATTAAAACAAGGATTAAATAAGAAACCAAACGAATGATTAAAAAACAATTAAAGATTTTCTACAGTTTTTTTAGAATTTAAGTTTAAACTATTTATATTATTAATATTTTTTCCTGTATAAGTACAATTATTTGCTATAGTTTTTTATATTTTAAGGGAATAGTTTTAAGTCTCCTTTTAAGAGGAAAAATTTAAATTTAGGTATGTTTTGAAAAAATTTTTGTGCAAGTGAAATTATTTGCTATAATTTATGATAAATTTAAGGAATAGTTCAAGGTCTCCTTTTACAGAGACACATAAACTCGCACGAAACTCTTAAATATCAGAAAACTGAGCGTAAATAATATAATAATAGCGATGTTATTACTTGCAAAAAGCAAAGTGATTACCTTTGTTAAAAAGTAACATAAATGATACTTTTGTTTGTAAAAAACAAAGCACTTTCCTAATTATTTCCTTACCCCAATCAATTCCTTAAATTCTGATATTTTGAGATCCCAAAATGTTTCACTATTGCCCTCAAAAACAATTTTCTATTTTTCTTGCTTAATTGTTACGTTAAAATAATGTGTCCCATAATGTTGAAATGCTAACAAATTAATTCCTAAAAATTGTCTTCCGTTTTCTGCATTCTTTCTTTTTTAAAGACCATTGCATAAGAGCAATGGGAACGTCGCAAAGAGGGAGAACAAGCCCAAGTTTCCACTAAATAAAAAATGTTATTTGAACGAATCAAAAGAATTTGCCACCAAAGCTTTCAAACCAGTGAAAACGTCAGCTTAGGTTACTTAGCACTAATTTCTTTTGGACGTGTAAGGAGGAAGCGTCTCAAAAGACATTTCTTTTGACGACCTTCTACTCATCATGTGTGTTCAGAAAGTTTGCGTCACCAAAAAGTCTACTTCAATTACTTTTTGACAATATGAAGCATATAAAATGTTTGAGGGTAATTTCTTAGGGCTGAGCGTGTTCAAGCATCTAACATTATCTTATCACTAATCATTATTAGATTACGGAAGGTTCGGTAAGTTGAAGACAGGCGCGTTGAAGACAGTGAACGAATCACTTCATCATTCGGGCGTCAATATCTAAGTAAAGAAATAGATTGGGCATTAAAATATCTAATGAAATGCCTTTTGCTGTAATAAGTTTGGCAAATTTAGAATAAATGATATCCTGGTTATATTGTACAGCAGAAAATAAACAATACCTTTTATTTTGTAAGAAGAACTAAATTAGAGGAGTTAAAAGTTTTAGATAAGAATAGTTGATAAAATATTTTGTAATAAAAAAGAGAGTGGTTAAACCTTTTAAAAAACTTAGTTTAATAGTTTAAATTTTTTTTAAGTAACAAATATTTTTCTTATTTGAAAATAATAAGATAAGAAATAGTATTTCAATGTACATATATTTAATATTACTTTTACTCTCTTTCTTCAGTTATTTACATTGTATTCCTGTTATTATTAGATTTTTTTTTATTTTTACACTTTTGAACACCATGAATAGTAACACCAAGTAATATTATAAAAGACAAATGATATAATGATATATAATTGTAACATAAAAATAATATATGTGGGCTTATTTTTAAACGTCAATATGAACAGTAAAAATAAAAACTAAATTCTAGGGATAAAGAAAAAAGAATTGTCTTTTGAATAATAACAAATTTCTGATAATTGCTTTTGTTGTATAAAGTAAAATTTGTATCAGTTTATTGCAAAGAAAAATTCTAAATATTATTAATTCATTAGTACAAAAGTAATTGGTAATTTCGGTATCATCAAAATGTAAAAAATAATCTGTTGATTTAACAAAA
Organism: Tetragnatha montana; assembly: GCA_963680715.1. Classification (NCBI taxonomy): domain Eukaryota; kingdom Metazoa; phylum Arthropoda; class Arachnida; order Araneae; family Tetragnathidae; genus Tetragnatha; species Tetragnatha montana. The sequence goes on from OY796684.1 coordinate 38,065,891, forward strand.
AATCCTGTCAGCTATTTCATTGGAAAACCCCTGTAATTTGTGTTGAGAAATTCTGTTATATTAATACAGAATCTGTAGGCAGATTACAGAGAAATAGTATCACGTAAAGAGACAACCTGTATGTCCTGTATCGGGTACGATTTTGCTGTTAACTGACTTTGGATTCGGTATAAATATAACAGGATTTCCCTGCAAAAATTACAGGGTTTTTTGGTACCATAGCTGATAGAATTTCTTTGTGAAATCAATAAGTTATTTTACAGGGCATGTTAGAAATTAAATAAATTTTTACTAAACTTTACAACATTTAAATGTTGTTTATAGAACTACATATCTTCTACCATTTAACATTAATTTAATAGTTAAGATCAGTCGTGTATTCAGAGTATTAGATTAAAGTATATCTTAACCCTGCTGCACTGCTCCGACTTGCTACGCGCATGTACTGTTGGGGTCAATATGATCCCATTCAAAATATTATCACTTCTACCATTAAATGAAAGGTTAAATTTTGGAAATAATCATATCTTAAGTTGTATAAGTATATTTTAAATGATATTTAATAAAATAGTATTTAGTATATGAATAAAGCAATAAATTAAACATACAAATAAAAAACAAATGAACAACTCAAAAATACTTAAATTTTGGAAATAATTATATCTTAAGTTGTATAAGTATATTTTAAATTATATTTGATAAAATATATGAATAAATCAATAAACTAAACATACAAATAAAAAAAATAACAAAAAACAAACATCCCAAAACTTTGCATTTTCACATATCCCAACCGTTTGGTCCAGAGGAGTTTATTGCATGTGCCTTCCTGACACGTGGATCAAACACAAAAGAAAACGAGAAAAAAAAATAAAAATAAACATAAACAGTTCGAAAAGGAATGTTTGAGTAGTTATTTTTGTTCGTTTCCGTTGAATGATTCCAAGAAATATGGGAGTGTGAAGGCACAAGAAAAAAAAATACTAGAATTGGGTCATATTGACCCCAACAGTACATTAAGAATAAGTTGAAAAATTTTGGTTGTAAATAAAAATAAATGAAAATCATTCAGTGTCTACGTATTTATGTCTTTTATCAACAAAGTCATGCAATTTCATGACAATATCTCCGGGGGTTTCCTTTTTATGAGCAAATTAAAAAAAATTTGGGTCAAATAGATCCCAACAGTACAGCAGGGTTAAGTAGATGTAATTTCATAATATTTACCTTCAAAGTTAGTGATGCTTCTAATGAAAAAGTAGTGTAAAACTTTCATTGTTTTTTTTATGATTATCTCATTTCAACTTGTAGTCAAAAACCTCAAACCGGAAAGAGTTTAAATAAAAATATGAGAAGAAATGTAAACAAGTTTTTAAAATGTATCGCAATTTCCCATTCTCAAGACCTCAATTCCTTTTTTTGATGTTATTATATTTTGTTATTCTTGTTGAGATTGTTACATTCGTCTATCCTTAAAAGATAATATTAAAATTTTTTAATACAATTGAAAAAAATTAATTCAATGGTGATAGAAATATAATGCAAGGTTTAGAGAGTTAGAAATAGTACTGATACACAAGGTTAAAGATATAAATTAATAACTAAGTTTATCACGAGCAGAATGCTAAGTGGACTCAAACTGGTTGTTAAAATGACATTGAAAATTTTTCTTCGTTTCCAGTCTGATCTCTCTCACGTTGAAATCAATGTGGCCATTTAAGGAAACTGAGAGGAGCAAAAGCAGAAAAGACAAACAAACGCCTCTTCACACTCATTCCAGCGCTAAAAAAAAGGCGAAACGCCGCTGCAAAATTTTTCAAACAAATTCAACAAATAATCGTGAGCCAGCCTCATGAAAAAGTGATTTGTCTACTTGATCTTCCCATCAAGAGTTTTTCGAATCCATTCGGAGAAAGACCAATTGCCGTTAAAAGTGCTCTCGGAGCCGCTGATTTGGTTGGTTGACTTCATTTGCAGCTCAGACAGTCAAACCCTGATTTGAAAACAAAACCGAGTTCAAATTTGCAGCTCGGCACAAACAAAAGTGGGCGGTGCGAAGGGAGTCGAGCGGCGATTGGGTGTAGTGGTGGGGCCCCGCCCCCCGGCGGCTCCGCGTCGATTAGCCGGGCCGCCCGCCGGCAGTCGGCGATGGATTGACATGGAGGACGCGGACAGCGCCGAGACGGTGGGATCCCGGGGCTCGTCGTCGCCGGGGCTGCTCCCGAAGCCCCCGCGGCTCTCGTTCAGCATCTCGCGGCTGCTGGGCGACGAGCGGCCGGCGCCCCGTGCGCCCGTCATCAGGGTGCCCGCGCACAGACCCCAGGCCATGCCAACCTATGCGGGCTTCTCGTGGATGGGCCCCTCGGCCATCTCGGTCAAGGACAGACTGCACGGTGAGTCCCATTCACTCATAACGAGTACGGAAAAGTGACATGCTAGGGTAAAAAATAGCTCATCATATGTACAATTAACCAATATACATTGTATGGGGGTTAGCAAGGAGTAATGAAGGTTTTTAAAAGTACCATGGGGCAGTGGCGGCTCGTCCATAGGAGCACGTGAACCCCCGATAAAAATGAAAAAGTCGAAATAAGTCAAAAATAACATAAATGAAATGATGAAAAAATATATTCCAACTTGCAGCTCATTCAGGATGAGCTTCCATCGCTTCATCTGTTCTAATTGTGATATTTTTACTTAATTGTATTTTCGAAATTTAATTGTGAGCCCCCATTTGAAATCCTACCCACGAGCCGCCACTGACCATGGGGGTACAGCACTTCACGATGTTCGAAAGTAAATATTTCATTCAGAACACAGAATGAAAAATGTCATATAAAATTTACCGCAAAGTTATTATCTTTAGGAGGCTAGTAGAAAGTAATGAAGTTTGAATAACATCATGGCCATACAACCCTTAACGCTATTTGAAAGTAAATATTTTAACTGTAACAAAGAGTAAAGTTTGTCAACATTTTATAAAATTGAATTTTTAACTTTATCAAAAAATATCTTATGTCAGATAGGAATTTATACAGTAGTATTTTGAAAGCAAGGAAATGTGTTTGTGGGGCTAGTTATTGGCAATCAAGTTTTTCAATATACCACCATATGGGAAAAATCTGCATTTGGGGGCTAGTAATTAGCCATGACGTTTTCTTAATATACCGTCATATTATACAGGAAAAAAATGCTGTGAGGCACTAGTAATTAGTAAAAAGTTTTTCTCAATCATACAGGAATCATACACATCAATGTTATACAGGAAAAATGTGAAGTGTGGGCTAATATTTAGTAATAAAGTTTTTCAAAACACTACCTTGGGGATAAAAATCTCCCCGCTGTTCAAGTGTAAATATTTTAATAAGAACAAATAATAATGTAACAAAAACAATCCCTAAATACCTATTCAATTCATGTGCTGAAGTCAAAAGTCACTAAAGTATACTTCATACACAAAAAATAAAGTTTTTTAGATGATTTATTTATCCATAAAGAAGTTTCACTTTCCACCGTAGTAATACAAAATGTTAAACGTTTAAAAGTAAATATTAACTTGAATAAAGCGTAAACTCTGCATTAGAACCCTTTGTACACAAAACCCTTCCCTTATTTATAAATACTTTTTTAAAAGTTTTATTTTGCCACCTAATTATCAGTCATATCGTACAATGCTCAAAATAATCTGTTCAAAAGTATTATAACAAGTGTTCATGAAGAACTCTTGAACATTATTATCTATTCCCGTTCCCATTTTATGCTGAAAATGTTGTTTTTATACTCCCTTGATGACTTTACACCTTCACTAGAGAGTTTCGTGTTCTCGCTTGTATTATAAATAACGTATGTAGCAAAATCTTTTGGTGTAAGTCCTTTTATATTTGTGATCTTAAAATTTGTTATTTTAATTGCTCATTATTAATATTACTACCATGATCAGCACACACTTCCTTGTTCAAATGTATTTACCATACTTTGCATAAGTAAATTAAGTAAGATCATCTAAACATTGTCCTGTAAAACAATTGAACACTATACCACCCTAATGTCATACTTCCAATTGTTTAAAAATATTCTAGTTTTAAGTGATCTATAAGGAACCTAAATGGTTTTATAAGACTCCAGTAGTTTTGTTTAACCTTACAAGATTGTTGTAGTGCTTTGCTATATTATTTCCAGTCTATAATTTTATTTTTCTAATTTTATATAAGCAAGGAACTTAAGTCTTCGTTGTTAGTTCCATACCTGTCACATTAATCTACAATTAAAAAAAACATTATATTTTAGGGTGTATTTCAAATAAGAATACCCTCATAATTTTCACATTCTTGGGATACATTAAATCAATAAATGGTTTTAATGTTTTCATTTCATCAGACATTTTTATACTCAAGAAACACAACAAAATTAGAAATATCATTAGAACCTTTCACTTGTTTTGGTAGTAAATATAAGAGTATTTTTATTTCTTTTTTACATAAATTCTGTTCACAAACGTACAAAAGAAACCCTCTCATCTCATTCTATAGTTTTTATGCCTTCAAATTGAAAAGTATATATATTTTACCTTAAAGGTACAACATGGACTTTTAGTCCATGTAAAGTCCATGTTAGTCCATTTTAATTTCAAAAATTACGAAATTTAATCAAATAGATGGACATGGATATCATATAGATGGACATATTTGATTTTCCATAAAATATATTGTAATGCGCCACAGTCTTAAAAACATTAAGTATCAATACCTAATTTTATACGTAAATACAAACTTTTTACTTTATTGTAAAAATGTTATTATCTATAGACTAGAACGTAGCTTAAATTTTCACTATTTTTTAATTCGTATTATACTTTAAATGGCATATTGTTTTTTTAAGAGAAAGTTTTATACAATAGTTTCTTTGGGAAAAAATATAATCAGCATTAAATATGCTTCTAAAAAAGAATTAATGAACAATATTTATAAAAATGTATTTATATGAAAATAATATTAATAAAACATAAGTAATCAAAATGTGTCCCCAAAGTTCCTTATACAATTTCCAAATGTATTGCTTTATCTTCATATTAAATTATATTAAATATACTACGTTTAGTAAACACAACATTAAATAATATTGACTAATTTAACTATTTTTAATAATTTGCCTCCTATATCTGTAGATTAATGATAGTAATAATAATAACAACTTTATCACAAGAAGAATAATAACTATTTGGGCTATCCCCTTAATTTAGATTGCTTTTTCATACTTAAAACGTCATACATGTCAAAACAGTTTTTTTCTTCTATTTTTTTGTTAACAGATGAACCTAAATAATCGTTATACTAAAATGCTAATTTAAAAATAAACAAGATACGATACCCTGAAAGGAGTATTCATATTTGTCTTCCTGTTCTCGCATGACTTAAGGTTACTAGCCTGCTTGAAGGATACACATAAATGAATAAGGATTCACAGGAAAATGAAAAAATTGTTAAATAAAAAAAACCACTTTCATTATAATATCATTCCCCATGACATTTGCAATGCTTTTCACTATTTGGGGTTCACCTGTATTACTGTGATAAAGATAAGACAGGGATTAGAACTCAAAGGGATATTTGCAATGAGACAATATTCCAAATATATAAAAAGCGAGGTTTTACCCAAATATTTTTAAATTATTGTGAGTGACACTTATTTCATTATACATTATGCATGAAGCTTTAAATTTACTGTCTCTAAAAAATTATCAGTTATTTATATCTTTAAAACTTATCTAGAAAGATAGTATTTGTTGTTTGAATCTCATATTAGCATTATTACTCATACAAGCATTAAAAATAATATTTCAATTTTTCCCCTCAAAGTTTTACTTGCATTCGTTTCCAAACGATAAAATTTTTCATTAATTTCAGAATTAAGTATCGCAGTTCCTTTTATTTATTACCATAGCACCAAAATTTATACTTTAAAAAACAATCACAAATTTAACTGTATTGAGCCTCAATAAATTTGATAATTTAAAAATTACATGCCATTCACAAAATGATTAAATTTTTTACAATTGACATCATTGGTTCAATCATCAAGTTCATTATCAAAGTTAGAGTCATTGCAATTGCATGAACTTAAGTAACATTCATGTTTTCTTTCACTTTACTAGAAAATATAAAGCCTTATTTGCGTTGAAAATGGGGTTAATTTCTCAATTCAGGGATGGATTCTTAACTGTTTTATTTCATTTAGGGCCCTAACATCCCTAAAAATACTAAATATTTGCTAAATTTCCAAAAGTATTCAAGATAGGTAAAAATCAAGGGGGGATTTTTGAGGGAGTACCTAGGTCGTTGGACCTTCAAACTCCAGTATAACTAGCCTCACTGGGTGAGGCCATGAGCTGAACTGTTACAGAACGTGTGACTTGAAAGTCACAGTCAGCTGAGGAGTGGCTAGCTTGATGCTAACCCCCTCTTGATTTCCCCAAGTAACCTTGGTACTCATTTTATCGACCCCGGAGGGATGAAGGGTTGAGTATGCCTTGCCCGTGGACCGGGATTTGAACCCCAGGCCTGTGGTGTGGGAGCGCAAAGCGCTTCCTCTACGCCACCGGGCTTCCGATAGGTAAAAATGTGATACATTAAAGATATAGAGATCATTACACTAATCATTCATTGATATGGCTGAAGTTATAAATGTGCAAAAAGTCCATCCGTAAGATTTTAGTACGTGTTTTTCTTTTCGAACCTAAATATTAAATATTTTAGAAAACTTTCGTTCTTTTACTGCCTACTGCAATTTTTAGCTACTTCGGTTTCTTTCAAAATTTATACAACAAGCTGTGTTTCAAAGGTTGAGAAGACTGCTTTCAAGGGTCAAACGATATTTAAATTTTTCAATTAATGTAATTATGCTCATACGTATTAAGAAAGCTGTATATATAGGTAGCTATGTTAAAATATGCAAGAAAAGTCTATTAATAAATTATTATCAAATTAGACGTAAAGAAACATTTCCCTCACATTAAACGATAAAAGAAGTGATAAAATCTGTAATCAATTTTTGTTAAAATCTTTTTACAACTAAAATTACACGATCTTACTTAAGCGTGATAAAAATGATTTTTTATCTTTTTACATGTGTACATACAGGTTATACAAATCATTGTTGACAGTAAAAGGTTTGCTAATGTGACAACTACATCGAGTGTTAAAGTTTTCCTAAACGGTATACCGGTATTATATTGCATTATTTCTATGGAAAATGAGAAAGGACCGAATGTGTTCTTTATTCATAGAGTTTCAATTACTAAAAGTGATTTGATAAATCTCCAACGGTTTTCGCCTAGATCTATTTACAATGCAGTACAGAAAAGTACTTGAAAATTTCTATTACACGTCTATTAGGAACTTACACTGACGATTTATATTCATTCATTAATATTTATCACTCTAATGTCTACGTGGTAGGAACACGTCAAAGGTATTTGATTAGAACAATCAGTGTATATCTCCGGATTAATTTTGAAGAATAATGTTTATTAATTGAAATTATGTATACTTTAAATTATCGAGTCAGGGGTGATTGGAAGTTAGTCGAATTAGTTTTATTTAATTAACTTACTTTTTAATATTGTTTTCCCGAAATTCCTAACAGTTAAGAACAAAATGAAAGTAGAAATATTCCGATATATTTTTCTGCGGATTAAAAGGATAATTAATTTATTCGAATTAATTAATAATTAATTTTATATTCGAAACATAAAATTATCTATGTCCATATGTAGGTTTAAAAATATTTCCAGAAAAGTTCAACGTAAAGTTAATTGTTTAACTTCTATGTATTGATTTACATGAATGTCCATACCATATACATAAACAAAGTATATATTGAATAGCTTATTATTATTATAGTATATTTGTCACCATTTTTATAATTTCATAACACAGTGTAATATGACATTGTACAAATAAAATCGATGCAATTATAAAAAAAGATAACGATTTATCTTCTTAAAATAACAGTTGGGTAAAATAGTAAACCAGATCCCATCACAATTAAAATTGCTGTCATACATCATAGCAGGGTTTTATTGAATAGTAAATACTATATTTTGGCCACATTTTGAAAAATATTCGTAGCAGATTTGCAGGATACATTTTGTACATTTATATCTGCACATTTCAGAAAGTTGCTATGAAGCATTAGCCTTTCGTCTAAAATTATGGATTCGTTCATATCATCAATTAATATTTTTTATTATTGTAAATCAGAAAATTAGCTGAAATAAAAGAAAAATATAAAGAAGCAATTACAAAAAGGGGATTTGATTTTAATTTAAAATGTATTTTGCTTTAAATAACTGTTGTAAATCAAGCTGAGATTTGCTGTCACAAAGTAGTTGCCGTAAAGCACCCAATTGCACTTATCTAAATCCGTCATCACTGACTGCATGCCTTTTTCATGCCGAGGTGTCAAGTTCTTTCTCTCGTCATTTGACCCTGTCCGATTCCATCAGGTCATGTTCCGTCGCCTCTGAGAAAGGTGGAATTCTCAATCAATCCCCGATTCCCTCTGGCCAAACGCTTCCAAATCATGACCGCTCAACCGCATCCCCCTAATGACATCGTTTCACACTATTTTCGGACGTTTGGTCGCTCATAATATGTTAACATCAGCTGTTATTCACCCTGTAAATAAAGATTGTTGATATTATTAAATTTTATGAATACAGAAACTGAGGTAAATGTGGGTATAGTTGCCGCAATAGTGGCCACTTAGCTAATTAATTTTAAATAATACGAGTTAGAGGTATCAAATAACGATAGATATAGTAGATTATGCTATCGGGTAGGTGATTTAATAACCAACGATACCAAAGATCAACATTTAAAGGAAATTCAAGTCTTTGAATAACAACATTCAATATAATGATTCGACCGATGAAGATATTTCCAAAATAGAATTTCATCCTTTTACAAAAATCGCTTTTGTATCCTTTATACTATTGTAAAACAAAACACATAAGTCTATTAGTAAAAGTATCTTTAAAGTTTAAACTAATCCTAGTTTGTAATAACTAATAAGTTCTCTTTATAAGAGGCAACATGTGTTCTTCGGTGTTAGACCTTCTTACCGACATTTAGCAAGACTTGTTCACTTATTTAAAACATTATTGATAATAACTGAGAATTATTAACATTACCCGTAACTCTCAATCATCCCTAGACTACTTTCCTTTAACTTACAAAACTAATAACCAAGAATATTCAACAACAGTGCCTGGTTCATCCCATTTCCCGTAACACAGAATCACCTTAAACTTTCCCTTTAACCAACCGAACCACTCACTCCTCCCACTACTCAAATGCTTTCAAAATAATTCCCCGAACCGCCATCTTTAGAGAAGAGCAAAGCTATTAACGTCAATTGGTTACAAAGAGAAGGGTGTCATGATATGACACGAGCCTCTCTTTTGAGATGGGAGTAAACTTAGAAGATAAAAACTGTCTTCAATGAGAAGACATTGTTTGTTTTGGAAGGGAATCTCCCGGCTTTGAACAGCGATGCGTTTGGGTGCTCGAAGCGGGTCCATAAAACGACATGAAAAATTCACCAGCCCTTGCGGAGTGTTTTAAAGTGGTTTCTACAATTGGCCGAGTTTGGCGCCAAAGATCGCTATTCGAAAATTCTACCGTTTTACGATTACGTTGATTGTTTCAGTGGGAGTCCCCTTGGATGAGTTGTCTTGTTAGTTAAATGATATGGTGTGAAATAAAAATACTTTTTTTATAAGTTACGAAGACTTTTAGTTGATACTTGGCTTTGATAAGTGAGGTAGCAGTAAAAAAATTCGAGAAATTATAGATGAGATTTAGTCGTTTTGTGTGCTACAGAAATGTGATTTCAGAGTTTAGGGGATGTATCCCGAAAGCTCCCCCTCGGTACATTTCTGGTTTTGATATGATAATTATAAGTTGTCTTATAATGAGCAAAATTTTCGCTAGATTCAATCGTTTTCCCTATTATTTACTTAACTAAATAATAATACTTAAAATCTGTTAAAAAAACGTTTCGAATTTGTTTAATGTTTTAGAATTTTAACTGATTGATAATTTAATACCACTAGTTCAATTTCAAAGTTTTATGATTTAATTAACAATAGTAACTTCTTAGGAAATTAACCTATACCAACTATATTCTTTTCATATCATTTAGTGTTTTGAATAGAGGGTACTATATTCACAAAACTTTAAAACAAAAACTAAAAATAAAATATGAGAATGAAAATAACACCTTTTCTATATATTGAATTAAAATTTTACAGTGATCATAACGTAGAACTAATAAAAATAACAACACTTTAGCAATCTTGTTATTTTTTCAGAAATTATGTATGTTGTTATTATCATCAATATAAATATCTTCTGACAAAACAATTAAGTAAACTTTAAAATTGTTAGGTAATTCTTTTCCAAGGGCAAAACTATTATTTCTTTTTAGTTAAATAGTTAAATTTAGTTAATTTAATTAATAATTTAATAAATTTAGTTTTTTTTGAGCGATAGCCTTATCAATTCTTTTTTAATATTTATAAGTAAAAGTTATTTTTAAAATATTGTAGATATTGATTTGAAACTGTTTTAACGACAATAAACAACAGTTTTGTTCAATTTAACAAGTAAATTAAGAAGATAGCATACACTACTCAAATTACATCTATGTAAAAATATATATATGTATATGAAGATGAAAAATTAAAAGCAATGTTCCTTCTTCTCTGGACCTTGATAAAAATTTTCGAAATTATTTGAACCCCAAGTTAAATAACTTGCCGTTGCCGACCCCTGATATACAGCGTTGCATTGCAATTTTTTATGTACAAAAATCTGTTAATTAAAAACTGAAATACTTACAAGTGATTAGCTTTAACTATTCATGAATCTTTTTTTCATTTAAACTATGTTTTCTTTAGTTTTTACTTCCTTCATTAGATCTTCAGTGTTTTTTCGCTTTTTTTACTTAAATTTTGTATCCGTTCTACTTGATTTTATTCTCTGTGAATTTTTACATGCGTGAATTAACAGTTTGATAGTCTATAAATTTCTATGAGGGTTTCAAAAATTTAAAGGTTATTATAATAACTAAAAGGGGGGTGAGGATAGAAAACAGTCCCCTGATACTTAAGTGTGGACACAAATTAGCAAGTGATAAGAGAGATGCTATTGGTGGCAAACATTTGGGATAAAAATAAAACTCGCAAGTTAACTTTTACTATGATAATTATTTATAATTACTTTTATTATTTTATAAGTGTGGCTTCTATATCAAAGTGTGTTACATACAAACAAGAGGTTGTGACAATAAAAATAAATGAACTTTTAAATTATTTTCCGCTAATAGAGACACTGAGAGCAATTATCACATAAAATGCATGGGTACTTCGTTGGAGAATTCAACTCTCTATATAGATGCGAATTCAGCCATGCTTTGGTTTTTCATAAGATGCTTGTATAAAAATCCCTACGCAAAGTAAGGATTGCCCATGAGTACCAATAAATTCTAAAAAGGATATCAGGATACTACGAAGGACAAGTAATATTTAATTGAAAATTGTAAAAATAGTGGTGAATAATTATAAAACCTCTTAATTAACATTGGATTTTTACTGAGCCACCACTTCTATTTGTACTACATTTGACTTCGATTGGACATGAACACATCCTTCGACTACTAACTTAGACACTAATAATACCTAAATCCAACGCAACACCTCTAGAGCTTCAGTAGACGGCTGTCCTACGTCTAGGGCGGTGAATAGCCCTCGTCGTAAAATTGTACATACTTCCTAAATTAATGTAGCATTTTGGAATTCCATGAATTTTTAGTCTTATAATTGATAATTATCTATTTTTTAATAAAAATATAAGAATATACTCATTTTGTTAAAGAACATGTGTTTTACTAATAGAAATTTTTTGTTAAGTATAAAGAAAAATACTTCTTGAAATTGATCCTGAAAAGTTTAATTTAAGGAATAAATTAATAAAGCCTAAGAGTCTAACCAGAAAAATAAATCTGTATAAAAGACAAATCAAGAAATAGATGCACTAAAAGTTTCTCTTTTCTAACTGTCTTGCTTTTTTTCTATGCTTATATGCAAGGTACAAAAAGAAAGGAAAGAATGTAATGAGGATTTAAACCTTTTCTCATTGGAACATTCTCATGATTTAAAGATTAAATAGTTTCATTTTAACATTGCGATTAATACAGTAGCTTCAAAATTCACTGCTAAAATATTTAAAAAGTTCCAAAAGAAATTTCATAAAAAATTGCTTGGAAATTTTATACTTGACAAGAATGACAAGAATAATTCTGATTGGTAGGTTTAGTTCACTGGTGCTTTGTAATACTAATTTCAAAGTAGCAGGAATGAAAATGTCGTATTTAAATCAAATTTAAATCGTAAAAGACTTAACACTGCTTTCACCTTTACAATAACAATGAATAACTATTCTAAACTCATGTATTTTATGTTTTTATAAATGACCTGAACTATAACAAGAAATGGTACGAGATTTCTGTTTTGCAGTAAAATGGAGTTCTAATTCAAGTTTGAATTTAACAAAGTTTAAGGGAGAGTAGGGGTAATAAGAGTCAGGGGTATCTGAAAAATCTGAAAAATTCTAAATTATAAGAATCAAAACCATTGAATTAACTTTTGTCTTTGTGTTTGTAAATTATTTTTAATAACTTTATATTAAAAAGGGGGTCTGGGGGTTTCCCCAAGGAAATTTTTGGAAATTTGACCCTGAAAAGGTTGGTCAAACTAATTTTTTGTGTTGATTGATTTTCCAAATGCTTTGGTGGTCCAGGAAATAATCTCTCGCGGTCCGGACTACATTTTACATTTAACTATAAAAACTATTAATCAGACAAAGTTTCAATCCGCCTACTCCAAATACAATAGAGTGGGATAATAAGAATTTGGTAATAAGAATTTTCTTATTTTACTGCCTTATGCGTAGGCTTAAAAATCTGAAAAACATCACACAATATCTTTGAATCCTCCCCTACATCACATAAAAATTTTATCGTTTTACGATAATTTTTCAGGGAAATATAGTTGTTGTAAGTTGATTATATCAACAAAACTGAAAATACAAAGTCACGTCTTTTCGACTATTTCAATTTATTTTGTTTTTATAAATAAATTATCTTCCAATTTTTTTAGTGCACTTTTTTAGAGGTTAAAAGAGCATGCATAGAGAAAAAGTGCATTATAATGCACTTTTTGTTTTTCAATTTAGGATTGAGGATCATTCTTAAACATGCCCGTTTCTTATTACCCCATTTTTAAACAAAACTTAGGGGTAATAAGAAACACTAGCATTTTATCCCTGAAAATTTATTAATCGTATTTTTCTCTTTAGTATTTCAATATTGTATTCTTTAAATTTTATTTATCAAGTTAAAAAGTTAAAGTCAATCTAGTTTATAATTACTTCAATTTTTTTTTGAAAAAGGTGGGATAGTAAAACACTTTTACTCACCACTTTATTATTTATTGAAAAATTTATAAGTGAATTATTGAAATTCTATTTCTAATTTGCGTTTTAATTTAAATTAAGGTGAGTGAAATAAAATATTAAGTTGGGCTTTAATATTCAATTAAAAACACTATAGAAACACAGTGGGGCGGGGATAATAGTTTCGTGGGTTTCTTCATAAACCTCTTGAACCATTCGAACCTAAAGGAAAAGGGTAGCGCTGAGTTTATAAAGAGGAAGAGAAACCGACCTTTAAAAATCTGAGTTTGTAGAAAAAATGGGAGTTTTTTTTTTGGGGGGGGTAATAACTTTTTAGTCTCACAAAATTAAATAAGACAAACACCATTTTATTTGTTTTGTCATGATTTTCCAGTGTTATATCAAAAAATATAGCGTTGTTAAAAACTTTCATTTGTAACTTTGGTAGCATAATTTTAATCTGAGCATACGTATATCTCTTAAGATTTTCATTATAATTTTTAAAAATTACTGTGGTTATAAATTACACTTTAGAGATTATATTGCTACTTTCATTTGATTTTTAATTGTTCTAATTAGTAAAATAACAGCCTTGTTTCTTATTACCCCTCGTGGGGTAATAAGATTACAGTCGCTTGGGGTAATAAGACACACGTAAAAAAATTCCTTTCCCCTTTACTTAGCAGGTTCATTATTTTTTCAAAGAAAGTTGATAATGATATAAAAAATCAGTTTCATAAACTTAAATTAAAATCCTGTGGATTTTGGCATGTTTCTTATTAGCCCATTTGGTTCTTATTACCCCACTCTCCCCTATGTGTATTATGTAATGAAATCTATAATGGTAATATTATCGATCGGAAGGAAAGGATCGGTTAGGAAACTTAGTAGTTATGTCTGGATACTTAGTCGAACCTTTGCGATTGATAAAAGAAGTTCCCTCTGATATTGTTCAGAAATAATACATCATAATAATTAAAAAAATGGAAATCAATATTTATCAAAGTTGTTATAATTTTTCTGAAGTTTAAAAAATAAAATACTTTCCGTTTATTCATAAGTAAAATAATCTTTTAATAATAATAAAATAATTTGCGTAAATGATTGTAATTTGATCAATAAACATTCGCCCTACCTTTGATGGTGAAATATGCTAGTAAAGAAATCAAAATTTTAAAATGTTATTAATTATAAAATATATAGATTATTCAGTAAAGTGTATTGGAGTCTTAAATGCAAGAAATGGGATTTTTACCCATTCTCCCCCCCCCCACCAAATCTTGCCGGAATTTTGGAAAAATCCCATAATGTTTAATTAAGTTTGTACAGCATTTTTTTTTCATTTTTATTTTAGCAATTTACACTTACAAACCATTTTTAGAGCACATGTAGATAACAAAAGAATGGTCACATAGAAATGTGACCAGATACTTTTATCAATGCTATGTATGACTACGTTTATATTTTCCCTCTTATTTTCATTCCTGATTTCCATTAGTCATTATTGCTTTCTGCTTACATAGTCATCAATAATCGATTTCAGTAGTTTACATTGCCATTAATACTATATTAAATACACTTTTCAGTATACCAGTTAAACATAAAAATCCATAGGTCGATAACATTGCTGCAGTTTTGTTTTGTTTCACGAAAATTGTGTAATTACTTAGATTAATAAGATGGATTTCTCATACCATTTTTATTGAACTGTATTGTTGTAAACTTTACTTCGTAAATTTCATTACGGTACTGCTTTTAGGTGAAAAGTTACAATAGATATAGAATAGAGATCAAGATCTCATCATACCTTTATTTAATTTCTATTTCCAAAAAGTTATTTTCCAGATCGAAATAAGTATCGATCAATTTTAACAAGGAATTTCTAAAAGTAGTATATCAATCATTCCTTTTTATTTTTGTCATCATTCGTTACAGATTAAGGAACTGTCCATACAAGAAAAACGATTGTTTTCCTTTAGTCACTCAAAACTCAATAAACTAAACAAATTTGAAATCAAAGAAATGCAGTGATAAAACTAATCGGGTTTCAGTCGACTGATACATTCATTTCAAGTTTCTTGCAAACATCTTCTTAGCCATCACTAATTTCTTTTCTCTAGAAACAAACAGAATCGATTTTTTCGCGTAATTTAATTAATAGGATGTTACGAAAAGCGTTCCCAACCGTTAATTGGAACGTTTGAGGAGTGATTAGCGTTTTTTGTCGCCGAATGAATAGCGATGGTGATAATCAGCTTTACAGCTCTTGATGAGGAATTAGGCAAGCGTCAAAAGCATTATCGGGATTATCACCTTCATAAGTGTATCCGTACATTATGTTGTAAGAACTGTTCTTTAAGTAACAGTTAACTAAAGTGGTCTTTTTTATTTTCCTTTTATAGTCTTTCTTACCGGATAAGCTCTGATTAATTGGAAAATAAATTGTTTTGGAACGCATTGAATGTATTTAGATAAAAAAAAAACGGGTCTTCTTAATATTAGATGTTGTTTGTGAGTGTAATCTTTAATAGTTTTTGTCTGAACATACAGTTGTCTTGAATACACTAACAACTTTTTAAAATGCGAGGTTATTAATATGCGTTGGAACTGATACTGCGTTTTGTTATTGGGGGAACAATTTGGTTGGTTTTATGTAAGGTGCATTAAAGTGTATGAAACGTTTATAAGTTGTATAGCTGATATAGTTGTAGCAACTTACTTAATTCCATACAAGGATTGGAAGAGACCAGTATTTTCCTTCTACTGTAACTATTCATTCAAGAGAAGAAGCTTTATTAAGTTAGAGAGGGTAATATCTTTCCCTCATTTGTGGCTTTCATTTTATCATACTTAATGTACTTTAATTTAATTTCATCTGATATTTTTTAAATTCACCCTGAAATTTACGATGTATATAGCATACGAATTTTAATTAATATTAAAAACTTATATTTTGTTAAGGCGTACCGCCTATAGTTTATAGTATATAAAATTACATTGATGAATAGCATTGATATTCGTGATATATCTGTGAATGAAACTTTGAATTTAACTAAACAAAAGTGATTTATATAAGTGATGAACTAAAATCTCCATGTATTTAACAGAGAAAACTAGAGATAAAAAGTTGTAATCTATATTTTAAACTTTCTGAATCAAAAGATATTTAGATGCTGAAATAATAAAAATATTTTCTGATTTATTAAAACTGTTCAAAAGACGCATTTCTTTTATTACCTAATACCTTTTTTATGCATTTCAAATACACCTTTAATTTCATTGTTATTATTCTTTATATCAAATGTTTTCAAATTTCGTTTTGAAAGTTTTAGTTCCTTACAAATAAGAAATATATATAAACATTTGAAGAAAAAACTATTCATGGACTTCACTCCCTTTGGGCATTTCTAGATTACCCCGCAGTTTGCTTTTCAATTCTAAGTTATCCGAGATTGCCATTGAATCCTATGAAAAATTTGTGGTGGCTAGTGCTGAAAAGGTTTGAAAACGCTGACTCGTTTTATAACGCCGGTGGATGTTTCAAAGCTACCGGCTGGTGGGTTGGACATATTCCGCTAGAGGTGTTTCAATATCTCAATGGACTTGGGCAGTGAAAACCTAGATTTCTTGAAGTGTGAATGAAATTGAATACTTAACCCTCGTTTCAAAATTTTCATTATCATTAAACATAAAAGTAATTGTGTTTAATACATATTCAATAAATAATTAATATCACTTCGATAAACAATTATTTTTTATTACATCATCATAATCAAAAAAGTTCAATTAATTTGTTTTATATAGGGTATTAAACTAAATAAATTACCCATAATTTTTAGATGTTAGTGTCAACCATTATAAAAATATTTTCGTGCGTTTGTAAGTTAGGAACTACTGTTGTAGAATATACGACTGAGAACATTAAATTACCTTTAGCACGGGAATGATCAAATGTAGTTTCAATACATTAATATCGACAAAACGTTTACTGAATCGATTTCTATGCGTGTGCAGTATTTTTTATGTTTAAAATCTCATTCATTGTTGTATATTCAAACACGGTAATTTCTCTTGATTTGGATTTTGCATGTAGCGGGTTAAAATATTAATTTAATGTAATCGTAAATCCATGTGAGTATATTTATGTTTACGATAGTGAGAACTTACTAAACACTTACATTATTTATAATGAAGGTTTTAAAATGTGTAACATGTATTTTGAGTATGAATTAATACAGATTAAGTGCCTCGTATACGAATGAAATAATTACTTATCAGACGTAAGGATCAAATCAAACGGCATTTAATCCTGTATTGTAAACAATAGTGTATAATTTATTTAAAAATAGTTTGACAATAATCATTTACTGGCACATTGTAAGTGATAAATTCTGAATGGGGCGATTCTAGATGCTAGTTGTATAAATATTTTATCCTTTTCTAAATTTATACAAATGTATTCTTCTTATTGCAATATGTAAGATTCAGTAGTCAGAGAATAAATGTGAACTTACATCAAACAGTAAAGAAATCTCAAGAAAAGAGCTTATAAAAGTTTTAATCTAACCTAGTCGGGTATGGTAAAAGCGTTAGGGTAGTTTAAATCAATGGATTTCTATAGCGAATTCTCAAGTTAAATTAATCTTTAAAAAGTCTTTAGAGCATCAGATGTTCCGAAAACAGTGCATTGACAGCTTTAATAATTTAACCTGAAAGAGGCTTTATGAAAGGTTGATATTACTATGCACTCGGCGATCGTTTTATTTATACAAACCTCTTTTTTAGAACCCGAAATTTTACGAACTGTTAGCTGGTCACAATCGTATTCCCAATGATATAATTATACTTCAATTTTAATCTCCATTTTAGTAAACTTTTTCTAGAACTCATTTTCAAATTTCACCCGGCTTAATTGATGTCAGAAAACTCTGAAAATATTTTTCTTTTTGAAAATAGTGTGAGAAATTAGAGGCAGGACATGTATTTGTGTAAATGTGTAATTTTTTTATTTTGTAGTGATAATTTTAATTAAAAAACTGTTCTTTTGTAAATAAAGAAAGTTAAATAAAAATATACTAGAATTTGTAGTACACATTATTTATGCTACTTTTATATGTTTTTCCGATTTTACGCAATCTTTATTTTTTCACGAACTATCTTTGTACCCCCTTAGTTCGTAAAAACTAGTGTTGCTTTTTTTATTAAAATAGTATGTTACACATATAACTTGTTACGTTATACTTGCTTGGAGCTTACGGAGCTTGATATACGGTATTTTGTAACATCGAACATATGGAATCTTTTGACAATAATGCACTAAAATCTTACATCAAAACCGTTTCATACTGAATTATTCACAGCAAATTTCACAGGAGACACGCTAAGTAAACACAATAACACAATTCGAACCAAAAGTGTTATTATTGTATATAGGGATGTATTGCAGTTGCGTTGTGCGAGAAAAATATAGTGATTTAAAAGTGTTGCTAAAAATTACAGGGACAGAAAATGTGTTGTGATAGTGTTTCTATCCAAATTTAAGAACACCTTCCGATTCTAAACATAAACTAACATAACGGAGACAGAACCTGTAATCTTTAGGTTTTAGAGGTGCTCTCTTTCGGAAAATCGAATAGAATTTCTGAGTAGGAAAAAAGTTTGTGTCTCGTTTATTATAAAGACAACCTTGGTAAGGACTCAAATGTTCCATTTATTAAAGAATACTTCAAGCCATGAAAAATGATACCTCATTTTGTCTTCATTACCAAGTGATTCGCCAGAAATCTTAACTGAATCGTTTTTTATTTCCTCGACTGTACGTACACACATGAGGAACTACTTTAATATAGCCTTCTATTCTGTTTTTAGAGAACAGTATGTTTGCGTAGAGCAAAGCTTAGAGAGTACAAAAAATTCAATTTCCCATTTTTTGGACTTATTATCATTATCTTTTTCAAACTGACGATTCAACTTCAATCGAAACCAATGAATTTCAAGATAGGATTTAAGTTTTATGCCTCAAAACAAATGCCAAATTTTTAAAATCTGAATCAAAATTTAATAATTAAACCTGGTTTTTGGATCAAACGTGATAATTATCTTCAAACTCTAATTTCATACAGTTGTTATCCAAATCCAACAACAATCAGTAAACTTTGGTAAGCGGAGTTTTGAATCACCCTGTAAGTGTCTATTATTTCATAAATTGTACACACCCACATGAGGTAGTACTTGATTATATGACACATTTTACAAGGAGGCATACAAGTAGAAAAGAAAGTATGTTTGCTATCCCTTTTCAAGATTTTCTCTTTGACTGGTGAGCTCAGATTAAAGGAGCCATCTCTTGAGCTACTGCGCTCTTCCTTATATCCAGGCATGCTGTTCAAGAAGTTTGGTTATTTCTAGTTCTCCCGACGGATTCCCGTACAAAAATATCAGTAACTTTGTTATTGAAGGCAATAGAAATAACAGATCTGTTATTATTTTCCTTTTTTCCGTGTATAGTCACTAAAATGTTAATTGGAAAAATAGCAGCGCATTTAAATATGTGAATCACCCGATCAGTTTTCAATGCATCACAACTGGAGAAGATGAAATGAAAACTTCAGTGACTCACTAGTTTTCAGAATAATAAACGGTTAATCAATCAATTTTTAATTTGAAAAACCTGTATTGAAAGTGAAAAAGCTCATAGATTGGTAAACTTTGAAGAAAAGAAACTTTTCAAAAATTTAAAGAAACCTTTTGCAGATTTCTATCTTTTTGACCAAGATATTCAACATTTTCTATTAAAATGTTAACTTCTCTGTTGACTTGACATTGATATTGTTTTGATAAAAGTTAAACAAAGAAAAATTGGTTTAGATCCTCTTTTTTGTATAAATTTTGTAAGTAATTTTTTGGAACTTTTCCTATTAAGTGTACCGCCTTTTTAGTGCACCGTCAACAAAAATGTTTGAAAAACACTATTCTAGAATATATTACAAATGCGTGAAACAGCTTTGTAACTCTAAGTAAACACAAAAGTGAACACTTCTTATAAAAAAAATGTCTTCAAAAGTAATTTTTGATTGTATCGCGAATGTGTTCTGTGAGAAAAAGATAGCGTTATAAAAGTGTTATTAAAAAATTCAGATTCAAAAAATGTGTTCACATAAAATTTCGATCCAAATTTAGGAACACTTTCAGATTCTAAACGCATTTTACAACACTATTTTAGAACATATTTCGGGATATATCTTACAACACTATCACAACCCAATAGGGTGATAAAGTGTTCTACCTAACAACACAACCGAAGTGTTATTAATTTGAGGACAAAAAAAGTGTTTCTTAAAATAATGTGTTTATAACGCGTTTAAGTTTGCGTGGAGCGTTTGCAGTGAAGATTCAACTTTTCCAAAACATACTTAGTCGTGTAATAATGTATAATCAAATTACCTTCCTTGAATGTAAATATACATTCTACAAAAAGTGAATCGTGATATTTCATTGAACCTAACACCTACATGAAATCAAAATGATATTATTAAAAGGTATCTCGAAACCAAATCAAAATCATCCAGCACAGAAGAGAGAGCACCAGAATATCCCCTTCCCAGCATCAGCAAACCCGAAAGAGTTAGTTCCCTCAACATAGCCGTGTAATAATGCGTAATTAAATATCCGTCCTGAAATGACTCGATCCACTTAGCGTCTTCTCAAGTGGCGTCGCGTGTCCTTGCGTGACAGCTTCGACATCCTTCGACAGTCGCTGCTTCTTCCTCCAGAATGGCACACATCAACGGAGTGGAAAGAAAGGATTGCTATGGCGTCACGGATCAGGGACGCTATGGACGATTCGTGACTGTCAATCACTGGGATAGGGTGGGCAGCTTTGGTTAAGGGATGATGGGCCCTATTAACGGTTGCTGGGAAGTGTTAATTGAGGGAGTCCATTCCTTTTGAAATGGGAGGTGAGGGTAGGTGCTTATTATTTTTGAATAGTTGAAATGTTTATGTTGAATGTTTTGATTGGATATTTTTTTATTGATGGAATAGGACAGATGTCTAATGTCTATTTTTGCTTAGTTCTTGTATTCTTTTTGGACGAAATGTTGGTTTATGTTTAGTTTGAGTTGATATTTTTGGATGGTTGCTTTAGGTTGAAATGTTTATGTTGAATGTTTTTAGTTGATATTTTTTTATTGATGTTAATTTAGGATAGATCCGTATTTTTTTTAATTGTTTACTTTAGGTTGAAATATTAGTGTTAATATTTTGAGTTCATAATTTTTATTAATAGATATGAATTGAGGATAGGTGCATATAATTTTTGGATGGTTACTTTTGATTGAGCTGTTTAATATTTGGAGTTGATATTTTTTTAATAATTTGAATTGAGGATTGATAATTTTCAAACGTTTTCTTTTCGCTTATATGTTAATTTATGTTAAATGTTTTGAGTTTATATTATTTTTAACCACATGTAAATTTCAGATAGTTAACTATTAATTTCAGTTGATTTCTTTAGGTCAGGATGCTTATTTACCATGTCAGATCATTTTGCGTAAAAACAATGAAAATAAGATTTGAAACCGAAAATGTTATTGAAAAAATATGCTCGACACTTTGTTTCGAGTACTTACGGTTATACATTTTAAAAGTTATAAAGTTTGAACGTACAAAGCAAGTTCGTAATTTTATTCAAAGAAACGAAAAATTTGTGTTTTAAAGTTAATCTTTTAACCTTTTAAACGCCGTAATTCAAATTTCAAAGAAAAGTTTCTGCTTTTTGGCTTAAATGGCTTGTTTTATCATTGTTAAAACCAATCTTGCCTTTTTTTGGCAGAAAAAAAATCTTAAGGGTGATTTTGAGCATGTTCCCATTTGGGAACATCGGCGTTTGGGGTGAAGTTTTTAGGGGGGTTTCCAAAAGGCCTATATTTAACAATTTATTCAAATGAAATGACTGAAATCAGTTTCTACTAATATTTTTGGACATTTTTATGGTATTGAACAGTTTCTTCATCTGCATTAGCCATGGTTCGATGATAGGATATAATTTTTAAAATTTTCATTAGAAGTATTTCACTTGTTTATTACATGCAAGACACTTTTTTTTTTAATTTTTCTTGCACTATAGGTAATATTTCGGTGTAAAAGATACAAAAGAGTGTTTCAATGCGTTTTGAAGCTAAAAAGTTCTGTTCCCGTGTGAAAAATTACCTTTAATTACTTTTCTATACAGATACCTAGCATATAATCCAATAATTGTATTACAATATAATTAGTTTTTAAAAGTGATAACCATAATTATTGCCATTCATTAAATAAAACTGAGTTTCTTATAGAATATTCTATACTGAATTACACATCTCTTTAATCCAACTTACGGTAGAAGAATATTTCAGCTGTACATACTTCTCATTATTTTCAAATTTCTTCAATTTTTTTTCAAAATATTATGTAAAAAAGAGCATTTGAACAAAATAAATACGCAAATCCACAGAAGTACCTCAAATATGCCCTTTGTATGACCCCTTATGGTTATTACTTAAAAATAATGGTTTGGGAGGGGAAAATATAGATATTATTGTAGTTATCTGCTATAAAGACTCGACAATTATTCACCATAAACCAGGTGAACAAATTAATATTATTCATTAAGAAAGTTAAAGTATATATTTTAACCGGTTTTAGATCCTTTTAGACATAAAAAGTTCAAAAAAGTACGGGTAATAAGGAATAACTCTAATTATTACATGTTAAAAAAATCCCCTCAAAAACTATACCCCAAACGCCGATGTTCCCATTTGGGAACATAAACAGGGAATGGGTAATTACTCTCTAAATATAAAATATAAAGTTATTCTGTCAAGCCTAATGGAAAGCTGCTTACTAAAGCTACTGAAACACAAAAAAATTATTTTAAAATAATTTTATTTACAATTAGCAGAAATTGAAACTTGTATAACTTTTGAAAGAGCCAAAAATCTGTAAATTTGACCTAAATTTTACAAAAAGGGTTAAATAGTATGTGAAATATTGTTGCATGTAAAATAAATTCATACATTTATGTAACGCTCTAGCAAGTATCAATTCCCTGCATAAAATATTAAGTGGTAAAAAAATTCCATAAATTGATGTTCCCATTTGGGAACATCGGCAGGTAAAAGGTTAATATACTTTTAAACTTAAAACTTAAACTATACTTTTAAATTCTAAATATCTTTATCTTATCTATAAAATGTTTCTAAAATATAATCGTAATTACAACATATTAAACCATTCATTTTTACGCTTCCCAAACTACATAGGTTCACAAAATTTGCAATGTATTCTTAGAATTCAATTCAGGCAAATATTAGCTTAAACGTTCGTTATTCTCGATCATAGAAGTAGCAAAGTTGTTAGAATAATATCATGTTTAAACAGAATTATTTTAACATTTTGTTTTCTAAAATTGAGTAGTATTTGTGTAATGAAGAATGAAAATATATAACATGTGATTGCACAAAGATTTTTGTTCAAAAGAAATTAAAATAATAATATTTTAACACAGAATAATCAAGTTACAAGGAAAATACAGTTGAGTAAATTACATGGATGACAGGGAATAAAGAAACAACTAGGGTAATGTGTTTTTTACAAAGTTTTTTGTATTGGTTTTACAATGTAAAAATTTAATCTCAAGAGTAATGAACTTAAATCCTTCAAGATATCTATTATTTCGATTTATGTATAAAAGCACTTATTAACATTATACTGTATTCATTGGTTTGTGCATGTAACTTCATTCCAAATGCAGAGTTGAGTTACATATTTTCAAGTGAGAAGTGCGTGATTCGACGTTTGCCAGTCTCATTTGAAAGAGAGGCAACTCAATCTTAATGAAGTCAACAGTATAGGTCAAAGCTCGTAACTGAGAGTAAAGGAAACGCCCTTTTAAGTGGCATTTTAAATGTACTTTAGTCTGATTTCGCTGCCCAAAAATATTTAAGTGGTTCTTTGCATGGAGCCCCTGTGACTCATTTAAATGGATTGCTGCAACTTAGTCGGCGAAATTTTATTGAAAAATCAGACCAGTTTGAGAAATAATGAAGGGTTGATTATTGTGCTTAATTTGGTTTAAAAATTTGTTTTCCTATCCTAACTGTATTTTAATGGTGATTTAATTGGACCTGAAGGATTAATAACTATAGTAAAAAGCTCAGTTTTGTTCCCTCCTTTGTAGGAAATTTTCGGAATGAATTACCAAAAATAACGAAAACTTAATCTAAATAATGTTACTAATTTCAAGCCTTATTTAAAATGTGGTAAAAACCTCATGCCAAAATACAATTGATACACTGTTTCAATTCAAGTCATCTATTCGATTTGAATAAATATCTTGAAATTTAAAGCATTCAAGAAAATTCAGTTCAAAGAATTAATATAATTTAAATAACGTCGAAGCATTGCTAATAAATTACATAAATAACTGATATATAAAAAGAATTTATTCTGTTCATAAGTTAGTGCATAATCAGACTTAAGTATCTTCCTCTATCAGTTATTTGTAATTCTTTGTTCAAATGGCAGTATTGGAACACAATTCTTTTTTGGAAGCAAATATTTTCATGTGAGAATATAAGGTATAAAATTTAAACTAATAGATCTAAAGTCTTATTCATCACTTTACCCTTTTCATGCATCTATGTGGGGAATGTAATAGTAATATTGCCTGATTTTTGTCTCCAATTCCGAACATACAAATCATAATTATTTAAAGTAATATTTCTCGGATAAAAAAAAAGCTCCAAGAGGTCTTTTTCTAGAATCCAAAGCGCGGCCTTGACATCCAAAAACGATTTCTCTGAAGCTAAATGAATGATCATTCATGTCACATTTCTTGACCCAAGTAAAAGGAATTCTATCAAAAGCATGCTGAATTAATGACAGTCCGTTAACTGGTCAATCCTCGGCATAAACGTTTCGTGGAATATTCTTCCAAAGCGAGAGCGATGAGCAGCATTTGCATAGGTATTCATTTGGCAATGTTTCAATCAATAATGTTACGTGACAGTTCGGGCGTGTGAAATCGCCCTTGTCCATCATTTAAAAGCCAAGCACGGCCGTTCACAGTTGAGCACATAAACACGAACAGGGAATAGGGGCACTACATAAAACGAATTGCACTAAATTCTGATAAGTTTTATTAGACCTGTTGTCTTTATCACGAAATTCTATTTGGATTAATGGTATTTAGCATCGATTTGGTGGTTTTGTTTGACAACACACAGTAAAGCTTTTAGATTTTTTATGTCTATTCATTGATATTTTTTTTCTGAAAATATCTATTTTGTATAAATTATTATTTTTATATTTGTTTCGTTTTTCACTTTGAAAAGATTGGAAAAGTTCTATACGTTTGTTGAAAGTTTTACTTTGTATGTTAATCTGGTTAGTTTTTGAGTCTTGTTCTGCTATTTAAGTTAAAGAAACTAGTTAATACAGTTAATCAAAATATTTTTCCACAGTATAAGTTTTAGTTTAAAGGATTTTTAAATTTTATGATATTTTATTAGTTTAAATATTGAAAGGAATTGAATGTAATAAGTAAAAAGAATAAGCGAATACAATAATTACATTTTAGAAAAATAATACTCATAGATACTAATTTAAATTATTATAGTTGTAAAAAGGAAAAATTGTCAAAAGAATACAATGATAGGAGCCAAATAACTTGTATCCTGATTAATAAATCTGTCAAATATATATTATTTATATATCTATCTTATGACTATTTTTATATCTTTCAATATTACTTTCAATTAAAATTAAATTTTTTTACTAATTTAATTAATGACTAAAGCCAAATCAAAAATTATTCCTAAAAATCGTTTAAAGAATTAGGGTTTATTAAATCTGTGGTTAAAGTAAACTTATATTAAGGATCCATGTGGTTTATTATAATAAGGTTTGAAAGTAACTAAACAAATCCTCAACACCTTGAGTTGCAATAAGTAGTACATAGGAAATATAGAGAATGACGAAGTAAAGTGCAATAGGACGTTCCCACTTGCAAATGAGGCAAATTGTGAAATTAGGTCGTCTTAAGGGGAAATGTATAATATTAGAATCGTGAATTGCAAAACCGCACGTTTACAGAGGAGTTAAAGTTAAGTTCCTACTTTGCAATAATATGCTTACATATCGAGTGAAGTTTGGTTTCTGCAAAACGCATACAAATATCCTACTACATATAAGAAATTTTAAAGTCATAAAATATATGTATGTAGGTATTTTTACAATTCAAAATCTTAAGATTTAAAAACTTGTTGAACAAAAAACCAATTGTGTAATTTATTTATAAAATTTCAAATACTCGTTTAGATTAAGTTTCTTTGAATTTCGCTTTACTAACTGAGTAATCCGGCTAAACTGTATTCAGAGAGTTATATTTGGTGTGACACAAACTTAAAAAGTAGAAAAATTAGGGGTTTATTTTTGAAATTTTCCAAACTAAGGAATTTTGCATAATGTGCTAAAATTTCCATTATAAAAAGTTTTCAAAAGGACAAACCTCGAGCCAAACATATAGCATGCTTACCATTATTTTAAAGAAATATTATCAATGGACTTTTCTGTCGAAAAAATTGCATTTTTGTCGAAATTGAAGGAGTTAGTGCATTTAATTACTTAACATAACTAACACCCTATATTTCATCATATAATAATACTTATCCCAAACTATTCCACACCTCCTGACCTCCCCTAGCAAGCGTAATAGAAATAAGCGATTAAAAGCACATCCCCGCATTATAAAATTCCTAATTCCTTTAACCGAATTTGGGACGGACGATGTCATTAGTTTGAACTCCATCAAGTTGCGGCGCATCGAGCTATTTGAGCAAAATTTCCCCTCGAATTAAATGGGAAGTCTCATTCAACAAAGAGTGTGCAATGCAACCGCGGCTTCATTCCTTAATTGGGCGAGACAGACAATTAAGAGAAACGATGTAAACCCAGTCAATGTAGATTGGCGAACAGTGACCACTGCAGTAATTAGCACCAGACGCTCGCTTGATGCATTATCACTTTAATGTGGAGTGCAGGGCAGCTGGGATGGCTTGGCAAAACAGACGGTGCCAACAGCAGTTGCCGTCGTTCTCTGGAATTGCGGCGAAAGCTTCACTTTTTGATCAAACACTCCTTGCATTTGTTGAATAGTATACATAGCCAGCACACTACAATGGTATAATTGTTTATAATAATAAAGTAAATAAATTTTAGTTTTGGAAGATTGGGTTACATGCAGTCGAATTGAACAACCTGAGACGTAGCAAGAACTTAGTTTAATGAGTAGAGAAAAATATATGGTTGGGGAAAGAAGTATTAAATAACTTTCAAACACGGTAATGCTAAGTTATATAAAGATAACTCGAATTTTGAGAGTAAAAGATAGTGGTACCCCGTTATGCTCATTATCCGAAAGCTCAACTGTAATTAGATGTATTGTTTTGGTGCTTACACTTTCTCTATAAAAATCTTATTCATTATATTATTTGTTATGCCTTCATCACTAAACATTTTAGATAACAGCCATTCTTCTAACAATTAAAATTAATAATTTTAATAATGAATGTTACTGCTGAAAGTCAAATCACAGTTTACGAACATGAGAAAATGTCTATGCATTTTACATTTCTCAATATTCTTATGATCTCAAAACCCTTGTTTCTACACTAGAAACTAATAAAATTAGTGTAGCTCTTTAAACAGCTTCAAAAACCCTCTTCATCTGGATATAATAAAACTAGTTGCATTTGGACTTCCGGCAGTAATGGTTAAAAGCATATAAGTTCCAACCTCCATAGTGTGACCACGAGATCTTAGCGCTTCGGCAACCTTCGTAAAGGGTTTACATTGGTGATGGGCAGAATACAATGATTTTATCAAGGCACTATCGAATATCTTAGTAACTAATTAATTTAGGTGTCAATCGATAAAGTATTTAACGAATTTAGGTTTTATCTGGCAGAATTTGAAATTGATTTTTAAATATAATTAAAGTTCCTGCACATTACTAGTCAATTTCTTGGGTAAACTACGTCCAAATGTAGAACACTTGATAGCAATAAAAGGGCCCCAATTGATTAAGGAACCCACTTGGACTCGTTTGGTTCATGCACTCATTTTTCGTGGTCGAATTATGGTTATTTTTTTAGTGAAACCTGTCTATAACGATACTTTCTTCTAAAAAGATAGGTAATCTATTTCATCATGGTCCTTGCAAGGTCAAATCCAGCAATAGTAAACTGTCCGCAATTTTTAGCAAGTCTCTACAAGTATCGTTTATAGACAAGTATCACTGTGTGTAAATGTTTCATGTCTTTACCAAAGACTTTCATGGAGTGTCATAAGGCCCTCCACGAGAGTCTCTCCCTCACCAACCCATACTCACGCCCCCGCAGTGCCTTTCCCTCTGCCCTCAGGTCTTCCCCCGGTGGCCCCCCGCAGGATCGGACACCCCTACCAGAACCGCACCCCTCCGAAGCGCAAGAAGCCCCGGACCTCCTTCACCAGGATGCAGATCTGCGAACTGGAGAAGCGCTTCCACAAGCAGAAGTACCTGGCCTCTGCCGAGCGGGCCGCCCTGGCCAAACAGCTCAAGATGACTGACGCCCAGGTCAAGACGTGGTTCCAGAACCGGAGGACCAAGTGGCGGTGAGTCCTGGTTCGGACCCTCGCTCCAGCCAGAGTTCGCTCTGGGTGGACTGGGAGATGGACCTTTTTTCTTATACTTTTCGCATCTATGCTGTGAACTCATGAGTGTTACAAGAGATAGAGACTTCCTCATATACAGCGTGTCTTATGGGACAGTATGTAAGGCTGGGGGGAATTGAACCTTCTATTTTTTGCTTATTACGTATATGGTAAACTCTTGAGGGTTACCAGAGAATAGAACCTATCTTCCTTAATTATACAGCCTGTCTCATGACTCATGTGGCAATTTGTTAGAGTTGGTGAAGCAGAACTTTCTATATTTTACTTTTGCATCTATTATAAATTCATAGACCGATACATATTGCTTTGCTTTTTAACAGTGCCCTCCTATCTTATTTTCTGTACTTAGAAACGTATAACAAGACCAGGAGATAATTTGCCTTGTTGTTTAAGTTTCAAACACTCGGACGAATCATTCGTTTTGAAATACTTTGGAAGTCATTTTTACTATAAGTCCGAATATTTTAAAATTAATGTTATTCCCCTTTAGTAGAAAATATTTTTAATTTCTTAAAACAGTTCTTTTACTCACACATCAAAACGCCATTTTTTAATTATTAAGAAGTTATTTCCAATATGCAATTAATTAAAACAATTTCAGCTGCGTGTTTTCTTTTATATTTTTTTAGTTTCTAGTTTTTATAAAGTGATTATAAACGTTTCTCAATAAGTTGACTCATTTCGTGTTATAAAAAAATAAATATAAAGGTTTCAACTGCCCTCCTCATATCAAGAAAACAAGAAGTTAGGATTGTAAATATCCACAGAAAAAAAATCTTCTTTCAAATGAAAGAAAAATCAATTCCCACACCCAGGGGATCGGAGATTTCAACTTCCCCACCGTCTCAATGATGGGCTGCTGATTCGGAGTCAGCTCCCCCGTGATAATGACCCAAACGCGGGGACGCCACCCCTGTCCCCGCCTCATCACACCCCTGATCGAATTATGAGGGCTACTCATAACCCTAATGGCAAAAATTCAATTACTCCCCAACTTTGTGGGCATGTTTGGGAGAGTGTGATTACACGGGGAATCATGTAGCGACAGTATTTCCGGTACTCATCTTTTGCCGGGATGTAGTTCTTTCCGTTATATGAGGTGCGATCTATTATTTTGCTTCAAAGTGGTGTTATTTCCTTGTTTTGAAAGATACTGAAACGTTCTTTTTTTGCCCCCAAGGAATGCTTTATGATAGGTATTCCTTTTATTTAGGTACCTTTACTTTTTTTTCATGAAAAGCTACAGAAGTATTAAGATGTAAATAAACTATGTTTAGAGTTTAGAATTACTAATTTAAAAGAACTGAGACCCTTACATTGGTCGTATCCTTGAGATATAAACTAAATAAGTGAATTTCTAAAATAAAAAATTTGAAAATTTCTCTACTTTTTCGGGATTTTTAAGACATCGTAGTCAAGTAGAATTTATCCATGGAACGTTGGCAAAAGTTTTATTTTAAATACTTTCGAGTTGTAAAATTCTTATATTTGTAGAAATTATTATTTATTTTTCATGTTTCGATTAGTTCTATAGCTATTCTAAAAAATGTTGCTCTAATAAGAGTAATATAAACTAGTCCCAAATTATGAGTTAACTTATTACACCGAATTTTTATAATATGATAGGTACAGTTTTTATATTTTCTTCTAAATATAATTGAATTAAATGTTTATATATTTAACAATAAATTTGTACTTGAAATTATACCTCTATTAAGTAATACCTTTTCCTTTGATAAAATGCGCTCTGAGATACCTTGAGACCCTAGTAAATAATTAGGAGGCATTAATCAATTACTCTATTAATCAGCCTAGGTTTTCAATTAACGATAACTGGAAAAATGATGATGTAGATTGAGACAAAATTAAACATTTAAGCTGCAAAATATTAAGACTTAATCAGTCTCATAATGAATAGTTCCCTGTGGAAATGGGTCCAGTCCACAATAAATTAAGGACTACCTTTGTGTTGCGCGATGGCCTTCTTCTGTACTTTCTTAGGTATTAAACATTTATCCTTTTAAGGAATAACAAAATTAGATAAATCCATGCAATAAATTTGAGGGAATTTTGTGATAGTCCAGGATCATCCTGGGGGATAAACTAAATCTTAAGTTACAAACTTTATTCCTTGACCCACTCCTGATATAAATTACTTAGTGATTGGGGGGAGAAACTTTAATTACTGCTAAACTCAAGGAGGTAACAAAAGACTAGTGTTCGGCACTAGTTAACTAGAACTAGTTGCAACTA
The DNA here is from genome assembly GCA_963680715.1 of Tetragnatha montana. Classification (NCBI taxonomy): domain Eukaryota; kingdom Metazoa; phylum Arthropoda; class Arachnida; order Araneae; family Tetragnathidae; genus Tetragnatha; species Tetragnatha montana. The sequence goes on from OY796684.1 coordinate 38,097,411, forward strand.
GTAGTTAACTACCGATCAACTAGTAGTTAACTAGTAGTTTAACTACTTTTGGTTTAAACTAGTTTAACTAGTAGTTGAACTACTTTTTTTAATAACTACTAGTTGAAACTACTTTCAAATTTTCAACTACTTTTTAAAAAAATTTTGTTTAAAATTTCAAAATTATTAAAAAATGTTATCAAAATATACAAAAAATTTGCTATTTATAACTACAGTGTCATGGTAGAGTTCTCAAATACCATAACCAGAAATAAAGCACCGTTTTGAGCGAAGCATAAAGTTTTTTGTGATATAGGTAAGAAAGATGTTTGGAATTTGGGCAAAAAATAGGTTATTAAATTAAATAGACTAGTTAACTAGTAGTTAACTACTTTGGGAAATAGTTAACTACTAGTTGCAACTAGTCCCAGGAAAAAATAGTTAACTACTAGTTGCAACTAGATTTTCCCAGACTAGTTAGTAGTTGGTAGTTAACTACTTTTTGACCACTAGTTGCCGAACACTACAAAAGACAAATATAAATATCCAAGGTGGCGATTCTTTGCATATTTCATATGGGATTTTTCATGCTAAATTTTTACCACTTGTAGCGTTATTTTGGTATGGTGATATTTGATAGAATACCTTTCCAATAAGTAAATAATTAAGTAATATTTCAGTCTTACACAAACAGACAATTTAATGTACTTTAAAACATCAGTTTTTGGCATTTTCTTTTCAGAACTCATTTTTTTTTCCAGGTTGAGTTGGTTTTTTAAAAGAGTTATTAGCAATAGTATAAGGTTTTATCGTACTATATTAGGTTACATAATTGCATTTGTTTTTGAACTGAGTGATTTATGGTACATAATTTAGTAATAACTTTTAGATATTCTAATAAAATATTGTCAAATGTACTGTGGGAATACTCGACCTTTGCTACAAGGGGTTCTGCAAGATTGAAAAGGTGGGGAAACGCTTTCCCAAACCTCCTGTTCCACCTGATTCATCCGAAAGCTTGAGAATATCGTTGTTGACAAGTCCTAAAATAAAACTTTGGAAGCGACGCATTGTCAATATTGGGAGGGCTCGCACTGTTTCGCGGGAAAATCGCACTCAGAGTGGCAGGAACAAGCGGACCCCCGACTCCCCGCCATTGTTCCCCCGGCTAATCCCTTTGTTGATCACAAAGAAAGCAGAGACAATGGAACATTCGGCCGGCGGAGTTGAACGACTCGCCATGAGAACTTTGCTGCTAATTGCCGTCATTTCGGGAGAGACGCAGTCAAGGTCGGCACTTTTAAAGGTGGATCTTCACCATTTTGGGTCCAAAAGGCAGGGTTTGAAATCGAGGATTATGGGAAGCAGAGAAAGCATTAAAATTTTTATCCGGAACTTAAAAGTATTGATCATTTTATCAATATCGGATTTTGGGAACTTGGTACTTGGCGGAACTTTTGGGACCAAAAAAAATTTTCTTATGAAAAATAATGAGTACTTTTTGAATAATACCATAATTAAACCCTGGAGAACGCGCGCACCTTCTTTGTTACACGGTAACGCGCACCGGGCTTTCCGGCACAACAGACAGTTTCCCTTCTTAAAAGTAGTTGATGTAATTTTTTTTCATTAAAAAGAGTAAATAATTAAATTGATAATTTAAAAATAATTTTAGGAGAAATAATTTTTAAACAGAATGAATATTATAATTAAAAGTAAATTGTGTAAATATTAGAGACATTTTTTGAGAATCACTAAAAATCATCAGAAACATGAAATTAAAAATTTAAAAGTAATTTTACTGTAGATTTTGTGTAATCGTACAAATATTTATGGTAAAATAAAATTCAGGTACCTATCAAGGTCAAAAAATGGCCAAAAGGTTTCATGCTCGAGTTTTTTAAGTTAAAACGAATTATCTACCTACTAACGAGAAATTTTAAAGGTTTTAGATTCGTATGTTTTTATGATTTTTACCTAAAGTTAGGGTACTTGCTTAAATCAAATTCTTAAATATGTTTACTGCTTGTAAACTGTGGTGGCTCTTATAATAGGTGTTGTGGAATAGCAGCATCCCATTATTTTAAAATTTGAGTGTGAAATTCAAACCCTGCTCAAAAAAGATTATTTTCATTTTTCATACCTTGCAGATGATAAACTTGCATGCGATAAAAGTCTGTAATGGGCTAATAAAAGCTTTCCAGTTCCAAATAACAATTTGGGAGCCCTTTTCACCATATTTTCAAATACATATTTCGTAAAATGTTTTAGTTAATTTTTAATTTGTTCATTAGTATATTGAAAGTATTAAATTTGAGTTTATTTGAAATTTTAATACCATAATTTAATTACAAAATTATTGAAATTAATAAGCCCACACCTTTTAGAAAAGGGAGAAATAACTAAAACCGCAATAAACTGGATTGTGTTTAAGCCGCTAAACTAAAAGTATGTATATAGCCAACACACTGATTTATATAATCCCCAGACTATCTGACTACCATCTATATACTAGACTGCAACCTTTCTTAACCCTATGACGTCATTACAAGGAAGGAAAAACTGAGTAAATAGAAAGCCGGTTGGGTTGTTAGGAGGAGTTTTGGTAGTACGCAAATCGTGATAAAAAAGACTATATATATACATGGATTTAACAAACTAATCATATTTCTAAATTGAAGTTCTTAATTTCACTCATAATTCAGACACCGCACGGGAACTACTTCCTTTGTTTACTCTCAGCTTGTTTCTCCAGGGTCAGGAAGTGATAGTAATTAATTTTAAGAATCATAAAAGAGTTTCTACAACCACCACTTTTTCAAGGTAGTATTTTTATAAATACATATACATATCTAAGATTTCAGTTCGTAGATGGGGTCCAATGTTTTGGTATTTTAGATAAAACGCAGTAATTCTTGCGTAGTAGTATTTTAGTTAGTGCGTAGACATAAAGTAATAGTGTTCGCTTACTTCGCCAAAAAGAAATTGTTAGTTTGCTATAGCGAGAAGGTTCTTTTTTTGTTATTTAACTTTTTTCTTATGTCGATCTGCTCTAAGGCTCGATTGATGGGTGGAATTTCAAAACTCTTTAGGGTGTTACGATAAAACAAAAAAACAAAAAAAAACAATTTCGAACTTGAAAATTTTTTTGAGGCCTGAAAAAGAGGTCTATCTTCACATGCTAATATCTCCTCGAATATTTAAAATTTATTTATTTACAAACAATTTTCTCGTTGACGTTTCACCTTTAGTTTTTTTTAATTAATTTTTTTAATTGTCTTATTTTGTCACGTAGGGGCACTTTAAACCGTCTCAATGGATTCAGCATGGTTACTTACCTAGTCTAGAGGTTCACCTTACTTCCATGACGTTGAGAGACGTTGGTTCCAAATAAACGCCGTGGAACGGACTTTTGAAAACCATGTATTAAGTAACTTAATAATAAGTCTAGGTCCCCATTGCACTGTGGTGTATTCATGATTACATTACAATATGAAATCATCGTCCGGTGAATAATTACAAAAATTAACGAATATTTTTTATTACCTGTTTAACTCAATTTAAAAACACTTTCAAAAGAGCCATGGCTTCAAAATTTTGCGTCAGCATCAAATCGACTGTTAACAAGTAATTATGGATGATTAACAACCCTTTTTCTCTAAGTTTTGAAATACATTTTGGATTCTTGTACGACATAAATTTTCAGACACTTTCAAATGAGATTGAACTCTCACACTTTGCACGATGGCGTACTATTTATGATAATGAAGTTAGTATTTTAATTAAATCACGTGGTAAATTAGCATTTAAATACGATAATTAACGAACACTTATTATTACTCAATTAACTTAACTTCCAGGCTTAAGGAACACTAGCACTGTATCCGCCTATTGTAGGGATTTCCAATGTATACATTGCCCCCAGGCTAAAGCTGGCACGCTTACTAAATCTGTCTCGCCTGATTTGTATTGAATTCTCATTTTACTTTGAGTAAATAAATAGTAGGAGAAAACAGTACAGTCAAATGCAAAAGTGTTTGTAAACGAACTATATTTTTTTATAAATTCATAATGTTAGAATTAAAATTTAAAATAAATTAGCAGGGGCATCCATTACAACTGAAAGTAATAACTCCTTTGTAGAATTCATAATTATCTGTTCATGGTCTTGGCCCTTGGGTTTTCAAACCGTAGTCGACTTGAGTGCGAGACTTTATCAAGTACAGAATGGTGGTTCTCTTGCAAAGAGTATCTCGATAAGCTATCATTTTTCGAACTAGTATTAGACGAAAACTAAATTCTGTAGAAACTTAAAATTTTACCATTAATAACTATATGTCAATGCATAAATACCCAAAATTTCAAAAAGTTTTGATATATTTTTATAGAAGTAATCAAAAGGAAATAATTTCAAATTACTATTTTTAGTATTTCACTCTGCGAAGGATTTTTCAAAAACTGTTCAAGTTATAAACATGAAACTGTGTACAAATACTTAATTAGTTATACTTCATATTTAAAAAAATACTATAAAAGTATTTTTACACTCACAATTTAAAAAAAAAATAACAAAATAAAAAAAAGTTTTTTGACTCATATAAAAAAAATTCTGTTCAAATTAAAGTTTAAATGTGAAGTATAACTTATTAAGTACCTCAATACGAATAATACGAATAATTTAGTTTTTGTGTAAAACTAGTTAGAAAAATGATAGTTTATTTAGATACTCTGCATAGTTAAGAGTCTTATAAAATAAAGTTAGCCCGAAATTCATCAGAATCCTTCACAATATTTACAATAATGCATATGCGAAAGTTCGCTCGTCCTCTGATTTTACTGAACCATTTAAAATTAATTCGGGAGTATTACAAGGAGAAGTACTGAGCCCAATTCTATTCTCACTTTTCTTGAACGATCTTATTATCCGCCTAAACACATCTGGAATTACGGATATCAGTTTTCGCGATGGAACCCCTGTTAACATATTACTTTATGCCGATGACGCTATTATTTTAGCAGACTCCCCTGTTAACTTGAATAAAAAACTTCGAATTTTGGAACAATTTTGCTCAGATCACAGACTTATGGTAAATATAAATAAGACAAAAGTAATGATATTCAGAAAAGGAGGTAAACTATCGAAACATGACAAATTCTATTACAAAAATAGCAAACTGGAAATTGTAAGCAACTACATTTATCTAGGTGTCCCTTTTTCTTCTTCGGGGTCTTTTTCTACAGCGAAGAAACATTTCAGTGCTAAAGCTGTTTCTGCCATTCATGCAATGTGGCCCATTGTAACAGGAGCAAAGATCAATTCTCCAGGTAGCTGGTTCAGAATTTTTAATTCCCTTGTAATATCGGTTCTCAGTTATGGCAGTCCTGTCTGGTCTATTTCCTATATCAGTGAGTTAGAACATATCCAGAATTTCTTTATTAAAAAATTATTCAATCTTTCAAAATATACTCCAGGTTATATTCTCAGACTTGAACTGGGTCAAACTAATATTTCCATTATATTCATAAAATTAATTTTGAGATTCTGGATTAGAATATTAGAGATGGATGACCGTAGGTTTACCAAAATTGCATACAAACATTGTTTTTATGGCCGTTCGAACCCAATAAAATTTAATTGGACTTTAAAAATTAAATCTATAATCGAAAGCTCCGGCTTTTCTTATGTTTGGCTATCACAAGATCCCGAAGTTGCAATGAAGTTTCTGCCCCAAATCCTTCTAAGCTACATTGATCAATACAAACAGTTAGATATGTTAAGTATGGAAAAAAGTCAACATTACCCTCACTATAAATTTATAAAACTAACCCCTTTCATAGAAGACTATATTACCTCAAGAATTGATGTTTCAATGAAGATAATTCTTTTCCAACTGAGATTAAATCAGGAGACCATTTTTTTCGAGGGAAAACTCTTTAAAATAAACCCCAAAGACAAATGCAAATATTGTAATATGGACGAACCAGAATCATGGGAACACGTATTTTTATATTGTCCTATGTATCGTTTTTACAGATTAAAGTATCTTTCCCCTTTTATTGGGTATCAAAATAACTTTAATGGTTTCCTCACTTACAATCATAAGAATTTATTTACAATAGTAAATTTTATTAAATCAGCTCAAAAGTTTAACCAGTTCCTGTTGGCAAATTGTTCTTTAGACTCCTGGGTTTTTTTTTTCTCTTTTTTTGGAAATTGTATTTTGGTTCTATTTATTCTATTTATATGCTTTGTTTTTATCATGCACTTATTTGTATGCTCTGATATTTTTGTATTTTGGTGTATGGGCCAGCTGGCCTTTTTTGCCAATAAACTTATTTATTATTATTTATTTTATTATAGTTAAGAGTCTTGAGACCCCTTAGTATAGATTCCGACACATTGCTAACAATTGTATAAATTTTTTTTCAGTGATGATTAATCTATTATTTATAGAATTATACTTATGTTTATAAAAATCTATTTTCTAAATCACAAATTGCTCTATGGGATTGACCTGTGAAAGCTTCCACTCACTTCTTGAAATACTTGTATAGCGCCATGGCATTATAATCACCAATATTTTTTTCTCAAGAAAACGGTTTAATGTCTTTTTGTAGTCAATCATGTAGTAGCTTAATAAAATGAACTTATAAAACTTACTTACAAAAGAAAAATTATCAGCGTTGTAATATTTTACCCCACTAAAACGATATTTGCCTTTTTTCCTTTTTTAGTATTTCCTGAAACGGAAATTTTTCTGGGTTTTCTTTGAATTTCTATATCGACAATTCAATAACATCTAAAGTTAAAGAAAACGTAAAATCTTCCTTTTATCCCTTTTTTATTCATAATTAGCTAAATACATAATATGTATTTGGCATAAAAATATTGTTTATTCGTAAAAGCAAATATTTCACTTTTTTTTCTGAAAACATCAAAATTATTAAGTTAAATTAGATTGAAAATGTAGACGTTTGTTGATGCAAGATACCAACTAAGGATAGTTCATAAAATGGTCCATTAAACTTAAGTAAGTGTGACATATAATTTGTTATAAGAAATTAATAATTATATCATTGCAACAATCATATAAAAATATAAGATTCAACTTAGTTTCATAAATACACATGAAAACAGAGTCATGCGAAACTAGGAAGCATATTATCAGCTGATGCATTTCAAGTTTAACAATCCAAACAATAAAAAAACCGCAGAACCAGACGAAAATCCTGACCCAAACTAGTTGGATAGACTGTTTCACTACAACGACATAATGAGAATGAGCGTTTAACTGTCTTTGGCTTAAGGGCTGTATAATCAAGAGTCCTATACTCCATCATTGAGCACCTCTAAACAGGATCGCATTTGTTATGAATATTCTTCAAAAAGATCAAGTAATAATGCCATTAAAAGGAGGATGTTGAACTCATAATTGAACATAGATTTTAATTGTTGCCATAATAGATGGGACACATTTCATTAAAATTGCATTTTATTTAATAAATTATAAGAATGTCTCAGTTTCTTGGAAATATCAGCACCATTAATGATGATTAATAAGTTGGCCATGAGACATCAATTATCAAAATAGATCAAAAATCCTTTTTAGTTTTATTTTACTCAAATAGATATTCCTTAAAATGTTTTTAATCATTAGAAATTCCACCAAATCTCTGACATTTATCGATACTTGCAATGTTGGTCAACATCAGTACTACACTGATGGATGTTCTTGTGCAATGTGTGCAAAGAGCGTGAGTAATTGGACCGATAAAATTGTATAATTTTGGAAACAGTTCTTATCGATGAAATATTAATATTTAAATTTTAATATCCAACTCCCACAATCCCAAATTAAAAGAAAAGTAGTATAACCCCCCGTCAACAATTAAAAATTATGCTAACAAATGGTAATCAAACCGTCCAAAAAGATGACACCTTTTATCATAATGCTTTGAAAAAACAAAATCTCTCCTTAAGCCGCAACCTCGTATTGTAGTGGAGACGTTTAAAATGAAAAAGCGCAATTGTTAAAAGCCATTCGAGGTATCACTCGGCGGAGAATCCATTGAGCCGAGACGCGTTACATGACTCAAGGTCAACAAGCCCCGCCCCTTACCAACTTGTTAACTCCGCCGTCAGTTTCGCTTTTATCCGCCTCTCGCTCATCGCGGATGCGCGAAATCGGCTGCGGAGGGTTCTCTCAACAGCAAAGCGGGGTTTGCAAAAGAGCACCGTGTGGGTGATCCGCTAAAGAGCAGCATGGGGTTATTTGTGGTTGACGGTAAATGGTTAGACTGAAACGAATATGAACGTCGCTTCGGTAAATGCTTGGGATTCGTTTCCCCTGTCTTGTTCTCTCTTACTCTCTTATCCCTTGTCCTGTCTCTCATTCTCTTATCCTTTGTTTTCTCTCTCTTATCCCTTTTCCTCTTATTTTTTATCCTTTCTTCCCTCTTTCTCATATCTATTGTTCTCTCTTTCTTTCTCATTCTATTATTCCTATCAAAAATAATTAAAATCAACTAGCAGAGTTTGGGAGCTTTTAAATAGATGACTCTAGAGACGAATTTCAAATTTAAACCTAATAAAACAACCCAAAACATTGAACACAAGTGTTCGATTCCCTCTAGAAATGGGAGAACAAAAATTTTCTCATTCTCTTTTATCCTCTTATCCCTTTTTCTCTCTTTCTCATTATCTTATGCCTTTCCTTTATCTCTCCGAATCTCTAATTCCTTGTTTTCTCTTTCTCCCCCATTTTCTTATCCCTTGGTTTTTCTCTATTTCTCTCATTCTCAAATATCTTATTCCCTCTATCTTTCATTCCCCTTTATTCTCTCACTCTCTCTTCCTTTACCATCTATTCCATGGTTGTTCACATTTCATCTCATTCTCTTTTTTAATATTAGGATTTCTTTTTGCTCTATTATATTTTTGGGCTTTTTCACTATTAAAACTCAATGACGCGATTTGGGGTAATGCTTTCTCGAGGTTCCCAGGGATATGTTGTACAAAGAAGGACACAACATGAAACGTATTTAACGACATATCTTTGGGGCTATTTGATACAACAAAATTCAAATCCATTCAAAAATCCATGCATTTCGCAAACTTCCTTTACTTTTAGAAAATTTATAAATGCACATATCTACAATGCAAGCAGTTTCCAATCTCAAATTTAAAAAAAAACCCAGAGATTTAAATATTGACATAAATAGCCTTCACTGTATATCTAACTTACATTTAACTTATTTTTTTATTTGCTAAGAGATATTCTTCTCCCAACGCTAAATATTAGAACTTTTATATTATAAATGTGTCCCAAGAGGTGAATCAAAGTGCCCCACATCAAAGTTTATCAATTTGCCCCAATAGTTATTTTTAAACAATAACCTTTATTTTAAAAGTCAGGCAAAGGTTATTTAAAATTTAAATATATCCCCTATTGGTAATGAGAATGAACTTGCTTTTGGAATTTACAGATCTCTGTATTCAAAGTAGAATAGAGTCAGGAGGATTTTGCAGTTTTACTTTGAAATTTACTTTTGGAAATTTTTGATAAAAAAATATTTTGTTTCTTTCACTAAAATTTATTGACTTTGCAGAGTTTAAAGGTTTCAAATCTAATGTTTATACATGTAAAGGCAACTTAGAAAAAAATTGACCCAAATAACCGTAATTGTTTTTGATACATTGAAAGTGTATATCAGTGTGCTACTTGTATAAAATCGCCCCGTTTTCCCTTACAGGGTATTGATACCAAATTTAAATGTAGTAACTAGATATATTAGGTACATTTTTAGTTTATTAGCTAAGTACAAAAATCGTATTAAAATTTTAACCAAAAAGAAAACTATCACTTTTCCTCTTATTAAAAAAGGCGGCGTGTTTCTGTCAAACACTTTGGCTCTTATAAATTTTGTTCATTGCAATATATTAATATTTAAAAATGATGAAATGATATCATAGAGACGACCTAGTAACAATAAAAACGATCCTGAGAGGTAAGAAAGTACGTATCAATTAGTATTACACGTTAGAGCATGGTATATGTTACAGGGGTTCCCAAACTTTTGAATATCACAACTCACTTTTTATAAACGTAAATCTAGTGTGACCCACACCTCATCTTCATCATCTAAGGTATTTAATTTTTTCTTACACTAACTTCACCGGCGAATAACAATTAAGTTATCGTTTCTCAACCTCTTTTCACGCCTTTCCTCCCGAAATCAATCTAAATTTTTTATGCCCCCTCTAAAATGCCGCAACAAGATGTTGTACTTAAAATAATTTGTGGTAGTTCCAATGAATTTCATGTTAAAAAGGGGGTCTTAGGGTCCTCCCCATTTTGCATCAGCAGCAAGTAAAAGTGGCACAAGTTAGTCTTTACTTGTCCTTAAGTTTAGACACTATTTTTATTTATTGTCTTTTTATTCTTTTCAATTGAACACACAGGATGTGTCTCATATATTTTCCAAGTCGTTCATAGAGGAGAGCCAACTCTTAAATTTTCATCAAACATAAATCGTCTTAAGCGATTTTTCTATGATTTGGAAAAGGTGAAAGAAAATTCACAATTTTTAGAATGAAATAATTAAAGAAATGTAATTGAAATAAATTGAAAACACACTTTATGATGTTTTCTAAAAAAAACGTGTACTTTAATAGAGTATTTCTAAATCAACAGATATATGCTTCACATATTATGTAATTGGGTAATGAAGTAGATGAATTTAAAACGTAATATGATCCCCCTGATAAAATGCACCATTCTTATTTAAAAGTTAAAACAACAGAGAAAAGGTGGCCCAGAATTTTTTTCTTTTTCAACACCAAAGAAAGCTAATTTAAAAATTATTAATAACATCATTTAATGTTCAGGGCTTTTATATATCCTCCTCCTCAGGTGTCACAAGTCAAGTTGTTACATTTTATAGTAACCCCCTACTTTTTGTGATACCACAATTAGAAACCAGGGTCTGAAATTGATAAATCATGGAAACCAGAAAAAAATATCGATTATTCTGGACACTGCCGAAATAAAACCTATCCTCAAAAAAATGGATTGGTAGTCTTGTCTAAGTGTGGAAAATATGATTTTGCTCTGTTTAATTTTATTTTTTGATCAAAGTATTTTTCATAGTAAAATAATCATTATCATCTGAGTAAAACCAAATCGCTCAAAAGTGATCCTTTAAATTTTAATCGAATTAATTAATTTTGATTTTTATACACAAACCAGGGCCAAATTTTTATGTTACTAATCAAAATTTATTCATACCACATTAGATTTTAGATGAAAACGTGATAATTAATCTAAACATTGCTTAAAACTAATCTCAAATTTTGCATTGCAACTTTTATTTTACTTCATTTAAAGTATAATTACTTTTAATTGTATTAATTTCTATTTATTCAGTAAAACACTAACTTGTAGTGGTGTAAAGAGTGTAGAGTAGGCGACAGAAAGTTTTAAAAGTGTGTGATTACTCAAATGTGTTAATCTCCCTCTTGTTCACACTGTGGTAGGAATTTCCTCCCCCCAAAAAAATTGTGAAGTAATTTATGAATTTCCCCAAACAGAAAGAGGGCAGAATCCTTACACTATACCTATTGAGTCTGTTCATTACCTTTCTAAGCAAACTACAAGTTTAAGTTTAGAGGAATACGCATTCAAAACTTTTAATCTTGTAAAAATGAGTATGGATGTTAAAAGTAGCTTATCATCTTAATGTTTTGAAATTTAATTTTTTATGCTTAAAATTTTATTTTATTTGTTTATGGAGGAGTTACTCACGAAAAACTGCAAATTATATTCGATCATCACCCCAGTCTTAGGAAAACAGATAATTTTCTTTCCAACAATCTTAATATAGTGATACCCCGATTTAACGTCTTTCAAGGGACCAAAGAAAAATAACGTTAAATGCGGGAAAACGTTGAATCGGGGTAGGACAATAACGTAACACTGAACAAGATGTACAAGTACGTTACAATCAAAGGGAAGAATCTGGGAATTATTGTAGCCAATTCCTGTTCATTTATTATGTATAGAACTCTTATAATTCCAGTATTAATCACTTTGCTATAGGAGAATCAAGAGCGATTTGAATAAGAACAAACAAATAGCATAAGAACAAGAAATTCCGAAAATTTACCAAAGCTTTATAATTCTGCTAGCATAACGCAAACCTATGAAATCTGGCTTTAAATGCGGGAAATCGTTAAATGCGGGAAACGTTAAATCAGGGTTTCACTGTACATATACTTTCTGAATATATCTCTGATTTTATGAGATAAAAACAAGTGTACTTAGTATTGCAAAAAACTAGATAACTACCACTTAAACATTTAAAATGCATTTAATGTAATTTCCATGCTGTCATATAAATATACGTCTGGAGGTACCAATAAGTTGCTTTAAAAATCATCGTGACTAGTTTGATAGTTACACGATGAATGTTACAAATATCATGAAAAGTAACCGTTTGGACGAATAATTGTTATTGTTATGCTCATAAAATTCGGTATTTAAACATTCTTGCGAGTATTATTAAGGCAATGCGGTATGCATCAATATTTGTACAGTTCAAATTATTTTATATTCAATCCCCCTTTCTAACCATTAGCAGTGTTCGATTCTATCTTTATGCTTACAATATGTTTACGGTCGATATGAACAAAAGCCAGTTTTAATTTAATTTTGTTTGAGTTTGGAAAGTAAAATTTATTCATAGAAATAATAGAGATTTTTGTTACTCTTATAGATAAATATCCTCTTTTCAGATTTTCAGCAGATTTTTAATGTCCTTTATATAGGGGAGGGGGCACATAAGAACAACACCCATTTCCCTAAGTTAATTTAAATTAAAAAACAGGTGCTATGTAAAATGTCTTTCTACTTTATTCGTGTAAAAATTCAATCAAGATAGTTTTGAAGTAGAATTTCTGCTTTGCATTCAATTGTGGCATTAATAAAGTAAGTCTATGAAAATGATTGTTTTTCCTCAATTTCGATTAGAAATATATATGTTACGGGCAAAGTGATTAATCGGGCATTATTAATAATGCCCGACGTGGAGGCGGGCAAAGTGATAAATTTCATTCATAAATTCTATTAAATTTATCACATTGCCCGCCTCCAATTCGGACATTATTAATAATGCCCGATTTATCACATTGCCCGAAACATATATATTTTTACACTTAAACGGCTGTGATGGTAAATGGGGCAATTTTAAAGAGTTTAAATGTGCCTAAATTTAAAGTTTTTTTAAAATTAAACCTTTATAAATCAATAGTTTTTAATTTAAAGTTACGATTTAATTTCAATCGAACTACTAAAATGGTAAATTCGAATCGATTCTCAAAAGTATCGATTTCTGTCATGACTAAAACGAAGCGGAAATAGTGCTGAGAAAGACTGGAAACCTTGGAATTCATCATTCGCTTGTCACAGTGTTGTGAAAGGGCATTTAATTAAATCTTCAGCTGAACGCGTACGAGAGTCTTATTAAGATGGATCGGGCACTGGCTGGACAGGAGTTTTCAATGGCGTTACGTCACCAAGAGCTTACTCCATGCGTGATGTCAGGTCGAAAAAAACTCTACCAAAGCTGTCAACGGTATTTAGAAAACTGAGACGAGATGCCACATCATGTCTGCTTTTATGGTCATGACAATGCCTGCATCTGAATTTGCCTTTCGATTAAATGATAACGGTGTCTTGTTTTTTGAATGCAGTGATGGGTGAAATTGATATACTTTGAATCTAGTATTTAAGTATATATTCATCTATTTAAGGTTTAAATAGTTTAGGTGACTATATACTAAAAAATATTATAATTTTTGAAGTTTGTTAAAGTATGGAGATTCGATACCTAAACTAAAAGTAATCGATTCCGAAAGTATCAATACCTAAAGTATAACGACTCTCTTCATCCTGAATACCGTGTTAAGGCTTAATTTGCTTGCAAACATTGAATGTTATTGAATGTTTTCTTTCTTATAGCGGTATTTTGTGTCAATCAATTGTCAACAAGTTTACACAGTCTCTTCCATAATTTTACAGTTCCTCTCACTTTATTGACCTATTGTCCCTCTCTTGAAACTTTGGCACTGAATCCGTTGTAGGTAATTCAATTTTTTCAGAAAAGTTTTCATTAAATGCTTGATTTAAGTACGAGTACTTGATTAAGCATGAGTTCGTGAAAATTTCACCGTAAATCTCCGTTTTCTAGATTTCGGAATTAATATGTGAAAAAATTACGGAAATGAATGCGTAAAAAAAATTACAGTGAAGTATTTTCTCAAAGGCTGTCAAATTAAACTTAAACGTAGAAATTTAACTCTATTTCAGCATTTTAACTTCAAAAATCAATCTTTACAGGCAACTTTGAAAAAAAAAATAACATGAAAACTTTTGTATTAACATCTTATCATAGAGGACAGCATTATACAAAACAAAAAGTGATTCATACTTTGATAAAATAGTAATTTTGATAAAGTAATCTTTATATTTTGAAAAATACCAGATAAAAGCTTTGGTATTTTGTTTGTTTCACATAATAATTAGTACCTGCTTCAAACCCTGAAAAACCTTTTCTTAAAAAAGCATGCATTCGTTTTTACTTGCTATTGGATCAAGAACGTTGTCATGAATGCCATATTTATCTTATTCAGAAAAGGTGATGGTAATCTCTAAATACGGAGCACTTTAAAAACGTATATTTTACATCCGTTCTCACAGAGAAAACTTTTTATAGTCCGACCGCAACGAGAAAAACTGCGGCAAAAAAACAAAACTTTAGTTAAAATCTAAATAAATAATAGTCCCACAGATTTGGCACAAAACGTTTTTACGGCGTTTATGTATACCATCACCCCTAAAATTGAGGAGAATCACCAGTTTCCATAACAATCGCCAATATATTGTTTTTTTAGGGCTTCAAGAGTTTTACTCGTGGTTGTCGGACTGAACTTCACATCTTCATAATTTAATACTAAAATAGCAATAAGGGATGAAGGCTCTTTACAGTATTCACCACTAAAAAAAACCTTATCGGCGCAACAGCCCTATAGTGGGCCAAGTCCTACGATGCCCATCTTCGTTTTCTTGACCGTGGGGCCCTGGGGTGCGAGGCATATGTCCCGGTTAGGTGGTCAGTCTAACGCAAGACCCCCACAGTGTTTAGTTCCCAAGAACGCTTGGTCCTCAATTTATCGACCCACATAAGGGATGAAAGGTTGAGTGCACCCTGCCCAGCCCAGGAGCCGAGAATCGAACCCCGGACCTGTGGCACGGAAGAGCTATGCGCTACCTCTGCACCACCGGGCTTCAGTATTCACCACTAATTTATTTAAATATAAATAAATTAGATGTTTTGAAATAAATAGTTTTCCGTGTCTAATTTAAGCTTCGTTGAATTCTAGGTAAACACTGCGTGATTGATCAACATGCAGTGTATGTTTGTGAAAAAGTATATTGAATCAAACTGTTAACACACGTATGGGGTTTTATATTGAGTTGTATTCATAGGTTAAGAGGCAGATTTTATACGATGGAGGCAGGCCTTCTAAAATAGAAACAGACATCTGCTCGTGAACTGTTGTGTCTATACTGCTGAGAGGGGCTCTGCTGTAAATTAGTCTATTTAGTATAGTGAAGTATAGTACTTGGATTACTTTAATAACTTGAAAACAAAAACTGTCACAGAAATTTGATGCATGGATTTATAGAACTTATAACGTATTAAGTACTTCAAGATTAAATTTTTAAATGGGCAGAGAGAATTGTTAGTATTTTAGTTAAGAACAATAAATAAAAGTTTCCTTTTACTCAATAACATTTATAATAAAAATATCATTGTTAATAAATGTATTCATAAAATAGATTTTACTTAGTAATAATAATTTTCAGCACAATTGGAATAATATTTATTACGATTTCTTTCAATAGTTCATTTAATTTCAATTGTGTGAATAGGAAATAATATCTTTCTAACCTGAACTCCATAGAAACGTAGTTTAGAAATTCTTTATGAATCAAAATCCCCTTGAAAGAAGTAACTACTAGATTCTGTTATTCTACTGAAGTACGTTTTCATATCTTCAGTTTAAAATACACATGTTTTACCACATATTAATATTATTATATCGTTATTATTGGCTTTGAGGTAATTGGAATGTAATCTACCTGGCAAAGCCAATAACATTTTCTTTTTCACAAAATTCCCCTACATTCACTTAACTGGTAGGTATTATTCTAATCAAATCAACTAGCAAGGACTGAGTTCTATAAGCATTAACTTAATTCCAAAGGTAACTTTGGCTTTTAAAAGAAATTTGAACGGTTTTACAGGGAATCTTTGGTTTTTCTGACTAATAAATTTGCTAGACACTGTTCTAGAGAGGTTTATTAACTCATAGGTTCAACTCTCCCTCCACATCCAAAATATCGATGATTATGCATAATATGTAGTTTTTTTCTTGAAAATTCTGTCACCCAAAAATAGTAGATCGGGAGAATTTAGGATAGTTTTAGTCGTTTTCTTTGAAAATAAGAAAATTTTTAAACTTAGGGTATATATATCTTGAAATTTAATGGGATTTAGTCAGCGGGACTTGGATTGTGGACTCTTGCCTTATGTTACAGTTTAGACTGTTCATTGTTCATTCGTTTTATAACATTTATAATTCAGAGGTAATAATTGATAATTGCGAACTGTAAGATTTTTAATATACGTTTTATTTATTTTGTAATTATACAATGTGCAGCGATAAAAAACCTTCAATTCAACCTCTTTGTTATGACTTTTCCTAAATTGAATTTAATGGATAATTTTATATTTGAATTTAATTTATCGATCAAAGATATTTAGTTCTTATAAGGTGGTACGATAAAAATTTCAAATATCCAATGATGATTTAGGTGATTGTTTAGAATTACTTTTAAAGACTTTTAAAAAATAGTGGCTAGCATTAACAATTTGGAGCAAATCTGAAATTAATATGAGTATGAAGAAATGAAAAATTAAAGCACACACATATAATAATTGTTGTAAAGCTTCTCTTTTACCAAGTTTGGCAACCGCCATCCATACCTTGTATCTATATCCTAAAGACATGTGTAGCAATTGTTAAATATTTTTATCCGTAATAGCTATTTTCGAAAGCTTCTTTGAGATCCGTCCCATAAAAATTCTAATTCCTCTACTTAGTGTGTGGGACAAAAACGAACCATGAATTTGGAAGGTAACTGATGCCTCATTTGTAGCGCTAATTTCGGTTGACTTTTGGAAAGGCATATAATAAAGCCCTGTCAGTCGGTGCCTGCAGGCGAGTCACCGCAATTGGCACCGAGAGACCAACACGCAAAGGTCCACATTTGGCTTCGTAGCGCTTCTTGGCGCGGAAGTTTAATTGAAAATTAAAAAATTGCATTTGTAGGAATCCTGCCCTATCAGCAATTATTTCGGATAGGCCGGAAATCTTTGGGGAGGTGTTTTGGAAAATATTCAGGGTTCTCTAAATAAGCTTTTCTCATTGATTTTTCTTATTCTCCTCTTTTCTTTCTTCCCCTATCTCATTCCTTATTTCTTTATCCTAAAATATATTATTTTACTCTTTGGTTCTATACTTTTCTCTTACAATTCTTTCTTTTTCTGTTCTTAATATATTTCCCTTTGGTCCTCTTTCTAATTTTCCTTTATCATTCTCACTCTTCCACGTTGTATTTCCGTTCCCCCGTACTCATCTTACCTCTTTATCTTTCTTATTGTACCTCTAGAGGATAAAAAAAAATCATATTTCCAAATAATAATAAGTTTACTCAAACCTATTATGTGGATAGCAATCTAAGAAATATCATGAGAGATAGATGATTCCGAGAGATTATCACTTCGATGTATTCCGTAACAATTCTGCACATAACTGGATAACTGGGAACTTAAATTTCTCATCCTGTCCAAAATGTTTAGTTTTAGCTTTCTCAGTTCATTTTACCCTTAACCCCAGTTCTTGGATACCCTAATGTTCAAGTTTATGTATTAACATTGTAGAAAAATCCCTTCAATTGCCGCACATTCTTTAAAGTTTGAATACTGTGTCAACTTATTACTTGGAATTATTTTTTTTATTTTACTCTTCTATTTTTATTTATTCTAACTCCATGAATTAAAGCAGATTTAAGGTGTTAGAGATCAAAAATTAGATATAAACCTAATTCTAAGGTGATATCTATGCACATTGAATTAATTTTAAGTTGGGAGCTTACTCTGTAAGATTTTAGGCGGAACCTGGTATTTTCTGAAATTTATGTGAATTTTTTGCATGCTTTGAATCATATGAGCACCCTAAAGAGATTTTACGAATTTTCCTTGAGTTAATCGTTATTTTTGAGAAATTTGAGGGGGTGTTTAGAGTTCGAAATTTGTTACTTTTTTCTACGTGATTAATTTGATTTCCAACTTGTAATTTGGTAGAAATGTTTATTTTGTAAGTTAAAGAGCTTTAAAATTTTTAATTAAACAATTTTCTAAATTTGTTTTTGAAAATTTTAGTTAGTTTTTTTTTAATTTTGAAAATAATTTTAAAGAATGGTTATGATGCTGCACACTAATTCAAAGAGAATAAATTACTAACAAAAAATGAGCCTATTTTCATGTTTTTAAGTTTTATCTAGAGTTTAAGACTATGTAAAATGCAGAAAACACAACTTTACAAATTTCTTTGACATTGAAAAAATTATTACTATTAAAAGAGGGGTCATAAAACAACAAAACCTGGAACATTCTATATCTATATGATAAAAATTTAATCCACAATTGTGAAAAAATACTAATTAATAAAAGACAACGTAAATTTCTGTGCAGATTTAAAAGTTTTATTTTAAAAACATACGAATCGTTTTGGAGATGCGTGGATCTCCTTCGTCAGTGTGACACCTTAGCTATTCTATATCTATAGCATTATAATTATTCTATATATATAACATTAGTAGTTCTTTATAAAAAACATGAACAAAATGCGAGACTTTAATCTTTGGTTTTTTAATTGTTTTGTATAAAAAGCATAATTTTTTCAATGCATCAAGACATTCCATCTCTAGCATAAAGAAGAGGTAGATGCTGCTCATTTGTTATTGAGGTAACGTTACGGAAGTTAACTAAGTTCATGGAAAGACCTAAGAAAATATAAGCCTTGATTCTGAGATTGAAAGAGAAACATGGAAAATCCAATAATTTTTCACATTAATCATAAGTATTCAGCAATTACATACTACCTATTTAAGTTTATTATCATACAAATACCAATAAATGGGAAAGGAAATCCTAATGTGCTGAAAATGACTATAAAAATTTTCTCAAAATGTAAAAAGGGGTATATTCAAAATTATACTACATTTTTTACGAAATAAAGATTTGTTGAAATTTGGATAATGAACAACTACTCTAATATGAAATTGTGGGTAATAATTGCAACATTTCATTTAATCCTTTGACATTCCGATTTAAAATACTTCCGAATAATTTGAACAAAAATAAGTTTTACTTTTTAATTCAAATTTTTGGGGTTTTGGTGGTCCCTTTATCTTTGAGCGATTTAAGTCTCACTAATTTAAGTAATTTAGTGTTGACTTACTTTAAAGCAAACTTAACAGATATAATTCCAGAAAATCCTAAAGCCTCAGATTTTATAGAGTCGTTCAGAACCATTTTATAGTATTTGGAGTAGGCGGATTGAAACTTTGCCTGAATAATAGTTTTTATAGTTAAATGTAAAATGTAGTCAGGACCGCGAGAGGTTATTTCCTGGACCCCCAAAGCATTTGGAAAATCAATCATATGTATTTTTAGATTTATTTATTCCTGGACCACCAAAGCATTTGGAAAATCAATCATATGTATTTTTAGACACGAAAAATTAGTTTGACCTACCTTTTTAGTGTCAAATTTCCAATAAATTTTCTTGGGGAAAACCCCAGACCCCCTTTTCAATATAAAGTTATTAAAAATAATTAACAAATATTTAAGACAAAAGATAATTCAATGGTTTCGATTCATATAATTTAGAAGGAATGCTGAAATGTAAAAAGTTTATTTCTTTGTAATCAAGGCTTTGAGAATCCTTTCAAGGAGGAATCCCGAATTCCCGAGCCAACTTCAACATTCTCTTGCTGACGAAATCCAATTGTTTTAGTGATAGCATTATCAATGCCATTTTAACCATTTAATTAAGATAGCGTAGCGTACACTACAAAAATTACATCTGTGTAAAAATATGCGTATCTGAAAATAACAATTTAAAACTAATTAAGTACCTCTTTTTGTTTTCTCTGGACCTCGATAAAAATTATTTGGACCCCGCGTAAAATTACCTGCCGACCCCTGTTCTATACCGCTGGCGTTGGATAGAGTTCACAGGTAACCTGAGAAAAAAAGCGTTATTCTAAGCTATATTATAGACATTTCTCTGCACATCGGGAAATGCCTTTGTACAAGACACCATGGAGTAACAAACGATTTAAGACAATAGCTGTCATTCGTGTTGCATCGATTTAAAATCCCTTTTCCTTAGTGACTTAATTTCGCCTTGTCACGGCTGAGGTCTCTTGGCGACCGCTCACTTGGCGCGCATGAGTGGTGTCATTGCAACCCTCTGCCAAAGCGCAAAGTTGGAGAATCCTTCAGAAAATGTTAAGGTGGCGCCAACTCTGAGTGATTATAGGCTAAAACACTCCTAATGTCGGTATACGGGTCATTGAATGAATGACCCCAGGTGCTCCCTTGATTTTTTTGCTAGCAAAACCCAGTCAACTCTCTCCAAAGTACTAATTCGTGTCTCTTTTTATGGCGTTATCCAATTTTCAACAGCTTCACATCGGTGGTTTAGGAGGAGGTCTGACATTAGGATGCTACAAGTTCCATTTAAATAGCGGATTGTTTGAGAGAGAAACGTAAAGAGAAGCGAACTTTTGGGGTGACTCCCTTTTTGGCAAAAGTTGGCCAAGTCTTTACGCCATGTTTTTCTGGGTGGACTATCACTTAGCTAGTGTGGTGGGCTTTTTGATAGATGTATTGTTTGATTAACATGTGTCATAACTCCTTGGCATTGCATTTATGACAATACTTTCGGTATCTAGGAGATGGGATTAAAATGTTGAGGTATATTCACGGTCAATACCAACACATAATTATAAATACAACTAAAAATGATATTAGAAGTAACTTGAAGTCTTGATAAGCATTGAAGTGGTATAATAATACATTGGTAAGGGAACCTTGAATTATAAGCTACTTATAATTATCTTAAAAAGTTTAAAAATAAATTTTGAGTAAAAAGTTTTCAAAATTAGAAGTTAATGGAATGCATTATGTCAAGGGATTTTTTTTATTTATTAAATGGAGGAGGATGAAATACGTAGGTATAAAGATTTTGAGTTCACTTTATTTGTGATTAATAAATTTGTATCAATAGAGTATTAATACGTTATATTACATGTAACTTATTGTATAATTTAATGTAAGGATTTTTACTCTAAAGATTATAGAACTATTTACATTGTAGTATATACCGGTTTTCATATTCAATAGTTAAAAGATGAGTAAACCAATGTACTATTTCACAACATTGATACCCCCTAAAATTATTATCAAAAAATTTTTAGTAAATACATTTTTTTGAATGCAGTAATCTTTATAATATTTCACTAAATATATGTAACTTTAAATACATTTTTGTTTAAGAACATCGTTAAGAATTAAAAACATTTGTTTTACATCTGTTATAATTTATCTACATTACTAATGCACCTCAAAATACTTGAAACCTAAGTATCAAGATCATATTTCTAAAATCTGGCTGAAAAAGCAGAATTCAAAAGAGAGTTATTTTAAAAGTCTTACTTTTTTAACTAATAGAGAAGGTCAATAAAAGAGCATTAAAAAATTTCACCAATTTATTCGCTTAGATATACTATTGTGACAGATACTCATTTACAATAGTAATAGTTTTTCAAAATAAGCTCTAAGTGTCTTATTTTGATTATTTAGAGTTAGTATTGCTGGTTGAAGTAGAATACTGTCATTAAAGTAATAATGACCATTGTTTGAAACATGGCGTTCAGTTATTTGCATATAAAAATGGAAAATATCTATTTCAAAACATACTTATTTTATTTGGCGATATTTCCATTAGTTATAAAGAACAATGCAAGAACTATTAAATTCAAGTATGTATTAAATTTATATTTTCATAAAAACTAAAGTTCACTCAAGTGAAGGAAAGTTACTTCATATTTTTCTTAAATTGTCTTTTAAAACGTAGCTATCAGTAATTGACAGAAACTATAAAATTTTAAAATAAGACAGTTAAGATAAGAAATAAATATTTTAATTTTGATTTCTGGAATAGTTTTATAAAAGTTTGTCATAAAAGAAAGCTTAGTTTACTTCCTGTTAACATTATTTTATTGTTTCTTATTTAATAAATAACGAATAACGGAATTAAAAGCAAAACTTTTTTTAAACAAAAAACAACATTTTGTTTATGTTTGAAATGTTTGTTTATGTTTCAAAGAAATAAGATGTAGTTGTCTTTTGATAGTTAGAATAATCTTCATAAATTATTCCTAACGACATTATTCTACTTCAACATAAACCTCCACATTTTAGCAAATTTGTAATTAAAAATACAGTCGACTCCGCTTAATGTGATCATTTTTCTGTAAGCGTAGAATGAACAATATCCGGTTGATAATGATAAGCGATTGATAATAGAAAATTTCAAACAGTGTAACTCGAGTGTCATCACGCAGTGTAAAATCACAACTATGTAGTCCTAATAGAAAGCAACTTTTTACATTCTTAAAGAAAAATAAGAGAGTGGAATATATAACACTAATAAATTAATTACATATTCGTTTTGTTTGATTGTGTGTTAAAATTGGCCTTCAAACGGGAAATAAGGAAGGTTTTTAGGGGATTTCACTAGATTTTGATAATATTAAGCGATATATTGATCCCCCCAAAAAAAACGATATGTTTTGCGTTAATTTAAATAGAATTGATAGGGACCGGTCAATTTTGATAACATTAACCATCATCACAATAAGCGAAGTCGACTGTAAATTGAAAGGGGATACAAACAATTTTCGAGAACACCATTTTTTTTTCAATTTATGAAAATGCATATAGCATATTTTTCTTGCGTAGAACTATTTACGTCTTAGTAGTAGAACCATCTACACACACTGTAAAAAATTCTTTCTTTAAATGACGTAAATTAACCGACTGCTCTGTTATTTTCTGTACTTTGAGGACTTTCTGTCAAAGGGGAGAAACTTTGTTATTTGAAAAAAATTCGGAGTTATTTTTTATTAGTTACAGGAGGCGTCCTTTGTAATAATCACAATAGTTATAACTAATTTTATTGACAGGAATAAAACTGTGACACCACAACGACAAATTATACACTTAGGTAAGGGACGATTGGCTTCGTTTCAACTAAACGATCACGACCCATTCTTACTTGTTTTGAAATTTATTTTTAGTAGTGGTTTCATTAAATCTAAATTCTTTTTGTGGAAGAATTTAGCATTTATTTTTTCTAGGCATGCAAGAAAGTTTTGGTCAAAATGAAATAGAAAACTTAGAGTAAAAAGACGAATTTTTTACAGTGTAGCGGTAATCATTTCGTTGGCTGCCAACCACTTGGCAGGAAATTATCTTGAACAGCAAACACCTCTTCTACAGCCATACCACCCTCTCATTACTTCATCCAAAACCAGAGAGACAACAATCAGCATCTTTTGTCACTTCGAAAATACTATCAGAACCGGAATATCTCTGTGTGGGAGAGAGAAAAGTGAATCTGTGGGAGTAAGTTCAGGCCTCAAAGGTTGGTGTTTAAACACCTCCTCAAGGAATTCTCGCAGATGCAGAATGCGATGGACTGTATGTGAGCGGTACACACATAACTTCGAATTAACGCAACGTTCGTTCCGAGGTTCCTTTGGATCTTAGTGGCCCCTCGTGCATTTCCGTATCCACGAAGATGGTTTTTTACTGTTCTGGAGGCTATTCCTCTGTGGATCCTATTTTCAAAGGAGTAGAAAGAGGGTGATGGCTATCGTGTACGGGGTCTGCTTTGAAAGTATGGTGCAGTGATCGAAAGATATTTGAATTTTAGTGTTACATGTTTTTATCCACAATTGAAATGGACATCCATTTTAAACCTTCCAAAAACACGGTTATTTTTTCAGAAGTTAATTATTTGTATTCTTTCATTTATTCTCGCCGTAGATGCTCTTTACTTTAAGTATTGGTTTTGTGGGATTCCTTTTAAAAAATACAGTATAATTAACAACTTATGTATTGAAGTTTATGGGAGATACGGTATATAGTTTTGGTCCTTTCTAAGGATAAAAACTAAAAGTTTCATAGTTTAAAAGGCTTTGGCTATCCCCTGAGAGTAAGGTGCGATATAAACTATGTTTCACCTAAAGAAGTTTGGTTGGGTTGAATTCATAGGCAATGTTTTTTAAAAATAAAATTAAGTTATATTTTCATAAAAATAACTATACTCGACAGCTACGTTTTTTGAACCCAGTATGTCACAATGCGGAAGGAGAAATCGGTAAACACAAAGCCTGTTGGGCTGCTAGGAGGAGTTTCGGTAAGCAAATCGTGATTGAAAAGCATTATAATTATATGGGTTTAACAAAGTATGTAATCATATTTTTAAGTTGACTTTCTTCATTTCACTCAAAATTCAGACACCGCGATGGGAACTGCATTGTTTGTTATGACGTCGTAGGGTTAGCGTTATAGGGCTGTCTAGTATAAAAACAATAACTCTAACTCATATTATATTAAAATATATTTATTAATTTTTATTAAAAAAAATTAAAGTTATGCTTTTTCAACACGTAATGTGTCTCAAAATATCCTAACCCATTTAATTGCTTTGATGAAAATCCACAGTTAAGTAGCTTTACAGAAATATATAATGAAACAAATTTTCCAATTGTAAAATTACATTACTTAATCCAAAACACCATCCTAATTCCTTCAAAAGGTAAATCCCCAATATCCCATTTTTACGAGCTTAAAAAACCATTTCCAAATCACATTATTTCAAAAATACGATCCCCCATTCATTACAAATGTTTATCACCTTATCCAGTCAAATTTTAAAGCACCCAACCAATTATTCCGAACCGAAAACCCGAGGCAATCAGAAAGCCCTAATTGAAATCCAATTCTTCATCGAAACCTTGGCTTCCATATTTGGAGTAACTATTACAGAAAGCTGTCACGTCATCTCAGCCCCCAAATGCACTTTCGGGAATGCAGCATCAGTGTGATCGGGTCAGGATTCCAGATGCCATAAGCACGCTATTCAAATAGGTTTCGGAAAAAGATCACTTTTAGTGTTATTAGGAAAAGCAGTCATTTTAGGGAAAGCGCATAAATTCTTAAAATCCCAATCGCTGAATACACGGCCCTATGGATATGATTTTTCTCCCGGTGCCCCTGAGATAGCCATTCCATTCCGTGAAATACACAGGAGGTCATAAAAGGAGTCATAAAGGCGCCACGTTTGAAACGAATATGGCTGCATCTAGGTAAATTCATTCCAAACTTATAGATGAAACTATTGTGGGGGATGTGTTGTTGGCATGGCGAGGCCGACGTGACCACAACTCGACGTTGATTGAGTTGCATTTTATGTGCGGCCATTAGAAAACAACTCCTTTAATCAGAGTTGGGAAAGGGAAACATTGAATTGCTATGGCTTATGGATTGCGGGGGAATGGGGGATCTTTTCGGACGGCGCAGCAGTCTAAGTCACTTGGAATCGGTCGGGAGCTTTCCTTTTCAAGGATTCGCTCGGGAGTTTTGTTCTTTTTATTATTTCCTTCCCTTCTTTCTATTTATCCTTTAAGGTTGACAGTCAATATACTAGTATTCAATGGGAATTAATTCGTAAAGGAAAATAAATGCATTTTTGATTTTCACTGACATTTAAATTTTAGTGATTTATGACATTAAAATATTTTTCTCACAAAATTTTATTCTTTCCTTTTGTTTTTTTTTTCTTATTTATTATTTGAAAGGTTGAAAGTGAATGCTATTCGACGGAAATTAATTCCTAAAAGAAATATAAATAGTTTTATAATAAATTGTTGAGCGTTGATTCTCACTAATGTTTAATTTTTAGTGGTTTCTGACATTGAGTAGTTTTTCAAAAGTTTTTGCTCTTTACTTTCGTTTTTTTTATTTATCCTTTTCAAGAATGAAAGTGAATGTTATTCAATCAGAATAATACCTGGCGGGAAGATAAATAGTTTTAATAAATTGTTGAGCTTTAATTTTCACTAATGGTTAATTTTAAGTGATTTATAACATTGAGATAATTTTTAGACCAGGTTTTTATTTTTCCTTTCATTTCTTCTATTTATCTGTTGGAAGGATGAGAGTGATTGTTATATTCAATGATTGATTGGTTGGTGAGGTTTTATGGCGCAAGGGCCATATTCTGCCAATCTGCACCAGACACAAGACTTTTATTATATATTCAATGGAAATTAATCCAGAAAGGAAGATAAATTGTTTTAGTAGCACTGTGGGGGCATTCATTGTTATGCATTGGTCATCCCTAATGTTTATTTTTAAATTATTAACAATATTTGTTTATTTTTACCAGATTTATATATTCTTCCGTTTTAAACTTGCACTTTAAGTACTAGTAGAAATAAAGACATGTAATATCAATAAGAAATTATCGTAATGCTTGAAACTCTTCATATACTCTTATATACCTACTACAATTTTTATTTTTCCAATAGGTTTTTATGATCGTTAAAATGAGCTAGAGAATCATTTATCTGCAATTAGAGAGGCATACTCTTCTTAAGTGTAATACTCTAGTTTAGAAATTAGGTATAAAATTATAAATAAATGCATTCAAATTTAAAAAAGTAAATAATGGATCAACAAGTGCTGTATTTTCATTTGTGCATTTAAATTTTGCGTTTAAGATAGGTAATTAATTATTTCGCTTTCTTTTTTTTTTCATTACATGATTTACTACAGTAAATAATTGTTTAAAATTCCATGCTATGTAAAAAAACACTAAAACAATGAATTTGGAAAATTCCACTCTTTGAACTAATTGCAATTCTATAGATACCTATAATTCGATTCATCTCAATTACATTAAAAAAGAACTACATGAATAGGTAAAAGCAGTTCTAAAGCACCAGACAGAAAGTAATTTTATTCAGTGTCTCCTAAATAAGTATTTATTAACTGTATTAATTAAAACAGACATTTAACCCAGACAATAAATTTAAGATTCAATAAAAAAAACTACGTATGCGTTTAAGAAACGTTTTTGGTGCATTCTTAAACATAGTGCTTTAGTAGTTTCCTGAACATATCAATTTAAGCAACAAGCTCGCTTGTGTTACGAAATGTTTCCCATTAGGCTTGCTAATGTAATATGAAATGTTATAACCTTCGTTAAGTAAAATGACTTTTTTTAGTAACCAAAACCAGTTGTGAATCTTGTATCTGAAACAACTGCTAAGTAGGAAATTATTCATAATTATGTACACTTGATTGAGTTCCTGGATAGTCGTATTAAAGGAAATTATATTTTCAGTCTCAAATGATACCTGTTGGCCGTTATTAAATCGAGAAAGCGGAAAGACACAAAGAAAAAAACAAATAGAAACGCTTTGGATTTTAATGCGACGTTTTCTTTGATTCTCCATGGAAATATGATCAGTCAAAACTGTTTTCGATTTGTTTTACTTCTTCTGTTTTAATATTCTTCTAAAATTGACAGATTACATATTTCATGCAGGAAGAGAGAGTGAAAGGTAATCTTATCATTCAAAATTTCCCTTGAGCCAAAAAAAAAAGTGCGCTAATGGGAAATTTAAATTCGTTTGATTAACCTGTTTTATATATCGTTACCACCACGCCATAAACACGAATCTGCTATTCTTATACATTGCAGATTCGTGTTTTTGGCGTGGCGGTAACGATATATCATTCGATAATACAATTTTCTTATCGTTTTACTCATTTTATGCTTGTTATAGTTTCGTTTTAAATTAATACATAGTTATTTCCATTGTAACACACTTAATAATGAAATATACTATAAGATTGAGAGCTAATAATAAACTAAGGAACTTCTTTTTAATATCAGATGACGCCTGCTCACCAGTTGAAATATAAAAATTCTGGAATATATACAAGCATAGGTATATTACAGAAGTGCTCTGTAATATTACTTATAACCAAATTTTTAAGTATACAAACCTATATTAGGCTTGTATACCAGTAATGAATACGAATATATGAAGGGGTGGGACTCAGCATATCGTACAGCTCCCGCAACAAAAAAACGTTACAGTGGACTTTGCGGGCGAACCACTTGGGTTAGGAAGACAAATGAGGTGTCATTTTTCATGTCATGAAGTATTCTTTTAATGAAAAAAATTTCGAGTCCTTAGGGGGTCGTCTTCATATTAAATGAAACAATAACTTTTTTTCTATGGGGACCCCCAATTATTATGCGTTTTTCTGAAAGAGCATCCCCATAAACCCCCAAATACCAAGTTTCATCCATGTAAGCATCCAAGTAGAAGCATAAAATATTTTTAAAATGTCAACCATTCAATGTGAAATTTGTCAAAATATTTTCGGCGTAAAAATATGAAAATTTGAATTTAGATCAAATTTGTGTCCCCAAACAAAATACTTATGCTTTTGTAGCGATATTTAATAGTTAATAGATAGATAATTAACATCTAATTTTGACCCAAAAATTAAATTTTAAAATCTTTAATATTTTTATGGTAATCGATTCTGGTAGTAATTTTATGTGGATAACCAAAATTTCAGTAGATTTCATTCAATAGTTTTGGAAAAAACCGAATTAAACTAAATTCTCACTCCTTAAGGGACCGTATACCAAATGCCAAATGCAAACCAGCGAATGCTCTTTCTGGAAACAGTCGCCTTATTTTAATCACCATAACTTAAATTAAAACGCAGAGTTGATATAAAATTTCAATAAATTACTTATAAACTTTTCAATAAATATTAAAGTGGTGAGTAAAAGTGTCTTTAAAACAGAGACAGAAAATTAATCCTTCTCACTCTGGAGACGACCCCCAAAACGTAAAAGCTTAATTTACCGTCCGATGTAGATGAAACTGTATTTGGGGGTTTATGGGGATCCTCTTTCAGAAAAACGCATAATAATTGGGGGTCCCCATAGGAAAAAAAAAGTTAGTGTTTCGTTTAATATGAAGACGACCCCCTATGAACTCGAAATTTTGATCGTTTAAAGAATACTTCATAACATGAAAAATGACAATTTATTTGTCTTCATAACCCAAGTGGTTCGCCCGCAAAGTCTACTGTAACGTTTTTTGTTGCGGGAGCTGTACCTTTCGAAGAAAACTGAATAATTCACATCGCAAGACCATACCTAGATTTTTGTTCCGAAAGGGATGAAATTATTCCAAAGACCTTAAAAATGTAGCTTTTTAGAAACTGTAAGGTAGGATTTGCATCTTTTATAAAATCAATGTATAAAAAGTGTGGGTAATACAGAGTTTGAAATACAAAAGGGGGTCTGGGGATCCCCCAGAAAAGTTTTGGAAATTTGACCATTAAACAGGGTTTTTACTCGTTTTTGTCCACTTACTTTGTCCAAATTTCGAAAGGGGCCCGGGCCTTGACTCGCGCCCCCTTCTGGATTTATCGCGCCCTACAGTTTGAGAAAAGCCGGATTAGGTAAAATGATCAGCAGATTTTATGCCATCATTTAAAGATTAGTATAATATAAATATAATAAACATAGATCAGAGTAATTCATAAAGGTTTTAATATATATTTACACATTTCATAAACTTTTCGAGTCTAAAAGTTATTCATGGATATTATTTATTTTGGTTTGTCCCCGCTAAATATCGCCCGGTTCTTTTAGACAACAAAAAGTAGAAATATTCATGAATAATTTCAAACTTCTGAATTAAAATGTTTAGTTAGAACAATAACTATTCAGTTTATTAATAAAAGTCAGAAAAATTTGTTGATATTTGGATATATTTAGCGATTTGGATATTGGCGATATTTAGCGGGGACTCTAACGGAATTGTACCTTTATTTTATTTTTATTCCCCTAACAATATTATAGCATGAAAATATTCAAAATACAAATGTTAACTTACGAATCATTGTAAAAGTCAGTAGTGTCTTATAGATTTTTATCTACTCTTAATCTTAGCAGTCCGACCTTTTCAGCTTCTGTTATAGTACTTTATCAGCGTAGGCTTTCACCTAGACTTATAGCTTATTAACAAATTCTAATGATTTGCTATAAGTAGCTACAGGATTACTATTTAAACCATTCTACCTTAAAATATTGTTCACTGTGAAAAGTCTTCTTATATTTTTGATCGTTTGGATTATCCTTGAAATTTTAATAGACACAACCCCTTTTTACAGGGGTCATATTCATTCAACACACAAGGACAGAAACTAACATCCATGCCAAACGGAGATTCGAACCCCAGACATATACGGTTTCGCAGTCAGATTTTGGTTACCGAACCACTAGGCCAGTACGTCCGTCGGCCTGCTTTGGTTACATCATAATGTCATTCTGTCTATAAAATGAATTATAATTGATACTGAGTGTTATAAAGGCTGCCTCCTGTAACTTAAGCTATACTAGACTTCAACGTTTATCGACCCTATGACATCACTACGCAGAAGGAAAAACTGAGTAAACAGAAAGCCTGTTGGTTGCTAGGAGGAGTTTCGGAACGCATATCGTGATAAAAAAGACGCTATATATACACGGGTTTAACAAACTAATCATGTTTTTAAATTGAAGTTCTTAATTTCCCTCAGAATTCAGTCACCGCGCTGGGAACTACTTTCTTTGTTTACAGCTTGTATCTCCTGAGTCAAGTAACGTTGCAGTCTAGAATAGTGATAATTAATTTTTAGAACTATCATAAAATAGTTTCCAGAATCACCACTTTTTCAATGTATAGTATATTTTATATTTACTTATTTTAAATTTCGGGTTGTACTGTACACTCTAGCTTGAAGTATAAATGAAACGCATTAAATATTGCGTAGTATTTTAGTGCAGATAATAGTAGCGTTTGTTTACTTCCTTCATTTGCTCTCGGCTTGTTTCTCCAGGGTCAAGTAACGTTGCTTGTAACCTATTACTAGTATAGATAAGAATCTTTTATATTGTTGCAGTCCAGTATGTCTGAATTTTCTTCAAAAAACGGAATATTTCTCTCCATTGGACAGAAAACGGATATTTCCGTTCTTTGAAGAAACGAATTCCTACAAGAGTAGTTTCTGATTGCTGTGTTGTGTGTTTCAGGCGCCAGACGGCGGAGGAGCGCGAAGCAGAGCGGCAAGCGGCCAACCGCCTCATGATGTCTCTGCACGCGGAAGTGGTCAGCAAATCCATGTACGAGCCCACCCGCGACCCGCTCTGCCTCAGCAACGCGTCTCTGCACGCGCTACAGAACCTGCAGCCGTGGTCGGCGGAGTCGTCGGTGGCCGCTGCAGCAGCAGCCGCCGCCGCTGCTGCCGCCTCCTCGCCGGGGGACCGCACTACCTTCCTGCCGGCCTCTTCGCTCGCCCCCATCTGCTGAGGGCCGACCGCCCAGCTGCAACCGCCCGCTGCCCCGCTCCCAGATCCAGCTGTTCGTTCGTTCCTTGAGGTGCTCTCTCTCTCGGCCGCAGTGGTGGTGTTCATTAAGCATTTGAAGCGAAATCTTAGGCTCGGTTAAGTGGGCGAAGGTGACGGTTAGGTTGGGTGAAGGATTGGGTGGTATGATACACCCGACTGTATGCAACTGTTTCCAACCTACGCAATTGATAAATTATTTACATGCAGTATTTACTCTCAATACCTCGCAATTCAATTTCTAACAAACTGCAAAAACTTTATTACACCATTGCCCTTACTTTTCCATAAAAATTGGCATATCGCTCCATCCTTTCAACAACGTTATATCTGAAAAAAAAACCTAATTTTTCTGGAAAGTAATTTTATAGTTTAAAAGTAGATTGAATGGTGTAAAAAACACATATTAAGCATCCGATTATACTAAGGAGCATGAAGATATAGCGATATTGCAGGGTTATACTACTCTTTCAGGGCTTTCTGAAAACAGCCATAACTAAAAATCGTTGATTTTTGAGGAATGGTGCTGTTGAAAGGAGCGAGCGATGTACATTTTACGTCCTGTTGACTTCGAGGTAATCAGAGTATACTAACTGTGTTTAAATATTTTTAAGGTGATAAGAAACTAAGATGCTGGTCAGGTGTTTAACCACATAATTAAAATTTAACTTTTAACACCAAGCCTTAATTTATATTGATTACATTACGATACATGCATTAAAAATCCTATTTTCTTATAACATTTAAAAACTAAAAAGGCCATCACATTTGTTCTAACCTTATTGAAAAAAAATGACTTAAGCTTGCAGGAGTCTGAAAATTATTAGAATGATCAAGACCTTTGTAGTTAAAGGTTAAAGTTATTTATTAGTTCCATAATGGTGAATAATGGCTGTAATAATGCCTACGTTACGTTATGGCTATATGTAATACTTTAGATTCATTATATTCAAATAATATTCATTTCTTGAATTTTTAACTAAAAGAAGAGTAGTATCTAGTATTGAATACTAGTATGCATGTATCGTGCGTGTGGTTCTAAGAATAAGTATTCCTTTCAGCCGAATTTGCTCAAATTGTTTCTATCATGTTGTCATTCTAAAAAGGCATGACTTATTTTATTAGCAAAGCAATGATGTAGATATTAATATTGGTTACTAAACTTATTCACTAAATAAGTTATGTTTAATGTTTTGACAATATCACCTTAAGTACTAAATTCTACATTCACCCAATCCGCACCTTCATGAACCTAAACGTCATAGGATCCCTAAAAAACAAACGGAAAACTAACTCCACCGATTTCGCTAATTTCGACATCAAATAGAATAGAACTAGTGAATAAACTATAGATGCATAAAAGAACATCATTGTCGGAGGTAAGTAACTGGTTTGTTACATAAGAGACACTACTCACTGGTGCAAAGAGCGCAAAGGTAAGAAGTTTTGGAGCCTTTTTTATTCGAATATGCATGAACTAGAACTCAAATGCATACAGATGAGAACTGAATTGACGAACTTCTGCTTAAGCAACGACTCATTTTATGTGGAAAAAACTTTCCGTTTCAAGATCTTCCAAAGGTAAAATCATAGCTTTCTAAAAGCTAACGGACACTTTATATGAACAATGAAGTGTTATAGAACTAGTATATGGAGATCCATATTTACCATTGTAGAATCTGTATAGAAATACGCTGGTACTTATAGCGTTTTAATCAGTGCAAGAAAGTAATTATATTAACATCTCAAGACGATATTCCATTCAACATGTCCAACGCAAAAAGTACCGATTATGGTCAATATGTAAAAGTGAAACAATTTTTTAATAAGGCAAAATTCAGTTATGCTCTGAAACCCGTCTACTTATTAACTTTCACGTTCATAGCAAAATCGGTAAAAATTCAATTATACTTTAGTGTAACTGTGTTATCATGTTTAAATTATTACTTACTACTATTATGTAAAGTAATACTTATGTTTCATAAGTATTACTTAACACAATTTATAAACTTTTAAAGTTTAAGGTCATTGTATTTACTCGTTTTCTTTACGGAGTTAAGACTTTGTAAACTTCATTTGTAAATTTGACTTAATATTTTAATAGTAGGCACTTTTCTAAGTTCAAGTTTCTTCATATGATAGAATGCAAAATTGATTGGAGGAAAATGTTTTATGTTAATGAAACTGTATGATGGACCATTTCTCTGGATATAAAAGTGTAAAAATGTAAGTATAATCACTACTTAGTAAGACATAAAGTTTTGAAGTCACTTCACAACAGGTAAGTTGATGATGCACCAACTTATCAGAGAGGTGCATTCTTAAAAGAACCTAGAACTATTAAATTAAGAAACAATTAAGTAAATCTCACCTTCTAACAAATTAATTTGTCTAAACACTTGTAAGTTACATTAATAGTAAGGATAAAGTTAGTAAATCTGAATATTTTATTTAGTTATTTTTTAGTAAATAAGATTTTATTTTACACTTTTAGAATTTTAATATCATACTGATATTTGCAAGTCCTTACTTTGGACCTTAACCATTCAAGTAAACTTATCCAATCTTGTGTATTGGAAATTATAATGGAAAATATTTTTTTTTTTAAATTTCCTTATTAACCAATATTTTCCAATAATTATTTACGTTAGAACTAACCCAAAGAACCATTACATTTTTTATTTTCTAAGTAACCGTTACCATTAAAAAGTTATAGTTACAAAGTTAACTTTTAAATAAGAGCTCCTAGAAATAAATATTATTCTATATATGAATACAGTTTAAGGTAACGTTTTAAATGCTTGATGCAACCAATAGAAACCAAAGTTTTCTATTCACTCTTTCGTGACTTTTTACAAAACTGAAAATGAACAGCTGATGTGTCATTGGGAAGGAATCTAGTAGTGATCTTGTGCAAATAAGTGTATAATAATGTAAATAGAACTCCAGTGCCAGTGTCAAAGTGGGTTGTGCACTGTTCAAAATACGTTCATGTGATTAGAACGTGTGATGAGAAGAGGTTGATTGTTGTAGAAAAGTTGAGAAGTATTCTTAAAAAGTGGGACTGAAGAGATGTTTCGTGCCATAAAATCTTACACTTCTTTTCCTTTCATACCTAAACTTTATGTTTAAAATATTACTTTTATAAAGAAAATCTTATATTTTTAATATTTAAATTATTTCTATCATTCAGTTCTAATTTGTTAAAATAAGCAGCGTTAGAAATCGAGAAAAATCCCTCAAATCCACGAGCCAATGATATACAAAGTTTGTTAGTCCAGAACAGCATGACTAGTCTGCCAAATTTAAGAAAAAAATATCAAAGGGTAACCACTTAGTTTTGAGATTATGATTGCTCTACTATAAAATAATATCAATAATTTATAAGTTTTTAGTATTAATTATGACGTAATGTTTTTAAGTTAATTATATTTTTATTGTAAATTTATTGAGTATGACTTGAGGGATTTTCCTTAACTGGTCCGACGGTACAGTGTAATGCTTTCTATAGTGGTCCAAGATGTTCGTTATACAGTGGTTTCATACAAACGGACCTACTGAGATTTTCAACGCTGCTTATAGATACAAATATTATATTGCTTTTCCATCTCTTCTTGTTGTTTGAAAAAAAGAGCTGAAATCAGTGGAGCACTATGACTATGAACCAAATAAAAATGAAAACACAAATAGTGTTTTAATAAAGTTTGCTTTGTAAATTCTATTCAGAAACCTTAGGCGCATTTTTTTAATGTTTTGTTCACGAAAAATATGCTTACAATCTAAAGAAAAGGGGTTTCATTGAGTAATATTGCTTTAAATAATTGTTTCAATAGGTTTAGTTAACTTAGTTGCTCCATTGGTTCTGCAATGAAGTTTCCCCATTGAATTCCAACTAACTACACGTTGAAAGATTAATAGTTAAGTTTAAACATAACTTCTAATTTTCTTTGTTATTTTTAATTCTTTATAGAAGTTATTTATTGGAATATATATTATCTTGTACAGATTCATTGTATATTATTCATGTAAATGTAACATTGTATTCCGAGGCGTCCAGTACATCTTCGTTTAACAATTCTAAATTGTGCTTTTGTAGCAGTTTGAATTTCTTGTAAATACAGTTTGTTCCATGGGACGCAGACAGAAAACTCGGTCAGAACTTATTGTCAATAAAAGTAAGGTTGATACAATTGGTGTGTTTGTTTCGTTCGATTCCCATCCATCCCGAAGTCTGCAGCAACATACTCAGCATCAACTTACTACCAATAGGTAAGTAAATAAGTTTTCAACTTAAATGCTTTAGGTTCTGTGAAAATGAAAAGAAATCAAATATATTTAATGAAAAGTTTATCTTTTAAAAGCATTTCTTTTTCGTTTCTTCAAACAGCTTTAATAATATAACATTAAAAAAATGTAATAACAAATACTGTAAATCTTTTAAAAATACAATGATAAAATAATAAAAATATAAAAATTTCAAGATTTTACATTGACACGTTTACGTTCATTTTACATAGTAACAGTTATAGCAACTGTTACTATGTTTTTTACAGTTTTACCAATGTGTAAAACTTATAAATATCAAATAGTTTACATAATTTTTGCTCATTATCTTCAAACGTGCTATTTATTTTTATCTAATATAAAAACTCAAGAGGAAAATTTTCAACATTCAAGCACGGATTAAATATTAAAATATCCATATATTCGCTCATAAATCAATTTCAGAAAAATAGCATATCTTCAAGAAATCTAAGTTTCATATAAAACTAAAGAAAATGAGAACCAACCAGATGTGACTATTCTTTGCGTGAAAGTTATGATACAGAAATATTCATTTTTTTAAATAAATAAATAATTTATTAAGATTTCCAGTCTCAATAAGAATAATAAAACTTTAACGAACTGTCGTAATGATATTTTTTTCATTAACGAAAATGTTAAACTAGACTCAAGTTCCATACATTTTAAGCTTAGATTACGCAAGAAGTCAGACTGTTTAAAATTTTGTTTTACTATTATGAAACTACTTTGGTAATGACTTCTGAAGAGTATTAACTGTCCCAAAAGCAGTTAGGTTTATTACCATGTGACCCAAGGGGAACTAAAGCCCTGGACACTCCTATTTTAAGCGCAATCATTTCAACCCGAAACGTGAAAACACACACAAATCAAGCAAACCATTCCCTCTGTTTTAGTTACATAGGCGTAAGTATAGCGTGTTTCCAGGCACAAACCAAGGATTAAGTTGTTCGCAGAGTTAAAGGATATTCCGAAATTAATTTCCTCGCAGAGGTCGTGCTGAACCTCGGATCATGTCTATTATTAGTGGATAGAAAAAGGAGAAGCACTTCCATCGTCGCTCTCAGGCCCATTATAGGATGTCAACACTACCATTAAATTCTTCTCTAAAGAGCAGTCGTCTAGAAACCGATCTTTTGGACATTTTAGAGCCTGCTAATGGTTTCATTGGCTGTTATTACCCGCCGGAGCTTATGGACGGCTGGCAACCATTAGGTGAGAAGTGCAAATCCATTGATAAAAATAAGTCATTTACTGATCATAGAACAAGATAGAACCCGTATCCTCTGACAAGTTTGCATTGTTGTCCAAGTCATTTGAACTACTGCAAACACCTATTCGAGGATTTTTGTGGATTTTTTAAGGGCCTAATGGTGCGCAAAATGTGCACATTACGAGGTGTGAGGGAAGGGTAGCTGTAGAAGTTCTCGAACACATCTTGAACCATTTGCAATAGAGGTTTGAAACTTTCTGAATGAAGACATTTATTTACAGTTACTCTGAAAAGGTTATGGAAATGCATCAACAAATAAATATAGGTCTTCAACTAAAATACAATTTATTAGCTTAACCATTAGGTCATTTCAAGTTTCTTTTTAGTCAATTAATACAGACTTTGAGTTTTTTTGTTTCTCTTTATCGAGTTGAAGAAGAAGAAACAACAATCAAACAACTCAACTTCAAACCGAAATCTCACGCTGTTTGCTTGTTTACAGACAAAATCTTACTCGATCTGTTTCGAACTTACCATCAGTTTAAAAGTTAAACTATTATATCAATATGCCAGATTGCTGTTCCGGGATTGTACGCAAATCCAATTGTCCAATATGTCCCAGAGAAGCAGTATGCAAGAAACAGAACTGAACTCCAAATGAACAAACGGTTGTGCGCTAGAAGCATTTTGCTGAAAGTTGTGATATTCGTCATCATGAATTTCCAGAAAATGGTGAAATCTCCATCTAGAAGAGATCGTGCTAAAATAAAAGTAAGTTTCACTTTACGTAGGTATAGGGTAATTCAAACAATACGTATAATGTTTTTTTTTAGTGAAATCAAATTTTGTGTTCATAAAATTATGCATTTCCATTTAGAGTTTTTACTTACTATAACTTCGTCACTATTTATTAGGTATCGGTATTTCCTTTTGGTATAAGGTGGTTTAGGAATATCTGGTTATTATTTATTCACAATCCAGCAATACTACAACAATAACACGTGTTCTTCGTAATAAACTCATGCTGTCTGGTGTATGGGGAGTTCTGCTTGTAGGTAGCAATATGAATTCACAAAAAATATAAAGATTTATGGTGATCTATTTCGTTCACAATATCTGTCTATTGTAAAGGCCAGAGCTTATCTGTTCTGTACTTTCTTTCTTATCGATGGAAGTAATGTATGAAAAAATGAAGTAATCGTCCTGTGTACTCTAGTGAGGATTTTTACCATGGTTACAAATTCGGTTTGGGGGGAATCTCCGTCTATTATAAATAAACCCATCGTATATATTTACTCCTTTATTTGGTGCTTATAACTACTCGGAATATTTCTGTATCGCTACGAAAATTTGCAAGCCTCAAGCTCAGAGTTCAGCTGCACATACGAACACACACATTGCAGTTATTACTAAACACGCAGTATGAATCAATAATTTCGCTATCAATACTTTGGATTAGGGTACATGGCCAAACCATTTTCCTCGATCGGCATGCTCGGTGTGAGGAGAACAGCAGGATTCCGACTCGTCTCTGTGGGCTGGTGCAGCACTTTTAGCGAGTAGTACTAACAACGTC
Organism: Tetragnatha montana; assembly: GCA_963680715.1. NCBI lineage: Eukaryota > Metazoa > Arthropoda > Arachnida > Araneae > Tetragnathidae > Tetragnatha > Tetragnatha montana. The sequence continues at coordinate 38,136,237 of OY796684.1, forward strand.
TCCTCGTGAACTGCCAGCCCACTAAACGGGCTGTTTCAGAGATTGCCATTCTGAGGCGTGTTGCCATCACGATTTGCCCTTGGTCGGTGTTTGATAAGCTTACTGATTTTCACATAGCACATTCTGAAAGTCGGTGCACTGACGTTTGTGTATGGTCTGGGGACATGCTGGGTCTCTGCTATCATTTTGAACTTGGGGAGAGTGTAAGTAGTTTTTGTTAGTCGAAAATGAGGGGAAGATGCTCGCAAATCCACTCTGAATAACTTACAGATCTGTTTATTAGGGTGGTGGCATGGTTCACATTCCAAATTTTAAGGATACCATTCTCAAATTTTACAAAAAAAAATTTAAAAAGTTACAAAAACACTTAAAGAAACATATAAAACTTTTAGTGTATCAGCACACGCTAAACGTACCGACTGTCTTATTACGATTCGAATCATCCATTAAAATTAGTAACTCATAAGATTAGATATATTAACACTAAATAAATTACATTTAAAATAAATACGCTTAAAATTCATTTTTATAGTGATTTAAAAATGTTAAAGTTTCAAGAAAAGCAAGTTTTAAAAAGTAAAGAGATAACATTATTTTAAAAAATTGCATTGACAAACTGAGAAGTGAAGGTAATGTAAACTTACATCATTTAGTTTAGACTATATCAAGAATCTATGAATCTAACTGTATCAAGAATCACATCTTTCACACATTATTTACAATTAAGATAGATGCAAATCATTCCCAATTAAAATTGTCCAAGCAATTGCTGTAACTCTCATAATAAAGTAACTGATAAACTCCATATCATCCACAAAATTTCAATATTCTGTAAAAAAAAAATATTCAAATCGTACCAGTAATTGTTTTAAGAAGCTACATTTAACCCTATAAAGTACGTTTGAGGGGTTCAGGAATTTTTTTCGCCGTGTCTACCTCGAAGATCATAGCTTATATCCCCGTATTCACACTAGACATTTATGCACGCATTAAAAATCCCTTCACACAGTTATTGACCTCTGTCCGATATTGGTGTTAACTCACTTGATTATTTCCTCTTGTGTTAGATCCAGCTAAATGACCAGTTAATGGATAGAGCCCCCCCTTTCAACACAATGCCGTGGCGCAAATCGCCGCTGCATCTCTCTCTCACCGTCCTGTCCATTTGCAATTCTGAGTAACGAGATTTCCTCCTTCGGCGTGCAACTTAATTACTTTACACGCGCAGGAGGATTGAATTATCTACCGCCTGATAATTAGTTCGGTCAACGCGTTCTGGAATTCCGGCAAGATGAGTTATTAAATGCGATTAGATGTTAAGAATTTGAAATTAAACGGACCCTCCCTGGAGACCTACCGTCCACTTCTGTAATCTGAATCGAAAATTGACCCGTGCTTTCATTTTTAATTTGATACGTTTATTGAAGATATTGTAAATTTGGATCGGACGCAATGTAGATGAAGTGAAGGAATCTACTCAAACGATTTGTTGAGGGGTAGGATTGATATTTTTGCGTATGAACACTTTTAAAAGGTTGAGTAAAAATTTTAGATATTATTGAGAGTTTAATCGTTTATTTGAAATTAAGGTGTACGTACAGTTGGTGAAAAAACGACTCAGTTGAGATTTCTGACGAACCACTTGGGTTAGGAAGACAAACAAGGTGTCATTTTTCATGTCATGAAGTATTCTTTTAATGAAAAAAATTTCGAGTCCTTAGGGGGTCGTCTTCATATTAAACGAAACACTAACTTTTTTTTTTCCTATGGGGACCCCCAATTATTATGCGTTTTTCTGAAAGAGCATCCCCATAAACCCCCAAATACCAAGTTTCATCCATGTAAGTATCCAAGTAGAAGCATAATAAATTTTTGAAATGTCAACCATTCAATGTGAAATTTGTCAAAATGTTTTGGGTGTAAAAATATGAAACTTTCAATTTAGATCAAATTTGTGTCCCAAAAAAAAAATAATTATGCTTTTATAGCGATATTTAATGGTTAATAGATAGATAATTAACATCTAATTTTGACCCAAAAATTAAATTTCAAAATCTTTTAATATTTTTATGGTAATCGATTCTGGTAGTAATTTTATGTGGAAAACCAAAATTTCAGTCGATTTCATTTAATAGTTTTGGAAAAAACCGAATTAAACTAAATTCCCAATCTTTAAGGGACCGTATACCGCTGCCAAATGTATACCGGAGAATGCTTTTTCTGGAAACAGTCGCCTTATTTTAATCACCATAACTTAAATTAAAACTAAAATTTGATATAAAATTTCAATGAATTACTTATAAACTTTTCAATAAGCATTAAAGTGGTGAGTAAAAGTATTGCTATCCCACCGTTTTAAGAAATAGTGTTTACAGAAAATTAACCCTTCTCACTCTGGAGACGACCCCCAAAACGTAAAAGCTTTATTTACTGCACGATTTGAATGAAACTTGGTATTTGGGGGTTTATGAGGATGCTCTTTCAGAAAACCGCATAATAATTGGGGGTCCCCCATAGGAAAAACAAAAGTTAGTGTTTCGTTTAATATGAAGACGACCCCCTAAGGACTCGAAATTTTTCTCATTTAAAGAATACTTCATGACATGAAAAATGACACCTTGTTTGTCTTCCTAACTCAAGTGGTTCGTCAGAAATCTCATCTGAATCGTTATTTTTTCCCCAACTGTACTTGAGAAAAATTTTTTTAATTTTGGACTTAAAGATCTGAATTTTTTGTAACAAAGTAGTTACTTAATTTTTAATATGATTTCAGGTTATAAAAGTAATTTTAGTTTATTAGTTATTTAATTAATTACAATTTAATGAGATAATTAGCATGTTTTCGAACATTTTTTTCTCTGCTTGTAATTGTTCTAGAAAGACCAATTCTGGTTAGAAATATTAATTATACTCTTCTCTATGTTTTGGCTTTTTCAATTTGTTTTTAAAGTAATTAGCTGATTTTTAAGAGTATTTTTTTCTAACTAGTAGTCTAAAAATCATGATTTTTTCAACAATTTTATTTTTGAAATTTTTTTTTTAAATATTATTTAATTAAATTTGGAGAATTTGAAAAGAAAACATCCGCTATACTAAGCATTGTAGTATCTCTCATTGTAGTATAAAATTTATTGTGAGAGAGAATTTTCCTTTTCCGTGAAAACTGTTCAAACAAAGGGTTATATCGCAATAAAATGATTCACGAGAAAATGAGTACAAAGTTCTGAAAACAAACCAAAAAGCGCTTTGTGGCGTGATTTGAAGCCTTCTAACTCAAGAACCATAAGGGATAATTATAAGTTCTTGGTATCATTTGAAACGTTTAAAACCAATAAAATACAATTTGATGATTTCGTCGATTTTAACGATTTCAAATGTGTATGTACACCTTAAGATACAAGTACGTAATGTATTTGTATTTCACACAGAAAATATCAATCTCAAAGTATACTTAATACCTTATAGTAATCATTACTGCAGTATTGAAGAGTAAACGTATATCGATGCGAGCATCCAACTCGTGGGGAAAGATAGTAAGTACGTATACAGAAAAACCCCAGATTCTCCTATGATAAGTATTTGCCATGTTTTTTTACTTAAGTAAGAAAAGCAGAAATTGTTAAACATAAATGTATGACTTAATTTTAATAATAAATAATAATTAAAGTTATAAATTATAAGCATTAAAATTAATTTAATTTTTTACTAAAATCCGGGTTATTAAAAATGTAGTAGTATATTAATTTATGAACAGAAATAAATTATAAATTATGGAGAGTGTTTCAATTTAAATTCTAAATATCACCTTTAAGATAAATAAAAATTAATAAATAAGAAATTATGTATATTTTGCTCAAATAAATTTTCCAAATTTAATTTTTTCTGCGATTTAATGATTTTGGTGTTGATATTTATAAATAAATTAGGTATAAAATCATACCAAGAAGCATTAAATACTAAAATTAGATGGCATTGTTCTAAAATTTTATGTTTGAGGTAGCAGATAAAAATGCAACGAATTTTCAAAACTTCGAGTTATGTGCCGCGTATGGATATTAATATGTTATGAAAAATAAATAATAAAGTGTGGAAAACATTTTGGAATCAAAAATCAGTAAAACAAAAAAATAAGGTAAAAGGTAGGCTTAAAGTAATTGGAAGATATAATTATGAAATTTATTACATCTTCAAAATTAATTTGAACAAGTTAATACAAATTTAATACTCCTCAATTACTTTTTGTTCTACATGTTGGTGCATTTTATATTCATATCAATAAATTTAAAATTCCAAAGCAATACTTTCTTTTCTCTAATAATTTTTTGTCTTATTAATAACTCCTGTTTTGATGCGTATTTTGTTGAAATACATCTGCATAATTGATCAGTAATTGCTCAAATAACAACTTATTTCATTTTGAGGACTATTTTAACAAATAAATTAAAAGTGAAGTATGATTGAGAAAAAGTTAATCACATTAATGTGTTTTCAAATCTTATTAACATAAATAAATATTAATTAATATGATTTAAAGGACTCTTTCAAAATCAAACCTTTAAATTAAATTGAAACTTCAATTTAATTAACTTTTGTATTCATTAAGGAATCATCCTTTACTTTTTTATTCATTTCAATACAAATTAAATATTTAATTCAATAAACGTAGATTTATTAGTAATAATCAGATTAAACATTTTCTATTTTTAATATGGTTATCTTCCTATCGCATTAGGAAAATCTCGCTTAGAAGTGGCTAATTTCATGGTTTTTAAAATACTTAAGTCTTAAAGATTATATTCATAATTTTAATATCTGAGTGTAAGGGTATAATCAGATATACATAAGGGTATAATCCTGTTAGGTAAATAATTAAAAATATGAATGTGTTTACTAGGGTGGTCCTTACTTTCGAAATGTTTAGCTTCCACCTCCTAATTTTGTTCCAATGGACAAAAATAATTGCCAAATTTTAGCCAAAGCTGATAATATTAAGGCGACCCACAAGCGCCTTTAAGTTTGGAGTTTAAGTACTTGGCCATTAAAAAAAATCCAGACAAAAAACCCAAAATAAAGACTTCACACTTTTATTTCATTTTTTTTATAATGAACTACTAACGTTAAAGATATGTCACAAGTTTCGTTTTTTTTTTATCACCCCTCATTTTTTCACCCCTCATATCATTTAATTTTTTAGTGTTGCTCAAATATTGTAACGTTGTTTTTCTGCATTTTGAAACTAACTGATACTGTAAACCCATTAATTTAAACACATGAAATTGGGCTCATTTTGTTCGTTATTTTATTCTTTTTAAAGTAATGTGCATTTTTATCAAATACCAAGTCGGAAATATAATTGTGAAAAAAAAAATTCACCGTGCATTTCGTAGGTTCCTTAAATACCCCTTAATCTATAGTAAAAGAATGATTAACGCATAAGAAGATTTATAGAAAGGGTTCATATGATTCTAAGACATGCAAAAAAAGTTAAGACACACTAGATGCAAAACGTTTTTAAACTAATTTTCTTTAAAAATCTTAGAGCTTCCAGAAAATGAGATGGAAACCATTAGGATTCGCTTAAGGATTAATTTTAAGGATTAGCTATTTCTATTTAAAATTCCTTAGAATTATTTCCATACATACTTTTTATCATTTAAAACCTTAATTCTACTTATTAAATTATCCTTTAAACTAAATGAGTTATTTGATGGAATATTTTGATTTTTAAAATATTAATACATAGTGAATAAAAATTAATTTTTCTAAAAATAGTGTTACTATTGAAAGAAGGTAATTGAAATTCCAACTTTTTAGCATACTTAAGAATTTGTTTTTCTAAATTCAAGGCGTTTGAAGATCGCCAAAAGTAATTCTCCAATTCGACAAAAAACAGCGAAAAACAGATTGTGGGAAATTTCATTCGAATTGGAGAATTACTTGGCGATTCTCAAACGCCTTGAATTTAGAAAAATAAAATATTTAAATATGAAAGCTTCCTTTTTAAAAAAAATAAAAATTAGTATGAAAACTTCAAATTAAGTTTTTATATATCCTTTACTAGATGCTATTAAGCTAATCTCTTACAATCTTAAGAGGGAATTAAATGGGAAACCAAACAGTACCTCGGAAAAAACACAACAGTATTGCACAAATATTTGTTTTTTCTGCATAATTGCTTACTGTGAAGGATAAACTAGTTTTACAGGAATCCATAGAAACCTTTACCAATTAAATATATATTTATATTTTCTTGTTTTCTTCTTACGATTAATGTACTTTTACTTAAATAAATCAAGCTGTGCCAACTTGTTCAAAATTTTTTTTTTTAAAATCGGTTGCATTCATAGTAATAATTAACAATTCAAAAGTGCTGAATTATTAAGCCTTCTTCTGTTAACAAAAAAATTATATGCATTCAAAGAACGAAAAGCAGAAAGAATAGAATAAATTACTCGTAATTTTCGGAGCAATTTTCATACATTAAAAACTTAAGAGGAAATACCTTTGAACAAAAAAAAGTATTAGAATATTTGATCGAAATAAATCTCTCGTTATGCTTTTATCTTAAACATTTTCAATCTTTGAACTTCTGAAATCAGTATTTGAAAGTATACTCTTAAACCCCAATCAGATTAAATGTGGGATTTCGAAATTTATTTCAAAATCTTAATTATTGTCATAAAAATTAGTTCCAAATGTTTTCGGAATTAATCCAAAACAAAACCTAAACCCATGTATTTTTAAAAGAGCCAATTCTATGTCTCCCGAGAAAAAGCTCTGTTAAGTACGAACTAATTTATAAATTCTTAAACAATCTAAAGAAATAATTCTTAGTGTTGCTAGAGTAATGCATAAAATCTTCCACGTTTTTTCATCGAAATTAAATACAAGTTAAGAAAGTTAGGGAAAAAAAGAGAGTGATTATGTTATAGTTTATACCCTAGAGTTGTTTCTTATTTATTAATATTACTCGAAAAAGATTCTCTGCAATATTTTATTACCCTAAGCAATTCTCAGCATCCTCTAACAAGCAACCTTAAAAACTACCGTTTACAACAATTTGAGGATTAAGAAGAAAATCCTCAGCAGAAACTTTTTCCGGGGGAGCCAAAAAAGAAAACTTACTTTTAGCTCAATTTGACCAAAAATGTAAATTGCTTATTTAGAAGGATCAAAATATAAAGTTGAAATTAATATTTATTACTCGACGCTTGAATGAAGAACGCTGATTTTTCGGTCTGGCAGCTGAAAAAACAGCAGCGAACTTAAATTAAGTGCAGCTGTTTGCGTTGAGCGAGCCTCCCTCCGGTAAAGGCAGAGTTTCAATCATCTCAACTTTTTGCTGAGCGAAGAAAATACAACACATCGGGGGACCGTAGCGGACTCGTACGCATAAATATCAATTAAGGAAGCATTTTTGAGTCGACCCTCCAAATCCAGCTTAGCATCTCATTTCCAGCTAGCCAAATTAACTCTGCACTAGTGTGGAGACAATTACCATAGGTGCCCGTTATTCATGGCTTTCGCTCCGAATGTGAACTTCAATTACTGAATGTGCTGACACTCTTTTTATCGTGAAAGTTGTATTCGGAGTGAAAAAGCGCCGCTTCACTTGATTTGCCTGCTCTTATTCAATTAGAGTAAGGGCTGAGCGCCATATTAAGAATGATTAATCTTTTATTGATTGGAAGCGAGTTTTTCGGTTGGAATTTCTCGCAAGTTGGGGATAAGAAAGCAGTGTTGTTAAGATGCTAATTCATAGAATGTGGATTAAAGTTATTAGCCAACAATTTCTTTCGTTTCGTTCAAAATTAAATTGAATGAATGTTAAAAAACCAAAATGTTAGTATAAATTTTTAAATACAAGTTTGCTATAAAGTGGTAAAAACTGCCATGATATTTAAAAAATATACAATAGGAGAAAATTTTCAAATATACTTTCATTTTTTTTTTACCTCTTGTGGGACTTTTATGCTTTTAAACATTGATGAAATTGTTATTAAACAATCACCCTAATTTGAGTTAAAAAGGGTATTTTATACAATTGGCTTTCAAATTAATTTCTTCCTTTTTAAAAAGTATCCTAATGAAATACAACATTAAAGGTGTATAAAATATGTAGTTATATTTTTACTCTTTTAATTGATAGGTAACGTAATAGGCAATAAGCAATATTCTTACTTTTTGCAATTTGCGTCTAAATTAATTCAATGTATTATGCTAAAAACTATAAGTAAAATTATTACTCAATTAGCCCCTTGATAATTAAAAAGGGTTATTATAAATTATTTTTATTTTTTGAAATTTGTTAAGTTAATTTCATCTATCATTCTAAAAACTATCTAAATTTCTAAAATTAGTACCAATTAGTAACCATTTAACTTTAAAATTAACGTCATCTATAAAATCAAAATACAGTGGAAGCTCTTATAACGACCTGCTCTTATAAAAATCCTCTCTTATAAAGACCCAAAAATTAGTCTCTATAAGAGCACAAAAGTGCTCTTATAAAGACTAATCTTCGAATCGATTCAGCTTATCGAATACTTTTCTGGATCGGTTTGTTTGCGTCACACATGAATTAGCCAATAAACGAATATCAGAGTATGACAAACAGCACCAAGTAACCATCGCATCTTCTTCTCGCTTGCTTTCGTCCAGGGTAACCAGCTACAATCCCAAAACGAAATCTTGCGCTACCCAATGCCTTTGTTGATTTGAGACTTATTTATTATTATTATTAGCGTTTTAGTTTTATGTAAGCATCCGAACATTCTGAGGAAGCTAAGCTACGCAATAAATTAATATAAATATTTATACTTTGTAAAATATTGATCTTAAATTTCATAGCAAAAAATAAGGTAATATAACATTAAATTGAAAGTATCAAGAATTCATAAAATAATAAATAATTGCTTAAAATGAGGAAAAATCAATTGGGTGATTCGAACTGTGTTCTAAATCCCAACGATCTAGTATCCTACTGTTTGGATATAATGGTAAAATATACAACCAAGGGTTTCAGTTAGTTGATTAAAAAAACGTATTAGGGATAACTGCAATTTCCATAATCCATCCCTTTGCCTTTGACGATTGAAGGTTGGTGATCGTTTTCAGGTTTAGATTTCCTCCAAAGTTTATAAACTAATCTACTAAAAATATATCTTTGATGGAATCGAGTCCACCTTCCCGAAAAGCTTCAAAATTGATAGTTTAGTTTAACGAGTTTATTACTTTTAAACGAGTGATATTCTACACTCGAGTGTATCACTCGAAGTTTGCTCTTATAACGACAAAAAACTCGGTACGGATTAATTACGTTATAAGAGCTTCCACTGTATATCCTAATAATTACCTAATTAGTAAAATCAAAACCAAATTAGTATCCTAAATGTGAAGGAAAGGGGTCATATTTCAGAGGTGTACTCAAGGAACGTATCTTTACGTGGGGTGTATAGACATCTTGATAAGGGGTTTTATACATCTATATTTGCGGGCAAATACCCTCAACCTTTGAGGGAATATGGGTGGGTATACTCTACCACCTCCTATCGTCAATGTTGTCGGCCCATTCATCGGTTTGATCCCCACTCTTCAACTCTCTGCTGGAGTCCCACCTGCGACACACTCGAGTCACAATGGCTGAATGGAGGGTTTTTTGCCGCAAATTGAGTTAACATAGCTCTGCGTCATGGGGGGAGGGGGCAAATCCGTGTAATCGGGGGCAGGCGAAAAGCCACTCGCACTTTTATGTGTGGAGTGGCTATAACCGTGCAAAAAATAGTCGTATCAATGAAATCATGTGGGTAGCTGTTGTGTGAATAAAAAGAAAACACTCATTACAGTGTTTTTGTTAAGTGAATTGAATGAACGGTTCTATTCTATAGTTCTTAGAGCATTATGATCTTTATTATAACTTTTTTTGTGTGTGTAACTTTTTTGAGTGTGTTTACGAGAAAAATTTGATTTTATTTGTATCGTAGTAAGATAGAAATATCTTTGAAATTTTCTAATGGTTTAGCAAACCAAAGAGGAAAACAAGTTCAAAACGTTTTACATAATGTATAAAATAAGAAAAAAACTTTCTCAAAATTTTATCCCATTTTAATTATTTTTCAGAGAAATCTTCTTTGAATTTTTTTTATGTTCAGATCTTCCACCCAGATATTTTTGTGGGTTGTTAACCAACACAAAATGTTGCGAAATACCTTTGATTGCAATAGTTTGAAAACAGAGAATTCGAGAAAAAAAATGGAGAATTTAGCCAATACAAACCTAATTTGGAACCAACTTAAATAGCGTCTATAACATCCAAAATTTATAAGGAGCGAAATAAAATCAACTTCACTTTGAATACCTCATAAAGCACGTCTTTAAAATAGTTTTGTAAAACGACGCCATTTAACTGGATAATTAACACATTTTTATCCCCCTCAGAACTTTTCGCAGAACTTTCGCAATTGAATCTCCCTCTTTTAATTACTTAATTGCATTTAACTACTCTCACATCACAAGAGCTTTTAGAAAAGTCTTAATGAGCCCGTTTCATTGGTGCCTTCCCGAAACGGCTCCTAGTTAATTCAGCGAGCAGAATGATTAAGCGACTCCCAACCTAAACGCCGAAGAACACCAAGTCCCAACAGACGGCAAAAAGGGCTCTCCACCCGCTCTTCAAATTCAAATGACGGCTCCCTTTTTGCTGCAATTCAATTTGCAATGCGCTAATCCAAAGTCGGGATTCGGCCGTATCGTGTTGCCGCGGCTGATTGGGATCTTTGCGAAATCATTTTGACACTGGGACAAGTCGGGGCTTAAGTTAAAAGCTGTAAAGAAGCGCCTGGGCCCGCTGGGATGCTATGAGGAGCCAATCTCCAGTAAACGCGGGCTCGACTCCACGCGTCTGAGAAATATACTGCTGATGGGAAGTGACAGCACCGATCCTGGCCGTTGATAGCGGGGCTTCATCAGTTCCCCTCCCTGCGCCAAATCCCATACAGGCAATAACGACTAGGCAGCCCATTGAACCCCTATCCCCAATTCAACCAATCGTGCCAACCATGAGTTCAATTTGGAGCAGACGTTCACTGTTGTTAACTCATTGGTTTCGTCAATGACTTAAATTGAGAAGTCTTCCTTTCAACCACTTTAATGAAAAGAGCGGAGAAGACGAAGTAATTTACTCTACTCATTTGTAGATAGAATTACTCTCCTTCCTTTCTCTTTTTCTTCTTCTCAATATCTGTCCACATAATTTTACTCATTCTTTTACTGTCACATCTCTCCATCTTTCTCATCCTCTTCATCTCTCTCATTCTCTTGATTATTGTTATCTGTATCATCCTATTCATCCAACTAATCTTTCTCATAATATATATATCTTCATCTTTCTCATCCTACTTATCTCTCTCATCCTCTTCATCTTCCTAATCTTCCTCATTTTCACATCTTTATAATCTATTTATTCATCTTCATCTCTCTTATCCTCTTTATCCCTTTAATTTTTCTAACCCCCTTTCATTCTCTTATCTTATTCAACTAATATTTATCTTATTTTTTTAGTAAAATTAAGTATCCAGATACTGATAGTAGAGCTTAAAATTTAGAAATTATGTAAAAAAAATCCATTTTTAATATACATTTGTCTCTTTGCGTGTGATGAGGAGAGAAAAAAGTAGTCTTAAATAATTAGGAGAGAGTAGGGTAGTAGGAAGCAAATAGGATAACAAGAAACATGCAAAATTTCACGGGATTTTACTTAGGTTTATGAAGCTGATTTTTTCACAGAATGTTTATAGCTTCTCAATTTTCAGCTTTCTTTGAAAAATAATGCCCCTGCTAAGTAAACGGGGAAGGAAATTATTTACTTGTATCTTATTACCCCAAGAGAATGTATCTTGTTACCCCACGATGGGTAATAGGAAACAACCGAGTAATTTTACTAATTAAAACAATTGAAATCAAATGAAAACTGATAGAATAGAAAGAATATTTTATAACCCAGTAAATTTTAGAAATTTACAACTCTATATATTCTACTCTCCCTCTTCATTTGAAAATTATGACAAAAATAAAATGATGGTTCTCTTTTTTTCATTTTATGAGACTAAAAATCCCCCCTCCCTCTAAATTCCAAAATATTATTCAGAGTCAAACCATTACCATTTAAAGCACAAGCGAGTTAATAGTGTGCTAATAGCATTGAGTTCCAGGACGCAATATTAAGTCAGTTTCATACAGTTTTTTCCACAGCTGCAATCATTGTTTTGACTTAATTTCTCGGCAACGTGAATATAAAAACCTAACTTTTTTTAACTTAAGTTTACTTTACTCACCATAACTTAAATTAACACTAGAAGCTCTCGTAGAGGTCTTTTTCACCGTTTTGCGTTTTTAATACTAATTCACTTCAAAATTATTTAAGTTACACACTTTTGATTTTATAACTTTCCCCAACTACTTAATTATGTTATTATTTTCATCTAAATTTGGTTTAGTTTACAAGACAAGTTCCGGAGATATTGGCTGGTCCATGGAGCTAGGAGTAAGTGGAGGGAGCATCGTCAATAGGAACTCAATAATCAAGTTGAAGCAACCGTGAAGTTTTGCCGCCGTCTTGAGTAATGCATTGTGTAACTAACCAAAATTATAATTTCTTTTCAAAAACTATTACTGGTGAGTGTTACTATGTTCCATGAAACTTTTTATTTTAGAAAAAAATATAAAATTACTCCACTAATTTTTCAAATAAAATATTTGCATCCCTTTTAAATTATTGGCATACAATCCATCTTACTTATTCATGTTTTATTCAGAGGTAAGAGGTCTTTTAAAGAGTGCGAAATAAAAATGCAAAAGTTTCATGGAACATGAAGTTAGTCACCAGATATAGTTTAAGAGAAAAGTTTTAAAGTTTAATAAAACTTCAATGCATCACACAAGATGGCTTCCAGTCATTACCACAGTTAATTTAGGCTTTCTTTGGCTTCAGTGATTTCAGCCCATGTTCCCTCCACTTACTCCTAGCTCCATGGGCTGGTCTACCTAGAACCGTCAGATGTGGACATATGTTAGTTGGAAAAAGCTAGAAAGTTATTTATCAAGTATTTTTTTTTTTTCGTTTTGACATCTGCAAATGATTATTACATCCTTATGATTCCGAGAAATTAATGTGTATCTCTTGAGTAAAAGCTTGAAGTTTCCCGCACTTTTTAACCATTTGCATTTACCTATTTCCATCTAAGAAAGATAAATATAATTAAATTCTTATCAAAACTATCATGATTTATTTGCTTTAACCGCCAGAAAAACTACATAGACGCAATAACTCAGTTAAGATGGTAATGCAAAGAGTTGATACATTGAAACTCGCTTAGTTCAAGTTGAAAATTTATTATTTACTTAATGATTGTTAGAAATGTCTTTGAAGAATGATTTTAGAATTTAGGGAAGCAATTTGGTTCAAAAAGAGTATTTTATATGAGTTTATGCGTAGATAAAATGACTAGGAAAGGCACAGTATAAGCGGGACCATGACAATAGCAGGTGAGAATTTTTTTACATCTTAGAGATAACATTAATGATATTTTGGATTTTATATATAACATAAAAGCTAGTAAAATAATACTAAGTAAGTAAACTTTAATTCATATTCAAATTGAGAGAAAAATATGTATCTAAAGTCTATAATTTACATACATTAATGACGTCAGAAAAACATCATCAGGGACAAAATTCAAGGTATGGACAGTATTAACACAAAATACATGCTATAACTGTAGAAAGTAAACGTGTCGTTAATGTTCTGAAATTTTTGGGAAAAGGAAGTGTCTATTTGGACGGCAAAATCGGCAGTTGGCGCAAGTGCCGTAGGTCTCGCGGTTACGTAGCAGTCCCGGCGCTCCAATCAGAACCGTTGCCGGTCAGTTGCCGGGTAAAAAGGAGTAGAGTTTAGTTGTATATTTGCCGGCCAAATAGACAGTGCCTTAGGAAAATCATAACATGTTAATTAATCATAACATAACTTAATGTTAAGACGGTGTAAAATAATCAATTTTCCATAATTTCCTACCAAAATTATTAATTCAAAAATATTTTTTTAATATCACATAATTATTGTATTTACCCTTCAAGTCCTAGCTGCCCGAATTTTCCATAAGATTCAATAGTAATCTTGTGCGGCTTAGAATATGAAAGGGTTAAGGGCGTCTTAAGGATTTTCGCTTACAAAATCCTAGCGGTCAAAATGACCGTCTCTAAGGGTTCTAGGTATGATGCATTAGCCGGAACTTCTAGTGTTAAAACGTGAAATTGATATAAGATTTTAATAATTATAGAATCATACTTATACATTTTTCAATAAACATTTAAGTGTTGATTAAAATGTATCCTTACTACCCCCACCGGTTTTCAGAAAAGTGAAGTAATTAGAAACTTAATTGAATTTTACTTTTGAAATTGATAAATAAAATAAAAATAATAAAATACTTAATAATAAAAACAAAAAAGATAAAAAAAAAATTCAAGTTATGAATGTTTGTGTTCTTTATATCCCTATAGTTTTTTTTTTCAAATTGGGTAATAAAAAACAAGGCATTTATAAAAGTGATCTACAAACCTAAACTAAGGCAACTAACCTAATTATCTAGCCCTTTTAACCTCTTAAAGCTGAAATTCCAAGAGAATTTAATTGCAAAAGAAAGATAAATTGATCTAGTCGAAAAAGCACGACTTTAGAAAGATTTTTGCTGGCGGCATCAACTTCAAACGGGAATTTTTAACTGAAATAATTATTCTAAAACGATAAAATGTTTATGGGATATAAAGTATGTCTTGAAGATATTCTGTGGGTTTTTTTTCAGATCTTTTGACTCGCACACGAAGCAGCAAATAAATATGTTTCTTATTACCACATTCTCCCCTAATTTTGCATCGTATTCTTTAAACCAAAAAATGTACTAAAATAGTTTTTGGTCACAATTTTTCATAGTATGAGTTACATAATTGTTAAATAAAAGAGCTAATAATGTTTCAAGAAAAAAAATTAGTGCTTCCGCATTATCCCTTTAACCGGTTGGTTGGCAGGATAATACGTTAAAAACCAAAAAAAAAATTTTCTCTAAAGGAATAAATAAGTATATCATAAATTTTATTCAATCATTTATATATTTTTTACTAAGGGTAAGGATTTAATTTAAGTTTAGTCTGGGGTCTATGGGTCTTCTCCGGAGATGGAATATACTCCACTACATAGCTTGAATTATAAGAAGTAGGGCACCCACTTCCTATAGGCAGTTGTATCAATTGTGAAATCGAGGTTAGGTTAAATTGGGAATGACTCCAGGATTCGTTTTATTCTTCTAATTTAAGAGTGTATTGCAAGAGATGGAATTTTCTCTCTCACCATTGATAATGCAAAAATACTACTTAAATATCAAAAATAAAAAGATTTGCAAATAATAATCGACTACATTTCAGATAAAATTAAATTCTTCTAATTTAAGAGTGTATTGCAAGAGATGGAATTTTCTCTCTCACCATTGATAATGCAAAAATACTACTTAAATATCAAAAATAAAAAGATTTGCAAATAATAATCGACTACATTTCAGATAAAAAAAACTTTTTTGTTGACGACATGGTGACTTGACCGACAACTTTAAACGATGTAGATTTCAAAGATTTTCCTTAAATTGACCATGATCATTCATTGAGATTATAATATTTTATTGCTGTTAGTGTAAATCGCATGCCTATATCTGTCGTGTATCGTCCCAGTGATGTCCTTGATTAAACATCTTGCAAGATATTTGGAAGTCTAATTAATAGAATATACTCACACGAGGTAAAGCAGATAAAGAACCCTCACAATATCAATTTAAAAGTTTTATACTTTCATACAGGGTTTGAAATTGATAATTATGGGGAGGAAGAGAAAATCGGATCAAAATTTTTATTTGCCACTTTTAAAATCAGGTCGCTTTTTAAATGAAGAACGGTTCATGGTTTGCCAAACATAATTGAAAAATTTTCTTTAAATCATCACATTGATCATAGTTTTTAAAGATTGTCTGAGGTCATTATTTTCTGAGTAGTAATATTTTTTGAATCAGAAAATAAAATTCATTTTTGTGGCGTGAAAACCATCGAAACCATTAAAACTCAAGATTGGATATAAGTTTTATACCTCAAACCTGGTCCGATTTTTTAAATTTGAATCTAAATTTAATCATTAAAACAGGTTTTACTAATCAAGCGTGATCATCAAATTAAAGCTCTGATTTCATGCAGTGAATATTCAATTTCAATTTCCAACAACAATTATTAAACTTTAGTAAACGGAGTTCTGAATCACCCTGTAAGGTAAATGTGGGTATAGTGGACACTGTCTCAATAGTGGCCACCTAGTTGATTAATTTTAATTAATACGATTTAGAGTTATCAAATAGCATTAAAATTCATAGGCATAGTAGATTATGCTATCAGGTAATCAGTTAAATAACCACGGATACCACAGATCAGCATGGGAAGGATATTTAAGTCTTTGAAAATAACACCATCGGCCAAATGACTGAAATTTGATTTTGCTTATTGAATCGCGTTAGGAAACGGTTTAGTCGGAACTGATTTTTTAGTATTTATTACGGTTTCATTGACTTTTAAATTCATTTTAAGATTAAGTAGAGTGTATACAATCATACTGAAGAAAATTTATTTGAAAATTTTTACTTTACGAGAATTTAGGGGGATGGCCACTTTACCAACACAGAATCTTAGATTTTCCAATAGTGGTCACTGCAATGGCTTTTAAAAAAATATAAATCCTTTTTTATTTGAATCAGATTTTCTTCAGAAACTGTTGATTATGCCATAAAACGGGTGTTGTACGAATTAGGTTTCATTCTGGCTTCGGGAAATTCCTCTCAAAGCAGCTACAACGTAGGCTATGGGCCCGAAACCATTAAGTCTGTAATTCTAAGTCAAATAAAACTGATTTTATTTTCATCCAAAAAATATTTAGCTAGGAAGGAATACGTTTTTAGAACTAAACGATCATACCTACTCAATTTCATGCATAAGCCCCCTCGTATAGGCAGAAAAAGAGAGGTGTCCACTTTTGATGCAAAGGGTGTCCACCATAGAAACATCAGATACATCGATGTGGCCACTATAGAAGCAATTTGGAGTACTTTTAAAAAATTCATTAAAAATACTTTCCCCGATCTAATTACAGTTTTAATTGATAAAATCGGAAGAAGAAGATCCAGTTGATCTAAAAATAGGATGGTAACCGTTTCCAGGCAAATAGATTGATATTTATAGAGAATTTAAGCGAAACTTTTCCTTAAAGTGTCCACTATACCCACATTTACCTTATGTGTTTTTTCATAAATTGTACACACCCACATGAGGTAGTACTTGAATAAAATAGAGAAACACCGAGGTTTATGCAGACAGAGAGTTGAAAGCGTGTTTGCTGAGCCTTTTAAAAATTTTCTCTTCGACTGGTGAGCTCCGATTAGAAGCGTGATCCCTTGTTACAAGTCTTGAGCTCCTGCATGTTCCGATATCAGGGCAAGCCAAGCGCGGATCCAGAGGGGGGGGGCAAATGGTCAATTGTCCTCCCCCCCGTGGACTCGGACTAGGTGTACCAAACCGAGTTAAAAACCTGGGGGTTTTTGGTCAAATTTCAAAATTTTCTGGTGGAGGACCCACAGACCCCCCTTTTGTACTTAGCATTACCATCTACTATAGTTTTATATTAAGTAGGTATCAAAAGTATGCAAGTATGTGACATTAGGCAAAAAAGTGCGACTTCATCGAAGTGAATCCTCTCCCCCGGTGCAAAAATCTAGATTTGGGCTTGATAATGACTAAATTTTTTAGAGTATATATTTGGGCCCAAATAAATCATAAGGACTCAAATATCAAATTACTCAAATAAATTTCTGTATACATCACTGGAGGAGTGACTAAAGAAAGGGGATGTATGTGGAGCAATCAGCCACTTGACCATTTAGGGCAGAGATGACCGCTCATCTCTAGGACCTCTCTCGGAGGAGGGGACCTTAAATCAAAATTAAAAAATGAGTGAAGAGACTACATTTTAAGGTCTAATTTTAAAAAATTTCTGGGGGAGGACTCCCAGACCCCCTTCCTTCCCTGGAACATCATCTGAGCATCGTCAATAAAACTTAGATATTTTAAAACAAAGGTTCGCATTTGATCTATAAAATACTCGGGTGGAGAGACCTTAGGAAAAAAATTGGGAGTCAAAACCCTTCTCGAAGTATAAAAAGTCTGATTGAACGGCCCTTATACGATCTAAAATGGGTTTTTAGGGTCTCACTTTCAAAATTCTTCTAGGAGAGAACCCCAACCTTTTTAAAATATGGTTGCCCCCCGTAGGTCCAGGATGGATCCGTCACTGAGGCAAGCTGTATAAGAAGTTTGGTTATTTCTAGTACTTCTTACAGATTTCCATGCAAAAATATCAGTTAATTTGTTATTGAAGGTACTTGTAAATTATTTCCTTCTTAAGTCACCAAAATGGTGATAGGGAAAAGTGGTTTATTTAAATTTGGGAACCACTGGATCAGTTTTCAATATATCACAGCTAGATCTCTAAATTATACTATGCATCATTTGTTATCATCATATCGAATTATGAGGGTGAAATTTATTTTGTGCGGTGAAAAATTTAAAAAATAATTAAAAATCTATAGGAATTGAAATTTTGAACGAAAACTTAAGTGACTCACTCGTCTTTACTTTTTGTTGAAGAATAAGAAACGGTTAATCTAATCAATTTGTAATGTGGAAAACAAAAATATTGAAAGTAAAAAAAAAACTCAATGATTTGTAAAGAAAAGTTTACTCTTCAAAACTGTAAAGAAAATGTTGAATATGTTTAGATTTTTGACTAAAATCATTTAGATTGAAAGCTACTACATTAAAAAAAATATCTCCTTTTTTTTAATCTTCACAGTTTTGGGAGTTTGGATTTTAGGCATTATTAAAAATCGAGTTTTTGAAGATAAAGACATTCAAAATTTTCTATTTAAAATGTGAACTTCGTTGTCTGTTTTGATGCAGCTTTGATAAAAGTTAAAGTCAACAAAAAAAGTTTGAGAAACACTATACTAGACTTCAAAGTTATACTTGACCCTGGAGTGGAGAAACAAAACAAAGTAGTTCTCAGCGCGGTGTCTCTCATAGCAACCTAACAGACTTTCTGTTTACGCAGTTTTTCCTTCCGCGTAGTGAGTTTATAGGGTCAAGAAACGTTACAGTCTAATATAGTCTAGAATAAACTGCAAATGCGTGAAACACTTTCGTATCGTTAAATAAACACAGTAATGAACACCTTTAATCAAAGGCGTTTTGATTTTCCAAATTTAAGAATACTTTCTGGGAACACTTTTTCCAAACACATTTACTACACTATTTTCAAGAACTTAGTACTTCTAGGTAAAACACATTTCTAACACTTTTCAAACATAATCAGAACACTATCACAGCACTATAATTAGGTGTTAAAGTGTTCTACCTGACAACATAACAAAAGTGATGTTAATTTTAGGACAAAAAAGTGTTAATAAATGTGTTTATTTTTGTGTGGAGATTTGGAAGTGTAGGCTCCCCGTTTTTCCAACTACTTCTTGGCACACTCCTACAGTCATGCAAGGTTTTCCAGCTCTTTCACCTTCAATCTCATTCCTACCTCTACGCCAAATCCCCAGAGATGCGGCTGCAAAGAAACTGGACCGGGGCTCCTGTCAATGGGGCTGGATTGCTCTGCAGCCCGGCTTCATGTGATCAAGAAGCGCTCCTTGCATAAATAAATTGAGCTCTTACGACCACTTTTTAGCCACTGGGTAGGTTGTGAGCCTCGAGCGATTGGCCTTTCAAAAGCCCATTCATCACACGAAGCCCTGGAAAGCAGCCTGCAGAGTAGGGTTGGGATGGGGATGATTTTTAACATGTATTGTATCCGGAGATGTTGATGTGGATGTAGGAAATGTTGATAGACATGAATATTGTGTTTGTTCAAGAAGTGTTCAAGGGTGTCCTTGAAGAAGAATAAAAGTCTGGTAACCTCTTGCTTTTAGGGATATCAATGTTAAGAGTGGTCAGTTTCAATAAGCTATTTATGCAAAGACTGAGGAAAATATACTTTGGATCAAAAGTATAGGCTATAAAATGCCTGTATAATTTAAAAAAAAATAGCTAATATGAGCTTTATTGAAAACCGTCTTTAATATTTTCCCCGCATATTTCTCTCTGATAAGTAAGTTTCATAATTGTTAATTTGAGGCGAATGCTGTAACAAAAAGCTAAAATGTAAGCTCCTCTAAAAACTACAATGTAAAGCTCTGTAAGTAGCTTGTTACGGAAAGCATCTCAATAGGTTTCTTTGATAGGAAGTATTTTCATTCCTCTTCAATTTTTTTTACAACCGGTGTAAGTAGTTATATAAATTATACCACGTATAATGTGTCTTAAGGGGATAGTGGACCTTCAAACCTTTTTTTTTTATTTATTGCCTCATGATTATTAAATTTGGTACATAAGTGCAGTACTGTATAAAAACCTTATATCCATTTAAAATTTTATGAAAAAGTAAAGAATAAATTTTTTACATTAAAAAAACAAAATTTTTAAGGACAATTTTAAAAATCTCACTTGCGACATAATTTTTCAAATTTCTTTTTGATTGTATTAAATAAGTGCTCAAAAGTACATAAAGAACAAAAATTGGTATTATTTAGTTATTTGGTTCAGTAGTTATTTTGCTAGAAAATATTTTGTATACTTATACTCAAAATTTATAAAAATTTCACTTTTTCTGGTACTAAAGCCAGAATTTGACAATTTTAATGTTGATCAATTACTTACACAATACGAATTTTATTTCAACTAATTGTTAGGAAGCTATGTTGAAAGTTTGGTTTGATTTTCTTAAAAACTCTGTCGCAAGGAACGTTTTAAAGACGCGTAACATTCCAAAAACACGTGTGCAAGAACAGGCCGTTCGAAGGTGTTTCGGTACGTGTTAAAACACTTGGTAACTAAACTTCAAACTGGTATAATTTTTTTATTTATTCGCTTTTTTCAATTTTGTTTTCAGATACTTATTTAGATTAGTTTTGAGTATTATAAAATCAAAAAATATTTTTTTTCCGAAATTTGTTCGATTTTGCCTATTTGAAGGTCCACTATCCCCTTAATGACTTTAATATGTCTTGAATCTCTAATATGGACGGTTTATTCAAAATTAAATAAAAAAAATCTTACTTGAAAATTAAATACTTAAAGAACACTCCACCAAGACGGAAAACCTTTCTTTTAAATAGCTCAAAAATGAGGTTTTACAAAGAAAATTTTCATGTAGGTAATTTATCAAAATACAGAACATTTCTGACTTTTTTAACTGTAACACAACATTATTTCTTTTATTAATAATGAGTAATAACTCTTTAATTATACACACACATTTTTCGAAAAATAATAATCCAAAAATTTAGGAATGAAATATTTTCATTACGAGAGAAAACTTGATACCAAAAAGTAATAACACCCTAAGCAGAAAGTCTTTTACAAATGTTTTCCCATGGGTTTTTTTTTAATGTTTTCAAAATAATTTTCAAATTTACACCCCCCCCCCCTGATTGCTCAAACAATAAACGGTCAATTTACTCTCGCCCCATACCACCCATACTCACTCTCTGGAAATGTTTCAGCACCCTCTGGTGGATATCTTCCGAAAAACTTGTCTAGCGTTGAAGTTTAGTTTCAACTACTATTAGAAGATGTCGCCACAATTGAAATTTGGATTCTACACTAAAGTCAGAGCAATAAATCTAAGTTTCTGGTAAAAAATCTTTCAACCTCTCTTAATATGCTTGAATCTTTCTCATTTTATTTTTTACTACTCAAGAGGGCTTTTTTTCTCTTCTGAAAAATCTTAAGAAACAAAGTTTTTACTGTAAAAAGCAATTAACGAAACATTTTTAATAGCATCCTTAAAATTTATTGCGGTGTATTAATATTTTATTTTGCTGTTCGCTCACAACAAGAATTTTTTTATGCAAAAAAAATATGAAATTTTGTCTTTATATTTATTAATATATGGTTTTAGTTGTTTTCTAATTTTTTTTTTTAAATAGGGGAGACTGTTGGCACCATGCGGTCAAATATTGTTTTAATTTTTCTAAGAGAGATAAAATCACATTTCGACTGTTTAAAGTCCCCAACCCTTACAGCCATATTCACGACCATCAGCGTCGGTGTTAACCAGTAGCTAAAGAAAGAAAAATTTACTTTTCGCTAACTCTGATTGGTGGAATCCTTCTTCTACCACGGATTTAACACTGACACTGATGGCTATGAATATGGCTGTAAGTCTAGTAGCAGTAGTGTAAATAGGGTGGTATTTTTTCAGTAGCTCAAATTTTGAAAATTGTATTTTTAATAAATTGATTAAATTTCTATCCATAATACAAGTTGTTCTTGTTCTCCCTATAGAGATACCCAGTTGTAATTTGAAAAAAGTTAAAAATTAACACTTTTTATTGATTAATTATATTTAAATGAACAACTGCTCACATGGAATAAATTGGCAATCGATTTTTTCTTTCTTACTTTTTTTTACTTTTTAGCAAAATACTTTCAGAGCGTAAATTATCATAATTATAAGAGTTTTAGAAGGAGAATAATGATTTCAGTTGTTTAAATTTTTAAATAAATTTGTTATGGGCAATGTGATAAATTCGGGCATTATTAATAATGCCCGGTTTATCAATTTGCCCATAACATATAATAAATAAATGTGAAATATAGACACTTACTAATAATTTACTAATGACACTTAATAACGACACTTACCTTAAAAATGGGTGAATCGAAATGCTTTTCAAATTTTAATATAAAAATAAGCAAAATAAAATAAAACATAACAATAAAACATTTTTTTGTAAACTTTTAATACGATATTCGGTATTGTTCCGTTCTTTAAATTTTGAATAAAATTTTGAAAACACAATTTTTTGAAATCTTATTCATTAATTTTAATGGGGTTCCAATTTGAATCGAAACAACTCTTAAAATCTTTATTTTTCTGATTCTGATTTTGTAATTAGGCATCAGTACCGATGAAGGGCGAACACGAACACGTATTATGTCTTATTCCATTATTTTGTCTTGTTGGGGGGCTGAGATCCTAAAAACTTAACATTACCTAACTTTTCAAGATCGGAGTTAATTGCATCAATGAACTTCAGAAAAGCCTTATTGTCACATTTTTTTTATAAAAGTAAGGAGATAAAATCGAAATAGGGAAAGAATTTTTCATTAATTTCTTCCACAAATCTTGAAATTTAATTAATCTCTATGGTTTATATCTTTAGTAGGCTCCAGTCCCATAGCCAATTTCCTTAGATTTTGACCTATTGACAGGTGTATTGTATATGTTATGGGCAAAGTGATTAATAGGGCATTATTATTAATGCCCGAAGTGGAGGCGGGCAAAGTGATAAATTTCATTCATAAATTCCACTTAATTTATCACATTGCCCGGGCATTATTAATAATGCCCGGATTTATCACATTGCCCATAACATATATACACTATACTATACATACTATGTATAATACAGATAGGGTGAGGTGGGGAAAACGGGACACCTTTTAGCTATTTTAGGGGAAATCAGGCTAATACGACATACTCGGGTAAAATGACTTTTTTGATTTTCTTGAAATTTAGCAGAATGACAGCACCTATCAGGCGATTATATTCTTCTTTTATTGCTTCCAAAATGATACAAACAGAGACCATTGTTTGAAAGGCATTTCTTACCTCGTGGTGAACAAAAATAAAAATCGTGAGTGTCAAAATATTTTTTTTGTGTTTTTATAATGAGCTTTCTCTTATACAAATCCTTTCATTTACTTAAACTAAGATTCTTGTGTGAATGTGTGTTCAATTAAGAGTATATTTCATGCGGTAGGTAGTTGTTTTTACTTTTTGTTTTACGATAAATTGAAAATAAATAAAAATACACCTTTAAGGGTAAAATGACATAAAACTCATTGGTATAAAATGACATAGTATGTCATTCTGAATCCTCAGTTGCTGAAATAGGTCCTATCCCTCATGTTCCACAGAACTTAATCTTAAGCGACCTTAACTCAGAAAAAATGCATACTCTGTTAACTTTAACGCCTCCTATGAAAGAAAAAACTAAAATTTTGTTTTATAAGCACATTACAGTTGTATTTTTAAATTAGCTAGTTATCTTTCCCCAAAAAATTAATTATAGATTATGACAAAGTGCTTAACTACTAATATAGTTATTATTTGGGATCAAATAAATTGCTTTTGCCAAAGAAACTACTTTTTTTCCTACTAAGTATTTACTATGTCATTTTATCCTTATATCGGGTAAAATGACATATTTTCTACTTTTTTAGAAAAGTAAGTTTTTGAAAAAGAAAATAGAAAGATTATGATATACCCAATTAGGGGGTGTTAGAGCATTAAATAAACATGTCATTGGCTTTGAAAACTACAGGATATCTATTTAATTAGTCTTTTACGGTTGCTTTGAAAAAGTGGTATGTCGTATTAGCCTGATCTCCCCTATATATTTTATTAGTTTTGTGGCATCAAAACTATTTCTTTTTAATGAACTCTTTGAATTGGATCTTCAGATTACATTCTTTCAGAACCATTTCCATCCAAGTTTATTATTTATTTACTTTTTAATGTTAAACTTTGCTTGAAAAGTAATATTCTATAATACTCCACCCTGGAATAAATTGGAACACGTTAGAAAATGGTGTCTAAATAATACATTCATTGCTAAATACATAAATAAATTTATGAATAAAAGGCTTTTTACCTAATATGCTAAACAATATATCCTTCAAATTTTCAAAAAATATTTTTCATGGTTATTGCAAGTTGACTTTAAGCAATACTGCTTTCTTCCATGACCAATATAAATGACCTTTTTCTAGAAAAAAACAAACATAAAAGTTTAGATTCTTGATTGGTTACATAATTCACTTACAAATTACCATCAATAGGTACAACATGTTGTGCACTGAGATTTTTTGTCCATGCTTTAGCATTTCATATTTTCATTCTTAAAAACTTTTTCTGCGTTAAAAAAAAGTTAAATACATATTTCTACTTCATGATTTGATATAACTCCTTTGTTTGCTCTGGGATGTGTAGTGTAGGTACAAGACTAGCTTCATCTCGTTTAAAAATTCTTAGTGGAGAGTAATGAAGTAAGACATTTTAATTTATCATTATAAGTTGTGAAAAGCAATTCTCATCTGCAGATAAAGATGTTGCTCGTGATTCTATTCAGTGTTATGATTTTTGTTTTGTCAGCCAAATGCTTTCTATTTTTTTCAAAACATAATAGATATGCTATGCCAAGATTAGATGACACAGCTTGTTATTCAATGTCATATGGATGAGTAATATTTATAAATTTTTTCAAATCAAATAGAAAGCTACAGACTGCAAAGAATTTTAGAGCAGCCACAAAGCAGTGTTTAGCAAAGCAGCAACCCAGGCTCCGAAGAGCAGCAGGTTTGAAAATCTATTTTTTCATAGTTTTATGTGATATACCTTATTGTTTTGCATCAAAACAAATTGATAATTCATTCTCTACCCCTTTAAATGCTGATATAATACACACCACCTTGTCTTATTCTACAATGCTTTACTTAACATAGGTTCAAGGCATATCCTAAGAGCTAAGCCACTTTACCCCACCTACATAAAGTAGATATAGAACAAAAAATATTTAATATTTTTCTAATTTAATTGGCTTAAAATGTTCTTCAAACCTTCTTTTATGAAAAATACTTCAAAAACATATCTTAGTTTATTAAAATATACTGATTTTCAGAAGTTTGTAAACCATGTGTTTTGTAGACTAAAATTCACAGTTTGAAACCAATATTTTTAACTTGAGTTATTTATGAATGTATATTTTTGAAAGATTGAAAATGTCAACAGATTAAAATATACAATACCAAAACATTGGTGAAAAAAAATTCAATTTAAATTTGTTTCGCATCGAGTCAATTAAAAATGTCCCCTTTCACGCCTTGTCACACTTTATCCCACTTCAAACCTTAATACATTTTTTATAACAAATCTTAAATAAGACATTACATTGCAGCTTTTTTTCTGGTACTAATTAAATTAATTAAATTAATTACACCACTAAATTAATTACAATACTCTCTCGGGGGAGTCTGTAACCCCTAGAGAGCGCGTCCCCGGGCGGTGGATAGGGGAATGCCTCCATAGATTTTCCTATGGGTGGTAGGATGGAAATAAAATACCTCCCTCAAACCAACAGGCAGAAGTCCAACCTCTCGAGGCTCTGGCAACCCCACCTTCCATCGTGCAATATTGATCTCTAGTCAAAGAAGTTACTTAAATCAATGCCCAAACTGCCCTGATGCTCAACTGTCTCCTCAGCATATCTTCGGCTACCCAGCACTCCAGGCCAGACTTCAAGATCAGCCTCGAAAATTCAGAGGACTTGATATTTTCAGATAAATGTTTTACCATTTTTGCATATCATGAACACGACAACAACAACAATTACAATACTAATTATAAAACACTTCTTGCATTTTATTTGGTTAATATTAATGGCTTACATCTTTAAATAATAATCTATGGACGCGAATTCACCATGACAGTAATTTTCAAGGGAATTAAAAGGAAAAAAAACTAAGTGTTTGGATTTACCCGTTTTACGTTACTTATTTATTTCTATAATATTAGCACGTTTCGCTACATCATGATCATGATTTAATTTTTTTATTTTATATCTAAATGATTCAAATCATGTTGGTCTTGTGAAATGCAAAATCTTATTAGTTTTCCTGACATGTATTTACCGAATTTACTCAGATATGGATTACTAAATGTTGAAATTTATTAAACGTAGCACAACATGAAGTAAAGAGAAACTATTGGTATATTTGAGAATTCTTTTGGAAAATATCAAGGTACGTACTACACTTGAGTTAGGGTTATGACTTACCTACTGATGCAAAAAAAACTTCCAAAAATAACTTTAATGTAGCAAAAATATAAAATATGGTCCCTCGCCTAAAGAGATGTTAAAGATGCTAAAGCATTAAAAGGCAGTTTGAAAAATTTTTAATAGCAAAGATGTACACATATTAAGTATCAAGTAGAAAACATGATCATTTTCTTCAATTTTGAAAAGGATTGATATATTTGAGTATTTAACTAATACAGATCATTTATATCCACAGGTTTTAATATGTGTATAAAAGTCTGCGTCCCCAATTACATAAAACTTACCTTTTTTGGCTATGAGGAAAAAACGAAAGGATGTTAGGCGGGGGAATATTTTACAAAAGAAAATATAACATCTACCTAAATATTAACATTTGGACAAAAATTCTACCAACCCTAGGGCATCCTAAAACTTTTTTTTTTGCTTCAAATCCTTTCGCTTTAGGTCTTTCCTTTTAGTCTTAATTGATAGTTTATGAATCTTCAGTCCCTTAAATAAACCCATAGAGCCCTAAAATTTGAATAAAGTGGGAAAATTAATCATTTTTTCAAAATTTGTTTTTATTTCATGATTGCTAATGGGTTGATAGTAGTTGCTGACTGTTCATTTCTTCCTTTTTTATTAACCTAGGAACGATTTTATCACATGGCCCGATTTAAGAACACTTTATTTTTTGTCCTCAAATTAACAGCTCTTTAGTTGTGTTGTTAGGTATAGATAAAACACTTTAACACCTCATTGTGTTGTGGTAGTGTACCGAATATTTTTGAAAAGTATTAGAAATGTGTTCTATCCAAGAATGTGTTTTAAAAATAGTTTTGTAAAATACACTGCAAATGTGTGAACCACTTTTGCAAACGGTAAGTAAACACAATAATGAACACTTCTAACCATATGAGTTTTTATTGTATTACGACTGTGTTGCGATTATGTTGCGAATGTGTTGCGATTATGTTGCGAATGTGTTTTGTGAGAAAAAGATATTGTTGTAAAAGTGTTAATAAAACTTTTTCACTGTCAGAAAATGTGTTCTTCTAGTGTTTCGATCCAAATTTAAGATCACTTTCAGATTCTAAACACATTTTACAAGACTATTTTTAGAGCACATTTCTGGATGGAACACATTTCTGAAACTTACTAAACATATTGAGAATACTATCGCAAAACAATAACGTGTTAAAGTTTTCTTCCTGACAACACAACAAAAGTGTTGTTAATTTGAGGACAAAAAAAATTGTTCTTAAATATATTTATAATATGGTTATTTTTGTGGGGAGCGTTTGCAGTGTCTATGTTTAGTTTAGAATCTGAAAGTGTTCTTATATACAGGGTGTTTCAAAAGTCCGTTTTACGGCTTTTATTTGGAACCAAGGTATCCTAGGTTCCTGGAAGTAAGGTTTACCCCTAGGTAAGTGACCTTGGAAAATCCATTGAAAGGACATACAGCGCCCCTAGCGGCGAAATAAAAAAGTTAAAAAAATTAACTAAAAAACTAAAGGAGATAGAGCAAATACCTCAGTGAGTGTATTGTTGCCACTGTTATAAGTAACTCACTGAAAAAAATGTCATGAAAATATCGTGAATATTCGCGGAGATATTAGCATGTGAAAATAGCACTTTTTCAGTCATCAAAAAGGAAAAAGTTCACAAATTTGCAAGTTTTTTTGATTTTTTGATTAAAATTTTACTTCATTTAACTAAAAAGATACAAAACTACATAATAACTCTGAAAAACTTTCAAATTTCCGAACTTTTCCTTTTTTGAAGCCCGAAAAACGGCTATTTTCGCATGCTAATATCTCCGCGAATATTCACGATATTTTCATGAAATTTTTTTCAGTGAGTTACTTATAACAGTGGCAACAATACTCTTACTGAGGTGTTTGCTCTATCTCCTTTAGTTTTTTAATTAATTTTTTTAACTTTTTTATTTCGCCGCCAGGGGCGCTGTATGTCCTTTCAATGGATTCTCAAGGGTCACTTACCTAGGGGTAGACCTTACTTCCAGAACCCTAGGAGACGTTGGTTGCAAATAAAAGCCGTGAAACGGACTTTTGAAACACCCTGTATTTGTGGATCGAAATAATACAAGATCACATTGTATGTCCGCGTATATTTTAGCAGCATTTTTACAACAGTATCTTTTTCTCACTTAAGGTAACCGCCGAACAATCAAAACGCTTTTTGATTAGAAATGTTCATGATTGTTTTTACTTACCATTGTAAAAGTGCTTCACTCATTTCCAGTGTGCCTATTCTTTTAGATCGACCATGAAAAGGCACGGTCCCGACAGCTTGGATAGCTGGCTGGTCACCGCCGGTCTGACCTTTGTCAGCATGATCCTCTATTCAGTGGTCAGACTGTCCGGAGTGCTTTTCGTTGCGTCCATGGACCGCTTCGGGGTTGACAGGAAGAGTGCTTCTCTGCCTTACACCCTCACTGATTTCATTCAAGCTATCTCATGTAAATATACAGAGTTATCTCTAACCTCTTAGACTAGGTATTGGCGTAACCAATACTTATGAGTAACGGATATTTTTTTTAAACTCTTAAGTGTTATTGGGTACCGTAAAATGG
Source organism: Tetragnatha montana (assembly GCA_963680715.1). NCBI lineage: Eukaryota > Metazoa > Arthropoda > Arachnida > Araneae > Tetragnathidae > Tetragnatha > Tetragnatha montana. The sequence continues at coordinate 38,165,898 of OY796684.1, forward strand.
GGTGAATCGGTCTTAACCTTTACAGACAAAATAAGTAGAACAAGATTGATGTACTTTATTTAGTACAGAATTATAATTATTTCCATGACTACTAAAACAAATGTGTTTAATGACTTAATTTCGCATATTTAATACATATTCATTATTGGACAAAAATGCCATAAAATGTGATCATAGATTTACACGGCTTAGGTATTTTTAGCAAGGAATTTGTTTCTAAAACAATATAGTACTTTTGGTTTTCATTTTCCAAGAAAACAACAGTAGTGAAGATGACACCTAATAAAAAAATATGTAAAGAGACATAATTTAATTCCTAACTGAATTAAATTTTAAGAGTTGAAAAAATGTCAAACGTTCTAAAAATTTTCTCATAGAAGACAACTAAACGTTTCCATAAAAACAATCAAAATAGTTATCTATTAAGTTTATGAAAAAAATATTTTTTTTCGAAACCATGTTCCCAATTAAAAATTATGCAAAAGAATGGTTAACAATTACAGAATTTTAAGTGGGTAGAATACACACCCTGGCATGAAAAAATTTATTTTAAAGGTCCCTTGACTGGATACTTGGCGTTCAAGTTCGGTGCGCGTTTTGTCATGGTCTTGGGTTGTTTCGTATCTGCAGTCGGAATAGCCTCCTGCTTCTTTGCACAAACGATAGGAGCTGTCACTGTCTTCTGGGGAATTATTTTTGGTAAGTATAGCATGAAAATTAAAAGCAAGTAAAGCAAATGAAACTTAAAAGATTTTGTATTAAGATTGAAAAATCATTTCAAGAGTTCCAAGAATCTATATCTGGAAGCTAAATTCATATTAAAAGTATTTTAAAAAATTCAAAACAAAAATTCAAAAATAACTTTTGTCAGATTCCGCTCTTTTTTCTTTCTTTAGGAGACTGTAAGGGATTATACAGGGTGTTTCAAAAGTCCTTTTCACGGCTTTCATTTGGCACCAACGTCTTCTAGGGTCCTAGAAGTAAGGTCTACCCCTAGGTAAGTGACCCTGGAGAATCCATTGAGAGGACTTACAGCGCCCCTAGCGGCGAAATAAAAAAGTTAAAAAAATTAATTAAAAAACTAATGAAGATAGAGCAAACACCTCAGTGAGAGTATTGTTGCCACTGCAATAAGTAACTCACTGAAAAAAATTCATGAAAATATCGTGAATATTCACGGAGATATTAGCATGTGAAAATAGCACTTTTTCAGGCATCAAAAAAGAAAAACTTCAAAAATTTGCAAGTTTTTCAGAGTTGTTATGTAGTTTTGTATCTTTTTGGTTAAATGAAGAAACACTTTAATCAAAAAATCAAAAAAACTTGCAAATTTTTGAAGTTTTTCTTTTTTAATGCCTGAAAAAGTGCTATTTTCGCATACTAATATCTCCGTGAATATTCACGATATTTTCATGAAATTTTTTTCAGTGAGTTACTTATAACAGTGGCAACAATACTCTCACTGAAGTGTTTGCTCTATCTCCTTTAGTTTTTTTAATTAATTTTTTTAACTTTTTTATTTCGCCGCTAGGGGCGCTGTATGTCCTTTCAATGGATTCTCCAGGGTCACTTTCCTAGGGGTAGACCTTACTTCCAGGACCCTAGGATACGTTGGTTCCAAATAAAAGCCGTGAAACGGACTTTTGAAACACCCTGTATATTTGCGCTGCGCTAATTTTTTAATATTTTTTCAAACTGGTGATTAAAGTGTTTATTGAACCACCCAGATTATTACTATAGATTTACTTTGAGCACTTTTCAGCAGAAACGTTTTGAAGCAATGTTTTCTATTACAAAATTATAGATTTGTCTTATAATTAGCTTTGGTCTTGAAACTAAATCCTGCCCTGCTTTTAAAATCAAAATACTAGCGTAATAAAAGTCAGCATAGTGATTTTTTTAGTAAATCAAAGTACTTAAGAGCACCTTGGGCATGGGCACCAAGGTACACTACTTAATCATTTACTGAAAAATGTCTGATCGCCATGGTCAATTAATTCCCCATCCCCCCAGTTCAGCCCCATTTAAGCACATACTATTATTGTTGAAACTATACACTTTGAGGGGTACGAATACACTTGACAAAATTTTTTTCAATATTGACTTTAAAAATCTAGATTTTCACAAAATATGTAGGGTACCTATATAAATTAAATCATTTTACTAAAAATATATGATTTAGTGAGTCATCAATTAGCTGATTAGGCTCTAATGAGCTAATTAGCATGATTTTTGAACAATGATAACTAACATTCAAGTAATTGAAAAAAGACAATTTCTATGTGAAATTGATCTTTACAATATTCTACATCATGTTTTGGGACTGTTTTATATTTTTTATTGACCAATAGGGTTTTTTTCCTATATTTTGTGTGTAATGTAACTACTATAACTAAGAAATTAAACTTAAGAAATTACTTTTGATAAGTAAAATAAGTTTCAACCTCAAATTGTTGAATTTTTAAAAAGTAACTTGGCTGACTGAGAGTTCTGGTTGTAAAGATGTTACATGTGTTGCCATACTACAAAAAGTTAAGCTAAAAACATTGTAGGACCGAGGTATAAGACTTTCCCTATACTATAGTCTGTGTAATTAGAATCGGCGGTTGACCTTGAGTTTTTTCTCAATGTATTTCTTCTGCGTTGCCATGGTAAAGAATGACGTGTAACCGCCTATTTTATTTACACAGAATATAAAAAACTGTTAATACAACATTCCCTTAAAAAAGACTCGTACCTGATATCCACATAAAATGGAATATATTCGAAATGTGTTTTCATTTTAAGTATTTTAAAATCTATAATTAAATTTTTGGTGCAAAAAAAAATCATAAAAAAAGTGAAATGTAACCTATTTTCTCATTAAGGGCTAAACAAGTTAATAAAAATTAAAAATATGATAAAACTGAGTAATAAATAAATGATATAAATTCGTAAAGGCAGTAATATTTTTTTTCGTTCATTAGAAGCCAAAAGCAGACAAAATATTTTTTTTTAATTTTTTAATTTTTTTTATTCATTAAATATGTAAAAAGTCTAGCTGAAAATATTATTCTAACCTTTTTCTAGTTTCTTACTAGTCTTTAGTCAATAGACTTTAGTCTTTTAGGGTAACTCTGTTTCAACCACCAACAAGAGATTTTACGCGTGCTGTGTTTATATAAAAGAATATGATCATGACTTATCATATTCTATAGAGCCAACATTTCAGTCATGACATTTTCAAAATGGTCTCTTGAAATTGCTAAATTATAATCACACTCGTATCACTAAAATTATCGTATCAATTTTCGTTATCTACCTACTTTTACACTTTTGTTATAGAGCCAATATTTGTTATGACAGTTTCAAAGTGGTGTCTTAAAATTTCTAAAACATATAATCATGATCGTATCCATTTTCGTTATCTATTAAATACTTTTCTTTGGAAAGGTTCAAAACGGCTTGGTCATATTTTTCAATTAATTATACAATCCTCTAACTATTTAAAATTTCAATATTTTGTATCACTTTGTGGTTTTAATATTTATATGTACATTGTTGCTTAAGATACCACAAGGTCTATCTAATATTTCGCTATTTATTTGTCAATTCCTAATTCAGAGGGCATCAAGATGTGAGTGGGGCTTTTTTCAAGACATGTTTTGTTGCCTAACATAGATAAATAATATAAAGATTCATAATATAAAGATTTTGTTCTGCAACAAAATATGTTGCCAAATAAGCCCCAATTACACCTTGATGCCTTCTAAAATAGGAATTAATAAATAGTGAAGTGAAAGGTTAGATAGCATTTGTGAGATCTTTAGCGACAATTTTCGGGTAACTTTATTACGTTTCGGGTACCATCTACACTACATCGTATAGTTGGTATCATTATAGTGAAATATGATGGTGTTTAAAAAAAAAATCAGTTCCGTTAAAGGGGGTAAATTTGTGGGGTCTTTTTTTTCACATTAAAAGCAAATAAAAATTGTAAACAAGTTTGACAAGGTCAGATGTTTATATTATTTTTTAAAAAATCTTTGACTGTTAATATAAACCATTTTCAAAGTGAAGATTTAAGTTTTAAATATTTAATTTTTTTTTTTTGAAATTTTGAGCCAATGTTATCTTGAATTGGGGTAATTTTGGCCCAGACCTCAAAAACCAGAAAGTAAAGGCGTTGAATTAGCTTTAACTAATTTTTTACCTTTTACATTTTTTGCTAAATTACCTATCAATAATAATAATCAATTAGAATTTTATTCCAAGCTTAATAATTTATAATAAAATCAATAAATAAAAATATTTTATTATACAAAACTGATTTCATTTTAGAGTTATTAAAGGAAGTTTTTAAAGAAAAGACGTAGATGAACAGGTAAACAGTATTTTAATATCCTTGGTATATATATTTTGATTGTCTAAATTGTGGAGAAAAATCTTTTTTGGAATAATACACTGATATTTCATTAGACACCATCCATCGATTTCATAATAGTGATACCATCTACATCTGTATTCTACATCATACAGTCTTTAAGGTTTATTTACTTATAGTAATCTGAATATTTTTTTCTTTAATAATTATTTTCTCATCCGTATTAGTCCATTTTTTCCATTTTACCAAGATACCATTGCGCCAAAGTTACCTCAAAACGTGGGCCAAAATTTATCACAACGTAACACAAAATTCATTAAATAATCAAACCACGAAGTGGAACGAAATAATGACATTGAAAATCGCTAGAAAACTTTATAAATGATTGAAAAATATGACCTAGCAGTTTTAAATCATGCTCTTTATAGCCTTTTTAAAGAAAAGATGTGTAAGGTGAACATAAATCGACATTTATCTTTGCGAACCAAACAATCAATAGAAATTTTGTATTGCTTGTTCATAACATTGAGAAAAATTAAAAATAATTGTATAATAGGGAAAAGGGACTTAACTTAAGTTAAGTCCCTTTTCCCTATTATTTTTATTTCCCTATTATTTCCCTATTGTACAATTATTTTATCAGTGTTCAAATAGGACACCTCAAGTTTTACATTAAAGTTTATATTTTTGATTATTAGGTTTTTTTATTAAACTTGTGAAAGTTGCGTCTTTTTTTTTAAGTAAAATAAGTAGTTACACATTTTGCAATGGTGAATTCTTTTGTAAAACCTTATAAAAACTGTCCTCTTTAAGTTATTTTCTTAAATCTTTACAATTTTAAAATCATTCAAGAATTGTTTGGCTATAAAAAGAGGGTCGGCGGTACACATGCGACCCGCGGGCTCTATTTTGTGCAGGCCTGCTTTAGACAATGCATCAAAATATATACTAAGGGTTTTAAAATACTATTTACTATACATTTTCTTAAAAAAATTTGCACATGATAAATTTAACATTAAATAAAATTTATATTACAAATGCCTTAAATCTGTTAAATCTGAAATAAATGTGTCTTTCTCAGGTATTGGATTTGGTCTTAGCGTTCCCCTTATAGCTCTGGTCATCACTCAACATTTTGTGGAGAAGCGAGCTACCGCCTTAGGAACCGTGTACTTCGGGAGTTATGTGGGGTACTCGATTCTCCCAGGTATTACGGAATACTTGATCGAATATTACGGTCTGCCAGGGACGTTTTTGCTGATTGCCGGCATAATGCTGAACTGCCTACCGGTTGCATTGCTCATACTAAAGCCAAATTTCTCATCCAAAGACCAAATACGCAATGGAAGAACAAATTTTGTAGAATCTGACTCGGTAAAATCAACGAACCACAAAGATAAGTATATGTCTAGTAATGACGCTTATGGTTCTAACAATGTAGCTAATTCAAACGGCATTGTTAACTATTGTTTCGAACTCAAGAGGGATCATTTGAGTGTTACCGAACAATCTGAAGGTGGTCACAATATCAAAAACGGTACAGGCTGCCAAGATGTGATGGGGCATTCGAATGTAATATGTTCGAGACTTCCGAAATTCATTAACGAGGGAGACGAGAAGAATTATGATTACCCAAACGATGAAATGAAAACCACCCAAACAAAAAGGAAAAGCGAAAGCAATGTCAGGAGTGATCGTTTGAATGTTATAAATGGTCTTGAGGGTGGTACACACTTTGAAAGAGACGTGGAACAAATTGATGGACCAACGTCAAATTCTCAGAATTCCAACGAAGTGGGTTGTCGGGACATCTCTATTTACTCAAACAAACCATGGGCCCCAATTACCACGGACCATTCATCAGAAAGATCAACGACCCTCGTTGTATATTCAGTAGACAAGAAGAAGCCCCCCTTCCTGAAAGCCTTCAAGGTGTTCTTGGAACCCGTCTACATAGTCATTCTTCTCATGGAGGCTATGTACGAAGGCAGTTTCATAGCCATCGTCACCATCCTCGTGGACTTCAGCCTGGACGTAGGACTAGATCTCTCTGACACCAAGTTCGTCATGCTGGCCTTCTCCGTCTTCAGCAATGTGGGGTTGGTGAGCTTGGGCTGGGTGACGGACGACGGTCATTTGTCGCTGACCACTTTCTGCTCTCTGCTGTTCGTGTTCCGTTGTGCTACTTCTGCCTTGCTCGCCTTCTCCGAGTCCATGCCAGTATTGCTGACCGCTATTGCACTGCACGGAATATGCGAGGCCCCCATATCGAACTACTTCCCTCTCATAATTGCAGAGTATTACGTCCCAGAGGTGCACGAAATGGCAATATCGTGTAGGCTTTTCCTGTGTGCTCCTGTCTACTTGGTAACACCGACTCTTATAGGTAAGGAAATTGAGGTTTTTTTGCTTGTATCCCTAAATGCTTTACTGATCATAGAATACCATAAAACGTCTAGTTTATGGCTTAAAAAACTAGTTTAGAACTGGACGACACGATTCTAACGTAGAAAACAGTAGAAAATTTCCTATCGTTCTCATCAATGTAGAATCTGGTCTTCCCATGTAGCTACGTCAGCAGTATAGGAAAATTTAACCAAATTCGACGTTCTGATCCTATTGTACCGTTCTAGTCGCTGCATATCAACCTACCATAAAGGTTGGTTGATCATGGAACAATAATCGACATACAGTATCTAACAGAAAGCGTATGCACAGATATCAGAGTATCTATCTACTCTTAAAATTGGCTGATAGTTAGTTCATAAACCAATCGTCAATGTGTCATAATTCTAGTTAGGACAATCCTTAAAATTAGGAAACACCTGGTGTTAGCAAAGTGGTGGTAGCACTTCATGTCCCTATATCTCAGGTCCGTGACACGATAGTAATAAACTGAGAACCAAACATGCTTGGGAGCTAAACAGTTAAGTCCCGAAATACTTTCGCAGAAAAAGTTGCCGGAATATTCTTGAATACAAAAGTGTTCGATTCGACAGAGAAAATCATATCCACAAAAAGGTCTACAAACTTTTTTACTGCAGTTTTTTTTTTTTTTTGACGATTACATTTACAGTGTAGGCCTTGGCCGCTGATGTGCCAACAATAAGGTAGTTTTAAAATAAGATGAATAATTACGTTTCATAAGTAAAATAGTTCATATAAAAACACGAAATTGGAACTTTTTCTTCGACTCTCTGTCTTCTGACTTTCACATTATAAATCATCTGCATCATTGAAAAGCTTAACTTTTTCACAATGTCTTTATATTCCAGGTTATTTCCGAGATGGGCTGGGATCTTATTTCTATTTCTTCGTGTTGATAAGTGTCAGCTCCTTTATTAGCGGAGTGTTCAGCTTCTTGATTCCCCAGTTGTCCAAGTGCAGGTGCGGCAGAGAAGACTCCATTTTGAGAAAGAGGAATCACAAACCTGATGAATTGAAACGTGATATTTCTGGTGTGGAATCATATACCCAAACATTTTGCTTATGAGTGCTGTGCTTGTGTTTTTTCCAGGAAAAACACATAACTAAGAAAAGTACACAAACAACCTATAAGTATTTAAACAACTTCGAATTCAGAGAAAAATAATTCATAATTTATTTATTTTCAATACTTGTTTGGGGCCCCAAGAGCGTAAACTACAACACTAACTCTCCTAGGCAACCTTTCAACCAGTCGTATTTTTTCCGGCGGAATTTTTTTGCCTTTTTGGCTAGTCAATGGATTTGGATTGACTAGTCAATTCCATCACTGATTTCGGAGGTTTGGGGTATTTCTCTATTCGGCGTTCCTACTTGTCCCAAATATGTTCAATTGGGAACTGGACTCCCTGGCAGGTCTGTCCAGTTTTGAACCCCATTTTCTTCACGCCATAGTGGTCTTCGCTAAATGATCGGCGGCACTGTCATCCTTGATGCGTAGGTATCAGTATTGTCTATTAGTAGTCTATTAGGTATTGTGACTTAGGATCTCAAAGGGATTCCTGTAACTAGACCGTTTCAATGGTGATTTGCATGAGTGTCCAAATACTTATTGGTTGTTAATGTATAAATCTTATAAGACGGCCTCTCCTCAAGAAATTACCAGACTAAAGGGTTTAGTGTTCGATATTCTTTCATATGAATGACAGGATGGGGAACTGTATGGAGACAATCACTGCACCATCATTGTACCTGCTCACAAGTTCATCTTCTAACTTTACTACAACTTTCTTTTCTAAAGGGAAAAGTACCTTTTAGTAGTACTTCCGGTTGTTTTTACAGTAATTTACTATAAAGTTAAGGTAAAGCATACATGAAATTTATTTATTTTATTTTTGTGTTAAATGAACATTGACTTGTAAAGATGTTGTATTTCTGTCATCATTAGAATCTGAAAGAAAATTATCATACACAAAAGGTCTAACCTATTAGTTTTGTTTCAGGTGAAAGTTTCCCTTAGAAACTATGACAAAGTTATCCTTTAAGAACTTAAGACACATTTACACTGTTTCACTTTAAAGGTTCATTACTCTCTCTGCTGAAGGAAATCGGAGAAGTGAAGAGTAAAAAAACAGTTTACACTTATCATTTTGGGTAATTCTTCCAAAATGAACATAAAAAGTGAAAAGTCTAAATGATCCTTTAGAACACTATTTGAAACGAATTTTAATCATCTTATCGTTTTAAAACGAAATTTATATGGTTTTGGTAGTAAATGAATGTATTACATCCAAAGAAACTAATTTATTAAGTATTACATTCATGAAATATTATTCAAGATAATATTATAAACCTTGAAATTTGTTTTAATATTTATCTTGAAATAGAAGATTTTTGAATAATGTAAAGGCCTATTGATGATGATAATAATAAGGCAAAGCAAAATGAAACCTTAAAATTTGTACTTTTTCACCATAGAAAACAATCATATTACGATTCACAATAACACCCTTTCAAGCAATATTATTCCTTCCATACACGCCAATTTCTTTTTGAGATTCTCACCATTTTTATCTGGAAATATGCATGTCTACGACGAAATATGTCTACGAAATATACATGTAAACGATAGTATGGTAAAAATATGTTTCACAGCAATAGGATATTGTATCGTACTAAAGCTTTTGTAAATTTTCCCGCTCCTGTGGATTGTAAAATGAAATGTCACGAACACGATTCGCCTGACTTAATTAATAATCATTAATGGGCAATGTTGGACATAGATCATAATGTGCATAAATATTTATAATTTTCTCACTTTTCCTTTTTAATAAAAATATTTTTTTAACGTTAAATGAAAATCGTTTAGTATTTTTTATTTTTATCACTTATTGAAATATTTTATGAAAGAAAGTTAATAGTAATAAATGTGTATTCCCCAAATATTTCAACATTTTTTAAAAGCTGAAAAAATTTAAATAACAAAATTGTTTATTAAAAATGCCTATTCCTATGCAAAATAATGTCTTTCTAAACTTGAGAAAGGTGGAAAATAATTTTCAACTCTTCGTCCTTAGAAGATGGCAGCACAAAATGCAATTTATTAACCTCTCTAGTTTTCTGGTTTCTCATCTCTGATTCCACTTAAAAAATACAAAAACTAATTTAATTATAAATAATACTGTATTGATATATTTTGAAAAAAAAAACTAATAAAAATTTAAATATTTTTGGAATATTTTTTGAGTTAAAAACCTTTACTATATATAATGTTTCTAAAATACAGAAAATGGTCTACAGATGGCAGCAGGAAGAAATTCTAAATATCGAAACTTAAAATCCATTTTCTCTGATAGGTCACCTAAAGATACCCATCATTGATTGTTTTTGCTTTAAATAAGTTAAAAGTAATAAAAGTTAATAGTTAAGTTAATAGTATTAAATGTGTATTCCCCAAATATTTCAATATTTTTTAAAAACTGAAAAAATTTAAATAATAAAATTGTTTATTAAAAGTGCCTATTCCTATGCAAAATAATGTCTTTCTAAACTTGAGAAAGGTGGGAAATAATTTTCAACTCTTCGTCCTTACAAGATGGCAGCACAAAATGCAATTTATTAACCTTTCTAGTTTTCTGGTTTCTCAACTCTGATTCCACTTAAAAAACACAAAAAAAAATTAATTATAAATAATACTGTATTGATATATTTTGAAAAAAAAAAAACAAAACTAATAAAAATTTAAATATTTTTGGAATATTTTTTGAGTTAAAAACCTTTACTATATATAATGTTTCTAAAATACAGAAAATGGTCTACAGATGGCAGCAGGAAGAAATTCTAAATATCGAAACTTAAAATCCATTTTCACTGATAGTTCACCTAAAGATACCCATCATTGATTGTTTTTGCTTTAAAATCTATTAAAATTATCCATTATATTTGATTTTTTTTAAATCAACATTTTGATTACTAATTTTACTTGGAAAATGGTTTAATCTTTTGCTTTTATTGTGATAAAGAAAAAAATTACTATTAATCCTAAATATAGATTGGTAAAATTTATTGTAGTAAAATTGTCTTGAAATATATTTTTTATTTCTAAATTTGTTATTTATTATTTTATAAAATGCGAGTTAAGCGTCAAAACGCGTAAAAAATTACAACCGAACTGAAAATATGTATACATTGTTTTGTCTCATTAAACATTAACAAACTTAAGAAGAAAAATTGAATTTTTGAAGAACCATATTAAGATTTTAGATAAATTTGTAACAAATAAAATTTTTTACTAGTTATTACTTTACTCTTATCTTATTACTTAGTTAGGCGGATACTAGTTATAGTATTATTGAGTATTTCATTTATTTACTTTTCATTTTGTATTTTCTAATGAACATAAAGAGAATTCCTTGTTAAAAAATTAAAATATTGATATTATGTTGATTGATATATCAATGATGTATGTTGATATGATTGTTATCAACGACCTATTCTAGAAACATACTTTTTTTCTTTTTTTTTTGAACAATCAAAATTATTTGGAAAAAAGACTATTATGCAGGAAAAGACAAATTTAAAATGGGAGGATAGAATTAAAAAAAAATGAGGCATACAAGTGTATTGGCCGTTTATATCAATCTATACAATTTTCCTAAACAAATATTGTTTTATTTTCAATTGTTCCAAGGACTATTTGATGCACTATTCTATTCAAAGTAGGTGTTATCATGTTGGGTGTGTTGTTAAAAGCTGACTATTCCATAAAAAATCATCAACGAAAATAAATCTCACAACTCTACAATTCCCCGAAACATTTGCCCGAAAAGTAGAATTTCTTGAGCTAATAAATATATTCGGGAGGTCTCAGACAGAAAGCACAAGAGAGGCGTAATGAAGCGAACGAAAAACACAGCTCCGCAGAACAACACTTCTTTGAGAGAAGGTAGTAGCTTTTACAGCTGAACATTAACGGCGGCTTCCCTTTGAAGTTCCGATCGGGGATCGGGTAGAAACTGCGGTTCGCGGTTCACTTGTTCCTGAAACCTGAGTGGGAAACCGGGCGTCTCTTGGTGTCACATTTCTACTAATTTTCCTTGCTTTGATGAGCGTAACTGATAATGTTGTTGTTCGTTTGAAAAACAGTGTTTTTTCACTTAGGAATGGGTTTTAAACTGAAAAATCTTTACTAATAAAAAAATGTAGTTTGATAAGTTTAATTCTGAGATTATGAGGTAGATGATAGAGGATAAATCTATTCTCTGCCCATTTCATAGTTAAAAGTAAAGATTCTCTGTCTACAGTAAAGCTTTTGTCAAATTGTTTTTACGTATTCGTTTGTTTCGCATGATATTCAAATGTTTCTATTAATTTCTTTCGTGCCTCAGATTTCTTAAATATTGTTTGAAAATTCTTACGTTTGACTTTTTCTTAATGTCTAAGGTTATTGTGGTTAAATGAGAGAAATTTAAAAATTTTACTGCCAATTTTTTCTCACAATTTTGGTTTCATTAATCTTACAAAAATATGAAGATTAATTTATTGAATCCAATCCACACATTAATTGTTTATAGAATCTTACTTTTTGTTTTTGAGATATTGTTTGAAATATTGATATTCTTACATTTGGCTTTTCCTTAATGCCTAAGGTTATTTTGGTTAAATGAAGGAAATTAAAATATTTTACTGCCAATTGTTTCGCTCATCTATGGTTTCATTAATCTTTACAAACAATATGAAGTTGAAGTTTTATTTATTGAATCAAATCCACATATTAATTGTTTATAGAATCTTAATTTTTGTTTTTTGAGATACATGTCACACTCTAATTCGCTATTGTATTTTTTATGCTTTGTCCTATCCGGCTTGCTAATTGGGATGGTTTGGAAAATCTTCTACATTTAAAAACTATATTGTAGTACTTATTTAAACTTTTTGATCAGTATTTTTTTGTAGGGTATCTTATAAAATCTAGTTCAATACCAAACAAATTAAGATAGCAATATTTTATATTATAAACACAGATCAAAGACTATAGTAAAAGTATTTTCTTAAAAGATACACAGTCTTTTTCTACAGTTAAGGTGAAAAACTTCTGTATTGATTTAAGTTTTATTTTAAATGCGTTTTACTTGAATTTTAATTTCTTGAATTTTATTACTATTTGTTCTTCATTTTGCATCAAAGTTCAAATTTGATTCTAATTTAAAATGCTTTACATTTTTAACAATCCAAATTCTTTCTTAATGAAAAAGAAATAAAGAAAAAGAAAGAAATAACGTACATAGTTACTACTTAGAATCCGTTTTTCAGTAATACACTTAAGTGTTGAACATAAAAGAGCCAAATGGTAACCAAGTGTACCAAACAAAACAAATCATAAACGGATGCAAAATAATATAATTTTTATACTAAAATTTATTTAACCTTTACAGCGAGAAAATTAGTGATCCGTCTACACAGTCAGTTTCCCCATGAATTGCATCTTCGTTTGGCTATCTCAATTTGTGTGTACTCCCTAATTTGAGATTATCTAAACAACGTCCAGGGCATTGGATATTTTGAGGCCAGTTTCATTGACTCAAATAAAGGGTTAAGATAAAAAGTGCCGACAAAACCTGGTCTGTTTTATTTAAACAGTTATTTGAAGTCTGAGTCACACTTGTCAAATGTATGCTGAAAGTTTATTCGAAAACTTTTGTCGTTGATTATGTTTGCACAATTTAACTCATTTTTATTCTTTTTCACGTTATTTGAACTATTAAATTGGTAATTATAACTATACGAAGTCAAATATTGCCATTTTGATATTTTAGTCGAAAGAAAATTAGAGGTTTTACACTCTTATAAAAAAAACTATAACTTGGATATTTATTTTTGTACTGAAGTCTAATGCAAATTAAAATGTAAAAAAACTTCTATATTTTAAAAATGTTCTGAAGTTTAAGCCATTGATAAAATTAAGTTTAATATGAATTAACTTCCTTCTAAAAATATTAATTTTTTTTCTCACAGAAAGACATTTGATTATTGTTAGATTTATCATGTTCGAAAGATATGATTTTTACAGTTTGAGAAATTTAACTTAAAACAAAGTTATTGGCTGAGGATCTTCTCAGATACTTTTTAAAATAACTAAAATTGATGATAGCTTAACTTTTGATGCTCTTTTTTTTTATCCAAAATTGGATTTTAACATTGCTACTTAATCCAAACATTTCTCATTTAATCGATTTGTGGTTATTTTTTATTCAAACAAAACTATTCAAACTATCAACAATACGTAATCTTAAAAACCTTAATATCAAAACAACTACTAAATGAAAGAACAACATACTAAACCAATTACTACTACATCGTTACATACACTGACGACATTTACTACAGTTATAAAACTCTTTATAGTATACAAACAACTATCGTTTTATACACAAACTACTCAATTCCCAAAATTTGAATAAGCAGTTTAATATTCTCCTGCCTCAAATTGAATCCCATTTTACAAATTTTCTCCTGTCTTAAATTGGATGTCCCTCTATCTGGGCCAAGTTAAATGGCTCATCCAATTGCATTTGATAGATTGCCTGCTGGATAGAGTCTGCTTAGTAAAGACACCAAACCAAGGGAGGATTTGCTTTTGTGCGGACACGCAATGAAATCTGCGGATTGCGTGATCCAGAATTGAAACTCTTGACAGCCATCTGATTGGTCCTTTCTTGTTTACGTGGGACAGTAATTAGGCACAGAGTCAGGCGGTTGGAGAGCCGCTGCTTTGCAAAGCTTCCTGGGTTCATCACGAATGCACATTATAAAAACTCTATTGAACTTTTCCGTAAATGGAGATGCTTTGTATTCACATAAGTGGCTAAGCAGATTTGCTACATAAATCCTTTTTCACAATGATTGACCCTAATCAAAATTCCTGTAAAATTCATTTAAAATGGCTCCTGCTTAAGAATATTCATTTAATTGATTTACTTAAAATGGACTATGGACTAACAAATCTGACAGACAATTATAATGAATAAAAACATATAAAAATGGGTTGGTTAGCAACTGAAATTTTAGTCTTTCAGTTGGTTTTATGTAATAATAAGTTCCTGCAAAATCGTTCGATTTCAGGTTTTAGTCTGGTTTTAAAAGGCTAGGTGTTCGTGTTCTTTGTCTAGTGCACAACCCTTTCTCTTTAAGAACAATATTACATAAAACCTTCAAACACTCAAATGTTTTTTGCATTATTAATCTAGGTCTTCTAAATCTTGGAATCAACAAGACACTTGTTAAGGGAAATTTATTAGGTAGTTTCTCCTGTTGTTTTAATATACATTTCAGCCAATCAGAGGTGACCCAGGAGCCATCTGTTAGAGAGAGAATCCTAAGAAAAACGACTTTAATTTACTCCATCAAAACAATCAATCAATCAAATGAAAGATGCAAAGAATTTTCTGCTCGTGCTTGCTGTTATTGTTGGCAACAGATCAGTCTAGTATTATGGTTTGCTACACATAAGCGGCGATTGTTGGAGACTTCAAAAGGTATAGTAAAGTAACTAATAGACGACATTAGTGTGACGTCACTTGCTTGTTTGGAAACGTTGATTCTATCCGTGATTGGTTCCGTGATTGGAGGTAAATCCGTACGGAACCAATCACGGATGGAATCTACGTTTCCAAACAAGCAAGTGACGTTATGACTAATGTCGTCTATTATTAAGGTGTGTTAACTTTCAATTGTTGAAGGGGCTGAAGTATCAATTAAATGAGTGTTAATAAATTAAATCTAATTATTTTCAATTGTAGTTGTCAGCCACATTCAGTGCTTCCCTCCCTTTACATTTGTAACCAAATGAGACAAATTTTAAGAATCTCTCTTGAATTCTTTTATTAATAATGTTAAATCAAAACTAGGGAGCAGCTTTAGAAAGAATCCTCCAGCTGCCATGTTAACACACAGCTCAAATGATGACAACACTTAAACATGTTGCTTTGGGAGCTGTGGTTACACATGGCGGCTGGAAGACTATCTAAAGCTGTTCCCAAAACTAAGTCTTAAATATTTGAGTTTACTCCCCCTAAATGTATGACGCAGGTTGAATATGGCCCCTAATATGAATGTTTTAATCAAACTGTAAGAGTGAAAACTGATCAGTTTCTATATGTGTAATTCTTGAATGTTATTGTGTTTCTAAGGTTTCTTTCCCTGGATCTTGAGTTTCCAGGAAATATAGTTAATTTCTTACTTTCTGTATACCCACGAATTAATCTTCATTTCTGAGGAAATGGGAAAGCTCAAATTTAAAATTTTGACATCCTTTCTGTTTTTATAGTATAAATTTTGAGATCAGAAATTGTAGTTTGATAAGTTAAGTTGTTGATTGCGCGTATTGAAAAAATAATAGTAAACAAATCTAACGCTTCAGTCAATTTAATTTATTTGAAACAAACGCTAGCTTTTCATTTTAAAATATTTTATACCATTCTGGGTAATAAGAAACACCAGATGGATAGAAGGCCTCATCAAAAGGGAGGGGGGGGGGTGGAGATGTGTTTTGGAAAAAGTTGTTCAATGATATTTTACATGTGAGATACACCTCTTTTGGTAGAGTACTCAAATTATGTAATTTATTAAAAACCGGCTATTTTTCACAATTTTAATGTCCTTTTTCCACTTTTCCTGAAAGTAATTTTTTATTTCCACCCATTTATTATAAAGTTTTCATACACAGAGGTGGCCAAACTTTTTCGGTACAGCTTTAGAATAAGTCCGCTTTCCTCCATGTTTAACCACAACTCAATTTATGACCGACAACTATTGAGATCTAATTGTTAATATTATTATTATTAGATCCCCTAAAATAATAGTAATTAGTATAATATTGTAAGAGATCTAATAGTACGATTAGATCTCTATAATGACAACACTAAACTTGTTGTTTTCGGAACTGGTTAAACAAGCGGAAAGCGGACTTATTCTAAAGCTGTTCCACTTTTTCTTATGTGAAAATAACTTGACAGACATGTTCAGATGTGCCTGCTTACTCGATCACTTGTATACTTCATACGTTAATATTTTGTGTACGGGGTTGATAAGGGATATTTTGGTGTTCACAACAATTTTCACATTTCAAGGCTCCTTCCACTTCTGTTAGTCACAAATTTGAAATCAAGAAACCCTTTCTAAATTTTAATGTTAATTATGTTTATGATGCTGAGTTCCAAGCAAAATTTGGGATATCTGGGGGTTTCCCCAGTAAAATGTTTGGAATTGACCCTTAAAAATAGTGTTTTAACTAACTCATTTTTTGGAGACCGGATTCTTTGGGTGACACCAGAAAAAGCCTTTCTTTTTAATCAATCAATACAAAAAGAATACAAATTTGATCTTTGGATTTTTTTATTTAGCTGTTGAATTTTCACTAGCAGCTGAGGACAGAAGTCGTGGTCCTTCCGCACTGATGATTGAAGAAAAATGTACGCCCTATCAGGTAGTTCCTTCATATCTTCGAAGAGAGAATCTCCAAATCCCCCTCAAAAATGTTGGTGTTCCATCCAGGAAGATGGTCATCTCCCGGATGGTCTGGCTGTGAAAAGTTGTGAAATCCAAGAAAATCCCAGGTTAATTTTTTTCATTATGATACTTGTATTTATTATTTTTTGAGTCAAAAATTCTTTAAAATTGGTCTGTGTTAGATAGCTCGGTTCTTACGTATTATCCCGTCGACCATGACGCTTAATCCGAAAATGTTATCAAATCCCATTGACTTTACTATTACTGTGCCGCTGAATTAGACGGCCGCTGAACGGTCGACGGGATAATACGTAAGTACCAAAATTTAATTGTAAGCCAAATCTGGGGGACTTCTAGATGGAATTGACAAAATAATTCTGATCTATCCACTCATGTAATTATAATAATTTGTTCATCCTGCATTTTTACAAAGTAACACGCATTAAAATTAACGAAAAAAGAAGTATACAATATATTGTTCACTAAGGAGCCCTTCCAAGTGAAACAAATATAGTAGTACCTAAATGATGTTGGAAGTTTTTTTAGGACCTTTTATTTGGTAACTTGGTAACTAAAAAGTTGAATGATTTCTTGCTTCGCAGAAACAATACTTTTTTAAGGGCTAATGTAATTTTTAGTACTTTAGTTGATATTTTTCTAAAGTTAATATTCTGGCCTTTTTAAATTGCCTAGATCTATTCCAAAATTCTCTAAAATACGTTATTAAACTTATACCGAGGGGGGGATTTCAAAATATTTTCGGCGGCGATTTCCTCAGATTCCTCTTTTCAATGGAGCTTTTAAATTGTTCAGTGACATGTATTTTGTTTATTGGGTAAAAATAAATTATTTGTATTTTTCAACTTCCCACTTCTTTATAAGTAGCTATCTGTTAACATAAAATTTAATATATAATTAGAGAAACCCTGAGGAGGCTTCAAACTTGTTCTCAAAATATGCGTTCAATTAAATTGTAGTTTTTTAATCTAATGCCTATAGTTTTCCAGTTTATTTCTTTACCTGGATTGAGCTTCTGAACGCAGTTTTCATTCTTTTAGATCTTATAGTTCAAAAAAATTAATTTAAGGCTTTGGCTTAAAATACATACAAACCAAAGCTCGTTAACTTAAAACAAACACGAAATAAAGATCTTTTAAATTTTTAGAATCGTTTTATCTGATTTTGCTCGACTTTTAAAGAGTAAGAGCAGTTTTTTATTTATAAATTATACCATTTCCAGATAAATACAATGATATTTAAAAACTAAGAGCAATAAATATTTTCTGACAGAATGTGTAAAAGTAAATTGCGTCTAGACAAACAATAAGCATTGATTTTCATGCTTCAGTTCAGCTCCTGAATCTATTGTAATAATACAGGGGCCCTCGACCAAAATTAATGTTTTAAGTTATTCATTTTAGAAACCCTATTCTATATTCAATAGATTACATCCTATACTGATATTAAAAATTCCTTTCTAAGCCTGGGAAGTCAATCACAGAGATTGTCGTAAATGTAATAGCTAGAATAGTATTAACATCCCTTACTCTATAACAGATCCTAAAGTTAGGTTGCTTAAGCTGGTATAAAAAGCAAAACTAGGTTCTCTAATAAAGTAAAGAATGTGTTTAGTGATATGCAAGGTGTTTCAGATCTTCTAGGGGGTAGGGCACACCCAGTGGCGGCTTTTATTTAATAAATGCCGGAATCGAACGATTTTGCTAGTTTTAGTCCAATTTTAAAGGGTCAATCAAAAGGTTAGACGTGTCAATTTCTTCTGGATTAACCACCCATGTGAGCTTATAAAAACTCCTAGGTCGTTAACGGTGCATTTCCAGCCCCCCTATTCCTATGTGATTTTGAATCGTCTACACCTCTTAGAAGTTCTGAAACACCATGTATATTACATTTTCAACAACTTGTATGAACAATTTTCCCCTCCATTTTTAAAAATATTAACTAGGAAACAATTTTCATTGTGAATGAAGATAGACTAGAACATTCTCAAAACTTTTTTGTCATAAGTTTTTGCCCTCTTGTTCCACCAAAACGATCTCGTCAATATTATGTATATAGTATATTTCTTACTCGATTATGCCGACTAATTTTATTAATACGGTCGTCAATAATGCAATACTTTTTCCACGGGCTCTGGGTCTATTAGTGTCATTTAATATTAAACACGGCTGGTTATTGATCCCTGTAGTTTATTCTAGGTGACTTAAACTTATGAAGATGCCATCCCATGAATGAATATGCATCATGAGAGCATCAGGGTACCCCGGTAGTGACAGTCACGGTAGCATTTAGAACCGGTTGACCACATAATAATTTAGGACTATATTTGAAATCCGAGGTTGTAGGTAAGTTTTTAATTGTAAAAATGTATGTAGAAATAAACTTGTAATAAAGTGTTTTCAGAGTACAAGCGCTTTTAAAAATAGTTCATTTTGCATCACGATATTAAATATTTAATTTTAACTAATTATTGTGAGATACTTCATTTAAAATGTTTAGAAAACTGTAAGTAATATTTCACAAACTACTTTTCAGTTATTTTTACCAAATACTGCTTCTAGTTTCTTTTTTTTTTATTTTTAGTTGTAATTTTAAATCATTTTACCTTTAAGAGAAATTTGATAACAAAACTGGGAACTTTTTAATATCTTAAACGAGAAAAAATGTTTCTAAATCTATTTGCTTGTTGATTTCATTTTAAAGTCTAGTATTAGTTTAACTCTTGAGGATATGTGCTCTTCCTTCCTGTTACTCGGGAACGTGCATCGTGCCTCTGGGGCCCGGTAGAGAATTTCCCTCGAAAAAATAGTAGCTCAAAAAAAAAAAAAAAATTGTAAATAAATC
Organism: Tetragnatha montana; assembly: GCA_963680715.1. NCBI lineage: Eukaryota > Metazoa > Arthropoda > Arachnida > Araneae > Tetragnathidae > Tetragnatha > Tetragnatha montana. Next base: position 38,186,053 of record OY796684.1, read on the forward strand.
CCTGGAAGAAAAGGAATAATTAGACTTGCCAGAAATAATGTAAGTAGTAGACTGCATTCTTTGAGAAAAGCTAAATTCGTCAAAATATAAATTTAATGTATTTAGGTAATTTTATTACGGATATAATATAATAATCAAATTCATTAGTCTGGAAAGGACAAAACGTATAAAAACTGCTTCATGTGCACCGGGCTTTTGAAGCTCAAATTAAAAGGAAAAATATACATCTCGAAAAATAACTTTATGTTGAAAAGGATAATTTCTAGAGATGTTTTTTTTCCCAGTGTGCGTCCTCGCGAATTAAGTCTCTTTTCTCATCCATCACTACTGCCCCAATCTTCAAAAACTAATAGTGTATGACTTATTTCTAAAAGTAACCATTAATTTAAATGTATATTTAGGAAGTGATGATATTCAAATCCTTTTAGTGCTAAATGTTTATAAATCCATTGTCCAGGTAGTAAACATTTTCTCTTAAACAAGAATGCTTGGTATTATATATTATAATCATGTGTATATTAATTACTATATTTCTATCTAGGTGGCTTTCAGTGTTCAAACTTATGGAAATATCATACTATTTATCTACTTCAAGACTATTCTATCGTTTTCTATGTCAAGTACTTGAACTTTAGGTTAGAAATATGTTCAACTTTTATCATTGTTCTATTTAATTGAATTTGTAACTTGAAAAGAAAGTACTCTAATAAAGATTGATGTCAAATTTATGAAGTTCTTTTTGGGTTCAGTTTTCTATTTTGATTCCACTACGTCCACGCCGCTCAGACTGAGCATGCGCGTGGACTTAGTATATACAGGGCGCGCAGGTATGCTTAGAGCGCATGCGCAAACCAGGTTGAGGTAGAAGTGTAGCCAGCAAGATAGCCAAGCTAAGTTGAAAAGCTAGCCAAAGGTTACTAGGGGAAAGGAAGAAATAGCAAGATTAGTCTGAAAGCTAACTTAGAACTTGGATGGAAAGAAAATTTGAGCTTGGTTGACAGGTCAAAGTTAAATTTTCCCTAGTCTAAGAATGATATAGCTATAGGAACTTTAAATTTGATTCAAATTTAAAGTTCCTATAGCTATACCATACTTGGACCTGGGAAATTTACTTTGACTTGTCAACCAAGTTCTTAGTTAGCTTTTGGACTATTCTTGCTACTTTTTCCTTTTACCTAGTAACCCTTGGTTAGCTTTTCAACTGTTAGCTTGGCTATCTTGTTGACTGAACTTCAACCTGGTTTGAGCATGCGCTCTAAGCATACCTGCGCGCCCTGTATATACTAAGTCCACGCGCATGTTCAGTCTGAGCGGCGTGGACGTAGAAGCAAGTGTACGGAAATTTAACAAATGACCATTGTACAGGAAATTTCAATTTTATTGAGAAGCCTATGCAGGGTTACAAACTTTTACGGTACTTCAAACCGTGTCCTTTTACAAGCATCTTCAACAATACCAATTGATGGATTTGCACACAAGGATCTTTTCAACTCTGCTTGTCTGTTCTGATTCAGATTGAATTTATCCTGTAGCCTCAATCCATCGAATTTTCTAGAACAAAAAGACACATCTTTAACATAGCATGTAACTTCTTTACTAAATGGGTGCTACCTGGATAAAATATAATGGTTATTTATCTTTTAAACTCGTTATCAATAAAATCGTTTTTTGAAACTTGGAGAATTTATAAATCTAATTATTTAGAGCATAACGACTGCTCTATTTTCTCTCTTTGAATCTTGCGCCATCAAAAAACTTATATTTTAACATAGAACAAAAATAATTAGGGAAACGGAACAATTTTGAAATACTAGTCCCTTAATTTTTACTAGACAAACTGGCCAAATAATTTTTAATCAATTTTAATTAGAGGGGAAGTGTACAGATAAAACGTTAGAGAACTGAGAGTTTAAAATAAGAATTTCTTGTGTCAGCTTGACTAAACGATCTTAGGAACCCAAAAGTTATTTCAAATTTCCAGTACTATCAAATGGAAAGTATGGGAGGATACGTTCTGTCTAGTTATTCATGATTAACTACAGATTGAAAATTGCTGTGTGGTGAAGAAGATAAATGACACTGTTTCCAGATTATTATCCCTTGTAACTTTATTTTGGTTGACAGGATATTTAAAATTTACTTTATTTGAAACACTGCTGCCTATTTTAAGGACCATGAAGGGAGTTAATGCAAATGAGAGGAACAAAACTTAAATTTAAATGATAGTCACACAGATTTGAACCAAACTTTTTTTTTCAGTGTTTATGAATTACTATCACCCCCAAAATTGAGGGGAATAACCAGTTTCCATAACAATCGCCACAATATTGCAGGACGTCAAAATTTTTCTCGTGCTGCCTGACTACATGCTTTTGCAATATCAATCGGGGGTCTTTTACACCTTAATAATACTTAGGGGGAAGAATATTCAAAATTTAAAGCAAAAATTCAAGAACTTATTATTTAATTTTCTTCTTGAAATTGAAGATTTAGATGACTTTTTCTATTTTTTAAATTAAAGTTAAAGAAGCAAAGAGTAATTCTTACGCCTAGCTGCTGTGCCAATTTTTCTTTTCAATTTCAAAGAAAAAAAATAATCTTGTACGTTTTGTATGTTATTATTATTATTGTTTTTTTTGTGTGTATGTGTGGTTTTTTTCTTGTTTTGTTATCCCCTTGTCAATTTTATCATCAATATCAGAAAAAACTTTTTTGGTCATCTAAATGGGTTTTAACCCCCAGATGACTCATATGTTTTGTTCTTTTTAAATTTTCTCATATGTACTGTCCAAATTGAAATAAATTATTATTATTATTAATTATCAGGTAGATAAAAAGGTATTCTTTAATCTTTAATAAGTCTTTATCAACTCATAAGTTAGAGGAATCTTTAGGTTGGATATAGTAGGACGAACTAAGATAGCTTAAATAAATTTAAACGGAAGATTTTACGTTGAATGATAAAGGGTTGCTGATCTAGCCCCCCTGGAGCAATGCAGATGGATGCAGCCTGCCATCTCTAGACTTATTAATAAATCAAATAATTTTTATTAGGGAGGACCAATTTTTTTATAATCAAGCAATTTTTATTTCTTGAAAATCAACAGAAACTGCTAAAATCAATAGACTCAGCGGATTTTATCTTTTCTGTAATTTAAAACCCATGCAAAATTAAATTCCATAGTTGCCTTACTAAAAAAATATTTAACATTAATTTTAAGAAATGTGAAGTTATCCACAATTCATATTAAATTAATATTTGAGAAAAATTAGAAAACTGATAAATAATGCCATATAGAACTTTCTTAATTGCGACAAAATGTAATTTTTAATTTTAAATCGGCCTTGTTAAAAAACTACCTGGCTAGGAAAGTTTCAAAGCTAGTTTAAAACAGATTTTTTAAGTAATTGAATCGAAAAGTTTTTGAAATTTAAAACATTGAAATCACTAATGTTATTAGTATGCTATTAATTACATTGATATAAATGTATTACAAATCAATATAAATTTTAACTAAAAATTTCTATATTTACGACTTTTTAAGGATTTGAGCCTCAACTTTGTTTAAAGTTTGACAATAATACCTTAAAAGGAATTGAAGACAACTATTTATAACATACAATTAATATTATATGTCTTCATATCATTAGGAAACAACGTTTTTTTGCCCGCCTATACTTTGTAAAAACTATTTACGTGACTAGTAAAAAAATGTATTTGAAACTAATGTAAAATAATAAAATGATCAATCGTTACATCGGAAACAGTTTTTATTACACATGTGTTTCGCCATTAATGCATTAATTTTTTCAAATTTAATCTCATTACATTGAATTAATTCAAAAGATATCCTAAATTTAGTAGCAGAGTATTATCGAAATAATTAATAGATAAGAAAATTTGACTGAAAACTAATTTCAGCAATTTAGCACCTTTCATGCGTTTGCATAGGTCATAATTAAAATATTAGGGAATTTGAAAATGGGCTCTAAGTGAATTGAACATATTGGTTGAGATTGTATATTATTAAGAACAAATTAAGAGAATTCTTACATTGATTTTAAGATCTCCTACAATCAGATACAGATCACCGATCCATTCCAGGTAGGTCATCCGTCATTAAAACTATATGGAGTAGGAAAAAGGAATTCAAGCCATCACAGTTGGATCTAAATCACTCCAAAATCAAGCTTTCTTCTCATACTAAAAATAAGAATAGTATTAGCAGTAAAAAATTTAATAAGGGAAATACTAATTTCAGTGAGGCTACTGATGTTGATACTTTTTATTGGCAAAGGAGAAAGAAAATTCTATTATGTAGTGAGAAAAAAATTGTATATTTTTCTAAAGGGTTAGTATATTGCATAAATCATGTTTAAAAAATTGAAAAAAAAAAGAAGTTTTTGTAACTCATAATTTTTAGTTAACATATGAATTCAGTTTAAGTTAATACAGGGTGATTCAGATAAGTGTTTCATAACTTCTAGGGGAGGTAGAGTACATCAAGACGAGCAATATAGGTTAGGGGGTCGCAAGTGAGGTCTAAGGGGTGAAAATCACGGGTGAAAATTAGCAAAAAACCTCGCATATCTGGGCAGAAAGAGATACAATTGTTCGATTCCGGCATTTTTTACATTCAACCAATTCAAATTTTTCATGTAAAAACGAGACGCAAGTGTTTATTCTAATCAAAAACAGAGCAATAATTGAATGAGGCATGCGTTGTAGGTAGATTTAAGTTACAATTGTCCCATGGTCAGACTTTAGTTCTTTGCTCCATTTAACTCTAACCAACCAAACAACCAACAAAACTCTAGTATTAAGATGTTTTTGTCGTGACACTTTCTACTGCAGTCTATCAACTTACAACGCATGCTTGTTTCATTTATTAGTCTGTTTTTGATTAGAATAAACACTTGCATCTCGTTTTAAGATGAAAAATTTGAATTGGTTGAATGTAAAAAATACCGGAATCGAACAATTGTATCTCTTTCTGCCCAGATATGGCAGTTTTTTTCCTAATTTTCACCCTTTAGGCCCCACTTGCGACCCCCTAACCTATATCGATTCTTGTTCGTCTTTATGTACCCTACCTCCCCTAGAAGTTATGAAACACTTATCTGAATCACCCTGTATAATTCCGCTTCATAACGAAACCGAATATTTTTCGTCAAGTTAAGTTACTTTAAATGTTTTTTAATGGTGATCAACCACTAAAACCATAAATTTTCTTCAAAAATATGAATTTATACGGTATCGTTAGCAGAAAAATTATCGATCTATGTTTCCCCATTTTTGAGACTTCTCAATTGTTTATGAATTAGTCGATAAATTGAAAAAATGAACTATTTTAACAAATTACCTAAATAATTTTTTTTAGTTGAAGAAAGGGATAATTTTGGGGAATTTTGAAAATTTAACTTTAAGAAAAATGAACTATAGGTTTCACACACACACTGGTAGACAAAAAAAAAAAAAACCCGACACAAAAACAATTCCAGCTGATTCCTATGTAAAATGACCCCTGAATCTGATTCCGTAACCAGTTTTCCTCCATCAGCTTCAGATCTTCAGGGAACAACCCCTCCCCTTTTTTACGTTTTTCGATGACAGTGACTCATTTCGATTTTCAGGGTCAAAAGCATAACTTAAGTTTTTAAAATACTCCGGAAAGGACAAGAAAGTTTGAAGATTCTAAAATATAAAAATTTCCAGCAAATGGATAGGTTAAAGGGTTAATTACCCTCCTAAAATAGAAAAACCCTTTTATTAAAAATGATAATTATTTTAGGCTATTTTGTTTGTTTATTTTTCACGCAGTTCATCTTTAACCCGTTGGGACGCGCGGGGTCATTTTATAACCCCAAGCTCTCATTGACATTCGTTTTTACGGAAAACTACCCATCTGTGCATTCCTTTCTTATCAGTAGCTGAGTTTCTGACCCTTATCTACATGCTTGAGTGAATTCATGGAATTCCATTAATTCTTCCGCCCCCTACACCCACTTTCTTTGTTACTGGGGCTATGGAATGACCCCCGCGACGCTTTTCGCTAGTCCTGCATATCACTTCTTTCCCGTGCGAGATGCAGTGTCAGGGCTCGATTTGAGGTGGTTTTTATATTTGTTATGTATTTTTTGGAAATGTATAAAAAAGATAAAGTACATAAGACAATTATTGACGCTAATGCTTTCATTTTTTTATACAAAATCAACTTAGAATTTAATGCCACTCAAAGAAATTCATTTAGATTTAATCTAACTTATTTTTCTTTTCCAAGAAAACTTTGATTACAGACAAAAAACGTTACAGTTTTCTCATTGACTTTTATGTAGTTTTCTTAGAAAAGTATCAGTTTTTGATTGTTAGGATCATAGGATGAAAAATGTTATTTCTTATTCTACCGCGCGTAAACTAAATATATAACCACTTGTCAACATTTATTCCATTCTAAATGCTGCTGGGAGAAATACAAGAATAACATTTGTATTTAATGAAAATCTGCCTATTTTGTATAAAAATAGACGACTTTGCTTTTTCCACTTATGAGGGATTACATAACAAATGAGTGAATAAACAGAGTTTAAATAATGAACTTAAAATGGAAATAGAAAAATATCAGTTCAAATGTCTTAATGTATTGTTCCAATTAAAAAAAATATTTTTAATTATGTAGAAAAGACCTGAAAGTGTTGGGGTTATTCCATAACCCCCGCGAGTCTCAACGTTCACCCGGTAGGCGCGAGTCCCACCGGGTTAAAGGGTCCTAACCCTTCCCTAAGAACCCAAATTTAATGAAAATATGCAGAAAGGATTTATTACTAAAAGCGATTGAGGTGTTAGCGCCCTCGAAGCATCGGCGGAAGGATTCGGACTGAATCGCTCGCGAGCTCAGAAATTAATATTCGTGCTTTGAATGTTTAAAAAGAACATTATTCTTATATTTTAAATCTTTTCCAAATGAAAATTCTTCGGTTAGTTAGTAACTGAACGGTTTTGTGGGAAGATTCCATGGTTTCAAGCTGTTAATCGATGCACGGCTGAGGATAACAATGCAGCACTTAATAGTTTAACTGGAAATAAAGATAAAATGCCACTGACAGAGTTTCAGCTGATTCTTGTGTAACATTGAGAAAAAAAATCAAGTCAATAGAGTATATATTAAGGGAGGAATATCAATGAGTTAAGGGTAGTATTGGGTATTTTTTTTGGAGTTTTTTGTAAATTTTTAAATTTGATTTTTGTGTTAAATAAAATTAGTATGAAGTTAACGCATAATTTTACACCCAAAAAGATAATTAAGTCCTGTTAATTTAGAAGACATCTTTTTGATAAAAAAAATAGTTTTCAATATTTTTTAACTTTATATTGTGAAACGCAAAATACTTAAATTAAGATATTATAAAGCATCCTAATCTAATAAATTTGCACTACTCTGTAATTATGAAACATTATTCAAAGGTAAAAGGAAAGCTTACGGTGATTTTGGATAGTCTGGTGCAGGTCTCATAGCAGCAGGACCACTTCTAATCTGGCTCACCTCTTGTTTCGTAGCGCAGAAAAGGTTCCAATCCTTGTCAAGACATTCCAGGCCATCCGTTACCTAACGAAGAATTGAAAAAAAAAGAATTTTTTGCTTTAGATTTTGTAAAGGGGAATAAAAAATACAATTAGGAGTATTGACAGACACCCCGCCTTATTTTCCCCCTGTTAAGTTTTTTAACATCAAAACGATCATAGGTGATTTTATAAAAAAAAAATTAAAAGCTAGTTTTTGCAACTCGTTATCATATCTTCATAAAGAAAATATATTTGTTTTAAAACATCTAGACTTAGATTTTTTAATTTTGTAAAGTTTAAAGTTGATATTCTCAAATATTTGACAAAATTTGTTTATAATATTCATATTGAAGGCAAAATACACCCAGATTCATGGTTTTTATTGAATTTGCCCCCCAAAAAATAATTGGGCGTTAATGGGTTAAATATTTCAAGTTTATTAATCACTTAAGACAGTAATAATATTTAAAACTTAGTTATATCAAATTCCCATTTTTCTACACTTTCACTTTGAATATGGAACTATACAGTTCTATACAAATTTGATAATTTATACATTTTCCTACCTAGTTATAATTTGTTGCATTTAAGATGCTTCCAACATTAGCAACGATAATAAATAACTTTAAATACGTATATATTTTTTAAATAATTCATCATTAGAATTAAAGCTTACTTACCGAAAGCGATGTTTTGAATTCATATAACCAGCTAGACAAATTCTACAAGTTTCAATAAAAAATGTTGCCACATTATAAAACTAAATATGTTCGTTTACTCTGGTGATCTTTTATAAATTCCTTCACAAATCAGTTATGGATATAGGTTTAGTTGTTTCCAAACATAACAAAAAGGTTAAGGGCAAATGAACGGACTTAACGGGCCGAACAAATTTAGAACTTGAAATAAAACTAATATCTGAAATTCGCTTTCTTGTTGTCTTTCCACATCAATTATGATCAAACTGATAAGAAATTCAAAGCTATAGGAAATAAGGAAATACATAATATGTGTTGATTGTTATCTTAAAATGAATGTAGTATTTAGTTTTTGTACAAGGATGGATTGGTCACATTATTATTCTCCGGCTTGTGTAATACTTGAACTCAAGGATCCGCTTATAAACCTAAGTCAATTGAGACAGACACAAACATAATTTTACTGGCATAGCGAGAGAGAAAATACACCCGTGGCAAGACCGAGAATACAGTGGGCAGACTGCTTGCGTATTGAGCTGCACTGATCTCACTAAGCCACCTCGTCCCCTTTTTATACATAGAGATCAAAGTTTTTAAAAAGTCTTAACATCTAAGAAATTTAACTTAAGGGCACACAGAACATAAAACGGTTCAAATTTTCGATTTTTCAATTTTGTTCGTAAAAAATAAAGCAATTTAAGACGATTTCAAAAATATATAGTTTGTGTAGGTTTCAAAAATTTAATTACCTTAAAATCCGGTTTGAATGTTTGTTAACAAGCATGACACGCCCACCACGCGTTTGCCCAGATGCTTTCTGTTTACAAATAAACCGATCTAAACCTTATTAACTGGACTAAAACTTTAGATTTTCTTACTCTGTGACTAAATATTTACTTATTTCACCTATGTGGCAACATTATTTTTTCCCAAGCTGTGTAACTTTAGTTTAAAGAATGTGAATGCATTGTTGACGTCGTGTTATTGTTGTAGAATGAACTTGTGGCCGATATTTTCCCCTCTAAAACAATCCAAAGAATTAAAATTAAGTTATTTGTTAATCATAAATATAATATCCAATGAATATATTTTGCAAATTTTAATTTTGTTTAATATTTTTTGACTTAATGAGAAAAAATGCGAAATTCTGCGAAACGACTCGTAAAGGCTATCTTGGTAAACATTTTTGGATTTAGTTAATTCTAGAATTAAATTACACCTTTTAAGTAATAAAATAATGTTTTCTAAATGTTTTTTTGCGTTTTTAGTAATGTTTGGTTGTTTAAAGTTTCAAAAGAGGGGAAAATAACTGACCGCAGGATGTTACGTCTTCGAAGTGTCACGCAGTATTTTCCATTTTATATAAGAAAATTCATGTTATTTAACTTCAATTCTAACAATCTAAGACAAAAATTAAACAATCTAACATTTTATAACATAAATTAGTGTTTATAATAATAACAGGCTATTTTAAGTTGCATTTTGGTACTGTAATGCAACGACTGCCTTCGTCTTCGAAAAGCTGTATTTCTCATTCCAAACCCCCTATATCAACACAAATTAAATAAAAACTTGTTAAATATGTTAAATGTAATGCTGAAATAAGATATAAAGCACACTCTAGTCCTGAGATGTATTATAAAATAACATTTATAGCAGGTTTGTGCCATTTTTCTGTTTTTTCCATTTTTCTCGAAACATGATTTTCATGCCTTTAGGTACACATTTTTAAAAAACTATTTCAGGTACACTCTTCAAACTTTCCACAATTATTGAACTACCTATTTTCTTTAATAATAAGAAGGATATAAGACATGCCTGTTGTAGAATTTATGTTATTAACCAAAATGTGTTGTAAAAGTTACTTGTTTTTTAAACATCTCACAAGTTTTTTTTTTAAATTTTTTTTATTTGATCCATGATTAAACCCCTTCTTATTATTGTTCATTGACATGTTATTTATGATCACACCAAGTTTTGGAAAGATATATTCAATAGTTTTCCTAAAATGTGTACCAAACTGACATATAGTGTCGAGCATTCAAAAATTTTCAATTTTTTTAAAATGGCTATAATTTATTAAATTTTTGACTATTTTGAAAAATTTTGTTATAACTGTATAAAAAAATATGTGTTTTAGCTTGTGTATGAAAACTTTAAAAAAATCTAAATTTGAAAGTGAAACGCACGCACCTAAACTATGCTTTACTTTTGCCATGTTTTGGCCATCGAGGTGTTCCGTGTGCCCTTAAGATTTTCAAATCATGCATTGCAATATTTTTAGGAAAAAAGTAAAAATTGAAACATAACCCTGAACGAAAACTGACACTTAACTTTTAATACAAACAAAATCGTTTGATTCCGGACTTATGATATGAAACCAATGTAAACACTGAAACTTCAGAAATTTTAACCCACCCAATTGTAGTTTCTCAATCTTTGATGTTTATAACATACCATCATATAGTATTATAAACTTATTTTAAGCTTTAAGACTGAGAAATTACAATATTGGAAGGGATAAAAATTAACCAAAGTTTCAGCTTTTTAAATGGTTTTATGTAATAATCCTGGAATAGAACGATTTTATAGAGTTTTGTAAGTCCAATATTATATGGTTAACGCCCGTGTTATTCACCGGTAAATATTGAACGGCGGTTAACCGGGAGTCAAACCTCTGGTGGAAAACCGGTGAATACAACCGTAAGTGACCGTTAAGGATTATTCTACCTCCAATGACCCCAGAGGAAAACCATATAGAGGGGACCCTCAATATCTATTATTTTGAAATCTCCTTGTTTTCTTGAAAAAATGGTAATAAACAAGGTTTAATGATGATAATTGATAATAACAATTTGTTTCACCTTTATAAAACTTGAAAATCCACGACAATAAAAACATATTTGGGACCTCACCCCCTTAGTAGAAAAATATCACAGATTCCTTACAAGTGGCCCTTTAGCCCTCCCCGACTCCCCATTGCTCTGTGATTTCAGGTCATCAAGGTGTACCCCACCTCTTCTAGATTTTTTTCCACTCTAGCACCTCTGTTTATGACAAAAATGTTTCTGAATCTGATCAAAGGTGATAAATATCAGCATGAAAAACATTTCAAGTCTTAGTAATCACTTCAATAACCCCTTAGATACCCCCAAGTCAAAGGGGGGCGCGGTTAATTACAGGAAAAGCAGCAGTCGAAAGGGCAGTCCACCCCTATTCAAAGCAGCCAGATTATATTTTTGGGGCTTCCATTGCGGTAATTACTCTTTTAAAGCCCCTCACGCGCATCAGTCTCGCTCTGATACCTCCGTCTCATTTATTGATAACAAATAGCGCACCATCAATATTCTGAAAGCTTTTGCCGCAATCAATGTAATTTCGCGATTCTGTTTCCCGACCAACAGATTGAGCGCTTTATTAGCTTTGAATACGGCTCCGACTGATTCCCTTGCCCCGATCGTGACTGGAAGGTGAAACGGGGAGATTTATGGTTGGATTTTCGCTGCCTTCAATTAAATGGAATGTGTAAACTATTTGTTCTTCGGCCCAATTAATCTTCGCTGCCCTAAACAGATCTATCTGGGCCGGTCAAATTGCAGGGTGCGTTGAAGGGCGATTCATCTTTTTAAGGGTGTCTGGGCTTAACGGTCTGAAGATGTCTTTATAGATGATCAAGTCACTTACCTGGCCTTTTTGATGGATGGCTTTGGGATTGCAGTTTTACCCAGGGTTTAGTGAAATGAATTGTATGTCTGCCTAGGAATCAACTGGCCGTAGGAGATTGAGGTGGGTTAATGTTTCATTCAGGAGCTGCTAATGAGATTGACATTTCACTTCTTCGAAATTCGGTTAACCCTATTCACTAAAAAGACTCCACTTACTCGAGATACTTAAAAAAATATATAGACATTTTATTGTCTTTTATCCTTAATGTCAAACGTAAGGTTCATAAAAATCCTTTAGAAGAAAATTACTGATTAATTTAATCCAATTTAATTAATATGTTTAATTATTGAATATTAATTTTGAAGTAGGTAGTAATTGTTAGTTACACGTTTCGATTACATTTGAGGGATCATTCTAATTAACTAATCAAATTCATATTGTTAACTATATTTTTTATAGTGCAGTCAAATATGGTTAAGTTCTTTTTTTTGTCAAAAGTGGAAAAAAAGAGATTACTCTTATAGCCATATTCACAATCATCAGCGTCGGTGTTAACCAGCAGCTAAAGAAAGAAAAAATAGCTTTTCGCTTATTCTGATTGGTGGAATCCTTCTTTGACCAAGGATGTAACACTGACGCTGATGGCTATGAATATGGCGGTTAGTTTAACATTGTAGAGTAAAGTTGTTTTCTCCTGTAGTGCTAAACTGAAGACTTTTTATAATACATAGTCTTAAAACTAAACCTTATTGAGTTCTGACAGTTTTGGAATTCATGATCAGATCGCAATTTTATTTCTATTGTCTGTCGACCAATATTTATTAGCCACCTATTTAGATATGCAATTGAAAACAAAGTAGTACAACAAGAATTTTAGTTGATACTATTTTCATGGCTACTTGTCGATAAAAATTTCGTTTCATACATTTCTCTTCGAAAAGAGCGATGAGAAATGACAGTAAAATTTACCTGTGTCAACCCAACAATCAATCCGATAATAATAGAAAAGACAAAGTTTGCTTTTGCACATTTAATTAAAAGATTTAAAAATCTAAAACACAGACATGCTTCGAGGATAACATGGACCCTCTTCGTCAGTGTGACGATGTAAATTGGTTATTTACATCGTCACAATGACGAAGAGGGTTCAAGTTATCCTCAAAACATGTCTGTGTTTTAGATTTTTAAATCTTTTAATTAAATGTGCAAAAGCAAACTTTGTCTTTTCTACATATTATTATACTTAGTTTGCACAGCTTGCCCTCAATACTTAATCAATCCGATGTTTTAAAATACATTTTCTAAAATAAATATAATTACTTCAGTAACAAAAATATCAATTTGTGTTCTGAACGAACTATTAAAATTAATATACTAGTTTTCTCTGTGATTTTTGAGTAAGAAAAGTAGTTTGAAGCGGATGTATTAGCATTACACTCTATGGCGATCCATGCAAATTGTAATAGTCATACCGCCAAGAGAAAAACTTTTGACGTGTTACATTATTGTTGTGATTGTTATGGGAACGGATTTTTGCAATGACAGTTATTCATAAACGACGAACAAACGTTTCGTTCAAAATCTGCGTGGCTATTATTTGGCTTTGTAATTCTTTTCAGACTTTTAGTTTTTTCTCCTGGCGATATGTCTATAAAATGGCGGCGAATTGTTTTTGTCCAATCTCTGTATACTATAAAGGGTCTTATTATACGAACTAAATTGCTCCAAATGTAACCCGCGTAGAACCATTTATAAAAATGGTAAAGCGTAGGCTGATATCAAAATCTAGTAAAAAATTAATATCTGTGTCTTAATGTTATTCATGATAGTTTAAAATAATAGTCTAACAAATAGATCCATCAATAAATTTTGAGACTGCAACTTGAATGGGTGCTTCTCGTGATGTTTAATGAAAAGAACCAGAACATCGATAACGTAAAACCAAACGAAGCGAATAAAGGGGAAAACTATGGTATTAAATATCATAACCTTAATGAATTCTCTATTGGTAATCATCTGAATAATGGGCAAACTTGGTCAAAAATACTTTCCAGGCGCCATTCCGACCATTAGGCAAGGATTGACAGAAGTTCCTCTCATGCGACAGCAGCAATAAAATTCAGCCCTGATTCATGCCGACATTCTCGCTAATTCGAATCATGTTAATAGCGCGAGCAGCAGAGTCTCCCATGTAACCCAACTCCCTTTTCAACACCTACAGGTGATTATCCAACCTTCGCTACCGTGTCACATCATACATATTCCCATTTGGGGGAAGCGAAGCAATTGTGGATAATAACAGAGTCGGTTGACATCGAGGCAGATGTTTCGGCCGCACTGCTGCTTTTTTGATGAGCTTTCACACCATTCAGACATAAGAGAAATTAATCTCGCTGAGTGTAGCGTTTGAAATCTGCAAGAAGCGGACTGCAGGGGGGAATTACTAGTTGGTGTTTTTGGCTTTCCGCTGGGGAATTCATCTGGGAAGGTGGTTCAATGAGTCTATTTTGAGATTGTTTGAAAAGTGTAGTTTTGTAAATTACCTAGTTTGTTGAAGAAACTAAAATTTTGGGGGGTTGACATTTCCTAGTTTGAGTTGAGTCTTCAATTTTAACCGCTAATTAGTTTTGACCTTTCTTTCAACAAATAGTTGACGAACTCCACTCTTTGTGAATCCTGGGTGTCGGAAATTATTGGTTTTTGATTTTTTTGTCGATCTTAATCCCACACCAATTTAATTTTAACACCTATACAGTTTAATGTCCAATTATATTAGGCCAAAACGATCCTTTTGGTTCTTTTCAAAATGTCCAAGGTGCTGTTTTAAAAATTCATGTAACATTTCATTCACTAATATTTCTTTTAGCACAACAGGATATTTCAATAATTGTTTAGAAAAAACTTCATGCAACAGTACTACGCTTAATATAAAGAATGCTAATATTAAGCGTAGTAAGTTTCATACTAATCATTAAAAGAATCATACTAAAAAAAGGGGCCATTCACAAACAACACCTCACGATTTTCTGGGTTTACACCCGTTCTTCTCCTTATGTCACCCTTTGTCTTAGTTCAGTGACCCCCCACTTAAATTTCGCTGTCAAACCTTTTAAAACTTTAAAATTTACCTAAACTCGAGAAATTAAATTATACGTATTTTTTCATTACAAGGGAGTTTGATACAATATTACTGCTAAATCAAATCAAATAGTGGAAGAAATTCATTATTTGGTTATTTGGTTTTACTGGTTTTTGCTTTGAAATGCACTTTGTTAATTAAGGATCCTTGGCCATCCGTATTCTACTGAAGTCTTGGTCAAGCCTTTATGAAAATAATGGAAAACTTCCGTATCTGGGCTGTAGTTTTCTTCTGTTCTTCCGGCTGTTTCCTGTTTCGGCCTGCTAAATCTCAGTTCGTGAGAAGAACTTTTTTAAATGTGTTTTTTTTGGGGATAATATATTGCAAAAATTACTTGGTGACAAGGTCAAGAGAAAATATCCTGTCCCATTTTAAAGCGATATGTTCTGAGAAATTTTAATGACATATGTTAATTTTGCATTCAGACTCAGAACGAGTTTTATACTTGACAATGTTATTTTTATTTCACTCTTTTTACACATCTACGAAATTTTCATGTCACTTCATTTTTTTAATCTTTGAATAATCACTTGGACTTTATTGGGAGAATATTTAACCCTATCAACAGAATATAGTTTTACTTTTTTTAAATCAAGTTACAATGTATTTTCTTTTTTATTAAGATGTATTTGGTTATTTTTACGTATTAAAAAGTGTTTATTATTTTGTACTTAAATTAGAACCTTTTATTAAGGTCATTTGCTGATTTACTATCACTAAATAAGACTAAAAAGTGAAAAACGTTGAAAAATATTAATACGATTCGAGTAAGTTTCATTCCTCAAAATTCAACTATCTTTTTTGTCTTGTATGCAAATAGCTACAATAGAGATTAGTTTTTAATACTAATGCCAATTTGATGATATTAGCTTAAAAACATAACGATAAACTAACATATAAATAATAAATACATAAACTATCCCTTTTAATCATGTTTGAAAATAAACTATTATAATTTGATGATTAAAGTTTTCAAGATAAATTTCATGATTATTTCATATTTTTTATTTTATGATACACATTTTAATTGAATATTAAAATTTATTTGATTTATTTTAAAATCAACGATCTAGTGAATAGGAGTGTTTAGAAGTTTCTAAGAGATGGTTTTTAAGCCAATTTTTTTATGTAATGAATAAAAGTAGATATAAAATAGTGTTTGAAAACTGAATGAACATTGAACATGAAATAAACTGAATGTACATTGTTTCAGAATTTTATTTTCCCCGATTTCAAATATAATAATATTTATAACTGACATGATAACTCTAGATTGCACATAACATCCAATGTAGCACATTAAATGATGTATTCAAAAAACTATATACAAATCAAACAATAATCACAATTGCAATAATAATGGAAACAGAAGCATGTTAATATGTAGCGTGAAAATTTAGTTTCATCAAATATTTATTAATTCCAATAAACTGCAAGAAAAGTCTCGTTCACGATATTCAAATTTCTTAGTCGTTCATAGCAATGTTTAAACAATTTCCAATTGCAATTGGAGGGTTTTCTATCCTTAACACCAAGAAATATTTTTGTAAGTAAAAGCATTTTATTTTTTGATGATACCTGTGTATAAGTCTACTCTCGTTTAATTAAACATAGCTCACACGAAAGAATTTTAAAACAATTTGTTAAATAAGAGATAAAATCTTGTATTTAACTCATATAAATTACGCAGTTTTTCTGAAAAAAAAATCATTGATTTGTTAACTGTATGGTTAATTTTTAAAACTCTGATTCAAGTTTTACACCTCAATAGTTAAACTAATGTTACTATTAGCTGTATGACAAACATAGTTATTAAAACAGTTACAGCTGTTTAATTTGTTTAATTACTGAAATTATTGTAAATATTTTTAAAGCTATGCTTTTTGTATTGATTAGACCAACAGTGTTTATCGCCAAACAATTTTTATTACTATCATTTCTTGAACTTTTTTTAATAAAAATTTTAATACAAATCGTCACAAAATAATAAGTATTTTCTTAATTTTAATTTCCTAAATTGAGATTTTCTTAACGAATATTTACTCGTAAGTTCTTTAAGAATTTAAATTTCTATTTTGTTATTATAAATAAAATTATAACTTAAGAGGAAAAAAATTAAACTGTTTAGTACAATTTCAAAAACGAATTACATTAGAGACATTAAAGTGATTTTAATTTTACTTATTCAGATTATTTCTAAGAAACGCATTTAAATTTGAAATGTAACTCTGAAATGGTCCTTACTTTTAATTATACTCTAGAGTAAATTGTTTTGCAAAAACTTAAGAGACAGAGTTATTATTTAAGATATTTATAAATATTTTATCAGAAGGTTACTGAAAGAGATCAGATAAAACCCCCAAATACTTATTTTTACTTTGTTTAATAATTTAAGACTGTTTTTAATTAATTATCATTACATTTTAAAGCTTGAAAATGTTATCACAGATAAAAATAAGAAACAAAAAAATTGCATGCATTTCTATTGTGTACGGTGTGATGATATAAATATTTCCACTTCGTTGTCTTTAATAAATAGTGTAGTACAACGTACTGTACTACCATGAAATTCAAATGACATATGACTTGACTACAATTTAACTGTGCAAGATAGCAATAGATTTATCAAATAAACAAGGGATAAAGGCAACATAAAAATTACTCAACAAGTATAGTAAAGAGTTATAATTATTTTTAGTTTTTACGAAATTTTAACAATTTAAATACTTGAAACATTTAAAAATAAATGTCAAAATATTTCTACTTTGTTCTAGTATTTTTAAAAATCAAACAGATAAGTTTTACAGTAATCAGATTTAATTATATCACATTACCTATTCCTTTTATGTCTTGCAGAGGGACTAAAATTATTATCTACATTTATTTTGTCAGTAAATGAATTCTACATTGCATAAATGTAATATTACACTAATTTTTTTTACTTTCAAACTAAACTTTACAAATATTTCATACATTCCATTTCCATGACACTGCTTTTAAAACTGATGTTAGCTAGATGTGAACGATAGCTAACTCATCTGACTATATGCTGAAGTTTAATGCATAGTGCCGTAGTTAGGCAGTTGATGTATCTTCACAGGATTGCAAAATTTTAAGTGTGATAGTTTAATGTAAAGAAGATCTTAATACTTTTGTTTTTCAACTTGGTACTATAAAATGCTTATAGAGACAACAAGTTTTTTGATTAAAATAAAAAATTCAACATTATTTTTTGATGCTCAGAAATGAATTTTAAGTAAGAGAACTTTCTAACATACACATTTGTTTTATAAACTCATGATGAAACATTTTGTACAGAATACTCAATTAATCCTATGGATACTGTTGATACAGTCAGTCTGTGGTTATAAGTTGAATGGTAGCAGTGATGCATGATATCCTAAAATTATTTGTATTTTGAGAAGATAATCTTCAATAAGTGGATGATCTTATGAGTAGAACGGTCTGGCCTTTTACTAAAAATCTTGGTAATATAGTTAAATATTATGAGGTTACACAGTTCAAGTTTCTTATGAACATATTTATTAAGCCTTCTACCACACTTATATATTTAGTTGTCCATCTATTTGGTAACAAGTTATGATGCATTCTGAACCTTTTGAACCACTTAAAATTTAGTAAGATAAAAAAGGGATAATTATCTCTCTTTGTCACAATGTATCCCTATTAGTTAAACTATGCGCTCTCTAATTGCAAAAAGTATAAATTTTTAAGAATTTGGAAAACATCCTTCCACCGAAATTGAGAATCTAATGACTTAAACTTGTATAATGCCCGATGGCTTACTAGTAGTATAAGTTCTTTAAGCCATAGAAAATTGAAATGAAGAGTTCAATCCCAAGACGTTTTGAGTCTTGGCCGATTTTCAATGGCATCTTTTGCGGCCCCTTGTTAACTAACTTTCTGCTGCTGCAAGCATACAAGAGAAGTTTTAAGTTTTTGCTTAGTACTGTTTTTAAATATTATGAAACCATGCCTAAGTTCAGAAGACTGTTTCATTATGTACTTTGAAATACAATAGAAAGTCACTAAAAATTTTAAATCTTAGAAACAGTTGAAAGTCTTGATTAATTGACCCTTAAGAGGACAGTATTTTGAAGATTAAGGTTAAGATTTTCCATTTTTCCTCCGCAATATTTCGAAGCCCACGGTAAAAACCTGCTCTACCAAAGCAAAATGAATAAATATGTCAGCTTTATACCACCACTTTTAAGAACATTTTCCCATTATCCGGTTCTATAGGGGTACGGCAATCCGTCGATGTTAATTGGGAAAATTGGAGACTCAAGATGGTGTCACCTTTATTTCTATGCAATTCGACCGATTGGTCTTGCAAGATTGCCGTACCGCAAAGTCTGTATTACTGGAAACTAATTCCACTAATGCGGGCTGTTTGTTGTATGAACCCGGTTAGACCAATGGGAAGAATCACATAGACACAAAGCTGAAATCATCTTGAGCTGTCTCATTGGGATTTGCCCACCGGATTGCCGTACCTCCATCTGGATAAGCGGAACCACAGACTGACTGTACCTCCAGCTGCACAGCCCTCACTGATTCGGCGACTTGGTGAGTTTGGCGGCGTCCACGTCTTTCTTGAGCTCCTCCATGTCCCGCTTCTGCTTGGCCCTCCTGTTCTGGAACCACGTGATGACCTGTGCGTTGGTCAGTCCGAGGGCGTGGGCGATCTCATCGCGGTCAGCAGGGGAGAGGTACTTCTGGTAGAGGAAGCGCTTCTCCAGCTCGAAGATCTGATGGTTGGTGAAGGCTGTCCGAGACTTCCGCTTCTTCTTCGGTTGTTGCCGGCTGCTGAACAGGTTCAGGTGCTCTCGGCCGGGTTCTGGAACAAGAAGGGGCTGTTAGTTTTTGTAATCTATACCATTCAAAGAAGTAAAATCGGGGTTTATATATGCAATGGAAGAGTTTATAACTGGGATTTCTATCATTTATATTTATAATAATCGCCCACCTTTTGTAAAGTTAGACTTTTAATTGATTGTGAGAAACCAACTGATGATTTTTGTCGGAAATGAAATCCTATTTCTTTATAAATTAACACTGGGTTTCTTCTCCCAGTTTTTAAGTGCATTTCGGAACATTATTTTTTCAGGGGTACATACAAGGATTGTATTTATTATCCCAAAGAACCTCTTGAAACACTTTCCAGCACTCAGCATCTTTCATGATTTTAAAACAGTAGTAAAGTCCTCTGTTTAGTTTTTTGTTTCCAATTTCATAGTTCTTGAATCCATCAGCTTGCTTTTAATTCGTTTGTAATATGGGTTGAGTTTTTTTTTTGTTAATATCAGCTACAAAGACTTAATAAATTACTTGAATATTTAAAAAAGTGGTAAGTGCAGATGGTAAACAATCAGAACTCAACTGCATAGTTAAATGTTATAAAATTTAAAGAAGAAAGAGGGTAAGCTTACCCCTTAGCACTGTAGTAGGCAGGTAGGTCAGATAAGAAAAATTAGAAAGACAGAGAAAAATAGGGAGAAGTGAGAGAGAGAAAGTAAGAGAAAGAGAGAGAGAAATTGAGGAGATATCGTTACCACCACGCCAAAAACACAAATCTACTATTCTTATATTCTTATACCTAGAAGATTCGTGTTTTTGGTGCGGTGGTAACGATATGGGAGAAAGAAACTTAAATTTTCTAAACATCGTGCGTTCCGGCTCAACCCTACTTACATTAAAAAAAAGGAATAGAAAGAAGACACCCAGATTCGTGAAAGATATTTCCTCTCTAAACTATCCTTTTAACCCTCTCTCTAAAACAACCATTCACTAAAACTCCAAAATCGCTTCAGTTTAGAGTCAACTTTTCGGACACGATACCATCACCTGCGGTCCGTAATCTATTTCATACTAATAGACACTCCATCTATAATGCACACTCTCATAAGCTCTCTCTTGTTTGAAAGACGTTGTCTGCAGAGGAATCCCGCTGATGGTGCTATCACGTGTAGAAGAAGGCAAACAACAGAGGCCATTGTGGCTCGATTACAGTCATAGAGAAAAGCAAATGATTATTGGCGCGATTGAAGGCCTTTAGCGGAGTGGAGTTGACACTTTCCTGCCCTTAGAACACCTGTCAAACGACCATTAGGTGAAAAGGGGGATTTTGGACCGGCTATCATTTGAATTGGGGAACTCCCTCCCCTTAGGTGAGGATCGTTTTTCACAGTCAAGAGGCAGGTCGGATTGCTCAAACGGCCGTAACCAAGCTTTTGTTTCGGGAGGGTTGATTTTATGGAAATTTCCTCTAAAAGTAGTGTTTCACTTTATTTCGAGAAAAGTTTCCTTGGAAATTGTATTTTCGAATTCATCATCTTTAAGGGGAAAAAGTTATAAATAGACCTCAAAATTTCGAGGGCGGCTTGGGGTCCTCTCCCAGGAAAATTTCTTGAAAGTTTATATTTATATAGTAGAACTTTTACACCAAAGTGGGGGACTAGGGTTTAAAGTTTATATTTAATAAAATATAAGCTCAAATTTTAGAAATTTGGCACTTTAAAACCGGGTTTTAACTCGTTTTTTACACTTAATAAAAATTTTGGAAGGGGCAAATTTGCTCGCGCCCCCTTCTGAAGTTATAACGCCCACCGAGGAGGTGCACCCGGGAGTTTGCAAACCACTGGCTTAAGAATTGAACCATCGTTTTTTAAGATATTAATGAATCTGAAGTTTTAATGATAAAGAAATAGGAGCCGCACACTTAGTGTTAATTTACTCTAAAATTTTCCATAAGAAGTTTAAAAAGGGATATAATTGTTTTCCTTCTTAAGATTATTTTAATGAAAATATCTCAGGTGGAATTACTTACATAGTAAAATTTTCCTTCCTTTTAATTACACTCTAAATAAACAATATTAAGTAACATAATATTAAAATAAATTATTATCTTTAAAGAAAAACTTAAAATTTTATAAAATGAAAAGTAAAATATTTTATTAAAAGGTTACTTAAATAGATCAGGTAGAAACACCTAGATTTCATTTTTATTTTTCAAATGCCTTCTAAGACCTTTTTGTTCAGTAATATATTCTACGGTTATACGGAAATACCGGTCAATGTAAAAACCGGCCAGTAAAAATCAAATTTATTACATGGATAACGCTATATTTTTTTGACCGGAATTTTCTGACCGGTTTATACATTGACCGGTATTTTCGAGACACTATATTCTAAAGGTTGAAAGTTTCACCAAAAATTAAGATTAAAAAATCCTTATTTTTTTTCTATTGAATCCATTTTAATGATGTATTTCCCCACTTCGCTTTCTTCAACAAATAGTACTGCCCTTAATATTCAATTGTTACAATGATGACTTTTACGATGATACCACAAATGTGTTTTTTTATGGTTATAAACTATATTTAAGCGATTGAAAACTTTAGTGATTTGTAAGGTATGATTCACATCTTAATTGACAACACAAGTATCTTCTTAAGATGTATCAAATCATGAACATTTGTCTTCCTGGAAAAAAAAAGATTCGGAAAATTTCCTTGGAAGCTCTTTTTTCGAATAGTAAATTACAGCTCTTCAGCTTAAGAATTGGCGAAAGTTGTCTCAAGTAAGTGATTGATGCAGTTGATTACAGAGGGAGCATCGCTGAAGCGAAGTATCTCTGTATGCTTGGATAATTTTGAGATAAAATAAATCCGTATGTATGTGTGCAGAATTTATTCTTTGAAATAACAATCGAATCTTTTGTGGGGGAGATTTGATTCGCTCTTTTGACGAAGAAAATTGAACCTTTGGTGTAAACTGGGAGCATACGGAAACCATCGATTGAAAAGAGATTTTAAAGACTGATAAGTATTGATAATTAAAAATACTATATTTAAACAAAATGTGCAATGGATTTTTTTATTTTACTGAAATTTCTAAAGTATAAATATCGTAATCTTGAATAATTTAAATTACAATGTTAAGCTTGTGCCCAATCAGAAATAATCTTATTTGAATTTCAATTTGAAAGGAGAATATGTGTATACTATATACATATTTCTTTCTTTCTGCTCTATTTCTTTTGTGTATTTGCTGTTGTTGTTAATAAATTCTTAAAAATTCTTATTCTTAAAAAAATACATAAGTGATATAAAACCCTTGATTAATTAGAGAATAAAATATTACGCCATATGCCTGATATTGAGCCAATAAGGAAATAAATGCCCTTATTATTAATTACTGATAAAAACTTGGTTTAATAAAATTGCAGAATTTTAGAACCACATTAAAGCGGGAAATTTTTTTGAAGTGTTGAGAACCCATTTCTCAATCACAAACAGCTACATCTCACAAATCATGTATAGTTCTGTTCAAATTCACTAAAAGAGACTTCATTTTTCATAGGAAAATTTCAGTTTCATTATGCATTCTCAAAAGTGGATATTGTTATAATTTTTAGTGCAGCGTACACTGTAAAAAAATTCGTCTCTTTACATATTCATTTTCATCTTTTTATGAATTTTTTTCACGGATTCATTCTGTAAACTAGAAAACGGAAATTTTACCGTTAATTTCTTCACAAACTCATACAGTGTATTCTTACGTCTAATACAAACTGTATCCTTTTCATTTTTATTTTTACAGGGTTAAAGTAAGATTACTTCAGATTAAAAGTTTTATCGTTTAAATGTGAATAAACATTATAAATATTCTTAAATAACATGAGTTAAAATCCACAGAACTGCTTTCTTCTAACGTGCACGTCCGCCGAGAAAGAAAAACTTTTTTATAATTGAGATCATTAAAAAATACATTCACTATAAGTATTTTTAAATGTTTTGGAAATCCTTATTGAGAACTAAGTAAACAGTTTCAGATAATCTTAAACCATAAAAGTAATCTAAACTTATTTTCCTTCATTTACTTGATTAAATTTTTATATAAAATATTTTCTACCAAACGTTGTTAACTAATCTAGCCTGGTGGTCAAGACGCGGGAATTCAAATCCAACGGTTACGCGATTGAATCCAACCAAATTCAATGATTGTTTATTAAAGATTTTTTCAGCGCATTTATTTTTTTTTCGTGTTTTGTAGTGGAAAATATTTCTGGAAAAAATAAAGCATAAAAATACCTTTTTTGCGGTTACCCTGATTTTTCTTTGAATTAACAACAAAAAAATGTTCGCCTCATAATATTGAATCGGATTAAATTCTAAAATAATATTAATAAATTACACATTTTTGCTTAAGTAAATATTTTAACATTCCTACAAAGAAGAAACGAAACATCCCTCAAATGACGGAAAAAGAAAATATGGACGTTCCCTAAAATAACGGAAAAAGAAAAAACGAATGCCTTCTTAAGTGATGGAAATAATCCGGCAGCAGTGCTGTCGAGAAACTTCCGTTTTAAATTGATTCAGTGTGTGAAGTTAAAACGTTGTCAAAGTTTGTGTACCTTTGTTTAATACGAAATTTTATTTTTGTTTTATTTAACGGTGACCACGACTTTATTACCAACACGAAATTATCCTTGTGTGCTAAATGTTATAGAGACTAGCATAAAGACAATTGCAAGCTAACCAGGTAACGGATGACTACTATTTAACAAAATACTATTATTTAAACACCTTAAAATAATAATATTCTTTACCTGCGGTTCACACAAATTTAATTGGGTTTGATAGCTGGAATAAAGCTGAAATACTATTTCAAGAAAAATACTGAACGTTGATTGAAACAAGACATCCACCACGCAATGTGTAGCCACAAAAATCCGCAGTCCATTTACGAATATTAATGAATGAACACAATGGCAGCAATGCTTTATTTGTTGAATAGATGATAGCGTGACATTGGATCGAACAGACATAGCAGGCTTATTGGCGCCTATCAATTCACTGTGTCACGAAATTTGAACACATCGGTGAGAAAATTTTATTGCATTATCAACTAATAGTAAGGTGCTTGAGAAATGCTAGAAGGGTTTCCGGATGATTTCTGCAGGTTATTGCCACGGGCAGATTTTTTTAAGTGTAGAAAATTTCTTTTTATAGAAATTATAAAAATTAAATTTATTTTAGTCTTCACAACATTGTGCATGTTGTTCTATAAAATTAAATTACGAGTGTTCTGTTTTATTGATTTCTCTTTGTTAGTACGATTTCCAATCAAAATAACTAATATACAAGTACAGTTACCACCACTAAAATAGTAGTACTTTTTTTAAAATAAGTACATAGTATAATTTTCCCGTCGTGGGTTGCTTTAAAATTGATCTAGATGACATTGCATTGACAATGCAGGATGTAGGAATGCAAAATACTGTAGCTTCATACATTAGGGGATTTTCATAAATTATGTGAGGTGTTTTTTCCAAAATCTGGATCCCCTCCCCCTTGGTGAGATTTAGTGAGATTTTGCTGGATCCCCCTTCCCCTAAGTGAGATTTACCTATAACTTTTTACTTTTCGATGAATTTAAAATTATTACGTAATATTTTTTAGTACACATGAACGGGACGCCAGAGTCGCCCAGGTGTATGTATCACATGCTTTTATGTAATAATAATAAAATAATAAAGTGGGTAGTCTTTGCAGTTTTCAGCAAGAGAAAATTGGATCCACTTAGGTAATCTAGAAAATCGAATAACTTTTCTCACAAATAATATCCATTATTAAATTATTATTTTTTTTTTGAGATTTTCTTTTTTTCTTATTTGATCAGAAATTTAATCATTATCAAAACACTGATATGTTTTCGTAAACGTGTAACACTTTATACGTTGTATAATTGCAAACTACGAGGTTAGCCGCCATGGAATATGTAACATCCCTAGGACTGCTTTCGGCTAGTTTTCTCTATGAAAAAAACTCTTAATCTTTAAACTTTATAGTTTACCTAAATAAGAAGACACACTTAACATAATTTATTGTTTTATAATCTCTTTTTCAAGATATTTAACATTAAAAATTATTTTTCTCTTCTTTTAGAACCCAAACTAAACCATATCTCCAATCCCTTAATTCCAATAGCATCCCCCCTGGGATGCTATATTTCAGACAGTTTTACGAATTTTTAAGGGTATTTTATATTTATACTATAGGGGATGCGGGGTAAACCTTCAGTACAATTATTGTTAGAGCAACTGACAAAAAGCTCTACACTATAAAAAAAAGTCGTCAAAAATGACAGTAAAAGATGCCAGAGATTTTCTGTAGTAGGGGATTTCTCTGTCAACTTGAGTATTTATATATGCAGAAATCTTCTGTCAAATTTTTCTGTCAAAGCATTTTGGAACCTACGTAAACCACTAAAATTTCTGAAGTTAGGAGAAAATGAGACACCAGATTGTAAATAAAAAATACGTAGTTAGCTCTAACCACGCTGTGCAAATCACTAGCTCTGTAAAACAAATTCCTAATCAACTTAACTCAAAATTCACTAAACACACTTAGCCCATGTAAATGATTAAATACTAAATTCTCGGAACTGCTAAAATGAGTAACTGAAAGATGAATGGAGCAAATAAATGGTTTGGGGAACTCGAGCCAATAATGGAATGAGTTAATTTGGTAGAATCTTTTTTTGTGAATGAGAAGTCTTATCACACACACGGCCGTCAACTTGGACCGGTTCGATTCAATTCACCCGAGGGGGCGGGGCGGGTGAGGTGAGCAAAGAAATTAAAGGGGAGTTGTTCCCCAAAATACAGGCTTCACTCACACCTCTGCTTCGGGGGCTGTATACGAATTTACAAGAGATGTGAAAGGTGTCAGGTTGGTTCGTTAATTAATGAGTTAGATTTCGTTTCACTCTGCTTGTCGGTTAAGCTCGGAGTGTTCAGGGATACCCTGTGTCATCGATTTTTCAAAATGTATTTTTTTGAAAAAACATTCCATCCAATAACATTTTTTATTGCTTCTCGCACTTTGAAAATTGTTTATTTGAAAAGGGTTTAGGTCCATTGGAGGTATAGGGGAGACCGGGATTAGTTGGAAATTTTTTTGTTTTTGACGTAAAACTCTTTTGCTGTAATACTTAGAGATAATTTGTTTTATGCAGTGGGTAGGTTAACCTTTGGGTTAAAAATATCCGTCAGGTTTTTGAATTTTAACATGTGTTTAACTAATCTAAAAATTAATTTAAAAATAAGCTCTAGACAATGCTAAGTAGTCTCACACCCGGAGTGAGTTGGCATAAGCTAATTTACATATTTATATTTAATAACATGACAGTTTTTGAAAAGAAGTTTTGTTCGGCCATATTTTTTGAACTTTCTTCTCATTTAACCTTTCCGAGAAAGACCCTGTAACCCTTCTTGATCCATCCAAATAGCTTTTAAATTAAAATATTTAAATTATAAAGGGTTCTACTTATTATTCGATTCCTTGTCCGCCATACTCTCTATCTCTTCAGCTTCGCTTTCGATCTTAGATAACTGTGCTAGTTAAAATAGCAGTACACTTTCTTTTCAGCCACGGTTGATATTGTGTTGCTCTTCTAATAGCTATGCCAAGTGACCTCGTATACCAAACTGTACCAACTAGCCCCACGGCGTTGTCCAAAACCACCATAATTGATTCCCCACAATTCCAAACATTTTAAACGTAAGGTTATGATACAAGCATGGATCCTCAGTAAACCTCTCTTTCAAAAACTGTCATCAGCAATGCTTTAATTCAATTTACGAATTCACCAGATAAAAAAAATTAAGGTTGAAAAAGTTTACTCGTCAGAGAGAAAAACAAGTAATCAGGGGACTTTTCTTCGTAAAGCTTCGAAACAGACTGAAATTTTGGTCGAAATTGTAATTTTATGTAGTACTCTATCTACCATCGAAATTTCAGTGCTTGGCTCCTTTGTGGAAAAAATTAGATTCCAACTATCCCCGAATGCCAACTAACCCAGGTCTCCCCTATGATATATTCATTTATGTATCAAATAATTAAACATAATAAATAATTCAATTAATTTGATTTCCAAAATATTGAAACACTTTTGAGTCAATAATATTGATTTATTCCTTTTAGTAAAATCTATAAATTCAAAACTATTTTTGTAACTCGAAGATTTTTACGGAAAATGCCGTTAATTAGCGTTGTCTGGATTACCCGTGTTACACCAATACCCTCTAATGTGTTTCTAAAACCTAATATAGAAGTCAGTTAACCTAAGAATAAAAAATATTGCGATTAATATAGAAGAAATGGCTGTTTTTTCTGAAGCGTGATCCTCCATTTTGAACCCTTGCCACGCCTCCCTGCACAATATTTGAAGAATTTTTATTTTTTGAATTTTTATTCTGCCACAACCGGAATCGGAACTTCAGAAAAACTAATACTCATAATTGTAACAGAAATCGCACGGGGGCCTATTTTCTTACCATTTACCCACCACACTACCTCTCCGCTAAGCGAAGTTTGCTTTTTTTGGTGGTCCCCCAGCTTTGAGGTGTTTCAGCATGAATAACTACCGTTCATTTCATCATGAATAACTGTGACCGACTCCTTTGAATTTTGATCGAAGGGGGTGGGCACTGACACCCTTCTCCCTTTTTCAAACCTCCGTTCGGATTATTAGAATCAGCTCAAATGAGCCTTTTGTTGATTAATCATTAAGTGATTGATTATAAGTGAAATATAAAGTTATTATCAATAAGGTGGGGAGCACGTGATTTTTATTGGTGGGTTTAGTGAAAAGAATATGAAAAATAATCAAATTATACTAGCAAAATTTTTCTATTTCTCAAAATTCTTGTAGGAAAAAAAGTACTTTTTAAATTAAATTTCATTTTAATGCACATAGTTATATGAAAAGGAATTTTAAGGTTGCTTTTTTAAACATATATGAAGATGATTAAGAGTGTTATAAAACTCATAATTAAGTATTTCCAAATCTATTAATATCTTATTCTTTATAACTTTAATATCTATTGCTGCATGTATATTTCTGTGTTGTGCTTTAAGATATATAAGTTAAGACAAAAACAATGTGAATTTGGATTTTTATTTCTCCTTGTTACTTGAATTAAATAAAAGTGTTTAGCCACTATTAATTGCTGATATGGTTACATAATTTCTAGTAAATTCAGAAGAATTATTACTTTGTAGTTATCGATATTACTTGAACTTTTGTAAATCGATGGATATTTTTTAACATTATTTTCTTATAAAACTTATAAATAACCACAATAAGGCTCTTAATTTGGGATAAAAGCAATTAAAATTCACTCAAGGTACTTAAAATTACTCACTAAAGTAAGGAAGTGAAATAAATAATAATTAAGCATTAACTTATTTTAACAGAATCTACCATAAGGGCACATCTTCAACAATGAAAAATATGCGAAAAACCCTGCTTTATTTGAATTAAAGAGCAATGAATCATGAAGAAAATCGTTGTTCAATAACATAAAGAGTCCATTGCTCAAAGACTAAGCTTGTGTTTTTGTCAACACGCATCTAGTGGTTAGACTATGATGGATTGATTTGGATCGGTTCCAACTCTTAAACTGGTGTAAGCTGTAAGTGAAAAGATCTGTGTTATCTATGCTTAGTAAGCAAATGTCTGAAATTTCAGTGATGAAGCTAGAGATAAACCAATAATGAGGATATGATGTGATACTTTGTATATTTATTTGCTTAGTAGAAACTTCATGTGAGGAATCATAATACTATTTTTAGTAACAGTAGGTAGTTCTATTTTTGTTTAAATTTTTAGTATTAAAAATAGGATTATTAAAAATGTGCTGAATCTATCTCAAAACTCATGTTTTCTATACTTTAAAAGAAAACTTTAGTATGAATTTTCTTCACAATTTTTCTTTTCCGTTATTTTTTAAGATTACTAAGCATAATGACTTACGCTAGTTAACTTACCAAACGCTGTTTCATAACGCATTTCATATTTTTTTGTTTCATACCTAGGAAAGCAAATTCCAAAATTTAACTGAATTTATGTTTCGAATTATATTTACTCTATACATTTTACGCTGTTTTATTTTATTCTGAAATACATTTTTAAAATTCCGTTTTGACTTATCTAGAGTAAACATTTAACATTCGTTGTAAATTTAATTTAATTATTTATTTATTATTACACCATTATTTAAATTTCCTGTGTTTGGTTGTGACAAATAGACTTATTTATTGCAACTTGTGAAGGTAAATTATTTTAAGTTATAAAAAGGGGAGGATGTTTCGCGTAAAAGTTCCACTTTAATGCTTTTGGCTTTATTTACTGCTACCTGACTGCGCTCAAAGAAGAATTCCACCATCCAGGGGGGCGAAAGTCTAAGTTTCTTTCTTTAGCTGCTGTTTCAAAGGGCAAATTTTCAAAAATTTGTTCCTTGAAAACAGTCCCCCTTTTCAACATGGACCCACAAATAATTCATTGAAAAACTTTTGCTTTGTGAGGGCTTGTTAGAGTGGGAGTACTATGTAATGTTGAGTGAAAGGAGAACCCCCCAAAACAAAAGTCCTGACTTTCCTGAAGTGAATATGATCAACCCCATTGATTTTAAAAACCCGGCGCACTATGTTTTGAACACATTTCTAACACTTACCAAACATATTTAGAACACTACAATCTGGTGTTAATTCTACCTGACAACACATCAAAAGTGTCGTTAATTTGAGGACATAAAAGTGTTTTTAATAAATGTGTTTATTTTTGTGTGGTGCGTTTGCAGTGTGGACTTCAAAAGCCATCGCATCGTTTGAAATGCAATTTAATAGCCGGAAACAATGGTAAAGGGGCAAGTCATCCACACAGATAAGCTCATCTTCATCTAAATGAACTTGTCAACCCTCCACCGCAGAACATCTCAACCTCCACCTTCCTAACCCTTCCGCTCAGCAAAGACGTCCCCAAATATTCCGGAAGAAATCTCTTAAACGCTTTATTAATGGCTCTGGATTCTTGGTGCGCAACAAGATGGAAATGAATTCCGGCAATAAATAATTCCATTAGGCTGGCGGGGGCCGCGGAATGCAATTTCGGGGCCGGGGACGTGCTGCCCTTTGTGACGCCCGACGTCACGTGGGGTGTAATGGTGACTGTTTGCGATTAAGTGACATCGCCCCGCACATGCCCCGCATTCTCAGGGAAATTGAGTTTGCCGCCGCTTTTTTGCCACCGCTTCGTCATTGTGTGGTGGGGATTTTCTTCGGTTAAGAAACTCTGCGTATATGGGGTTTTGATGGGGTCGAGGTGATTCCCAGGGATGCTTGGAGGGAGAGTGGTCCAATTCCGCCGAATTTGGTTTCTAGTATAATTGCGTCTGGATTCTGTCTGTCGAGAAGGCTTTTTTGAGGTTGCTCGTACAGGCCAGTTATGGAACTTATGTCTTAAACAACTATTATACGGTTTAAAAGGATCCACAAATAAACCCCAACCGATGCTTATTTCAAAATTTGTATTTTTTCGAGTTAGACCAATGTCATTCTGGCAGCTCTTATTCACAATATGAGTAATTCAAAAGCCACGATAGTTAATAGAAACCGATGAAGGTTAATGAATTAGACTTACCCTTTAGAATATTTTTAAACAATTTATTACTTATTTATAACTAATTATTGTTTTATTTTAAATTTTATTCTTTTCTATAGGTTAAATAATATGGAAGAAGACAGTCTTAACTCTAAAAATCTTCCAGATAAAAGTTAAACTCCAGGTAAGGTTTTATTTAAACAACAAAGGGCATTAATATGTGTTAGAAGCTAACTAAGCGAAATATTATGTATTACACTGAGAAAAATGCGATTTCAAATCTGAGTATGAGTAAATCTTTGATTATGAAACTGTTTGTTTCACATAATAAAAACTAAATTCTTTCAATTTTTAAAATACCAGAAATACTAAGTCTCAAACTATTCATTTGTCACCACTAAAATTATTTGCATTTTTGTTTAATCTTTGCAGTTTATAATATTTATCTTAATGTAATTGCTCCGTTATGCTTGGATTTAAAAACGTGATAGCCCGTCTCGCTCAGATGTGGCATCACACTCTAATTACAAGTAGACAATCACATTTTGTTCAAAAATACTGTTTCATCTTCGAAAGGGGTAATTTTGACGAAGACCGTGATGTATCATTTTTGAGTACCTGCATATTTTCAGAAATGACTTTATGCATGTTTCAAACTTGAGTAAATTTGATTCGGAGGCAGTTTGAGTTTGTGAAATACTCAGATTTGAGTGTTTTTTATTCAGTTTTGAAAATGCCGTTTTAAGAGTGTAGGTACTCTTCTGCTCTATAACATGCAAAGTTTTCATTTTGATTACGCCATAAAAAAAAGAATGATTTCAATCGTTTGGTCATTTTCTTAAGTAAGATATGCAAGATTTTATCTACATTTTTTAACATAAAATTGAAAAAAAAATAATACATTTAAAACTAGAAGCTCTGGAGCGGTCATTTTGACGGTTTTGCGTTTTTAAATCTAAATATTTTCAAAAGTATTTGAGATACGCACTTGTGCTTTTATGACTTTTCCTAACTTATGCTGTTATTCATGTCGTTCAAATTTGGTTCAGTTCGCATGACGCGTTCCAGAGGTATTAAGAGAACTACCTAGAACTCTCAAAAACGTCATTTTGACGTTCAGGCGTTTTGCGCGTTTCTTTCTTCAGTGATCGCTTAAATTATGGTTTCTATGCTTTCTTAGATTTATATCACAAGTCCTTGAACAAATTCATATTATTTTTCATGGTTTGGCAGATGTAAACGATCAATATATCTTCGTATTTCAAGAAACCTCCTGACTAAAAGCTTGATGTTTCCCAGGCTCTTTTTACCATTATTACCAGGAAAGATTTATTATTTCCTTCTTCCAGAGAAGAAATAAAATTCATTTCAATCCAAACTACTATGATTTATCTGGGTTTTTTTTACGTGGGGAAGATACATTTATGCAATAATTCAGTCAAGATACTTCTTTTGATGATAATATATGATAGTCGATTCATTGAAACGCGCTCAGATTAAATTTCGAGTTCATTTGGCCTACAGAATTGTTCGAAATGTCTCGTAGAAGGAGATATCTTACACAAGAGGAAATTTTCGCAGAATAAACAAAATTTCTGAAAATGAATCGGAGGGTAGCATGTCAGATGCATCGATAGAGAATGGAGTAATATATCCTCCCCAAAATAAAAACAAACCCTGTAAGTGAAAGCAGTGAGAGTGAAGATGATAGTCCTCAAGCAACTAATATGATAAACAATGTTCAGAATCCTACAGGTATGTAATATATTTTCTAAACGACCCCTTTTGCGCGAGCTTGACGCTAGTGGATTAATAATGTCAAAAAAACGTCGCCCATGCCAAAAGTCACAAAGTGCGGTCAGAATAAAACATCTGATATGTGCAGTAATTGTAAAAGATATGTGTGGGTGGAAAATGCGCTAAAAATGCTTCAGATGAAATAACGCATTGATTGTGAGAATAATGTAAATGAATAATCAGTTTTCTTTCCTTAACAACCGATTTCAAAATATAAAATAAAAAAAATTTTATAAATCACATAATTGTTGTTATTAATGTTTTCTCAATGTATCAAAAGCAATAGCAAAGTCAAAAAGAACATTTTTATGCATAGAAAAGCGTAACGTCAATATGACCGTCTTTGAGGGTTGTAGCTACCCGAGCTACCCGGAGCTTCTAGTGTTAAAACATAGTACATTACATTTTTTCATTTAATGGAAGAATTCTATATTTTTTTTCATCAATTGTATGCACAACTGCATAGTATAAATTTAATTTTTTTTCAAATTGCATATTAATGTTATAAAACATTTAATTGAACATTAAATTAAATTAATAGCTAATTATATAAAGAAAATATATTGTGCATGTTGTTAATAATTACATAAACATAATAAAGGGCAATAATTATATAATAAAGTGCAGGTATTGAATTTGTAGTACATCTTATTCCTGAAGTATAAAATTATCTAGAAATATAAAATAAGGTACTATAGTTTAAAATTTAAAACACTTAAGAGGTGAAGTTTTATGTATTTGAAGTAATTAATTTTTTAAAGTTTCTAATAGCTTTTCTGAGGAAAAAATCACTCATCCTTTTTAGAATATGACGCTCAAGTCAATCTCTAAAGCAGGAAACAATTGAATCGTAAGCTCTCTCCTTATATCTGTTCATGCTTGTTTGATGTCTTTATAATCTGTGAATGAAATGTCTGTAACAGTCATGCATCCTTTGTTTGGAATTTTGATTAAGATCAGTTCATCTTATTTCAAAGCAGAACTCTTGCTCAAATGAACCTTTACAACAAGTGTAAACATTGTTTTTTTTAATTTTTAAAAATTATCTTCAATTTTTTTTTTATTAAAATTATTCATTTTTATTAAAACTTTTTATTATATTTTCACATAATTGGGTATTGAATAATGTTTGGGGGAAAACAAACTATTTAACTAAATTTAAACAAAATTTATTAATTTTTCTCCATTAATCAAAAGCTAATAAAATATGTACTTTATAAATCTGAAAACTTAAGCTAAATTGAATCTTATAAAAAGCTGACCAAGAAATGACCTAGACCTAATCCCTATTATTATCATTAACATTTAATTTAATTTTTCCCACCATATTGTTGCAGAACTAGTAAGTCATAGGACTATTATTACGTGAGATCGTGTTTATTTTTATGATGAACGAGCATGTGAACTGAGTTCTAATATTTTGTTTGGAAAATTAAAAAGAGGAAGATGCAAGAGTTTGAAAGATTTGTGATTAATTTTGAATAGAGAGTTTCAGAGAATATTGGTGATAGAGTTGCGAGTAATTCTGTCCTTGTGTATCTTTTCCATACCTTTTCCTTGTAAATAGTTTATATGTAAGTATCTAAATTTATATTAGGATTGGATTTGGAAGCGCCCTAACAACCAGCCTTACCAACCTAAAGGTTTTAAGGCTATGGGTCGAGTTGGCTTGTGAATTATATTCATTTAAGTGAAAAAATTTTATTAACCCGTTGGGACGCGCGGGGTCATTTTAATAACCCCAAGCTCTCATTGACTTTCGTTTTTACGGAAAACTACCCATCTGTGCATTCCTTTCTTATCAGTAGCTGAGTTTCTGACCCTTATCTACATGCTAGAGTGAATTCACGGAATTCCATTCATTCTTCAGCCCCCCACACCCACTTTCTTTGTTACTGGGGCTATGGAATGACCCCCGCGACGCTTTTCGCTAGTCCTGCATATCACTTCTTTCGCGTGCGAGATGCAGTGTCAGGGCTCGATTTGAGGTGGTTTTTATATTTTTTATGTATTTTTGGAAATGTATAAAAAAGATAAAGTACATAAGACAATTGGCGCTAATGCTTTCGTTTTTTTTATACAAAATCAACTTAGAATTTAATGCTACTCAAAGAAATTCATTTAGATTTAATCTAACTTGTTTTTCTTTTCAAAGAAAACTTTGGTTACAGACAAAAAACGTTAGTTTTCTCTTTGACTTTTATGTAGATTTCTTAGAAAAGTATCAGTTTTTGATTGTTAGGATCACAGGATGAAAATTATGAGTGATTACAGAACAAATGAGTGAATAAATAGAGTTTAAACAATGAACTTAGAATGGAAATAGAAAAATATCAGTTCAAATGTCTAAAAATTTATTGTTCCAATTAAAAAAAAAATTTAACTATGTAGAAAAGAGCTAAAAGGGTTGGGGTTATTTCATAACCCCCGCGAGTCTCAACGTTCGCCCGGTAGGCGCGAGTCCCACCGGGTTAAATCTTGCCTATACAAATCTCAACCCTGTTTGCTGTTATTAGTGAAGTTGTTACAATATTACAAACGCAAGATTTAAAAACTAAAATGTCTAAAACGTCCCAAGGTACACAAGACGAGCGAACAAAGCCTGAAACTTTCCAGCAGAGTCAAGTGGCGAAGGCGGTCATAAATCACACACGCTACCTCAAATAATAGCCCGCTTACTCCCCAGAGGCGGACACAGCTGCCCTGTAATTAAAACCCGAAAGGTACAAATTACGGCCCCCCGATTCACAGCTTTCCGGTTTCCAGGGTCGCATCCGGTCTGGGATTTGCAATGGAATCTTATTCGATTGACAGCTGCACCGCTCTCGGTTACTCGAATCGAATAATGTGCGAAGAACATTTTGATGAATATTTTAATCGGAGGCGAAAGCTATTGTTTTGAGGAGAATCCATGGAGGGAGAATCCTAATTAGATTGGCAGATCTCCGAACTAAAGCCCTCCAAAATATCTTATTCAGTCCTAGTTATTGTTTCAGTTTAGTCAGTTATAGTTTTGATAAATGCCTATACGAGAGGAAAATATTTTTTTAACTATAAATATCTGATAAAAGAATCACCATTTGAAACAGAATTATAAGCGTATTTTTTAACTATTAATGTTATATTATTAACTAATGGTATTATCAATATAAGGTCTTCCCCCATTCTTGTTTTCTTGGTGAAATTATAACTCCAAACCCTCTCCATTTTAAATGATTAAACTACAGTTCTTGTAAATATTTAAAAATAATTATATTGTTTCAAAATTTTTAGATCTTAGTATTAGGTGTATTATACCGATAACCAGAGTCAGTTATGATTGAAATATTAAATTACTTTTGACAAGCGTATTATTGTCATTAATAATTCAATTAAAAATTTGTTTCTTTTCGAGGAGGCTATAATACGTTATATTACAATAAACACAAATTTTTAAAACAAAATTCAGGTTTACAAGTGCATAAAAAATATTTAATAACCGCTTACATCTATCTCATTATACATTACAATATTGAATCTGAAAAAAAACCCCGCTTGATAGAGCTTTACTAAACTTATAGTTACAAAACATTAAAATTCTAATAAAAACTTTATTTAATTTCCCAAGAGTGAGATAAAATTTATATACAGATCCATTACAAAATAGAAATAAGAATGGGATCATTATCTTCATGAAAAACATTTTTATTACCAATGCTTTTAAATTACATTATTATGAGTTATTTCAGCATTCTATACTCCCAGGTTCACTTCAACTGCAAGAGCTAAAAACATGCAGCCATCAAATTGACCTTTTAACATAAATATGATAATTACTTTTTCAATGATAAAAATAGGTAGTATCTAGTAGCTCTCTTTGTGAAAATAGTAATAGAGTTCGGTTTCACTGATTAAAAATCCAGGGAAACCTATTTCATATTTTTCTGCAGATGTTTTACAAAATGAGAAATAGGATTTTAAAACGGATTCGGAACTTGCAATTTATAATTTTTTTAGAATGATCCTCTTTGTTAATGAGGAAAGGGGTCAATATGATGATGAATTAATAAGTAGCGTGTTTCTACAGATTTTTTACAACTTATAGTCAGAAAATTTACTATAAATGAACGAAAATTTCTCAAGAAAAATATGCATCCAGAAGTAATGAAGCAATTTAGTTAACTCATGGTGGTATAGAAAGAACTTATGGTAGTTTAGAAAGGCTTAGAAACATATGGTAATAAGTCCAAAAACCAAGTTTTGGGGTAATCGAAAAAAACTGTATACTATAAGTAATAAAATTTTCTTTGTATAACCACCAAACTTTTACTGAAAAACACATTACATTCAAAAATATTTTACAATTGAAAAAAATGATGGACTTATTTCGTTTTTCAACCTTATGAAATTTCAACTGAAGAGAATCTTAAATAAATTACATTTCTTTTAAGATCCCAGTACAAGAGTCAGAAATTGAAAGACTCAGACAAATTAAGTTCAAAATTATTATGAAACTGAATCATTAAGGCACAAATTAAATTCAAAATTGAATTAAAAAATACAATGAATGGGTATCGATTTCGCAAATTCAAAATAACTACCCCTATAGGCAGATATATGCCTATAGGGGTAGTTATTTTCCCCCCTTTTCCACTCATGTGTAAAGCAAAGCTTGGAGATATTTTGGAGCAAAAAAAGTCAATTTGTAATTTTTTGGACTTATTCCCTTTTTCAAACTGGTGATTCAAATAATAAAATACATTTTTAGTGAACTTTTTTTTATTGGAATATTCGGTCTTGTTCTGTTCTTTCAATTTTGAGTAATAACAAAATGTTTAAAATAAAATTTACTCTCTTTTTAAGTATTAATAACAAAACAATTCTTGCTTGGCTAATTCCAATAGTGTATATCTTTAAAATATTAATCAATTGGAGAATTCACCATGCCAGTAAATTAAAAGCAAAAACTAAGTGTTACCATTCACCCCGTTTTACCGTACTATATTTCATTTATTTTTTGCATCAAATTTGACACAAAACGAGTTTAATAATGTCTTCATCTTCTATCTTACATAAAAGTATACACGAATACGATATCAAGCCAATAGCCCCCAATCTGAACACAGCAACACAGAAAAAAAACCCCGAACATACGCCCCAAGGAAGTGCACTGATTAGATACTTTCTTTCTTAAGCAAGGAGGGTCGAGGAGGGAATCCCCAATTGATTCGAATTTGTTAGTCCCGGAAAGTGGCAATCGTCTTGCGCCAGCCGACTTCTCGGTGGTATTTGTTTAAAGCCCAATTGGAAAGTGATCAGCGAAACTTTCCGTGACTATCCGCGTAATCAGCAGCGCACGCGAAGCAGCTGACTCTAATGGCGTTTTAACCATCTGCTGAATCGCGTTTGTAAATATAGGCTGCCGATTCGATTCTGCCGAGAAATACCGCGCGAGACCTAAATGCACTGCCGCCATCTTCGCACGCTGGTAGTCAGCGGAAAGTCACAGGGCAATTAGAAGACTCAGTCTTAAGAGATATTATCTAATCGTGGTTTGAGATTCGCAACATAATAAAACTTTTAAACCAAGAGTCGGCAACCAGCGAACCGCGAAAGGTTACGTACGTCCTGGACCACCAAAAATTTTCAATTTGAACGAATATTTTATTAATTTTCTATACAGCAGTTTATACGTTGCTTCACCACATTTATGAATATTATTAGAAAAATTTAACTTTTCCTTGTAACCTGTAGATTTTTAACTTCTAGGGGATCTTAAATCCCAATGTTAGAGTATATCTACTTTATTATACGCTCTCTTAATTTCCAGCTTCTTTGTAGAATCAAAATCTCGACTCGAATAAGTTTTGAGGATTACCATCATCAAAAATATTCGGGCCGTCCCCTCAAAACTTTTAGTTTCTGGTATATAAAGGCGTATTGTTTCACATTACAGCACTGGTTGAAGAATAAAATTTTGAATAATTGGAAAATTACTAACACATGTATTCCTGACACACCAAAACATAGTTAAACCTTCCTTTTAAAGGTCAAATTTCTAAAATTTTTCTCGGGGAAACCTCCATCCCATTTTTTGATAAGATACGTTCTATCTCCAAAAGTAGGGCCGAACAATACATTCATATATTGAATTCATTTATTTAAACGTAATATGGTTTTATTTGTTAAGAGGAGTGTTAGTGTAAGCAAACACCATTATCGGGAGGTAAACACGAATAAAAAATTGAAATACTAAGAAAAAAAATCCCTTTATTTACTAGTAAGAAACCTAAAGAACAAACTTAAAGTATGAAAATTAAAATTTATCCACGCTTTATACTAAATATAACACCGTTAGCGTGAGAAATGATCCAGAACTGAGCAACTTCTCTAAATCCAACCTAATTTGCAAGGCACCTTGTTAAGGTTAACAAATTGTATCGAATTAGGGCAGAAGGAAATGATCCCCGAGACACAGTCTCCTTTCCCCAATCCCAAACTGCTATTATTTTCCAATGCATGCATCGTGGTATAATTACTGGAAGGCGAGCACGCGAGTGTTGTCTCTGTGCCGTTACGTTGGCAAGGAAACAGCTCGACATGTTTCGCAGAACCCCACTGAACTCCACTTCAGAATGAAAAGAGAGGTTTAAAGATTAGAAAGAGGTACTAGTTGAAAAGATCCTCTGAAAAAATCCAACTAATATTTCTTGTTGGTTGAATGGGCTGATGCTTATTGATTGGGATTGATATCAACCTCTATGGTAATGCCTCCCTCGAATTTTTTACCCATAGCCTAATTTCAATCCTGAACCGTTTAATTCAAACTCTATACAAAAGGAAAATTTTACTCACCGCTAAAAAAGTTTCTGAAATTCGGATAGGAATGTCGTATAGTTTGTTTATGTATGAAAACACGTGATGGTCAATCGTCATTCCGGAAATCACAATCTTCTTGAATGATTGTGTTGTGAATAAACGTTAAGGCTATATCGAAATATTTCATCCAGTCATCTATTTCATGTTGGGTAATTCAACTCTTTAAATATAACCCGCTCGAAGAATAACACTTTTGTGAGAAATTATTTACTAATTTAAAGGGTAATAGATTTATAACTGTTTGAATTAAGATCACACTTGATTGCAAACACCTTCTTTAATGATTAAATTTTAAGTAAAATCTTAAATATCTGGCCTGGTTCGAGGCAAAAAACTCATGATAGGATTTTGAGTTTTATTTTTTTCGATTAAAAATCATGATTACTTTTGAGGGATACGGTTTTACTCAGATAATAATCGTTAATTCATGATGAAAAATATTTCGATCAAAAAGGAAGCAAACAGCGTTTTAACATATCCTTCACACCTCGCCCCAAAACCGCTAATCTAATAATTTTTCAAGAATAGGCGTTTTCTTCAGTAATTTTCAGAATAAAATATCTCTCTATTAGCAGTTTGGCGATCTTTCATGCAAAGATTTTTATTTTTTAATACGAAGAATAAAACCAAACAAAAATAAAGATAACAGATCGATAATCATTAAAATTATGCTCATCAGTAATGATTACGGTGCGAGTTTTTCTTTTCTGAAAGCTAAAAACGATGATCCGTGTTTGATGAAAAACGTTGAGTTTTAAAAGTGGCAAATAAAAATTTGATTTGATTTTGAGTTATTTCTCCGTTTCCATAATTATTAATTTCAAACCCTGAAATGTACCCTTTTTCAAATTAAGAATTTTGAAAGTAAAGGAGTAGGGTATGGAATTGGAAATTATAGAGACGTAAAAAAAACTAAAAATTAAGATACAAAATTTCATTCTCAACTTTTAAAAATCAGGCAGCGTTTTTAATCAAAAACAAAGTATCGTTTGGAGATCAGAAAATAAAAAACAAGTTTTAATAATTAAAGGTGGTAATAATTTTAATTAGGGTTTGAGAAATTAATAATTGTGGAGAAGGAGGAAAAAAACCCTTACCAAACCAAATTACCCAAAACCAGGCCCAAATTTTTAAGATTTTACTCAAATTTAATTATTAAAGCAGGTTTTGGAGATTAAGCCGGATGATTAAATTCAAACTCTGGTAAAGAGGGGTTATTTTAAGAACACAAGTTTTCAAACTTTATAATATATAGTTGGAAAAGACAAAAGGGAGAGTGTCAGGGGAGCAAATTTTCACTACGGCATTCTTCAACAAAATGAATGATCAAAACTTTATTCCCCCCCCCTGTTATCTCCTCTAAAATACTTATCCCTTCCTAATTCAGCGTTCAAGAGAGATTCTCAAATTTTAAGAGGATTTTTGTAAATAAAATTTTGTTTATTTTGTAAATTTACAATATACTTGCAGTTTTTACTAAAATTTTTTACTTAAGTTTATTCAAAGTGGCTGAATGCCTTTTAACGCCCCAAAACACCATTCTTCAGAACTCTACAAGAAGAATTTTTTCTCACCGCTTAAAAAGTTACCAAAACTCGAATAAGATCAAGTCAAGTTTACTGCACATTTACCGATAACACCTGCTGTACATTTCATGTTCATGACACTATCAAGTGTCGTGTGTTTTCTCAATATCAAGATAAACTCGCGTAGATTGTTAGTACCAAAATGAAAGTAGTTGGGGAAATAAAAAACGACTCAGTTGAGATTTCTGAAGAACTACTTGGGTTAGGAAGACAAATAAGGTGTCATTTTTCATGTCATAAAGTATTCTTTAAATGAAAAAAATTTCGAGTCCTTAGGGGGTCGTCTTCATATTAAACGAAACACTAACTTTTTTTTCCCCAATTATTATGCAATTTTCTGAAAGAGCATCCTCATAAACCCCCAAATACCAAGTTTCATTCAAATCGTACGGTAAATAAAGCTTTTACGTTTTGGGGGTCGTCTCCAGAGTGAGAAGGATTAATTTTCGGTAAACACTATTTCTTAAAATCGGTGGGATAGTAAGACTTTTATTCACCACTTTAATGTTTATTGAAAAATTTATAAGTAATTTATTGATATTCTATATCAAATTTGCTTTTTAATTTAAGTTATGGTGATTTAAATAAGGCGACTGTTTCCAGAAAAAGCATTCGCCGGTATGCATTTGGCAGCGGTATACGGTCCCTTAAAGAGTGGGAATTAGCGGAGTATTAAGCGGGAGTATTAGCGAATTAAAGAGTAATATAGCGGACTCTGATTGGTTGAAAAGAAATTCGCGTCATCGCTGGGAGGTTTCACTGGGAGAGCGATGACGCGAATTTCTTTTCAACCAATCAGAGTCCGCTATATTACTCGTTTCCTCAAAAACGAGAGAGCTGAAGTACTCGTTTGAAAATGATCGTTTCGATATCATTTCGATGTCGTTCTCGGTCTCGAATCGTTATCGACTCGTGTTAAAAGTTTCTGAATACGGCCCTAAGTTTCTATCGGATATGACGTCACGATTTTCGAAAAATAAAAGTCGTCGCAGAGGTATATGTAACTTTGGGTACATTTTATCAACTCCATGGAAGAAATATTTCTGTGCAGTTGGACACCCTCTCTCTGAATATCGAGACACCCTGTATATCGCGATTTGGATATCTGTTTCGATAAATCTTAGAATCTCTATTTAACATACACTCCCATATAATTTGAGCCTTTAATGCTTTGCATAAAGATGCAGTCTGGATGGCAATACAATGATATAAAAAAATACCTCACTTAATATTGGCTATTCTTAAATTTAAAAAGAAATAATTTGATTATTTTTACTTGAATAAACATTCCAATCGCTAAAGTAACAGTAGGGTGGGTTGGGGTAAAGTGGATCTTGGGGTAAAATGGACCAGTTTTAATTTGCTCGATATAAATCAAGTTTAAATTGAACTATTTTCACCTATTTGTTTGTATTGAATTATTTAATTTGTTGACAACATTTTCCGATCATCAAAAGCTTAGATTCATTAATTTTCCAACCAAAAAAGTATTGATTTTGAACTTTGTATGGTGATGACAAAAAAAACAGTCTACCAACTTCCGAATATTTATATCGTGTACTTAATTGCAGTAGACCTTTGAAGTATTTTTCAACAAAAGAAAGTCTGAAAGACATTTTAATCCAAACAGGTAAGAAAAATATAAAATATTTTCTGTTTTATATCAATATTTCGTACTTGGGGTAAAGTGGATCAGAGTTAGGCTTAGCTGATCCATTCTTTTCTTTTTGGAGAATTCTTTCTGTATTAAGTTTAATGAATATTTTTAACTTATTTCCATGAAATATGTATTGAATTGTCAAGCAGTTTTATTTTTTTTTCTTTAAATGAAGTAGTTTGATTCTATATTTGAACAATGTTCATTAACTTTGAGAAATGTTTGAGTAACTAAGTTAATAGAGTCTGGTGGGGTAAAATGGATCACTTTTTAGCTATTTTCACATTCGAAGTGTTATTTCATCAAAACTATTATTTTTTAATGATTTCTTTCAATTGGATATTGACATTACAATCCTGTAGAACATTTTAATCTAATTTAATGTAACATTTTTCAATTATAAGTTGGTCAAACTCAGCATTAAAAGTAATGATCCATTTTACCCCTCAATGAATCCATTTTACCCCAGGTTGGGGTAAAATGGATCATTACTTTTAATGCTAAGTTTGACCAACTTAT
This sequence comes from Tetragnatha montana, assembly GCA_963680715.1. NCBI lineage: Eukaryota > Metazoa > Arthropoda > Arachnida > Araneae > Tetragnathidae > Tetragnatha > Tetragnatha montana. The sequence continues at coordinate 38,230,010 of OY796684.1, forward strand.
AATTGAAAAATGTTACATTAAATTGGATTAAAATGTTCTACAGAATGATTTTTTTACCATTACATTTTACCCCACCAGACCCTACCGAATTATTCTGAAAATGGTCCATCGATTTCGTACGCTTATTGGAAAATTTTCTTGAAATATTGGCATCTAAAGTTATTTAGTGTTATTTTTCCTCACGAGAATTTCATCATTTCCATACTTCAATTTAATCATCCAGCAATTTGTGTTATTCATTTCTTCAAATACTTTGATTGCGTAAATCTCTACTTAGGCGAGAAGCCAAAAGGAGAAGGGAGTGGAAGTAACTTTTTTATGAAGAACAGCATCAATTAATCTAAGGCAACTTGGGTTCGTCCAAATTGTCTGACACTTCAGAACGGTTAAGTGGCTTAATATATCATTTGGGCTGAATCTTTTTCTCAGGTATGATGTTTCAGTAATCTTCATTTTACGGAGGTGCACAAGTTGCGTTGTCTACTAAACACACTATATTTTTTATTCAAGCCCAATGTATACTATGTGGAGCATGAGGAGTGGTGAAATAAATTTTAAATAAAAAAAAGCCCATAAACCTTTTTAAATGCCTCCAAAACTCTTAGATTGTTATATAAAAAAACTTTCTGAATATAGGTACCAATAAACTAGAGAGAGATAGAGAGAGGAGTAGAGCAAACAGGACCCGAGGGTAGTAATTATTAAATTTGAAAATTGTGCCGAGAAATAATTCTTATATCCCATATTTTAGTGCCATTTATGTTAATTTTCTTTTTAAATCTTTTATAAATACTATCAGATCTCCAAATATTTTTAAAAGAAAAATCTAACGAATGCTTAGTTTATTTCATACATATTCATATATAATTTTATTCTTGTTTTATTCAAATTTTTATTTGTTTGTTGGGTAGAATGAATGAGTTTTTATGTACTGAGCAACTTCTCCATGCAATATTTTTTCCTCTCAAATTTATCTCAAAAGATTTAGCTTTTAGACGAGAAAGAAAAGTTAATTATTATCACTTAATTCAAAAATGTTAGAGAATATCTGTGTTCAGTTAGACTTTATACATTAACATTATAACGTTCAAAGAACATTGAACACGATACGTTGTTAAAGTTCTTATTATGAAGACTTTGTTGAAAATTTCTCTATTGAAAAATCTTAATTAATGCCATTAAACATCGCAATTTAATAAATTTTGATACAAATTTGTGATTTATTTCGATTAAAATATATAACTGTTTTAAATATAACTTTCTGTAAAGTTAACCATTTAGTGAAAGTAATTTAACTGATTTATAACTCTTTATTTTATACAGATCAACAGGAAATTGTTATTGCATTAATAGTGTTGATCACTTTTCCCAAGCAAAATGTAGCTATTCAGTAGACTGAAACCTTTTTCTAAATGCAGCCAGTTTATGTGACGCAACACGTTGTAATATTTCTTTAGTGCTTACATATACCTTTCTGCCATATAACCAAACCTTGGAATAAGCTTTTATAGTTTACTTCAATAAAAATATTTATTCGAAAAAATAAATAAAATAAACTTGTTATTTCTGAGCTAAAGTTAACCGCTTAGTTAAAGTATTTAAGCAGATTTATAACTCCTATTATAGGACAACAGAAAATTAGTGTAATTGAGTTGAAAAAAGCTCCCTTTACGGTAGATTGAAACCTCTTTCTAAATGCAGCCAATTTATGTGACGCGACTCGCTTAATATTTCTTTGGTTCTTTTCTGAATTCAGCACAAACCATTCTCGCATTATTTGCCTCGGCTACATCCCGGATCTTTAAATGGGCGGTCCGGGGCATTGTTTACTCGATAATAACGACCACCAAACAATCCAATTCACTTTGGATACGGTAGGGTTCAAGCGCATAAATTTCCCTTAAGTCTTAATTAGAGTTGTTGACGTTAGTGTTGGCTGTCCGTGTTGTGGATGGAGAAATCTCTATGTATGTTTGTAAAAGACGGGACATTTCATTTGGGCTGTTTCGGCTAAGTGCTTTTACCGTTTGAATTGTGCGTAACCAGTCTATGATTATCTTCCTTACCGAGTTCGATTTTTTCGTGCGCCTCGTTGCAACGGGGAATGTATGCGTTTAGGAGGAAATATTAGCCATTACATGCGGTAATTCTGTGCCTTATATTGTGGTGTTTTACGAGTACGATTTCCACAGTTTGTGCATTACTTATTTTCACTGAAATGAATTATTTCAAGTGTTTTCATCTATATATGCAAGGGGTTCATTACCTTCAAAATTTATTTCATTTTGTTTCATGTTTATTATTTTTAATTAACGCAATTATTTGCGGTAAAGATTTTTTTATGAATAAATGGAAATTGTTTATAGTTTTGATTACATAAAAATCGGTTAGTTGTTTTTTTTTTCAAAAGTTAAACTTATTGTAAACAACTAAAATGATAAATATTGAAAAAAAATTTAATTTATGTTTTAATTTTAATTTATTCTGTGACCTATCCGGAAAAAAAATTGCAACAATTAGTTTTTCAACTATTGGGAATGACCTCAATAATAAAGTACTAATAATCGGTCTGCGGGAAGTAGTTTTTTTTTTAATTTAAAAAAAATGGCTTAAAAGATTAAAAAATCAATTAGTAAACAGGGACATACCTATTTATTGGCTATTTTTCAGTGCTGAATAAAAATATTCCATTTAAGTTTTAAAAAATGTAAAATATCAATTTAAAAAAAAATTTTATAAATTGGGTAATTGAAAAAATTAAAACATCGCTCAAAACCACAAAATAACTGAAAAGGAAGTAATTCAGTCGGTTTTCTCTTAGAAATGACTTAAATAACTACATAATAAAATTAGAAGAAAATCAGACATTAAAAAATATAATTTTTTTTTTCAAATTTCGATTCTTTCCCTCAAAAATCGACTTTTTTTTTTTTTTTTTAAAAATCTTGTTAAAAACGTTTCAGGAATTTGCCAAGTTCATTTTTCCATTGATATTGTATAAGTTATATAGCTATATAACATAAAAACCCACAGTTGATGATGAAATCGTTAAACAAATAATTAATTTACTACAATGAACATTGAAAAATGCAGGTAAAATCATTCAATCAAATGAAACAGAAAATATTTTTAACAATATACAGTAATATATAATCTAAAAAAAAAATTAAATTTAAAAAATACAAAAATCTTTTAAAACATTTAAATTTTAATCAAATTAAAAAAAATTAATCACTCAACCTTTCAGATAAAGTTCTTTAATTCTGCAACCAATATAAATTTATGTGTAGTTACTGACTACTGCTGTGTACAGTAAGTATTTTCTGCTGTGTAATACAAAATTACACCTGTAACAAAACACGGAATTTACAGTTACCAAGTTCTTTTCATTTTAGAAAGTTTTCTGCGACAAAAATGTTAAAATAAGCCTTAACTTAAACTTAAATCTCTCGATACATATTTGACTTTTCATTTACGCAACAGCAATCCTAACTAACTTATCATCCCTGATGCCGAAAAGGTTGCTCAACGACCTGCACAAGACTTAAAAAACGCAAAACTACAGCCGAAACACTAAGAGCAAAGTATTTGCCACGACCAACCATTCCATTTATAAGCAAACATGAAAGCGTGCCATGCGACAAAAAAAATTATCCATTAAAAAGGCTACGAATAGAGACTCTTGTTTGAAAACATACTATGTATCACCTCTTTAAACATTTTTTCCGTGTGTCGCAAGAAGTCTTCTCGCCATTTCGGTTATTTGCATTGCAGATTGAACTGTCTTAGAAGTCGATAAATCTTCGTTAATGAATCCCCGCTTTCCCTTTCTCGCCAGCAGGAATATTTGTCTGTCAAATAATTAAGGGTTGTAAAGACCGTTCCTCCTACAACTTTCTTTCAGTTCCATTTCTTTTGATAGACGCCCCTTTTCTTATACTTTCTAATTTATGTTACTGCTCTTTTCTCGAGTGAAAAGGTTTTTGGTTTACCTTTTAATTATAAAAACGTTTCCTTAAAGGGATGAATATTTAACGGTTTTTAACTTTAGCATGTTGAAAGAGGTCAAAAATATTAAAATATTATTGGTTGATTTTCTTTAGTTCTGTTCTTGTTTTGCAAAGTTTCAAAATTCTTATGAAACTTACGTGAGTTGCTGTTTGAAGTTTACAAGAACAACACTGTAGAAAATCATTCTTTTTTTTAACGCTATTATACAGTAAAACTATTTGTGGTTGAATAAATTGACTATTTTATCCATGTAATATCCTTAAACAAAATTATAGGGTCTTTTTACCATAAGTTTTTTTAGTTTAAATACCTCTTTTAGATATCATTTATTTTACAACTTAAAGGTCTCAAAAGTTTAATTATTTTCTTAGCTATCAAGAAATGTATATCGATTTTGATCACTAATTCACATGGTTTACAAAGAAGTTTTACAATATATATGTCGTAGACAGATCGCGAAATTATAGACATTTCGTGAACTGTCTAGACATTTCATGAACTGCAGCCAGATCGTGTAATGGTCGATCAGTTAAACGAAGTGGCTAAAATTTTTAGACAGTTCATGAAATGCAATTGAGCCTTAGACAGATCGTGTAATGTTCCAGAATTACATGATATGTCTAAATTTTTTAGACAGTTCATGAAATGTCTAATAGCTGTTTTGCCGATCGTGTAATGTATAGGATTAATTGATTACTGAAAAGGAATAAACTAAAAAAAGATAAGATATTAGTTAAAGCAGCCAATTTTATTAGCCCATGTAACTGGCCCATGAATTAGCCAATGTAACTAGGCTAATTTGTGGGATATAGTATATTAATTGACATTAGTAAATGATTATTAATTAATTTAGGGGTCATTTTTAAATTACGTAACACACATATCAGAGGGTTACCCTTTCCTCTTTTACCCCAATTTGCCTCTATGCACATTTCAGTGACCCCTCTTCCATTGTTACTTTACACTTTAATTCAAACTACAATTAAACCAAAATTTAACGTAACTCAAAGTTTAATGCATTCTGTTTTTGTCACTAATAGTGCTGATAAATCTTTTATAACTGTTTAATAAAATAAAACTAAGGAATATAAATGCCCCTTTTAGAATTCTGAAAATATTTTATCACATTTTGAAAATACTGATTTCAAAGTTAACTTTGTAAAATTGTATCTGAGAGGACTTTGCCATTTATATTGAACATGACATTTCACTTTCAGTGTATTTTCTATGATTTATTTACTACTTATATGATCATTATAAACTTATATCATATAGTAGATAACCTAACTTTCCTCATTCCCTATACACCTCTACAAGGTGGTTGTTCTCTCAACTCTTTTATTAAAAACACGAATTGCCTCTCTAGATTTAACTCATTACTCTATTGTTTCCGAAAAACAACTTCAATTTTTTTCTATCTTTGTTTTCCTGGGAGCGAACTTGGATTTCGTCTAGATATTTTCCTCTTTCTCAATCGAATCCGTTTTTAATAATTACTTCATGATTTCTTAATCTTTAGAACAATATTTCTTATTATCAAGTTCATCTCTTCTTTAAATTAAAATATTACGAAGAATATTAGAAATAAAATTTAATCAGCATTAAGAATCTATAGAGATCCTGTCCTCCACAGCTAAGGTCACATGGCCAAAATTTTAGTTCAGGTTCCGCGGTTTGAGAGTGGCTATGGGAATTATCATGTTAAAATTGTAGCATTACGGGCTATGGAAGTAGTCGTTCTGAGTTCTATTCTGTGGTTGAAATACCTTTATACAAATGCCCTCTCATCAAACCAACTCCCCCATTCAATTTAAATTCATTCGCTCCCTCCCATTCATCTCTTGTGAGCGAGTGATCGGTGTCAAGTGCATGAGGACTGGCAACCCGACACCCTCGGCATTCGCCGTTAACCAGTACTACTTTGAAATGATCTATGTATCCTTAAGTAGCCCTGCAATTAGCAGCGCTGTGTTTCGGAGAAGGGAACAAAGGCCGCTGTGTGGCAGCCAGAAAGCGACTCGTGACGCACGGCGGGAATTTCGAAGCACAATGGCCGCTAATGTTCGCGTCTTCCGGCAGCTCGTTGTAACGTCGACACTTGAGCCGCGCGGAATGACAGGGTCCACAACAAGCATGGGTTATGTGGGTTTCTCTTTAATTCCTGGGGTAGTTCCCTAAATCAAAGATGCAATAATTTTCCTTTATAGATGCACCCACACCGACTACGGAAGTCAGGCGTAATGTGGATGGTTCGGGAAGGGTAAGTCAATCTGATTTGAAAGGAGGGGTCGTTCCCAAAATAGTGAGGCGCTTCTAAAACCAAACTTCCTGTAGCCACTGGTCCGTGTATTACCCGTCAAGGCCCGTTTTGAAATTCAATGATCTTATCGTTAGAAGACATGCCTGTCTTCCGAAGTCGGACATAGTGGATGCACCATAAATGTGGGTTCCATACTAGTCCCTATTTTGGAAGTCAGAGATGGCCGGATACAATAAGATCAATCCTGGTCAAAACGGGACTTAAGGGGTCGTATACGATACGGACTAGTGGCTTCGAGTTGTGTGGTTTTCAGAAGCGCCTGACTATTATGGGAATGACTCCTATTTCCTTGAGGTCGGAATTTCAGATCAACTTCCCTTCCTGAAGCATCCGCATTACGTCTGGCTTCCGAAGTCGGACGTAGTGTGGATACACTTTAAGAGCCACCTCAAAAAGCCTACCCCACTAGAACAGCGTTACAGAAAACTTTCAATCAGTCTAACCTGAGTTTGGTGAACCACTGTCATTCTGAACACATCAATTGAAGAGGGAGATCATTCATATTTTGAAGGGAACGCTGATGATTTATATTACTAAGCTGACTAGTTCCTTAACTTAGTTTTCTTGAGACCTTCCAAATGTGTTTTCGGATGGGGTTTTTTTATGTGCACTGGCAGCTCACACTTCCATCCCTAGTTTTCGCATTCTAACTACCTACTGTAAATTCTAAATAAATATTAAGTCCTTTTCTCATTGATTATTTCTTCATGGTTCTCAAATTAATAATACTTAATCAGTAGCCGTACTCCCATGTTTGGGAAGGTCCACAACAGTCAAAACGCATAGCATTCAGATCTGTGCACCAGGAGCACAGTGTTTTAACTGTTGTACGCATTCGAACAGGAAGTTTGAAAAAAAAGTCTATCCAAAAAGGTTTACAAAGTTTAAAAAAACTTACACTGAGAGAAATAACGATTTCAAATCTGAATACATCTACTATAGTTTCATTTTGATATTAAACTTTTTGTTTCAAATATGAAGACACGATTCTCTTTATTTTAAAATACCAGAAATACTCAGTTTCAAACAATTCAATAGTCACCAGTTAAGTTATACATATTTTTGTTTTATTATGAACTTTTTATATTTTCAAGTCTTCAAAAATAAAATTTCCCTGTATTAAATACGTGATAGCCCGCCTCACCAAGTTACGGCATCACACTCTAATTAAAAGTAGATTCGTCATTTCCTTATGACGTTACGTGATGGACTAGTCACATTCTGATCAACTACTGTACCATCGATGGGGGTAATTTTGACAAAGGTCGATATTGTCAGAAGGATACTGGCCAATGCTTTATATTTCTAAAACATGCACTTGCTCAAAAAGGAGGACATTTGTATCTTTTTTCAGTACTTGCATATTTCCAGAAATGAGTTGATACATATGCTTCAGTTTGAGTAAATTTGATTCGGAGCCAGTTTGAGTTTGTGAAATATACTCAGAGTAGAGTATTTTTTACTCAATTTTGAAAATGACGTTTTAAGAGAGTAGACTTTCTTAAAACGGAGTTTGAACTATAGGTAAAAATAGAAAAAAAAAATTTAAATCAAAATTATATTTTAGTATTTGTGTTTAGTTACAGTAGAAATGTGAAAAATAGAAACACTAAGACCTAATATGAAGACTGATAGCTCAACTTTGAGGGGGGAATATAATGTCCAACGCTTAATTTTAGGATCTGCCTAGAGGGAAATTTATTGCTTCTTTTTTACGACTTTCAAGTAGAGAGAAGCTTGGAGCTACACTGGATCTCAGAGTCATTTTGCAATTTTGTTCTTCATTCTTTTAGAACTAGCGATTTATTTATAACATACACACTCGTAACATACACACTTTCTAATTTAATTTAGCCAAACAAGATAATATTTTTTAAATAAATTTTCTACAAGAAATGAAAACATTAACATTGAATCCACGTAATTACATATAAAGAAACACTATACATTCTTTAAATTATAAGTTTTTATATTTTTACTACTTTTAAGTTAACCTAATTTTACCTTTCAAAATATTTCTTAAGTGCTTTCCCTGTAAAAGGTGCAAAAAAACATTATACTAGATAACAATTGCGATCATTTATAGTGAAAGAATCATCGCAATTATAAAGGTAATTTAAAACAATTAAATCATTTTTATTGCCACAAACATATAGGTAATTATATTTTCATTTCAAGAAATGTAATCATAATTTTCTTTGCTTATAGGAAGCTCTGAATAGTTGGTTATTTGCTATTTAAGAAATTTTAGAAGCAATGAATTCTTCTAGACGGATGACTCAAAATTACATTACGAAATCGGTGTGAAATTAATGAAATTGCCATCACAGCCAGCCCATGTTTTTGTAAAAGCATAACACTAATAGTATGTTACCTCAGATGTTTTCCTCATAGCGCAATCAATATCTTACTTTAATGCAATCTTTTCCTTGTGAAATTTTTAATTGAAACTGAGTTTGATTGTTTTACTTAAAATAGTAGTGATTATTTTTATTTAAATTTCTTAATCAATTGGTATTTTTTGACTTATTACCTAACACTATTGCGCACTCAGTTATGATATAATAAGATTTCTTTTTATTTTCAAGGTGAAATAAAAAATTATCTTTCAAAGATTTTCTGTTAAAACGCATTTGAAAGGTCTGTAGAAAACTAGTAATAATTATTTCAAAAGAATTTTCAGTTAAATAAGTTTCATTTCAGAGGAGAAATATTTTTTTTTTAAATCGTCAACTGTGTTCAGGAAAATGCTTGTTTTTAGATTTAGTAGATTTATGATACGCATAACTAGAAAATTAATGCACCGATTTCTCTATTGAAAATTTTACAACAAATATGGGATGGCTCATTTAATATACGTAACTAAAACTATTTCTCAACTTGCATAATAAATCAATCAAAGGGTAAAAAGAAAGGAATGAATAAATAAAATATGAAATTTCTCGCATGATTGGCTACATTTTACAAATAAAATGCCTAACATTGAGTAAGTTATATATAAAAGGGTACAAAGGAGGGGGGGTAGGATTTCGTAATTGAAGTGATGGGTTAATCAATACATTTTAAACTATTGAAAATTCAAATTCTATGTTTACCAACCAGACTCTGGTACCGAATCTTTTCTGGTGTCGCGTGTGAAACCCTTGGCTTTTCACCCCCTAAATTATCTCAGCACCCAAATCATAAAGGGGCTCTTTTTAGTTAAACAATGTTACTTTGCTTTTGAGTAACATTTCCATTGAATTCGTCTGATACATTTCAAAACTATAAAAACGAAAATTAAAAAATCAATAACTTTGTGTTCTCCAGTTTCCAAATTACCTCCCATTCATACTTATAGAAACTATCCAACCAAAAAAACTAGAAGCATTTAAAGATTATTAAGAAGAAGAATGAATTTCGCTGTAGGCTCTTTCACAATTGAATATTTATGCGTTTTTATTGGATATATTTTGTAGTGCCAGTCAAACCCATAGGTTACTTCCTAACAATCAGTTGCTAGGTCCTTTCAAAACCAATCACTCAGGCTACATAAAAGAAACCAAGTTTTAAATGGCGGAATTACATAACAACTGTCAGTCACTCAACTGACTCCGACTCTTCTCAAAAAGATCATTATTGATCATTCGCAACATCAATCACTTTATGCTTAAAATGCTATTAATAAACCGTAAATATTGTTTTTCCAAGCAGCAGTCTAACTGCTAAACACATCGCGAAGAAAATGTCCATTCATAAATTTAATCTTCCATATGAATAACCCATGAATTTGAAGAGAGAGAGGAAATGGCATGAGCTCCTAAAAAGACAGGCGCCAAATCCTGATCCTTATCTGGCATGCAAGGTGGTGTCTTCCTTATTTGAAACCCAAGTTGGTGGAACTGATTGAAGGAAAGTATTTCGTCAACATGTTCTGTCGTGCATTCTGATAAGATGATTTAAGTCATTGTTTAACGAGAATGAAAGGCCAGTTGGAGAAGCCCTCAATCAACATAATGTTTTGCTGGGTTGCGTTTTTGGTGAACCCAATTTGTCTCCTTAGGTCTATGAATCTCCGCCTTTATTTAGCGTATCAAATTGCTTCTAATGATTCTATCTTTTTGATGACTTTCTGCTGGCTGATTTTTTCTCGGAGGAGTCATAAACGTGTTTGATGTAAACTTTCTTGGAAGGTTGTTTTTTCTCAATGGGATACATACATTTATTTTGTGACGGTTAAAACGTTAATTGCTTAATTTTAAAAGTAGATAATAATGCTAAATTTTAAACAAAATCGATAATCCTCGCTTAGTCAAATATTTTCCGAATAGCAACAGATTATGTTAGATTTACAATACTAAAATAAAAACTCATGAAATCATTGTTTTGGTAATTATCGAAATAAATAAATAAATAGGGCACTATCTCTTATACCATTAATATACAGTTTTGGGAGATTTTCCAATTTTATTTTATTATCTAACTATCGATAAATCAAAAGACAGATCCTAATTATTATTTTTTTTTATTTTTGCGAATTAATCAGTATAATTTTTTTCAGGAAACGTATTGGTCAGTGAGTAGTAAGAAATTATTCTAGTTCATATTCGAACCAACTCACAAAACAATTTAAATTTTTAAACTTAAATCAGGCATGATTTTTCAAGCAACTCATCACATATAATTATTAACATGATATTTTCATGAAAACTTTTACTACCTATTAAACCGTTGTGGTAGAGGTCACTAAATGGTGGCTATTTGTGTTACAGGGGACGGAAAACACCCAAAAATTACGTGATATAATTTGTGGACGACCCCTCAACCTTTGAAACCTATAATTCCGTTACAATCAGTCAAATGAAGCACAAAGACCGATGTAAAACTCTTTTTCAGAAAAAAAAAGTGGAACGCAAGAGCGAGGAGATGCCCCTGTGAGACGGCCTCTCGAACGGTAGTGCGGAGATAATGTTAAGCCCGTTCTAAGCGCGGTTTATTTATGGCGGCTGCGGAAGATGTGCTTAAGTAAGCATGCTGCTAAGGTTTCTTCTGACGATGGTGAAGAGATTATTTAGAGGACATTTATGTTAACAACTCCGCTGGCTCCTCCGCTCATTTGTCTTATTGATGAGGCGAAAGGCGATCGCGCTGGAGGTGGGGAGCGATCCAACTCCTGTTGCGGGTGGCTCTTCACGGGCAAAACAGGAGCCAGGATTTACTTCGAGCGGAATTCTAGAGTGATTTTGCCGTTAAAGTGACAAAATGCTTCAAAATTAAGTTTCTTCAAGACGAAGTTGAAGTTGGAAGAGTTAGTAAAACGTTGTCCAGCTAAAGTTGTTTAGGGCATAAAGGATGTAATAGAAAATTTTGGTCAGAGATAAAAATTTTCTGAGGCTGAGCACTTCAGTTTAATATCAGTTTTTTTTTCTATATAATTTATCTACTGGGAAAGAAATTCTAAGTTCCTGAAGGCTTAATAAAATATATTGACATCTGTCTATTGAACGTATGTAGTAATCAGACTCAAGGAATTTCAAAGATTTTCTCAACATTTTAATATGCTCTAAATTAATCACTTAGCACTCAAAATTTAAGGAATAATTACACTTTAGCGTATTTTGGAGGTTATAACATTTCCGGATACTTTTAAATACCTACTCATGATCTTCACACTATTTGGATCATAGATAGTTTTAAGCACTGGCGGATCCAGGGAGGGGGCTAGGGGGCTTGAGCCCCCCCCCCAAAATGAAAAAATTTTACACTATATAATATGGAATTTTATGCACCAAAATGAGTTAAAACCATGTTATTTCAAGGTCGAATTTTCAAAAATTTTCTGGGGGAGGACACCCAGACCCCCTAGGTACTTGTAACTCTATTATTACAATTCTACTCTATATTAAGTTTGTCAAAACGCAAATATTCTGCCATAACATCTATATCCGAAATTCGGATGAGGCGTACCAAAACGAGTTGAAAAAGTGTTTTTTTACTTAAATTTTCAGAAATTTTCTAGGGGAGGACCCCTAGAGCCCCTTAGTACTTGTAACTCTATTATTACAACTTTGTTTTATATTAAGTTTGTAAAAACACAAAAATTCTACCATGAAATCTATGTCCGAAATTCGTATGAGGTGTACCAAAACAAGTTGAAAAAGTGGGGGTTTTTTACTTAAATTTCCAAAAAATTTCTGGGGGAGAACCCCCAGACCCGCCCTTTTAGTGGTTGGAGCAGGGTAATTCACTACCTTTTCCGTATTAAGATAATCAAGAAGATACAATGGATTATAAAAATTCTTAGCCCCCCCTCAAAACCAAATCCTGGATCCGCCACTGGTTTTAAGTCACCAGACTCTCAATTAAGAACATCAATGTGTTTTTATAGAGCTTAACACTGAAAATTTAGGGAATATACTTAAAATCCAGTGTACTGTTTAAGAATTTAACATTCTGTGGACATTTTTAAATACACTTGAATTCAAACTGTTCCATGTTCCATAGTAAATTGTATAGTATTGTAATATTGCTCCATAGTATTAATTTAAAAAAAAAAAGATATTTTCTCTTTCCTCTTAGTGCCTCTGATTCGGAATGGTTGACTAGTGATTTCATTAATGCTAATTTCATGCATATAGGCTTCTTTCATAACTTCCTCCCCTTTTAATGTCGGCATGTGGGGCAAAGGGAAAATGAAATAAGGGAAGAGAATAAAATAATGTCAGTAAGAATAAGGGAAGAACGAGAGGAATTAAGGATAAACACGAGATATTTTCCGAAACCCCATTTAGGCCGAACAGAATTTTTAACAATAACTGTCATTGTTCAATTAATTAATACTGCACCATATTATTTGTAAATAGATTTAACATCGTTATTCCTCAATTAAGTTATTTAGTATACGACCCACCTCAGCGACTCAGGAACGGTCCAAAATCCCAAATAGAATCTCTAAGAAGTAACACACAAAACACAGGTGAACAGCATCTTATCATTCGGGGAAATCACAGCAAATCGCAGCAATTAATCTACAACGAAACGTTATCATTCTCTGCGCAAGGAACAGCAAATCAAAAGGGCTTTTTATACACCAGCTCTATTAGCAATTTGGCAAGAGCCGCTTCATTCAAGCGCAATCAGTAATTGCAAATCCAAGTGCCACCCGAGTTTCGTTAGACTAATTCCCCAGGGATGATGAAAAGGAATTGCTCGGCAGCTATTTTTGGCCCACCCCACCATACCTCCATTAAACTCAATGACATTGACGCATGCCTCAGGGAATCCAGTTGTCACATTGCTAATGACAGACAAGTTGAAATGCGAATTTTAAAGCCCGAATGTCTGCTTTCGTCAACACGTCGTTTATCTTGTTCTATTTGTGCCAACTCGGTTTGAGTTAGTTTCGATTGTTGCCAAAAAGTGCTCCGTTGGCGACTCGAGGTATAAGCCTATGAGGAATCGGAACTGCCAGGAATCGGAACAGATGCCATCAGTCCTCTTCCTGACACTGGAGGAATCAGTGGGCTCTTAGTAAAGCAAGCTCTTTGACAGGGAGAGGGGTATCCCTAGGGTGATCCGACCCATCACTCTTTTCCGGATGGGGCTTGAAGACTTGATCACGGGCTCAAACCCCAACGAAGCTTTCGAGCACTTTTTGTCAGTGGTGTTCGGTTACTTGTGCCAAATGTCCCTTCTGTTTCTTAAAGGCTCCTCTAGATAGCTTTGTCTAGGTGTATTTTAAAAGCCCTTTCAAATTCTCTCTTTGTCTGGTATTTAATTCGTCGGCAGTTTTTAAAGCACTTAAGATCAAGGGGGTAGGTGCACGAAACAAAGTCCCTATCTCCGTAATGTTAAAAATGAGGATTTTTAAGGAACATTTTTAAAAAATGTTCAGAATCAAAGTTCCCAAATTTTTTTCTGAGTATTCCCTGAACTATATTACATACTTTAATGAGAGATTTTAAGGTTATGATGATTGGTTATTTTTTAAAAAATTACTATCTGGATGTACTTGGCTTTTTTCTCAAAAAGGCTGAAATTTCATGATGTATCATACAGTAACTTCAGTTTGAATGAATTTTTTGAGAAACCCCCCCATTATAATATGTAACATAGTGCCATTAATTATAATGCCAAGTTATAAGTAATTTGCACAAATAGATTTTGAGAAAATGTTCCTTATGTGGTAAAAAATACAGTTTTGAGGAAAATGAAATTTTGTAAAAAACTAACTTATTACTAAAGTGCATATCATCACCATAGCTATAATATTTAAACCACAATTTTTTTTAAAAAAAGCTAAATTTCAAGGCTGAACATAAAACAGAACGTTCATTTTGGTTTGAGGGGGCGTGGCATCACAATTACAGCTAATTATCCATTTTTAATTATTTTTTAAAAAAAATAATTAAAAATACTTCTACTCCGCGTAGAATAATAATTTTGGTATTGTTCGAAGCGTAAAAAGTAATACTTGTTGAAAATGCAAAAATTGAAAAATGTGTTTTTTGGTCGAAAGTTGTGCACCTACCCCCTTTTAAGATCTTTCGTTCCCATTTTTCATCTTAATGCACTCCTTTGAGAAATATGTCTTGTGTGCAGACAAGGATTTGAATTCTTGTAGAGAAGATGTGGGATATACATTGCATGTCAGTCATACCAGGTTGTTGTTAAAACGCTATCATGACTTAACGGACAACAAAACATTTGCTTCACAACAGTGCAGTTCGGAAATAAATTTCCCCATATAAAAAAACACTTAAGTGATAATTTAATTTTAATTAAATGAAGTGTTTGAAATTGAAAATTATAGAGAAAAAATAAATGGGGGCTATCTAAATTTATGTTAGTAGATTTTTAAATAGGTTGACATTTTTTTATATCAAGAACGGGTCTTTATTTTCTAATTACAAAACTAAAAATTGCAAAGTAAAAAGAGTAAAATCTCATTTTAATTCTACGTATGAAGATTGTTTTCTGAGGATTGGATTGTATTTTTAAGAAAATAGCAATACGTTTTACATATATTTATAAATAAAATTACAATCAAATAAATATATATTTTTAATAAAATTATAATTAAGTGATCCTGAAATAATGAAAGCATAAAAGTAGAGCTATATCTCGATTATATTCGATGAAAGAAACACATATCCTCAAAAAAGTAAATTTGTTGTTTTAGCAAAGGGGGAACGATATGTTTTAGCTATATTTGATTTTTAATTATTTTTGGTCCAAATATTTTTCATCAAGTATTATTCATTGTAATCTGAATAAAACCATATCGCTCAATACTTTGAATTTTAATCGAATCATTGAAACAAAAGATCGTTTCTAATTTTTATACACAAACCAGGCACGTATTTTAAAGTTATTAATCAAATATATTTAATCATCAATATTGATTTGATAGAACCTGATTATCAAATTCAAACCCTGAGCAAATAACTATATTTTTTATATTTTTAAACTCACCACTATGTTACATTTTTTAAATTACAAATATATATCCTTCTCCCGTAGTAAATTGGTATAGTATCTGTTCCGGTTATTGGACTTCTATAGCTTTTCTAAGGCCCAGATAGATTCTTCTCATCCTTTTCAATGTATATTGTGAGGTAAGTTGTTTGTAATTGAATTTTGTTGTTTCTGTATAACTAATATTCCAATTACTGAACTACTAGTTTATAAAGTATTTATTATAACAAGAGAAAAGTTTTAATGTATGGGTATTTTGGTATCACAGTCACAACTAGTATCTTGTATAGAGGATTTACACCTAGATAACGGAAAAATACTATCAACAAGATAGTTTCTCTTGACTTTTGTTTTTAACAAGTCTCTATTTCTTCAAGCTTTTTTTAGTAACAAGCACCCTAAATTATCTTCTTTAAACAAATATTACGTATGATAAAGAAATATTAAGGCTTTACATAATTAAATAGTTGTTAGTAAAACATGTCATAAGAATTTATGAAATGAAATAACAGTTTCAATGTCTTAAGTCTTCATATAGTGACCGAGTAGATTTTTTTTAAATTAAAGGTAGTTGAAAATCAACAAAAACCACGTAAAGTAACAAATTAATATTTCAAGGCAATTTGAATAGATTTATTTACATAAAAATCATACACAAAAGGATTTTTGAATATAAACAATAAACTTCATGAAATTTTTCTGATGGTTGACTTTCAGATTACTCACCAAATTCAGAAGGCATCTTACAAATTTGATGAGTTGTAATTTATGAATCACAAAGATCCCTAGAAAATATAAAAACAATCTCAAACTAGTAATCAGAATTAAAATACAGAATTTTTTTTAAAAATTTAATATACTTTTTTTCTGCAATTTTTAAATAGGAGATTAAATTAATATAATAAAAAAAAATATTGTTAATAAATTCTTAAGTTCTTAAAAAAAGGAAAGAAAGCGAAATATTAAACTATTAAACTTAAAAATACATCGAATACAATTTATATTATTACTTATTGTATAAAGTTGAAAATTCATATTTTAGTGAAAGAAGTTATGATGAAATTTGTAAAAATATTTTATTTAAAATGTGAAAGCTGAACCTGATTTTATGAACAACATAGTGCGGAATGTAATTTAAAATTTATAAACTCACAAGTTTATTTCATGTAAATTGAAAAAAATTTTTTCAATAAAATACATTGAAATTTCACCCTTAATAAAATGGTTTTTACTTACTAAAAATAGAATTCTGTTGAATTCTCTCTGATGTTATGTTGCTCATAAATCCATGGTTCCAAATGAAAGTAAAAACTAGCTTACCTTTTTTTATCCAGTTACTTTTCCATTTCTTCTGGATGAAAAAAAATTGAGTAGAAAGTAGAAATTCACAACATATCTGTAATTTTTTTTAGAAGAATTTCTTTTCTTGAAATAGCAGAATAAAGCTTCTGATACTAACAATTGGAATTAATTATAATAAAAGGATTCTACTTCAAAATCCGGATAGTAAAAACTATTGTTATTGAACAATATTTACACTCACATTTAATAAACTAAGTTCAAGAAACTATTTTAATTTTTTTGTAAAGACTTTACGCAAAATAAAAATATAACTGAAAGATGTTATACACCACCTGGAGCAATTGGTTCATTCTCATATGATATTATTTCTTCTACTTTTTGTTCCACAATTTTTACACAAAAAAGTACAACTCACCTTTTTAAGATAAATCTCCATAAAAATACTTTTTGTCTATGTCTTAACAGTGAATTGTGTACTTAAAATATTTAAAAATCATTATTTAAACTGTTTTTAAAAGGTAAGGCATTTTCAAAGAATTTAACCTCAAATTAAGTTTACAAAACTTTTAGTTTTTCTTACCAATTTAAAGAATCTTGGAAAGATAATTCTAAAATTCCCGCAACGTTTTTTAAAAGTCGTCCTTTTTATCCAATTTCTTTAAAAAAAATTGTGAAAGTATTCTGTTTAGTAAATTTAGATACTTTTATATAGAATTAAAGTGAAAGAAAGTTCACCCAAAAAATCATCTCGATGAACCCGAAAAGGAATAAAAGACAAGTTTTAAATGGACATTAGTTGCCTCTCTGTTATAAATTGCATAGTTAAAAAATTTAAAACTTTCCTGTTTTTACATTCAAACTTATAGTATATTTTTAAATATTTAGTAGAGAACACATGCTATGTTTATAATTTTTAAATGCGATAACAGAAAACTTAAATTGGACTTGCGCACACTATCTACTTAACCCATCCCCATATTTGTTGTCAATATTTTTATATGAATCTTTGAATTAAAAAGGTAATGAGATGTAATGCTTGATGAAATTTTATTCAAAATATCCATTTTTTGTAGATCTTCACAATTTTGTTAACAATTTGTCAATGGACAAAAGTTGAATTGATTTTTTACATTACATAAAATTAAAATGCAGCTTACGATAGTTTAATCCCGTAATTGACAAAAAAATATTTAAATTAAATAGAAATAAAATTAAAATGCAGCTTACGATAGTTTAATCCCGTAATTGACAAAAAAATATTTAAATTAAACAGAAATAAAATTAAAATGCAGCTTACGATAGTTTAATCCCGTAATTGACAAAAAAATATTTAAATTAAATAGAAATAAAATAACAATGTACAGTTTTGAAGTGTGTTTAGAATATGCGAATGTAACCTAAGTTGAAACATTTTAACATTGAAATTGTCGAAACTTATTAAAACCATATAAATACTACTACCGAAAGCAGTATACCGAACCTAGTATTTGTTAAATACGCAAATTTTTAAAATGGGTAAAACTTTTGGGGTTAATATTCAATTTTTAAGAGTCGTGGGAGAAAAGTCGCATATTCCCCACGAATTCGGTAAAAAAATAATAAATAAAGGAAAATATTTGTTGGTCTTTCTTTATAAAACATGTTTTTTTTATGTTCATTTAATATGTTTAGAGATTTATTAACGAAGATGGGCATCGTAGGCCTTGGCCCACTAGGGCTGTTTCGCCAATCAGTTTAGTTTAGTTTAGAGAGTAAATTTTCATTTTTTTACAAAAAGAAGATTGGGACATTCTTATTGGGATTCTCATTCTTATTCTAAGAAAAATATACTGGTTTTAAGAAATATTTTTATTATCTAATAGTTGCACCAAAAGAAAACCCTCAGACAACTGTTGCCATTATTTCTTGTAGAATAAATTCATTACTGAGTAAAACAATATAAATTTATGACTTGAAAAGAGTTTTTTTCAGTTTTATTGGAAAATTAAAACAGTTTTCGTAGATAAAAAAATATGTAATGAAATGTAGAATCTGATTTCGAAGAATTTCTGAAAATATAAGCTAATTCAACCTATAATGAATTAACGCTCGACCATGGCTTCTATAGAGTTCACTAATAAGATTAGAGTAAAATACCCATGTATTAGAATGTAAGGGAAACTAAAAATATACCGAACGCATTAAAAGTTAAGATACTAACTAAAAAAGGGCAAAAAAATATTTAAACACATACACTCTTAAAACGGCATTTTCAAAACTGAGTAAAAAATATTCAAATCTGAGTATTTCACAAACTCAAACTGGCTCTTGAAACTTAGTATTTCTGGTATTTCAAAATTGAAAGAATTGTATTTTCATAATGGAAACAAAAAGTTTTACATCAAAATGAAACTATCGATGTACTCAGATTTGAAATCGTCATTTTTCTCAGTGTAAAAGAGGGTGGTGTAATGATTGTAATCAATTCAAAGTCTGAAAGTCACAAATAAAATATTCTGCGCTTATAGAATTTATGGTGTATTTATAAAACATTTTCAAAAAATAACTGTATTGTTATCAAAAAGTAAAACATTTTTGTTTATATCTGTGATTTAGTTCATATTTGAAGTTTCAGATGTAATAAACAAACGTGCATCATAAGACTCAAAATGGGACATGAAAGCCAGAAAAGACCAAAAAAACTGCAAAAAAATGGAACACGAATTAGGCAAATTATTCTGCAGATTTCTGTAGATTCTATGTAGAGTAAAAAATGATAATTCTTTGCATTTTAAGATATATTTACCCTATTATTAGAGCCATAAGTTAGTTTTACTCATGGGGTCTATTAGACCCCACGAGGGAGAATATGTGACTTTCTTTTCGACATGGTAGGAAGGTTAAATCATGACATGTGACTTTACCTCCTTATTTTACAAGTTATCGAATTTCATTAATTCACCTTCCCCATTGAGAAGTCACCAATTTGAAGCTTATAATTTTCACTATTTCAATAGATGATTGTCTCAGTTTTATTTTTACCTCGGAAATTTGATTTTCACGAATTTAATATATAATAATTTGTTATCTGATTGTCGGTCTTGGAAGGGGAATCATGACATTACTAAATTGCTCTGATATTTTGAGCTATACGTCAATCTTTGTTCAAAATTTGAAGCCGGGTAAACAGTTTTACGAAAAATAACCACGTAAAGCAAAATTCTGTTACAACACCATCCACAGAAATAAACGTTTAAGAATTTAAAGGGCATTGTGAAACCTGAATAATACATAAACCTGACCAGAATATGAAGTTAACAACATATTTGTTTAAGCAATAAATAAATACTGCAATATATTTTCTATTTAGTATGCCCATTCAATGATGACCTTTGAGTTCCAAAACTAGAAAATGATAGTCTGATTCTGAATCGACCATCCATTAAGTAGATATAGTATAATATATTCAGTTGTGATTAAGTACACAGACAGGAAAATATGTAACCAATCCAATACCAATAATATATTAAGTTGAAATTTTACTTAAAAAACATTCTTAGTAAAAAATATTGAAGTGTGCTACATAACATTCATTAAGCAAACCGGCTGTCTCTCTTCATAATTTCTAAGGATTACTCAACTATGATGTATTCCTACTTATTTTCATGTTTTTACGGCCCATTAATTTAAACGGATATTTTTACAAGAGTTTGAGATCCTGTTTTTGTGCTTTTCCTTTCACGCAGTGGCGGATCCACTGTCCAAGGGGGATCTTGAGTGATACTTTTTAGAAAATCCCCAAAATTTTGACATTTTTCTGAAAAGGTAAAGGTGATGGTCTGAAAAAGTGCCCATCCCCTTGGAGCCGTGCTGGATCCGCGCCTGCTTTCAAGAAGGTATTTTTATCAACTAAACACTTTCGATTTCAAATAGGAATAATAATACACGAATTCATACTTTGATATAAGGGTGAAACCTCAGACAATAACTCCGTTAGTTTGTGGTCGAGTGTTTATACATTTTAGGTACTCCTTAATATAGATTCTGGTTACATTAAATTAGAAAAATATGCATTGATAAAAATAAATTCAATATATACAAATTAATTGAGCAAATTAATTTATATATTTTTTATAACTGATTTGTTTGATATTGAAGAAACGCAAGTAATTTGATGTTTACCTATTAGGGGAGAGTGTGGTAATAAGAAGTGAATGGGGTAATAAGAAACATGCAAAATTCCATAAGATTTTCCTTAAAGTTTATGAAGCTTTTACAGTTTTCTTTGAAAAAATAATACACCTGCTAAGTAAAAGCGAAAAAGAATTTTTTATGTACGTAATTACGAATTTTTAACCACGCTATATTTTTAAACATAACACTTGAAAATCATGACAAAACAAATAAAATGGTGTTTCCATTATTTCATTTTGTGAGTCTAACAAGTTATTTCCCTTAAAGAAACTCCATTTTTTTTTCT
Source organism: Tetragnatha montana (assembly GCA_963680715.1). Lineage (NCBI taxonomy): Eukaryota > Metazoa > Arthropoda > Arachnida > Araneae > Tetragnathidae > Tetragnatha > Tetragnatha montana. Next base: position 38,251,558 of record OY796684.1, read on the forward strand.
ACAAACTCAGTTTTTAAAGTTTGGTTTCTCTTCCTCTTTATAAATTCAGCACCACCCTTTTCCTTCAGTTTCGAATGGTTCAAGAGGCTTATGAAGAAACCCTCGAAACTATTCCCTCCGCCGTGTTTGAATAGTATTTTTAATTAATTTTTTTTTCGGCAATGTGAATATAACAAACCAACTTAATATTTTATTTCACTAACCACAACTTAAATTAAAACGCAAAATTGATATAAAATTTCAATAAATTACTTATAATTTTTTTCAATAAACATTAAAGTGGCGAGTTAAAAGTGTCTTACTATCCCACCTTTTTCAAGAAAATTGAAATAATTAAAAACTTGATTGAATTTAACGTTTCCCTTGATAAATAAATAAAAACAATAAAATATTGAAATACTAAAGATAAAAATACGAATAATAAATTTTCAGTGATAAAATGTTAGTGTTTCTTATCACCCCTAAGTTTTGTTTAAATGGGGTAGTAAGAAACCGGCGTGTTTAAGAATGATCTACAACCCTAAATGGAAGTACAAAATTGAATTATACAGCCCTCTTAATCTCTAATAAAGTTCACTAAAAAAGTTCCAAGATATAATTTAATTGCAAAAACAAGATCAATTGAAATAGGTAGCTTAAAAAGCATGAACAGTTTATGTATATGCTGATCTCATCAACCTCCAACGGGATTTTTTTAGCTGAAATAAATATTCCAAAATTATAGAATTTTTAGTGGATATAAAGTGTGTCTTAAAGATATTCTGGGTTTTTGTTTTAGATTTTTTGGCCCACACACAAAGCAGCAAATAAAAATGTATCTTATTATCCCTATTTCTTACTACCCCATTCTCCCCTATTTTATCTAAAATAAACATATCATATAAAAGTAATTATCAAGGAATATCTTAAAACTGATTTAGTGATTTTCTAATAGACTGATTATAATTCAACCTCATAAAATTAAGATTAAACTAAAGGAATTTTTCAAATACAATATTAAGACAATTTCTTTCATATATTTTTTATAAAAATGCAGAAAAACAATGGCATGTCAATGTAAAATGTTTTAATGAACTAGTGATCTAGTTTCTCAATGTTAATGTTTCTCATAGAAATCTCACCTACGTGTATAGAATTTTAAGTTTACTAAAATAACAAAAATTTTTTATCAACAAGCATTTCTCTAATGCATAAATGCATGAGTAAGCTTCACTCTTGATCATTAACTCAAATTATGCATTAATGGCTTTACCAAGTCGTTGAATTCACTCTACTTTAAAAAGCATCAAGATTCCATTACAGAGGGTATTTTCGGTGTATACCCCTAAAATGATTTTCTAAGCTGATATAAAACTCTGAAATTCAAATTAAATAGGCATCGTTCTAAAACCTCTCCATGCGGCTTTATATTTTAGATAATAAGGAGTATTATGAGTTTAACACTAAATTTTGTTTCATTTGTTGGTATACAAAAATAATATTTTGATTAAAATGACAAATAATTAAAAAACTGCTTAAAAGAATAATTAGGTCAATGGAAAGTTAATAATTAAGTTAATGGGAAGTTATAAGAATATCAAGAGTAAAACATTTATTCAATGGATCACATATTTAAAAATTTTGTTTCTAATAGATTAGATTATCAATTGTTGATCATATCTCAATCATCGTTTTATAATAATTAAGTAATGGAAAGTTATAAGAATACGAATAAAACTAGATTTAATGGATAAGATTTAAAAAATAATAATTTAAAAGATTAACAATGGTTGATCTTCTTTCAAACTGATAAAGTTTTTTTTATTAAGTTATTATTATAAGGTAAAGCACTTTTTTAATAAAGATGTTATTATAAAGTAAAAAACGTTCTGTCAACTAAAATAACGAAATTGGGTGATGTATAGAGTTATAGAATCTTTAAACGGGGTAAAAAAACAACATTAAATTTTAAGGGTTAATTTAAACGGATTTTTAATGTAAATCTGCTTTGTGGACAAAGTAAACAATTATTTTAATTGATGATGTATTTAACAAAACTTTCCCCGAATTAGCAAAATTGTATTGGTTTTTAAAATGTAAATTTTAAAAATGGATCGATAACTTTTAAACATATTTTTTTTAATATGTATGTGCCCAAGTTTTATAACTAGACCAGAGAAGTAAATTATTTTTTTGCGAGAATAAAAGATACTTATATAAATGAAAGTATTTTAGTTCACTTAAATGTATGTTTGGTCATAAATTAAATTAAATTTAAAAATATAAAGACTTGTAAATACATGTGGGCAGTTTTTCATGATACTAATACTCTAAAACTAAGCTAAGTTTGATTTTTTGTTTCAAAACTCCTTTTAGGCTTAAAAGATATTATATTAAAACCGTCATCAACTTTCTTTTTATTTTTCAAATGCTTATTTTAGTTTTTGGATATTTCTAATTTGTTTTCAAAATAGGTTTTTAGCTTAATTTAATTTACAAACCAAAAGTTGTTATTTCTAAATAATTTATTTTTAGTCAGTTTAATAATTTAAATTTTTCTAATTTTTCTTTAACATCTTTAACCAGATTCAGAAAATATTCTATATACCTTTTTATTATAAAAATCCTTTTGTTATCCACCATTTATCTACTTTTAATTAACATTCGAAGTGAAATTCAAATAATTTTTCACTTCACTTATATAAAATATAACCCCATTAAAAATTTATTGAGGTTAATATTAATTATAATTTTGTAATAACTATATATAGTTATTATTATTAGAACCCAAATAAGTTATGAAGTTTTTTTAAAAAATGAGACATTTTATTTTAAGTCCTCTTAAAAAATATAAAATTTAAATAATATCCCTCACCGTTTCTTTTATTATTATTTTTTTAGTTAAGTTAGTTTTTACGTTTCTTTTCACCTAAAATTATCTCATGCGTAGAGGGAAGAACAAATATTCCATTTTAGTTTCAACAAAGAAGGAATAAAGAACAAAATATAAATTGTGAGATTTACCCAGATCTCTATCATTTTAACATTGTTAATGTTTTAATTTTGTAAATAAATTCTCACTAAACTTTCAAGATATTAATTCCTTTATTAACTGATGTCAGGAGTTGTGTCCCCCAGTAGATGATAAAACATCTTTAATAAATATTAAAGGTGATAATGTAACTTGTTTTACATTCGCCATTTCATAACTAAATATTAATTTAGTTATGAATTTCATAACCCTAAGATCATATTTTTAAATTTACACAGTTTACATTTTATTTGAAACTTTTAAATATTTAATTATGATAGATATCAATTTAAATTTTACAATAATTATCATTACAAGTCAAATACTTTTCGTTGATACATCTTAATAAAAATAGCTATTGACCTTTTTATTTAGATAAAATTATCAGTAATTTTAATAAACAAAAATAAATGAAGTTGTATTGTATTCTGTAAAAGAAAATAAACTTTTAGCTCATTCTCCGGGGTTTGTTTTGAAACAAATATACTGTAATATACATTTTAATTATAGGAGGGGAACCACACACATGAGAGTTATGTGCTAAAATTGTGGTTAATTTAACTTATGAAGCGTACATCCCCTCTGAAGGTAAAAACTAGCTCATGTAAATCTTTTTAAAGTAACACTGTGATATTTCCTGAAATTTTCAATAATATTAAATCCTGTTTGGATCATATTTGAAGTGAGGTGACATAAAGGAAGAATCTTCCAATTACAAAAGGCAGTGGTGCATTTTTTTGCAATTTATTCCATTTTTTCACCTCCCCTGTTTCGGGTTAAGGGCACCTTGTGTCTTTGATATTACTCTTGTGTAAATTAAACTAATATTTTAGAAAAATACGAGACCCAATGTATCTTTAAATTTATATTAGCTAAGAAACACTCCTGATATAAACTTATGATATGACATTGGAAAAGTATCTTGTGTTAAGTTAGAAAAATTACATAATAAATAACTTTTGAAAACTTCACTCAACCATTTGCATTGTTAGTTATGTTTTGAAGTATGTAATACTATTCCTTTCTTAATGAAGCTATTGAATAGGTTTTAATAAATCAAGTTATTGCCGATTTTGTTGTCAAAAATTGTATTTAAACCCCTTATGCATTCTTTTGCGGTACCCACACATTTAATCAGAAATTTCCACAAGTTCAAGAAATTTCCACACTTGTGCAATATCTGTTACTTGTTCTTTAAAAAAAAATTCTTGAGATTCTCCCCGCACAGAGTAAAATTATAGGTAAATAAGAAATACTTATATGATTTTATCAAACACTCAGTTATTTACCTAATCTATTTCTAAACAAACTGTGGATATAAACTTGTTTAGTACACTAGGTCAACAAGACCTCAACAAGCTATAAAAACACGAGTCATAAATGACTCATTACTCCACTTTTCCCCACGTGGCCTCTTCTTTTTTTTATTTCTATCCACTGAATAACTCATATTTCCTTGTGTAGCCTTGAAGATGTTTAGAAACGAATTAGTGAAAACATTTGTATTTAATTTTATGTTTCAAAACTTTATTTCCTTATGTATAAACTTTATTTCATAAATGTTTTCCCGGTAAACTTTTGTATTCAATAGTAGTAAAAGTAAAAGTACTCTTTCAAAGTAATTTAGCAACTTTGTAAGAAGTAAAAATTTACTCGAAGGTCCTTTTAGCTATATTCGCAATTCAAATGTATTAATTCAATCAGTTTAATATCAAATAAGACAAGGGATAAATGTAATGATGACCCCCCTATGATATATTTCATCTTAATCATAGTTTATTTTTTTCTTTATTCTTCAATCCTAATTTAGTCGATCAATGCATCGTAATTGAGTTTCTTTTATATTATTCTACCTGAACACAACACATATTTCACCCACAGAGAAGATTTCACTTTCTGGATCTCAACAAGAAAAATCTAAACACAAACCCACCAAGTATTTTAGTAAAAATTGAAAAATCACAAATCCCTAAATCTAATTAAAATTTAAAGGAATCACCCAAATTGAAAAGGAAAAACCTCTAGACTACATTTTTTGTTATTTTAAAAAAGTCACGTATCATATACTTTTTAAAATTATTTTTTAATTTAAAAACATCACACACACACACACACACTAGTAAATGCTCCAAACTTATTAAATTGCTTAATAGTTGATTTAAATGTAGATTGTTTGAGTTTTAATTGGAGGTTTATAATTGAACATCATCAGGCATTGAACTGTCAAGCATTGAACCAAAAAAGTAGGTTTTTCTGTGACATATAAAATGGACCCAATCTATCTAGTTAGTTTAGATGGGTTAATCGTTTGACTAAATTAATATAAAAGAATATTTCTACGTAAGAAAACCAATCTTAGTTTGCAGATATGTTGACATTAGAGTTTCTGTTTGACAGTATTATGATTATAACAACTAACATTTAATGCAAAGTATAAACAGCAATCTGTTTCTGAAAGATCTTTGTGACTTTGACTTGTGAAACCCAACCTTGAAATGTACTTTGGTCTCAGCTTATGGGAAAAAGATCTTTATGAAATTTTGGTATACCTAGTAGGTACCTACTATTTGAGAATCAACTAAATAGTAATAATTTAATGAAAACTCTTTAAAATCCTTCAAGATTAATTAAATTGGCTAGATTTCTTTAACTTCAAACCCTTTTTAAGACTCAATTTAAGTGGAAACATTTTTGGTGAAACTTGGAAGCTCATTTTTAAGGTTAAACTAAAAGGAGAATAGATTTTTATTGGAGTTAGGATCTTCATTGCATGACAAAAGACTAGATTTTTGTAAAAATTTGGAAATATTAGTTTAGGACTCAACTCAGTTGAGCACTAAACGGATATATTTTGGGTATAGATAATTGAATCTCGTTTGGCAATTTAACTAAAACTGAAATAGATCTTCGAAGAGCATTGGAAAAACTGTCTAAGTTAGTAGTTTAGAAGTGTAAATTTCAATACAAGATATATGGCTTCCTACCTGTAGCCTTCTCGTCCGCATCTAGTCCTTCAAAAGCCTTGCTGGTCATCTCAAAGAGCGCGTCCAGTGGGGATGAATTGATGGACAGTCCGGCCGGGCTGCCGTAAGAGCTGTCATCCGAGCGCGAGTCTTCCGACTGCGGCCGGCCACTGGTCAAGTCCCACGGCCGGACAATGGCACTCTGCTGACCACTCGATTTGTGACTCAGAATATCCTTGATGAAGAACGAAGTGAGAGGTTTGGGTGGGGTGTCTTGGACCACCATTCGCAGTTTTTTGATGGGTCGGAAATACTCATCGTCCGGCTTGTCTGGTCCCTCTTCTGGACACTTTTCTTCCTCCGCTGGGGACTGGACATCGTCCGAACAGCTGGACATTGTCAGGGGATACTATGTCCTTCTTGAAAACTTACATCTGTACATCACGACGGTGCTTTTAGCAGTGGAGCTTTCCAGTGCAAATAAAACAACAGAAAACAACTGATAGGAACTTTATAAGGAATCTTGGAGAAGGTAAAGCAATGGGTCGTATAGGAACATCACATTCATTCAATTCTTGATCACATTTCATAAAAAAAGAATAAATCTTAGTCTACATAGCACTTCAAGGTTTTCACCAATCTGTTAATGCTCAGAAAATATTTGGAATTTGCACTTTATAATATGATAATCGTCTGAGAGCAGTCTTAATCAAAATCTCAATGAAAGCTATCTCAACATTTCATCGGATTTGACTAGCTTCGACATTCATCCCATTGTAGAGAAACAGCTGCCTTGCTCTAAAAACAAGTTCTCCGACAGCAAAAACTTAAAAACTTTTGACTTAACATCAAAAGCCTCTCTCTAATAAAATAGTGAATATGTTACACTTCGAGTGATTTAACTTCCTTATTCTACACTTCAAGCGTTTCAAACATCTCTAAAAATAAGTTTCCTATCTAACCTCTTGTCACATGTACGGCATACTTTTCAAACTCTGTCTCACTCGCAAATTTTCTCTAAACTCTTCTCAAAATCCGTCCATAGTGAGCCTAACAAGCAACTCACTCTTGTTGATTATCAACCTTGTGGGCATCGGCGCAAGAGAGCGGTTGACATCAAACCGTCCGCCAAGAGTCACGAGCCGAACTGCCGCCTCTTTGCGCGCGTTCGGGGCGGGGTCTGCGCGCATAGGGGGCGGAGCTAAAGTTGATTGGCCGCCCACTGAGGGAGAGAGCAAATGGTGGTGAGGGAGGCATTCGTTTTCACTAGCACCGATGACAAATCTGTTAAGGAGAATTAGAGAATGTGAAGGTGTCCCAAAATGCAGCTCTTGTACAATATATGAGAAGATTGAGTGGAATGTCTGAAGACGTTTTTCTGTCTAAAAGTACCTCTCAGTAAGAATATTAACGTTATGGTGAAGAAAAGGATTCGATGAATATTTAGTTACAGTAAAAAAGAAATTTAAAATACCGAGTGAAAGAAAGGATTGACACTAGAATTGTACCTTCATTCCATAATATTGTTTAAGTCTGGTCAGGAAAGAAATGAGCAAAGGTGTTTTTATTTAAAAAGTAACTTAAACGGTTTCTTTAAAATTTAGTAGAAGGAAAATGGTGGAAAGAAATTGAACTAATAAGAGTCAAAAATATGTGACTCTTTTTAATTGATTGGGAAAAAACATTTAAAAAACGAAACATGATCACCACTTTTTAAAATGAAAAAAAAATGTTATTAAGAGAAATGAAATAACTAGCTTAAATGAGAAATACAAAGTATAGTAAATATGTATAAAGTTCTTCAAATGTAAATGAAGAATATGTTTACAAATTGTTGCTCGACATACATGAGTTTACCATGCATATTAGCATTCGAAGCCTATAGAGCATCAGCTACTTTTACGATAGCACAGCAAATGTGTGAAACAATTTTGAAACACTTTTTGCAAAGCTAAAGTAAACACATTAACAGTCATATTCACAGTCATCAGCGTCGGTGTTAAATCCCAAGTCAAAAAAGAATTCTACCAATCAGAGTCAGCGAAAAGCTAATTTTTCGTTCTTTAGCTGCCTGTTAACACCGACGCTGATGGCTGTGAATATGGCTGTTAACCTTTCTACTATCTTTCTTTTAAAATAAGGAAGTTTTCACATATTCAAGCTATATTTCTTAGCTATGATTGCCGCTAAATCCTTGAAATATAAAAAGGTAATTTTAGAAAATTAACATGATGTTAGGAGGTTTTCCCCAAGTAAATGTTTTGGAATGTGACCTTAAATATCTCATTTTAGATCAGCCCAAGCGTTTAATTAACATACAACCATTCTTTTAAGTATTCATTTGTTTTCAGGTAAAATTGCGCCTTTCTTACATCGAACATACATACATATTTATACAGAAAATCACAGTTTTATTGTTGTATAGAAATGTTGTATCGAAATAGAGGACAGACAGATGAAGGGGTTTTTTTTGTCAATTTAAGCTACAAAATACTTCTTATTCCGGGTGTTTATGTTAGAAAAAGTTATTTACTTGGGTATGCTTCATAAAGAAAACTTTAGAATTTACATTCATTTACGTTTTTGAATTATTTTAAAAAGACACACCCGCAAATTGATTTTGAAAATTTGACTGAAAAGTTTGAATATCCTGGGTAAAAGTAGTACCCCTTACTTCAACTAAAAAAAAATAAAAGAGAGAGACGGGTAAAAAAAAAAAGAGAAATGAAATGAATTTGAATGACCGAAAACGTTTGAACAAACTTGGGAAAGTTCTCTCCTAAGTTTTAAAAATGGAGAAAGAGGTATTTTTGTATGTTATGTATAAAGAAAAATTGAGAAGAAATTCATTTATTTTTCTCCTTTCTCTTTTTTTACGGTTTTCTCTCCTTTTTCCTTTTACCCCTTTCCAAAGGAACCACTTTCTGGAGTTCCCCCTTGGATCTGCGCCTGAAATATAGTAGGTATTATATTGTCACTATACTGGCACGTATCCAATTAATTAAAGTAGCGAATAATCAAATATTTAGTGCAAGCAAAACGACTTGTAAAGGGTTTAATTAAATAAAATTATGAATCAAGAAATTATCATGATTCGAGAGCAGCGATTCCTCAGTGAATATATACTTGTTCACCTATATATGCCGTTTTTCAAAGTGAAAATTCTGAATTTTACCGTAAACTGGTTATTTTCCCCTCCTAGCTTCAGATAAATACTCCAGGGGTACTGGCCCCGTTCTCAAATGTTTATTTCAACAGAATCCCGAAAAACAAATTTGTACCTACATACTATAGAATAGATGACTTTTAAAGTGAAAATTTTCATATTTTTAACCTTTAAACATATTTTATCAAGTTATTCAAATAGATGCAACATCTTTCAATTAAGAGGAATTCTTGTTGAATATGGCGTTGTGCGTCCAATCAAATGTATATTGTTTCATTTCCTTTCAACCGCATTATTGGGGTTGGAATGTCCTATGTCCTAATGTCCTGAATTGTCCTATGTCCTAATGTCCTGAATTGTCCTACGTCCTAATGTCCTGAATTTTCCTATCCAATGAGGAATTATAGAGAAAAATCGAAATTTTACTCTACATATAGACCAGGTTTCGACTAATAATTAATCTTATTTTATTTGTTGTTGAATTCCATTTAGGATTTTAGTAATCATTATACAGAAATATGGTTTTTCTTAAAGTTATTTTAGGGCATGATTGATTTGAAAAAGTTTCACAATAATTTTTAGCATACTCATAAAAAGTAAGACAGCCAGTTTATACGCAGTTTATTTTGCCATAATGCCCAATAATTTTTAACAAACTTAAAATATTATTAATTAACACAGTGATTTTAAAAAATATATTTAAGTTTTCTGTCTTAAAATCGAAAATTATCCATAAGCATAAGGTTACACTTTTTCCAATGTGACTATAAGTCTTTATATTTTCCAAACATATTTGGTCACAATGCTTCATTATTTTACATATCTGTTATTTTTACACTCATTCAGAGACTTAACCCCATTAATTACTTAACAAAAAAAGTTCACTTTAAAATGTCTAAGACATCCTTCCCTGATTGTCACGATAGGTGACGATTTCTTTACACATTTCTCAGGCATTTTAGACATTCTCACAGGCAGAAGTGTAAAGGTGAGAATTCTTCGGAGTTAATTTGGAATCTTTCCACGGGGGATAAAATATTTACTCCGCACATTTAGGGAAACTGGAAACGAGAAAATTGCTCATTCAGTGTTTGAAGTTTTTAGAAGGTCGATAACCTTTTTTAATCATTCACAGCAGCTGTGATTCAATGTTATGGTTGTTAGTACAGGCCTATTTCTCAACTGGGGGATTCTGCAGTATACTTTAAAAAACCATTTACGTCCTTCTTTTTAGGGTCCTTAAAACATTTTATAAGTAAAAAAGAAACAAATAGTTCAGTTAATTCAGCAAGAGCCTTTTCAAACAAATTATGCAAAATATTTCGCCTCTTTCCACCTTTTTTTAAAGCGTTTTAACAATTACGTGGTCATGTCAAAAATAAGTTCAATTAGCAATGAGTGTAATACCTTACAATTAATATGAACTTTTTGAAGTTAGGGGAGAGTGGGGTAATAATATGCAAATGGGGTAATACGAAACAGGCAAAATTCCACGGGATTTTCCTCTAAGTTTATGAAGCTGATTTTACAGAATGTTTATATCATTACCAGCTTTCTTTGCAAAAATAATGCACCTGCTAAGTAAAGGCGGAAAGGATTTTTTTACTTGTATCTTATTACCTCAAGCGACTGTATCTTGTTACCCCACGAGGGGTAGTAAAAAAACCAACTTAATATTTTACTTTAATCACCATAAGTTAAATTAAGACGCAAATTTGAAATAAAATTTAAATAAATTACTTATAATTTTTTCAATAAACATTAAAGTGGTGAGTAAAAGTGTCTTACTATCCCACTGTTTTCAGGAAAATGAAGTAATTATAAACTTGATTGAATTTAACTTTTTTAGCTTGATAAATAAAATACAAACAATAAAATGTTGAAATAATAAGGAGAAAAATACGATTAATAAATTTTCAGGGATAAAATGCTTGTGTTTCTTACTATACCCTAAGTTTTCTTTAACTGATGGGGTTATAAGAAACGGGGCATTTTTAAGAAAGGCTCTTACACAAACAGCTTATATAAAAGTTTCTTATTACCCCTGTTTGTTATTACCCCAGTCTCCTTTAACTTGCATTTTCCTATTACTTTTTAGATTCCGTTTACGTTTTTATTCCTTCCAACTTAATTACAAAGACAATTACTTAAAACGAAATGTTGAATCCATAAAGTAACATTTTTTAGAAATCTTTGTCGACGCAAAATCTGCTGTATCAACCTTCATTCGGCAAAAAAAAAAGAAACTATTAACCCCATGGCTATAGTATAAAACATAAACATCGAAAATTATTTCAAGAAATCGAAATAAGTGTCTAAACATCATATTTAATTATTAAGGAGGTGGAAACTTCAGTTTGAAAAAATGTAGATCCCATATTTTCAACAAAGTTCAATGCTTTCATCTTGGTGGTTGAAAAATTCCGCATTTCTTTTAATATTTACTTCTTAAATTTCAGTTACCTATTTCTTTTTTCTTTTGCCGTTGAAGGATTAATAAAGCTTCAATATAGATTGCGTAGTAAAATCTTACTGTAATCTCACAAAAAAATTTCGCTGAAAAAGAATTACAATCATATATTAAGATAAGTTTGTTTTCCTGTATATGGCCTAATATGAAGGAAAAACTTGTTTTACAGATAAAAGAAGCTTTAATGGGAAAACAAAAAAAAATCTAACATAAGCAGAAGCACACAAGTAAACTAACTGATAACAGCGATTTCTGATCTTTACAAAAAACTGAAACCATCGAAAATGTAAGCAATTTTAGATTTCAAATTTTCAGAAATCTTGACACGAAAGTCCGACATGGACTGCTCGTAGTTAAGCACTCTTCGTTTTTTATGAATCAGTGAATAAATATTTTTAAAAGAGTACGAACGGATCGAATTACCTTATAAGTATAACTTTTGAGATTAATAAATTAATGTAAAGGTTCGAATCTGAATAATATTAAAGTTTTGTAAACCTGGTTAATAGTTTAACTCTCAAAAAAGCACCAAGAGTTTTTAACTATTTTGCTCTATAGAAAATTGAAAAACTAAGTCTATACTCTAAAATTGTATGTTACGAAAAAAAAAATTTTAGAACCCTAGATGGATTTTAATGCAATATTAATTTTTAAAAATTACATTATAAATAACCATCACTACTGATGTATCTTTTGCAATTCTTAAAGGATACATTGACATAGTCAAGTTATCAGTTTGGAGTAGAATCTTTATCCTCAATGTGGAATTCTTTATTAGTTTATAAAGTTTGATAGGATTAATAAGTTCTTAAAAAATGTATAAAATACAGTGGAATATTCAAAACCCCTTGATAACTTGACTCAGATTTAGCGTGCAAATAAGGTGGTCCCACCAACCCATCATGTTCATTATAAGCGGATTCAACTGTGTTTTAACCCTTTGAGTGTTGACCACTCAAAATGGTCTAGGATCTAAAGAGGAAATATTCGGTAGTCAAGGTATTCACTCCCTCAATGTATGTACTCCTTTTAACTTTCTCACTTCAAATTAAAAATAAATTTAGTCTATTCTACTTTTAAGTATTGAAGTTTGATGTTTTTACATCCTAATCTGATCACAACAGTTCCTAGGATCTCCCTAGTTGATCCTATGTAAGAGGAGGTAAAGTGCCCCACACCCATTATGAGGGATAGTTTCCCCTCTCCTGAACCCCTGAACTCTGTTTAAGTGACAATTCCTTTACAAAAGCATAAAAACGAAACTCAAAGCCCTTTAAAGGCATCACCTACTAGTCCAGAACATTAACGTGAAGTATCCCCCTTCCGCCGGCTTCATAGACGACGTGGAATCCACCCGGAAACCGAAACGGTCAGGGGCCTTTGTCAAATGAGGCGGATTCCGTCAAATCTTAACAATTCTCTGTCACCCCTCAAAGTGAGGGAATCCTTGAGGGAGGCATTACGCCCTCCATCCATCCGAGGTGCGAATGATCTGCGGAAATTACAAACGGTTTATCACCTTGCTGCGGGCCTGTTGCATTGTGGGAGTGCTTAGTGTTATTGCCCCCCTAAATGCGCCGTGGGGAGCGTTGCAAGTGTGATTCATTTCTGCCATTTGGAAGGGATCAGACTGCTAAGTGACCGAGTAATAAGACTGCCTGTGATTTAGTGCTTTTGTTGGAGCTTCAAAGTCACATTTTGGCCGCAATGGGATGGCAGTTGTCTCGATTTGGTGCGAATTGTCTCTTAATGTTGTTCTGTTTTCTATGGTTTCGTTATCATTTGATTATGTAGATACACACTAAGAAACTGTTGATTTTACAATTTTACAAAACATCCTGTCGGTCATGCTACCAGAAAAACCCTCTAATTTGTACAGGGAAATTATTTTGTGTTTAGACATAGACAGAATAATACTCAGACTACAGAAAACTTTTGTCAATTACTGGGGTTTTCTGGTAGCATAGCTGACAAAATTTCTTTGTTAAATTTTTTTAGCAGGTTTACAACAGGTTTTTTAGAGTGTAGTCAACTGTTTTATTGCTGTTACAATAACTGATTTATTTTTATCTCTACATTGCTAATACTATTTATAACTTTAAGATTTCGACAAAATTCAATAGCAACAAATTTCGTTCAAAGTTTTAATCCCTCTAAATATATGGTGTCCTAAATTGTAAAAATGATCCAGAACCTCAAAAATGACTAAATATAAAACTAAATTGGTTGAACTAATATTCTTTATTGGGGTACTTTTTACTATTATAGTACTGTTTTAAGGTAATTGACGACAAATCTGGATTACCTATAATTTAAAATCACATATGAAATAACTCCCTAAAAGACACTACAAAGAGCCTCGAATTATTCATATTTGAATTTGAAGGGGACAGTAATAAACATTTACAATAAAGTTTAACTTAACTTATGTTTAGTTAAATGTATGTTATGTTAACTATCTTATGTTAAGTCTACATAAAGTAATAAATATTTATTCTACAATGACTTTTTTTGTAGGACTATTGGATTATAGGTATAATTTTCAACGCATGTTCGAATGTGTAACTGATGTTTTCCTATCTCCTTACAAACAGGTAAGAAAAAAGTTTTTCTTTTTCAATTTAGTTATATAATTTTTTCAACTTATTTCTACTTTAATGAGTTTTTAAAATTTAGAAACATTTGACTAATTGTTACTCAAACAGAAAATTAATTTAGCCACAATATATCATCCCATTTCTCATGATGTTAACGCTAGCACCTAACCCTATTTTGCGTACACAATTAAGCAAGATGGATTTCATTCGAATTCCACCATTGACTCCGTCCTAGATTAATGAAAATTAGACCCACTCTTTATTAGTTTACCCTTTAAAAGCTAATTATCCAATATCAATCCATTATGCGTGAGCCTTTCTGACAAAACTCGTTTCCAAATGCACCCATTATTGATGACAGGAATCCTCAGTTTTAGTTAATGACCATGCACACCGCCTTAACCAAACTAGGAACTAATCAACTCCCGAAGACACGCATTTCTGCTATTAAAAGCTCTAATGACACGCTTTCTCGCATATTAAGTGAGTGCACGACAGCAGCGGACGGCGGTTATGACGGCAAAATAAAAACTGCAATTAGCAGATCACTCTAGCTGTCACGTTTCTAATTTATGAGGGATCGCGGGAGAGAGTGTGACAAAGGTAATGGAAACCGCACGACGAGAAGTCAAGCGAGGACCCGCGTCTTCGTCGCTATCGAAGCGCTTTGTCGTATGAACTGAAGCATCTGGTATCGTCGTATGATTTCATACGTCGCTATTGACAGCGGGCGTATGAAACGTATGATTTCAAACCGTCGTATGAACTTAAACGTCTGATATCGTATGATTTCATAAGTAGCTAATGAAAATAATAATGTTTCAAAGCGCCGTATGAACTTGAACATCTGGTATCGTTTCATACGACGCTATTGGTAACGGCTATATGGAACGTATGATTTCAAAGCTTCGTATGAACTAAGCATCATAAAACTTTTATTTATTTATTTATATTTACTTCCGCCAAACAGGAAAAGTTCTAATTACATGGCAGGGATACAAGAAAAGAGTACAGACAAAAAACATATTACAGCAAAAAAGCATTACGATAAAAAGAAAAATGTCAAAAAAGCACACTTATAAAATCCTTTCTTAATTTAACAAAAGAATAAAAAAAATCACTTAAAACAGACCTCATATCATTCACCTTTCTAAAAATTGGTTGATCTGCCAGATATTTTTTTACATTCAAAGGGACCTCAAAAACAAACCTAAAGATTATATTATAAAAAAGATAGTAAGAGATAAAATATATTGAGGTAGAGTGTTATTGAGAGAACTTTATTGAGAAAGTGTGAGAATGAGAAGAAGATAGAGGAAGAGATTGAATGAGAGAAAAGAGATGAGAAAAATAAAAAATAACTGAGTTGTAAAAAAAATGATGAGTTAAAGAAAATAAAATGAAATGGGTAAAATGATAGTGATTGTAAGGGAGAGAGGATAAGGGAAATTGAATACGATAATGTTGTTGGGGTGAGATGAGAGTAATTAATAAATGAGAGAATAAGAGAAAAATGAGAGAAAATTAAAAATAAAAGTTTAACTCTTCCCCTTCTTTGGAATTTTACACAGCTAAGATTTGCTTTTAAGTCATCAAACACCTATCTTCCAAAAGAAAAATAGGTTAGACCAATTCTAATATAGTAGTTGGGTTTCAATCTACCCTGTAAAAAAAATCTTGAAACGTTCCTTAGAATAACTGGGCAGCTGGGTTGGCTCTTTTTTCCAAGTAATCTTCTAGGAAAATAACTGGAACCTTACAGTAAAAATTTTGACTCGTTTCTCAAAAATATCAGTTACTTAGAAATATCAGTAATTCTGAGAAACGTTTCAAAATTTTTACCGTAAGGTTCCTGTTATTTTATTGGAACATTATTTAGAAAAAAGGGCAATACAGCTGCCCACTGTTTTTTCACTGATCGTTCCAGGATTTTTTTACTTTGTGAGACTAGGACAAGGGAAAAATTGCTTTGTCAATGCCTTATTAAAATCTAACTGAGATTTTAATATTGTTGGGAAATCGAGACTGGGGATTTCTGTTTGTGTTCATACAAGTGTTAATACTGATATTTAATGAGTTTTCAATTCAATTTTCAATCTCGTTAGGATTTTATCAGATTCATTAAATTCATAGAAGGGTGTGCGGTTTATCTCATAGATTGAAAGGTCTCGAACTCATGCCTCGCTAATAGCCATGGAAAGCGAGACATCATCCCAAGAAGCAACATTAATTAGCATAATTAATCTTTCCTGAGTTCCATCCATCTTGCCTTCGTTTGCCACACCAATTTTAGCCCCCGTCTTTTGATTTATTTTTGGAGCAAGTCAAGACAGATCAGAAGAGCGATAAGGGGGCGATTTGTTACAACGTCCTCGAAAACTGCACCAAACTGAACAGGGTTTAAAATCTGCGGTAAACTGCTATGCTACATTTACTACATAGGTTGAAGAAATACCTAGTGATACATTACGCATTAAGTTTTGGGAATCTGTGATCAGGCTGTTCGGTTAAATATTTTTTTATTAGGTCCCAGAGGAAATCATTGAGTGATACCTCTATTTTATGCTGATGAAATGTGGTAAGTCACTTTATACAAAAAATCTAGTAGTGCTCACTTTGACTCATTCGTGACACATCGCAATTATTTATCCCAATAATTTTAAGAAATTAAAGGAGTAATTTTCATTCTGGGGCCTTTACTGATAGTTTACCCATTATAAATTTTTATTGTTAATCTGATAGTTTAGTAAGGTTTTTTTTTTATAATTTCCGATTACTATATTTGCAAGTACTATGTTGCGATTAATTTTTTACGGATATCAGACGTAATATTCTAAATCTATTTAATACTTTTACAAAATATTCAGTTAAGACTTTCCGCAATCGGGTAATTAACACATTCCTGACTCTCTCATGATTCTATTCTAGTTTTTTTTTTCATATTTGATAAAAAATGTGTTATTTCTTGCTAACTTTAAATTTCTCCAAGTTTTATTACTTCCCCGTATTGATATTAATTTATTAATTCCAATATAAATAACTCTTACTGCATGTAATAAAGTAATATTATTATTCAATATTACTTTTACATTATTAAAATAACGAAATTCAGGTTCATATATATGGGGGGCCGAGGGCCCTCTCCCCGAAATTTGAACCAGGTGTACTAAAACGAGTTAAAACTCTGTTGTTTAGGGTCAAATTTCTAAAAATTCTTTGGGGAAGAAAGAACCCCCAGACCCCCCCCCCATTTACTATGGCATATACGTACAACTGTTATAAGTTGCTTGATGGACAGGGACGAATAAAAGGGGTGCCGAGGGGGGCCTTGAACCCCCTCCCCCCCAGAAATTTGTACTGCATGTACTAAAACGAGTTAAACCTCTGTTTTTAGGGTCAAATATCTAAAACATTTTGAGATAAAGGCCCCCAGAAGACCCCTCTTTTGTGTTTGGAACTCTATTATTCATAACTTTTATTCATATTAAGGTCAGCAAGATGCAAATTCTACCTGAAAATATATTAAAAGCTACACTGAAGCCAATAAATATGCTTGGAAGGAGCTTAAGTGATGATTTCGTGTCCTCTCTCCCGATGCTAAATTCTAACTTTGGGCCTAATAATGGCTACATTGTTTAGGAGATATTCGGGCCCCTCTCGAAACAAGTTTTTAAACGCAACTCTCCTCCGTTGATAAATTTTCCAATTTTCAACACTATCCTATTTTTAATATACACCTTCTGATTGATTGTCTGTGTTACCGCTGTCGGTGTAGAGCAAAGCAACTCCACCAAAGTAAACTTCGTCATTGCGGCATAATGGGCGATGAAAAGACCTAAACATCGCCTTAATGAATCCATGTAAACCGATTCCGTAGCTGCAGCCCGACCACGATAACCATCTATGCAGTAGGTTTAGCAGGCAAAAGGGAAAACATGTTTCTTTTCCCGTGCTATCCTCGTTTTTGTGTTTTGACTCTTGGCTTCTGCGTGGAAAGATAGCGGAGATAGCTGGAAATACATCTTGTCATTACTGGGTTTGAAACTTTCTGCACTCTTTCCTGTCTTTGAGGGAGAACAGAATGAGCAATGGCTGGTGCAAATAGTTTACTTGTTGCTCCTTGTAAAAATATTTAAATGCATAATAAATCCACTAGGATTATACTCACTCTGAACATATCTTCACCTTCACCCTTCTGAGGGATTTGTATGTGAAATAGTAGTACGTTATTTATACTTTTTTATGCAAAATGGGTTCAGATTTTAAAAATATGAGACAAATAGTGGCACATGATATTAATTTATATTTCACGACATTATAACTAGTATATATTAAATCAAGTATTTTATATTGGTTGATATTAAAGCAATATTAGTTAATATCACGTGATTAAATCAATTTATCACCCATTCGAAAGTTAATCCAAGCGCCGTCATAACTTAAGTGTGTTTATTTTTTCCTTTTAGTTCGTCTAAGTTAGTGAAATAAAAGAGAAAAATTATTTTCCCACGTTCCCAACCCCCATTCTTATTTGAAATATGCTTGAATAGGTCTTCTAGCCACTCTATCATTTTTTCATTTAATTCTGAAATACCCTGTATAAGACCACAAAGCATCTCAAAATTTTTAAAACATGATTTGACTGTTAGTTCTTTATGAAAGTATTATCACCGCGTTGACCTATGTCTACGTGACCTTCTAGATGCAATAATAAACGGCATATGCGATGACGGTTTTGATGTAATGAAATATGTCACCTAACATTCTTTACTTTTTAACTGGTGAGTTTTCTAATCGTCCAGTATCTTTAAAATTAACGGGCATTCAACATTAATAAGTCGCAAGCTTTCCTTGCCACATTGAAAAACATGCTATGGTTAGGTGGGGGGGATTTAGGGGGGATGGGTAATGGAGAAAATTGGAACACAAATTATTGCAAAATAAAATTTCTTTACCGTTTGTACCGTTGACATGATAATTTTAGTATTTTAATGTAAAATGCATGTTTTTCCATTAAAAAACTTACAAAGTGTTCTAAGGTGTTAAAAACTTCTGTAAGACTTGTATGTATTAAAGGTAAAACATTAGTAAATCATTCTGCTTTTGAAATAAAAGAAGATTTAATAAACATTTGGCCACAAATTGATTTTGAATATTTACCATTTTAAAAGCACTTTTGTGGCGTTGGGGAAAATGAGTAACCGTTAGGCTAAGGTAAAATGGAAATTTATTGAAAGATAAACGAGCATTTATATTTTATTATGTTTCAAAAAATTATTTTATGCTTTTTAATTAGTTTTAATGAAAAAAAGAACGCTTATTTTTCAAAAGGGTTCTAAGAAGAACTAACTGTAGATCTGGTGTTTTAAAACATTCCATTCATGGAAAATTTTCAAATTATTTAACTATCTACCACTGAAAAATAAATATTAATCAAAAATCATGAAATAAATGCAATAATTGTCATATAATATTCCAAGAACAACAAACGCCTTTTTTATAATTCTCAAAATTCAATCTTCTGAAAAACATGGTCAGAAAATACATTTATTAAAATGCTTCATTTAATTAAATGAAATCTAAATGAAAATTAATTACCTTATTTTAAAGTAAAATTTTAAGTTAACAAAATTTGGAAATTCAGAAAGAAAGCATCCATCTCGTGTTGTAAATTGGTTGCATGAAGCTGAACTTTTGAAAAATAATCCGTAGGTGTGTTTTTTAAAACAAAAGTCATTAATTTGAAATTGAAATGTCAAACAATATTCTCTTTATACATCAATGAAATTATTTTTATTTTGTTTGCTTAAATATTTGTGCTTTACTTTAAGCAATTTCCCATTGTCGCCACAACCTAGTTGAATATTGTAGTCGATGATCTATTTGTAATTTTTAGCTCAAAAAATTAGGAATTATAAACTTTATTACAATGAATTGTATCCATTTTTTGCCATTTGACACTTATAGTGTGTCTACCGTAATTTACAATTAATTTTTTAATATTTTAAAATTAAAGCTTAAAATATTTTCATTTTTATAATGCTTTTTCTAGCTTTTCACTCAATCTACAGACAGCTAATTAAAATCCACAGCAAGGAAAATTAACTCTCTAATGAATTCCTTCTTCAAGTCATTCTATGAAAAATAATTTATTGATATTGTACTACTTAACTTAAGTTTTTAAATAATAAAGTAACAAATGCAAGAATTAAAAAAAAAGAAGAAATGAGAAATTTTTGAGATATTCCACAGTAATAATAGAAAATATGAAGAATTGTCAAATATTTTGAAAAGCAGCAGTATCCTGTAAAGTTCATTAGCATTGGATTCTCTGAAACTACCACTCCTCTGCCAATTCTGAAAAAAAAACCCTACCAACTACCACATTCTCTGAATTTTTCCACAAAAGAATTGATATTTAATTAAATCCCCACTAGGTAAATAACTTCTCGTGAATGTTTAGTTAAAACAAAGCCTATCATCCATTAGCCAGGTGGATAATATAGTTATTCGCGTCTACAAAATTATATATTAATATTAAGGTTATACTCTCTGCCTATAATTAACCTTAAACTACTGTCAGTAAATTTCCATTACTATATTTGAGAAAGAATTTTTTACTGTGTGTATACCAGGGTTTAAAACTGACAATTTCGGAAACAGAGAAATACCTCAAAAATCAAATCAAAAATATTATTTACTAGGCTTTTAAAAATCAGGCAGCGTTTTTCATCAAACACGGATCATCGTGATAAGAAAAGAAAAACTCGCGTCGTAATCATTACTGGCGATCATATGATTATATGTGAGCATTTTATTTTTCGTACCAGAAAATAAAAATCATTTTTGTCACATGAAAGATCGCCAACTTGCCATTGGTGAAATACCTCGATTATTCTGAGAGAGATCGCTCGATTATTCCGAAGAGAACGCCTATCCTTGAATAATTCTATTGGCAGTTTTGACAAAGTGTGAACGATATGTTTTAGAGCTGTTTGAGTTGAGAAACCGTATCGCTCAAAAGTAATCATTATTCTTAATCGAAACCAATGTGTTTTTCCCCGAAACCAGGCCCGATTTTTACGATTTTACTCAAAAACATTAAACCAGGTTTTTGCGGTCAAGTGTGATCTTTAAATTCAAACCTACTTTTCGTCACAGTTATGTAAATTTCCCTAGAATTAATTGAGCTGTGCTGTGTAGGTATTTTTCTTCTTTTGCTGCAGTCAGAGGGGAAATTATTTTATTCAAGACAAAATGAATAAGTTGATTTTCATTCCAAGTAAGCTAAATTACAAAGATGAAAGTCATTAATCAACTATGACATTTGCTGGGAGGTTATCTTCCCTCGAGATCTCAACCTTAATTGAGTTTCAAACTCCCGTTTGAAATCCTCCAGAGTTCTCAGAACCTTCGGGGATAAGTACCCTTCCTAAGAGAAAACAGTCGCATTCAATTCCAACCTCCGAATATTGCTGAAGTATCACTTAAGAAGACGACGTTTAAAAAACGTCTCCAACAAGCAATTGGCGGCAGGAAGTGGGAAAAAGCGGATGACAAAAAGGCAGGCAGTGATTTCTCTTCCTCCGAATTAAGGGGTGGATGAGAAATAGCCTTTGCGCCTTTTAATTTGGCAAGTGGATCCTGCAATTATGTCACCTTGGGTATACACTTGAGGCGATGATGATAGTGGCCAACGGTTTCAATTATTTCGTACCGACAGATGTGTGTAAATCATATGGCCTGGAGCGGAGGGAATCTCACCTGCCTGCTGCTGATGGGACCTCGCCTCCTCGCTCCTCGCTACTATCGGCCGCCGCCACCCGTCGGGGCGTAGGAAAGAATGGGAGTAGAGCGCGCGACGGCTGCCGGCCCTGCGTGGAGGAGAGGTAGAATGAGAGAGTGCGATAAGAAAGAGAGAATAAAAGAGGGGGAAGGAAAAGAGATTGGGGGAGAGGCAGAAAGATAAATATAGAGAATCTCAGAATAGAGAATCAATAAAAATAGAATAAAAATAGAGAATCAATAGAGAATAAAAATAGAGATCATAGGGAAATATCATTTTTATCCGTCGTTTTTTACATTTATTTAAAAACTTTGCAGAATCAGCAAGAATGAATCCGTTTTTCGTTTACTTCAGGATGAAATTTCATAAAAGCGCTACTAAATGCATTTTTGCATTTAGTAGTTTATAACAGTATTGTGAAAAGTTGTCGATTTCCTAAAAATTGAATTTGGAAAAATTCAAGTTAAAAAGTAAAAAGTTAGAATTGTTAAATGGATGCATCTTACATGAAGGTTTGGTCGAGTAATATCAAATAATCCTAGGCAAAAAAAATGTCATTAAACACAGGAAATATTTCTTTCATAATCAATTTTTTGTGGGCAGCTCGTGTTCTTGGTAGTAGTATGGCCACGGTTGCTTCAATAGGGAAACATGTTTAATGGCCACTCTATTCATTTCTTCCCTATGGTAGATTTCTTTTCGTTTTGCCGATCGACTGTATCATCAATGTTTTTGATGATACCGTTGGCTGCTGAGAATGAAATTTTTGATGGTTCTTTGAACTATTGGGCTGTAAAAGGGGTTTTGTTTTCCTTGTCTACCGCACGTAGACAACTAAAGTTTTAAGCATGAATGTTTTTGTAGTGCTACCGCCGTTTTCTAAGAAATTGCTAATAGTAGTTACTGAAAATAATAGCTTATGTTAGCGATTCCAATTTTTTCGAGGCGCGGCGCTTTTTTGAGAAATTTTTCTCACGGGACCTTACCAAAGTTGGAGGTTTTAAACTTTCCTAATGTAGCCCTTTCATTAGTATAGGAAAATTCTGGCCTCTCTTTGTAATCAAAACGTAAAATACACCAAGAACATAATCCTAACGTTTTCTAATTTACTTTTCTATCAAAAAATTTTATACTATAAGTTTTTCCAAATGTTCACCACTGCAGATTTTGGACACATTTTGTCAAATAGCTTTACCTTCTATTTCAATCGTCTGTTTGAAAAAGGGAATAAGCAAAAAAAATGGCAAATTGACCATTTTACTCTCCATACAAGGATTTTTTTCACACTTCACTTGCCATTTACGCACATATTTTAACTACAACCATGAACAAGATTATACAGACCGGTCAATGGGTGGGACTTAACTTTGGACCCCCCCCCGACAAGCGGAACCTGGAACTATCGTCTTCTCAACGCTTTTTACCAAATTGTCTCTCTATAGATTAATATATCCTCTATGTGTTTAGTCACAAGGAAATTTGCACTTCGAATTGCAATCTTTCTACATCAAAATTAATCGTAGATGGTTTTTTTTTTTTCAAATTTTGTATAGCCATATTATAATTTTTTCTGATTTATATTTTTAACAATATGATGCAAAAGGATGCAAAACCCGCAAAAAAATTCATTCTTTCCTTCGAAATCGAAGATTGCAAGTCGAAGTGCAAGCAAAGAATTGCAAGTTTTTTTTCGACTGATCATAGATGAGGCAATACGGGAAAGGATTCCAGAAGACGATAGTTCCAGGTTCTACTTCACGGGTTCCAAAAAATAGGCCCCGCCTACTGACCGGTCTGAGTGTATATTCTTATCTGTGACTTCAACTCAGATCACAGCCAAAATCATCGGGGCACAGCGACAGGTAGTACGGAAACTGACACTCCCCAGTCAGCTAGGATCAAAGCTTTGAATCACCTATTGCAAGCCAGAGGTTATTACAGTCTTCCGAAAAGATTTATATTCAATCTGAAGGGGCAATGTAAAGGGACTCCTGGTCGGTTAATAGTTGGAGAAAAGTAGACGTTTCCTCAAAAGTGTGAAATCTTTTCCGCCACTACCAATCATTAGGAGTCATCTTTTCCGATGAGGTGATCTCGTGACTTTTCATTTCCGTTGGGACATTTTTCAATGTCACAAGATGCGTTGAAGGAAATGATTTTAGTCATGTCTTAATTGTTTCGTGAGAATTCTCTCGTGTCAACTCTGGGAACTATTCCGGAGTTGACATGTTTTCCAAAAACAGTCCCATTATTTCTTACTCAGGCTTGACTGGGTGAGAGAAGAACCGTAAATGGAAGTCTTGGGTTCTCTCCAATGTAGGAAGGATAAGTTTAAGTAAAAGTTTTCCGTTAAAATAAAAAAATCATAAAATTTTAAACTGTTTTTGTTAAATGCTCTAAAATGAGCGCAATTTTAGTTTCGAAGTTTGTCATTGTCTTCAGGCTGCAAAGAAGCGATACGTAAAGGAAAATATTGTTACCTAAATTGTTGTTGCTACTCTGAGAGAAATGACTATTTCAAATCTGAATACATCGATAGTTTCAATTTGATATTAAACTTATTATTTCAAATATGAAGACACGATTCCTTTAATTTGAAATACCAGAAATAGTACACAGTTTCAAACAATTCAGTAATCACCACTTAAATTATATGTATTTTTGTCTTATTATGAACTTTGCACTTCATGAATTTGGTCTTGGTGAATCTTTATACCTCCTTTTACTTTTAAAACGTGATAGCCCGCTTCACCCAGTTGCGGCGTCACACTCAAATTACAAGTAGATTCGTCATTTCCTTATCCTGATCAAATACTGTATCATCGATGGGCATGGGGGTAATTTTGACAAAGGCCGATTGTGTAAAACATGCACTTGCCCAAAAATGAGGACATGTTGTATCATTCTTGAGTACCTGAATATTTCCAGAAATGAATTTATTACATGCTTCAAACTTTAGTAAATTTGATTCGGAGCAAGTTTGAGTTTCTGAAATACTCAGATTTGGGTATTGTTAACTCAATTTTGAAAATTACATTTTAAGAGTGTATGATATTTTTAGTGAAAATGAATTATATATAGTATGTCGTATTACATTTCATAAAGATGAGTATCTTGTCTCGCGAAATTTTAAACATTTGACATCAGTTAAACTAAAAAATTAACAAAAAGAAGAGGCTTATAATTTTATGCATCCAATCTCCCTTTGCATTAACCTAAATTTCCTCTACTGAAAATATGATCAATCTCTTCCAATTTCAGGAGAAAATATCCACACTACTGGTTAAAAGAATATTTATATATTTACAAGAAGACAAGTAGAATAGTAATGTAATATATAAGTGAAAACCAAACAGGTTTTCTGAAACTAAATTTTTTTTTCATTTTCATTGAAAAGTGGCATATACAGAAAGTGAAATTTTGTTCTTTCTAACAAGGGGTACTAATTTCTAATTTATTCTTAAGCTATATCCTAACTTAATTAATGCTCTTTTTTTTACAAAGTCATAATCAATATTTATATCTCATCATTATTTATATCATTGTAGATCTCAAAAATAAAAACTAATTTTATAGTTTTTTCAAAACTACTTAATCTGTAAAAACTTAACTGTTTGAAGACTAACTGAAAATATACATAAATGTACACGTTTTCGTTTAAAACAACAATAGAAAACATAAATATTAATTAGGTATTTCATTTTAAATTAGATTTCTGATGGACTATCGAAATAATAGAATATTAGTAGTCAAACACACTATCTAAAAAGTATGCAGTGAAGGGACAATTTCTTCGTATATATGCATTTAACTCGTAATTAACCTTATAATTTCTATCTTGAATATAAAATGAAGCTTTCATAGAATTCCGCATATCTAGTAACTTTACAGCAGTGGTAATCAATCTGGTTCCTACTACCAATTAGTGAGGGTTCCACCTTTCTTAGTGGGCAGTAGGAGTTTAGATTTAAATAGATTTAACTACTGTTATTTGTTTTATATTGATCCATTTAGCCAAACTTAGCAAAAGTATGATATAAACATATTGGTAAGTAAATAAGATATAACACACGGATTTTTTTTTTTTTTTTTTTTCATTTTTTAAAGTGGGTGGGTTTGGGATATATCCCTCTGAAACTAACACATTTTAGCCCATAGGAAGCAACCAATAGTATGCCATATCTTTCCCAAATTCCATATCCCCCTCTGGATTTCGCCCACTCAATTACTGAAACTCTGCTTCATAAATTTCACAAAATAAAATTACTCCCCTCCTACTATATTAATTACCTTTAAAAGTAGGTAGGTAGGTAAATTGAAAGTAGGTGGTAGTTACAAAAAATATTTACTACCCCCTTCAATATTTTAAAGAAAATAACATTATGCCACATACCATCAAAGAGAGACACCATCATTCAAATTATTGAAGATAACTTCAGCAGCTCTGTCCACAGAGACATACACTAGGGGAAGACAGACGCCCTGAAGTCTCTTCCTAATTGGTTTCCGCCGATTTCTTGGATCACAGCCTGACTCTCCTGATGAGCCGTGAAACAGGAAAGGAGAAATTAGCGGAAAACTTCCTTTTGGACCCATGTGGTCGGGCGAGGGGGACACTTGCGATGCAACTGCGGCAAAAAATCGGGTGATCCTTGGATAACACAAGGCACCATCCATCAATTACGTCACGCTTGTTTTGGTTTGTTTGTGGTTAGTTTTTGATGTGCCTCTCCTTGTTGATGGAATGTGTCCCTCCCCTTGTGATATGGTCTTCTTGGTATCTGTGATGTCTTATTCATTATTTTCGGCTACTGCATACAATATCCGTATCTCTGTAGTATCTCCACAGTCGTTGATAAACTTAATATTTAACTAGGGGGGGGGCTAAAATTTAGCGAAGGTTTATCGCTCCCTCCCCAATCTTTTATAGTATAGGAAGGTATCAAATTTCCAATGCAAGGGGGACCGTTCCCATTATATATACGCCCCTTGATTTCGAAAATGTTTTAATGTAGAATTTTAAGTCAGTGTTGAGATTGGGGCATGCCGTTCCCATATATTTCGGACCGTTTACCGAAATGCTTAGATTTTAACCAGATAAAAAGGTGAATCCCCAAAAAGTTTTTTCCAACTATAGCTCTGGTTGAACCATAAAAATTTGAATATTTTAAAATGTAAGTATTCCTAGTACACTAAACATTAGTTAAACCTGTTTTTAATTGACAAATTTCCGAAAATTTCCTAGGAGAAATCCCGAATCCTGGGACGATTCTTCCAATATTCTCTCTCTGACAACACCGATGAGATGAGTATTTCAACACTTTTATGAAACAAATTTTATCCTATTACGAATTAAAAATTTCGTTTTGGTGATTGTTTGATGACTTTTCTATTTAGTTGTGTGCTTGAACTTCGAGAAAGTGAGGAAAATCATAGAATTAAGGCTACTGATGTATTGGATATTTATTATTAATTAAACAAATGTGGGGTTTTTTTTTGTAATTGGTACTAAAAGGAGTGTTTTTTTCTTTCAGGTATGTGTTTATGGGGGAATGCGTAAACCTTTGCTACTTCTCAGAACGTCATTCCATCTCAAAACACTCATTTTGAGGACTCCCTGGTAAGTAGAGCACTTTTCTGTTACAAATCGTCATTTAAAGCGTAATGCGACAAGTGACATAACTCAATTTTCTTCGAAAAACTACCTTCTATTTGCATTTCTATGGACAGAGCGATAACCAAAGTAGGATGAGCAGAGACCCTATTTATTTTTTCAAAACCGTTAGTTTCAGGTGATCGTCAAAATTTAAAATATATTTAAGCATAATTCAAAATTAGTTGAGTTATGTCATGTTGCGACTTTAATGATGAAATTAACCATAGTTGTGTGAAAAAATTAGTTATTATAGTAATAATTAAGTTACACGGCAATCGACTAACTGTTTTGGAATAATGGAATTATGTAAGTTTGTTTGGGAGTTTGTGAAAAAGATAAATTGAATTTAAATATCTGATATGTTTGTATGCGGTTGATGGGATAAACTACGTTTTGAAGAAATCTAAAATGTTTACCTCGGTGAAAGTAGACATTTTAGATTTTGCCGAGATTTCATTCGAAGGAATCAACAATAGATAATGAAGAGACATTTCCAGGACGTTGCTTATAAAGCGCATCATGACAATTGATCAAAGAGCAAAATTTTAATTAAGATTGATGTATAACTCAAAATGACTAAAAATATAGTTTTGTTACATTGCGCCCTTAGAGACGATGGAAGTCGCTCCATTTCCTGCCAAGTCCTTCCCTGTTACAAATGTATCTCTCAGTTTCTACTCTGTAGATTAATAAGACCGTAATGCCTCAATTCGGCAAACATTGACGCCTTCCAGTTGAAATCGGAGCCATTCCTTTTCCACAGAGCGAGCGGTGTGAACTAATTTGTTATCGGAAGAGTAAATGGCAAGAGTAATTGGTCCACGGAATGTGATGGATGACGTAATCGTGAGGCACACCCTTTGTTGTAGCCGCTAATCGGAACTCATATAAATCATACTAAGAGATTTTCTTCAGATGGCTCAACTTGCAAATCGATCCTTTCCAACTGTGATTTATTATCCCTTTTCGGGTGCGAATGGTATGTATATCTACACCACGTCCTTGTCTTCTTTTCGAACCATTTAATACTAAAGTCTTCAAACTATTTAAGCCCAATTTATCAAATCACTTAATCTTAAATTGAATCATACAGATCACTAATCAACTTCCCTTGATCAAATATAGATTATCCCGATGCTAACTTTGTTCAAGATTTTATATCGCTAGTATAGAGTTTTTCATCGTTTTGCAAAATCACTTGGCGTATTCCGTTTACCAGAGCGACTTACAGATACAAAAACTTCTCTCCAACTATAATTTCAGATGAAAATTAAAAAAATATCACATTTCCTTCAGTTTGAGCTCTTCTAGGTTAGATGGAAGGAAGACATGGGCCTTTAAAACACAAATGTGAGCTAAATTCACCAGTCCGACTAGGTAAGGGGTAATATGATCATAAAACTATCGCAATCATTCATAAAACTATTTTCACCATCTATCAAAAATCTAATTTTACGAAATAAAAACATTAATTAATCCAATTAATAAGTTTTTAAAAATTGTGAGCTACTTTAATAACTAGATACCAGAATTCACTATACAAATGAAGCAAATATTAATTAAAACTATTCTGTCGAAAGATACCTTTTAGAGATAGCTATCAGATAAAGAGGATGAGAGGGATGAAGAAGATGGAGAGGGATGAAAAGGATGAGGATGAGAGAGATGAAAGGGATAAAAAATAAAATGTTGGCGAGCATAAGAGATATTAAAAAGACGAAGAGGGCTAAAGAAGGTAAGAGGAAGAATATGTTGGGAAGGAAGATAGGAATAAAGGAGAATAGAGCTACAATAAGAGATAAAGAAGTTTAGAATAGTCAAGAGAGGATTATAGGGGATAAATGGGACGAGAGAGTAGGATGAGCAAATGGATATGGATTATTTAAAGGAATAAGAAAAACTATAAAGGGGATAACAACAATGAACGAAAAAGAGGATGGTAAGGGTGAAGAGCTAAGAAGGATAAAAGAAATACAAGGAAGAAGGGAGTAGAAGATGAGAAGAATGATGAAGAGGGATAAAAAAGATGAGAAAAGTAAGTCGAATAAATATCCAACTAACTGGTATTGGGTAAATGTTTAGGGGGGTTACACATTTTGTTGAAATTTACCCAAAAAGCTATTTTTTACAAGTTGATTCCTCCTGATACACATATGAGAAATGGTGACTAATTTGTGTAAATTAAGAGAACTTTTAATTTGATTAGGGTGAATTGTTCTAAACGTAAAATTGCACTGGGTGTTCCTTAAATTATTCAAATTTAAGCTGAGTGGTTCATTGACTTCTGCGACTTGGGCCCTGCTGATTTAAATAGCATTTTTAAAAACCTTTTAAAAGTGAAAATGATTAGGAGATCAAAATTCATGAGGAATGATTAATGTTGAGAAAACGAAACTAATGTTGTCCTAAATGGGGAAGAAATTTTCTGATACCAACAGAAACGATACCAAAAGATTCCGTATTTTTGTCTAGGGATGGCTAAATGGTTTAAATGGTTTCTAAATGATTTTTCGTTAGTAAAATTAGTTTTCTTAGAACTGTGAAATTAGTAAAATCTTATAAAATAAAGTAGGTGGCGTCATCTATTTCTGCTTAACGTAACTACTTTTAAAGCTGTCTGAACACATGTAGTCTTATAGGTTATTAATATTTCCTATACTAAAATTCTCAATTATTTCTCAATGAGTAGGATTTTATCTTAATAACAGGCTATACATTTGAAGAAATTAGTTCTATACTTTGAAAAATTATTTTTTGCGAACCTAAATTTCTTAAGGATTTGCTTTACATGTTGTAGTAGGTTAAACTATTTATTAAAAATTTCTCTTAATATCCCTGTGTGTTTACTTGTGTAATTAAACTATAGAAAAAATAAAAAATGTAAAGGATAATGGATTAGAATCTGGGAAATAAGGGGATGAGAGTAAAAAGACTGAGATGAAGTGAGAAAGGAGAGTGATAGAGAGAAAAAGAGAGAAAATAGAGGTAGAGAAAGCGATTAATATGAAGAATGTGAAAGATAGTAAATACAAATAGCAATTTTTTGAAACGAATTCGATATATACTTCTAATTCTAAAGAAGCCGAAACAATTTAGGGGGTAATATCGGAATTTTTTGAAGAATGTGAGGAAATTTTAGTCCTTTTCTGGACAAATTAGAAAATTTCTTCACATTTGTTGGAGATATATACCAAAATCTGCGTTTGGCTACTATCATAGCAAGAGAAAAAAAAATAAAATCATAATTTTTTTCTGTAGGATTTTCTCCTCTTTGAAAGCTCCTCTGAGTAATTTGTAGTGGCGACATCTCTATGTAGGAAGCACAAGTATGTCTACATGTGTATTTGTCTCCTGAAAAATTTCAATGTGTGAATACGTTTGTTTATTCCAAAAAGTATTCTGCGTTGTTTTTTAAACGTACGAAAAATATTCTTTGAAATATGACGTGATTAAAAATACGTATTTATTTCATGAAATATTACAAAAACTTGTCATTTATTGGAATTGCACTAATTTATTGTCAACAAGTTAACTATTTTAAATTAAATTTTTAAGTATTCCAATATTTTTATCTAAGGCATGTTTTGAGAACAAAAAAATTACTGTCAGATTTTGGTCTAAATTTAGTATATCATTACTTATATCATTTCTAAGGGGAAAACATTTAATTACTTCTTTTGCAGTTATTTTGTGGTTTTGAGCGTTTTTTAACTTTTTCGATTATCAAATTTTTGAAATAATTTTTTAATTGATATTTTAATTTGCTTTCAATTTAAATGGAATATTTAGCACTGAAATATACCTACTACTGCCTATAAACATGTATCATAATTCTCGAATATTATTTGAGTTTTTGAAATTTTTTCGGATATTTTTTAAAAATTTAAAAAATTTAATTTTCTCGTGAACCGATTTTGTCCGATTTTTAGTATGTTGTTATTGAGGTCAATCCTAAGTGAAAACTATTGTAAAACAAAATGTTGCGATCATTTGCTGGCTAAGTCACAGATTCCCTGGACTAAAAGAACTATACCTCCACAACGACTTTTATTTTTCGAAAAATGTGACATCCCATCCGATACAATTTAATTATTTCATTCTGCGTTTCACGTATGCATGCTCGATGGATATTTTTAATATCTTAGTGTGCAAAGATATTTAATTAACAACGTTCACGTTTTCCACTTTATGGCATAAAACTGTATGTGAAGTCATTCATACCCTTTTTTGTCACGATTTTCTCTATTTCGTGCATTTTTATGCATTCCACACAAAGAATCTGGCTGTGCAGAATTTGGGCGAACTTGTAGATTAACCCTGTATACTTATAATATTTAATGTTTCGCTGAGTTTAGTTTAATCAAGCTAATATTTAACTTATCTGTTGTAACTAAATGTAAATTGGGAAGTTCTTTTATTTATAAGAACACGAAACACATAGTTTTCTTATCTTATAGGTATCCTTTAGTCTTCTAGTTATCCAAACATAAAAACTACCCATGTTTTAATTAAATACTAATACCCTCTTTCATATTTTCAGTGTAACGTGAAAAATATCCTAAAGAATTTCAATTGTGTATAAACGGTTACTCCTCAAATTACACCCCTAGACCCCTAATTCCCCCATCACTAATTTATCCCCCATTAATTATTATTTTATTACTACATTATCACCCCTTTCAAACGGGCCGTAACCCGACTTTCGTTTCGGGGGTGGGGTTGACTGAACGTTATTTCTAAGGTACTCCCTAACAAGTACGTTTATATGTTAAGTTTTAGATCATTTACAAAAAGTGTGC
The DNA here is from genome assembly GCA_963680715.1 of Tetragnatha montana. Lineage (NCBI taxonomy): Eukaryota > Metazoa > Arthropoda > Arachnida > Araneae > Tetragnathidae > Tetragnatha > Tetragnatha montana. Next base: position 38,284,005 of record OY796684.1, read on the forward strand.
AGTTGCAAAAAGTTGGAGAATGGGGAAATAAGAAACAGGGATAATAAGAAACATTTTTATTTTCTGCTTTGTGTGTGTGGGCTTAAAAATCTGAAAAAAAAAATCACAGAATATCTTTAAGACATACTTTATATCCCATAAAAATTTTACTGTTTTTGAATAATTATTTCAATGAAAAATTTCCATTTGAAGTGGATGCACGATTTCAATGTATCGTGTTTTTGCAATTAAATTATTTTGGAATTTTTTTAGTGAACTTTTTTAGAAGTTAAAAGGGTTATATAATTCAATTTTTGATCTTCAATTTAGAATTGTAGATCTTTCTTAAAATGTCCCGTTTCTTATTACCCCATTTAAACAAAACTTAGGGGTAGTAAGAAACACTAACATTTTATCCCTGAAAATTTATTAATCGTATTTTTCCGTTAATCGTATTAATCGTTAGGTGTCAGCTCATTATAGGACCCTGTGAGTTACATCCGAAGGGAATTGCTCCTTGTAAATCACAGAATTCACATGGAAAGAAATTTTAAATAGACGTCTAAATTTCTAGGGTGAAGGGGGAGGGGGCGGGATTTTTTTTTTTTTTTTTTTGAAATTCGCCCCTTTAAATTAGTGTTTGTATATCATTTTGAAACTCTTTGGGATACCCCCGAAGGGAACTGCTTCTTGGAAGCGTCAGTACTTCTAAGGGAAAACGGAAAACACATGCTAGCAGCCATCAAACTTTTGGAGGTGGAGGGGGATTTGGGGGTTCTCCCCAATAAAATTTTTTAAAATTTTACCCTCAAAAGTAGTATTTAACTTATTTTGAAACCCTTTCTGTTACACCCGAAAAGAATCGATACTTGTAAATTGCTGAATTTTCAAGGGAAAAACAGTACAAAAATTACTGTCAGAATTTAGGGGGGTGTTTGAACCTCTAAACCCTCCCTTGGATACGGCCCTGCCTTTCAATTCGTGTCCAACATGTCAGTTTCAGATAAAGCCGTACGCATGAAAGAGGCCTCATGCACGTTACTGGCGCAGATAATAATTCGTTTTCCGAAATGCCTTCCCTAAATTCGTCCAAATCCAGCAATCATCCCAATTTGATGGGGTTGTGGTGTACTCGCCTCCAATGACCTGTTCACGACTCCTTAGCGAGCGTGTCATTAAAGATGGGCACGAAATGTTATCGTGTAGGGTATCTCCTACTCTTGAGTCTCAACAAGTGCTTCAGTAGGGTTCTTGATGGGAAATTCAATTACCGAATTCACTCAGGAAAGGGAGGCCTAATGTGATTGAGAACAAACAGAGAAATCTAGTTATCTGTAAAGCCGTTAGTCAGCAACATTATTGCCAAATTAATGTGGGTTTAAAGCTATCAATTATGAGGTTCAATGATGGGAGACTTACATTTGTGTTAGTTATAAGTAATATTTAATTTTATTAAGTATCTTTAAGAGAATATCTGCTCTAGTTATTCATACTACATACCTACTTTAAAAAAAAGAGTGTTGATTTAAATCCTGTCAGTTATTCTTTTAGAAAAACTTTGTAATTTTTACAAGGATATCCTGTTATATGTATTGATACAGAATCTGTAATCAGACTACAGAGAAATCGTAAGTTATTTAGGTTGTCTCTGTACAAATACGATTTTTCTGACTACAGAATCTATATCAACGTAACAGTATAACTCAGCACAAATTTGAATAATTTAAACCTGAATGGTCCAACCAAAAGTTAAATCTTCCAAAACTTTGAATTGAAAAATAAAATTTAAATAAATATGGTGTTGAAGAGACTAAGAGAAATCTTAGAATTATCCACGACTTCAAATTAAAATTAAGTAAATTGCTGTTATCCAAGTTGCACTGTATTATTTTATTCATTTTTCCAAGGCTGTGTAAAAATTTTACTAAAGTTGAGGTGCTTTCAGCAACAATAAGCAAACTCTAACAGCTTTCATGGATAGCTCCTTGTTGCTGCAAGCACCTCAATTGGTAAATTAAATTTAAAGTAAATTTTCTTGTGTTCGTACCTAAACTGAGAATTATTTTAGCAAAAGAAAAAGATCAGTTTCAAAAAGAATTCTTTTATTCATAATGCACATAGTTTCATTTAAAATAAAATATAATATATCATAAATGTATAAATTACTCTCAATATATATCATCTACAGAAAACTCGTTTCCAACAACTTTCAGTAAGAAGTAATGGCAAGTTTTGCACAGCATCAAACTGAAACGGAATGTCACTGAAAGAAGACTCAAAGTCTATATAAAATGAACAAAACTAGTTGCGTCGAATCACAATTCAATGCTTTTTATAATGAATCCAATATCCCATTTAATAAAACAGTTCCTTAACATCAGAAGCACCACATTTTTTTCACTATTATCGATACAATAACCAGTTGAGAAATGAAATGGGATTTGAGCTTGTTGATTGATTGGTTTGAGCTTAATTTCTACTAAGACTCTTAAAGAAGAGATTCTGTTTTTAAAGAGTCTTATCACACAAATCTGGAAATACTACATCCAAAAAGAATGTAAGTTTAGGCTTCAACCGCGATACGTTCAACTCAGATGACGAAATAGATCTTAACCTCAAAGCTAGAACGATTTAATCCCAAAGAGGATCTTTTTGGGTAATTTGTTTTCCATTTGGAAATTAGAAGGATAATCCGTGGGTTTTATGTTATAGTTTACTAAAGTTAAGAGTTAATTTTTTTTAAAAGATGAACCGCGATTTCTAGGAGGTAAAATCCATTAAAAATTTATAAATTCAGAATATAGAAAAGATGTTTAACTTTTCAGGTTTATCAACGGTAACCTTTTAGTTTTATAAATTTCTGAGGTAAATAGTAATTAAGATTGGTTTCGGGCAAAAAACTCATGATCGAATTTTGAGTTTTATTGGTTTCGAATAAAAATTATGAGCGATACTGTTTTTACTCTGATTATAATCATTAATTTATGATAAAAATATTTCGATCAAAAAATAAAACTTAAACAGCGCTATAACATATTGTTCACACCTCGCCAAAACCGCCAGTAAAATTTTTCGAGGATAGGCGTTCTCTTCGGTATTTTTCAGAATAATCGTGGTACTATCTCTCCATTGACGAGTTGGCGATCTTTTGTGTGTCAAAAATAATTTTTATTTTTTGATACGAAAAATAAAATTAAAAATAATGGTCATAGATAATTATTAAAATTATGATAATCAGTATTGATTACGGCGCGAGTTTTTCTTTTCTGATCGCCAAACGATGATCCGTGTTTGATAAAAAACGCTGCCTGATTTTAAAAAGTGGGAAGAGTTTTTTTCAGTCCCCATAATTATCAATTTCAAACCCTGATTTCTAGAAGACAAACTTATGTTTTCTAGAAAAAAAATACAGATATTCAATTCATCCTATTGTCATATATAAAATCTTTTAACCACAATGAACCTTAATTTTGATTGAAAAAGAATTACGTGTGATTAAACACATTTTTTGTATGAATTTCTCAATTTGACTTGCACTAAGTCTTTGGCAGCGAAGGGAACTAGTGCTAATAAATTTATAGTGTTTTTATTTTGTATTAGTTTAAAGTGGTTGGGGCATACTTATGTGCATCATGAAAGGTATACTTACGGATTCTCTCAAAATAATTGCACTAATAATAAGTGAAAAGCTCATAGAATTGGCAAACATTTCAGAGTATGATGAACGTTAACTGTTACTCTTATGTAAGAAATTTATACTTTCCAATGCTTAAGCAATTGAGGTAGAATTTGTTCTATCTTTTTGTTCTGGCGTACAATAAATTTCTAGAATGTAGAATGTGTAGTTTAAAACTATTTTTTTTTAATTTGAAGGCACTTCTCGAATGTTTTAAATAATTAAAAAATAGTTAATTTTTCATTAAGGATACATTAATATTATCAATTTTATAAAATGTTAGTCATAAATTTACTTATGGAATTTTTAATTTTTCGAAGTTAAAAAAAATATTAGCTTAATATATCTAGTAAAATTGTCGGTTGTTCACAGTAATAAAATATCATGTTATTCAAAATTATGTAAATTCAGTCAAAAACATGGAAATAATGTTCATTTTCTTCATCTTCCCAAAAATCCACGTAAACATTTATTATAAAAGCATAAAATTAAACAAATTGGTATTTATATTTTATTCCATGCTCTTGGATCCTAATAAATTAATTAATTCATTTATTGAATTATTTTAACAGCATTTTTATAACATATTTACAATTTAAAAAAAAATATTTAAAATGCTATTTTATTATCTACAACATATGTGGTAATAAATCGTAAAGATATTTAGGAACTGTATTTAGAGATTACACTAGTGTAAAACATGGGAATCCTTTAGATATACTGGCATAGTGATAGTCAATGTTTTGAACAATGCACAACGTAGAAAGTCAATGAGCTCATTCAATTCATGAGCATTATCAATAATTGTAATGAATAAACAGAAATTTTAGTATACCTAAAAAATAAATTAGGTCCCTCTTAAAAAGGTAGACATGTTAAAGAATAAGGGGAAATGACAGTAGAAAACACCTATTCAGTTTTAAGATTGCCTCAAAAGATCCGGTATGGGTCGGAGTTGGCGACCTTATGTAAACAGTTATCGGAATTTCAAGATGGTTAAAATTACATACCTACAGTAGTACTACTCCCTGTAATGTATTTTTTTAACTTTGGACTTTTGGGAGATATCCAATTTTAAGTGAGCTCATAACTACCATATTTGTTTTCAGAGCGGTGTTCTGAACCGAGGATTTCATTACAGGGATAAAAGTAGTACTTTGAAGTCTAGGATTGTTGAATCTGTGATGGGGGTGGTTTGTTTTCAGAATAGTAGAATTTAAAGAACCGTCTGTTTTCAAATGCAGAAAATTGGTTTTTAACGTTATCGATTATTTTGAAGGATTAAAAACTGAAAATAAAATAAAACAGAAAGTAGTCTACCTTAATTATTATTATTTCTTGAAAAATATGCTTTCGTACTTTATAAGATCACCCGACAATCTTATACTTATCGTGAAAAATCTCAGCAAACTAACGTTGAACGTCGTCACCTTAGCTGACCTTCTGCATTTGAAAACGCCAGCTGTACTCACAATTATTGAAGTAATCCAGTCTATAAAATAAGTTCATTGATGCTTAACATACAGAGATGATTTCAATTTAAACTTAATGCCTGACGGTTCGAAGGATTTAAGAGTGAAGCATAAGTTAACCTAATTACTATTCGAACACTTAGATTTTAGTAATGGACCACACACATCTTCAGTTTATTTACGGTTTTAAAGGAAGAATTCTGAAAGTTTTGCATAGCTCTTGCATCGTATGGACCCGTTTTATGTGAAAGAAAATATACTTAGCCTTAAGCAAAAGGAACTTCAAATGAGAGTAAATAATGCCCTTACGAAAGGATGAGACATACATGAAACAAAGAAACAGAAAACTATGAGACAGTGTAAGAAGTTACCCTTTTCATACATATAAAATTTTAGTCTTCTTTGAAATTCATGGCTCTTTGCTATTCATTTTTGAATAGCCTTAGTGAAAGACTAAGAGGAAATAATGAGAAACACTATAAATGAAGTTAAATGAGTTGGAAAATAACATTTTTATATGAACAGCGTTAAAGAAATCCAGTTTTTGTTCAATGAAGTAAAAAGACAAAAGAGTTAAAATCCTTACTACCAAAACTGATTACAAATAATTACTACCTAAAAAGATAAGAACTCTTTGATGACAAAACACCTGATAAAATTGATTCGATTTCCAAAACTCACTGACGTTACTATACACAAACCACTTATCAAAGCGGTTTGTCTGTAACACTGACCTTTTATGTAAAATATCTCAATTTTAAATATGTTTAGGAAAATACATATTTTTATGGGTATACAACTATACATAAATATCTCTATACAAACATTTTTCAATACTTATAAAAGCTTTTCACTATACAAAGTAGTTAGTTGAAATTATCAAACCATGCCATATAAGCAATTTCCTTGGAATGTATTTAAACTTCGCTAACCAGATAAAACTAAATTCTACAATTGCATCAACTATATTCAACAAGTTCTATTTTGGCACATCAAAAGTTTTTCCGAATATAACAGCGTCAATATATCTAAAAATTATCATTTAAAAAATTAAGACTTTTATAAAACCTCAGAGATTACATACATTATAATCTTATTGATATGAAAAAATTAATAAACATTAGACATTTTAAAGTAATGGAATTAAAATGAGATTTCTGCATTTTCTTTCATATTTACAAACTACTGACCAGATTTAGGGAAGGTTTTGAACCTTTATTTTTAATACCTAGGTCAAAAAAGAGCAATGAAGTTAATATTTAAAAAAAATACTATGCTGCTGTAAAGTTTCAATGATTTCGAATTGGTTTCTTTTATTTCCATTCACTTTCTTCAGTGAAATTATATAAAATAAGATCTTAGAACCTTAGAAAGGCTTATATGTAAAATATTATTAAATATACACCACATAGATCTTAAGTTTTTACTGGAGTCTATTGAAAGACCAACGTATAGCTCTTGGACTCCAAGAAGAGAACATGGATTGTAATTAGCTGTCTGGCGATGTTAAATTTCTGAAAAAAGAAGTTAACATCACTAAAACTATCAACAAGTTGTGCCACAGTCCGGAACTTGATAATATTGACCACAGATCTTTTGTACCATAGTCTACAAATAAGTTAATTTTGGTTGGGTAGAATCTGTCAAAGTTTCGAACTGAGCTAAATGAAGGCACTTGCGGTTGCAGGAACTATTGCAAAGAGTACCAAAAAGCACGCATTACAAATATTTCTTCATCAAGCACTTGTTGAGGAAGAACCGCGCTTGGGTTGTCCGTTCCTTTTCGGTTTAAATCACAGAAGTTGCACTGAGAACATAGTAATATACAAGCTGGTCCCACAGTCCATCTCTGGGCGCGAATAACATTCAATATGAGTCAACAAATCCTTCAGAAGCACCGAGGAGACAGTGAAGTTCTCCACTTCCGAAAAGTTTGTAGCTGAATTTTTCCCAATGGAGACTCACTGAAAGAAAGGAATAAAACTTTTATTGCTGCTGCACGATGAAGTTGGGGACCCTTCACAAATTTCATCACACAGAGTTTTCAAGGGATTTTATACTTCTTTACTTTGTGAAAGGCCCCTTATTCAAAATTATAAAGTCAAACTTAGACTATCAAATACTTTTAATTTAGTATTGAAAATTAGCATTGTAAGCCTGATTCTTGAACTTCTTCAAAACGAAATCAACTGTGAAAAATTCTGCATTTTCATCAGTAGTGGTCTAATGGATCTATGTGAGTTGTTTTTAACTTAACACTCACCCACATGTCCAAAAAAGAAAAATAATTTTCGAATTTTGAAAAATTTAGTAAAATTTGACATTCAAATATTGCATCTCTTTTAAAGCTTTCCTCAGGAATAAAATTTATCAATTTATGAATGTAAACATATTTTTATTTTATTATCGAAATCTGTGCATCCGATTTTACTCATAGAATGTGGGTCGCAAAGGCCAAAAATTGTCAATAGCTTGAACCTGTTACATAAGGTCGTACATTACAAAACCTAAAACCTGCGGTGTACTCACCACAATACCGCAAATTTTAATACAATTTAAATGAGCTGAACAACAGATATAGACGCGTTATTCATGACTGACACGGTCAAATGGTACACATGTCGAAAGTGGGCGTTGGGGGATGAAGCGATGCTGTCAAAATGTGATGGCAAACGCCTAACTATGCGTTCTTATTTTACGTAAATTTTTGACACCACGACCTTTGCCACTATTCCTCAATCAGGTCGATGACCATAGTGCGTATTTAACTACGGAACTAGACATTATTTTACAAGTTGTGTCGTATCTTGACTTTGACTTTTACTTCTGAACTTACTAGACTAACTAGACCAGTGGTTTGTGAACTACGCCACACAACTCACCAAAGGATCGCGCGTGTTATCTGCAAACTACAAGAATTATTCCCTCAATGGTTTTCTTTAAAAACTTGGGTTAAATGACCCAGATATATTTAGTGGAACCCCCAAAATCTTTAGTGAGGTAGTGGTTCCCAAAGTCAGAGCCATAAATAGATAATTAGGCTCTTAAATATAATGAAATTTTCAGTAAAAAAACTTAAAACTTTTGCATCTGGATAAAGGGATGTACTAAGTATTCTAAAGCTAACTAATGTTTCGAAGTTCAATTGAATAAATGATCATGTTAAAACAAATTTTCTACACTCCTTGTATTTAGAATAGGCACATCTAGGTCACGAGATTTTCTCACTTTCCACTTTTCTCACTTTTTCTCACTTTTCCGTTACCATGGATGGTTTCGGCAAATTTGAAGCCAATTCGGCCAAGCCAGTACGTTTCAAGACGTGACGTTAATACACCTATTCTAAATACAAAGAGTATAAGTACTACAAAGTCTGAAATTAGTCTTACTTTGCATATTTAATGTCGCTTCATGTGCAGCGATAGGTGGTCTGATCTTGAGAAAGACCTCTGGCACAGCTGACACTTGAACGGCTTTTGCCCCGTGTGTTTTCGGTAGTGTCTCGTCAGTTCATCGGATCGGGCGAATTTCCAAGTACACCCCTCCCATGTGCACGTGTACGGCTTTTCCCCTGGAAAAAAAATCGAAGCATTAACATTCAGTCTATAAACCCAACTAGCGTTATGCGCCGGAATCTCCTACTTAATATCAGACAACATTATTTACCATTTTTCTTCAATGAAAATCTTTGAATCTTAGCGTGAATAACCTAGGCAAAATCTCAATCGATGTTGCTAATGAAACTTCAATACAAAACAAATCAAAGTTAATATGGCCATTCAGGTTTATTAGTAGCCAGAGATCTTCTACACCGAAGATTGTCAAACTTGTAGATAACATTGTTTGATATTACATAGATGAGATATTAATGTATGACTTAATAAAGCATGTAATTTTATAAAAAGTTCATGGAATATTATTTTTCTTAACTTTTTTAACCACCACTTTACTTGTTTACCAAACAATTTCATAAGAGTAATCTTTTCAGAACTAGGTAATAGTATAAGGTTTATGTGCCAAGGAAAATATTCTGATATTTACACTCTTTTCAGATCTCAATCTCCTTCAGTACGTTTCCTGCAGTATCGGTGACGTGGTAAGATACAGTTTTCTTCCTTCTTGGCTATAATGTTAACCGCTATGTAGATGCTTTTAAATTAATATCTTTTTCTACATAAGATAATTTCCGTGAAGAGACCTATCCAATTAACCCACAGCTAAGTTTCAATTGTTCTCAATGAGTAACTACCATGGAAAGCAAGAAAGTATCCATATTTCAACAGTAAAGAACCGTGCATAACCAACCCAAAAAAGACCGATTATTTCCCAGTTCAATAACAGGACTTGTCTGACAAGGATACACCCCTCCCTAATTATCCATTTAAATCAACATTAAGAAATGTTCTTATGGATTCGAAAGCGAAAAAGTACTTAGGTTTGGCAAACAAACTAACCGGCGGTTGTCTTTTTTTGGACAATGGGAAAAAATTGCAACAAAAGGAACCGTGCAATTGTGTTTGAAGACCCCACGCGAACTGTTCACGGAGGAACAAAAAAGGTCGGCAAGCAAGGCTTTAGCAATTAGTTGGCCTTGTAATTAGGCTTAGCGCGTCGTGACAAGATGGCGGACTTGGCAATCACGACTTCGACTTAAGCTGCCGTTTTAATAAATTAAGACCGCAAGGAATCTTCAAAGGATTGATTTCGCTTGACATTTTTTCTCATTCTAATTATTTAATTACAAACCAATGTATTAGGTTAACATTTTGTTGCTCTGAGATTAACGGTTCCTTCTTCTAAAAAATAATTTAATTTAACATATTTCATTCCATTTAATTTAGTAGCCCTTAAGAAATTTTGTTAGCTTTAAATTTAAGAGTTCAAAAAACCATAACCATTTATTAATAAAATATTTCAAACATTCTTAAATTATTTAATATCTTAAATTTTATGAAATTAAACTTATTCTCTGATATTTATGTCTGCTGGAAGTTGGTTCGTTTTAAATTACTTCCTCTTACAGTATAATAATTTATTATTAAGCTCACTTCCAAAATAAAAATATTATGAAAAGTTGTATCAGATTTTCATTGCTTTCTTTGTTTCTTTCTTTCACAAATAAACCACTATTCTAAACTTTGTTATTTAAGCATCATGGTCATTTTAAAAAATGTGTTACATACCTACTACACTGTCCCAGAAAAAATGTTGACTATATTGATTATTAAAGGTTTCAATTAATAAATTAAGATTGAATGAAATGTTTCTAACGTTTAATAAATATTTTAATCTAGATCAATTACTTGCCACCTTCTAGTTTTAAGAAATTAAATGCTAATTTGCATTTTATTATTAAATTAAATTTTAATGTTAAATTTTATTTAATGTTATTAATTAATCTTTTATATTGATTTTTATAATTTATCTTCGTAGATTTCCACTCGTACTTAAGACTGTTAATATATTTCGTCCTTCACTTTGATTTCAAGTCTTTAACCACCTTAGCATTTAATAAAGAAATTAATAATTCTGACCTTAAAATAAATAAAATTATATTAAATGGCATTTTAAAAACTTTTACAGAAAGTATTTCAAGCCATTTGCTTTCATCTGTGCAAAAGAAATTAGAAGAATGAACTGTGTTCACTGTTCATAGTAAGGTAAACGTTCTTTTCTGTTTCTAAATATTTTTCTAGAATAACAATTATTAAAATAGAAACATTTTTAAAATGAATTTTATGCATTTTAGCATTTAATTTTATGCATTTCAATGAATTTTATGCATTGAATTTTAGGAATTTATGCAAAGCATTTTATGCTTTGAAATAGTTTTGCTGGTTAAATTGAGATTATTTTTAGTTTTATTTGTTTTTACACTATGCAAATCTGTTTTTATTTATGATTTTACCCAAAAACCAAGTTCCTTATCTTTTCAAGTCTGTTACTAAATTATTACATTTGAAAAAGAAGTAAAGATCTCTGGTTTAGTGCAATAACAACTAGAAAATAATTCATCTTTAGTACAAGGGTACCTCAAGTGATTTAGATCTGCGTTTTCTATTAGGGCATTGAGGTGACAACTTGATTTGTTGAATTTTTGGGTTCTTTAAAACGGAGAGAGGAAGGAAGAAAGAAAGAGAGTAAAGAGAGAGAAAAAGGAAAGAAAAAGAGAAGAACGAGGGTGATGATATGAGAAAGAAAGGTAAAAAAGAAAGAAAGAGATGAGGAAGAGCGATAAAATTTTCCTCTCGTTTCCTCTTTCTTCTATTTCTCTCTTCTTTTATACCTTTCCCGCTTCTTTCTTTTTACAAACAATCTAAGAACAGCGAATAACTTTATTTGCTCTTTGTTGGGAATGGTCTCGGACAAAGGGAAAGGTAGAGAAATGGTTCGTTTGAAGTAATCTTCATTGTATTTTCCAGACTGAACCTAACCACAAACAAAACCTAATAAAATACCAAAACCGAGAAAAATTTACATTAGAAACCCATCCTCCACCAATCCAAACATTTTCCTAGCTTTTCCTTCCATTCCCATCATCGGTACTTTACCCTTACACTCTTATACGGGGGGGGGGCACGTAGCTTGGGTTGAGAAACACCGACCGAACTAACGAACAGGGCAGTTCCGCCAACCAACTGTTTGATGGCGACCCGATTCGACCTCACATCATGGCGCGTCTGGGCAGAGTCCGGAATTTCCAGCATCTTTGTTTTGTTGGCTGCAGATCAATCATTCCACCAATGTCGTAACCCTTCTGCGTGTCTTTGAGTTAAACGGCACTTTTAAAAACCCAATTAGAAATCGTGCTGGAGGAAGAATCGAACCCGAAGCAGAAGGTACCTAACCCCGGAGATCGTGAAGATGCTCGCCAATAGTGCGCTTCTTCTTCCCTATCATCTTTCATCTTCCCGATGGAGGAGGAAGTAGGGTCAATGGAAGTAGGGTCAATTAGCAGTTACTCCTCTTTCTGCGATTTTACAGAGCAGGGACGCAAATGTAAACGCGGGGATTCTTGGGGAACTTGTTGCCTAATGAAAAGCACGTGTGCACTTGTCATCCTCCATAAACAAAATAAAATCCTCCTACGGTATTACCTGTCATTGTAGCGATACTTAATCAATGTTTTAATATTGTTTGATATCAGAGCAGTATTGGTTAATATTTCATAACTTACAGAATTTGCATAAAATCTGGCTACGCCCTCTGCGAAAGGCGGTCGCTCAGTGACTGCCCAGAATCTCTACTACGGTGAAAATCTCGGATATTCGTGCGAGTCAGTGTTTTTTTTCTTATCAAAATAATTTCTCTTTGCTTTTTTTAAGGATACGTAATTATTGATAGTTTATTAATTGCTGATTTATTAGATGAATTTCCTGCTACTAGTAAGAACTAGGGACTTTTGAGGATACTTGGGATGTGTATTTATTTCTAGTTTGTCACTGTGGTCGATATCCTTATTATAACAGTCGATTCATTTTACTTTCCCTTCAGTAACTAGATTTTATTACTGTATTTTTTCCTTTAATTGTTTTTAACCTAGTGGTGAAAATTTTAAGCTTCACAGATCAGTATTGTAGGATTTAAAATTTTGTTCTTTTTGAGGAAATATTTTTAAAACATTAGTTTTTCGCAAATGTTTAAAATAATTATAATATGAGTAAAATTTTATTATATAATAACAATTATTAATCATTCTTTTTGATAGCTAGATTTTTCGCTCACTCTGAAGTTAATAAACGATCTAAATTAACTTAAATTTATTTCAAAACTCTGAATTCCAACGAATTTGAGCAGTTTTCTTTCGGAAATTATATTAATTCATTTATATAAAAAACAAACACATTTTTAAAAGACTAAATGAGTTCTTGAAAATGGATGAATGAATGGGATCAAAAATTACGAATGGGTTTTTTATACTTTGTTCACAATTTTTCTATTAGTGGAAACTCTTCTTGCGGTCGCTGGTGTATCTCTGAATTTTCTCAGGCAGAAAAGTTACACAAAAGGATATAGCGAAAAATCCAGATCGATTACTTACCCGTGTGCGTCCTCTTGTGTGCTTTGAGGTGTGAGCTTTTGGTGTAGACCTTCTCGCAGTTCTCGAAGTCGCAGCGGTGCACTTTTCTCCGCTTCAGGCTCTCCGAGTAGAAGTCTGCGTTGAGGAGGGCGCTCGAGTGAGCCCCCAGCAGGGGCACCCCGAACTGCTGGGCCTGCGACATGGCTCTGCAACACAAACAACTCGGTGAGAAACTCATGGGAATGACGAAACTGCTAATAAGTCTTATTAAGGAGAGTTATCAACTTATTTTATTAATGAAAATTGTCAACTCATCTCATTAATGAGATAAATTGATTAGTGTCATTAATGAAGTGATTTGACAACTCTCAAGATACTTAAATCATATCATTCATGAGACTTATCAACTCGTCTCATTTATGATAATTATCAACTCATCATATTAATGGGAATTATCAACTCATTTCTTTAGTAAGACCTATTAACTCATCTCATATATAAGAATAATTTTGAGTGCATTAGAATCTAAGTGGTACAAATAGCAATGCAGGGTAACTTCTGTATATCGGGTGGGTTGAAAAATATTACAAGTATATTTTTTACCTTGTGTTCATTTCATAAGATGCCTGAACTTTTAAGGGTAGTTTAGCTTATAAATTTAAGTGCACAATATCAAAATTCAGACACCTGTCCAATTTAATTTTTATGCACTATGCAATATTTTTTAAGTTACACTTTTGTACAATATTGTACAATTATCATACATCGTCATTTTTACCACATTTTTACCTTTTCCCCATTCATATTTAACACTAATCTTACAAATGAAAATTTATAACTACACGAATATCTGGGATCTACACTAATCTTATAAATGAGAGTTAAATATGTTGGTAATATTTTAAGAGAGTAAAAATATTTCAGATGCATCCCAATAAAAAGTTTCTAAACTTTTTACCCTAAAAGTTTTACATAATTTAATTGACTTTAAGGTTAAATAAAAGGATTTAAAAATATTAAAAGAAAACAATGTTCAATAGTATATAAAAGATTTTAAAATATTTTTACAACAAACTAAGCGGTTTCTATAACAGTTATTTTGCGCTTAGGAACAAAAATATTTATATCAAACAAATACGTGAGTAGAAAAACTGTTTTTGAAGCAATTATGATTATGTCAGGAAACACTTCCCAAGTTTAGATGCAACAAAAGATACAAAAATATTACACATTACACTGATAAAAATGTTTTAGTATTAAAGCATAAATATTTATCCCGAAACAATGCAACGCAATAAAATAGCTGAATATCAATGAAATGGAATTTGGTTACGAGAAGGCATGGCAACATTGCATCCTTCTTCCTCAAGAAGAAAAAAGCCTCACGAAATGCGAACAATGGATACATTACGGAATGTGAGCAATTTTCGAAACCACCAGTCTAGATAATAAGGGAGATCGCTAATTCAATTTCCAAGGGCAGAGGGCATCTTCTCCCACCCTTGACATCAGTTCTGCGCTGACCGTGTAGGATAAGTTGGTCGTTTTGCTGCAGGGCTGTGTCAAAGGTGGAGAACAGTTCGCTGGCTGTAGCTGTAGTTATACAGTATGTAGTACTTCCCACTGATACCCATTATTGAGCGTCACTAACGACGGGAACTTTGTTTATGGTCACTGGTTTATTACAGAAGCTGTGTTGAAAGTGTTTAAGTGCGTCCAATAAAATATTTAAATTTTTTGTTGTGTATGCGGGCAGAGGCGTAGCAAAGGAGGATAGCGGGGTAATTATATCCAAATGAGTTACTTGGTGTGGAAGGAATGCATAAGTTTCTGTAAATATTGATTTGTACTTCATTTTAAATATTCGATGAAAAAATGTGTTACATTACTATTTTGGTCTTCAAAGGGACCTTTTTATGTTAGAAACTTTAAAAAATCATAGAGTAAAAATGTCATTAAGTAATATTTTACTTTAATAATTTCCTCTAACTTCCTCCAACCGGAACTGATAAAAGCATATTTTTATCAATTGATTTTAATCCCAAATAAAATGATAAGAGGCTTGTATGAAAACAAAACTTGAAAAATAATGCATTTTGACCTACTATGTGTTTAAGACTGTGAGATAATCAAAATGTAAATTTATAAAATAATTCAAATCTACCTGTCTAAAATTTAATTTTCCAAATTCAGACTAATAAAATTTCTATGGCAGATTTAGTCAGCACAAAACTCTCAAAGATTTTGAAGCCCTGCTTCCTTGAACATTTCAGATAGATGAAGTGTTAATAAATTGTAATGTTTGAGGGGAAACCTTCCCCTTACTGTCGCAATAAAAATTTAGATAAGCTTTCATTTTTCATAACCTAACGGGATACTTTTTAAAAAATATGAAATAAAATTTTTATTTTCGTTTTTTCAAATCTTTCTCGCCACCTTAATTTGCTATTTAATTAATTTCTGTATTCAATTCAACTTCCATCAAAACATAAAATGATTTTCATTTCTTTAATTCCCTCTCTTTTTAACATAACTGAAAAACCCAAACATTAAAACCAAGTATACAGCCTTCACATTTTAATAAACCAAAGGAGTCGCTTATTAGCGGAAAAACCCATAGACTTCCTCTTCCTTTCGCACATGATTGTAACAATGCATCTCAGCTAATTAGTGAGCAACCAAATTCAAATTAATAAATAATAAAACCACCCTGACAAACTATTAATTAGTTGGACGGCTCCATTAACTCCTTTCGGTGGCACTCCGGAATACTAAGTAGCCCGGCACGGCACATCGAGGGAAGGTCGTGCCCTTTGCACGCATTAAGAATATTGAGTGTGGTCAAAAGTCAGGAGACGATCACCAAATTTTAGTTTTATGGAGTTTCGATAACTGCTGGGCATAAATTCGAAGGAGGCGATGTTTGAACTTTAGACGATTTGAATTTAGGATGGTTGTCAGGAAGATTCATCACCAGGTATAATCATATTTTAGTTCGTGATTACTCAAAATGTAATGCTTCTGGCTGCTGTTTCGGATATGCTTTGGTGTGGTGACCAATATTGGTTAATTTTATTTAAATGCACTAAAACTACTTTAAGGATAGGAAGGATTAGTAAATGTTTATGTATTTAAAAATGTAGTTTTTACCCAAGATATTAATGTTGTAAGCCTTTCCAGGTCCTAACGTAGTACGTCGTACGCTACTTAAAATGTACTTCCGATAAAGTTAAATAGTTTGCAAACACTTTTTATGAATAATTCTTATAAAAGCGACCAGCAATGGATGGGACAACAATACGGTAAATTTTTATCAGTATGATTCGACTAAAATTTTAAATTCATTTTTAAGTATTATTCCTTTGGAGAAAAACATTTATAATATAATTAATTTCTGAGTTTTCAATGAAATCATGCACAACAAAACCATTTGAAAAATATGTGATATTTCTAAAATAATAACAACCATGATTTGAAATTTCAACTAGTATCTCTTTTACATTGCATGCATAATTTTTAAAAAAATAATTTTAGCAACTTTTTTCTGAACATAATGCATAGTTTAACTATTATAATGACGAAACATAAAACACTTATATTACTTATATTAAATTTCTAGCCAATAAAATTTTAAATTTTAGTTTTCACATTTTAAGAAAAATTTCGTTTATCGCTTTCAAATAAATAAATTAATTTTAAACCTTTTCCGTCAATTTGAAGATAAATTTCTTAAGAACCTTATGTAAAAATTTTATAATTTTATAGAAAAGCTTTTAATACTATATTCTGACAGCAGTAAAACAATTTCACTTGTTATCTGAAAACTGTCAACTGTATTTTTATATTGTATTTCATTAATTACTTTCGTTAAAATATCTTTATACTTTTTTATAAATACAGGCTTGATTGCTTTTTTTTATAAAATGGTAATAAGAGACCTTGCATTTTTAAATTTAAATGGTATGATACACCAAAGACTTGAATAAATTTGAAAAAAAAAAGTATGCAGAATTTTTTTTTCTGTACGTAAACAAGACCAAATTAGCGGTAAACATTTTCTGAGACACACTCTTGACCTACATTTCAACACATTCATCGCAGTAATGGGATACATTGTCATCAAGAAGGTTTTATTATTTGTTCAAGTGTCGAAATCATTTTCAACATCAGTTTAAACTATTAAATCATCTGGTTCTTATTTCATGAAATTATGACCGGATAAAACTAAACAAAGGTAAAGTACAAAACTGAATAAATTTTTAAATACATTTTAATGAGATAAATGTTAAGCTCTTGTGGATCAAGATAGCATCTCTATTGTGAAATAAAAGGGATATTCATAAAGGATCCCTAAACCTTCAATGCAAATGTGGGTAGTTCTATTAAAGAAGATTTACCTACTCGGGTTAGCTCTTGCCACACCTTCTGCCAAAAAGGTGTGACCACCCACCCTTTGGTCCTTTGATCTTACTTCCATAGATTACTAAGTTTCCTTACGCCTCAAGAAATTTCTCGTCTTAGTTCTAGAAAAGGATTACTCAGAAAAAAGATTTGCCCACCACACCTATCTTCATAAACATCAAAACTATGCTAACACAATGGCAGCCTCTGGTATAGAGATCTTTTTATAACATTTATATTTTAGATACCTTTTATCGTATGGTTTTGAAAGAAAGCGTTCTGTGCTCCACTGTGAATGGTATTGAATTTTTCGAGATCACTATTCATTTGTATACTTTATACAGGGTGTTTCAAAGTCCGTTTCACGGATTTTATTTGGAACCAAAGTCTCCTAGGGTCATGGAAGAAAGGTGTACCCCTAGGTAATTAAAGATGGAGAATCCATTGAGATGGCTTACAGCGCCCCTAGCGGCAAAATAAGAAAGTTAACAAATTAATTAAAAACTAAAGAAGATAGAACAAAAACTTAAGGGAGAAAATTTTTGACAATATTATTAAAAGCTCGTGGAAAATATTTCATGATAATATCTTTATAATTCGAGGAGATATTATCAAGTAAAAATAGCAAATGTCCAAACCTCAAAGAAGAAAAAAATATCAAGTTTTTTTTTATTTTTTAGTTAAAATTTGTCTCTATTTAGCTAAAAAATGCAAAAACCACATAATATCAGAAAAACTTTTATGAGGCATAGAAATGTGCTATTTTTATTTGATAATATCTCCTTGAATTATGGAGATATTTTCATGAAATATCTTCATGAATTATGGAGATATTTTCATGAAATATCTTCATGGCGCTGTAGGTCATCTCAATGGATTCCCCATGGTCACTTACCTAAGGGCGCAACTTACTTCTGGACCCTAGGAGACGTTGGTTCCAAATAAAAGCCGTGAAACTGGCTTTTGAAACACCCAGTACATTTAATAGTTCATAAATATGAACCATTCATTTAATAGCTTCACGCCGTGTTTCCTAGGGAAATCCAAGTTTATCATCTTTGGCCCTAACTTACGAAAAGGATCCGAGCTTCCCCAAAAGAGCTGTAGGTATATATGATTAGTTTTAATTTTCGTTAGTTTATTTTAAAAGTTGTTGTCTTTTTAGATTGCTTATCGGTAAAAGTACTATTTTGCTTTAATGTTTCCCATTAGTTCAGAACACCGAATACACAATTAAACTGTGTGTTTATTGTGTAAATAAATGTGATAGTAAATAAATATACTCGATCACATGCATCAAATTTCGACGAACTAATACAATCCATGGAATTCAGCAATTTTTAAAAATGAACAACATTTATGTCAATCGGAAATGGAGAAGTAAACATGGTTGGGTATTGATGCACTTTCACTACTTTATTTTCAAATTATCCAATTGAAAATAATGACAGAATATAAACTAACACGAAAGAAACTCTAAAAATAGAAACAAAGATTGATGATAAAATAGACTTAGTTATACTAGTTAGGTTAAAATACTCGATTAAGATATTTTGTGAACAAGTCTCTATCTAGTCATTAAAATAATAAGAGTTTTAAATGAATATTCGTATGCACTTTAAATATCAAGCATTATCTACCAGTTACTTTGAAAGTATCATTATAACCCAAACTTTCTTAAATATTTTTGAATTTATTGTAAGAAAGGGACAGTTTTTGGAATATTAAGTAATTATTTAAAACGAATGATCCTTTTAAGGAAATTTTTGGGTTTGTTTTGGGGCGATATTGTAGACGCAAGAATGCGTTTGATAGCATGGAGGATGTCTGGGTCGGTGGTAGCATATTAAACGGGCGTTAAGAAACGCAGCTTGAATAGAATGGACTCATTTGCAACAAAAGAAGGAAAATTTAATAACCTAGCCGTGGTTGGCATCCTAATTAATTTAAAAAGGATTTACGAAAACGCGTGCTTTAGAGAGATCTATGTGTCACCCATTAACTGCACAATGAACTTTTATTTATAATTTTACACATTTTTTAATTATTTTCGGGGCGGTGTTAAGACGAACTGTTTCAATAACGAAAGGAGAAAACCTAGTCTTATATTTAAAGGGGGCCCGAAAAAGGTTTAAAACCAATAAATTTCCTAATTTGTTTACCCGATAGCTTCCTTAAAAACTATTTTTATATCACTTTCTAGTGAACTTTGGTGCGGGATTTTTTTAAAATTTATCTTAGAAATAAAGGGCAAACTGATTAACTGATAAAGCATTAAAGCGTGGAACACCAGAAATAACAAAACACATGTCAGTTATCTGTATCGTTAAATCAGCTGTCTTTCAATGGATCTATTACTATTTTAATTTGATAGGATATTGCAAAAGTATTTTCACATTATTCTTCCTTTAGATTTTTGATGATGACTGGGTTTTTTAAAAATATTTATATATGAAGGTTATATAAGACATATTAACGTAAGGAAATCAATCTCTTTTAGTTTATAAACTCTGAAACTTCCTAAAATATTAATATCAAGTTTATATAGATGTAGCCCCATTGGGTGAGGCTATAAACAGAACTGTTATAGATCGTTTGACTGAAGGGGGTGTCGGAACCCTTTTTACGTCAACGCAGCTTTCCACATATTGAAAATATATTTTCTCAGGTTCTATTATGTACCAGCTTGTAATTTTTAACATACCTTAATTACATCTATTTCATTACACTGAAGTGAAAATTTGGCAAAAAAAAAATTTTTTTCTATGTTTTTTAATATTTTTATTTATTATCAAAAACCATAAAACACCGTTTATTTTTTTTTTATTTTCTTTTCCTCCAAATCTATAATACATATAGATTTGAAACTTTGAAAATAAGTTAATTATATGTGGGAAATTATATTGGGGTTAACCATTTGCTAAATTTTTAATTTTTAAAAAAATTCAGTAAATTACTTAAAAAAGTGAAATTCAGTGCATTTTCCCCACAATATAGGATTTTAATAAAAAAAAACTTAGTGATTTTTTTTTTGTAAATTTTCACCTTAGTATAAACTAGAGAACATAAAGAACAATCAGTAAAAAAATTAGATCAATAGAAACAGTAGTTTCTGAGAAAAAGAAAATCGAAAAAAAAACCGGTGTTTTATGGTTTTTGATAATTAGTAAAAATATTAAAAAAAAGTAACAAAAAAATTTTTTTAGCCAAATTTTCACTTTAATGTAATGAAATAAATGTAATTAAGGTATGTTAAAAATTACAAGCTGGTATCTATAATAGATCCTGAGAAAAGGTAATTTTAATATGTGGAAAGCTGCGTTGACGTACAAAGGGTTCCAACACCACTGAAAGTCCACCTTTTTTTATTTTTTAACCGCTACAGATAGTCATAAAAGTGGTGTCTAGGTATGGTAAAGTGTCCTTGCACTATCCAAGTGACCCACTTTTACCCCCCCCCTAGTGGCAAATTTAGGAGTTGTAATTTTTATTTTAAAACTCTCATAGATTTTCTAAAATAGTCAATTAAAATTTGTACAGCAGCATCGATTTAGTACGAAAAGACACCTTGTGATGAAAAGTGCTTTGAAAAGAACCCCTAAAACGTATGTTCAGGTAGGCAGAATTTCCTAGTTTCTACCTCTTAAAACGCTCCTAACCCAAATATGAGAAATTTTCTATTTTTATCGCTTAAACAACTGACTTAAAGTACTCAAAGGTTATAAAAAAAGGAAAATTTCTAATTTTTAGGCAATAGAGAGCTTTTTAGGAGATAAAATCTTGCAAATTCTGCCTAACTGTAGGGGACGTTTAGAGGTTTTTAGCACAAGGTGTCCTTTAGTACTAAATCGATGCTGGTCTACAACTTTGTGGTTCACTAATTTAAGAAATTTCTTATAGTTTTTAAAATAAAAATTAAAACTCCTAAACTGGTCCCTAAGGGGCGTTAAAAGTGGTCTCATCGGATAGCGCATGCTCACTTGGTCACTTTACTATACCTAGACACTATTTTTATAACTATATATGTAGGGTTTAAAAACAATAAGGGTGGACAGGACTTTTTAAACCCCCGTATAATCGTGAAAGTTTAATTTTACGAATATCTAATAAGTTGTACCGTATAGAATTAGATCAATATTTAAGTATAAATAAATAATATCCGTTAGATAATATTGTATATTTTCTTTAACATGAATAGAGAATTTTTTCAAATACATTAGAAGAGTTTTTAAACCAAAGAAAATAGTGAAAAATCAAATGCTTCTTAAAAATATTTTTTAAACAACAGTTCAAAAGGATGTTTCCGATGTGCCTTTAACCTCTGCTTCAATAAGATGTTCTGCTTTTTTTTGGAGGGATCGAAGAGCGAGAAAAGAGAAAATGGTTTAAGGTAACGGTCAATGAACATCTAAAGAAATGTTACAGATGTAAGTTGAATTTAAAATTCATAGGATGGGTTATCTATCAGCTAATACGATACAAACAGTAATGCACATACAAATGATTTACTTTTTCTCAAACTTGAAACCCCCATTTGATCCTTCACAGTTCCAAAGATTAATTACATGGAGATCACTCTATGTCCTGATTCAACCCATTTTGAACAGAATCCGCATCCCATAAAATTATTTATATTTAAAGAATAAAAACTTCCTCCCCTGGTGAGAAATTTCACGCGTTTACGAAAGTACGCGGGACCAGTCACAAATTGCATTAGTCTACAAAATTTAAAATGCTGAATGTGTGTGTGAAACACCCATATACTTGTTTCATTAAAGTTGTTTGCTTCAAGTGTTTTTAAGCAAAATCTGATTTAGTATAAATAAAAGTTTAATAGCATAAAAAAGCGCAATTTTTTTTTATTTATTTAAAATAAAGTGATAATTAGCTTAAATACAACTTATTTCCGTTTTCCTAGCAGCTGTAAATTGGGTGTGAAGTCGCAATGTGATTACACACACCAAACATTCGAGTTTTCCAAAATTTCTAATTATAAATTAAAATAATTATAGTTGGAGTGGTGACTTATGAATTGTTTGAAACTGAGTATTTCTGGTGTTTCGAAATTGAAAGAATTGAATATATTATTTGAAACAAAAAGTTTTATATCAAAATGAAAACATCGATATACAGATTATATTTTCTCAGTGAATGAATGCTCTCCATAACTTTTCCTTTCATACATAAAAATTTCAATGATTTATTCTTATATTAATTAAACAGGAACACACTAGAACACTTGAAAATTTGTGTGAATGCGCTCTAATAGCTTCACAGCATTTCCCTACACGCATATATGCCTCATAAAGAGACTGAGACAGCTTGAAATTTGAGTGAATTCTCTCCGAAAACCCACAGAGCTCTTCTTCACAAAACTTCTCAATGATTTCACTTGTAATTAAAAGGGAGGAACGGCTCGAAATTTGAGTGAATTCTCCGGAAAAGCGTAATTTGCTGGCGACCCTCCCGCTGACCTCGCCCGATTGAGGTCGGCCGCTTCTTCACTCTCCACTCCGATACGGCACATCACGAAAAAGCCACTCGGCCGCCCGTTTGGAATTTCAATCGCCCGTGCACAAAACATGACAGCGTTTTATCACCGTTTCCGAAATCTTGACCTCGGATTCACACCCGTATTTATCACCTACTGCAGGGCCCGACTTGCTTTATGCGTACGCCTTGATCAGAATTTTCATGCGGTGCGGTTTTTTTTTTTGTAACGTGTATAGTTAATGAACTTTCGTGGTTGGAATGAACCCTTTCGCTGGTTTGGACCGAATTTTCTATTTGACACACTCTTAAGAATCTGTCAGCTATGTTACTAGAAAACCCCTGCAATTTTGGCAGTAAAATCCTGTTTATTTTTATAAAGAATCTGGTGGTCTGACTACAGAGAAAACGTAACTGATGCAGGTTGTACTTGATACGATTTTTCTGTAGTTTGACTGCAGATTCTGTATAAATATAACAGGATTTCCACGCTCACCTGCTATCACAAAGGGATTGATTTAAGGGTTAATTTTCCCTAAAATTGAAAAAATGTACTTACTGAAAAAGATAGAGGTAAATTTTCGCTATTTTCTTCACTTATTTTTCACATAATTCATCTCTTTAAAGGATCCTAGCCCTTTCCTAGACACCCCCAAATAATTAAAATATAAAGCAATGATTTTTGCATAAGGTTGGAAGAGTCATAAGTACTCGTCCCCTGAACTTCTCCCATTTAACTCTTTATGAAGATATAGATAGAGATATGAAATAACGTGTTCTGATTTTCATTGTTTCTTTGTTGCAGAAGATGATCTACGTGATATTTGATAGTCAGTTCATCTGAAATCAGAGATCTCAGAGACTGGATGGCTGTCCTCAACTACTAAATAAAAAATAGTTTTAATGTGTTTCTCGTTTTTAAATTCTAGTAGCTCACATGATGGATGGACATTTATGGATCTATTTACAAACATAATATGAGTTTTTTTCAGTCAATAAAGTTCAATAGTCACCAGTATATAGATAATTTTTTAAATTACAAGTAAGCTAAGTTCTTGTTTCACAACATTCATGAATAACCTGAAATTCCAGGGTACTGCATTGTTTATGGGTAGGAGTGCCCCAATGCCAGTGGTATCTACTCCGGAAAGGTTGTAAAAATAAAATGTTTGTAAAAGTGGTAAGTTTTAATGAAAAAATAAAGGTGAAGTACGATTATATTTCTTTATTAAATTTCAAAATTCAGTCTTGAGTATATCTTTAAGTACACAGTCGTATGTGGCCGAATGGCCCAGTGTGTTAGAGCGTGTGTTTTTGAGTCGGAAGGACCTCGGATCGAACCCCGTCTATTTTAGTTCAGTCCAATGATTTTATTTTATAAATAGTTAAGTATCAAGTTCAAATTAATTAGAAGAACTGACTAGCTGCAGGAACGGATGGCTTGGTGGGTTCGCCCGCCAGTATCCCATCCCAAAGGCCCTCAGATCGAATCTGAGCCTCTCCCCGGGTATAGCACTCGGAAATAAATGCAGTTGGGCATTTATAAATTTAGTTCCTGCGTAATTAACGGGGGATCTTACTTTTCATTCTTTTAAAAGTTAACTGTAACCGTATCAGTCAAATTCTTTAAAAATAATACTATTTTTCTAAGATTTTTATGTTTATTTGAAGTATGCCAAGTCTTTAACTCTTCTGTCTTCGACGGAAACTAAACAAATTTAAGAATCTTAGAATATGGAAGAACCAAAATTGCTTTTTTTTGAAATTACTACTTTTATTGTACCATCCACAAACCCCATCCACCACCCTGCGGATTTGTTTGAGCTTCATATATTTTTCTTAATTTTTTGAGTGGTGACTTAGCTGACGTAAGGTAAGATAATATTGAATTGCTAAATTGACTTAAGACTTTTTTCTCAATTTTTTCAGTGGTGACTGATATTTCTCAGCAAAAAACACTTGACCATCACTCATTTATGTTAGGATCAAAGTGATAAATGTCATGTGAATTTATCACATTGTCGTTTATCACTTTTCAGCAAATGAGTATGCCGATTTGTTTTGAGACAACAGTGGACAACCCTGGTACCATTTGGAACACAAGATCAGTCGTAAACTCCTCTTGCCCCTTAGCAGCATAGTTACGCCTCGGTAGAACCTCATTGGCTAGGACACGACGCTAAGATCCTGAGATGCTCCACTTAAAAAATTTTTACTTATTATTTAAGTGGTAACTATTAAATTTTTCAAAAAAAATCTCATGTAGCGAAACTTATCAGATATACACAGTGTCTCAAAAAGTTGGTGCCAAACTAACCAACCGTAATTATCAGAGAAAACCACTTCCTACTTTGAAGACGGTCTGCAAAATATTGAATTGAAATTAAAATTGAAAAAAGAAAGTGATTTTTCTTCCCTAATTATCAGCAGAATTTAATGAAATTTGATTTTCAGGGGTTTTCGGGATGCTCTCTCCGAATTTGCAATAATAATTAAAGTTTTTCCCGTAGAATAAAAAGTTAAACGCTACCCCTTCGCCTGCGAACATTGTCCTCTAGCGGACAGGGTTTACATTTGCGAACATGAGTTCCCATGAAAATCTTGTTTGTCATGCCATGACAGACCTGCATGTTAAGTTTGGCTCCAAACTTTTGAGACACCCTGTATTAACTACCTCGTAAAGTTTTTCAATCGTGATTATCTCTGAATTTCCTGAAAAGCGTATCTTAATATTTACACAAGTTGTCGTCCTAGTCATGCACTACTCACACACAAGAAGGAACCAAATCGGTGAGTTCAAGTACTGATCTTTCTCTTGTTAGATACCGCTACATGGGAAAAAAATATGCATATCTTAAAATATTTTTCAAAACTTTTTAAGTGGTGAATATAATTGCATCAAAATATGTATGCTAAATCAAGTATTCTTGTCCATACAAATAACAACCACGCATAACATATTACTATTACAAAATTACGGAATCATTTTATTCTCAGCCAAGATCCCGTTAAAGGGAGGAAAGGATGCTTATCTTAAAATCTTTTTCAAAAAATTTAAAGCGGCCAATAGGAATAGAATAGGAAAAAACTGCATTGATGGCGTAAATCACGTAATCTTGTCCATAAAATACAATCCAAACATAACGAAAGCTTCCTACCAAGTTCCACAAAACAACCAAGACTTTTCAACCGATGGAAGAACTTAAAATCTTTTTTATTAATTTTAAATGTGGTGACTATATAAACAGTAGGCCATTGCAAAAATTTTTTTTGGAATTTCCCAAATGCTCTCCCTCTCAAGTTATTACAATTACTGAAACATTACTACCTGCAAAATTTCATGTTTATAGGCCAATTTTTGACCCACCACGCACCTAAATGTAGTTTTCCCCTTATTTATAAGAAAAATATCTGAATGTTTTATTTTTTTAATTTAATAAGTCTGAACGCTGTCAATATTGAGTTAAACCTATGTATCACCTTTGGGATATCATTGTCCCAAGATCCGTTTTAAAAAACATTCAATAGCACCTGCTGGGGAAGTTCCCCGAGGGTTAAAAAACGCACTTTCACCGAAAAAGAGGAGGCTTGCAGGTGGGAGCAGGATAAAGGCCACTTGAGAGTTTTATCAAGCCTTCTTCCTAAGGTGCTTCATTCTATCCTGTTCCTATTAATAAAAATTGAATGTATGTTAAATTTTAGCTAATTTGTTTTGACCTCCATCATCTTCACTTAACAGATTTCCTATATGAGCCATTGCATATTATGCAGTTCGCTTTTAATTTTAACCCTCGGGGAACTTCCTCCCAGTAGGTGTGCCATAGAATGTTTTTCCAATAGGATCTTGGGACAATGATATCCAATAGGGCAGTGGTTCTCAACCGGGGGTACGCCGAGAGCTTTTAAGGGGTACGCCACAAACTATTTATTTTTCAACTTTCAATAATTTTAAAGTTTTTAAACTTTATATTTAACTTTTGAGGAAGACCGAAAATTCGCTAAATGTTTTTTCTTCAACGTTTAATGATAAAGGATGGTGCCAATGGTACCAATGGCAGTTGACATTAGAGGCGTATATAAGAGGGTGACGGATATATAGTAATTCGATTTAGAACACGATTTCATTTAGAATAGGTTGAGGCCAGTGCTGAGAATGGGAGGACATCTTACCAAAAATAAATATTTTGTTTCTTAGCAAAAAAAAAAAAAAAAAAAGAAGGCCGAGGCTCCCTCAAAAAAATCCAGCTACAGCACTGGTTAAAGTATAGAAAATTTGATTTTGAAATTGTTTAATCATATAACACTGAAAATGAGTTTGACCTTGTTTTAAAAGGTCAAATTTCAAAAATTTTCAAGGGGAAGACCCCCAGACCCCCCCCCCCCGTTTTAAGTAAAAAGTTACAAACAATTAACAAAAACTTGGGACAAAGGTTAATTAATTGATTTAAAACCACCTTAAAATCATTAAACGCGGGCTTTGGCGAAAAATATTATTTTTGGAGGAGTTAATCATGATTTTGTAAAATCCTTCTGGGGGAATCCCAAATCCTTAGGTCGTCGTCCCCCCAATTTTAAAGAGCCGACGACACCAACTGCATGCTAGGGGTACGCAGGAAAATATATTTTTCCTTTGGGGGTACAATCGTGAAAAAGGTTGAGAACCACTGCAATAGGGGATACATAGCTTTTAACTCACTATTGACAGCGTTCAGGCTTATTAAATTAAAAATCTACGGCGTTATCGTCATCATCAGGCGTTATAAAAAATAATAGAACTATTTCGGTCCAAAAGTGGTTCACAGGTTAGAGAAAGATGCTGAACTGTTATGTGACCATTACGTGACTTCTTTTTTTCATTAACATATTTGGCAAGATTGGAAAAATCCGTGAACTTTGTAGTTACACAATCACCAGTAATTTAGTTAAAATTTATTCAGTAAATTGAATGTTTCACAGGAAAAGACATGCTTCATCGACCTCGAAATATTAGGTTTCTGGAAAGAAATTTAGAGTGTCGAAAAATAGGTAGGTGCATTTATTCTTTCCTCGATTACTTCTACTAGCCACGGTTCTAGTATATCATCAATTATCATTCTTTGACGACTTTTCCGCACATAGGGAATAAATTAAACTTGGATATTTTTGTCGACAATGTGAGTTACTAATAAAAAAAGTTCAAATTAAACTCCTATACTCGACAGCAAAGTTTCTTGAACCAAGTACGCCATAAATGCGGAAGGAGAAATCGGTAAACACAAAGCCTATTGGGTTGCTACAAGTTTCGTTACGCAAATCGTGATAAAAAGGTACTATAAATACGTGAGTTTAACAAAATAATCATGTTTTTAAATTGACGTTCTTCATTTCACTCAAAATTTATACACCCCGATGGGAACTACTTTGTTAGTGACGCCATAGGGTCAACTTAGTTGCTGTCTAGTATAGTAATGATGGAATAATGTTAGGAAGAAAAGCAATACTCCAATAAAAGACACCCATGGAGCATGAAGTTTAGCTGCTATCTCTGGAACACACAAATTTGAACTTACCAAACTAATAACAAATTTTCAAAAACTCTTACTGGTGATTATTTTATCCTATGAAACTTTTCACTTAAATTTAAAATGTAAATTTAGCAAAGTTTCAATTTACATATTTGCAACTCTTTTATATGTTCGTTCTAAATTTAATTTACCTTATTCATTTTTATTCAAAGTCAAGAGGTCTTCTGAGAGAGAATAAAGCAATATTTTGTAATTATACTAAAATTTCATGGAAAATGTGAATATTCACCTATTATCAAAATAAAATCCAATACGTTGCAAAAATGAATGAATTTAAAATGCAACGATTTTTATTTGCAACTTAAAACATTAAAATAGACAATTGTTTCGCGGATGCTTGAGATCCCCTTAGGGATAAGGGGATCTAAGGGGACTAAGGGGATCTCAAGCATCCCCGAAACAATTGTCTATTTTAATGTTTTAAGTTGCAAATAAAAATCGTTGTATTTTAAATTCAGTCACTTATTACTATTGTTTTTGAGAACATTTGGTATGTTTATTTAATTACAATGCAATACCCAAAATGGCCGCCATTCAATGCAATACTTAAAGTAGAAAAACTATAGCTAACACTTTTCATATTTTTAAATGATTTTATAAAAAACTTCCATTACAAATGAATAGGATACAGAAACCTCTTGAGAAAGACCTTATAATATCAGCTAGGACAGCTATTTAACACCACTTTGTTAATTTTGTAAAGCTTCGTCACTTAAGCTAGTCCTCACTGCATCAATTGATCGTCATTACTTTCCTTCTGTAATACTCGAAGAGCAAAACACCATTTATTCACATCAACACGCAATCTTCCGCGCTTGGGGAAACGATTTCCATAGACTGTTTCAGTTTTCTTTTTGAAGATTTCAACGGACCGTGAAAAATGTGGATGTTGTGATCGCGAGCATTTAAATAACTTTCTTTACAAACAATGTCGCAGTTGTAGACGACTTTCCATAGGTTTACTTACTTTCTTCTTTTGACTGATAAAAACTACTTCCATTTCTTTGATTAATAAACATATTTCGATAAATAGACAGTTCTTCAAAACATTTGCATTTCTTCAATCAATCCACGTCGATCCAATTTTCTCTATCTTGTAAAATTCGTCAACAATCAATCAACATTACTTCACTCTATCTCAGTTAATTAACACCAGCATATATTTGACAAATCTTCCATATAATGTTTTGGTGGTTTTCTGCATTTGGTATTTGTAAAATTGAACAGGAAGATATTCTAAGGGGGTATTTTGCAGGACCTAAATAAAAAGAAAGAATATTAAGTATTTCACTTTGTTACTAAAATCTTTTTACTTATTAATTCATAGAAAAACTTTAATAAAAGTAAGAACTAACGAATATCCAATGAAGCAATTACATATTTGATTTTTTTCTTTTCATAAGCAATCACCATCCTTAACTTATAAACTATTTACGAGTCAAATCCCTCAAATATTTCTATTTTAATTTATTTGAATGAAATTGATTTTCGTTGTTTTTGTTCAGAATGATATTTTGTTTTCCATTTCAGTTGGCGGAACAAGTTGGAAAAAGTAGTCGATTCGTCTGGAACAAACGCTGCCTTTCTGCTTGAATGCACAATCATGGCAAAACACACTGTTCTGTTTAACTTGAAAGAATCATTTAGTTCTGTTTAAATTACCTCTATCTTATGTTTTTCTCATAACCCAAAGTTATGATTACTATTGGATAACTCTCTTCTAATCATCCGTAAACGTCTTGAATCTCAGTTAAAAGATTCATTCAGACATTGATAAATATCTACAAAGTATACACGTTTGACAATATTGTTGTTGTTCAAAATGCGGTATGCAGTACATAATAGGAATAATTCACAAGCGGGCGGAACTTAGGGAACTAGTTTTTAATTCAAATATTTTAACCTTGAGAAGAGCAATTTAAGTTTTATATAATTATACGCAGTATATACTGTTTTATTTTATGTAGGATATCCGAATTTTAGTTTTATAGACACGTTTATCATAGTATATTAAAATCTCTTTGTAAATTGTGTTAATGAAAAATTTTCATTCATATATTTAATATTTCAAAGATATATTTTCATTAAGCTAAATTTATGTAAGTAAAATGTATATATGATATAACCGTTTCAATCTAAGGTAAGTATAAATGCTACAGGCAAAGTGATAAACTGTGCATTATTAAAAATGCACCAAGTGAGGCGGGAAATGTGATGAATGCAATGGCATTTATCAATGAGTATTCATCACTTCACTTTGCCTTAAATACGAGGGCATTATTAATGATGGCCACATTTATCACATTGCCCGTAATATAAATATTCCTTAGAGTGCCTTTATGATCATATTTCATTCCAGAAGTTAGTAAAATACTGTATCCATCGCCAAATATGTGTTTGGTTTTTGAGATATACATACTTCACAAATTCTCGTGGGTTTTATCAAAGACTTTAAAAGAATTTTTAAAAACCACACAACTAGTTACATGAATAATTTTTTATGTATTACCTTTCAATTGGTATACCAAATTACGCTTTTAAACAGTTATAACCTGATCATATTTTCATAAAGAAAGGTAATTTTCATGAAAACTTTATTTATCTTAATAGGTGTCTAACATTGATTCAAATTGTTTACCAAATAAAAATTAAGTTTTGAAAAAGGGTTTTGGGTTAGTTGTTTTGAATCCATAACTGAAAATATTGTTTAAATTATCCTTTCATCAATCCTTTCTATTTCGATAATTCAATGCATTTTTGTCTATTTAATATATTTATTGTTGATTGAATTACGCATTACAAAACTCAAGGAAATGTTATGAAAAAATAAATCAATAAGAATATTTATACTGTATTATTTTTGATTGGAACAAGTAGTATATCCAATCCAATACGGCCATATATATCCGAAAGATAAAAATTACCATATATCCGAGACATGAAATTTTACCATTATATCTGATAAAGAAATAAATGCAAGGGAATCGACTCGTTCAACCAGTAAAGAAGGTTAAATGTCTCACCTGATTTGAAGAAGCTCTTCGAAAGAGAAAGATGATAAAAAAAGCAAAAGAACTCACCTGTGTTTGTTCGAATCCTTTTTCCCTTGGGATCTTGGTGCAGTTGTCTGAGCGATCGTTTTAATCTTCTCTTTCAATTAAGGTTTAGTCTTCAAATCACTCAAATTTTATGTTCTGTTTATGAGGCTAACTGTGGGTTAGTTAATTTAATTTTTGGGGGTGCGCGGATCAGAGTACTAGTCATGTTTTGAGGGGGCTCCCTTTGAGCAACATAATGTAACAAGTGAAAGGGAGTCCAAGTTTGCGACAAAATTTTATAAAACGTAAAAGTTTTGAAGCGTAGTTCAACAAATTTTTCATAAATTCTTTGTGTTTTATTCAGATTATCATCAAAATTTAACGTTCGAAACCATAACATTTTGGAAAGAAACTACTACGAAACAGAACAATCAGACAGCTTGTTGAATCTCACTTATATCATTCATTTATATCTCACTGATATAAATTGAAAATGTGTCTTTTGTCCACAGGAAAAATAGCGAAGCAAACTTAAATAAAATAATGTAGTCCATACACTTTAAATATTCATTAGACAGTTGATAAGTTGGATCCTCTTAATACATTTTTCAAAATAACTCTTTGAAAAAGTGTAGGTAAATAAATATGTATGGTCGTAATTTTTCCCTTAGTTTTTAGGGGATGGATAGGGGAAACACGTTATAACATATTGATAACATTTAACTATTGCTCATCAACTTTCTAGTAAACAGAATAAAATTAAGTCAGTAATTGAATTAATTTGATGTTTGATTTTTTTTCTGTATTAAAAATCCCACTGACGCATTTTTAAAAGGAATTATCAATAATTAAATTCCTTGCAAAGAATCAATTATGTTTTTCACCAGATAAATTGTGATTATAGAATTATAATAACATTTATCTTCGATTCGTAGCAACGATATCAATGATTAAGACATTCAAAACTTTCCCCTCATTTTATTTTCATCCCTAAATTAATCACAGCCCGCTGAAACGAAACGAATCCCATCTTCATTTAAAAAAACCCTCCCATCGTTGAGAAACGCGCATCGATACATCTTTTGATAACGACCCTCCCGAGGGCTCAAATGAGCACCGAATTGAAATCATCCCTAATTACCAGATGCAAAATGAATAGGATGACAAACAAAAACCAGTTCCGACTTTTGACTGACGAATCCACCACGCCAATCAGAAGTAGTCGAATGCGGTCAAGCCGCCGCTACAGTAGACTTCCGAGCGAAAAACAAAAGGATTTCAAATCTAGTTTCACACTCGTCTTCTTTTCGGAATTCGTCTCCGAAAGCTCCAGTTTGCTAATGGTTAGTAATTCTCGCACGGGATGAGGCAGCACTTTTATCTCGATGAACCCTCGTGGAACGAGTATATTTGGACCAGGTAAACGCCCAAACAGTCCCAAAGATGAAACCAGAATGCAGAGTCGGGTGAAAGGCCACACAAGTTATGCGCTTGCTTGCGTTACTTATGAATTTCGCTCGGCCTCCCTTTGTTAGTATGCATCATCAATGCCTGTTGATTACTGGAAGAACTGGCTAGTTTTCGCTCCTGCTCCTCTAACCTTGGCACGCACTTTTCAAACATCCTTCCCTCCTTTGCTTTTTCGAGTGCTACCAGTCTCGGCACGTGTGCCCCTTTTCAGGTGTTTCTTCACTTCATCTCACACCCTTACCAAATATTTTTTGCTATTTATTAGGCTCGCCTTTATAAAAACTTTTAGTAAGCTAAGTTATTAAAAAAATAAACATTGTAAGTTTTGCATTGTTGCTTTTAACAGCTACTTTCATCTCTTTTAGCTATTATTTAGAATTGGGAAAAAATTCCTGTTTCCCAAAACATCGACTGTTTAAATCAATTTATGTTTTTGAGAATCATAAATATAATTCAACTACTAATGTTAAAACATTTAAGGCAAACAAGGCAGTTATTCTATAAATTCTAATGATAAACGTGTTAAAAACGAAGAACTCAAATAATTTTAAGAAAGTATTCTAATAAGTTTTTCATCTCTAAACTCTTTATTAGAAAGGATGGTAATTTACATATAATAATTTAAATATTAATATCAATTGAAAAAAGTAAATCTAAAACGGTTTCTTAAAATAAAGATGTACTTAAAAACAATAAACAAAAATAAACGATTCAATTCGAGAGTCCGAACGAAGCCTTAATTTATTTGTCAATTAACGATAAATGATTACTATATGATTATTTATTACTAATGATTACGATAAATGAAAATTTTACGAGAAACTAAGATGAGTACAAATCACTTACAAACTTAGTACTAAGTATGGCTTTTTCCTAGTTCTCATGGTCTATTTTTCTCTAATCTTAATTGTTTATGAACATAGGAATATTTTTAATACAAAATAAAACCTGAAAACTATCAATTCCTGTGTACAACAATTCTAGTTTATAAAAATTTCACTCTACTCAAGTATTGAAATAATCTTGAAAAGGGATTATTTTACAGATATTATAATTAATATTTTATTTTCAACTTGAATTGAGTTTCAAGAATGTTCATTTTTATCTACTTTTTAATGATTTTCAAATCTTTACTTAAATTTTTTCGTGTATCTCTCGAAAATTATGTTTAGAAAAAATGATTTGTACTCATATTTTAGTTTCTCTTTTTTAGTAATAGAAATCAAGATTTTAAAAGTAATACATTTCAAAATTTTGGCTTTGTGAAAGTGTCTAAACATAACTTTATTCTACAATAATAAGTGATCGAAAAAATTCACCAATAGAAATTTAACAGTTTCTGAAATTAAAATATAATGATGGTCAATTAAGAGTAGCAAACCTCTGTGGATTGATTTTCCTTAGATTTAGACGTAGTTTATGAGAACAAGAAGCCAGACTCAAGTACTAAAGAAGTGATTTGTACTTACCTTTATATCTGTAGTCCTAAACTCAGTAAATGACTTAAACATTTTTTAAAAAATTTCAAAACTTCATAAAAATAAGATGTAAAAATTTGATCAATTTTAAAACACATGAATAAAATGGTAAGAAAAACATCAAATGTTCCAATTACTTACTACTTTAAGATTAAATTTACATAGATTTTAAAGTAGTAATTGGAACATTTGCTGTTTTTCTCTGACCACTTTAAAATCTATGCAGAATGGAATAACTGTTTCTAAAGATTTTAACGAAACTTCGAGATATCCAGTTTATTTTATGTTCCGATTTACTCCTATGTGGGGTGAATCAGAACAGCATTAAAACTAATGAAACAGGGATTAAAAATGTTTTAAACATTTTGTTTTTGCTCAAAATTGAAAGAACAGAACAAGATCGAATATTCCAATCAAAAAATTTCACTTAAAATATTATGTTTTTTATACTAATTGTTACGTTGAAAGTTGAAAAGTGCGGTATTAAAAAATCCCCCTCTCCCTACTTATAGAATCTATAGTCTTGAGGTTTAATAGGGTGGTAAATCTCTCCCTCCTCCAGTGGGAAATTTTTTTTAGCAAGTCAACATCCTTTTTCGCGTCAACCCTCACTCGTGCGTAATGATGGTAGCGCACTCTTTTAAATCCGCTTCCGAAGTGCTGAAAAATTGAAACCGCACGTTTTGTGGAGAAAGGAATCTGGTCACGATGTTTCTATTTATCACAACGGCCCTTTTGACAGAGGGAGAAACCGACTCGGCTAAAATTCACGAGGGTTATCTGGGAAGGGAACAAAACCAATTTGCATCCAAATTTAACCTGAAAAATTAGCTACTGAAAGGTATCTCGAATCTAAAAAACTCATTCCCATATTTCATTTTTGCGAAAGAAATTTCCAGAAAGGATTTGAGAGATGAAAGTAGGGATAAACTTTTAACTGTCAGTGAGGTCTTTTATAATGTTCAGCATGATGTCATTCATATACATTTATGGGAAATATTTTGACTTTATAAATGCGAAACACTAATCCGTAGGATAGGGAAGCACACAAAATCAAAAGAATGGAATACATCCCAGTTTCCAATGAATTATGCCCTACAAATCACAAAATGCTTATGAACCGGATCGGGGATGCTAGTCTAGAAAATGCATGCACGAATAAAACTAATGAGGGGAAATATCAGGCATGTAAGGAAAATTATATAACCATGCGAGTTGAATTTGCCTTGCAATTAATGCTTTATTCCAAGAATGTAGAAAAAGGCTCTTACTGTTTCAAGTAGGATATGGGAATTGAAAGTTATTGTATACTCGGAGTGAAATCAGCCCACAAATTTAGCGCTTATATTTCCTTTAGAGTATATTAAGGTTCATTTATATTTATTAACGATTTTTTGCGTGAAAGGAAATTAAAAAATTCAATTATCAAAATTTGATCAAGTACCACGAAAGATAAAATACCCTTTATTTATATACTAAATCTTCTGACAAATTTGAAAATCCACTATACGTTTCTTTTCATCTCTTGTTAATTTTTTTTTTTTTAAGTTATGGTTCAAGTTCTGACTAATCAAACTGACTTAACGGCCTTTAAAGTCTTAAGGTCAAATGTCTGAGCCTGTACACTCAGCCTTTTTTAATCGGATTGCGCTTTCAGTCCACTGCGTAAAGTAGGAGAGTTTTTTCTTACCCGTTAAAGGTAGGTTCAACGAAATGTGTTGTGGAGGACTATGTTGTGGTATGGAAGTTTTATTGAAGTAGTTTTCCTATTGTTTCCCCAACGCATATGAAATAGGCTCGTAAAACCTTCGCGAGACTTATCCGATAGAGGTGGAATTTGGGTGAGAAACATACATTTTTGGACAGAGATCCTTTCCATACATTCAGAAAACGCGATAAGGTTGGGAAATCTTTTATATTGCATTGAATTCATTCTCGTTGAAGAGAGTATAGCATTAATTAAATATGTAAAATTCTTTATTTTCGCTGAAGTATTGTTCTCAATATAATTTTCCTCAAACTTAAATTTCTTTTAAATAATTGAAGAATTTGAATTATTTTTAATTCTAGAATTTTAAACAATTAATTACTCTAAAATTTTAAAAAGTGTGGAAAATGGGCAGCTCCAATATATTCTTTTAAAATTTTAATTAGTTAGTCTAAAAATTTGATGGTTATATTACAGTATCAAAAATAGAACCATATTTTCAAAATATTTCCAATCAAAGAGAGCATTACGAGTCTCAATGTAAACAAATATGTGACAATTTCCTCAATTATATTCAAGATAAAATACATAGAAGTCAATTCTATAGCATTTAAATAAAATATCGAATATTTAAAATTAGCTGGTTGGGGGTCCCAGCACACCAAAAAAAAATATAAGTTATTGCTGGAAAAAAACAGATAAGAAAAATAAATGGGAAAAAAACCTCTATTTTTAATATTTAACGACATTAAAATAACAAAAAGTACCGTTTTAAGAACTCAAGATGATGATTATTACTATTACTACAACAGAAATTCCAATACCATTCAAAACTTCGGTTTTAAAAGATGCATGCACTATCGTGGAATTGTAGATTTCAAAAATAGAAGATGTTAAAAAAAATTATTTTCACACACCCATGGAAAAATTCTAGTAGTTCCCTTAATCACACACATTTCTGTAGTTCGAAAATTTGATATAATTTTCTATTGTAAATATATAATCAAGAATTATACGTGATTTTAGCACTCAATATAAAAACCAAAGAGGCAATGTTTACAGAACATTCAAGCCAAGATTGGTATCTATAAGTTAAAATTAAATGGAACTTACAAGGAAGCTTGTTTTATCCTTTGAAAGGAGAGATAGGCCGAAGACCCAGTTCTGTGAATAATGTCCATAGGAAAAGGTGTGTGCTCATCAGCACTATTACTTGTGTCTATAAAGGAAAAAATAACATTAAAAAATATTTTACTCAATTATAATTTTACAAGACAATTTTTTAATCTATACTTGTTTGTATCTAGTGTTAAAGTATAAAATGATATAGACAGAGTATAATTTATATTTTAAACAAAAAACGGTATTAATAAAGCATCTTAAAAATTAAATAAAAAGATAAGACTATT
Organism: Tetragnatha montana; assembly: GCA_963680715.1. Classification (NCBI taxonomy): domain Eukaryota; kingdom Metazoa; phylum Arthropoda; class Arachnida; order Araneae; family Tetragnathidae; genus Tetragnatha; species Tetragnatha montana. The sequence goes on from OY796684.1 coordinate 38,321,710, forward strand.
TGAAGATTTTAAACCGTAATTGTTATCAACTGCAAACAAATTTCTCCTTTTCATTTTCGTATTTTAAATTGATAAAAACTTATAAGTCATTTAAATTTATTTTCTTATTGTAGTAGATAACTTCTTATATATAGATTTTACAATATATTTTTCGCAAATTTCTCTTCTCTAGATCCCCAGCTCACCTTTTTGAAAATATTTCAGTTTTCTACTTTTTTTAAATGGCTTTTAAAACACATATTTTGGTTCAAGTAGCTCAAGTAAAGTTTTTTATAACATTAAACAGTTAATATTACATAATTTCACAAAGATTACTTAAAAGTAAAACATAAAAAACGAGGTATTCTAGGCCTTCTTGTAGAAAAATAAGGATTCAAATAATCGATTTAATAACAAATGATATTCTAAAATATGTAATACTTAAGACTTAAATAATAATATTTTTTTATTATTTTAGGGTGTTAAAAGAGTATCTAAAATACCAGATATTACTTTAAGAATATAAAATTAAATAATTTTTTTTATCATTCAAATAGTATTACTTGCTTCAACCGATGAGTTTTCTACTAGGTACTTCCGAATGTAACAAGATTGTTACTCAATGTTGTTTTGTTTATGCACACTTGTTTTTCAATGCATCGATGACTTGACTTGACTTGACTCTCTTCACACCGATGTGGTGTATGAGGCCGCAAGCTCAGCCCTCCACCCCCGCCTTCAATGCATCGATATGTAACATTAAAAAACAAGACGCCCAAATCGTTATTGACAAATTTAAATAATTGGCTCGAGGTGAACATCCGCACAAACACAACCCCCTCTAAACAATTAAACGATCAGAAGATGATCGACATCCATTTAAGATTACCCTTTCAGCATCCAAGGTCGGTGTTAAGATGATTTTTGGCGAAAACCGCGCTAATTAAAGGAAGATGAGGAACAATGCGCCATTCACCTGACGAAATGCAAATCTGCCAAATCTGCACACAAAGAAAGACTGGGGAAAGAAATTCCCACATTGTGCGGGGCGGTGGCCTTCGCACTGAACAATACCGATTGACCACCCTCTTTGCCGTGATTAACCCTCAGCATAAACAACACTTAACCTCGTTCTTTCCTCACCCATTGTTTTTGAGGGAAGACGGTTTTAATCGAAAATCTGGTTCGTGCCAAAAATCAAACCATCCGGAGAAATACCCTGTTTTTATTTGCTCGCTCCCTCGGGAAAAAAACGAGCTGAAGAATACAACACTCGGAAAAACAACCTGAAACAAGTCCTGTCTGCTGTGATACCAGAAAAACCCTGTAATTTGGGCGGGGAAAATCTGGGAATTTGGTTACAGATTCTGTAGTCAGACTATAGCAGGCGCGGATCCAAGGGGGCCCCCCTTGGACCCAAAAATATTCTAAAAATGAGTAAAAACTCTACCTTTTCCGGTCAAATTTCAAAAAACATTTTCTGGGGGAGGACCTCACACCTCAGATGCACCAAATGGTGATCTTGAGTCATACTTTTAAAATCCCCAACATTTTGACATTTGTGTCAAAATGTGTTCCAGGAAACTCTCCCCCCTTGGAGCCGTGCTGGATCCGCGCCTAGACTGTAGATAGGAATTAATTGTATCACGTATTGCAGAGACAATCTGTTTAGGATTCGATTTCTCTCTATTCTAACTACGACTACTGAGCATGGACGCCCATATATGTTTGAATTCAGGAGGGGGCCAAGAAAAACCTTTCAAAATGAGCCAGTCAAGCCTGTATCTAGACTTAAGTTTCTTTTCTTTTTTAAGGGGGTTTGGCCCCTCGCCTCACGTGCTACTTAATGCAAAAATTGTGTATAAAATAATGGGTCTCAAGCAAAAAGGGGGTGTCTAAGGGTTCTTTCCAGAAAAGTTTTAAAATTTCATTCTTAAAAGTAGGGTTGCAACTCATTTGGATGACTTTGACACAATTACTTTAATCTGTCTTGCCTGGCGCAATAATGTCCCGATATTGACCATGCGCCATAACAGACCAACCAACCCTTTTGGATGACATCCGAATAGTATCGCTCCTACGCCGAGCTTCAAAATTTCAAGTAAAAAACTAGTATATAAATAGTGGCTAACACTATTAGAAACAATTTATATTTTGCTTTTGAATTAGCTTGCAATAATAATAAAAAGATTAATTAATATAATTCAAAGTTTAAAATCATTTTCATACGTTTCATAAAACGTTTCATACGAAACGTTTCATAAAAACCGATTTGTTATGTGGTCAAATGAAGATTTTATGTAAATTTTCTCGGTTCAAGGGGGGGGGGCAAACTCTCTTGTCCTTATGTATGAGCGCACATGCTGCTGAGCCTGTATCATTTTAACAGAATTTTCTTGCATAAATTATATCAGTTTTCAGGTAGCATAGCTTATAAAATTCCTTTGCTAAATCAATTTTGTTGTACGATGCCAATAATTATAACTCCTTTCATTTTTAAACTCAATGCACAATTTATATCACGCATTTTATTGAAAGCAAAAGAATGAAACCAAGGACGCAAGATTATTTTCACTTATGATTTAAAAGATATATATTTTTTTTAAATAAAAAGTTAGTGGTGACTAATTCAAATAGTGCATTGAATCTTTCATGATCCTTTTCAAATAGTAAATATAATTGTGAGTAATAAGTGAAACTTGGATAATTTTCTTACAAGCTTGATCTTACGATCTTTAACAAATTTCAAGGTTTTGTAGTATTTTCTCGTAGTGCGCTATTTTATTTACCTTTAATTCTAAAGAAACACACCTTTAATTCGAGGAGGGTTTTTTTTCCAATTCACCCGCCACTGTAAATAGTTTCTCTTGAATTTCATTTTTAACAATCGTAAAAGTAAACTAATTTATCATTAAGTTAACAATCAATTTGACTCTTCATACACAGCAAATAAGTGTTTCGTCAACAAGGACGTTAAAGTCCCTTTTGTTCCGCAGCAAACATTTTTGGCTCATTATTCGTGAGTCAGTGATGATTTAAAAGGCTTGTTAACTTCATCAGAGCATACTTTCTTCGGCTAGTTTCCGAGAAAACCGCACTTAGAAAAAGATTTTCATTAAAACCACTTCAGACAAATTGAAAGGGACTCAAACAGGTTTGGTTTTAATTTAGAAAGGTTCATTTTAAATCTGTCGCTTATTATGAAATATGACCACACAACCTTGATTTTATATCTTAAGATGAGACTAACTAAATTAAAAATGAATACTACTGTATAATTCTCCACTTTAATACCACGCATTTTAATGTCAGTAAATAAGTGATGATAATAACACATTCCTTTTCAGATTAGTTAAATTACACCAACTCACACCTTTCAAGCAAGACTTCCAAATTAATAACGTTCCTATAATACTAATATACTTATAATGTTCCTATTGTCTACCTACCCTCTTTATAATAAAACATTTAATGAAAAGAGTTATGATAAATCAAAATCAAGCAACTTAAAACATCTTATTCCAGAAGGCCATGAGTGTTATTAAATGCAAGAGGGCCACCAAAGTATATTATTGATGAAGTGTAACCTATAATAAACGATACATGACAAGAATCACCTAAGGCTGTAATTAACTGTCACTTTGAAGAACTTTTCTCCATTAAGAATCTTGTCCGGCTGTCTGCAGGAAGCGCTTCCGATAAATTGAATTAACAAGGATATCTTCTTGTTCATTTCCTGTACATGATATATGTAGTTGTAAGGTTATTTAGATTTTAGACGGGATTTATCAAGTGCGGAGAGAAAGAGAAGGCTGCAAGTTTACATTCATCTGAATATTCTGTTTCAGTAGGGCTTACTTCATTGGGAGGAATGATGTCAGTTTTAGAATTTTTCCTTATCTCACATTAATTTGTACAATTACACAATAGGTTTGATTAAGGGAGCGAAGAAACCACTTCAATTTTTTTAAAGTCAAATTTTGTTTTGGTGACTCTAACTTTTAACAACTGGAAATTAGTGTTCAAATTCTTTATCATTCACATACGAGCATAATGTGAATGATAAAGACGTTTTAATTTTATTTACCTATAAAAACCGAGGAAAAATTAGTTATAATTAAATAATTCATTAATTTGAATGAAATTTTAGGAAAAAAAAATAATGGAAAAACAACAGTCATGGTTTTATCATGTAAAATACCTAAAAAAGATTCAAGTGGTGAGTTTAGTTTAGATACTAAAAACATGCAAAATTTGGATTATAACACCATAGGCAACCGATACTGCAGTAGTGTAATAAATACTATGTAAAATAAATAAAAATGTAAAGAAAACTCACAATTAAATAAAATTAAACAACAATTGAATTAAAAATTAAATTGAAATTTCTTTTTGTTAAATTATTAATTGATTTTTTGTTATGTAGTAATTGTAAAATTGAAAAAAAAAATCTCGAAAACTGATTACTGTTTCAATACATCACACGTCCAAGGATGTTTTCTGAATCCAAAAGCTTAAAGTGAAGAATGTCAGTTTACATTTCAACCCATAAACTACCCCAGCATCTCATTTTTCTGCTTTTTTCTTCTAAGGAACAAACAGTTCCCCATAAAATCGTCTGATTCGAGGGCGGGGACTGTTCATGGATAGGTGGCATTTCTGCAATTCCTCAGGGAGGTCGAAAGCCAACCGATCAGTTGAGCAACCACCCTCCCAAGACCCTGTTTGGTCAGAGCATGGGTCCTCCTGAGCATCAACCCCCTGCCAAGATCGTGAGGGAATGCTCCTCTCTTTTGGCCTTTTATCGCTCAGAACAACGATAAGATCCAGACACGAAAACATATGAGATGAGCAAGGGGCTGCCCACAGATGGAAAAACAGATCTCTGACGCTCCCCTACTTAGATCAGCTTAGGTTTGATTCTGTGGGAGATACGATGTGATAGGATGAGGAGATGGGGCACCCTGAAAGCAATTAAAATGATCTCTTCAGGTTTCTGTTGTTGGTTTTAAGGGCGTTTTGTGTTTATAGTTTTGAGACATCTTCTTGGGATCAATGTTGTTTTCTCTATATCTCTTCGAGAATATTCGAATAAAAAAAGAAGTTTTGTTATTTATATCAGTTCTTGTAATTTATCTTGCCGCTTTACTTTTATAACATCTTTTTGTTGTTTACTTTATTTTCTTATGTAGTAGTTTGATTTTTTTCGTTTGTAGTTAACCAATCTATCGAACAGATTCGGTTTAATAACATCCAGTTAGTGAAGTTTCAAAAAAAAGATTCTATTAAGGATGAAACACTTAAAAAATTTTGATCATAATCAGGGAATATTTTGTATTTACTAACTTAAAAATAATGCTACAAGCGACTTCAAGCGACGTCGCCTTACTGGTTTCTATAGAAACCAGTAAGGCGACGTCGCTTGTACACTAAAGCTTAAATTTAGTAAGTCGCAAAATTACTTTAAAATCACGTTATTTTTATTGTTTTTACACTAAAATGTGCGTTTACCCCCTACAGAATGCCATGACACCAATAACTCATTTTTGAAAAAGTGGTATTTGACATGTTTCTGAAATAAACGACTCAATTAATGTGTTATTTTTGTATTTTTCAAAATAGCATAAATAATAATTTTATGTTATAATCTAACAATTTTTTTCAGTTGTTATTTTTGGTTATTTTTAAAGATATAAAATGTACAAACTTCCAAATTAAAATAAATAACTACATTTTCTTAATTTTTAATAATACATATTTGTTTTAAAAACATCTACCCTTCTAACCCTTTTTATACAAATTTTAAACCATAATAATTAAATTGAGCCTAACATTAAAAATTCTCCATTTGAAAATTTCATTAATTTCAAATTGTTTAAAATTTCTTTAATTTCAAATTGTTTAAAATTCCTTTCAATCTTCAAATGTTACCAGATTCCTTTAAGTAGAGATAAACTGAAAAGCGTTAAATGCAAAAGAAAATTCTATCATTTTAGAGAGTGATGAGAATTTTTAAAAATCTTACTTTTTCTTAACTAAATAACCAGAACATATAAGGAAAGGGGCTGGGATCCCATAAGGAAAGGGGCTGGGATCTCTCCCAAAAATTAAGAAGGTTAAAAAAAATTAACTTTGCTTTTACAATATTGTCTATATTAAGAAGAGAGCAATTGAATAGGGTGGATTGCCCAGTGAATGACCTTGAACACTAAGCATTTGGATTTGCGATCTTCCCTCATTAAATATCATTTTCAGGGCTTTTTCTCGGCCAATTCTTAAAAATTAGGTAGTATGTTTCTATACAGGCTTTTTCTCAGTAATATGGTGAAAGTACTTTTAGATCCTAGAAATTAATAGTTTTGAAGGTATTTTGATTTCAGTGAAAACACTGCGATACACCCGGTAAATGAACAACGTTCGCCCAAAATATGAACACCGTTTTCCCAGTAATGAGGAGGAAAGTGAAATCCCCTGTAAAAGGAGTCACCAGTTTTAGTATATTTTGAAAAAGTCTACAAGATTATTTGGTTCATAAATGGTTGCATAAACCAAAGAAGCCTTATAAACTTTTCCAAAATACTAAAACTGGTGACTAATTTCAGTAGATATTTTTTCTAATTGAAGTTTTTGTACGATCTTCTGTAATGTTTTAATTAGTAAATTGTTAATTTGGTACTAAGAGCGCTGTAGGCCATCTCAAATATTCACCAAGGTCACTTTACTATAGGAATGAACGACCGTTCATTCACTGGGAAACGTCAGTTTACCGTTCCAATAAATGAACACCCCCTTATCTCCTCCAGTTTACAAAATGTAGGGTTCTATATTATTGCTTAACAAAGAAAACATTTGAATAATTGATTAAAGAAGGAAAAGGCATAATTAAAACTCAGTAAATGACTGAAAGACGTCAATTTATAACCAAAAGGTCTCTTTTTCGATTAATGGCAGCCGGGTTGATCTTCCCACAACTACTGAATTTTACTGGGAGCCTCCAGAGCAATTAAATTCCTTATTATTTGAGAATACATGGTCGACTATTCATTCACACTGGGCAATTCACCCTATTTCCGTCCAAGGCGCACAGTTAGGGCACCATTGGACTAGACTCCCCATCCCCATCATTTTTGCAGTAGTACTACCAAACGGCGGTCTGCATGCGGTTCGTTGAACCAGCCAAGGTTCGGCCGGCAACCCTGCACGGTCACGTCGCAGCTAACCCCGAGGTCAGCATCAGTACGGCACACACGCCCACACGACAGCCCGACCGGTCCCTCCGCCGCTTTGTCAACGTTTTCGTCAGCTGCGGACGACACGCCGACCGCTCGAGACTACTTCGTTTAACAAGGTTGGGATAGGCTAGCGGGTTTTACGTGGAGCGATTTGGCCGGGATACATAGAGTGGTGTTTGAAATGACTGTGTTAAGTTTAGAGGTTTGAAAAAAAAAGTACTGCAGTAAAACCTTTGTTATCCGGACCTCCTTTATCCGAATCTTCTGATTATTCAGATTATTTAATTCATTTGTAGATTGATTCGAAGTGAGCCAATTATTTCTTTAATATGTGAAAAGTTACTTTCGTATTTTTTCATGTCTTTTATACAATTATATGTAATTTGGCTACAAAACGATTTTTCTGGTTGAAGAACGATAGGTCCTTTTATTTAATGATTTTTTTATTCTAATTTTCCGGAAAATCTTTGGTTCCAGTTAGTCTGAATAAACGAGGTTGTACTCTATTTATTTAAAAAGTGAAGGTCCTGTGAAGAAGAGTTTCAATTGATTTTAGCTTTTTTTATTTGACTTTCTTGCTCGTTACATTTGATTAAGAGAGGAACAGGGAGATCTGTGGGAATAAAATAGGAATATGGAGAGAGTAAGAGATATTGAATAAAGGGAAGTTATAGTAGGAAAAGGAGGAAAGTGAATACATAAGAGAATAAGAAAGATATGATGAGAGAGAGTAAGAGAAATAAAGAGAGATGATAATGGTGATGATGCAAATGGGAGGAAAACAGAGAAAAAGTACGATTGGGTGGAAGAATTTATAAGGAATGGATAAAAAAGAGAGAGAAATAATAAGATTTGATATGAGAGAGTGTGAAAATAGGGGAATAAAACAAGGGGGAAATGAACAGAAGGAATCCAATTTAACACCTTCTCTGGACACCATTTGGAATAATTTTGCCTCAACTAACTATTTTTAAAGCTACAATTTCCGTTTTTAGGAGTAACTATTTTCCTAAGATAGCAAAACAGCAGTAATTTCCACGGAGAACAGGTAAAGAACAATTGCTTTATTATAAGCTATTTCTACACTATATAGGTATAAGAATAGGTATATACTTTTAGAGTAGTACCCATTTTTCAGAACGAATTTAAACAAATTCTAAAATACATTCGATGAATATGTAAGCTTTGTTGAAGGACACTTAGAATTAACGTATGAGATAGGGATACACCTCAAGGGAAACAACAAATTCTCGTACAATTAACCTCGACTGAATTCGACTCCAATCAATTAGCTCATATACGGATTTCAATAGGTACGCCATAGATTGTCATACCTAAAATCCATGTTTTTTAATAACTTGCTTAATTTGATACTCTGATTATGATATAATTTTTTTAATACTAACATTTACAATAATACTTTTAAAAATGTAATCAAAACTTTCTTTTCTTTCACATGTGCAGTTGTTTATGAAAAAAAAAACCAAGGGGGATATTTGAGGGAGTACCTAGGACCTTCAAACTCCAGTATAACTAGCCCCACTAGGTGAGGCTTGAGCTGAACTGTTACAGAACATGTTACTGAAAGTCACGGTCAGCTGAGGAATGGCTAGCTTGATGCTAACCCCCTCTTTATTTCCCCCAAGTAACCTTGGTACTCATTTTATCGACCCCGGAGGGATGAAGGGCTGAGTCTGTCTTGCCCGTGGACCGGGATTTGAACCCCGGGCCTGTGGTGTGGGAGCGCAAAGCGCTATGAAAAAAAATATATTTGAAAGTAAAAATGTATCTTTATCTTTTCTCTAAAATAAGTATTATACTACTTTTAAAATGTTGTAATATTGCATGTATTTTTAATATAATACTTCTCAAATTTTCAGATAAGATAAGTACTGCAAAAAATTGCGATCACAAACGTTTTGAAGTCGTTCAAACTTATTCTAACACAAATAAACATATCTTTCTCATAAGACAATAATTGTGAAAGGGATAATAAGACTGATCTAACTAAAACTTACAATTAATTATTCAGAACTCATTAACATCTTAAAAAGAAACAAAATACATATTACGAAAAAAACATACATTTCACCCCCAAAAGTTAAAAACAATGTTTTCCCTTCATTCTAAAATTTAGTTCCTAATCAAAACAAACACATCATTAATTTTCATTTATGAACACAAATAGTTTATGTACGGTCGGTTTAATAAGTCTCGATTTTGTTGCTCCAAAGTGAATGACACTATTAAAAGCGATTCAGAGAAAGTAAACAAAGCCAGGACCTTTTAAGATAAAAGAAACTTGTCTATGTCTTCTTAGGTGGTCCCATCAACGATGAGGTTCATCTCCAAACAAAAATCTTAGTTTTCAATATGCGTATTGCATGACAACCTCGGGATAAAACTTGGACCCCCACCAAGCACCTATGGGGTCAGACAAATTCTTGAGAAGGGATATTTACATTTTCAAGCCAACGTCTTTTCAATCAATTTTCAGAAAGGTTATTTGAGGATTTTTTTTTCAAAGTAGTGTTTGGTCGGTGCATGTTTTATGGAATCAGGATATTATCATCATTCAATCTCATTGTCTTTCAATAAAATGTTTGCTAGAGGATACATTCATATACAAGGCATGTCAAAAAAATTTAAAATACACTCATCTTTTTACGACTTTTCTTTTCTAACCAGTTATAGAATTTTGATATTACAGCTACTCTAAGTTGTAAAAATCTTAAGAGCATCGACATTTTTCATCCGTACAATATGACTTTATGCTTGCTTTTGTGTTTATACCTTTAATCAAATAAGTTTTAACAGTAAAACAGTCTACAGTTTAACAGTCAGCGAAAACATGAAACAGGTTACTCAACAGTTAAGAATAAAAACATGCCTGAAATTAAATTAAAAAAAAACGTAATTCGTAAAGCTTTTAAGTGCTTTATAAAATTGATTTCTGAATACTATTTGTATATGACTTTCAGTTCACCCACAGTCTCAACTAATTTCAATTAGTTGAGGTTTTACTGTATTTATTTTATCTCAATTTTTTTGAAGAAGAATGCTTTCTTAAAGTAAAAACAATTGTAACAGTAATAAATATTTATGCATATGAAAACAAAAAAAAAAGTAATACAATTTTCACTCTTCAAACGGCATTTTCAAAACTGAGTAAAAAATACTCAAATCTGAGTATTTCACAAACTCTAACTGGTTCCGAATCAAATTTGATTGAAATAAAATAAAATAAATCAAATAAGATTTGAAATCGTCATTTTTCTCAGTGTTGTTATTATTTTTATATTTATGCATGCTCATGTTTATGTCTCCATTCTTGCGTGTTCTTCGAAATAACTTAAGTAAAATAGTTAGGTAAATGAATATTTTTACATTATTTTACATCAACAAGGAAAGTTAACTTATAAGTTTACCGTTTTTATCCATAACTTCAAAGTTGTTAAAATATTCAATTACTGCTGTTTTAAAAAATATACTTTTAAGTGTATTAAAAAACCTCACAATCATAAAATAAGTATTTCAATAATGATTTGAAATATTATAAGAATTTACTATTCTTTCATTCTAACATCAATTTACCTTAAAAATTATTATACTATATACAACACCTTCTGATTCATTTCCACCCTTATTTTATATTCACACCCTTATTGATTTGCTATTTCATTAAGGCTAGTAAAAAAAGAATGATTAGTGTTTCTTCATCCAAGAAAAAATATTGAGTATGAAAGAAAATACAATGAGGTCAATTTCTCATTAGTTAAACATCAGAAATTCGGATCATGCATACTTTTTCTTTATCTGCATTTTTTTCAGTTTTAACACATTTTATTAAACTTGAAATTTTATTACGGGAATGGTTCAAAACTAACAATACTATATATCATAATACTTATGAATTCTGAAAGTACACGACTGGAATGTTTCATTACAACTTAGTTTGAAAGCATTTTTAAAAGCTTATGAATAATTTATTACTTTCCATGTATTCGAGTGCAAAGCGTTTATAAAAAGTAGCAATTAATTTCATGCTTTTATATTCAAGTATTGAATATGTGAGAGTATCAATTTGGAATTAAATATCTTTTTTTGTGGAGAAAAAAGTATTTAACCAGTTTATGCAAAAGGTTTTGCGTATCTTAAAAATGTGCATGGAATAACAGGTGGTTTTAGTTAGAAGTGCTCAAAATTGTAATAGTAAAATGGTGTTAGCACCATTACATGCGGTAATTAACCCTTACTTAACTTTTTTTTAGCAAATTCTACAATTATTGAAGAGAAAATCAAAAGTGATTATCTTAAATTAACAAATAGAAAGTAAACAATGCTGAGGATTTAATACAAGTTTTAATTATAATTGTATATCTTACTATTCCCTTTTGAAATATTGTTTAGAAGACCGTTTATTTTCTAACCTTAAGTTTAAATTATATAATATCAGTGTTGTATTAAGAAAGGTAAATAATCACAAAAGTTAGAATTGTGTATGAGATAACACTCTAACAAATCAAATTCTTTTCATTTGTGTATAACATTATGAATTCTTGAATTCTTTCAATGAATAAATGACACATCATTATCATTCAGTGCAAGGAATTTTTTTTTTAATTTTCCCTCGTTGAAATATGCATAATGATTCTAAGCTTGAACACACAGACCATTAAAAATGATTACTACATTAGGTTCTCATCATCAAGTATAACGATGTTTTTCTTCAAAATAAAAAGTGCAACGCTTTATAAATGTTAAGTTTAAAATACAAATATAAATGTTTGCAAAGAGCTCGTAATTTACTTAATTTTAAACTTAGACCAAAGAACCCCCAGAGTGTTCAATATTTAAAAACAATTAACCAAAATAAAACGAATATATTTATTTGACTGAAACCATTACTATTCTCTATGTAAGGATGTCCACATCCAACTAATTTTAGACACTTAAAAGTATCACAACTCTTTAGATGCTTTAATAGGAAAATTAAAATAGGTTTTATTTTAATTAATCGTTGTGTAAAACATATTTAAAAGACTTAATATATTATTCTTAAATTTTAATTGTTAATAATTCTTAACGTTAACAGTAGCTTTAATTTAATAATATTTACAATTTTCGTTCCAACTTGGATGTCGTAAGAATCATTAAAATTTTGAGTCCATATTTAGATAAATGAAAAGAAAGAAATCTTTTGAAAAGATGTTTGTTTTTATGGTCATTTTAATTTTGTTACGACATTTATAATTGGGCACATTTAAAATTGTAATAGTTTTCATTTCAACGGGTCGAGATGAAAAGTAATATTGTTGGTTTATTATTTTAGTCTCTAATAGAAAGAAAATGTAAAATATATATATATATATATTTATGCACTTTTAGAGTTTAATAAATTAAGGTAAATAACATGACTTAAACTTACACTCTCGTTTTGTTGCACGTAAAAGTGCCTGTACACCTGAGTATCTGTTTCCCTCATCATTTAGAACTTTTTAAGTGTACTCTTAAACTAGTTTTGCCCTCTATCTCCTTCGACAAAATTACCTCAAAACAACATTTTTTGGTTATTCTTGGAAAACAAAAAGAAATAAATGTCTTCGAAACCACGCCAAGAAATAAATAAAAAAAAAGCAACTCTCCGACTTGTTTTCACACGATGAACCAAAAGCCCGATCATCAACATGACAGATCTGGGATCAAATATGTCATTCTTCCCACCAGCTCCTTATTAAGAGCACAAACAAATTTTCTCGTCCGCGGGCCACTCTATGCAGTGCCACTCCTTGTTAACTTTGATAATTGAATGCTGTTCTATAATTATCCCGTCACCGTGATGAAAAAGTGTGTGAACTGGATTTGATTACGGTCTTTGCTCGAATTTTGTACAAATTGCTTGGGAAGACTCATTATGACATCAGAGGCGGACTTTTCAAAGGACCCGTTTTGGCAGGTTGTTTATGCCGCCTTTTCACCGAAACTGAGTCAGGGAATAAAAAATGGTTTGGACCTTGCCGTCTGTAATGTGCCAGGGTGGAATTTTCGTAACTTCTTAAGGTGACCCTTTTAAGAGTTCCTTTATTGTCTATCAGGCCTGGAAAGATGGAAGAAACCTTAAATCGGTTTGTAAAATTATATTTTAAAAACGGTTAAAGTTGGTGTGAAATTAATAACATAAAAGGACATATTTTTCTTTTATAATGATAATTTGAAAATATTTCATAAATTGTTACATAACCTCAATTGATTTTCTAACTCAGCAAACAAAGTGATGTTTAAAAGTTTGGTTTAATCAGTGTTTTATTCAGTGGGTTTGGAATTAGAATGCAGTTATAAGTTTTTCATAGTTAAATGACAGTGAATTCAAATTTAGAAAATAGTCAAAAGTTTTCAATTTCGTAAACTTTTTTCAAGCCCAAAAAAAACATTAATTTCAGTTGTAAATACACATTGGAATGATAAAGTTGTGTGTTTTTATGCTTTTGCACAAATTTTTTAGTCTAAAGCGGGAAATGGACTTTTGAACCACCCTGCATAAAAAAATAAGAGTAAATTAATTTTTTAATTTATCCACTAATGTTGAACATCCCTCCAAATAGAAAGCGGAAGCACCACAACTTCCCGAGTATCAACGACCCTTGAAAGATGGGGTTACCCTTTTATGTTCAACCCTCAAGAAGCATTTTCCCCCGGCCAGGTGCCCATAAAGGTCTCGCTTAATGTGAGAAAGTTTCCGCATTGCTGTTGCAACTTCTTTTAAAGGGAAGAAAACCTGTGCATTCCCAAACTCACACCTACAGCATGTTTTCAGAAGAAAGTCTGAGAGAGTCAAAGAGAATCTTAAATAGGTACTTAAAGTGGTAGAAGTTTGTGCATTGAGCTTAATTTTTTTTTACGACCAGATGCTTGTCTCCTAGTTTTTCGATAAAAATCAATTCGAAACTTTCCTTCTAGGGTAATTTCTCAAGGTTGGTATCTACCTTTACAAACAATCTTGTCGCACGAATGAAAACAATCAGTTTTGGTCTGCAGCTTACAATTATCTTGTTGAAATCACTGTAAGCTGTTCATTAGAAGACGCGTTTCGTTCAAAAGATAGATGAAGCCATAGAAAAAATATTTTAATGTGAAAATGAAAAGACCAAATTATGAAAGATTATTTAAAGTTAAAAATAGTTATTTAAGTTGAATGGCTCATACTTGGCCATGATTTTGCAACTTGTATTGCAAACTAATTTACAAGTAATTATAAAAATTCAGTTCAATTAAAAATTAATGAAGGAATGAAATGTTTAAAAAAATTGAATCAAATAAGTAAATTAAATTGAACAAATTTTATTCTTTTTCAACTAAAAATAAGTAATACTTTTTTATCCAAAATTAGATATTAACCATCCATGTTATGTAGTTATAAATAAGGTTTTTTGAGTGTGTTGAGATCAATTTTCTTCCGGAACTAATAATAATCCAACACAAAAAGCTCGAAAACTACACAAAAACCTGTTCTCATAATAAATGTGGCTCGAAAGCGGTTAAATTCCTCTCAATAAGTGGCATTTTTATGGTAATAGGAATTAAATCGATGTTTAAAGAGGATTCCATTATCCCAACTTCCCTCCTACTTCCCTATTCATTCACAGACTTGATACAAGCGTCGACGAAGTAACTATTTGTCACTCAGGCCGGCCAAACTAACAACAAACCCCAGCAGAAAGCGAGCAAGAAAAAGGAGCCGCCGAAAGATCGAACCCATTCAAACAACCCTGCCGAGATAATCATAGCAAGTGGAACACATTTTCTTTAACGAACTAATTTCAAACAAAATATCAAAACTCCTTTCGCTGCTTCCCTTTCAGACCGCATACTTAGCAGCAATGGAGGGGATTAGGACGTTACATCTTTTGATCGCTTTGTGGCTGAAGTGTGAAATTGATTGCTGCTGTCCGTTTCTTGAGGCGCTGCTGCTTAGTGGCTTTGAGTGATGCTGCTGGCTGGGGAAATGCTGGGCACGGCTGCTTTTTCTGTGGGAAATCCGATTGAGGCTCCTATGCAATCGTATCGTTGACGTTTGAGTCAATGTTGGGAAATACGATTGAGGGGTTCGAATCTTCTATTACTCTCGGTTTAATCGAACACACGTTTCTTATTAAAGAGAGAGTTTAAACGGTTTTGCCTTATGTTGCGAATTATCGTTGCCAAATCTATCCTATTTGACCAAATTTTAAACCTTGTCTTTTGGAGAATATTGTTTCATTTAAAAATATGTAATTGATAGCGGATAAAAAGAAAATTGATAGCGGATAGATTTAAGGAAAGTGAATGGACATGGAGTGATGGAACAGTTACCAATTTCTAGCACATCTTCTTAGTAAAAGAACTGGTTTTTTCAATTTAACAAACAAAACGCATCTATTTTGAAATAAATGTTAAATATGACTAATAAATTATTGTTTTTCTTAACTTCATCAGTTTCTAAACTTTTCGTTCTTGAAAACGTGGAGTACATTTTACTCTAGACTTTATTTAACTGATGGGATGATATTAAAATTACCTTTCCCAAAATCTTTAAAATGAGGATATATCTTATTTTTTCCGACAGCTTATTTAGACAAAGTTAAATAATTCTAAAAAATTGCTCAAAAACCTTTTTTTTTCTCCAATTCCACATTTTAGTGGATTCATTTACCCATACACAGTTTAAGGATGCTGCTAAAGTTTAAAAACCTCTGATGCATACAACTCTTTAGACACATTATAATTATTGCTTTGAACACTTTCCATAAAGAATTCACTTTCTAAATCTATTTACATAGCCAAGTTATTTAGGCAGAAAGACTCGCTTATTTGATCCAGAAATAATTTAACCGATGCAAAGATTGTTCCTTTAATGATGCGAACTTTCCAATTATTTAGTTTCATATAATTTGTGGTAATGATTACTCTTTTTCTACTCCTAGTTAAATCAAACCTTAATCCTTGCGTTGAATAGAAAATCCTCAGAACCATCAATTACTACTATTATCGTTTAAATACGAAGTTTAAAATGAAAATCCTCTAACTTTCTTTTTCCATTGCATGCATTTAGCCAATTATTTTACTTTTTCCAAATAGCAGCTTTACTTTTGAATTCATGTTTAATTTTAATTTTTTAAATATATAAACGAATGCCCCTATTTGACCTCCTGTAAATGAGTTTAGTTTAAAGCTTGATTAGAATTTTTATTGCGGATTTATTGAGATGAACTTATCCGCAGAATTTTTAATAATGTTTTTGTTTTAAGAAGCGGCTAATAATTCTTAGTCATTGCTTTAATCATGCGCAAAATATATTAACAATTCTGAATTGGACTTAAATTGCATGCTTTTATAAATTAAAGGTCCTTTAATTCTTTCATTCCGTACAAGGAGCCAATACGGATTTTCCTTCCAAATTATATCCTTAGAAAATAAAATACTTCCTTATCTTAATGAACTTTCTTAGGTGTTGAGAAGTTTGCAGTACATCCATCTTTTAAATTTTTTCTTAATGGTTGCTCAAACAGAGCCATTTTCTCGTCCTTATTTTATTAAAATGTTTTCAAAAAATTCCTAAGAATATATAAAAATATATAAAATATACGCATTCCGTTGCTAAACTCTCTTACATATTACATATTATATCGTTACCACCACGCCAAAAACACGAATCTACTATGTTGTATATGTATGTATTAATCTATGTATGTAATTAATGTATGTAATCTATGTATGTCTATGGTACAGTATTTGATCAAAATGGGACTAGTCCACAACGTAACGTCACGGGGAAGGAACTAGTCACCTCGTAATATAAGTGATGTGATGCCGCCTCTGAAGGTGTTGGGCTATCACGGTTTTAAATCTTTTACAATAATCAACTGCCATTCACTGTCATTCTACAAACATTAAACAAAAATACATGTAATTTAAGTGGTGACTATTGAATTGTTTGAAACTAAGTAAGTATTTCTGGTATATCAAAACCGAATTAAATGTGTCGTCATATTTGAAACAAAAAGTTTCATATCAAAATGAAACCATCTATGTACTCATATCTGAAATCGTCATTTTTCTCAGTGAAGTATTGTATAAAGAAGAATCTTGTAGGGTTGCCAACCAGAAACTCAAAGAAGGAGAATTTGTAAACATTATTTTCACGCATCAAATTTTAAACGTATGTTATCCATACCCAGAAAGCCGTAACGCTACACACGGGAAGAAATCAAAGAGGCCTTTTAGCGTACTTAATAATAAGCACTTTTCTATACAACAAGGTGTTTATAAAGCTTGGGTATCCAATAACTAATGGTTTATCGTATGAATGGCTGGACTTACCATCTGTCGTGTGCCGGTGCAGTCTCAGGTCGATGCAAGAGGGGGAACTGGCGGGAGAGGGGAAGGGCAGGCGGGGGGACATGGACGGAGAGGAGGACTTTTTGTTCACGGACAGGTCCACTGGCTCGAGCTGGATAGGGGGGCCTTCCGCCTGAAAATATAAATAAAATGCATCAGCAACTGGTTGGGAGGTCACGAAGCATAGTTGTCATTTGTTTGGTTTATTTTTTATTGGTATAGGATGAGGCACAAATTGTCATTGCAAAACACGCCAGTTATTAAAGATGGTGTACACATAGTTCAAGTTATATTTAATTATTAAAATTTAATGTTTTATGTATTGAATCATAAATTTTGGTTCTTAAAAATATTAATATATACAATTGCTAATATCCAATAAAACTTTATTCATATTGTTGCATTTATAAGGAGTCAACAAATACCGTAGTTGCATCACTCATGTGTATTGGATTCTTCAAATATATAACTTAATCCAGTTAATTACAGTTGTGATAAATCCCTGTTATCAATTTTAAAAGGTAACCAATAATTTAAACCCTTCACCAAATTTGTATTTTTTTTGGTTCAAGAAATATTTTAATTTTGAGATATGGATGCAGTTAAATACAAATGAACATTTATACTGGAAAGGAAGCTTAATTTTCTTCCTCCCATGTTTAATTTCTCACGAATACCAAATTCTTACTCCTAACCGCATATGAATTATAAGAGTTGAGTACGAATAAAAGCAGATGTAAGTTAATCTACCTTTAAATTATATATTTCTGATTTAATCATACTTTGAATGCTTACGAAACTTTTCCAATTGCATTTTTCATTAGTTTTTTGCATTTTGTTTTACTAGTTAAAATGATACTTAGTCTCTTAAGTATAGGTACTTATCACAAATAACTATTATTATTGAACTAACATAATCATTGCTTTCATATTTCAGCATGAAGGCCACTCAATAATAGCAATTTTAAAATTCTTCTTGAGTGTAAAAAGCTAGTTTTCCCATTTCTTTCCAATGTTGCATCAGTAATCCCATGATTGATTACAATTAAAAAATTTTATATCATTGATAAGCTTCAGAATAAATCTTATTTCAACGAATCAGTTTCTTTGTACTAATACTTAGAAAATTTAAAGTTATGAATGAACAAATTGTGAAAAATAAATTCTAAAACAAACCTATTATTTATTCACGGAGAAGATGATGTATGGTTAATGGTTATGTAGTACGATTGCGTAGTATGGTGGATTTCCAAAAGATATTTGAAAAACTTATTGGATTTTTTAATTGCCTTGATATAATTTTTAGCTTCATGTGTGTACTGTTTACAGTATTTTTCTTATTGGTTCAACTAAGTTTTTTGCTGAGTATCGGGATTTAAATACATATATTATTTATTTAAAAATTTACAACACCCAAAGTTGAATGTTTGGAGGAAGGGTAGTTTAAAAGTTAACAAATATAATTGTGTATTCCCATTCTATTGAGTCCTTTCATCCAAAATGTAATGTTTTTGACATAACATGTTCAAACATGTTCATCAAACCACGATACTGAGATGAACCCTTCAAATCCAGCGTAACAATTTATACACACCCCCTGACTATGTTACAAGTTACATAGTCTAACTGGCTCCAAAAAAAAATTACTCAAATTTGAGTGATTTTTTTTTTATTTCTGAAAACATGCCGATACTCAAAACTGATACAGTGCTTATTTTAAGGTAGCGAATGGTATTCACATAGATCGGAGTGCGACAAGTTTCATCGTGACAAATCGTTTTGCAAATTGTGTATGACGTCAGATAAATTGAGGTATTTCCAATAGTTTCCTAAAATTTCCAATTTTCGAACATAAATTAACAATAATTATAATCAGAGGGTGACAAAATTACCCTCTTCGTTGGTACAGTACTTGAACATAACGTGATTACTATAGTATAGTACTTGTAATAAGAGTGTGATGCCGCATCTCATCGAGGTGGGCTATCACGCATTTAAAGCTTAATACAGGTTTACCACCTCTACAGTTGATTTCATAAACTGAAAATATTAAACAAAAATACATATAATTTGAGTGGTGACTATTGAATTGTTTGAAAATGAGTATTTCTGGTTTTTCAAAATTGAAAGCATTGGATCGTCATATATTTGAAACAAAAAGTTTCATATCAAAATGAACCATAGATTTAGTCAGATTTGCAAGTGTCATTTCTCTCAGTATATAAAATTAATTTTGTTTTTCCCCTCCTATCCGGGCTTCGATACCATAGGTGTCATAGTGTAAACTTTTCCTAAAACCACCCAATTTCAAGCTTCTGTGGGGGGCTACCGTCTCCTGGTGATAGGACGTCTCAGTAAATTTAATAACTATCACACCCCCTCCACAAAGACTTTCTCCTGCATTCTTGAGGCTTCTTCTCCAGCCTCTTGTCAGCGGAGAGTCGCCGGCTCTAGACAGGGTTTTTGTAAAAGGGTCTTCACACAACAATGGGGAAAAAACGCTGTCAAAATACTTTCCTTCCCAGAGACCTTGCGTCAGCTCCACCGTAGTCTGGAATTGACAGCCATTGTCTGTCAGACTTTCCGTATAATCCGGCCCGCACTTTGTTTTCCCAATTATTGTTATTTATTTTGGAATCTTCGATCCTTCTGCATATACAGCAGGAAGTCAGCCCTAATGGGAAGATGCGAGGTCAGCTACCGGTGCTAACCAGAGGGCTGGTTCGGGAAGACACTCTTTATCCCCATTTTCATTAGCTTTGAAGGATTGCATGTGGCTTTCTTGCGGACATGGACGAGCACTAAACGAGTTTTACATAAATAAGGCGAGACTTTAGGCTAATTCCCATGCAAAATTACCGTCACAGTAACAAATGAATATTTTTTTACTCCA
Source organism: Tetragnatha montana (assembly GCA_963680715.1). Lineage (NCBI taxonomy): Eukaryota > Metazoa > Arthropoda > Arachnida > Araneae > Tetragnathidae > Tetragnatha > Tetragnatha montana. Next base: position 38,342,188 of record OY796684.1, read on the forward strand.
ATTGGAACTCTTTTCTTTTCGTAGAAGTTCTGGTTATGCTTTTTAAATTTTTCATCTCCTGTTGTGATATTTCTAATGACTAACTCATTAGTGTTTAACAGAATTTTCTATTATAATTCCATTATACAACAATGAAATAAATTTTTTCAAGTGAGTAATTAGTTTTGTTGTACTTTCGTGAAGTGTATGTCATACCACAACAGTTCACTTTATGGACATGTCATACCAAATGAATAAAAATAAAAAATCTAAACAAATAATTAAAATATGTATTCTTTATAATTATCTTTAAATCCTAAATATGCAAAGAGTAAAAAGATGTTAATAATTAAACGATTAATTTCACTTTCTTTAGTTACTTTGATTATTATCTTATTGCTTAATAAAGTAATCAAAATATACTTGGCACTACCAAGTTCATAGAGTAGGTATGCTACTTAAATTGGAAGTGTAACAAATAAACGGGGATAAGCTGATATTTTCACAAAAAATTGTTTAGCGATTTACACAAAATAAAAGTCCAGTTTTCATAACCTTCAAAATCATAATGGATTCTCTGAACAGAAATAAACAAATGATGCAAATATGAAAAATATAATGCAAAAAAATTTCCCCTTTATAAAAAAACATGGAAGGCTACTTTTCTTTTAAACTTAGACTCTTTTGACAATTAATTATACCTATGATGAATTCTATAATGTTATGTATTTATACATTAAAGAAGTTAAAGATTTTATTATTTTATTTTTCCGATCGCGTTCCCTTTAAAAATACTACATGAACAATTGTAATATATTGTTAACTGTTGTTTTTGTAGTTAATTGTAATATCGTTGTTCCTTGAAATAAAAAGCAAAACAGAGTAGTGCCTCACAGAGTCAAAAGCATCCCTAAAAGCCAAATAAAACATTACTCAATGGGCAAATCATGATGTTAACAATCATTGTTATTGTGTTGAGATTTCACATGAGTTGTGGGTGTTCCTAATCCTTTTCCGTGGGAATATTCCAACGCATGCGCGGTGCAGTGCTTTCCTTTGTTTGCTTTCATTCAGACATGACATTCGGAAAGGAAAAACTTTCTTATCTACTAGAATGGTTTATTTGGTTTTCATCTTACTTGCTGTCTCTAATAGCCCTTCAAGATTGATATAAATGTTTATATTTTATTATTATTTAGATTGGTTTTCAAACACACAGTTTTTATTTAATCTTGAAATTTTTAGTATTTATTCCTTATAGCCTTATTAATTTACTTAAGTAAAGGAAACTATAATAACAATTGTTCTCTCAAAAACTTAAATATTAGTTCCATAGACGTTCCTCAGTTTCTTCTATAAATTTAAGGAAAACTGTTATAAATTTCTTTGATTTTTTAAAATTTATTTTTAAACTTTTTTCTTGTAAAATGTCGGATTGAGTTATTTTCCCAAAAGGACTGAAACTCATCCCTATGGCAATGTTTTTTTTTAACATTTTTACGATAATTTAATTCCGATTTAGAATGAGTCTGATTTGATTTTTTCAAAGAATTTGAATAAAAATTCTGGGAAAACTGCAGCTTTTTATCGTTTAATAGAGAGACAACTTTAGAAAAATCTTCTAACTATCAAATATAAAGAAGCTCCTCTATTGTTTTATCGTTCTAAAAACCCTACCAAACTGATTTTAATTCAAGCTAATCGACCCCACAAACCGTCCACTATTGACATACCAAATCGAGCGCTATCAAAGCCCTGAGCCTTTCCCACCACATCCCAAACCTCAACAGCCTCACCCACACAGGTATAAGCGCCTCAAGTGCTCACTCCTCACGAGTCGAAAGGAAAAGAGTCGAGCTTAAGCAAACATCTCGAGCGGGAAAATTGTCAAGAGTGAGCAGTTGTCTCCGCTCACAGCTTCTGTAATTGAGATTTGTATGTAAACACATTGTTCGGCATACAAATGAATATCCCCCGACCTGCCCCGTATCGTTGACCTAGCTTCGCGATTCCCAGGGTCAAATGTCGCTCTGGAGATCTGCAATCAGTGTGGGCGTAGCAGAACAATGCTTTAACGGTGATCTTTGGGGATGGAAGAGTGGCTCCTTGCCATGGGAAAGGGCTCACAGAGGTGTGCTCTCTCGACTATTTTCAGATGGATCAATCATTGATCGTTCATTCATCTTTGTTTGTTAGTATGTATTTGGAGGTTGGTGGTTAGGAACGGTTTTGCTTTTAGGTTTCGGTTATGTAAATAAATTTAGGTTTTGTGGTCCATCATAGACTTTTGAACAAACGGAAGCTGTTAGTATGACCTCGAAATCGAAGGGACCTTAAAATAAATTCGAGATATACACTGCAAAAAATAATCGTACAAAAACAGAAAAGCTCTGGCAGCAAAAGTTGCCAGAGCTTTCCTTTCCACGGAGTTTCTCTGTTGACTGAACTTTTTCTGTATGCTAACGATTGTTTCGCTACTTGAGGGAACTTATCCATTGGAAATATTCAATTTTTTTAACTACATATTGTCCCTCTAAAGACTGGTGTCTCATTTTCTCATTTTTTTTCCTAACTTAGGAAATTTTAGAGGGTTATATCCCTAAATATTTTCGCAGAAAAAGTCGTTCATACAGAACAAGCTCAGTCAACAGAGAAATTCCGTGGAAAGGAAAGCTCTGGCAACTTTTGCTGCCAGAGCTTTTCTGTTTTTTTACGATTATTTTTTGCAGTGTAGAGTTTTCGAGATAACAAGGTCCCTCCAAATATGAAATGAATTATAACTTTGTTTTAAGGGGGAAAATATTTTTACTAGACATGAAGGTTTTTTAGGTATCAAAGTTAAAGGTAACGAGGGTATACGTATTCTTAATACCGTTCATTGACTTAATGTTTGACTGTTTGACTTAAAGTATGTTATTAAAAAAATATTTCTGCGCCTTCCAACTGAGTTGTTTAAATCTATCTATTTAATAATGATACGAAAAGGATAAAATTTTATTCATTATCATTTACACAATTTTTGAATATTTATAAAAACCTGAGACGTATGTTATTGTTGAGCTAAAATTTTATTCACAAATTGTATCTAAAATTCAAGTAATATAGTTTTAAAAAACATCCATTTAGGATATAAATTAGGATTTTCTGACTTTCAAGGTAGAATATAGGGGATACGGAGGGCTTAAGTTTCAGCAAGGATAACAGAACAAGGGGCCATGGGTATAAACTAAATAAGACACATGTCAATCGGGATTTAAGGAAGTACTACTACTTCAATAGGGTAATTGACATATGGAACGCGTTGCCAGAAAATATAGTTTATTCAAAGGGAGTGTTTGAGTTTAAGAGGCAACTGGATAGGCTGTGGGAATTGGGGAATTCATAATCATAGGACCAGCCTTGTTGGGCTATGAGCCTGTAGCTGGTCGTCAGTTTTGTATTTGTATTTGTATTTGTATTAGAATGGTAAATTTTATTGGGACTCAAGGCTAATAAAAGCAAAATGTCACGTAAATAAATAAAATAAACTTTTTTGGTACTAAATTTTTAAATTTGTTTTAAGTAATTAATTTTATTGACCCTTATTAGGCAATTAAATAATCAATTTTTTTAATTATAAAATTATTTTTATAAAAATTGTTAGTTTCACATTTTTTACACTAAAAATTAACTACATAAATTAATTAAATTCCATATGTTAACATCATATAATTATGTATATTTCTGAAAACTCTTTTTCCCATGTACCAATACGGAGAAAATTTGCTTTAGAGCCATTTAAAAATGTCACACTTTTAAGCGTAAGAGTAGGTCTTGTAAATGGGATGAGGAAAGTTAACTACTATATGACAATTAGCATTAAAAACATTCCCTTCGTACCTTCGTTGTTAGTACAATGATAGGAGATATTTTTCTTCTGCCATCTTTGATTTATACAGACAAACAGCAGTTCATAGCTAAATTTTAAATTTTAAAATCGTATTTAATTTTAAAGTTTCATAAGTGTAACATCACAATGGAACATGAAGTCACTAAAGTTTGACAATTTGTGTCATTGGGAAAGAGTTATATGAATCCCCTAAAACTTGTAATTTGAGAGCATCCCCTAAACACCATTTAAGACATTCCAAAAGAGCCCTTTCAGCTAAATATCAACTGCAATTCATTCAATCACCAAATCATCCATTTTGTCAACTCTCTGCGAAACAGGTTGTTTGAAAAAACGCGATCTATTAAGTCAATGGTTTAATCTCACTTAGCGCTGACTCATTAGCCTTTTATTTGCTTTCATCCCAGTAGCTAAAGCGCAGTTTCCATTGCTAAAGATCCAGCGGCAGTTTTTGTGAAAACAACCCTTCCGTCTAATAATCGGTATTAAAAGCTATTTGAAGCTGAACTTGATCATTTTAGGATCAACATTTCTCGGCATCAGGCAAGAAATTAACGAGAAAGCTAATGTAGACTTCTTTGCGTTTGAAGACACATTCGCCTTTTTCTGAAATTAGTCTCAACGTGCAATCATTCTGAGAAATCTGCTTTTTTGGAATAGGAGCCCCACGTGGCCAATTGGTTACAGTCATCTTCCCTTCGACTGATTGCATGCAGATAATAGCCTGGATGGCTGCAGTGGCGACCACTTAACGCCTGTATTTGGTCGTAAAAACTTGCAACCGTCTGGCATGAACAAAAACCATCTAGGGGAATTTCGGAAGGAATCCGAAGGCAGATAACAAATTGAGATTCCAGTTATATGTTTATAAAGATGTTAAAACTTTTTCTAAATGTATATATACTTGAGTCACTGTGAGAAATCGCCAATGAGAAAATTAATGAGATTAAAATGAGTCGCCAATGAGATTAAAATTAAAATATTTGTAAAATTTCACATTATGAACCTCTAAAAATTTCATACTAATATTGTATTGTTTTTTTTTTACTTTTTTACTTAATTGGTTTAATGCTTTCATTACATTAGAACATAGGTTCAAAAAATGTTTGGGACTACCGCTCCCTTTTCATGAAGAAATTTTTTCACCACCCCCTTTACAAAATAAATTTGGTAGAATTTCATAACAGCGTCCAACGTAAAATATTCTTGGTGTCCTCTACTTAAAAAATAGTTTTCAATTTAATTTTGGATATCTGCTACCCTTTGAGTGACACCTGGGTGTATCCCCTCTCCCCTACTTGCCCAAAAGAAACTTTATATTCCAATCCCAATCTTCATCCCAATTGACACTTTGAAATATTTCTATTTTCAGTTTAAAAAAAACCAAAGTTATTAATAAACTATATAGTACCAAAATTAAATAATAAATTTAATTAATTAATTATTTAATTTTTGATTTAATTTTTTAATTATTCAACCATTTTATATCTTAACACTTTATTAATTCTACGAGCAAAGAGAGTTAAAATTTGTATTACTAATTGATAGAGATATGCAAGTTATCAAGTTTAATATCCATTTCTATTATAATATCAAAGATAAAAATATCGCTAATTAGTCTACTTTTTTTTCAAAAACCCAAATATATGCTCTCTGGAAAATCTTTTTGGCCAAGTGGGGATACAGTTAGTTACTCTGAAGCAAATTGAGGCTCATTACTTAAAAAAATGACCCAAACGCCCACAAAAATAACGACTTCCTTCGAACCTGGATAAATGGAATCACTGGGAACCGACGTTTTAATTCTACTTATTTAGGCATTCCACTTACCCAGGTTTGAAAGTATTAGTATTATACTATATTGTAATGAAGAAGGGCAAATTTGGTAAGAGAATTAGGTAATACCTAATTAGGTAATAATTAGGCCTTCTTACCTCTTTGGAGGTCATCGCCGGAAGGAAGTGCGTCGGCAGAAGGGCCGCCAGTGTGGGGACAGGACAAGGCAGCGACGCACTGAAAACACAAATGGTTAGTCTTCGCTATTTCGTAATAAAACAGAATTGAAATTGCGAAATCTCAGATCCATATGAGAACAGATCGTCGCTTAAGGCGCAATATGACATAACGAAGCGAGAATAGCTTACTCGCTCTAACATTAGGGTGTTTCGAAAGTCTATGGTAATTTTTTTTTTTTTCGAATTTCCCAGATGCCCCCCCCCTCAAGTTGTTACAAATACTAAAACATAATTACCTGCAAATTTTCAGGTCTCTAGGACGATTTTTGACCCCCGCGCCCTTCAAAAGTAGGTTTCCCATGTTAAAGTATAGGGAAAATATTGAAAATATCGTCATTTTTGGTTCTTTTCAATTTTACGAGCCTGAACGCAATCAATATCGAATTAAAACCTATACATCATCTTTGGGACATCATTGCCTCAAGATCCTATCGGAAAAACATTCCATGGCACCTACTGGGGGGTAGTTACACGGGGGTGAAAAGCGAGCTTTCACCGAAACAGAGGATGCCTGCCGCGGGTGCTGGTTATGCTCGCCGGCGTTTGCGGAGGGACCTAGATAAAAGCCTATTTAAGTGTTTATTGGACATTTTTCCTAAGGTACCTCGTTCTATTATGTTTCTATTAGTAAAAACCCATTAGTTAGCTCCCGCCGCTAGCGCCCGCAAGCATCCTCGTTTTTCGGTGAATGCTCGCTTTTCACCCCCGTGTAACTATCCCCCAGTAGGTGCCATGGAATATTTTTCCGATAGGATATTGAGGCAATGATGTCCCAAAGATGATGTATAGGTTTTAATTCGATATTGACCGCGTTCAGGCTCGTAAAATTGAAAAGAACCAAAAATGACGATATTTTCAATATTTTCCCTATACTTTAACATGGGAAACCTACTTTTGAAGGGCGCGGGGGTCAAAAATCGTCCTAGAGACCTGAAAATTTGCAGGTAATTATGTTTTAGTATTTGTAACAACTTGAGGGGGGGCATCTGGGAAATTCAAAAAAAAATTTTTTTGAAACACCCTACTCTAACATGCATCTCTGCAAAACCGTTTATTCAGTCTCAAAAGTAGTTAAATGTAGTAAGGCATAACTCGAAATGGCCAAACATTGAGTTATGTCATATCGTGCCATAAAAGACGAGGTGTAATAAATACTATAAAACCAAATCAAAATAAATATTTTGCAACACTAACTGCAAAAACATCACATAAATTGAAACTAAACTTAATATGGGTTTTTAAAGCAGAGTGGATTATAACCCAAGGGCTACTAATGGCAATATTAGTTCAATTGAAAATTCGAATTGATTAATTAATGACGCTATCTTTCTGAACTCATGAGATAAAGATATATTATTTGTCTTTAAATAGTATTTGGAGTAATTATTTTTCACTTAATAGAATTTAAATTGAAAAACAAAAAAGTATCTATCTGTTTACAAGGGTTAAAACATGCTGTTATTTTTATTCATAAAACAAATTTATAGGTATGTACGAAATAATTTGCAAAAATTAGAAGCATAATGTAATGCATGTGCAACTTTCTCCTTATCAAACAATTTATTAGTTTAAAGTAAAAGAATTAGAGCTTTCAATTCTTTCACTCTTACTCTCCTTGATATTTTTTAGCTAATCCATCTAAGATGTTGTAAACTAAACTAATTCTCTACTTAAGAACTAAAGGATAAATTTTGTAAAGAAAGTCACATCGAAACCAGAACATACGATGACAGTTTTACGATGTTCCATCTTGATGGGTAGCAAAAAACGGTCGTTTCGAAATTTATTTTTCTTTCAAAGAAAAAGAGAACGTGAAATTCATAGCCAATAAATAAAGCTTGCTAGTAAAAGGTATCAAGCTATATAAATCAATTTTTTACATTAATTTCATTTACCAACTTGACTCCTGACATAAGACCTATTGTGAAATAACTAAATCATTTTTGATAGAGTAATGGGTACAGAAAAATATATTATCATTAAATAACATTGACCATACAAAAATACTTTCACATTAATTTTTTTAAAAATACCTCTACCATTAATGATATAAAATTATAATTTGAACACCATTATTAGTAAATATGATTTTCTTTTATGAATCTCGAACCAACCTATCGTTCTAGAATCTGAAACCTTCCCTGGCATTCCAAACCCAGACGTGAACAGTCATCCAATTTTGAACGAGTTCAAGGATCTTAAATCTTTTATTGAAACGCAGTTTGGGGAATACTCTAAGAGTTTAAACCATCAAGAAGATATAGTCAGAGATCTTACAACAGCCATAAATAACTTAAAAAACGAAGTCAAGATTGTAAAGGAAGAAAATGCCACCCTGAAATCGGAATTATCTCGCAACAAAGCAGAAATCGAGCTACTAAAATCAGAAACCCTAGAGTTACAACAGTATTCAAGAAGAACTAATCTCGAAATTTCCGATTTCCCCGAGGTGCCGAATGAAGACACAAAGCAGGTAGTAACATCTATATTAAAAGCCTTAAATTTAAACAATCAAGATAGTGTTCTCGTTGCCCATCGAGTCCCATCTTCTCGAAAGGACAGGCATAAAGCAATAATCGTGCAGTTTACTACCAAAAACGAAAGAGACAGATGTTTGAGGGCATCAAAAGAAAAGCACTTCCTGGCATCGGATATAAATCAACGTCTAGATTCTACTCCAGTTTATTTAAATGAACATTTGGCTCCAGGAATGAAAAGACTTTTATTTTTGAGCAAACAGTTTAAACGCGAGAAAAACTTTAAGTTTTGTTGGGTTAGAGATGGAAAGATTTTCCTACGTCAGAATGAAAATTCAAGAGTTTTCAAAGTACGTAAAGAATCGGATTTAAGTGATATACCCATCCTACAACTATAATTTCTGCTTTTATGTCCAATTATTCTACATTAGACTCTCTTGAAAATCTAAATAAGTTCCTTCTTTACCCTGTACCCAATGTATCTTTCAACATTATGCATTTTAACATTCAGAGTGTTCGCTCAAAATTTGACGAATTAATTAGCCTATTATCTGATCATTTGAATCTTATTGATGTTCTGGTTTTATCGGAAACTTGGCTTTCCGATGATGAAATTAAATTTTACGGTATTGATCAATTTAAAACCTTTTACTGTAATAGATACTACAACAGATCAGGAGGAGTCTTAGTATATTATAAAAGTAAATATGATTTTGAAAATATTAGCTTTGTTATGTCTTCTGCTGAAATAGTTGTAATTATAAGTAAATCTCTTAATTTATGCATAATCTCAATATATCGTTCACATTCTTTTACTATCAATACATTTGTGTCTGAACTTGAATCTGTTTTATCTAAGCTTAATTGTAAAAATATTATAATTGTGGGAGATATAAATATTGATATAATTAATTTAAATAATCATAGTAACTACTACATGGATCTTATCAGTGCTCATGGATTTTCTTCTCTTATAAATGATATTACTCGTATCTCTTCAGGTACCTGTGTCGACCACCTTCTAGTACGATATAGCTTGTCAAATGTAAACGAAATATACTGTGCAAAACTAATCAATAGCCTATCTGATCATTTCCCAATTCTCTGTAAATTAGTTTTGAGCTCCCCACGAAATACTACAAATCATGAGTTCAATGATGAAATAAAATCTAAACTTGTAAACTATAGTAAGATGGAAGACTTTTTAAAAACTTATGTATTTAGAGTTTCTGAATCTGATGCTGCATCATCTTTCTCAGACTTTCATAGTAAATTGAGCGCAATTAAACATAACTTTAGCTTTGTACCTAAAAACAATTCCAGATTTGACAAAAACAAATGGTTTAACTTAGAAATACATAATATAATCAAATCCAAACAAGCATTATACAAAAAAACCTTGCGTTACCCTGGTGATAATTTTTTCAAAACAGCCTATAAAACTACAGTTAAAGTATTAAAACAAAAAATCAAATGTGCAAAAAAATTATACTATGAAACCAAATTTAATGAATGTGACTCATCACGTAAACAGTGGAAATTAATAAATAACATCCTAGGAAAAAGTACTAAGAATCCAACCCTGCCTGATCATTCGGATGAATTTTATTTAGCAAACGACTTAAACCTATACTTTTCCTCTATAAATAACAGTATCTCAAATCCAAACGAAAATTTTAAAAAGTACTTAGTGACAAATTTAAATTCCTTTGTCTGGTTTGAAATGGATGATGCAGAAATCTTATGTTGTATTCGTAATCTAAACCTCAGAAAATGCCCAGGCTCTGATGGTATAGATGCGAAAATTCTTAAAATTTTATCCTATTATCATTTAAATATACTCACAAGGTTATTTAATAGTTTAGTAAATGAAAGTGCTTTCCCTAAGTCATTGAAGACTTCCATAATTACACCTATTTTTAAAAAGGGAAACAGAAAGGATTTTTCTAACTATAGACCTATCTCTGTCCTGCCTTTGCTTTCGAAAATATTCGAACAAATAATTAAAGATAGATTAGTCTCGTTTTTGAAAAATGTAAGCTTTTTCTCTGAAAACCAGTATGGCTTCTTACCCAAATCAAACACTGAGAAAGCATTGCTGGAGTTTACAAACTTTATATATAATAGTGTAAATATAAACAAAAAAACTGCTGCTCTTTATTTGGATATATCGAAAGCGTTTGACTCGGTGAATCACGGTATTTTGTTACATAAATTGACTTCAGCGGGAATCAGAGGGCACTTCTATAACTTTTTAAAGTCCTATTTATCAAATCGTATACAAATTGTCAAGATCAACAACACCTTAAGCAAATGCCTTCCAATAAATTATGGAGTTTTCCAAGGCTCAACTTTAGGTCCCCTTCTGTTTTTAATATTTATAAATGATTTATGTAGCCTCAGTTTACACGGTAAAATAATAAGTTTTGCCGATGATACAGTTCTTTTATATTCCGTGGACTCTTATGAAGATTTGATCCAAAAGATGAATTTAGATCTCGTCAAGATAAGTAACTGGTTTTTTGATAATTGTCTAAGATTAAACGTCGAAAAAACAAAATATATGATTTTTAATTTAAAACAAAATTCTCCAGTTCAGCTGTCAGTAAAGTACCATGTTTATCAGTGTAATAACTACAATGATTGTAATTGTAAATCAATAGATAAAGTGTCTACTATAAAATATCTTGGACTTCATATTGACTGCAACTTAAAGTGGAAATCACATACTAACTATATTGCAGACAAATTAAGACTAATTATGCTAAATTTTTACCATTTAAAGCCGAAAGTAAACAACCAATTTCTAATAAAACTCTACCATTCTTGGGTTCAATCGAGAATTAATTACGGCCTAACGATATGGGGTGGAGACTATCAGATAAATTTAAAAAGAATTTGTAGGCTCCAAGAAAGATTTTTAAAATTGATATCACCACAAGCACCTTCCGTCAACAGCTTCAAACTTTTGAATATCTTACCCATTCGCTACCTCTTTTTCTTTAAAACAAGTCTCTATCTTTACTTAAACTCAGAAATATGCAAAAGGCGATACGTAATAAACCCTCGAAGACCCAATATAGTATATGATATACCTAAACCTGAAAAAACTATTTTTTGTAAACATTTCTTTTATTTAGCTCCTAAATTCTTTAATTTAATACCTTTAGAAATACAAGATAGTTCATCCAAACATGTATTTAAAAAGAAATTAAAAGAGTTTTTGTTTTCTATAGAAAATATTGAAATTTTTCTTGCTTAAATTTTATATTATTGTATAATATCAACTATCCTCATTTTTTTATGCACCACCCCCTTATGACAGATATTAAACCCGTAAATTAAGACACCCTGTTTGCCACCCCTGTTAATACATTTATATTTATACTGTTCCTATATTATTTTTATGTATTGTTCTCTTTAGTTCATAACTTCACGTTTTAGTTTTTTGTAATTATTCTATGCATGTTTTGTTCACCTACATGGATCGCTGCGATCCCAGGTGATATGGATATTTTTCTTGTTTTGTTCGTTTTGACTGTAATTTTTTGAAATAAATAAATAATAATAAATGAAAAAAAAAAAAAAAAAAAAAAAAAAAAAAATCTGAAATGAATATCTTGATACATATTTTGCTGTTAATTTATATAATTGTGATTATAAATACTAGTAATATTCCTTATTTTTTTAAAGAAAGCTGCAAAGCTTAATGAAAAAAAAATCCTATTATGTGAATAAATAAGTCAATTTAAAAAAAAAAACTTTCGTTACTATCTACATTGTACACTCTTAAAACGACGTTTTCAAAATGGAGTTCAACTCGTACGACGTACTCAAATCTGAGTATTTCACAAACTCAAACTGAAGCATATGTATCAACTCATTTCTGGAAATATGCAAGTACTGACAAATGATACAAATGTCCTCCTTTTTGAGCAAGTGCATGTTTCAGGAATATAAAGCATTGGCCACTATCCGTCTGACAAGATCAGCCTTTGTCAAAATTACCCCTATCGATATTACAGAATTTGATCAGAATGTGTGTAAATTGAGTGTGATACCCCATCTAGATGAAAAGGGCTATCACGTTTTAAAAGCTAAAACGTCTTTGGATGAATCAAGTTCTTAAACTGTAAAGTTCATAATAAAAGAAAAATACATTCAATTTAAGTGGTGATTATTGAATTGTTTGAAACTGAGTATTTCTGATATTTCAAAATTGAAAGAATCGTGTCTTCATATTTGAAACAAAAAGTTTAATATCAATTTGAAACTATCTATGCATTCAAATTTGAAATCGTCATTTCTCTCACTGTAACTCTTATAAGAAGTTTTTTTTTCAACAAAATCGAATTTTTTACTTATAGTGTAAGGGCAAATGAAAAAATAGGGAGATCCAAAAAAAAAAAACTTCGCATAGTATTATACCTAGGATAATAAATTATTTTGTTTTTAAATTAATTCGATTGAGTAACTATGGAACAATATCGAAAGAAAGTACGACAACTGCAGGTGAAGGTCTAAGGAGAGTGGTACCCAACGTGCGGGTTGGCCCGCAGCTCGGTGACCTTTCCCCCAATACCGCAATTAAAACCCAATGTCCGAGTAAAAAAAGTCCAATATCAATCACTTGACCAAAGGGATGCTAAAACGATTCTAAAATAAGCCCGTTCGGCGCGAAGATGGTAAAATGAGGACATCTCGGTTGAAGGAGTGGACCGCCTTGAACTAAAAGGAAGGAAAGACTCCTAATCAGTATTCGCCTAAGTAATAGAGCGTCCTCAGAGACGCTTCCTCTTAATTGCATAAGCACCGATTCGTGACCGAAGGTCAAGACAGCAACAAAAAGGAAAGGGTCCCCCGAAAGGCCTACTTTTCAGCCGTACGAAGGAGTTCGACAACACTGATGCTGTATGAAGCTCCGCAATTGCACCGTTTTTTCACTTATGTGATGTAACTTGTTTGAAAATGATAGGTTTGGGGTTATTTACCAACAAAGTTGTCGGCTTCTTTTATGTTTCTGTGGAGTACTGTTTGCAGTTCTTTATTGTTCGTCTTATAGGATTTTTATTTCATTTGGGCGCTTATATATTTAAATTGAATTCTAATATGAATAAGTGCCCCAATTCAATCGACTTTTTATTGATTCTTTAATATTTTTTAAAAAGTAGGAGATGAGCTATTTGAATATCTCAGAGAAGAAATATGTCAATTTTTTGTGAAAGTTACATGTTATTCAATCAAGATAAAGTAAAGGAAGTCAAAAAGTATATAAGTAGCATTGTCTAAGTTTATCTTATTTTAAGTCTTATCTTATATTTTTTACTAAAAACTAATATCTAAGCATTACATTTCTTATGAAATTCCCGCACAAAAAAAAATGTATAAATTTATTTACTAATTTTGCTTGCCTAATTAATCTTCTCACGCGTTATTATGTCAGTAACCATAAACATTTTTTTTTTATTTCTTGTAGTGGAGTTGCATTGATTTTAACCATAAAAAAAAGTTTGTCCCATTAAAAAATAAAAAAGGCACACTTATTATTCATAAAGTTTACTACAATTTTTAAGATTTATTTCTATAAAATGTATCACTTCGGTTAAAGTGAACATAGGGAAGACTCCGGGTTATTTGTCTTCCAGTTGGGTTGATGATGATTCACAGTGCATGAAATGATTCACTCGTTCGATCTGTCATTTATGAATCATAAAGTATCAAGGGCGTTCATATCGATGGGAATAACATAACATTCACTCGTTGTAATTTTACAAACGTTTGAAAGAAGCCTCATCGCAAAACCCCCCACAGAAGCCAAACTCGAATCCGCCCCAAGTCACAGCACTGATACTTCGAAAAAAAACCTCCGCTCATTAAATCAATTAAGTTTCCATAAACACGACAGGATATTCCCACTAGCCCGAATCGAGTGACGAATCCGCCCAAACAAATGGTATAACACCCAAACAGGTTTGCAAGCTATTTCGAGAAACGTCTTGAAATGCTCAGGAAGCGCACATCAAATTAAAAGAGGCGAAGGAAGGCTCGTTTCCATTTTCATTGGAAAGTGAGGCGTGTCGATACACACCCTTCCACCTAACCTCTGACACCAATGATGTCATCGCTTGAAGGCCTTGTTCCACCTAGCAGTAAAAGCGTGCAATTTTGTCGCATCTCCATAACATTTGCATAACCGCTTAATTGCTGAGGCTTTTTGGATGGCTGATTTGACGCGGATCAGATACATATCTTCATTTGGAAAGATATGGTAGTAGTACTAGCAACTATCTTTACAGTTGAACTTCAGTAGAATCGGAAATATATTTTGGGATTCACTCGTCTGCCTAATCAAACATGAAAAATAATATCTTACATATTCAAAAAAAAAAAAAATGGAATAAAAGTATATTAAGTAATAACTTCACGACATTTTTAAATTGATGTATTTATTGACTATTATTTTATCCTAAATTAGGCTGACAAGAAAATATAGATTTTTAACATTTATTTTCAAAATTTAAATAGTCAGTTAGTCGAATAAAGATTTTTGCTTTGAGTATCCATCATCGTTTTTAAAATTTTTGGCTTTGGATTTCTATTTTTCGAAATGTCTTTTAAACTCAATTAAACACTAAGAGTTATTTAGTTGGAAAGCTAGTTTTAGAAAACACTGATCCATTCCTAAGGTTTTGCTTAAGGATTTTTAATTTACTTTGTGTAATCTAGATAATTTGTTTTCATTTAGGTTTTCAGTTTTCTTACATACTTTCTGAATAAAATGAGATAAAAAGAGAAAGAATAAGAAGGAATTCATAAAAAAAATAGACGAAACGTGAAAAACGGCTTGAGCGAGAAAAAGAGAAATATAGAATACCGGAAATGAAAAGAAGAAAACAGCGAATGGTGAGAATAAAAAGAGAGAAATCCCAATGCTTCTCGGAACTTCATTCCGTATTAAGGTAAATGTGGGTATAGTGGACACTTTAAGGAAAATTTTCGCTTAAATTCTCTATAAGTATCAATCTATTTTCTTGGAAACGGTTATCATCCTATTTTTAGATTAACTGGATCTTCTTCTTTCGATTTTACCAATTAAAACTATAATTAGATCGAGGAAAGTATTTTTAATCAATTTTTTAAAAGTACTCCAAATTGTTTCTATAGTGACCACATCGATGTATTTGATGTTTCTATGGTGGACACCCTTTGCATCAAAAGTGGACACCTCTCTTTTTCTGCTTATACGAAGGGGTTTATGCATGAAATTGAGTAGGTATGGTCGTTTAGTTCTAAAAAAATCATCCTTTCTAGCGAAATATATTTTAGATCAAAATAAAATTAGTTTATTTGACTTAAAATAACAGACTTGATGGTTTCCGGCCCATAGCCTACGTTGTAGCTGATTTGAGAGGCATTTTGAAATCTTGGTTCCCGAAGCCAGAATCAAACCTAATTCGTACAACACCCGTTTTAAAGCATAATCAACAGTTTATGAAGAAAATCTGATTCAAATTAAAAATTACTTATATTTCTTTTAGAAGCCATTGCAGTGACCACTATTGAAAAATCTAAGATTTTGTGCTGGTAAAGTGGCCACCCCCCTAAATCCTCTTAAAGTCAAAATTTTAAAATAAATTTTCTTCAATATGATTGTATACACTCTACTTTATCTTAAAATGAATTTAATAGTCAATTAAATCGTAATAAGTACAAAAAAAATCAGTTTCAACTTAACCGTTTCCTAAAGCGATTCAATAAGCAACTTCAAATTTCAGTCACTCGGCCGATGGTGTTATTTTCAAAGACTTAAATATCCTTCCCATACTGATCTGTGGTATCGGTGGTTATTTAACTGATTACCTGATAGCATAATCTACTATGCCTATGAATTTTAACGCTATTTGATAACTCTAACTCGTATTAATTAAAATTAATCAACTAGGTGGCCACTATTGGGACAGTGTCCACTATACCCACATTTACCTTATTCCAGACCAAATGAACTCCAGCCGTATGTAGAAGTTTTTAATAAGTCATTAAACAGTATCCCGATTCATTTGAAAGATTGATATTGAACGTGACATTCAACGCGTTATCTATTCCGCCCAATTTACTCACATTTCCCTGTTTCCGCGTCTCTTCCTTTTCTCCACATTCAGCGTTTCCAGACTTGTAATATTTTGCATCACCGCCCGATGAGAGAGAGAGGAATGTTGGCCGTCTCCGAAACCTTCCATTCAGACGGAACGCCGCAACCGCTGCGAAAACGCTCGTTTCAACATTCATTCTCCTTGCTTTCTTTGAAAATAATGGCCGATTCGGGCTCCGTTCGTTCCAAACCGAGCTTAAAGCGTGTCAGGTAGCCTTAACAAAGGAATTACATGTTTCGTCATGTTCTCTCTCTCTCTCTCGCAACGAGGAGGGATGAAAGAACCGCTATCAGAGCTAGGTTAATCGGATAACATGTGAAGGATGAGCTTTTGCTGCTCTTTTACGATTCACTTTCGGTGACGCTTCCTACCACTCTTACTCGTCTTCTCATTTATGCTGTTTTTTGTGCTCTGTGAATCCTTTCCTATTAAAGTCAACCCTCATAATCACAGTTTATTGCTGACAAATCACGTTTTAAAGTTCCGATGGATTGATTCCCTTTATTAGCATGCTCTTCCCTTATATTGCCCTAATATTTCATACCTTTAAAAAAATTTGATAACTTGGGAGTAACTATTAGGAACCCCTAATTATCATTATTACACCCGTTTTTCGGGTTCTCCCTATAGGATTTCCGTATATTACCACGCATTTAATATATTCATGTTACTTTTCAGACCTTCTTGGGAAAAAAAGCAATCTGCATTTTAACAAATTTTTCTAAACGAAATAGCAGTATTCGCTTCAAATTCAATATTTTGTTTTACATCGTTTCTACACAACGCCAAAACCCTACTATCTAATTTATCCTAATTTGGAGAAAAATACACATTCAATATTTGACAAGAATGATAGTTAAAGATACGCAAATTTAAAAGCATTGACTCCAAAAATGCACTTAAACGAAAATGACCAAAAATAAAGTCGATTTATAATTTTGGTGTAAAGATACGACATTTAAGAACTGAATCGTATGGTTTTTCTACATTTAACATTTGTTTTCTCAAAAATCATTTTCTCCATTTAAAATTATGATAGATATCAATTTTAAAGCATAAACTCCAACTTCATACACACATTTTTAAGGTTTGTATAACTCACAAAGTTGGATAAACATGGACGGATTTATGGGGTATAACGTACGCAAACCTTAAAAATATTCATAAGATAATAAAATACTTAATGTTTGAAATCAACCTACATACAACCTATCAAATTTTAACTTTTAGTAAATACAACTTTAAAAAAAATGTAAATTATATTTTAAAAAAGGAAGTCCAAAACAGGAGTACAAAACTATTTTCTATAAAAATAATGAACTGCTTTGGATAGCAGAGGATAACATAACCACCTGATGCAGAAAGGGGTAGATGCTTAATATGGGGTTAACTCGTGTAACACGGCTAGATCCCAAAGCAGCACCGTTTTTTAACCCCAATCAGTTTTTAACAATATGCATTCAAAAATAAAACTACTACATAGTAACAATGGAAAAGAAAATTACCCTTTTTTAAAATTCCAAACTAATTTGAAAAAAAAACTTAACAAAACTTACATTACTTTTCAATACATCTATATCCGATACGTCACGATTCAGCATCAGTTTGAAACTTCAAACTCGACCTTACTATCAATGTGTTTCGGAATAACTTTCTATAAATTTCCTTCAGCTATTTATCATTTTGACCATACTTTCAAGGATAAGCGTAAAACACAAATAGTTGAGCAACACTGCCTTAGGAGACTGCCTGGTGTAGATCGCACGGGAGATAATAAGTCAAATCCAACCTTTTCTGACACCAGATAAAGTAAGCTTGATCTGACCAATGGATTCCTTCACGTTTCGGATCCACCTGAGCCGACCCGGCAGTGCAAAGGGAGCGTCAATACCAGTTTTTTGAAATAACATCCCGTATTTTCTCAACATTTTAACTTCTTTTCAACATGGCTTTACAGTCCAAGCAACTTGTTTTAGCCCTACAAAACTAACATTGCGTAATTTATGGATGCTTTTTTTCAATTTACCTACTAATTAAAAAAAATTCATATTATCGTTTGAAATATAATTTTTCATCTGGAGAAAGCCGTTGAAGGTATGAATTGTCCAGAAGAGAAATGCGTTGTTTTGGTTCACAAGCATTTTTTTCTTCAAGTGCACAATTCCGAAACATTGTTTTTATATTTATGCTCACAATTTATATTCCAAATGTTTCAGTGTATGTTTTAAAATTATTACACTTTTAAAATAAAAATTTTATACTTCCAAACTTAGGTTTTTAGCTCTGTAAACTATAATTTATATTATGGACTATTTCTATAGGTTATTTAAATTCTATCTAATCTGAACTTAATGAACAAAGTAGGAATTAATCAAACATTTTAATCGAAATATGAATATAAATGGTAAAATATCGTTATCCCCACACAAACCAGAATTCTTCTTATATCTATCCTTTTAGCTCCCCTCCTTAACCATCAAAGTAAAATAATTCAATAGAAATAAGAAAGTAATGTAAGAAGTAAAATATGAAAATAAAATATATAAAAGATCAATATTTACATAAAAGAAACAACAGTAATTTAAGAACATTAAGTTGAGTTGAGTTGAAGATTTTTCGGACATTTGCTCGCTGATGAAAGCTGCTTCGTCCTCAAGAACATTAAAAAAGCAAAGGGGATTATAAAAGAGATTCTTTAACACATTTAGCAATTGCTAATGAAATATCACAAAAAAAAGTTATAATAAAAGCCATTAAAATTAAATAGAAATGAAGAAGAAAAAGTATCAGAACTCGTGTACCTTCAAGTCATTTAAAAGTCAGCTTTATCAAAAATAAAAATGTTTTGGTTGATTGCAATAAAATTTTAAACTAACATCACCAAAAGACCTTTTCAAAAAACCATGTAATTTGAGATGGCTGACGTTTCAAATTTGACTGCTTGACTAACAACAGACCCAGCTGAAAGGATTCAGACCTCAAATTTCAATAGAAATTAAATATTATGCAAATAAACGATTCCCCTTTTTCAAACCACAGACTTTCAAAACAAGCACTATTAAAGCGTGTCCCCAAAATCCTCCGCTCATTGAAGAAGACGCCAAGTAAACAATTTTGACTTTCCTGACTAAAAAGACGATTTGAAGTCCCTAAAATCCAGTTTTTCCGGCCGGCCACTAATTAAATAAACCCTTCCGAATCTCCCGACCTGAAAACAAACAAGCTCTCTGATGCCTCTGCTCCACTTTCTAGTCCAGGACTTTAATTGCCAATCGCAAATTAGAGGTAATTAATCCTGACTGCCCCTGCAGAATGACCTTCCGTCAATTTTAATGCCTTCCTTCAAATAGGGAACCGGACTGCGTTCTCATAAGTCACGAAGAGGGAAGGAAAGCAGAGGCATTAAGGAAGAACCCTTGGGACTCGTCTTCTTAGGCGAGAGTTCATTCAATGCCACGGCCGAGCTGCTTTTGGTGAAGATTAAAAACCTCGAAATAAGGGTTCCTGCTTTATCGCGGCATCTGCCAGGGTGTTCTGATACTCAACTCGGAAATTGCTTAACCCTTTCGCTCCTAACACCGCCTCGAAATCTCATTTCATTCTTGGCTAGTTAGGACTTAGGACTGGCCTAGAGGGGAAGATGCCTCATAGGGATTGCTGCTTTTTATTCGAAAGTCATTAGAGGGTCTATCTTAACATCTATAGGGTTGTTTCTAAGCAAACTGCAGGGATGAAAAATGTTTGTCACTCTTGGAACGCAATGGGTGTTACTACTAAGTACTAATTTTTCTTTCGCCAGGGGTGTCAAGTATGTGACTTACTGGAAGCAACGATGGTAAGCCACCACTCTGATCAATTTTTATTTTTTTTTTCATTTAAAATTTCAGGTGAATTAAGTATTCAAATGCGTCCTTATAATAAGTTCCAATTTTAACTAAGAACTTTAATTTCTGTCAAAGGGAAATAATTTTCTTAAAAGAAGTTTTTGTGAAAAAATTATTCATTAAATTAATTAATTAATTCAATTATGTTAAAAATTATTTACAGAATTTTAACTTTGAATTACTTAAGAACAAATTAACCCAAAAAAAGCATTGTTAATGTAATATTTTATTCAGCAAGCGTCGATAAAGTATTCCAATGCCTTATAGTGAACTTCAATGTGCTAACTTTTTTTATCTCCAACCCCACACCAAAAGATTCTCAAAAACTAGTAAGATAAACGAAGGAAAAAATTATCATTCATTATCAGTCACAAACACGATAATAACTATAAAGGCACATTATAATAAAGAATGGGGTTCCACTGTATAACAAAATATCTCAATTTGATAACACATTAGATCTTCCGAAAAACGCATGCAACTTGACCATTATGTTGAACTAACTGACCCAAGTCCTACCTAATTTTTTTTTATAAAAACACACCATATGAATCACAGATAACAAATTTTAGCCCATTTCTTTTAAAATATTTTTCTATTCAGCTATCCCTGACTGCCCTAAACAAATAGTGTTATCGTTTGAAATTTATGTCCCCTCCAAACGATCGAGTGCCTTTAGGGCACCACCGAACCGCAGATATCAAGGGTCAAAGATAGGCGTTGGTGAAAATAAGGTTAAGTAACAATCCTTGGGAACCTATTACTCTATAGAAGTTAATGACCGATTGATTTTCTCATGCTTGTCAGTAACTCCCAGTACGATGTTAAAGAAGTTTTATGTGTGTTTGTGAAACAAATGTATCTGGATGCTTAAAGAACTATTTTCTTATCTTTAGATGTGTGTGTAATGTAAAAGAAAGACTGGGGGAGATTTGGTACAGGGGTAGGTTAACAGTGATTTTAAATCACATACTACAAATGAATGCGGACTAACTGGGATCAATGGCAATTCGGAAAATCAAAAATACGGATGATACGGCAAAACACATCCTTAAATATACAGACGATATTTAATTACGATAAAAAAAACTCAATCTTATAACAAAATCGCTCAGAATTGTTTGAAAGACATTAAAAAATATGCTAATATTTCTTCTCCTTTTGTTTGAAACCCGTATTGTAATTGAATGAATCACAGGGATGTCTGCGAATCAGGAAAAAATTGTACATATCTGATCCGGATAATACATAGATCCGGATAAATGAAGTTTTACTGCACTATCAATATACTCGGAATATGACACCTGTCGAAAAAGGGCTACTTCATTTCCATACACAAACTATTAATATATATATTTCATGCCACTAGATTTTTATAAATAGTTTTGGTAAAGAAAATCATGAGATATTCTTGAATTCTTAATGAATCTATTCAAAATTCGAGTTGGTAGAATGTTTTAAAACGTTTGTTCATGCATTAAAGGAACTAATAATATCGGTCAACCTGTTCATTCGACTTATTAGGAAAAGTACCGGTGAATAAACAGTGATAGTTTTAAGTAGTAGAGAATTCGTAAAGGTTATGTAATAGTTAGGGTAATACTTGGAAATAAGCTGATAAGCTTTTGTAAGACTAAATTACTGTATCACGAAATATCTTTACACAAATTTAAATAAATTGTTCTTAAAAACCTTTAACTTTAATTTTTTTTAAATATACCGATTCGTATGCAAATTAATTGAGAAAACTTCAATCATAATCATAATACTTATAGCATGTAATAACTGATAATCATGTAATTCTACACGTGTAAAGAATATTTGTTATGTAGTCTTTGGGAGGGAAACTAGTAGTGGGAGTCAAACTTATAGGTACTTTCCCAAACCCATAAAAGAGACTAAACAACTTTACTAGTAAAGAGACACTTAAATTTAATTATTTTTAATCTTAAATCTGCACTAAAATTGCAGTAGTTATTTACCAAAAAAAAAAACTAAAGCTATTTATCGTTGAACTCTCAAAACTATATTATTAAGGCATAAAAACATTTAACTTTACTCAAGAGAAAATGAAGTTTCATTTAAAAACTCATTAAACAAATAAAACAATTGCAGTTACAAAATTTTATAAAACTCAGTCACACATGAAAAACGTTCACGTCAATGAATCATTATGATAATGATAAAACCTATAATATATAAATAGAAATAATTTATAAAACGATACAAAATATATTTCAAAATGCTCTTTACTCTGAATAGGGAGCCATAAAAATAGTTCACTAACAATATGTTCTTAATCGTTCTATTTAAAAATAAACACGTACACCGCAAAAAAAATATCTAACTAGAATCACAACAGAATTTTTTTTTGAACATATCTAAATCTAAACTGATAAACCGAGTATCATACAATATCAATCTCCATAAAATTCGTAATTATTCTACTGCATTCAAAACCCTTGATCAATAATGATAACTGCATGCTTTGAGTGGTATTTTGCAAGTGGTTAGTAAAAGTACTAGCCGCTTATTGACTATGAACTTCTCAAAATGATTACACGATTATGAAATAGTATTCAATGCCTCACGAGATGTCAAATAAGTTTACCCAGTCGGAAGGAACTGATGCGTGACTCTGGAATGGCAAATCGTTCAGCAATTCAAGAGTGAAACCGAAAAAGAAGTTATCGTGATTCAAAAGCAGAAAGCTCGTGTAAACAACAGAATGCCGTATGAAGTACTATTAAGATTGTTTTCGAAAACGCTCTTTTGATAACAGACGTCACTTTAAAATTGACGAAGAAAAACTTAATTTCTGGGTCATTCAAGCGACTCGCCTTAATAGAAATGGAATTGGTTTTCGTTTCCTTTATGAACCTCTGAGGATTATCCCTTGTAAAAACTTTTCACTAGCGAAATTAAATGTAAACATAAAACTTAATTGTGATGGGTTAGAGGCTGTGGAAGCGTGGGTGAGAAACGTGACAGTGAGATAATGTGTGACAAGAGTGACAGATAACTAAGTGAGTAAAGTTTTTATTTATAAGGCGGAGGCACCCACCAAATCTGTAGGATTTTATATTGTATCGAGATCTATCGGAATTTTACTGTTTCCCTCATTTTTTGAAAAACACTCTGTGCCTTCTCCGATATCGGACTGTTTTTAACTCGCCAAATTTGCCCACCCACCACCATTATAGAACTTTCCCCCCAATGTCCTTTTATCCCCTTTGGCTTCTCACCGCCTGAATGTAATCCAAATTATGAAAGTTTAAAAAACCTTTAAATTGGGGTATAATCATCATTAAAAGGAAGGAAGTAAATACAAATGTCTAATTGTTCGTTAAAGTGACTTGTTGAAACAAAAACCAAAAACATACAACCTGATATGTAATCTATAATCGCTATTTACAAATTATTATCCAGAGAGACCATTTAAAAATAATAAAACTATTCACAGTTGAAGTAGATTATCTAAATAATTTTTCTTAAAAATACTAGTACTATAAACAATATTTATGCATCTATTAACACAAACTAAAAAAAGGTTAATTCTACATGCTACCACAAATTCATATACTAAGTACAAAAGGGGGAAAACACTCCTATTAACGAAATACAAAGCCCTCTCTACATTCAATTGATCACTATATATTTTTTTCATTTTTTATATAATTATTATTTATTTTTTACAAATAAAATTTTCAACGCATTATTTTTAGATAGATACATCTTAAATTTTTGTAATTTTAAAAAAGAAAAGTCCTAGCTTATAGATTGATTAATTGCAAACTTCATTTTGTTTAGAAAACTGTTTCAGTAAATTTATAGCACCATATATATTTAACCTGTTAAATAAAGGGTGGAAATAAATACTATTCAAAAAGTTCTATGTTTTAACTTTAGCGGTTTTTAACATGCAATCAAGTATTTTAAAACAGTTAAGAAACTTTTTACTTTTACTTATTCATCAAAACTTATTATACTGTTCACTATTAAAAGAAATTCTATACGTAATTTTTCTTTTTTTTTCGTAAAACAAATGAACCCAGAACTGTAGAATTAACTCTGTTCTTCTCCAACTGCAGGTCATGCCCCCAGAGAGCACCTATAAAATCTCCTGTAACGAAGTCTCAATAGCACTAATAAAGCTGACTCTCATCTTGAACAGTCACGAAGCGTTTGTTCAAGAAAAAGAAGACTACAGGAGTTTTTTCTTTGTTAAAAGAAGGGGTCAGGATACCAACCAACCACTGCATTAAAAAGTCGGATTAATTACTAGGTTACACTACCCCAAAATTGGTTGCCGTAAATTGGAATTAAAACTGTATGCAGCATTTATTGCATTTATACAGTAGTATGTAAAAGTGAGAAGAAATTTTTATAATTATAAGAAGATATTAATAAAATTTTACTTTCCAAGTAAGGAAAAATAAAATCGGAACTTTGAAGAAAATCACTCATTACACTTCTAATAGGTTGATCTGTATCTGCTTCTTTAGGGGACATTCACAAATTACATCAATGAATTTTACACCCCTTCCTCCCCCATATGCTGTCCTTATTTGGGATACTCACACTTCTCTGCGGTTTGATCAATTACAAAACATTCAGGGTAAAGCTATAAGATTCATTAATATCAACTGGCGTTGCGCAGCTTCTCAAACTGAAATGTTACCTATACTTTTTAAACTTAAAAACTTAACCAAATTAAATATTTTAAATTTTATTTAAACTAGTTTTGATACTTGTAGCTAGATACTCTTTTATAATCATGTGACTTTGATTTGTGAATGGCTTCTAAGAGCAAATATTCAAAAAATTCATTTCTTTTTCAGTTCAAAAATATCTCATGCGGATTTAAAATATATTTTAATACATTAATAATTCGTTAATTATCAAATTAAACAATAAAAACTAGATTAAAAGCATACAATAGAATTTCTTTCGGGGACTACGATAAATTAAAATTAAATAAAGTATTTTTTTTCATACCTGAATGAAACATTTTTCTAGTAAAAACTATTGTGAGAATAGAAAAAAGTTCAACAACAAACAAACATAAAATACATCAAAATCCATTTTGTAATAATACTACAGTAATAATACTTTAGAATTTTATGAAGATTTAAAATGTTTGTAGAAGAAATGTGTTACTTTTATTTATATGCGTTTTCAGTTTCAAGTGCATTCAGTAACACAGTTTTTTATAATGAGAAAGGAAAAATCAATATAAATGTTCTCAAGTTTATTTTCCAAATTTTCAGAGCAAAATATATAATTTTAAAAAAATTCACTTTTTAGATGAAAATATTACAATCCCAAAAATATGTTTTAATTCTTACTTTATTTAATTTGTTTACTATGAACTATTTGTAAGGACTATAAAAACTCTAATAAATTATACGAACTTAAGGAACAAACTCTAAGCAATTAAGCAAACATTTTAATCAAAATACTTCGTATAAAATAGTAAAATATTGTAATGTTTTAAATTTAAACTTAAATATTAGGTAATTAAAATCTTAAATTTTTTATCTCATTTATTATAAAAATTTAACAAAAACCCCAACCGGAGTTTAAATATTGTAATGTTGTTAGTGAAATAATAATGTAATAAAAATAATAAAACGTTGAAATTTTCAGTTATAATGTTAATAGTGTGTAAAATATTGTAAAGTTGTTTTAAATTTAAACTTCAAAACTAATTAAAGTTTTAAAATTTTTATCTTTTTTGTTATCATAACTTAACAGAAACCCCCCAACCGGAGTTTGTAACCAAATACGATTACCTCCAAATTACCTCAAAACAACCCAAATTTCTAACAGCAACTTGAATATTCATACACAATTACACACAACAACCACATAAATAATTAAACACAAAACAACGAGCAATTCCAAACACAAACTAACTCGACGTGCACCGGAATGTCCGACAAGCAGCATCTAACGGCATCCCCAAACCCAGCGGAGGCATCCCCATATTTCAAGCACCAACATCCCCCTCCACCCAACAACGCAATGAGAAAAAAAGGTCCCCCGCGGAGTATCCAGGTACACACGGTAAGCTCTAAATAATCTGAAAACAACAAGGGGGCAAACCCTTATGGGTTCCATCCACCCTTTCGTCTGAGGGGGCAGCAGTGAAGGGGCGGCAGGTGTGCCCCGACCCGCCCTGAACAGATGGCCGAGTCATCTGACGTCGCCAGCTGCAAAGGGCACTTTTTTGGCCGCCCGTTACCACCCTACTTTAGCCTCCCTATTGTGGGCCCAGTCAAAATATAAGAATGTCTTAGCACCTGGTCTGGGCTGCGACACATTGCACTAAAACCACACAGATGCCAACGCGAAGAAAAGGCGCTACACCTATTTACTTGCATCACTACATTCGCGAGTCATTAACTCAGACAGAAGTGTCCTGAGGTGGTAACGGAAGGGTTGCTGGGCGGATCGCGCTCGAGCTTTGTTTGTCAACTGGTGGGATGCTAACCCCCAGGGGTTCGCAAAATGTTATTGTGGTAGAGGAATTAATTTAGTTAACGTTAGAAACTAATAAAATAATTTATTTATTCTAACAAATTTAATACTTTGTTTGTAATTTCAAAATAAAATATGTTGCTTAAATCTGCAAAAGGGGTACCCCAATATTTTCATATCTTCCTCTTAAGTTCGGTAAATTAAATACAAAAAAATTGTTTTTGATGGCAATAGAACATTGCTTCAAAAAGGACTGTCTGACCCCCTGGACTCTGCGTTGCAGTTTAGGAACCACTTGGGCTCAAAGCTCCCAAAGGCGATATTTAAAATTTTCTTATTTTAACTGTACAAAAATTACCAAAATGCTTCCTTATACTCTGTGAAATAATATCCCTCTCAAAATTTTCCTCTTCCCCCCGTATTGTGCAACAAGTTTCCCCTTACCTACCCAGCGAATCCAAGCTAAACTTAAAAAAAAAAACAAGATTCGAAAGTATTAACTAAAACTTAAAATGTTTTTGATATATTCTAACTAATTTAACAGTAGTAGTTTAAATGCACAAAATCCATTTTATGGGGTAAATTTTTGTTTAAATTTTTCAGTAGAGATCAAATGAAAAAATTAAAAATATGTTTATAAACAAGACTTTGCAATATTAACTAAACTAAAAATATATTTAAGATACCACCTGATTATTTAACGTCAACAGTTTAAATGTAGTACAAAAATCAATTTAACAAAGAAAAGTTTGTCAAATTTTTAAAAAAAAAATTGACTAAAAAATAAACAAAATTTATCAAGAAACTTAAAAAATTTACTTTTAAAACACAATTACATTAAACAATTAAATTACAATTTAATTTACAATTAAAAACTTACTTGAAATTTTACTTTTATACCTCAAGTTAACGAAAGGTTTGGATTATGTTTCAATACATTAAATGGAATAAATAAGAATAAAATTTTGATTCTTATTAGAAATTTTAGACAATTTTCCAACTGATTAAAAGCAGCGAAGTATAAAAAAAAAAGTTTTTAATGCGTGGGAAGAAGGAACCTTATTTCCAGAATATCTGAGATACATACCTGCTTTACAAGTAAAATAAAAACTTCATTGACAGAAAAACTGTCCTAAACATTGTAGTAAGTGAGCACCCATTGTACAAAAAGGAAATTTGATACAGAGAAAAGGGACAAAAGGAACCCTAATTGTCGGGGTACGTTTTCCCTTGCAGTTTCAAAGGTCACAATTCTGATAATGAATAATATTTGCATAAATCACCACTCTAAGACAAAGCCTCTATCCACCGTTGTAGATAAAGGTTCGCGTATATTGCACCTTAAATCAATTGGATCACTTGTCACGCTTATCTGCGTTCAGCCACAGAAAACGGCGTCAGGCTTACGATATGGAAAAGAAATTCGTGTTTAGTACTGTAAAAATGCTTTAGGAGTGTCACTTAGAATACTCAGACGGACTCGCCCGATTGCTATCTGTTGTCAGGGG
This sequence comes from Tetragnatha montana, assembly GCA_963680715.1. Lineage (NCBI taxonomy): Eukaryota > Metazoa > Arthropoda > Arachnida > Araneae > Tetragnathidae > Tetragnatha > Tetragnatha montana. Next base: position 38,370,573 of record OY796684.1, read on the forward strand.
AAGGATAAGAAATCTATGGAACCACAGATTAGGCCAAGATTATGCGCTAATCAGCTTTATGTACATTTGTTGTTCATGTTCGTTAGTTTAGAGTTCATATTGAAGTATTTTGAGTGGTACTTTTACAATTCAATTTATCTTTTAACAATGCAAAAATGAATCACTTAATTAACAATGTTTATAAACTTGAAATCCTCTAATGTGTATCTCAAATGAAAATATCAATACTTAAAAATTAGATATTTAGGTCTGAATATTATAAAAAACAAAAAAGGGGACATTGTGATGTACCATCAATTGAAATTCGTTAAACTATTTATAACTTAATTACAATATGCCTCTTAGGTCTTATCATTTATTAAGTATTGATAATGTGTGTCCTATGTCCCTGTATTTCTCTTTAAAACATAATGTATTTTCTCTATTGTTTAATAAAAGTTTTTTTTTCCATTGAATTTAAGGTTTTTTTTGCATATCTTTAGGACTGTATTGTGTTCTTGCTATAACATAAAACCTACTATAATATAAAACGTTAAAAATGAAATTATTTTTAGTGATATATGTGTATAAGTTTTGTAAATTAAAAGGTTTTACAAAGGATAATCTCAGAAGTAAGAATTAAAATCTTGTTTCTATACTTTTGATGTTTAGTTATTGTGAAAAACGCTCTCATGAAAAACTTCTTATTTATTTTAGAACTCCTTTTTTAAAAGTTGTTATGTAATTAAAATAACAATTATCTAAATTGATAAACTTTCCATGTGAATAAAAAGTATCACTTGCATATCATAAAGACTTATCCATTTCCAAAATTAAAAATTTTAAACGTGAAATAGAAAAACAATATTAAGTCAAAATCATAATTAGATTTTCATTTCGTTTTTTATTTCATCTTGGTTTTTATTTTTTTATTTTTTAATCCGGAAAATATTTTAAGAGAAAAAAAAATTCATAAATTCATAATAAATCTTTCGTTAAATAAAATAAAATGAAAAGTGAATATCCTTCAATAATTAAAAAAAAATTTTATTCAATTCAAATTTTTAAAACAAATTATCAATCTTAATATTATCTCACGACATTTAATCCTTTAAATATAAAATTAATTATAGGTTGAATAACAAGCAAAAAATACTCAAGTAGGAAGTTTATCCATGATAGACTGATGGATTGAACTTTTCCAGGGTGTAACGAGACCCTCGATTTGAGAAATAGAAATCAGGAAGTAGTAAGGCTATCTGATAAGTTCAAATCTGAAGGGAGGCTCATCCTGAAGGCGAAGGCATGGCGGAAGGCTTCCCCTAATCCCACTCATGAGCCTTCAGCTGGCCGGTAGAAGGTGGCAACAGTGAGCGAATGCGGAAGGAAATCCTGCAGAGGCGACATCACGGAAAATTCGATGACACATCATTTAATTACGGATCAATTTGCTTTGAAAAGACAATGCTGGTTTTGCGAGGAAAATACGGTTGACAAAGTACGGGAATTTCAGTTTTGTTTTTTTTTAGTGAAAAGGAAGGGTTTGGAGAAAAGTGGAAGGGTTGGCGTTGGACACCCACCTAGCTAAACGTAAATAGGTAAAATTACGGTACGAAATAAACGGGAATGAAGTTTTCAGTGAGAATGAAGGGGTTCAAGAAAAGTGAGTTGGACACCCACCTAGCAAAACGTAAATAAATAAAATATTTGTATTTTTTACGAAGAATAACAGTATTTTAATTTGTCTTTAAACATTTATCTATTCTTAGGTAATTTTTAGCTTATTACTGTTATACATGGAATGAAATATATTCAATTTGAGATTTTGATACGAAGATATGCTTGAAGTTGTAAAATGTAGTAAAATTCTTTGATTTCAAGGATTTTAGTAGAATTCAAATATTTAATTTTTTCGTTTATTACTAGTTACGTTTCAAAAGAAAATGAGTTAAAAAGCTTGAAGCGGGGAAAAATATGAATTTAAAGGATAAAAAAAAGGGTCCTATAAGTACAAACTACATTTTAATAGCATAATTACTTTTTTAATGCAATGTAATTTTTCTCAACATGAAGCCCTTTAGGTTCCAGCTATCCAATTATATCTTTAAGAAGTGCAGGATACACAAGTTATAGGTATTTATATAAAGTCTACTAAGAGTACAGAAAAATAAAAGAGGAAAATAGGGGTATTACTTGTTTATTTTGATCAGACTGAATACGACCTATATTGGAAAGAAATCCACACATTTTTAAAAACGCCAGAAAATGACCTTTGAAAGACGAAACTTTAGATTCGAGAAGTTACTGTATGTTTATCACCTCACATACGAAAAAATATCCTTTGAGATGTAAATATTTTTAAATTACTCTAATTAGTTGTATTTTTAATTTTTTCAATGAAAAGCAACATTGCAACAGATTACACTGCAAAAAATAATTGTCAAGAAACAGAAATGCTCAGGCAGCAAAAGTTGTCAGAGCTTTCATTTACGCGGAATTTCTCTATTGACTGAACTTTTTCTGTATGCTACGATATTTTCTTAAATTTAGGGAAATTATCCATCGGAAATATTCTATTTATTTAACTACATATTGTCTCTCTACCGACTTCTGTCTCATTTTTCCAACCTCGGAAATTTTAGTGGGTTATGTCCGTAAATACTTTTGCAGAAAAAGTCGTAGCATAAAGAAAAGGTTGAGTCAACAGAAAAATCCCGTGTAAAGGAAAGCTCTGACACCAAAAGTCGCCAGAACTTTTCTGTTTCTTGACGGTTATTTTTTGCAGTGTATGAAGACAGCTTTTCAAACTCTTATCAGTGTAAAAAAACATTAAAGAAATTGTAAATCCCTTTGGTTACTGTAAAATACCGTTATGAAGGTCACATTATCTATTTTATCGCATAAAAACAGTGTTATTCTATTTAAAAAGTAGTTATAAGGTTACAGGTGGCAAAAATAAGATAAAGGTTATGAAGAGTTTGTGAAATTTCAAGATAGAAAAACACATTGCAAATTAAAATGTTCACTCATAAATTCCTTTTATTTCATAAAACTAATTTAAAATTCAGTATAAAATTTTAGTAAAATGGGTACAGTTACACTCTTAAAACGGAATTTTAAAAACTGAGTAAAAAGTACTCAAATCTGAGTATTTCACAAACTCAAACAGGCTCCGAATCAAATTTACTCAAGTTTAAAAGCATGTATAAACTAATTTCTGAAAATATGCAGGTACTCAAAAAAGATACATCATGTCCTTTTTCAAAATTACCCCATTCGATGGTACATTGTTTGATCATAACGTGATTACTGTAGTCTAGTGCTTGTGATTTAAGTGTGATGCCGCATCTCAGCGAGCTATCACGTTTTTAAAATTTTCTATTACATATATGTCCTAAAGTTAATTTCATATACGGCAAACTTTAAACAAAAATACATGTAATTTGAGTGGTGACTGTTAAATTGTTTGAAACTTAGTATTTCTGGTATTTCAAAATTGAAAGAATTGTATTTTTATATACGTATTTGAAACAAAAAGTTTTATATCAAAATGAAACTATCGATGTACTCAGATTTGAAATCGTCATTTTTCTTAGTGAAATAACTTTAAATATATTTCTCATTGGACAATTTAAAGTGCTCTTTTAATAGTTTGGTTAAGATTACGAAGAACACGTTTGATCATTTTAAAGTTTAAGATCATACAATAAACCTTGGATAAAAGGGTAGTGTATTGCATCTATTATTCAGAGAACTATTTTATAGTGAAGTTTGAATTATTATTTTGTGCATTTCTATGAAAATAAAAGTTAAGGATGCCTGACAAATGACAAATTGAAGCCCCAAAATTGTAGTTTCAAACTTAAGTTTTCACTACTAAAACATTATAAACAATAGATCATAGATAATACCATTTTTAGAAACATCGTATTTATTATATATGTATTGAATGGTTAAAGAGTTTATAAAAACATTGTTAACTTTCTTTCATTTTATATATAGCATATATTAACTTTTCTTAAAGGTTTCGTCTATTTTTAAAACTTAAATTATATTTAAAATTTACAAATACAATATTTTAGAACATCACATCACTGTTAAATTCTTGAAATATGTTTTTTTATTGAAATCGAATGTTTGGGAGTTTTCTTCAACATTTTTAGGATTTACCAATAGAATAGAACTCATTAAAAAATAGGATGACTGTGTTTGTTAGTTTTAAAGCTTGAAGCGGAAAAAATAGTAAGTACAACCCTTTTCCAGCATGAACTTACATTTTCAAAAACGTACCCTTCCCCCCACTTGGGGAATAATGGACATTTGACGCGTGAGTTTAAGTACCTGGAGGTTATGCAAAACTTAAATCTTCCTTTGAAGCAAAACATTTCAATCAGCTTAAGTAAGGGCATAAGTAGTATAAGTTGAATGACAGGTGCAAAGATTGTGTTTTAAATTTAAATGTACCTAAGGGTTTTCTTTTAAAGCGTTTAGAAATATAAGAATTTTTCCTGTTAGACGTAAAGTAAAGAAACTCGTCTCATGAAGGAATTGTAGTATTTGAAGATTATACTACCTTGAATAGCGAAAAACACCTCGGAGAGTGAGTGATATGTAGAGAATGATGGAATTTTAAATGTTTTCAGGTAAATTGTGAAATTTAAGCATAACCTCAATTTCTCGAAATCGATACGGCCCGAAAATATTTATACTGTTGTAGATATTTATAAGATTTTTTCGAAGTAGCGGGCTTTTGAGATAACGAGGAAAAATAGAGAAAATTTAATTAAATTTAAAAAACTTGAATTTAAAGAAATCTTGCATGAAAAAAAAATTTCTTAATTTCAAAAAATTAAAAAAATATATTTTTAAATAAACACAAACTCTTTCAGCAAAATATACATATTAGAAAACATACATAAAGCTAACAGTGACTTGGATTCATCTTTACTACTATGATACGACTACTACTACTACTTTACTACTACGAACTACGATACATCAATAAGTATGTAAAAAGTTTATCTCTTCATACTACTTCAAAATTTCCGGGAATAATCCAATCCGATAAAAGATATTACACAAATAATTAAGATAATTACATAACAATTAAAAGTCAAAAATACAATATTTACTTTTCATACTTCAAAAATCCCGATCTTTTAAACTATTGCCCGCAACATTCATTACATAAAGTAACACAAGATTTTAAAGTTTAAATCTTTAAGTTATTAAAATTTATACTTCCAATAAAAAGTTTGTTTATTCAATTTCCAAATTTTACAGAAAACAATACTATTTAAAATTTAAATGCAATTGAATTATTGTTATTTAATACTTTAATGATATTTTTAACTTTTTAATTTTATGAACCATTAAACTTTTGACGATTTTCGATGAATAAAAGAGTTAACAAAGTTAAAAATTGTAAAGGTTTTTTTTGTTTTATCATTAAAATTTGTACTTAAAGTAAAAATTTGCGTTGAAGTAATGTTTTAAAGTTTTTTTATTTTACAGCCTTTCAACACATATTCTAAATTTAAAGTTACATAAGAAATATTAAGTAATATAAAAAATTTTACAGCTAAAATATTATGAAAGTAATTTTTTATTCAAGAAATATTTAGGGGTTTAAATTTTTAGAATTATCAAACTTTCAGATTTAGAGGGAAACCATTACATACTTTCAAATTTGCTATCTAATTAAACCTTTTTTTTTTAATATAAAAGGATATAAATGTTCCCATACTCCAACAAAAACGACAATTTTACAATCTATTCATAATATAATATGATCACACTAACTAAATATTCACGATGAACGGTATTTCACGATATCACACATAAACGAAAAAAAAACAATGTTTAATTCTGTTTAGCCCCACTCAACTTTTGTTCCCGCAATCCAATCTCATAACAAAATGCACTCTTTTATGTAGCAAACCATAAATTTCAATTCAAACTCACAAAATAATAAGAAATGCGGCAAACTAACATTTTTAAAAACTCGAAATTTTACAGCAAAACAAAACGTTCAATTTATTTTCCACCTCTCAACTTAAGTGTCCACAATCCAATCTCACAACAAAAAGCATTCTTTCACACAACAAACCCTAAACTTCAACTTCAACTCACAAATAAACAATACTCGCGCGGCCAAAGGAACTTTTTTAAAAACTCTCGATATCTTACAGCAAACATTTCATTTCTTTTCCACAGTTCAACCTCCCAACAAAATAAAGCATTCTTTCTCGCAGCAAAAGCATAAACTCTCTGTGCATGATAGCGGCGTGCGGACTTACCAGCAGGAGCACCATACGAAAGTAGCGGTGGCGGGTGGCGTGCTAGGCAGGTTGCATGGTAGGCTTAGCGGCGGCCGCGTGTCCGTAGCCCAGGCGCCCGGAGAGCACAATGCAGGTAGGAGCGAGGCACTACCTGTCGCTCGCGCTAGGCGAGGGGAGGGGAGAAGGGGGCGGCCAATGATAGCGCGCAGCAGACACCAAAATTGTCCCAGGTATTGTTCTCCTAGGTGGGGAGAGGATGTTTTATACATCCTTTAACCTATATGCGATCTCTCCTCCAGCATCTTTTATGCATGAGAAGGAACAATTCCGACGCATCCCTGTCCGATGATACTTTTTACGGCCCCCGGTACTCCCCCGATGTGTTGGGGGAGGGATCGGGATTTGTTAGTTTTTTGGGAGGAGGCAGTGATTGAGTTGGGAAGGAAGTATTTAGCTTCCTTTCGTTCTTCCTTTTTACTCATTCTCTCTGAAGCACTATCTATATTTTTATCTTTATCATTCTCGCACTTTCATTATTTTTCTTAATCACACTCTATATTTATCTTTCTCTCTTGATATTTTTATTTTTATCCTTTTCCATAGGATCCTCACATTTTTTTCTTTTTGAATCACTTTCACTTTTTATCCTTCTCTTTCTAACCCTCACTCTTTTTCTTATTCTCACTCTTTATTTATCGTTTTCTTTTGTTATTATGGTTGATATATATTTCTTTAATTGAGTTTTCCATATTTTCTTTTCTTTCTGAAACTTTTTTTCATCCCTCTCGTTCTCACACTATCTTTTAATCTTATTTTTTTAATCTAACTACTCTCTCCATCTTCTGCTCTTTAGTTAGTTATTTTTATTCCGCATTTTCTCTTCCTAATAATGTGAATTGCTTAGTGAATGAACAGTAGTTGACCACATAATCTCAAATAATGAGGAATTTAATTGCTCTCTAGACTTCCAATAAAATTCAGTAGTTGCAGGAAGATCTCATAAATGTGGAACAATCTTTCATTCAAGTATAATCTTTGAATTGTAATTGTGATTTTTTTTTCAATTAAAACCCAGCTGCATTTAAGGGGGTCCGGGACACTTCAGAAAAAAAATTTTATTTTTAAGTTTAAAATTTCGTAAATTTTTTTGAAGATAAAGCATCAAATTATTTGAAAAAATTACTACTCAAAACTTTTCTCAAATTTTTTGAAAAATTTTAAATTCAATTTTTGTTGAAAAAAGAGGGATAGTTTAAAATTGATATAACTCAAAATATTAATAATCAATTTTCAAAATTTTTTAACCAAATCAAATAGAAACATATTATCTTTAATTAAGATTCAGCATTTTAAGAAATATTAATATTCTTAAAAAATATGAGCAATAAAGTAAAAAACTCTTAAAATTTTCATGTTAATTATTTTTAAAAATTCATATTTTAAAAAGTAAACAAAATTTTCAAATTTGCTGAATCACGATTAAAGTAAAGTGTTCAAAACATATGTGTTTCAAATTTCAAGTCTTTATCTTGAACGGTTCTTGACTTATATCAATTTGAAGTTGAGAAACAGTGTAAAAATGCATCATAGAGAAAAACGCATTTGAATGTAGAACGTTGAATGCTAGATTAACCAAAGCAGCCGGCAATAAAGGATTTTATCTCTGGTTCTATTTAGGATAGAAACATAATTCAAACATGATTTTAAGCAGAAGAAATTTGGTTAACTTTTAAGAGCAAAAAAATATTTTTTAAAATCTGAGGATTTTTGTGTCCCGGACCCCCTTAAACGAAAAAGTGACCTCCAGGTTAAGAATTAACATCTTATTTTGGAAAATGGGAGAAATAAGGGGGTGTTCATTTACTGGAACGATAAACTTACATTCACTATGAAAAAGGCCTACCTCGTGAATCTCGTTTAAGCTTATTCTATCTATGATGATGTAAGCTAAAGTAGGTATAATGCCCAAGGATTAGAATTGTGCCCTTCCTGTAAATGAAAGAGGTGTGTAGATCAGAAATCTATGTTAATACATGGTGGTGCTTCACAGCTTTTGTTTAAAAAAACAACGCCTCGTAGAATCATGGGAATAAGGTGTACTACCTATAGCAAAGTGGCCATGGTGAATATATTATTAAGGTGGCTTACAGCGCTCTAAGCAGCCAAATTTAAAAATTGAATAAACAATTAAGGACGATTGTACAGTTGGGGAAATAAAAAACGACTCAGTTGAGATTTCTGACGAACCACTTGGGTTAGGAAGACAAACAAGGTGTCGTTTTTCATGTCATGAAGTATTCTTTAAATGAAAAAAATTTCGAGTCCTTAGGGGGTCGTCTTCATATTAAACGATACACTAACTTTTGTTTTTCCTATGGGGACCCCCAATTATTATGCGTTTTTCTGAAATAGCATCCCCATAAACCCCCAAATACCAAGTTTCATCCATGTAAGTATCCAAATAGAAGCATAATAAATTTTTGAAATGTCAACCATTCAATGTGAAATTTATCAAAATGTTTTCGGTGTAAAAATATGAAACTTTGAATTTAGATCAAATTTGTGTCCCCAAACAAAATAATTATGCTTTTATAGCGATATTTAATGGTTAATAGATAGATAATTAACATCTAATTTTGACCCAAAAATTAAATTTTAAAATCTTTTAATATTTTTATGGTAATCGATTCTGGTAGTAATTTTATGTGGAAAACCAAAATTTCAGTTGATTTCATTTAACAGTTTTGGAAAAAACCGAATTAAACTAAATTCCCACTCTTTAAGGGACCATATACCGCTGCCAAATGTATACCGGCAAATGCTTTTTCTGGAAACAGTCGCCTTATTTTAATCACCATAACTTGAATTAAAACTTAAATTTGATAAAAAATTTCATTAAATTACTTATAAACTTTTTGATAAACATTAAAGTGGTGAGTGAAAGTCTTGCTATCCCACCGTTTTTCAGAAATAGTGTTCACAGAAAATTAACCCTTCTCACTCTGGAGACGACCCCCAAAACCTAAAAGCTTTATTTACCGCACGATTTGAATGAAACTTGGTATTTGGGGGTTTATGAGGATGCTCTTTCAGAAAATCGCATAATAATTGGGGGTCCCCGTAGGAAAAACAAAAGTTAGTGTTCCGTTTAATATGAAGACGACCCCCTAAGGACTCGAAATTTTTCTCATTTAAAGAATACTTCATGACATGAAAAATGACACCTTGTTTGTCTTCCTAACCCAAGTGGTTCGTCAGAAATCTCAACTGAGTCGTTTTTTATTTCCCCAACTGTACAAAAGCTTCATGAAGAACAACTTTTTACTAAAAGAGTCACCAGTTTTAGCATTTTGGAAAAGTTTACAAAATTGTTCGATTAGTTAAAGATGTAAACTAAATAATCTTAAAGACTTTCCTAAAATACTAAAACTGGTGACTTCTTTCAGTGCTCCTTCACTGGGAAAACAGCGCTCATATTTAGGGCAAACTTTGTTCCTTCACTGGGTATTTCGCAGTGTTTTCTCTAAAATCAAAATAACATCAAAACTGTCGATTTTTACGTTCTGAAAGTACTTTCACCATATTGCGGCGAAAAACCCTGTATTGAAACATGCCTTATTTTATAAATTGAGCAGCTAGAAAAGCCCTGAAAATGATTTAAAGTAGGCAAAACGCAAAACTCTCTCATTCCCATTATTTGCACCCTCTCCCACTCTACTTATTGTCTGCCCTTCCCCTCTAATCCTCCCTTATTCTCTTTTTTGCATTTTCTTTCTAACCGTTTTTTTCTCTTTCCCATTCTTTAAAATAAAGTCACTAATCAAGTAAACAAACACTATTAAAAAACTTTTTATCTTCTATATGCTATAAAGACTGAAAAATCTTTAAAATTTCTTGATTAAATAAGAAATGGAATGAAACAGAATACCTCATGAGAGAGAATACCTATGAAAATAGTATTTTACAACTAAATCATAAAAAAATTGAAATATAAATTAGAGATATGATGAAATATATTTTTACTCAGGTATTCTGTTGTATAGTATATAGATTTTTTATAACTTTATTTTTCTGAACCGTTTTTTATTTAGTGTAGAACACTCACCAGTTAAATTTTAAAGTTAATTTTCTCAATAATAAGTTAGTTCCAATATCACATATGGGTCAGGCGCTAGTGCCAGGATAAATCCAAGGGTAAATCCAAGGGATAAATCTAGAAAGTCATATTTTGACAAGTGATTAATACTATATCGTCAGCACTATAACAAAAACGCCAAGTTGCCCTTTTTGTCATTTTTACACGGGTGCGTTATGAGATCACTAAGTGATACTGCCCCACCCCATGCTCAAGCCAGCAATTCTAATTATAACATTATTATTATAATTTATAATAATAATAATTTATTAACAAAAAAACAAGAAAGAAATACAAAGACAATACAAATGCAAATATTGTTCACTAGCCCTAGCCCTTTCAAATGAAACATAAAATTAATTATTATAATTAATATTTATGAAACAAGGGAAAAAATACAGAACTTTGAAAACGTTAGAGACAAAAACAGTTATATGACAAAAAAAAGGAAACATTCATTCACAAAAAATATAAATAAGAAATAAAAATATTTGGAAAAACGCAGAGCACAAAAAAAAACAGTCAAATATCAGTGGATCTCAATCAATTTTATTTACCTTAAACCACGGCTTACTAAATACTATAAATTAGAGTCTTAAATTTAATAAATATGTGTGAAGACTCTTTTTAAAAGAACATTTATTTGAGTTGGTAGTTAAATACTATATTGGCAGTTTATTGTAAAAGAATGGACCCTGATACAGAAAACTTTTACGCAAAATCTCTTTATAAGGCTTTGGGATATTTAATAGAGGTGGTTGGTCTGAGATTATAATGTATAAATAGTACTACCAAATGAGCTAATATTATTATAAATAAAAAGTGATAATCTGAAGTAATAAAGTTTCTTAATAGATAATAATTGATCACCCTTTACATGCTTAAATAGTCTTTTTTGCAGATTTATTAACTGTATAAGGTTTGACATATAATCACCGCCCCAAAAAATTATTCCGTATTGTAAAATTAATTCCCAATGTATTATGCTGAAAAATAAGCAGACATTTATGAGTGCATGAAGAAGCGTTTATTATTGGCCAACTTAATTAAGGATTTTTTTCTCGAAACTATGGAAAAGCAAGTTAGTTACAGTGACAGATTAATGCAATTTTGTGGGTGGGGGCGGTTAGATGGAATATTCTATTGATGGATTGCTACGTAAGACTTAAAAAATGGAAAAAATGGAAATTATTTGAAATGAGAGAAGTAAAATTAATGATTGCAATAGAGTCTGGAGGGGAATAAGAGTTATTTTTATAATGTGTTTAAAAACCAACGGTTTAAATATTAAGTTGAAAATTAAACTTTTTTTTCTCTGTTATAACATTTAGGGCAATATTTTTGTAGGGTATACCATAAAAATTCTAAATGATTATATTTATAAAGTGAGAAAGCATATTTCTATAAGGAGAAAAATAAAAGTTTACTGAATAAAATAACATCTGAGGAGAATTTATTTATAAATCCATACTTTTGAACCTGTGAAATGCTTCAATGTTTAGTTTCATTGCTATAACAAAGTTTTTACCGACAACATTTTTAAAAAAGTATTTCAGTTCTAAATGCAAAGATGTTTCAAAAATCCCCTTGATCCTTCAGGTTCTTCCCCTCCGTACTCAAACGAAACAAAATGTTTCTTTAATTATAATTGCGATCCGAACATTCCAGTTACCTTAGAAATGTGTTAATTCTTTTCGGCTGTTGTGTAACTCTAAGCTAAAAAAGGGTCTAGGGGCCCTCATTCAGAAAATTAACCCTAAACAACCAATTCTTAGTCTACCTAAGGGGAGAACTTCCCCGCTAGTTGAAAAAAAAAATCAAAAAATTTTTCTTTGGCGACACAAAACTTAACAATTTTCGAAGAGCAAAACGATACTCTGAAGTAACAACATCCTACATCATTAACAAGCGAGTGGTTCGAGCGATCGGCAGCTAAGCTACTATTTCTGTTCTCGTGAAGCGAATGTTCATATAAGAAACGCTCTTAATTTTTTAAACGCTCCTTCTGTCAACCTGGGATTGTTTGAGGGTGGGAGGTCATGTTTACGGTTGTGTTTTTGTTTCTTCGCCATGGGAACGGACAGGTTGAGGGTCATTACCCAGGACTCTCCGCGGGGGTTGTGCGTGCCATCAGAACAAATGTTGTGTGGCATGTGGTCCATTAAACAAATCTAGGATGTCTCACCAACAATGTGAAGCGCAATAAATTAACAGCGGGAGATTTGCGCGTTAGTGGAGATTTCTGCAATCGCTGACGTTTAGTATAGATACCATCATTTTGAGCCAAAAAGCCAGTCGAGTAGAGAAATTATGAATAAACTAATGCCTCAAATGAAATAAAATATCGAATATTCAAGTATATAATTATCTAAATCTATGAAATATAATTTTTCAAACGTTTATCATATTATCCAAGTAAATTATTTTTGTTTTACATTACACTATAAAATCTGTTATTTTTAATTAAAAGACCCTTTTAAAACAACTGTTACATCTACAATCATTGAAGTTTCTTTTTTTTTTAGATAATTTGAATAATTTAAATATAGAACTATCATAAAAACCATAATTGATGGATAAGATAAAATCATGTTACTATTTTTATATTAATACTCTTGAAATGCGTCCAATAAAAGAGCTTAATGATTTAACAAACAAACAAATTTTATTTACAAAAGAAATACAAGTAATAGAAGAAACATGTGATATGCCAAGGGGAAATGCTCTTCCCGTACAGGCATAAGAGAAATATATTCATAACATAAATAAAGAAAAAAAAATAATAGACACTATATAGAAACACTTAACAAATGGCAAAAAAGCTGGATAACATTATTAAGTAAAATGCTTCAAAGTGAAAAATATATATCAACGTCGTCAATGTTTAATAGAAATTCAAATAATAATCTTTTAAATGTTGAATATTTACTAATACTAATTAAGTGTACAGGTAGACTATTGAACAGTTTAGGGGCAAGGTAATAAAAATGTCTACAAAATATGTCCTTGGAGAAACTTGGAATTTCAAAAGTGTCTGTGGATCGAGTATTATATTGTATACTTTTCACTTTAAATTGGGATTTATTCCGGTAAATATAAAGTAAAATACGAAAGTAAGCGTTATGTCGAAATGGTAGCAACTTAAGGGATCTAAATCTAAGGGGGCTAGATTGGGGCCTAAAAATTTTGAAGCATTTATTTTGTATAGATATTAACGGTTGAAGATTGGATATATACTCACCGCCCCAAATAATAATACCATAATTGATTAATGAATAAAACCAAGCATAATATAAGGATTTTAAAAAATTTGAACTAACCTTATTTTTGAGATGGTAAAACTTGAAAAGAACAAAACGCAATCGCTTCCCCAACTCTTTGATATGAGTTTTCCATTTCAAGTTTGAATCTATATATAGTCCTAAATATTTGATGCTTTGTACAGGCTGAAGAGTATAACATGAACAATTACTTGTATTTCCATTACAAGGCAAAGAATGAAATTTGATGTTTAGGTTTAAATTTGAAGGTCTTAGACTGAAATGGATGTATTTTGTTTTATTTAAATTTAATGTTAAATCATTAGCTTCTAACCAAGTTCCTATTTCAATTAAATCAACTTCTATTTGGTTTAGTAAGTCATTTTTGCAAGTGGAGGAATACAATAAAACTGTGTCATCAGCGTATGTTAAAATTTTTCCATTTATGTTTAATTTACAAAAATCATTAATATAAATCAGAAAAAACATGGGACCTAAAATAGACCCCTGTGGTACACCCCGACTTGTTAGACAAAAATCACTGAAACTATTTACTATCTTTACCCTTTGCGTTCTACCTGTCAAATATGAAATGAACCATTTAAGAGAGTCTCCTCTAAATCCAGCATTATGTAGTTTATCTATTAATATAGAATGATTTACTTTGTCAAAAGCTTTTTTTAGATCTAAAAAAATTGCTACTGTAAGTCTACTATCATCTATACTTTTTAATATAAACTTGGAAAATTCAAGAAGAGCCATTTCAGTAGAGCGACCTTCAAGAAAGCCGTATTGGTTATTGGCAAAGAAATTAGTATAATTTAAAAACTTATAGATGCGCTTAGATATAATCTTTTCAATCAACTTAGCAAAGGAGGGCAAAATGGATATAGGGCGATAATTTGAAAGAGAATTTTTGCAACCAGATTTAAAAATAGGAGTTACCGTAGCTCGCTTCAAAGAGTCAGGGAATTCACATGTCATAAAAGCAGAATTTATAAATTTAGTCAAAAAATCAATATTAATATTTGCAATTAGCTTTAAGTATCTCAAACTTATACCATCATAATCAACAGAATTTAAATTAGAGAAAGAATTTAACGAGTCGAAAACATCAGAACTAGTGATTTCGTACAATACAAAAGACGAAGTACAAGGCATTAAATATCGTTGGTACCTCGCTCTTTCAATATTTAAGGAGCTTTGATTTGTATTGATAAACAAGATATTAAATTCAGATGCTAAATCAAAGTCATTTAACGTCTCAGGGAGTGTCCTAATCTTTTTACCATCATTGTTAGATATGCTATTTATTAAATTCCATTTTTGTTTACTTGAAATGCAAGAATCAAATTTATTTTTATAGAATTGATTTTTAGTATACTTAATTACACGCTTTAGTTCGGAGACTGTAGTTTTATAAGCCGTTTTAAACATGAGATCAAAAGGGTATTTTTTACATTTTTTAAAAAGTGTTTCCTTTCTTCCTATCAGCACCAGAATTTCCGTAGTTATCCAAATTTGTTTGCATTTCTTACGTAAAGGTTTACGGAACTTACAGTTATTTTTGATATTATTGATTTCAAAAGTTAATCTTTGGTATTGCTGATCAAGACCAAAATCAAAATTAAAGTTAAATTTGTAAGAAGCTAAATATTCATAAAACTGAGAGTAATTTAAAGATAAAGAGTATTCAGGTAAACTAAGGGGATTTGGTGCTACAGGAAACCGTAACTTACAAACAGTAGGATAATGATCAGTTAGATCAGATTGAAAAATACCAGCCATTACTCTAAGAGAACTTGTTTTAACAAAAATATGATCTATGCAAGTAGATGAGTGTAAACCCGATCTGGTGGGGTTATTAACGTAACTGAAAAATCCAAATTGTTCAAATTTGATTTTGATTGATTGATTGATTTTTTGATTGATTTGATTGATTTGAAATTTGATTTTATGTTCAAATTAATTCATTTAGCTTTCAAATGAATTAAAAATTAAACATGTTTTTCTTAAATTATTTATGAATTGTATAATTATCTTTTTAATTTGTATTAATATGATTAACATACTTATCTTTACTTTTAGACGGGATTCCCCCCCTTTTTAAACTGTAAATAATTAATTTAATTGATATCCGTTATAAAATACAATAACTATTAATTTTTCACTAATTTAAAAAATGTTAAATTTTACACTAAATTAAAAAAAAAAAAACGTATAAATTATCATATACCAAGAAATGAGGAAACCTTTCCATGGGTAAATGCCTAACTAAATAAGTCTTTCTTAAATTGTTTTTAAATTTATCCCCATGAATAAACTCATTTCGAGAGTTACTATATTAAAAACGCATTTACTATGCATAGAAATATATAAAAGAATTGTGCTTTTAGTATGATGAGATATACCTAAAGTTATCAGAGTTCATGCTTTAATAATTACGAGTAATAACTAGAAAATCATAAATTTTTCTTCATTACACCGGGATTAAGTAAGAAATTAACAATATCTTTTAAAATAAGGATATTGACTAATTAATGTATTTAAGATTACACAGAATGAAATGTAGTTTCAATTAAAACTAATTGCAATTTTGTTTTTTATTTATAAAAATTTAATAATTTATAGAATTTTTATATTAAGTTGCAGTTTAGAGCAATTTTTTATTATTCTTAGTCTGGGAGTTGTAGGGACTGAAAGAATTGCACTATTTTGTGTGAAATTCTGCAAATTTATTTGCATTTATGAAATAAAGTGAAGTGGACATTAGCATTTTTATCTTTAAATTTTAATCCATACCAATGTGTTTTAATACCGATAAAAAAGTTAAATTGCGACTTAATCCCTAATTCTAACTACGCATAGTTAAGCTTTTATAATACATAGGGGAGACCGGGGTTAGTTGGCATTGTGCCTTTATTTTTTTTTTCTACAAAGGAGCGAGAACACTGGAATTTCGATGGTAGATTGAATGCAGAAAAATACAATAACCAACAAAATTACAGTCTGTTTCGCAGCTTTACGAAGGAAAGACCCCTGATTAATTGTTCTCACTGATGAGTAAACTTTTTCAACTTTAGTTTTTTTAAAACTAGTGAACTCGTAAATTGTATTAAAGTATTGCTGATGAGAGAGAGACAGTTTTCGAAAAAGGGGTTTACCATGAATCCATGCATTGTATCTTAAACCTTAAGTTTCAAATGTTTGGAATTGTGAGGAATCAATTTTGTTTTAGATATCACCGTATTTAAAAGTTATGTGAAGGGATCAAGAAGAGTTACTCATACTCAGGGTCTCTCGGAAACGTTTAATGAGAAGAAACTTTCAAAAATATGACATAATAATGTGAAAAAATTAATTTAATAAGCAAAATTTTCTTCTGAATATTCCCATGTTTTATAGAAGTATAAAATATGCAAATTAGCTTATGCCAACTTACCCCATATGGTATGACAAATAGCCGTTGGGCTATTTTTTTAACTAATTTTTAGGTTAATTAAACTCGCATTAAAATTAAAAACCCAATGTATATTTTTAGCCCAAAGGTTAACGTATCCACTGCATAAAACAAATTCTCTGAAAAAGAAATACAGAAAAAGTACATCAAAAATCAAAAACTATGCGCCAACTATCCCCGGTATCCCTACTATGTAATTATTTAATTTATAAAATCGGTATCTTAATAACTTCTCAGTTACTTCTATAAAAATATCTTTCAGATCTTTCTTAATTTCTCTAAATAGTAATAATTATCAACAAGGATACATTTTCAGACATGTTATTTATCTTATCTACATATAGAATACGGAAGATTAAAGGAAAGATTGGAAAGATTCATTGAAAGATTAAATAATCCCGAATGGAGATAACTCAATCTGATCATAATTCGTCATTTTGAATTATGTTAGGAAGCGTAACATTTTTGTTAAACAATCTTTATATGACTATAACTTTTTTAACTGAGAATTGTTAACTGCATTTAGTGGGTATACGAAGTTTTTGTACGAAATATTTTTTGGAAATTGAGATACGTTCTTTTTAAGGAAGATCCAATTGATAAATACAAAATTAAACACAATTACTAACTAATTAATCATAAACTAACAACAATAACAATTTTTAAAAAATACAAAGTGATATATCCTGTTCATTTTATATAGAAAGTATTTCAAAATGAGCGTGTTTGCGGTTTCATTTGATTTTGACAGGATTTTATGAATTAATGAAGAAAATATGTTTTTTTTATTTTTCTTATACAATTCTTTTATATATAATTTGCATTTCTGATATCCAATATATTTATTCTTTTCAAGAATATAATGGATTTATTGATGTGTTATTTTCTTTAAACAAAATATGAAATTAATATAAATTATTTCTTTTCTTAAAAATTTTACCTTTTTCAAAAAATAAATTTAAAAAAAAATTTGCAAACAAACACAGGTTCACTTTTATTTATTCTTAAAACGAGATTTATTATGATGCATCGTAAAAACTTTGGAACAAAGCTACACTTTACACTACTTACAATACAAATAAGTATTTTTCCTTACTTACTGTCATAATTATAATTACTTGATTACTATTTATTCCATATGCTTATGTTTTGAAAAGTCTAGTGTTAACTCAAAGACTTGCTTTATAGCATAAGTTTATATATAGTTGATTATGATTACTTCACAAGTATTTTTGTATTTTAAATTTATGTAATGACTACTCATGAATCCATAATCCACCAATATGTGCTATGAATACATAAAAATACCAACTTTTGGCCAATTCAAAAACTTTTTAAAAATGTTTGTTGAAAAAAGATGATGATAAAAGATGTCATGATTGATACAAAACATTACGTAATTTTACAGCATAATTCTGTTTTACTTCTCGTTAGCTAAAAGTGAATGGGGTATAGGAGGGGCAATAGAACGTACTTCAGAGAAATGCTTAAGGATACATTACACACAAGCACTAGTTTAAAGGATAGGTGTTTTTATTGTAGGTAGAATAGGTCATGATAATTTTCCAGATAAAATATTAAAATTTATATCTTCATTTTTACATGAGAAAAAAATGAAAGTAATTTTACAGAAGATGAAATTTATGTTCAGCCGACTTTGACTTGACGTTATGTGAAAAAAGATATTTAAATTCGTGCAAAAAATTCCAGTTCCCATTGCTTAACAAGTTTTCTGGCTCATATTAGATGAAAATGACAGTTTGAGGAAAATATTTTTCCTTAACAAAAGTTGATAAAAACCTTTTTTTAAGTAATCTAAGTAGAAAGACAAAAAAATTGTTTTTAAAATTTCAAATCACGTATTTAAATGTGGCCTTTTTGTATCCGTGCTTTTTATACAATGGTATTTTTATATTTTTGACTAGACTCTTGATTATTTTTCTGTATTTACGATTAAGTCATTCACCTCTTATTCATTCATAGCAAAATATTTGATAAATCATGTGTTATTGTTAATCATGCTATTTTGTTACAAAAAGTAACGTCAGAAGTAATAACGATTTCTCTTTGGATATTATTCTGATCGAGAAAAATTGGAGAAAATTCAAGCTATAAACGAAATAAAAAAATCAAATTAAGAACCCCCGTCCTTTGAAAATTTTGAAGAGAAAACCCTCTTAAGTGCGACCTTTTACCCCCCTCTTCTCCAAAAATTGCATTCCTTATAAAAACTTTCACTGAAATTTTCTCTTTTGATATTACTGATAAACGCATAGCCATTTCAATGTTTCCCATATTTGCAACCAGGAAAGGGAGTGACACTCATACTATGTGGATCTATAGTTTGGTCAAACTCGCACACACTTAACACTATAGATAGCGAAGGTGGGGAAGATGGTCAAACCGAGAAGAGGAGCCAGCAAAGCGTAGAAGACCAAAATAGTCCGCATAAAGTTCATGAGAAAAGTGTAATCGTGTCTCTCGGATCTTTTGTTGAAACAATAACAGGGGGACTTGCTTCACTGGCTTCCTAATCTAAAGGCTCAAAGGCCGTCCCGTTCAATACAGGGTTGGGAAGGTTGGCTGATTTGGGTTTTATAGCGCAAGGTCCACTTTGGGTTGGGGATGCACAACAAGTGGGTTTGAAGGAAATTGGCGGATGCTGATATTTTCAACGCCTTGTGGGAAAGTATCGATAAGAATAAGGATTTACATTACTAAAGATTGTATGATGGTCTTATGAAAACATATTCATCTTATATTTGTATTCATGATTGCTTGTTTGTATACAAAGTGTAGAAACACCAAAAAAATGTGTTCTTAAGTATTTAAATAGTAATCAAAATTTCGTTTCTCCCTCGATGTTTCATAAAATCTCTTATAGAAATTATTTCTATATATCCTGAATTCAAAGTAATTTATACGTTCAACTATTGTTTTTCTGGAAAGAATAATACGATTAGATAAAAATGACTTTGTATACCATTTTAATAACTATCTCTTTATAAAGTTCTTGATTTTGGTTTTTCACCTCTTACTTAAGGGGTGAAAAACCAAATTGAGAACTTTACAAAGAGTAGTTATTAATATCATTGAGAAGAATAATATATTCTAGTAATTCATTATAGTGATTAACTAAACTTATAGTAATAGTATATAATCGGAAATTTGCTTTTCCTCATATATAATAGTTCCTAAAAGCTTCTCCATAATTATCAGATAGTGGTAGTTAAGTTATACAAATTAGTAATAACCAGATGTATAGATTTAAATTGTCGCTTCAATTTCAATATATTTTCTTAAAAAATAAAAAAATGTCAAGTCTGAAGAAAGTATAAAATTTAAAACTATTTTTACCTCGAACCAGTGTTCTTTGTATAACATACTTACAAATCTAGTGAAATATTCCATGGAAATAATTTAAAATGAGATACAAGTCCTTTACAAATTCAATTATTCACTCACCAAATGAACAAAAAGATCTTAAAGCGTAAATCAGCAAAAAAAAAGCAGATTCATACAAAACTCCATATTTAAATATAAGTTATTAACTTTTTATTTTTACGAAAATGATTTTTCATAAAATTAAAGATTGACAAAAAAAAAGAGTTTGATGAGAAGTTTCCCTCATACGGGTAAGCTGTTTTAAAGTTCAATAATGAGCGACGTTCTCTGTTTTTAAATAAAAAGCAATTTACATGGAAAATGTGATTTGAAAAGTTTTTTTTTACTTTCTTGAAATTAACTCTCATCTTACCTCTATGATCTCGCCGCGTCTAACTTCCTGTGGGAGAAATAATCTGTTGCGGGTGTAGGATTATACACGAAACACCCTTACAGGTGTGCGCGTAAATGAATTTTAAATAATTTAGTTTTTAATTAAAAGTGAAGGAATTGTTTTTTGTACTATCCATTCTCTTTTAAAATTCCATAACGTAGGTCCTTTGATAGCCGGAAACAGGAAATTAAAAACTTCTTATGTATATGCTGTTTTTTTATACAAATTTAACTTACCACTAATACTATACCATTCTTCACTTACACTGTCAAAAGTATAAGTCCTGTTTTTTTTCACAGGTTTAGGTTCTCATTTAACAAAAAATAGGGGTGCAGTCACCAGTTTCTGTCATCAGGGGTTTTGAAATTGTCACCCCACATTGGTTTGAAAATAAAGGGATACTGACACATAAGTTTAAAAAGTAAAATTGGTATTAATTTTTTTAATAAACTACCCAACCTAAAACTATCCTCTGGCTACCCACTATAACTTATTAACTTCTTTATATTCACCAAAAATAACTAGTATTATGTCTTCCGAGAAAAAAAATATTATATAAAATGTCAAAGATAAATTACCATTTTGCAATAAGGATCACAAATGTTATGCACAATCCAACATTAGTTATTGAGAAAGATTTAAAGGTGCTTTTATAAGTACCTGTACACTCTTAAAACGTCATTTTCCAAATTGAGTAAAAAATACTCAAATCTGAGAATTTCACAAACTCAAACTGGCTCCGAATCAAATTTACTCACGTTTGAAGCATGTATAAACTCATTTCTGGAAATATGCAGGTACTCAAAAATGATACATCATGTCCTCATTTTTGAGCAAGTGCATGTTTCAGGAATACAAAGCATTGGCCTTCTGAGAATATCGAGCTTTGTCAAAATTATCCCCATCGATGGTACAGTATTTGATCAGAACGTGATAAGTCCATCATGTACAGTTGGGGAAATAAAAAACGACTCAGTTGAGATTTCTGACGAACCACTTGGGTTAGGAAGACAAACAAGGTGTCATTTTTCCTGTCATAAAGTATTCTTTAAATGAAAAAAATTTCGAGTCCTTAGGGGGTCGTCTTCAAACTAAACGAAACACTTACTTTTGTTTTTCCTATGGGGGACCCCCAATTATTATGCGTTTTTCTGAAAGAGCATCGCCATAAACCCCCAAATACCAAGTTTCATTCACATCGGGCGGTAAATTAAGCTTTTACGTTTTGGGGGTCGTCTCTAGAGTGAGAAGGATTAGTTTTCTGTTCATAAAAACGGTGGGATAGTAAGACTTTTACTCACCACTTTAATGTTTATTAAAAAAATTATAAGTAATTTATTGAAATTAAATATCATATTTGAGTTTTAATTTAAGTTATGGTGATTAAAATAAGACGACTGTTTCCAGAAAAAGCATTCGCCGGTATGCATTTGGCAGCGGGTATACGGTCCCTTAAAGAGTGGGAATTTAGTTTAATTTGGTTTTTTCCAAAACTATTAATTGAAATCGACTGAAATTTTGGTTTTCCACATAAAATTACTACTAGAATTGATTACCATAAAAATATTAAAGGATCTTAAAATTTAATTTTTGGGTCAAAATTAGATGTTAATTATCTATCTATTAACCATTAAATATCGCTACAAAAGCATAATTATTTTGTTTGGGGACACAAATTTGATCTAAATTCAAAGTTTCATGTTTTTACGCCGAAAACTTTTTGACAAATTTCACATTGAATGGTTGACATTTCAAAAATTTATTATGCTTCTATTTGGATACTTACATGGATGAAACTTGGGATTTGGGGGTTTATGGGGATGCTCTTTCAGAAAAACGCATAATAATTGGGGGTCCCCATAGGAAAAACAAAAGTTTGTGTATCGTTTAATATAAAGACGACCCCCTAAGGACTCGAAATTTTTTTCATTTAAAGAATACTTGACATGAAAAATGACACCTTGTTTGTCTTCCTAACCCAAGCGGTTCGTCAGTAATCTCAACTGAGTCTCGTTTTTTATTTCCCCAACTATACCTCCAAATGAAATGACGAACCTACTTGTACTTTGTGTGTGATGCCGCAACTTAGGGAAGCAGGCCATCACGTTTTAAAAAAACGTATACCCAAACCAGAAAGATAAACGTCATAAACTGCAAAGTTCATAATAAAACAAAAATACATATAATTTAACTGGTGACTATTGGATAGTCATAAACTGAGTATTTTTGGAATTTCAAAATTAAAAGAATCATGTCTTCATATTTGAAACAATAAGTTTAATATCAAAGTGAAACTATCGATGTATTCAGATTTGAAAACGTAATTTCTCTCAGTGTAAGGAGAATTAAAAAAGACGGGCCGATTAAACAATTATTTTCACCCATTTAAAATTCTAGTTATTATCTAGCAAATTATTATTAATGAATTTTATCAGTTTCAAATTCTGGCTTTCAAGTTCTTTCAAATATCGTAGAACAAAAAAAACGGAATTACTGTTTTCAATGGATATTATAAACTTCTAGGAATTAAAGTAGACCCAATTTAAAAAAGTACTATTAACTGTGGTAACGACGTTTAGGGGTTTTTCCACACAAGTAGTCATTTTCCCGATACGGAAGTTCAAACTCGAACTAGTAGAGAATCTTTAATTAAGACCTGTTTTATCCTGTCAATAAAGAATCAGTTGGAATCGGAAACCCACGCGTTTAAGGAGGGGTTATCAAAAAACAAGACTCAGCTCATTGCAGTTAACTTGCTTTATGAAATCTCTATGTTAATTCATTAATAAAAATTCAAGGTTGAATTATCCTGGACTTAAGTATGTCAAATAAATTTTAACTAGAGGTCTTAGTTATGTTCTTATATGAGCTATACAGCATTGAACTTTCTCGCATTTTGTCTGCTTTTATACATTTCAGAAAATTCTGGCAGATGTAGAATGAAGTGGGCAGTAGAAACTGATATTTAAAGTTTTCTTGGCCTGCTCAACAGTTACTCATTTAGATAAGGCGAATATGTACTGATAAAGACAGTAAAGACGGTTAAAGACAGTATAATGTGTTACATAAATTGCAATTATTCTAATGACTTTTATCGACAAAAACGTGTATAAAATGACTGTTTTTAAAGTTCCTTCAGACCAGGGCCGTACTTCAAGAACTCGGAATGATTGAAAGCTATTTTTACAGTAATAGTTCCAAATTAACTCTCCATTTATAAAAAAAATATAAAATTATTTTTTCTTATAAGAAAGTACAAAAAAATTTGAAATTTTTGAACCTAACAAATAAAAATTTGAAATGGAAAATCGTATACCCTTGGGATTCTCCTGACCTTACTCTAAGCATAGCAACGAGCCTTGGTCCACTTTTCTTAGAAAACTCTGGTCCAAATCATAATATATAACAGAGTTTAAATTTAAAACACACCAACCTGTACTTCGTTAACTAACCTTTACATAGTAATACAGGTGAAATCTGCGTTAAAAATAAATTAAAAGAAATTATTAGGCAAAAGAAATTATTAGGTAGAACTCACCTTCGAGCAATGAAGAAAATAAATAACTTTTGTCAATGTTCTCTTCAATCTCTTTTGCTTCTAAAAAGTAAAATGAGGTTTAAAAGCGAAATTTTCCTTTTATTCTTAAGAAACATTTTACTAATTGGAAATTAACTTTCATAGAAAGATATCTAATAAACTTAACCCTGCTGTTCTGCTCGGGTCTTACTTTTCCCAAAATTGTTTTCATTCGCTCATTAAAAAATATTGAATTGAGATATTTTAAAGAAATTTTTATGACTTTGTGACTTTTGAGACTTTTTTGACTTTTAATGAGGAGTTATTTAAATATGTACTCCTAAAAGGATTTTCGAATTTTTCAATTTGCAAGGAATATTTACAACGTATTCTCAATGTACTGTTCGGGACATATGACACGATTTTACATGTCTTGCTTTAGTTCACACACTTTCATACTTTTTTTTGTCATATTGAGTGTTGTAAGTGCGAATAGAACAGCAAGGATAAAGAGATAAATAATCAAAACATTTCATATCTAATACATAAAAAAAGGTTAAACACTTTTAATGTTCATAGGTTTTCTTACGATTTTAGGGCGTTTTATATCACTTGATTTACGCGCCCCCTCATTTAGGTTACCACTGAATATTAAACCGTATTATGAGTCTGCTTTTAAAGAGAAAATGGTTGACAGTTGAGAATAGAAATACAATAAATAAAAGATAGACACTTTGCAGATTGTTTTAAATCTATTGAATGTTTAGTATCTTTTTAAGAAATCAGAAGCAGTTCCATTTCAATATATTAAATTAAAATAATGTAGTTCTAAAAAAAAATACAGTAGAGCCCCGATTATCCGCGGAATTGGGTGGCAAGGGTACCTCGGATAGCGAAATTCTCGGATAATCCGAAAAATGACTAAAAATGCGGTGAAAACACGAAAAAAATATTTCGCCATAAAAACTATGCTTTATTGTACAAAAATCATGATATGTAAAACTTTAAAAATATGGAGTACAGCAGAAACCTTTGCTTTACATCTAAATCGCTAAAATAAAGAACAGTAAACAAAAAACAATATACTGTACTGTTAACAAAAAGTGTTCAGTTATGCCTTTTTAAAAAAAAATCCGTCACTCTCTCTTTTGCTTCCTGCTTAGGAAACACCTTTTCTTTTCGGTTCGTAATTAAAAAAAAAAAAATTCTTGACACTCGCAATAATCCGCACCGCGGATAATCGGGGCTCTACTGTAGTTTTTATTTTTCTCTTTACAAAAACAGCGCACCGAAAAATATAGACACCAGACAAGACTACTCGGATATCTCATGAAATTCTGTCAAAATAAAATTAGGAAGAAAATAAGCAAAATAATTTTATCAAAATAGTTTTGAAAGAAATTTTACAAAGCTTTCTAAGTAATATTATTCTCAATGGATTCAACGAACTACACAGTTTTCAAAACGATAATTCTTAAATTGGCAAAGACTTTGATGATCACTTAGTATTAATTTCTCTATTAGCATCATAATGATCCATTACCACTTTAGGGTCCTTTCTTTCACATGAGCTAGTTTCGGTTCCCTTGAGGAATTTTCTACAATTCTCCAAAGCTAGGGTGATTCGATCGCCAAGGTCGGTTCACATTGAATGAATCAATCAATCATCAATTGGTGTGACCTATCAACATTAATAAAAAAACCTCCACTTTCCCCTGTAATTTTCATGGAGGGGAAACTTGTTTCGACTGTAATTTAGACTTGCAAGTGCAATTAATAAGTGCAATCATCCGTATATAGAAAGCACAAAAAATCCAAATCAATGATTTGGAATAAAATTCATTTAATAGACATTCAATCAAGACCTAACTACTGAAATCGTATTCGGGAACAGTTTCTTCTTACGTAACTTTCAATGCATTTGGTGAAAGTTTCTTTGAACTGTTTCTCTTTTTAACCAATGTTTTGTCATTGTTCAACGTTCCCAATGAAAAAAGGGAGTAATTGAGTATTCAGATGATTTTTAGAATAACTGAAATTTAGAGCTACAGTAATGGGATAGTAAGTAAATTTGAGCTTAATACATGAGCATTGTTGAAACTTTTTATTTATTAACAAAATATTCATACAGCTAATCACTACTACTCTAAAATAAAGAACAATAATTATAAATTAATCTTAATGTTTTAATTAAAATGTCGTTGCTGAAATTTGAATTTGAAGCACTATTTTTTAAAATAATTCTTTAGATGGTCAATATTCTTACTTTATTCACTATAGCTTACTACAAATTCAGGCAATTTCCTAATTAATTAATTTGCCATAGTACAAATTTAGTACATGTGAAAAAATGGGTTTCACGGAAATCATATTAAATTATAAATTTCCATTGATCATACATGAAGACAATTCCTACAAAAATTAGACAGTAAGACACAGTTTTCTTATTATCTTTTATTTCTCTTTTCATTCCCAGAGGAATAAAGGAATCATTGATTGAAGGGCTATATAATTGCATTGGCCGACATGCCCAGGGCAAGTAAAAATTCACACCGGGCACTTATTTTTTTCTTTACTTTCCCAATTTTTTGCTTCTTTAAGGATTTGTTTTCTAACTATTATTACCGACAGAGCATGTAAAGTTTTTGAGACTTTCAAGCTCTGTTGAGACGGCAAAGGTTACATTGGGTAAGAATGTAAAAAATACTACGTAGCAGGAAAAAGTGTATTTAAATAAAGATTCAAATATTTTTTTCCTGGTAGTCTCATTGGTCTTCCGAATTTAACAGCAAAATAAGTATTCCAGAATTTTTTGAAAAATTTTTATTTAAAAAAAATTGACTTCCAAAAAAAAAACATTTCTACCAAATTTCAAGTTGGAAATCAAATTTAATCACATAGAAAAAAAAAACAAAAATCTTCCAAAATTTTGGTAAATCCTTAAACATTCCCTCAAATAATAAATACAACAAGAGCACTTAACTCATGGAAAACTCATAAACCCCTTTAGAGAAGGCCTGCATAACTTTAATGAGGATTCGGGCCAAAATTCGCAATTATAACTTGCCAAGGTCCAAAAATTTTATGTAACCCGATCACACGGGCCAAAAGATCAATACAAATTTTCTACTTTTTTGCTCCCGACATTGGGAAAAGTTATATATAAGTTAATAGTTAAGAAGTAGGATCTCCAAATTATATTTTTTAAAACATACTGCAAGTGCGTGCAGTATAATTTCATGGAATTTTTTATTATTTTTTTGACTGTGTAGTTAAAGATTAAGAGGTTTTTTTTAAGTTCCATATTCACTTATTTTCATTTGTTATCAAATGATATCAGTTAAAAATTTGTCTATTTGAGAATTCTTCAGAAAATCCTTAAATTTTCACAAAAAATGCACTTTTTACCAAAATTTCTTCGACCAATTTAATGTTTGGAATCATCTGAGACTTATCGAGCCATAAAAAAAAGCGCGGGGCGGGCCGTGTGTTGTGCAGGCCAGCTTTAGAGTGCTCATATGATTCAAAACATGCCAAATAATTTCACATAAGTTTCAAAAATACAACTCTTAACAGGTTCTACAAAATCTTACCGAGTAAGCTCCCAACTTTTAGTTAATTCGAAATACATTCATTGATTTCACTTTAATATTTCTTAGAATTATGCTTAAATATAATTACTTTACCTCTAATACCTAAAATCAAAGCAGATTATAAGTTTCAGAACATAGAAGAATAAAACAAAACATAATTCTAAACAATAAGTCGACTCAATATTCAAACTTTAAAGAATTTTCGGCAAATGAAGGAATTTTTCTACAACATGAACTTAATAGTGTACCCAAAAACTGAGGTTAAAGGTAAGATGAACTTAATGTGACCAGGCTTTTCAATCTAAAAAGCGGGAACTTTCACTGACGAGGGAAGGTTATAATTTTTTCAGATGTTTAATATTTTATCTGTTTAAAGATGTGTTTAAAGACTAACCAAAATTTTGAAGATTTTTATTTTTTCTGTGTGATTAAATTTGATTTCCAACTTAAAATTTGGAAATGTTTTTCTTGGAAGCTAAAGAGTCTTGAATTTTTTTAATAAAAATTTAAAATTTAATTTTTTTTTTTTAATTTTGAATTATATTTTTTGAAGAAAGGTAGTAATTATGCACACCAAATCAATGAGAATAAATTACTAACAAAATGAGCTTAAGTTGTATATTTCTATCTAGACTAGAGTTATAGCTATTTAAAAATGCAGGAAAAACAACTTTTCAAATTTCTTAGATATTAAAAACTAAACTCATTGGCGCAACAGCCCTAGTGGGCCAAGGCCTACGATGCCCATCTTCGTTGAAATGACCCATCTTCGTTCCATCTTTGATATTAAAAATATTAATGCTAAAAGAGGAGTGATAAAAACAAAACCTGGAACATTATATCTATAAAATAAGTAGTTCTTGATAGAAAAAATCATAAACAAAATTTGAGAATTTATTCTTTAGTTTTTAGTTGTTTAGTAAAAAAACAGCATTTTTCAAAACTTCAAAGTATTTTCGGCACCTCAAGATAATTTTTGATCTATTTCCGGTTTTCAAATATTGATACTAATGGCTAAAGGCAACTTTTCCGCATTATTACAAATTAAATACATAGAAAAATTTTGGCCCGTTTTCGTTCAACCCTACTGCACACTGATTATTTCCTGATAATGCAGAATAAAATCGGTGAAGAGGAGGATAGCCATTAAAGGATCGTTCATTGGGACGTCTCTCCCATCACATCCGCATCTTCAGACGTCAGTGAATCCAGGCAGGAGCATCCTTTCTATTTCCGGCAATGCCCCCCGCATTCCCGCTCTAATCCGACCACTTGTCCCCGCGCACGGAGGTGAGCGTCCTGTGTCGATAGCCATCGTCCACCCACTTCCTGGGCTGCCCATTGTGGCACTGGCCTAATTGACCACCGCCATTGTCTGCGGCTCACCCTACGGATGGCCCCAAAACTCTGCCCATCGCTTCCCAACCTTTTTTCTCAGGCACCCCTTCTTGACCCGAGCCCCTGAGTGAGTTCTCTCAACATTCCGATGACCAAAACTTCGAGGTAACGAGGGAAACTGAGAATGCATGATGTGGGGGGCTTTGGAACTACAGTCCTCTAGCTCTAGAGCAGTGGTACGCAAATCGGGGATTCCCCGGTAGGGTCGCCAAATTCAAAGAAATTCAAATTTATGAAAAGTCTACAATTGTTCATTTCAAAGAACGGAAATAATACAAGCGAAAAAAAAGACATTTGATATAATTGGTTGAAATCTTTACAAAAAGGTACGAAAAACTTCCAGAAAAGGAATTAGGTTAGATCCGTAATCCATTTTCGTTTGATATTATTAATTCCAATATCCCTTTAAATGAAAAAGAACAGTTAACTGATGTTTCAAGCGACGAAACACTGTGTATTCAATTTAACTCTCGGACTTGCCAAACATTTTGGTTATCGATTGGGAACGAATATGCCAATTTGAAAAGATAGGCTAACAATATTTTGATTCAGTTTGCATCGACCTACTCCCCTGTGAATCTGGCTTTTCAAAATTAGTTCCCATTAAAAACAAATATCGATCTCGATTGGATCCAGAGGATGACTTACGGCTTGCGATTTCCGATACAGATCCGAACATAGAAACAATCATGAACTCTTTGCATGCACATACCTCACATTGACTTATGATGTAAAGTTTTTTAAAAGTATTTTTCATTTAAAAAATATTTATACATAAATAAAGCAGTTTCATAAAATTATGTGTTGATTCAGTAACTGATTATTATGATGCTACAACTTTTATAACATTTTTATGATGGTGAATCGTCAGTTTTAAAAAGGGAATAAATCCAAAACCTTGGTTGAATTTTTTATTAAAATTTATCAAATTTTCAAAATTTTGTCCAAAATCTGCATGGCTATCATTTGGCTTTGTACTCACAGATTTTTCACATTTTGTTTTCACAGATTTTTGTTTTTCTGCCAAAGTTTTTCTCCTGGTGGTAGGACTATTGTACTTACCTCACCCAGACGATTTGAAACATTTCCCTTGATAGAGAATTACTTGAAGGAGAACCATTTTTTGGAGAACACAAATTTTGGTTAAAATTTAAAAGTACTAATTTAAATAGTTAAATTTAAAAGTGGTGATCTTTGTTGTTAGGATTGTAATTTTGTTTGGTTAAATGTATAAAACCTTGTGGATGATAACTGAGTCTTAAACAAATAATGGGGTTCTGGGAATTCTCTCCAGAAAATTTATAAGTAGTAATTCAAATCCTATTTATCGTCAGTTTAAAAAAGGGAATAAGTCCAAAAACCAAGTTTTGAGAAAATTGAAAAAAAAAAACTATATAAGTAACGGAATTTTTGTTGTGTAATCAAAAAATTTGTGCTGGAAACTCAGGATCCTATTTAGAGTACATAATAATTATCTTAAAAAAATTAAGTTTTTTCAAAAATATTTTACAGATGAAAAAAGTTGATGGACTTGTTCCCTTTTTTAACCTTGTGAAATTTAGCACAGAGCCAAACCAAAATTTTGAATTTTTTAATCATTAAATTTGTTGTTTTCTTATACTAATGCTCAAATAAAAATGCGAAATTAAATAACATGAAGCATAAAAACTAATTAATATTTTGAGACATACAAAGTTTATTATTGAAGACCCTCCCGGAATCAATAATTTTATATGCTGTATTCTCCTAAAAATTGTTAAATCGCGTGAAGGACGTTACAGGTAGGCAACCACTATCTTCCACATTATACTAAACATTAAAAAAAGCATACGATTATTTTCTTAAACGCATCACCCTCCCCCTTTCAGCCTTCCAAAGCCCCTGCCAATTCACATCAAATTAAAGTGACCCACTTAACACACTGACGAGAGAGAAGTGCAAAAATAAAGATTTACTTATAGACCTTGCCTAGGGCTGCCTAATCAATTTGTAAGCAGAAAAAGCTTGAAACAATCGGATCTTTTCTCGATGCTTAACATTCAAGGCTGAAAGGCACTTTCTTTCGATTGATTCATGGAGGCTCATTTCCTAACTTAGGATTGATAGAGCTAATGACGATCTAACGATCACTTTCGTAACGTCGGCCGTTTTTTCGCCCTATTTCCAACCACCACTCCCTCTCCCATAGCTCTTCGGAATGGTATTGGATTTGAAAATTAAGGAAGCGATTCAAAGTTGGTGCTGAAGTATCGGGTGAAAAATGTCCTTTGAGTGGACCAAGGCCAATGTTACAATTATTCGGATATTTGATAGGTTTTCGAATTTAACAGCGAAACACAATGTTAAATTTGCAAAAATGTTGAGGATTTGATCACTTTTGTTGTGTGGCAGTGGTCTTGGGCTTCGCTTGTCAAAATGTTCCAAATGACAGATCCTTGAAGAGTTTGTTCTGAATCTGATTGTTTTCTACACAAATTCCTTAATGTTTTTTGCTGAAGTCATGTGACTAAAATGCAAAATGGGATGTCCATGTTTCCTATCCAAAATGAAACACTTAAGTAATTGATTATTTATTTTAAGGTGAGAGTATAGTTAATATGGATAATATTTTAGTACAAAATTTATTTTATGAAAAACTATTAATCTTTGAAGCATTTCTTTAAAAAATTAGATGCAAAGATTCTCTCATTTCATGTTTGATGGTTTCAGAGGAATAGTTTTTGCAATAATGTAGAATTTCAATTTATAAATACTCCGTTCAATTTAATGTTGAAGAAAAAAAAACTCAAAGTATCATTTCTAAACACCTTATAAAACTATTTTAAAATAGAGTCAGGCTGGCTTATGAAATTAACATGAATTCCCACGCTCAAAAATGAAAAAAAAGCTACTAATCTCTAAAAAATTTCTTAAATAATACTAGTTAATTAAAATATTTTGATTTTTATGGAATAATTAAAATTAAGCTACGCTTGTCCAGGTGAGGTTACAATGATAAAAATTAACTTAAAAATTAAGATTGGGAAAGTTCTTACGTTTATGAAATTAATTCTTCAGTGGTTGAAAAAGGTATAACAAGCTTAATATGTCTAATAATTTTTTAAATAAATTTTTAAACTTATAAAAGGAAAAGTACAAATAAAATATATTTTTCATGTCAATAATTCAAATTTCTGATTTATATTTAGTACGTTTTAAATCGTTTTTCAACTATTTAACCTTTATCCTGTTGGAGAAAAAGTGTATGGAAAACTTTTTTCAAAGCAAAAATGATTGAATTTAGCATTTTCGAAACAAAAAAAGGTAATGTATCCACATTTAAGCATTCTTGGAAAATAACATCATGCAATTAAAATTACTTCATCATCGACGATATCTTTCTTCACAGATGTAATGGAAAAAGAGGATTTAGTTAATTTTTAAATAATTTCGAAGATGATATCCTCTTTACCAGTTTTTTGTCAGTACAACGCTATAAAACTTCGACCAATAAAAAGACGTTTAATTTTTTGTAAGTTTAACCATTTAAGAGAGTAATAGTATAGTACAAAACAAACTTATTTTGGTTAAATGAAAAAAAATTAATTAATCTTTAATAAGTTTTTTTTTACTTTTTGCGACAACTATTAAACCAGGAATACTCAGTAACAGTGTAATCTATTTTCTCTTCCTGAAAATACGACACGATGTAAGTATAATATAATGGGTATTCATAGCGGTATCATTGTATACGCACCGCTCAACCTTGGTTTTTTTTCCATCGAGCTCTCATCGATACTCACAAAGGGGAAATGGCCCTATCAAACTCTGATCCACTCTTCTCACATATTTTCCGATCTGTTGTCTGAGGAATTTAATTGAAATGTCTTAAAAGGTCCATTGTTTCGGTCTCTCTGAGGAGATTAAAATTAGTTTATTAAATGCGCCCTTCCGCACGACTCTCGGTTTTTCTTTTGCTCATAAAAGTGGAACCTGTTCGCGTAAAAACAACTCGTTTTTGTCCACCGACCCGTAGAGAGGAGCCTTTTTGGAGGGAATGTTGGGGTGAGTTACGGAACTGGACGGTTCTTTGAACCAGAGGTTATAAAGCCATTTACCTAGCCCCCATTTTGTTTTAAAGTGATTGACGCAGCGTTTTAATTTTATTTAGAAATTAAAAGGATTTAAAAACGCACCGTGAGAACCTTTCATCGATGCTATTGTGACTTAAGCATAGTGATGATAAAACTACCATTTGAGAAACTGTTTAATTTAAGTAATAAAAAATTTGGATATTTTCTCAGAAAACACTTTTGAAGAAATTTGTAAAGTTTGATAAATTTTAAGCACAAGTAACAACTACGTAAACACAAGTAGGTTATTTTTAATATAAATTTATTCTTTAACATTAAGATGCATTCCTAGGGTAAT
Organism: Tetragnatha montana; assembly: GCA_963680715.1. Classification (NCBI taxonomy): domain Eukaryota; kingdom Metazoa; phylum Arthropoda; class Arachnida; order Araneae; family Tetragnathidae; genus Tetragnatha; species Tetragnatha montana. The sequence continues at coordinate 38,404,384 of OY796684.1, forward strand.
TTAGTTTTTCATTTTTTAATAAGCTTTCAATAATATTTTTCTTTTTTGAATTGCATTTATTTTATTTACTTTTAAACAAATTAATTTATTAGAAATATTTTACTTGACTGTGTGAGAAACTGTATTACACCCATAAACATTGCGCAAAATTATTAATTTTTAGTCTCTTTCTTAATAAAAAGATATCAAGAATATGATGGTTAACAATATCTGTTTGTTCAATAAACGTGAAAAAATATTTCAGGCCTTTGTGATTTTATCGGCTTTTTCAAAGGCGCCCATTGTTTGAGAATAGGTGCTTTAACATTTTATTTTAAATGACAGCGTGAAAAAATTTAAATGTTTGCCTTACAATCGAAACCAAGTGGACACGGCCCAGTAGAGGCCACTTGGTTTAATAAAGAATTAAAAGTACATAAACATAAGGTCTGTGATAATGAACGTCTTTTCGCTCGTATTATTTGCATTTATTGTTCACTATTGAGTCGTATCCAGGTCTTTGTCCTTAGTCAAAACAACTTCTAAATTCTAAATTATTGCGTATGTATCATTATGCATGTAAGGTAATGATAAGGTAAAATGGATACGACTCAATAGTGTAAATAATAAGAGTAAAATGACGTTTAATTTCACAGACCTTATGTTTATAAATTTCAACGTTTTTTTATTACATTTAATTCTTTATTAAACCAAGTGGCCTCTATTGGGTCGAGTCCACTTGCCCTTTGTGTATATTACCATTCCAGCAAATATCTTTAAAAAGAGCTAACTTAATTTTCAACTAAAACGCGAAAATTATTCAGAGGCATTTGATACTCCCCGTTTTAATTGCGCTTCCATTACATCACTTCCCAATGTAGCACACCCTCCGATTCTTCCTCACCCACTACAATAGCCCAACACGCTGAGCAAATTGTTGGCGGAATGTTTGGGGCAGAAACGGCTGTATGTATGTTGCAGGGGAAGGATTGTTTCCCTCTCGTTCATGACCCAAAAGCCAACAAAGGAGATGCACAATACCGGAGTGAGGAACATCCCCCTGATGCAACAGGTTGCAGCAGAACTTTCCTTGCTTCGGAAGATTTTGCTTCAGAAAGACGCCCAAGTTAACTTCCATCCGCCCTGAAATTGGAGCTCTTGCAGTTGATTGGTCAGATACACGCCTAACTCCATCGACAGTTTGCTTCAGGGTCCTTCTTTTTATTTGGTGTAAGATAGATTGGATATGAAGGAGACACTAAAAGACTTTACCCTATAGACGACATTAGTCATAACGTCACTTGCTTGTTTGGAAACGTAGATTCCATCCGTGATTGGTTCCGTACGGATTTACCTCCAATCACGGATAGAATCAACGTTTCCAAACAAGCAAGTGACGTCACACTAATGTCGTCTATTAAAATAACAATCCAGGTTTTCACCAAAATTCTGTTTGGGTCAAGCAACACTTGGTTTGGTAAAATAATTATCAAAGATAATCATTAAAATTATAATCAGCAGTGATGATTAAAACGTGTTTCTTCTTTTCTTATCGCCGAGCAATGTTCCGTTTTAATTAAAACGCTGCCTGATTTTTAAAATTTGCAAATAAAATTTTGATTCGGTTTTAAGTTTTTTCTCCGTCTCCACATAATTATCAATTTTAATCCCTGATTTCTAATATATTAGTTTAAGAATTAGTCTAAAAATTTCGAAAAAAAAATATGTTCTTAGTTTTATTACAGTTTCAATTCGCGTAAAAAACCTGAGGTTCAATTTAAAAGATGTAGTACGAATACTTATTACATAAATCTTACAACGCGAGGCCCACCAGTTAAGGCACGCGTTGTTGACAAGAAGTATAGAATGAAGAAAAACGGTCTAACATTTAACTTCTTTTGGTCATATTTACAAAATATATTTTAAAAATTTGAGTGGTAGTTATCAAATATTAACTTTTTAAGTAAAGTCAGGATTTCTAAAAAGGTGGTGTAGGCTGTTCTGGGGATTGTAAAGAAATTTTACATGGATTTAAAACATTGAGGTCTGATTTTTTTTTTCTGGGGTATTTTAATAATTGACAATATGTAAACCTAACATTAATCATTGAATACTCCTTCAATCTTTCAGAAATTTTCTGATGGCATTTTAAAGATTTATAATTAACTCCGCCTAACCCAAATTTTATTAGAACTCTTTAGGTTTTTAAAAGTAACTAAAATAAATCAAAATGTAGATGGCTTTAAAATAAATTAATACTTAATTTAACAAAGAGTATCTGATTTAAATACAAAAATAAACCATCAAACAACAAATAAACATACGTTTTATGAAAAGTTGTCACTATAAGACTATTTATCACTCAAAAGGTCTTATCTTCAAAAAGGAGACGGTTAAGCAATTTGGCTTTCAACTTAGGATAGAAATAATACTTGAAGATTTGTTTTAAAAAGTGCATATCTGAAAGTTGGTTGCATCGCCCCCTGGTATCATACAGCGGTTTTGGTGTTTCTACCTCTGAACACTTGGATGTGCAGGGACGCAGGGTGTTTCGTAAGTCCGTATCACGACTTAAGTTTTGAAACAACGCTTCGTAGAGTCAATGGAATAAGGTGCATTCTTCTATTAGATTTAAAAAAAAAATATAAAAATTTAAGGAGATAGAACGAAACTTCCTTTAGAAAACTGTGTGCAATATTAAAAGAAACACACAGAAAAATTTTCGTGAAAATATCATAAATATTCGACAAAACACAAAACTTTTAAAGCTCGAAAATTTGTTATTCTCACTCGTAAATATCATCACGATTATCTAAAAAATTTTTTTTTTTTAATTTTTATGCGGGTTTGTATTGTATTGCAATCCTATTATCTCCTTTAATTTTGAAATAGATTTTTTTTATCTTCCTTATTTTACCACTAGGAGCGCAATAGATTTAGCATGATCTCTTAATTATATTATAGGAACACCTTAATTCCATGAAACTTATTACGTGTTGTTCCAAAACTAAAGCCGTAATACTGAGTTTTGAAACACCCTGTATAACAACAGTTTAAAAATGTATGTGTAAAATAGTATTGTTTATTAAAGCCAATTTTTATAGGTTTTTAAAAACTTCCAAAACCGCCAATCTAACTTCTCGAGGACAGACGCGTTTTCTTTAATAATTTTTAGAATAATCGAGGCATCTCTCCGTTGGCAATTCGGCGATCTTTCAAATTGACCAAAATTATTTTTAATTTTTCAAGCAAATATAATACTCAAAAAATAATGATCACAGATAATCATTAATATTATGATCACAAGTAATGATTACGACGCGAGTTTTTCTTTTCTGACCACCAAACGATGATCCGTGTTTGACGAAAAACATTGCTTTAATTTAAAAGTGGCAAATAAAAATTTTGATCTGATTTTGAGTTTTTTCCCGTCTCCATAATTATCAATTTCAAACCCTGTGGTTAATACTTTAGAAGGAACTTTAATGGATTGGTTTTGTTCATGGGCGTCATTTAGGGGGGGCAGGGGGGGGCAATTGCCCCCCCAAGGTTTCCACTCTTAAGTGAAAAATTGCTGCAAGTCCCTTGAAAATTTTGTAACTTCCACAAGGAGCATCGGATTTAACTCAAAAAGTCCCAAAAGGAGTTAAAACACTACTTTTGAGGGTCAAATTTCAAATTTTTCTGGGGGAAAACCCCCACCTCCCTCCTGACCTTTGATGTCTGTTATACAATGTTTCTCCCTTGAAAATTCTGCCCCTCTTACAAGAAGCAGTTTGAAACCCCAAGGAGTTTGAAAAGGAGGTAAAGCACTGGTTTAAAGTGGAATTTTAAAAAAATTTACTGTGGGAGTATCTCTGCCCCCCCCTTGAAAATTTGACGTTTATATACGTATAACTTTTTCCCTAGAAAATTCTATGCTTTACAAGGAACTGTTTTTTTCTGGATGTAACCCAAAGGACCTCAAAATGAGCTAAAACACTACTTTAAGAGGCAAATTTCAAAAAATTTTATGGGGGAGAACCCCCAGACCCCCCTTTACAATTTTTACTTATATATGTTACACAGTGTATTTACCTTGAAAATTCTGCTGCTTACAAGAAACGTTTCCGTCTGGGTGCTTCCCCAATGAGGTTGAAAAGTAGATAAAAGACTAGTTTAAAGGGAAATTTTCAAAACTAATTCTGAGGGAGGACCTCCGGCTCCCCTTGAAACTTTGACGTTTATTTGCAACTTTTTTTCTCCAGAAAATTATGTGGTTTACAAGTGGCTGTTCTCTTGGGATGTAACTTAAATGTTGTAAAATTAGGCAAAATTTTTATGGGGGTCACCCCCAAACCCCCCCCCCCCATTTTAAATTTTTCCTTAGAGCTCATGATGTTGAGTCAACTTCCCCCCCCCCAAAAAAAAAAAACAAGTCTGGTTACGGCGTGTCTCATCCCCATTAAAAAAAAATCCTTGCTCCCCCCAACCAAAAACTGAAATGACGCCCCTGGTTTTGTTAGAGTTAATTGTTGTCAATAACATTCTGTAAACTGCATGAACACAAATCTAATTGCCTGTCATTTAAATGTTGAATACCTGATTTAATGAATCTACAATGCACTGCGACAGCCGAGCATTGTTGCCAAGAACACAGTCAAGCGAGAAGCTTGGTAGCTTTATATAAATAATATCATTTTTAAAAATTAAGTGGTGGTTTTCAAAGAATTGAATGCATAATGTGCTTTTTTGGGTTATGAAAATATTTTTTGTTCTATACGTAGTATACAGTTGCCAACTTTTTTTTTCGCTTGATGTCCTTTCTGTGTGTGTATTTATGTGTCTGCTTATGTGTGTTAGTAAATTTGGATTTGATTTGAAAATAATAATAGTAACCCAGAATTTGAAACGTTTGAAGTATTTGTTAGAAAGACAATAAAGTAAGTTTAAAGTAAAATAAAAAAAAGAAACCGTTTAGGGGAGAGTGAAGTATTAAGAACCAAATGGGGTAATAAGAAACATGAAAAATTCCACAGGATTTTCCTTTACGTTTATGAAGCTGACTTTTTACAGAAAGTTTATATCATTATCAGCTTTCTTTAAAAAAATAATGCACCCGCTAAGTAAGAAGAAAAGGAATTTTTACGTGCATCTTATTATCGCAAGCGACTGTAATCGCATTACCCCAAGAAGGGTAATAAGAAACAAGCCAGTTATTTTACTAATAAAGACAATTAAAAATCAAATGAAAGTAGTAATATAATCTCTAAAGTGTATTTTAAAACCATTGTAATTTTCAAAAATTTTCATTGAAAATATTTATAGATATATGATCAGTTAAAAATTAGGCTAAAAAAGTTACAAATGAAAGTTTTTAACAAAGCTATATTTTTTAATATAACACTTGAAAATCATGACGAAACCAATAAAATGGCGTTTCTCTTATTTAATTTTGTGAGACTAAAAAGTTATTACCCCCCCCCAAAAAAAAAACTCCATTGTTTCTACAAACTCAGTTTTTTAATGGTCGGTTTCTCTTCCTCTTTATAATTTCAGCGCTACCCTTTTCCATTCAGGATCAGGTTCGAATGGTTTAAGAGGTTTATGAAGAAACCCTCGAAACTATTCCCCCCGCCTAACTGTGTTTCAAAAGTGTTTTTAATTAATTTCTCGGCAACGTGAATATAAAAAAACTTAATATTTTATTTTACTCACCTTTACTTTTTGTGGCTGTCCTATTCACCACTAACTAACACACGACGACTTTAGTGTAACGAAACCCTTTATTTACACATTCGAAAAATACACGAGAACGAAATATATACATTAGTCAAAACTAGCTGAAAACAGTTCCAATAAAGCTGTGACGTCACATCCGAATGGCTGTGTTGCCACATCACTCCCCTCCTATTGAGTGGCTTGGGGACCTCCATGGAGCCTCGGGGAGCGCCTGGGAGCTGGGGAAGGTGAACGCTCGTCCGGTTCCTCCGGGAGGACGTCCAAGAATGCCGGTTTAAGGCGCTCAATGGAGATTGAGACCTCCCGGCCCTCCATCTGGAGACGGAAGTACCGCTCTCTTCTCTCCAGCACTCGGTACGGACCACTGTACGGCAAATCTAATGACCTTCGGATCCCCTCCACTCGGACGAACACATGGGTACATGTGTCCAACTCCTGGGACTTGAACAACGGTCGACTACCGTGTCTATCGCCCGGTACAGGACCGATGGCCGCACACCTGCGGCGAAGGACCTCTACGAAGTCGTCGTCGGGTGCGTCTGGAAAATTACGCTCCTCCATAAAACTCCCGGGTATTCTGATATTCGTGCCGTATACCCGCTCAGCCACCGACACCGATGAGCCGTGGGACAGGCATGATCGCAGTCCCAGCAGAATAAGGGGAAGCTCATCCACCCAAAACCTCGAAGGTTCAAGCTTACTACGTAAAGCTGCTTTGAAGGTGCGATGATGACGCTCAACCAGCCCGTTCGCACTCGGATGATAAGGGGTAGTATGCCGAACCTGTGAGCCAAGCAATCTGGAAAAACTTTGAAAAAGATTACTCTCAAATTGCCGACCTTGGTCGGTCGTAATCCTTTCAGGGACCCCAAATCTGCTAACCCAGTTAGCCAAAAAGGCAGTGGCCACCGTATGGGCAGTGATCTCCCTTAATGGGATGAGCTCTGGCCACCTTGTGTACCTATCCACACAAGAGAGGATATACCTGTAGCCCCTGCAAGGCAGCAGAGGTCCGACCAAATCAATATGCACGTGGGCAAACCTATGACTTGGAGGAGCAAAGGTGCCCACGGGGACCACTGTATGTCTGTACACCTTGGCTTTCTGACATGCCATACACTTTCTAGCCCAATCTGCGCAGTCTTTGTTCATACCAGGCCAAAAGTAATTCTCCCTAACTTGCTTTACCGTAGTTCTTACCCCAGGATGTGCCATATTATGTACTTGGGAAAAAATAAGCCTTCGATACTTCTCGGGGATAAAAGGTCGCACCTGCTTTGTTGAAATTTCACAAAACACTTTCAGCCTTGACTCTTGTATTTGAAAACTTTTAAATTGCAACCCATCATTTTCAAGGAGTGAACGAAGTTCCTGGTTATCTGCCTGCTCACGTGCAATCCCGGCATAATCCACAGTCTGTGGAAAATCCACCGTTTCGATACGCGACAAGGCATCGGCTACTACGTTATCGATACCCGAAATATGACGAATGTCCCTTGTGAACTCGCTTATGAAGGAAATGTGTCGAATTCTTCGGGGAGAAATTTGGTCTGCCTTATGTCGAAACATGTAAGTAAGCGGCTTGTGGTCCGTGAACACTATGAAGCACCTACCCTCGAGCATAAACCTAAAATGTTTAATTGCAGCGTATATTGCCAAAAGCTCACGATCATACGCAGAATAATTTTGTTCAGCAGACGACATTTTCCTCGAGAAAAACGCTACAGGTTGCCAGACATCATTTCTCAATTGCTGCAAAGCAGAGCCCAAAGCAGTACTAGATGCGTCGACAACTAAAGCTAGCTGAGCTGTTTCCGATGGAAACCCCAAAACAGCAGCCTCGGACAATGCCTTTTTGCACGCAGAAAAAGCTTCCTCTGCTGACTGTGACCATTGAATCCTCGAATTATCTCTTTTGCGATTACCCTTAATAAAGTCCAAAAGAGGCACTTGTTTTTGCGCTAAATGTGGGATGAATTTCCTATAAAAGTTCAAAAGACCCAAAAATCTCCTTAACTGCATGACAGTTTCCGGTTTTGGAAAGTTTGAGATTATGTTTACTTTAGCTTCCAAAGGTCTTATACCGCTACCAGAAATTGCGTGACCAAGGAACTGGACTTCCTTCTGCCCTAAAATTGATTTCTCAATATTAATTACAATACCATACTTAGAAAGTCTAGAAAAAATTGTTCTCAAATGACTTTTGTGTTCCTCGGGGTTAGCAGATGCTATCAATAGGTCATCAATATAAGCAAAACAAAACCCCAGACCGTCGGTAACCTCGTTGATGAAACGCTGAAAGGTAGCTCCCGCGTTTCTCAGGCCGAAAGTCATAAACGGGAACTCGTATAACCCAAAGGGGGTTATTATTGCTGTTTTTTCCACATCACCAGGGGCAATAGGGATTTGGTTATACGCTCGCACCAAATCAATGGTTGAAAAAATTGATTTACCCTGTAAATTATTGGCAAAGTCCTGCACGTTCGGGATCGGATAACGATCCGGTTTGGTCACCGCATTTAGCGCGCGATAATCCCCGCAAAGTCGCCATTTCCCATTCTTTTTGGGCACCATGTGCAGCGGGCTGGCCCATGGGCTTTTGGACACCCTACATAGCCCTTGCTGAATAAGTTCATCGAATTCAGTTTTCGCGATCTCAAGTTTTTGAGGGGTCAGACGACGTGCGACGAAGTGGACAGGCTGTCCGGTTGTCTCAATGACATGCTCGGTAGTATGTTTGACCCTAGAATTGAGCGTAGGTTTAGTTAACTCAGGGTACTCAAGTAGAATATCACCAAAGGAATTTAAAACCTCAACCTGGGAAAGTTCATACTTGATCCAAAAGGTTTTATTTGCTCCATCGCTATAACTTAATCTTTCATTCCTAAAGTCTATTGAAATCCCAAAGTTTTTCAAAAGGTCCGCCCCTATGATAGGACGTGTAACATCTGCAATTACAAAATCCCACTCAAAACGCCTTGGAAAACCCAAATCCAGCTTTAACGTCTTAACACCGAAAGTTTTGATGCCAGACCCATTTGCGGCACTTAACAAGATAGGACTAGATTCGCCACGTTCACACCTAGGAATAAGCCTGACCGGAATCACCGATCTCGCGGCCCCAGTATCAACAAGAAATCTAAAGCCAGTATTTTTATCACAAATCACCAAGCGACTTAAACAAACGCTGTCTCCGCTGTGCGCCCTCAGCGAAAGCGAGCTCAGTTTTTTGAATATGAACACGGTGGAATGCACTTATGTGCCTTATCACCAAATTTCCTATGGTAAAAGCATTCCAAATCTTTATTTTGCGAGGGAAATAATTCCCTAGGCGTACTTTCACTCCTACTGGACAAAATCTTATCGATTTTAGACTCCAACCGAGTAAGCCGCAGATCCAAATTATCGAGTTGCTCCTGGAATCGGGTCTCCCTTGTTGGGCCTCCCCTCCTGGTGCTGAACCCTTCTGATGACGTTGAACCCCTCTGAGATAGGGCCGATACTTCACCCACATGAAAGGATTGTAGATCAGATACCCCGGCAATACCATCTGCCATCTCGGCCAGCCTAGATAGACCGTCCGAACTAATGGACAAGATTTGCTGCATAGTGGTCGGCAAACTTTGCATCCAGAGGGTCTGTAAAACGTCATCGGGCAACTTACCGGCCGCCATATTGCGCATTTCGCAAAGCAAACGTGATGGCTTTTTATCACCCAGTTGCATTCCCTGCAAGAGTACCTTTAGTTTCTGATTTTGGTCACCTCTATACTGACCCAACAATCTCTCTTTAATTTTTTCGTAACCATCTGGCGCCGCAGGGTCCAGCAGATCCTGCACAAGGGAAAGTTCCTCACTTTCAAGATTAGCTACCAAACAATGATATTTAACTTTTGGCCTTTTTATACCAGATAGAACAAACTGGGCTTCAATACTATGAAACCATAGTTCGGGGCGATTTCGCCAAAAGGGTGGTGGCCTGAACGCGACATTAGAGATCGCTTCAGTTTTAACCGGCAGTGAGTTTTCTGCTTTATCAGAAAACAAAGCTTTTGTTTTATCAGATTCCTCATCAGACATTCTGAAGATCAAACTGACAACAAATGCACGGGATCAGGAGAACGGATTTCCTCGAGAAGAATCCAAAAGTCAACTTCAGTATTTACCACTCATACACACAGGAAGACACAAGACACCACCAAGAAACTCGATCCTCAGAAACACATCCCCCTCACAAACAACGAAAACATGCTCTACTAGAACGGGTCACCAGTGTGGCTGTCCTATTCACCACTAACTAACACACGACGACTTTAGTGTAACGAAACCCTTTATTTACACATTCGAAAAATACACGAGAACGAAATATATACATTAGTCAAAACTAGCTGAAAACAGTTCCAATAAAGCTGTGACGTCACATCCGAATGGCTGTGTTGCCACACTTTTATTATAACGCAAATCTGAAACAAAATTCCAATAAATTAATTATAAATTTTTCAATAAATAATAATGTGGTGAGTAAAAGTGTTTAACTATCCCACCTTTTTCAAGAAAATTGAAGTAGTAATTATAAACTTGATTGAATTTAACTTTTTAACTTGGTAAATAAAATGAAAACAATACAATATTGAAATACTTAAGAGAAAAATACGATTAATAAATTTTCAGAGATAAAATGCTAGTGTTTCTTATTATTTTAAGTTTTGTTTAATTGGGGTAATAAATAATGGGGCATTTTAAGAATGATCTAAAATCCTAAATGGAAGAACAAAAATTGAATTATAGCCCTTTTTATTTCTAAAAAGGTTCACTAAAAAAATTCCAAGATAATTTACTTGCAAAAACGCGATACATTGAAATAGTTGAAAAAGCACGACTTTACATTTTTGTATTTGCTAATTGCATCCACTTCAAACGGGAATTTTTAACTGATATAATTATTCTAAAATGATAAAATTTTTATGGGGTTTAAAATATGTCTTGAAGATATTCTGTGATTTTCTTTTTCAGATCTTTTGGCCCACACAAAGCAGCAAATAAAAATGTATCTTATTACCCCTGTTTCTTATTGCCACATTATCCCCTAACTTATAGATTGATAGATACAATTATTTTCGGTAGGTTAAATTTTATCTCGAAAAATTTAATTTTTATAATACTTGCTGATTTTTTTTTTTTTTTTTTTTTTTTTTTTTTTGCTTTTAATAATTTCTTTTTAAAGTAAGATAAAAACCTCAAATTTGCAAATTTGATACAGCTATTACTTTAGTAGGAACTTTTATGCATTGCATTTTATTTAAATTGATAATTTTTGAAAAAACTTTTTTCAAAAAAGTACCTTCTCCACAAATTATCAATAAATATTTAGGTTTTAAACTTATGCTGCTATTTATACTTAGCATATAGTCAGACTACCACGATAAAAACTTTTGACGTCGTACAATATTTTGGCGGTTTTTAAGGAAACTGATTTTTCACTCAATTTGGGGGGTGATGGTAATTCATAAACGCTGAAAAACCTTCTGTGGTAAATCTGTGTGGTTATCGTTTAGCTTTCTACTTATTTTCAAAGTTTTGTTTTTCTGTCAAAGTTTTTCTCGTGGTGGTAAGACTATACTCATATTATTCTTGTAAAATCATTACGTATGTATCTGATCCGATGAAGCATACGATGCATCAGACCTAGATACTACATCAAACCTCCAAACTTTGATGGCAAGATCAAGCCAAGTGTTATTAAATACATTTGTTCAATAGTTTCTAATACAATTGAGATATCTCTAGTTAGGAACGCTCTTAACTTTTCCCAAGCACTGAATATATTTATATATGCCTGATTAAAAAATTACACGTAACTTAAACCATAATTATTATTGTAAAGTACTGATCAAAATGTGATTTTTCTCGCTTATGATTAATAACAAAAATCATCTCTGTGTAAAAACCATCAAATTAGTTCTGCCAATTTTTCCTGTTGTATAAATTAAATATTATCTTTTGATCAAGTGTCAAAGGTGAAAATTTTGCATTACATTCCCTGATTGTAAAATATTTTCATGAAGGAATAGAACGTAGTAGTAACAGCTTGAGTAGAACGACCTTACAGTACTCTCCCATAATACTTATAATTGCATACATGGTACTGTGCGCTTATTAAAGGTAGAATACAAATTTAAGGATTCTGGGTAATTTTGATAAATCGTTCCCTCCCAGACCATCCCAAATATCTTTAGGTGAAGCTGGTAAGGTAACCTTAAAACATCTCTAATGGGTAATGAATTGAAAAACGCGAAACAAAAAACCAGCGAAAACAGTTTTTTCGAAGTTCCCATTAGCATTCTTGTTCGGGTGGATTCGTTAAGTGCCTAAGGAAAGATCCCATCGCTATTTAAGAAGAAAAACTAAACTGATGGTGAATTTATTCCCTGAAACGTAACCCCATCGAAAAAGGTTGCTTTATTAATTGGATCTAATGCATAATAAAGCACTAAAAAGTTCAAAGGGCAGTGCAGAGAGTTTTGTTTTTGTCCATCCATTTTACCTCCAAAACTTTGACACTACTCCTAACAAGGTTCGGTTCATTTGGGTTTAATGGCGTAAGGTATGTGGACAACCCTCTCCGAGTTATATGGGCTTCTTCGTAATTTTGTAATTAAATAACTACATTTAAAAACTATAACTTTTGAACAAAATTGTATTTTAGCTCTAACTAGACTACATTCATTAATTCCATTTTTTTTTCTCTTAAAAATAGGTACTATAGTTGAAATTCTTTCTTAGGTATGCACTATACTGATGGAAACTATACTGACACTGATGGAATAGTTACACAAATGTATAAATTTTTGTTCCACACTACTTTTTTTTGCTTCTAAACAATATGGGTTCATTCAAGTTTGATCAACTGAAATGGTTCTATTGGAATACTCAAAATATATCTATGTATAATAGTACCGATAATAGCAAAATTACAGTAGTATTTTTTTATATAAAAAAGGCTTTTGATAATGTTAATCATCTTTTATTAGTTCATGAATTAGAAAAGGCTGTTTTTAGAGGGTGGGTATTAAATTGGCTCATCTCGTATCTAACTGATAGAACTCAGAGAGTAAGAGTTGGAAATTGTTTTAGAGAATTCAGTAAAACAAATCGAGGAGTTCCTCAGGGATCTATTTTAGGCCCTTTATCTTTCTTAATTTTTATAAATTATTTTTGTCAACTAAAACTTTTTGGAAAGATTTTAACCTCTGCTGATGATTTAGTGTTATATTCTTGCTCTAATACCGATGATATAATTACGCAAATAGAAACTCATTCAATGGAAATTGAAACATGGTTTAATTCAAATGATTTGTCATTTTGAATTAATATATCACACCTTATCTTGTAGAAATAAATACAACTGTAATTGTCACATTCTATTCTTCTATCTGTACAGATTCAAACCTGAAATGGAAAACTCGTGTCTTTGAATTGGGAGAAAAATTATATTTTATTTTATTTAAATTCTACCACCTCAAAAGTAAAATAGATTTATCATTTTTAAAAACCTTATTTTTTTATTCGTTAATAAATTATGGTGTCACTATTTGGGGTACTGAATATACGTAGATTCAATTTACAACCAATAATTTCAATTCAAAATAAAGTATTCAAAATTCTAAATCAACAGTCTTATCCATATAATTTTAGATCTCTTAACTTAATGCTTCTCCACCATAAAGCTTTTTTACGTATTATACTTTATCTTTATCGTAATAAATCTTTATTTAAAATTAAAGAAAGGCCATGTAACACAAGATCAATAGCAATTTAATTTTCCTTAAATTTTCCAAATCAATTTTTTGTAAATTGTTTTGCACAATTTTTTTATTTAAGTTCCAAAATTAACTTACCTTTAAGTCTTAAGTATTTAACAAATATTCAGTTTTCAAAAGAAATTTATTTCACTTATTAATAAACATTGACGACTTGGGTCTATATTTTTCACTCCAATGAAGCATATTTATTTCGTTACTGTTACCAGCCTTCTGCCATTTTCGTTTATTGTATTTCTTTAGTAATTGTTTATTTTCCTTGTTCTTGTGTTACTATACTCTTATTATTTCTTACATAATTTGTAATTTTATTCAAGTGTAAATTTTCGCTTTAGCCTGGACGGGATAGTATTTCCCCTTGGCGATTCATATTTAATCTCTTGTTTTTGCTTTGTATTCTTGAATTAAATTTGTGAAATAAATTTGAATTTTGAATTTGAAAAAAAAAACCGGTAAGATTTATCATTAAAAAAGTGAATATGTCCAAAAAATGGAAAATTGACTTTTTGCCCAAAAAAATATCAAAGCTTTGCTCTAGACATAAGTGGGAAGAAGGAAAAAATAACTACCCCCTATAGCCCCTTGAATTCGGCGAAATGGATGTCCATTCGTTGTATTTTTTTATTTAATATGAAATTTAGGTTAATTTGTCTCTCTTTTCTTATTCTTTGTGCTGTAAAATATTTTTTTTTTATCTAAAAGTGCTTTTAAATTTTTTTCAGTGACTGTAGTACTGCATTGATATTCATTAAACTGCCTTTTTACTAAATCTAAATTCTTTTGTGGAAGAATTCACGGAAAAAATATGTTTTCTAGGCATACGGAAAATTTTTGTCAAAATGCAACAGAAAATTTTGTGTAAGAAGACGAACTTTTTAACAGTGTGTATCCTATACTTCCAAATCAGCGTTATAGTTACCAACCCACAACATACACAGAGTTCTTCTCACCTTTGTTTGAAGTTAGAAAACGCGACGCTTTGTTTAACACTCTATTCCCAAGGACAAGTTCTCGATTTTTTCCCACGAGAAAGAATTATCACTTTCACATTTCCATGCGGTTTGTTTTCCTTCGAGTTCCATGAACCGTTCACAGATGCGGGCTGGGCGAGGGTTAAAGCTATGTGCCGAAAAAGCCATAACTTAAGCTTTAATTGCACCGAAAGTTGACTTTAAATGCCTTCCTTACTGAGGAATGCCTTTTGAAAAAAAAGGGGAAGACTCCGAAAGATCTAATTGGTGTCGCAAATGCTGGCTCGAGAGACCAGTCTCTGGACTGAACCAAAGCACGTTAGTGTCTCGTAGCTTACCTCGGTGGCTGAAAGGGGTATGCCAGGAAAGAAGTTTGAGATAATGTCTTGTATATCTTTATCTGAAATCCTTGTACAACATAAAAGTGGTCTTTGTTTGTAAGAGTTAACAAAGGAAAAATATAAAGTTTTCAAGAGGATATGGAGAGAAAAGTAGCACTTAGGAATTTTGTCATGCAAAAATTTTAATTCAAAGCTTAAAGTTAGATCAAAGTTCACTCATAACCTCGTTCCACCCTTTCCTTACAACACTAATGAATTTGCAATATTTTTTTTTGAAACAATATTCTTTGTCTTTACGTTATGTATTTTAAAATTTTTCTGTGTGCGGTCGAATATTTTTACTAAAAAGGTAAAATCCTAAGCCTGACTCAAACAAAAGATATCCTGGGATATTTTTCCAAAGCTCGTTTGAACTCATGGAAACATTAAAGAATATCCGCATCACCCAAAATAAAATAACTGTTTTATATTATTTTCATAGATATATTCCGCTTGTATGTAAGAGTTGTAGCAATGTAACAATAAACTAGGTAGATTAAAATAATAAGTTCCATGAGAAAACTATAGTATAAAAAAATACCAAATCATTTTGGGCCTCAATGATAGATCTGCAGGGGAAAAAGCTGCAAAAAGTCTTGAGACGGAAATATTTTTTAATATCTTGACGTGTCCTATATTTTCAAATTTATAAAAACAATTAACATCTAAAATATAAAAGCAAATTTTTATGGAAAATTGTTTAAAATCAAATTAAGTTTAAAAAGTTTCTTTGTGATTAACCTATTATAAACCAATACAATTTTAAACTTTGCGAACAAATACAAAAATCTTAGTTATTTTAAGAATTACTAACTTTTCTTTATTAAGTAATAGAATAGTTTATGCTTTTCCCCTCGTCTAAACTATAAATGTTTCTTTAAATTGTTTATTTCCTATTGGGAAATCATAATTTAATTGTTGCTTGGAAATTCTCTAATATTTGTTTAAAATTCACATGTATGCCGTTCGTTAATTTCCAAGCTGATAAAATCTCATTTTTTCAGTTTTAGAACTTTATCTTTATAAAAAATATAGGGTTTTAATCGTAAGAATCTAGTTCAGTCTTAAAATAGTGTATAAAAATGTAATTTCTCAGATAAGCTAAGTACATTTTCTTGCATTCCTTCAGCTTTACAATCAGAGTATTTGGTAACATAGGCTAAAAATATTAAATAAAATTATGCCCATGGAAAAACTAAAAGTAATAAAAATACTGCCAAAACTGGCCATAAAGAGAGCTTTTTTGGCATTCTCTGTACTCTGGCAACCTTCTAATGAGTAGGTGGATCAGCCGATTGAATTCGTTGGCCTTCTCATGTTTTGTTCTTGGCTTTTTTTAGAGGTTCCCCGCCCAAAACTCTTATTTCATTATGTCCGGGTGTTTCAATATGAATTCTGAGTCACCTCAACCTTTTCTCCGTCTTCCCGAATTCTTAAGCTGGTCAAGTTCACTGAGAAGCAAAGGGAAATTCGAAAACTTTATATGAAATCTCTTAACTGTAAAATTTTCCAATTCAAAGAATTGGTACAGTGGTCATTACGGAAAGTTTCTGAACACCTTTACCACGTGATATTTGTGCTTGGTATTTTCTATTTTCTTAAAAGTGAGAAAAAAGAGAATCTTTATACTCATTTTAACTTTTAAATCCCCATTCTAAAATTGTTAATTTTAATGGCACCAAGAAAGAGAAACAATTCAAACTCTTTTTTTATATTAACCAATATCTAAAATTGTTGGTAATCTTATAAACTAGCAAAATTTATGGTGCATCTTACATAAAAAACACAAAATGCACAGGAAATTCCATTCAGTTAAACATAAGTTTTTAAGGATATTAATTTAACTATCATGAAGCCCTGTTTCCTATCTAATGTATTGCGTTGGGACAAATCAGTGGGACCAATAGGATGAATTCCTGTGAGACAGCTAAAAATGTAATTTTTGTCTCCCTGAGAACATTGATATCGACTGATTCCCCAAAAGTGACTTAGCGCCTTTCTCCCGTAAGCCAACGAATTAAAACGCTTACAGCTGAATAAGAGTTAGCTTTTTGCTGCTTTAAACGTCTCAATTTGTTTTACAGAGTGAAAAGCTCATCAGCAACCTCAAACTTATAGAATGGTTGTAGCACCTATTTTCTCACCAAGTCTGCCCTCTTAATCCTTTCTACCCCCAGTGAAAGGGAACCCGTTACAATACGATGGATCCAGACATGAAATTCAAAAGTGAACGAATGAGTTTATACAGGGAGAACGGAGAGTTTATACAGGGTGTCTCAAAAGGTCCATGCTAAACTTCACATTCAGGTATGTCATGCCAAGACAAACAAGATTTTCATAAGTAACTTTTAACCTTTTTCTAACTAATCCCTTTCTAATTTGAAGACGGTCTGCAAAACATTGAACTTAAGTGAAAGAGGAAGTGATTTTCTCTGCTAATTTGTCGTATTGTTCTTAGTATGCAATACGTGTAGTTTTTAGTAGTTAGGTTTAATATCTTAAAGATGTTTATGTCCTAACCTTATGTAAGTAACCAGGACCAGGTTTGGAGAGTAACTGAGACTTTCTTACAGAATATGCGTAGGACGATAGCGAGAGGGTCTAAAAGGGTTTAAATGATTGGCTGTTTCCAGATGATTAACAGATGAATTGGAGCACAGGCTAGATATTATTACATAATTTCCGGTAGAATTTAGTAAAATTTGGTTTTCAGGGCTGTTCTCTCAGAATATGTAATAATAGTTTAAGTTTTCCGTAGAATAAAAAAGTCAAACGATCCTTCACCGGCACACATCGGACACAGTTTACATTTGCGGACATGAGTTCGTATGAAAATCTTGTTTGTCATGGCATGACATATCTGCATTGGCAAAGACCTTTTGCAGCCCATTCCACAGGAGGCATAGCGACCAGCACACCCCTGGACTCCACCCATCATAAAAAGTGGCACCTAGTGAATCCCATCTCCGGGTCCGTAGGTGTGGGTGCAGAAGCGGCGCGTGCAGGGCGCGTGGCCCCGCCGCGCCCATGCCACCCACGCCCATCTCGCCCACTCTCTCTCGGCCGCGGAGATGAGACGACGCTTTTTTTTACAAGCGCAGAGATCAACTTTCAAATCGAATCCATGGGAGAGTCGCATGCAAAACGGTGGACCTTGGGGCAAGCCCGGACTTTCGATTCAGGGGAGGGAATGAGTTAGACCAGGGGTTTCAACTTCCTAGTACTCGAGGGCCGCAATCGAAATCCCGAGTCAAGTGGCGGGCTCCTTTTTATCCATGATCTATACTATAGAGGACGAGGACAGTAAAATATAGTAACAGTCCCTCCCCCGAAAAATTTTGAATTTTTGTGTGTTAAAGGTGTTCTGAAGGTTGTGTTCAGGGAGCTTTGAGGGCCACACAAAATGACCCGGTGGGCCCCCAGTTGGAAATCCCTGAATTAAACATGATTTCATAGCACATGATACTTTTAATGTAGTTTTCTGTAATGTTGAATCATAGGATTTCAACTTAGTCGTATTTAACTTTCTAAGATTTTGTGGGTAATATTGAGACATAGGTGTAAAACCTATAACATTAAGACATACTGGTCTGGGGGTTCTCTTCGGAAGCTTTTCGAAATAAAACTCTTAAAATATATTTGAAATTTTAATAATTTCCTAGTTTTCACTTCTGGATTTCTTGTGTGACACCTTGGATGGATTACCCTTAATTTTGTGGGTTCATTTTAATACCATCCCAAACTATTGTTTTTCTATTACAACTTCAGCTCTTTCATTATAGTGAAATTTATCTATCAGTTTATGGAGAAAATCCCAAAATTCTTAACTTCCTACAGAGTACAGTGATTCGTGAATTAATAATCATAAGCTCTTAAAGCAAAGAAGTGACAAATATAAATTTAAAAAATCTAAACTTCTAAATTTCATAAAACAATCAGGTCTAGGTATATTGATCGTTTTCATCAACGATCACATCAACACAGTTCCTTAAAAAACTTAAAAAAATATTTTTTCTTAGAATTAACTACTCGGAGGAAAACCGGATCAGGGAGGAACTCAGATTATTTCAACTTTCGGGAATAAAAACCCGTAAAAAGCAAGTTTCTAATTTAACATTCCTTTCATTGGACATCAATGAACACAAACCCCAGCCTTTCAATGCAATCAAACACACGTGCTCCCTCCAGTTAATAGCCCAGAAGGACACACGAATACAACCACCCGCAAAGTAGACAATAGTGAACGAAGCAGTGAGCAGAAGAATTATTGTGATACCGCCGGGCGTTACGCGAAAGCACAGCAATCCTTTAATTAGTAGGATTCCGGCCAGCCCTGCTTGCTAACTCGTTGGATTTTCACTTTCCCCTTGCACAGAGCGCCCAGAGTTCAGTAGGTCATCTGCATTCGGTGGACGCATCTTCACATGAGAAATACGATTGCGACAGGCGATTTCGGATGACCTCGTAACCGATTTGAGGATTGGGATGCTTCGAACTCACCCTTTCTTTTCAAAAGTTCGCATTTTATCAACTTTTTTAAGGATGCGCACACGTTTGGGGTGGGGCGGGAACTTTCTTCTTTTCAGCTGGTGGGCAGGGGAGACATTGCTCGGGCCTTGCGTTTTCGAGTTGTCTAGCGGCTTTTCTAGTCGTGTTCTACACTCACCCTTGAAGGTGAATATTAAGCATGTTTTTTATGGAAAATACTTGTAGAACACAACAGAAATTTTCTTTGAAAACAATATACATAGCAATCAAACAGATTCGTTCTTTTCACTTGGGCGTGTATTATATTAGGAATTAAGATTACAATTATAAAATGAATGCTTGATATAAATATTTTTAAATACTTTTACTTTAACAGCGTAAAAATAAATACACGAAATAAAATTAAACCATGAAATTATGTAATATTTTATAGTATATGTTATTTTAAAATAAGCCACAATTATTTAAGAATTTTCAGAAAAATTTGCATACTCACTGCATTCTAAATAAAAAAAATGATAATAATAATAATAATAACAATAAAGAGCATAAAATATCTTTAAAAAAAGTTTTATTTTGACAAAAATTTGAATAACGCTTAAATGTTATCTTATATAACTATGGTAAAAATTAAGTATATGTTTGAAACAAAAAGTTGAATACTTTAAAATAACAACGTAATGCTGCTTTTATTTCTTTGGTCAAACTTCAATACTCGTTAGTTCTTTTATAATAATACAGGTCTGAAACGAAAAAGCTGTTTGAGTAATTTCATCGAATTCTTATGTATTTTCGTGTGCTGATATCGGAAAAATAATGAAAAACATCCTATACGTCAGGATTTTGCACAAAACGCATAATTATTTTCAAATTTGGCCTATTTTCCCCAATTTTAGGTGTTTTTTAATCCGAGGGTTTTCAACGAAATTTTTAGCTGTATCTATTTTTATCTAGTTCATTTCAGTGCCTTTAAGATAGATATTTCCAAAAATCTCTAACTGTCAAAGAAATCCTCAAAGAAGAGTTTAATGTGAGCATAAAAACTAAGTTTGCAAAAAAAATTGATGATTTTTTTGGAAGAAAAATGTTTAGTCTCATACAATGATTTAAGAGAACCATTATTTTATTTGTTTTGTCAGGATTTTTAAGTGTTATAATTAAAAATATAGAGTTGCCTAAAACTTTCAGCTTGTAACTTTTTCAGCTTACATTAGCTGAGCATATCTCGAAAGAATTTCAATGAAAATATCTGAAAATTATTGGTTTTATAAAATAAACTTTAGATATTATATTAATAGTTTTATTTGATTTTTAATTGCTTTAATTAGTAAAATAACTGGCTTATTTCTAATTACCCCTCGTTGGGTAATAAGATACAAGTAAATAATTCCATTCAACTTTTGCTTAGCAGGCACATTATTTTTTTCAAAGAAGGTTAAAAATGATAAAAACATTCTGTAAAAAAATCAGCTTAATAAACCTAAGGGAAAATCCTGTGGAAATTTGCAGGTTTCTTATTGTTCCACTCTCCCCTACTTAATATTATAAGGTGGAGTAAACTTGTCACAAATGCTAAGGAGTAAAGAGAAGCTGAAGAGAAAAAAGAGGCATCTCAAGAGCGGAGAAATTTTGAAGAAGCAAGAATATGATATAGAGAAGTAAGAGGCTTAAGAGCGTAAGAATTCCAAAGATCAAAGGGATGCATAAAAGCAATGGGAGGCGCTTGAGTAAATGGGTACCTAGGTACCTAAGAGCAAATAGAGAGTTAAGGGCATAGAAATGAGGAAGATGCCTAAGAGCAAGAGGATGCTCAGAAGTAAATAGATACTCAAGAGCAGGGAGGGATGCTTAGTAACAAAGGGATGCTTAAAAGCAAAGGATACTCAAGAGCTACGGGAAGCTGAAGAAAATAAATAATAATTATTACTTCTAAGGGTTATCTATAACAATGTGTATTGAACTGTAAAATTTTTTGTGTTGAAAATAATTAAAATATAGTTAAATACAGTACAGTAGAAGTCCAATTATTAGAATCCATTGGGACCGGACGTATGATCAAAAATTCGGATAATTAATTTTTTTTTCGAAAAAGATCAGTTTTAATTAACTAATTAACTACTGCATGTGTGTTGAAAATGGGAGAAACAACTATTTTTAAAGAAAGAGAGCTTTTAATTAATTAAATGAAAAGGCAACATTCGGATCAATTCGGATAATCGGAGTTCGGATATTTACTGTAGTTAAATAATTGTATTAAAAATATAAATATTTATATTTAAATAATATATACATTTATACATAATAAATAATATAAATTATAAATATAAAATTTATAAAATATTTTAACATGTTAAATGAGCTATCTTTGAATTTTGTCACGGAGAACAGCTGTGAGTTGATAGTTGTGAGTGACAGGATAACAATGGACCGTGAATGATGATATTTAAGATTAAATGGTCTTTATTCCTAAGAATGATTATTTCAAGCTAAGATTTTTAATGCTATCTTCTTCTTGTTGGAAACCACTCATGTAGGACTATTTGTGGCATATCTACAGTAAAAATCAACCCCCCCCCCCCCCCGGAGAAGTGGTTTCAGCTTTGATTGGATATACTTAGGGGAAAGTGTCCCTATGTGGGATACTACTTTTATTCTTCCAATTTATGCTTTGCTTAGATGAAAAATGATTTTGTATATTATTTACATTCCTTATTCGAAAAAGTCGCCGCTTTTTTATGAATACATGTATTTTACTTAAAATTCAAAATGTTCCAAATATGCGGTACCATACTCCTATATTAGTATAGTATTTGGCTTCGATTGGGCATGAGCCCAACCTTCAACTACGAGTAATTAACTTTAGGCACTACTAATACCTAAAACCAACGCAAAATCTTTAGAACTTGGAGTAGACTGCTATCGTATGTCTAGGGTGATGTATAGACCTCCTCGTAAATTTGTACTTAAAACAATGTAGCAATCATTCTTGAATTCCATGAATTTTTAGTCTTCCATTTGATAATCATCTATTTTATAATAAAAATACAAAAAATGTGTGGGATCATTTTGTTAAAGACTAGGGTTTCTTTCCCGGGATCCCGGGAAACGGGATCCCGGGAAATAGCCAAGTTTTCCTACATTTTGTAATCCCGGGATCTTATTTCCCGGGAATTCCCGGGAAATGAAAAAAAAAATTAAGATCAAAGCCTATGGATGTATTAATGGTGTAAATATACCTTAAATGGGAAAGAATTATCATTTTTTACATTAAAAAATATGCTTCGGTATAATTTGTCAAAATTTTGTTTTATTTTCTCGTTTTTTGTCCTTTTTTCGGCGTTATTTGGTTTCTTTTGATAGAAGTTTTTTTTATAACACCTGAAACTTCGAACAAGAATTTTATTACAGAAATGAATCATAGTTCAGTTGTTTTACTTAAAATGTTCTATAATAACACAGCTTAAAGCATACTACCTGATCTACTCATCCGGGTAGAATCTTTTTAGTTTATTTTTGGAGATTTATGAAGTTGAATATCTATCTTTTTTGTATTACTAGTTACCTTTCATCACGGATTAATTAATTAGCATTAAAAAACATGTGAAATGTGGATTCTGTGGATTATTTCAAATTTTATTAACTAATAGTAATATTTTTTTTTTCAAAAGTTACCTATTCAAAGTTCTATACATTCTTTGATTTAACCAAGTATAAATTTATACTATTATTTATACAAGTATAAATTAAATCATTTAAATGATTGATAATGATATTCATAATGAATATTATAAATGCATTCCCCGAAAAAAAATATTATTAAATTCTCAAATTAAAACTATTCCCGGGAAATGCCAAAGTATTTTCAAGGGAATGTTTTCCAGAGAAATTATTGCCAATCCTGGAGAATGGATGCTTGTCAAAAACAGTTCAGTTTCGGTTTTATTAGATTTTAATCCTTCCTGAAATCATGAAAAAATATTTTTTGTTTAAAACGAATTAATATATAGTAATATTACTCAAATTGAATCCCTTTTTAAAGAAATATTTATGCACCCTAGGAACCTTCAAATAATTTTGATGTTTAAAAATAACTTTAATGAAGAAGTTTAAAATTTTGATCAATTCCCGGGAATCCCGGGATTGATCTTGTTATTCCCGGGATTTCCCGGAATTTCCCGGGAAGACAAAAACACCGGGAAATCAGAAACCCTATTAAAGACACGCGTTTTACTAATAGAATTTTTTTGTTAAGTAAAAAGAAAAATACTTTTTGAAATTGATCCCGAAAAACTTAAATTAAGGAATAAATTAATAAAGTGTATAAGTTTAACTAGAAAAATAAATCCGTATAAAAGATAAATCAAGAAATAGATGCACTAAAAGTTTCTTTTTTCGAACTGGCTTCCTTTCCTTACTATATGGTTTTAAATTTTATATCTGGTAGAAAGTTAAAGCATTTCCATTTCATATCCTATCATATCCTATCATACCATTTATCAAATTATAATCTTGAAGTCTTAATTCAGTTACACTATTTTAGTACAAAATTAACTAGTAGCATTATAGAGGAACCATGGGTTTTTTTTCAAATCCTGTAAGTGCTTGGAAACAATAATTTCAAGGGGCAAGTTTTGTTTTATATTAGGGCTAGCTGTAAAGAAAATAATTGCTTAAAATATCACATAAAATAAATCCTGAATCGGTGTTGGTAGTGATGCAAACAAATAAATCTAGTACTAGGCATAATTTACAAAAAAAGGTCTCAATATCAGTATCGAATATTAGGAACTATCGCAATATCTCATATTAGGAACTATCGCAATATCTCATATTAGGAACTATCGCAATATCTCATATTAGGAATTTGCACTTTTCAGAAACAAAAGAAAATTATTAAATATGTTTTATAAATGAAATTCAGATTCTTCCGAGTATGAATAAATTGAAAAAAGTTAAGAAACCATTAATTTTGTTTGGAACAACGGTAGTTTAAAAAAGGCTTTCAAAACTTTTGGGTGTGTTCAAAGTTTTTCGGTGCTCCCATGGCTAAAGTTGCATTATATTTTCTGATATTATGATGTTCGTGGTCATAATTGAACCTAATTTATTAACCCAAGCCACTAACAGAACGTCTCTATTCCGCATAGAGGAGATATTGGAGGCCGCCATATAAGGCACCTATCCCACATTGGGCACTTTCCCCTATAAAATTAGTATATATGTTACGGGCAAAGGGATTAATCGGGAATTATTAATAATGCCCGAAGGGGAGGCGGGCAAAGTGATAAATTTCATTGATAAATGCCATTGAATTTATCACATTGCCCGCTTCACATCGGGCATTATTAATAATGCCTGGATTTATCACATTGCCCGAAACATATATACGGTGATGAAACTATTTGCAATTCTAAGAATTTTTACATTTACATTTCACATTTCACAAAATTCCTTATTAAGTTGATTAACGTAAATATGTCTTAATATGCATTAATTTTTTCTCTTTTACTTATATAAACTAATATAATTTTAATTAAAGGATAAATAAAGAATGTGAGTTACTTCTGTTAAACCTCACCCGTTGAACATTGTATGAAGTGATATGTTATTATGAACAAAAGCTTTTGAAACCCGCCGAAAAATTTGTAAATCAACTCCTGTCAAAGCGGACCTTGTGCTGCAAGACAATGTGCTTCACATGCTCCTTGCACTGGATAAAGAGTTAAGAACTAATTTGAATTAAGGTTTAAGAATTATAATAATATAGCTGATAGAAAATTATACAAATGCTTAGAATTTTATTCTCTGCAATTTTTGCATTGGTTCATTATAAATATTTTATTCATTTACATCTAGCCCATAGAATTCAACAACCAGCAATTCAAAAAGCATTGAAATGCTATTTACAAAAGAGTATTTTCTAGCATAAAACCCTTTCTGGGTGGTTAATCGGGTGATTCGAATTTAATGACTTGTTATGCGTAATTAAATGGAATTGGTGCGCTGTTAAGATAATGAAGCGATTTGTTTAAGTAAACCTTGATTGTTTACAGCTCAATTTTAACCATGAATTGAGCTTTATCCATCTCTTATTAGAAAAACAGGGAAAATCTGTACTATAACAAGCGATTTCCTCAAAACGGATAATCAAACATCGAGTTCATGAACGATGGGGCATTACAGGGAGCAATTTACCTAAATCTAGTTTAAACAGTAATAGTAATATTTTTAGTTCATCTTATTGTTACGCATTCAAACTTGCCCTTTGGGAGAGTAATGCACTGAACTTTTTAGTTTACAATAATTTCAGTTAAGATTATTGTGAGGTATACCGAATGACCCTCATTTAAATCTTGTAATGTATTATGACTATATCTTTGGTTATTTTAAATCCGGTTATTTTATTAAGCATCCTTTTAGTTTCCTCGTCCACAGTAAAACAAGTAGCAGATAGGTTACTTGTATAAAAATTGCGGTAAACTGTTTTCATTTTAAAATTAAATAATATATTTTTTCTTTTCTTAAAATGAATTTTCTTTATAATGAAGTATTTTAGGAAGTTAACTTGATAAAACACACACACAGTGCACTTAAAATTAATGAGAGAGCGAAAACTTTTAAACCAAGATAAAGTTAATTCCTATTCCGTCACAAATTAATTCATGCTTTTTTGAAGCATTTAATACAGACTAGAGGCAGTTATTTGAAACCCTTTGAGCTACATATAAAAAGTACGAACAATAAAAATTGTAAATATTGTTTGACTTCATTGATAAACTAATAATGGAAAAAAGCATCACAAACTATTTAACGTTACCTGTATCCGTAAGTTAGTATCCTTTTCACAGCAGCAAGATTAATATCTCTGCAGCGAATCAAGATAGATAAGAATTCCACAACTTTTAAATTTTGTTCTGACGTATAAAATGCAATGATTAAGATACGAGACCTATTTAATTCTCCTAGTTGATTTTTTCTTATTCCAGCACTGGTGATGAAAAAACTACTGTTTTCGGTCGTAAAAATTTGCGTCTAGACTTTACTTTCAATGAAAAAAAATTCAATTTATTAGTTTTTTAGAAAAATCTCATGTTTTGAATCTATTAGTTTAATTCACAATACGAATTTATTAACAAATGGTTAGAACTTGAGACACATTTTTCATTCATGCATCCCTTGAATTATATTAATGGGATATCGTTTTTTATTATCGAATGTAAATATTTTAAACAGCTTAAATAAATGAACATTTCATCAAAAGTTTCAATAAACCCATTTAATCAGCCGTTTTACATCATTCTGAAATTAATTTTTCTGTATTTCAACTTTTTAGAAATGCTTGGCAATGTGAAACTAATAAAAAAGCAAATTCAATTCAAGAAATATGAACAAATATCCAATTTTAGTTAAATTCGAGTTTTTTATAATAATCTTTCATCTTATTGCGCACCATGATACAATATCTTCACTTGACCCATAATGTGGCTCTAGGGACATAAATCTAAGTAATAAGGTAAAAACAACTTTACAAGAAACTTCTTACCTTTTAGTAAAATGGACTCTAAAGCAACTTTACTAATGAATATTCCATCAGGCACTCATCATAAGTGAATCTGGTTCAAGAAATCCAAAATGTACTGAAGATATGAACTCAAGGAGGCTACCTCATCTTTGATCCAGAGTAGACTTTAGTTGCTTAGGAACTGTTTAATGTACTAGAGTCCCGAGTGGATGGAAAATGATGAAGACCAGCTCAAAGAGTCGGAAGTCGGAAGAGAAGAAGCTCCGGAAGTAGGAACTGGAACGGAACTGACTCGCCTTCCAAGTTGAAAATGGGTGGACACCATCCTTCACTGCAGGACTAGTCCCGAATGTGTTTTAAAATTATGTTAAAAAATAAATACCTCACATATTTGATAGTCTATTACTATAACGTCATAATAAAATGTAATGTAACATCTACATTATGTCTTATTTGATTGAATTACATAAAAACTGTATATGGACACTTTATTTATTTCTATTATTTAGGAATATAAAATTCAAGATATGTAAAAAAAATTTTAGTTTAACGTTAACTTTTCCTTTATGTCTATGTGTATATCTTTGTGTGCTTTTTAAAATTGCAATTTAGGTATAGTATTGCATGGATGGCCTAGGCGGGAAAATTCTTTTCCTACTCCATAATCTTTTATTAAACGAAAGTTAACAATAGCCTGATTTTGCAATTATTATTTTCAATTTAAATTTTTAAGAGAAATAAATTTACAGTTGAAAATACTTTTCACAAAGTACTTAAAGATGCTATGTGCGGCACTTAATGCTCCGAGGAGGATGTTGGGGAACCACTGGTCTAACTAAGAGGAATGTCCACGATTCTCAAGTCTAGGTCCTTAACAAACGCTTCTATTAAACATCCGACCATCGCGGATATCCTGCATGGTTTACGGAAGTTAGATGCCACTTAGCAGTGATTTTCCCTTCATTCAAGCACGGGGTACGGGCACCCAACTAAGTATCCATGGTGTGAATACACTTAAAAGTAACACCTAGGGTACTTTTTGAAAGATGGTCCTGGGTGAAAACTATACTTAAATAATGCAGAAGCATCCATCTCATTTTCATCACGAAACTTTTGAAAATCAGAAATACTAGCTCCCAACTTGTAATTTAAAAGTTTGAAACGAATGCGCTTTTCATTGGATCGGTGCGAAGTGATCGATGAGGACTGGCGGGAAATTAGAGGGTTCTTGATCGAGCGAAGGGGTTGTTAGAACGGAATTGGCGAACTTTTCGACACCTAGGCTATTCTATCAAATGCAGTACGGAGCAACTAGGATAATCCGAAGCTGAAGGGACCGCCGAAAAACTTCGAGTTATCCAAGATTCGAAATAAAGAAGTTCCATCTTTTACCTGTAATTCCAGATTTAGGGAGTGATTGAAAATATAACTTTCAATCTTTCGACTATTAGTAACCTTCCTACTAGGGAATTGTTAAATTCTTGTATTTCGTGGTTTACACAAAGATATGGTGAATGTTTACTCTGAAACTCTCGTGGGAAAGTAGTGGAATTAAAGAAGTTGAACTTAGTTAAACTCTGTTTAAGGGGCAAATTTCTAAAAGTTTTTGTAGAAGCACCCCAAGAACCCACATTATATACTTAAAACTTTGTATCACCTAAAATTTTTATGTATAAAGTTAATCAAGACGCAAATCCTAATTTACGATTTCTAAAAAGCTTCATGTTTAGCAGACCAAAAGCGTTCATTGATACTTCGAATGCATAATGCCTTCATTATGCATCCGATAAATTTAAAAAATAAAAAATTATTTTGGACACCATCAGAATCAAAAGTTTTGTTACTAGCCCCAGGAATGCCCCTTTCGAAAATATGTCCTGTAGTAGTATTATATATCGACAGCCACGTTGCAAAAGCCTGTAAGTGCAAAACCTCAAAGTTTTCAGGAGACGAAAAAAACCAAACTATCGCAAGTTTGGTTTTTGGCAAGCATGGCGATGGTTTGATGATAAGCATTTTAAAATAACGCTATACGCGTTTTTCTGAGGACGACACGGCTTCCTCTCAGCGTCATTGCAACTTTCAGAGTTTTGCTTGGTGATTAAATACATAATAATTAATGACATAAATTGGAGAGGGAGGCTCTAGAAAAATTATGATTGAAAACTGGGTGGCCAATATCGAAAGTTTGAGAAGCACTGGAATAGGGGTCTCCTTGGAAAGGTTTGCGGAACCAAATTAGCATGGCGCTCTAACACCTTTAACGTGTCCCACGGCAAAAGACTGGATGTACCAGGAGGCCGGCTCGCCTCAGTCATTAGTATTATTTCGATGGAATACTCACTTGAATACCATTTGGAAAGATGATTATAGAGACAATGTCAAAGTGAATGATTTGATGGGAAAATTAAAATGTTTTGGCTAATTGGAAAGGTTAGAGTTAGCTAATAAAAACAAAATGTGTGAGAATATTTTTTTTTTGGGGGGAGGGGAATTCTTACAGAGTGCATTTTTATGATGAGCTAGCTTAGACTTGGTCCTTGACCTTGGCCTTGTTTTAAAAATTAAGAAGTAGAGAAATTTAACTGGTTATTTTTTTTTTCATTCTGTTGCTTTTAAAGATTACTTTTTAACAAGTCTTCATTAAAAAGAGGAAGTTATAATACTTTTTCTTTGCGGCATCAAATTCATACTTAGATACTTTAATTTTACCTAGTCTTAATAAAAGATAATAGTTTTTCTTATAAAATATCTGGATTTTTTCTTTTCACTTAGAACAGTTACACAATTTTATCTGTAGTCTATCGTCCTCTGCCTGTCGTCGTGTGTGTGGAAAATTAAAAATACATTATCCCTCCAGGTCATTCTTTATTCTGATCATCACACCGTGCCACAACACTGTTTAAGTCCCGCAGGCCACATTGGGCTTTACCTTTAAAGCCATGGGCCCAAGACAATAAGCTTAAACATGGCTTATTATAGAAATATGAGCGAATTATCTGTCTGAAATTGAGTGCTGTCTTATGTTATATTTTTTGAATTTTAATCGATAGTCTATGTGTAGAGAAAACATTCAGAATTTTTTTAACAGCTCTTCTTTTATTTGCATAAGCTCGACGTTTTCTCCTAATATTTATAAGCTGGGGCTGAATGTGAATAGAGTAGAAAAGTTCAAAACCACTTAGAAATCCGTGGAACACATTTCTGAAGTAATCGACCCAGCTTTAACTCGTGAGATACACTATAGAGAACCCTGAATATATAGGTACTACTAACACCCACAGAAATATTTTTACTTCGAGGTTTAAAGTAACATGCACTGATAAATAGAAAGGCTACCAACTCTATGTTACATATCAAACCTATTTTTTTAACATTAACCTATTTACTGGTGACTATAATTTCACATAATTTCAGAGAAAACTGTAGTTTCATACATTAAAAATTCCCTCCATATAATGTTTTTTTTTAGGTTGAGGCATCTCAAGAACCACGTTTACCTTACTACATGAAAAATTCCACTAACCATAACTGTACTACATTTTAAAAAACCCAATGGCCAAGATATTTTAAAATCCTAATCAAGATTTTGTAAATTGATCTTCTAAAATATAAATCATTTCACCATTTTGAAACTTTTATTTATTTATTTATTTTTTTTTTTTTTTTTGCCTTTGCTATATTTTTTATAATCTCTAATATTTATGTGATGAGGGTTGATTGTAAATGTATGAAAAAAGGGTAACGGCTACAGGGAAAAAATTAAGAGGATACTTCGGGCCACATTTTAGAAGGGAGTACACTAGTGTTGGTCCGCGGGCCATACTTTGGAGATCCCTGGCTTAGAATGTTAATGAAAAATTATAGGGAAAGGCTTCTGTGTGTTTTCCGTATTATAATTTGAGATCCTTAAATCGAGAAAGGTTATACCTTCAAATAAAATTATGAAACAGGAGAATCAAAGTGTTATTTCTGAAACCATTAAAAAATATCAGTGAGAAATTGAAGAGGTGTAATTTAAATTGTATATTAAAGAATTATTACTCAATTTACACCATGTGTAGGATATTACATTTTAATGGTTTTTAATTTTAAAGGGTTTGACTATTTATACTGTATAACGTTTATAAAATACATATCTACATTAAAATAAAGCTTTTGTAAGTTAAAAACATTTTCTAGTTGAGGGGCAACAGTCTCTCCTTCTCTGGCTACACCCGTTAATTATGCTTTGATATTCACTGCTTTAAATATCATTATTTTTTTTTTAAATGAAACATTAATTTTGTCTTACATGTGGTTTCGGCATGATTTACACGCATGAACTCATCATTACCAAATGAGGGGTCATATCCAAATCTCCCTGGGCCCGAGAGACGGTGGAGAGCGCATCTCAGCCAAGTCTGGTAGCCTCGTGCTTGTCGTGCAGTCATTTCCATTAGATGATACATGATTCCACGCACTTCACGGATTCTTCGTTCGCGATTCACGGAGAAATAAATTGATCCGATCCATAATCTCTGTGCTTCCTTCCATTGGTATTGCACATTGATCACGGGCATTACTAATGGGGTTTTCGGCACTGCTTTCGTCAGGCCGGGACCGCGGTTTGCCACATTTAGGGACATCGCACGTTTGCATGGTTAAGAAACCGATGGGAGGAGACCCGGTACTTATACGCTTTTTTCTTTACTTATTCCATCATCGGAGAGTGTGTGACAGTGGAGGAAAATATGAATGAGGAAGGTTTCGGGACTAGTGTAGAATATCGAAGTTGTGTAAGTGGTTACAAGAAGAATAATGTATTTGAATACGCATTTTGAGATGAACTGACAGTTTAATAACGGAGTTGAATGATCGATACTTTTTTATATTTATCTAAAGTTAAAGTTTTTTCGGTAACTTGTTTTGTTATAAATTTTGGTGTGTACGTGTAATGATACTAAAGGCTGGTTATTTTCTTGTTATGTGCTGAAATCTTGAGGTTGAGACTGATTAACCTACACGTGTGGTAAAAAAAAATAAAGCACCTATATCCTGCTTTACGGTGTACTTAATCTATTCCATTATTCGTGGAAAAAATACTTAGCTGGTGTATTTATTTCATTTAGTCAAACTTTTTTGCTTGCTCCTTTAGTCTCTTCTTTACCTAACTTGGGGAAAAGAAGAGAAATAAAAAAGAGTGTGAATAAAAGAGATACAAATTAGAGGTGACCGAATGAGATCGTTGAGAGAGTGGGAAACAGAAGGACAGAAAGAGCAAGAAAGAATGAGGGACAGGGGTGTAGCAAAAAAAATTTGGAATTTGGGGGTATATGGGGTAAATTTAGTCCTCTTCTATAATAAAAAAGGGAAAATTTCTGACTTAGGGGGACATATCCTGGAATCCCCCTTCTGGCTACGCCACTGATAAGGGATGATGAGAAAGAAAATATGAGAAAAAAGAAGGACAAGGATGCGTAAGACAGAAATGGAAGGATGTGTAAGACAGGTAAAGAAAGGACAGAAGGATGTGTTACAAGAGAAAGGGACGTGTATGACAGAAAAAGGTAGAAGGTAACAGAAGGGGAGAATAGAGAAGGATGTGCGAGACAGAAGAAGAAGGTTGTGTTATAGAAAGAGAGAAGGATGTGTTACAGAAAGAGAGAAGGGAGAAGGACCCTAGAGACAGAAATAAGGAGAGAAGGATTTGTTACAGAAAGAGAGAAGAGAAAAGGATGTGTATGTCAGAAAAAGGTAGAAGGTTACAGAAAGGGAGAAGGATAGGTGAGACCGAAATAAAGAGGTATTACAGAAAGATAGATGTGAGAAGCATGTTTGAGACAAGAAGAGAAGATAGAAGCACATAAACATAAATATTTTCCTAAACGTCGTTTCTGAAGCACCGTTCCACTCTTTGAGTGTTTTCCTTGGATTAGCCAGCAGCAAACTGTCGAAACCGAAAGCAAGCAGAGGCGCCAACAGCAGGTGCAAGACCCTCGAGAGAGAGAGAGGCCGCACCCAGCGGAGGTTGCCACCCAAGGTGTAGCCCACAGGGTGTAGCCGGCCAGCGCGGGTGGATGTGCGCTGACGACTTCGTGACGACCCCACCCGCACCCTTTTGTCATCTTCGCGAGACCCGCCCTCCATTCGCTTCCCTGCCCTTCCTCGATACATGCCTCCACCGCTATGCGAGACGTTGTAGCGAACACTCTCTCTTTCTGCGACCATCCGAATAAACGAATGGGTTTTGCGGAAATAAGCTCGTATAACGGGAGAGTAGGTAGATACCGTGAAATAACCATGGAATGGCGTGCACTCTAAAAACCCGTTGGTTAACAGAGAGAAACTGTCAGCTAGGCAGTGGCGGGTCCACAAGAGGCTGATTGGGACGATCGCCCCCCACCCCCAACAGATGACAGACCCACTGGACGTACATTTTGGGGTACTACCACAAAATCCCCAGATGTAGGGGCCAAAATGCTACTTTCAAGAGGCAAATTTCAAAAATTGTACATTCAGTGATCTAAGATTCCTGCAGGAAGTTCTCATTTTCCTCAGGAAGTCAATCTTCCAAGATTGGACTAAGTGAATAATACAGAGTTTAAATCCGGTTTTAAAGTGGGAGACTTCCTAATATTTTCTGGGAGTGGCCATCAGACCCCCTTTCGTGTCTGCACCCCTCCAAAACAAATCCTAGATACGCTACTGCATTTCTGTAAGGGTTCTAAAAAGGGTGCACTTAACCTATAATGCAAGCCTGAGTGGGGCCATAAAAATATTTTTGTGAGTTGTTGTCTAGTTTCGGGACAGAATCGCTCCTCCCAAATCGAGTCTCTGGATCTGCCACTGCAGCTATGCTACTAGAAAATCCCTGTAATGAGTGCAAGGAAATCCTGTATTATCTACTACTATACAGAGATCTCATAATCGATACAGATATTGTCTCTGTGCGTGATAAGAAATCTTCTCAGCTATGCTACCAGAAAACTTCTGTAGTTTGTGCAGGGAAATCCTGTTACTATATCTAAATAGAAACTGTAGTCAGACTACAGATTATGTACATAACAGGATTTACCTGCACTAATTACAGGGTTTTCCAGGTAGCTAGCTAGGATTTCTTTGTTAAATCAACAGGTTATTTTTAGTGTGTACCATGAAATGCGGTAATTTGACACAATAGCTTTTTCTGTTATCTTTCTTATCAAATTCTAAACGATCTTCATTAGCAGTAGTTATAAACCTACTGTCCGGCTGTTAATCTGAAGATCAACCTACCATTAACTTGAAAGTCATGACCTATTGCCATGCCATGCCCAAAGCCTTGACCATAGCTCTTTTATTGTAATACAAAGATCTTCAGACTGCGGCCAGTGAAATAGTGGATCAAACCAGCCAAGTGTTTACCAAAAATTTTTTAAGGAGAAAAATAACACAACACTTCCTATTTCACATTGAATCAGCGGTTCTCAAACTGTGAGGCGCGCCCCCTAAGGGGCGTGAGCCAAGGCCCGGGCCCCTCCCGAAATTTGGACTAACGTAAGTGTAAAAAACGAGTAAAAACACAAACGAGTTTTTAAGGATCAAATTTCAATACTTTTCTTAGGGACCCAAGACTCTCCCTTCTCTACTTGGAACTTTGAATCCCCCACACTTTTTTTTGTATGAAGTTCATCAAAATGCAAATCCTACCTAAAGATTTCAAAAAACCTACATTTTAAGGGCTTTGGAATAATTTCATCATTTTTTGGAACATTTATCTCCCGAGAATTTCCTAGAAATAGCTTAAAAGGGATTCTTTTATGACACTCAAGCTTCAAACTTTTTTAGGGGGAGGAACCCCAGTCCTCCATGCCTCTTGGGCAGTGGTTGCTAACCGGCTTTCTTCAGGTATTGTAGCTTTAGCGTCAAAAAATATTATTATGGCTTTCCATAACTTGTTACTGTAAGGAAGGGGGTGCGATGAAAATTTCGATTGAAAATTGGCTCGCCAATACTAAACGTTTGAGAGCACTGCATTTAACTGAACCACCAAAGAAGAATTTAAAAAGATTTATTTCTTTTAGAAGAGAAATTTTTGAATAACTTTTTTGATTAAACAGTTTGTTCTCGTCTGTAACCGGACGAATAAGACCTCGATCCAAAAGGGACCAGCGGACACACTTTACCCTTTGTTCTTTAAAAATATTGTATTCATAATAGTATATTAATTTGGATAAAATTCTGTAAAAATCAATCGTTTGTTAGACATGTGTTCCATAATAAGAGTCAATCCAGGGCCGTTATTTAGCCGTTAACTTTTCGGAAGAGGATACACAAACCCCCATGACATGAGAATTCTAAAACACAAGCAATGACAAACTTATACACTACACTACAACATTCTTTCATATTGTGCTCAGGCATTGAAATTGGAAATTTCGTTTCCGAATTTAAATCTTTAAAAGTTCTAAAGTTTAGTTTATAATAAGCTTCTAATGTTGTATTATCGTTTAAATTAATCTAACATGAATTGACGATGACACAAACACAATTTTTTCTGTTGAGATCAAATGCATGAAACACATCTTCATATATTTTATTGTTGTTTTATAAGTCAAACTCTTGGTAAAATAAAGAAGGATGTAAACGAAATTTGGTTGCTTTTAAAAAAAATTATGCCCGTCTTATATATATATAAAAGGTCTAAAAAATATCCTCCTCAAAACATCTCCCCAACTGTGCTGCATGTCCTTGATAAACGATCTGCATCTAGAGACAGGAATCGCACACCATGTAGTCTGTGGCTCGACCCAAGGGTCGTTTAAATTCGTGATATTTTCAGACTCACCTTCCTTAACATTAGAGGCCTTTGAAACTTTTGTAGAGAAGTCGGCATTCAACGGTATGAAAGAGAGTTCTGTGAGAGCCTTTTTAATTACAAGTCAGTGGTGGTGGTATAGGTCCATAGGTTAATCTCAAATTAAAATGCGGTTGGTTTATTTTAAGGGGAAGGAATTCAAAACTCAAATTATGATTCCCCCGAATTTACAGGGAATTAAATTTTAGCATTAAAATTTTTTATTCCTAAGAGACTGCACTTTGTTTTACACTTTACCTAATTCTGTAAAAATTAATGCTTTTTGCTCTTTTAGGAGTCATTCCTAAAAACTTTTTTTTAATTAGAATTTAATTTTTTTATCTCAACAATGAATAAGCTAAATTAGTATCTGAAAAGTGTGGAAAATGATAGTTTATTTTTCAAATAAATTAGTGAAATAATAAGTTTTTATAATAAAAAAAATACGCTTAACTTCGTTTTATTTATTGAAAATTACTGATTGACACTGTATAGCTTGGAAATGTATTACTGTATCAATGTGGCCCAAGCAATGCATCCAGTTGTCCTACCTGTGAGGAACATTGATACAAAATGGACATTTTACAAAAGTCGTTATATTTTAATTTTCATCAGATATATATTTTTTCTTATTAGTTTCAACAAATTGAGTCATTTAGATATGTTTAAAAAAGTATGGTACTTACGTATTATCCCGTCGACCGTTCAGCGGCCGTCTAATTCAGCGGCACAGTAATAGTAAACTCAATGGGATTTGATTACGTTTCGGATTAAGCGTCACGGTCGATGGGATAATAAGTACCAAAAGTATTTTTATAGGTCATTTTTCTATTCAAAAAATAAGTTTGAATATTGGTGTATCAAATAGCCTCGCTTTTCCCTATCTGCTTCAGTGAAGAGAGTGATTTTAGCAAAACTCGTGAAGGAAAACTTTATAAAAAGTACTATTTTAATACATCTGATTTTACTGATACATCTTATTTATCAATATTTGTACAGTGTTCACCCTAAAAATTATGATAATGGGTGGAAAGAAAGAAAATTCGCAAATTTCAGTTTCTTTGATTTTTTAGTTAAAATTTGTCTTCATTTAGCTAAAAAAAATTGCTAAAAATACATGAAAACACTGAATAACTTGCAAATTTGCGAACTTTTTTTGAGGCCTAAAAAAGTGCTATTCTCAATAATTGCTAAAAATCTCCTCGAATATTGAATATATTTTCATGCAAGTTTTTTCTGTGAGATTTCTATGATATATCGCCAACAATTTTCATATTGAAGTTTTTGCTCTATCTCCTTTAGTTTTTTAATTAATTCTTCAACTTTCTTATTTCGCCACTAGGGGCGCTCTATGTCATTTCAGTGGATTCTCCATGGTCACACTTTTGAGTGTAGATGGTAAATTAGAGATACACATATGGATACAATAAGAAAACTTAATTTTTTAAATTTATTTTTGATTGCCAAGGAACATTTTAGTTAAGAAAGTATTTAAAACCTGTTTTATTTATCACTAGCTGAAATGCCCGGCCTCGCACGGGTGGAGTGTATCAATTTATTTTTTTTAAGTTTTCTCAAGTAGATGTCTAAATTTCTGTAACCGTATTTACCAATCATCCCGATGTTCCCAGTAGTTTTTCATATCCCGATGTTCCCGGTATTTTTTCATTTCCCGGTGGTCCCGGTATTTTTTATACCCCGATTCTCCGGTATTTTTATATATCCCGGTTCTTCCGGTAATTTTTAATTATCCCGATGTTCCCAGTAATTTTTCATATCTCGGTGTTCCCGGTAACTTTTTTTTATCTTGGTGTTTCTAACGCCTTTTTCATCCCTGTTCCAACTGTGTGTATCCAACAAAAAGGCAACAAATGAAAGTATAGGTTGACGGTAGCCATGTTTGACCAGGGAAAAAATTGAAACTTTGAATCTTAATAATTCTAAAACTAATTCGAATTTTTTAAAAAACGAAACGACAATCTTTTTGTAAAAAATAATTGTACATGTGTGCAAAATATTGTACTTTTACCATGATTAGTTTTTCTTTTATAACGAAAAAAGTGTTTGGATTATTTCATTGGCTGCCGCGACGCGAGTTCGATCATGAAATAATTTTTTTTGATTCAGTGACGGTATTTAATTTAATTGGCTTCGGGCCAAAAGTTTAAAAATGGAGAAAAATAAGCGTTTTTGGCCATAAAATCGTTAATTACTCGTAAATATTCGATTTTCAAACTTGGAAAAGTTCATGGTGATCGTCCCCGCCTCGAGATACGTACGTATACCGAGTTTTGTGTACGCCTGCGGCGTAGTTTAGGAGGAGATGTGTCACATACATACATACATACACAGCCACATAGCCCTTTAGTTATATAGATTTAAATTTAAATTTAATTGTGTGCTACGTTTCATTTAGTAGGTGGATCAAGATTGAAACATTTCCCTCCTTCCATGCAAACTCGTAAACTAAATGTTGCTCTTTATATGCTCTAGATTTAGTTATAAGGCTGATTTGATTTCTTCACTTATTGCTTTAACGACGTCTCTAACTGGACCTTTCTTAATTTTAAAGCACCGAATAGAAAGGCTAAATGATAAATAAATATACCTAAATTCAATTAACCACTAATATTTTTTTGTTAAAACCATAATTCCATTAGCGTAATGGATTAAACGTGTAGTTTTTATCATGAAAGAAAAAAAACTAAGCAAAGTATTCTTTTAAATCATGCAGAGAGAGAGAGCGAGCGAGACACTACCAGTAGCGTAACCACAGAAAAGATTTGAAGGGTGATTATTGGATTCAAAGGAACATGAGGTTGTTTTTGTTGCTTTTTCTAGTGTATAAAAGAGGTTAATTTTATGAGCGATGTATCCCACTACTCCTTCAGTTATTCCCTTTTGTAAAGCAGAAAAGCGTATTTTTATGACATTACAATGACATGTGAAAACCAACGAAATTTTCTTTAGAAATTTCTACTGATAAAACATTGAAAATGTTCCAAGGGGAATACATAAATTGGTTATCTTAATTTCTATCTTACCTTGATCTTTCTGATGGAAATAAGTTCAAAAAGTTATCTTAAATTAGAAATGAAATTGAGTTCTTAAGAATGAAAATTTCCAATTTTTACTACGTAAATATTATAAAAGTATCTAATATGGTTAACTTTAAAAATAATATTAATGGGTCAGAACTTATTTCAAACACATCTAATTCAATTTCTTATCTCATTTAAAACTGCAACTAATATATCAACACTGAGTCTAGTTGTTGATAACGTCCACTCTTAAAGAGAAGATATCAACGAGTTGAAAAAATGCAAACTGATTACACGAAGCTAGTATGTCCAACTCGAAGTAGTGCTCTCATTTTCAAATAGATGGAAAAGATTGAATGTTTAGCATAAAGGTAATAATAATCTGTCTTGTAAAGAAACAATGAGAAGAAATTGTCAAACCCCGGAAGTGATTTCCGAAGACAAATTGAAAATATAAGGAGGATGAAAAAAAAGTTAGCTCAGGGTAAAATCAATCTCTTCAAGGCCGAAGCTAAGCGAGAAATGATTAATGGACGGGAAGAGAATTGATAAACTATTCCGATACTAGTAGGCTTTCCATATGTCCGCACTTTGCAGGTTGGGTTTTGCCTTCGTGAGGACTAAACTTATCTTTGCATATTGTTTAAACGAGAAAATATTTTAAGTTAAGGTATGTGAGTGTGCTAAAAGGCTGAAAATATGAATTGCTAATTTACTGTTGCAATTGTAGCTAGAATTGTTATTTCTTCTAAAATGTTTAGAGTTGCTCAATTCAGGTGGACAAAAATGGAAACAAAATTTTTCTCTTTTAAGTACATTTAAGGAAATTCTGAGTGGTTTATATAATAAGAATTTAATGTAGACTTTTTATGTACATTATTTTTCAATTGTTTCCTTAATGAGTCGATGAAAATAAATTTTATTAAAATTTGAGATACTTGGAAAGTGAGCTTTCGACTTTTAATTTGGCCATGATGAAGGGTTTTAAATGGTAGAGAGTGAGGGTGGTTCACGGATAATTTAATTATGGATCTTCAACGAGTTGGAAACTACAGCAGTGGTTCCCAATTAGTTTAGAATCCCCTTTTTGGTTGGATAAGGCACAAGGTCCCTATTAGGACATTCTGCGTCAAACTAGACAAAGAAAAAGCGGCAAAAGTGACCCTCCTTCAACACAATCTATGCGTAGAGGTAAAAGCGAAGAAGACATTGAAAATGACAGGTAAAAAAACTGATGAGGATTCATATAAAAGCAGTAATGATTCCGACCCCTTTTTGTTTCACGGCAAGCCACGGACACTCACACCTCCAATATTGATGTATCAGTGTAAAAGCAGTAGTTTAAAAGATGTAGAGTTTTTTGGTTTTGGGGAGAGCAGTAAAGTTTCTCTCGTTTTTATACAGTTGGCAATTTAGCAATATCCACTCCCCACCGAAGACGCTTGTTTTCCTGACTGTCTCTATTGGATGAACTTAAATCAATGTTAAATTGTAAAATGTAAAAGCAATTCACGAATTCCAGGGACCCGCAACCACCAATTGGGAACCACTGCTCAACAGTTTCTACTTTCAGTTAAATTATTATGTCCTTTGTATTTGTGTTTGCCAAATCCATTTTATACCATTGGGGCGTCTGCAACAAAAACCAGCTTACTCCAATATAAAGCTATGGAACTTGGATCATTGACAACAAATATTTATTTTTTGCATCAATGTTTTTATGTTAGTCAAGTCAGATTACTGAATAAAATTTTCAATGAAAAATGCATTCAGATCAGTTTTTTATTTTTGTTAAATTGCTTCTTTGATATATGTCTTAATGCCTACGCTGAATGACTTTGAGGTCCCAGGGCTGATTTTACTCCTCTCCCTCTGTTGATTTTTGCACTGGTTGCTGTTTAGAACCAGTTGCAATCGGGACCATGGGAGCCGCTCGACCTTCGGGAGGGGCCATCCGCAAATTACAGCCCACGAGGGGAAGGTGTGAGAATGATGATCCGGAAGTGCACGTCCAGCCGAAACCCCTGACCCCCGGTTCACGTCGTGAGGGCGCTATTATCTATTCATCGGTGACTCCTCGCCGCGACTCCAGTGTTTGCTTAATGATATTGAGTGTTATTTCAGCTCTGCGAGAATGAATGCGCTTTTATTAAAGACGGAATTACCGTGGCTCTTCAGAAACGTGTTCTTGGCCGCAAAATGCGGGTGCCCGGGCCAAATTGGAAGCCTTTGTGCCCAGGTGTTCCCGTCTTTTGCTTGTGCTCCGTGCACCTTTGCGGCCAGACCCTTTTCTCGACGCCTTGCTATTTGTTGATTTAAAATAAAAAAATCTCGTTATATAAGTCTTCTAGGGAAGTTCCATGTGCAGCTTCAATGCGCAATGTAATGTACAGTTGCAGTGAAGTGTGCAGTTTCAATGTGCATGAGCAGTGCAAATTTAATGTGCTGTGCAATTTTAAGTACAGCGAACAGTATGAAACTGCAGGTTCAATGGCAATTTATGCTACTCCTTGATATCTAAATGTGAGCAACAAAGAAAGGGTATATTTTTTGTGTATTATATATCACAATGCAGTGGTCTAAAGATGGGACTGAATCTGAAAATTTGATATACAGAAGACGGACTTTCTTCAATCGCCAACACGAAACAAATGAAGAGGGAGGAGACAAATTTGACGTAAAGAATGAGGGACACTTCAGAAAACCCTTTTTATCAATGCTGAAGCATCACGAATCGGTAAAGATCCCATAAGTGCCCCATGGCAAAATTTATCCTCTTCAAGTATCGTGGAAAACTAGAAAAACAAATATGGGCCATCTTTAACCTAGTGCGTCGGGTTAAGTAATCGAAGATGCAAACCAAAACAATTGCGAGTCCAGTCCATTTAATAACCGAAAAGGCGCTCATTAAACAGAGGAAAAAAGTAACTTCACGGAATGAACCTATTTGAGGAAGAGCCTTCGGCTCATTCCTCAGAGGTCAGGTGCAACCAAAGGTCACAATAGAAAGCACAACAAAATCCTTGAGTGAGGTCAGGCATGGGACAGAACATGCAGGAAGCCTGCTTGAAATCCTCACTTTTGGGAAATTTATTGGCTGGGGAAAGAATCCAATGGCAATTTATTGAGCTGGCTTTCAACTGGGAGATATGGCCGAGGGTTTACTGACTTTCCGATTGGTTATAATTCCCGTATGCAGGTGAGAATGTGATTTAATGTGGAATCGTGTATGGTCAGTGATTTACGGCTGGGAATGGTAGAAGAAATTTGCATGGGGGACTTTTATTGTCCATTATATTGGTGAAATGATGCTGCAAAAACGCATTTGCATGTTGCAAAAAAGCCCATTTGCATGGATTTGAGGGAGAATTAAAGGAAGACTAGTTACAATTTGTCAAAATGTGCTCTGTGCTATTATACGCTTTACACGGAAGG
The DNA here is from genome assembly GCA_963680715.1 of Tetragnatha montana. NCBI lineage: Eukaryota > Metazoa > Arthropoda > Arachnida > Araneae > Tetragnathidae > Tetragnatha > Tetragnatha montana. Next base: position 38,446,558 of record OY796684.1, read on the forward strand.
AGCCTGCGCTCGTGAGTGAATATGAAATTTTTGAATACATTTTGCAAGATAGAATCAAATTAATATAAAAGACAAACTTGTGCTTAAATTATATGCAATAAAAAAAATAGTTGATCCTGTTCCAAAAAACAATGATTACAGCAGGGTAACTACAATGGAGCAACTGAGGACAGTATCCTCCGGCCCCGTAGCCTTGTTCTAAACTTGACAGGGATAATCCTTATTTGTTACAAAATTTCCAGACCCCACTCACTGGAAAATGGTTGATATGCAATCTAAAAACATAGTGTAGGGAAAGATGGTACTTTTCGGTTTAACCCCCTTAATCAAGTCTGTATTACGCAGGGTACTAATAAAAGTTTGAAGAGTATGTACAACTTATTTCTCTCAAAATCTAGACAGATGAAAGATAACTTTCTGTGTTTTTAGAAGTTCTTCATTTTGTAAGTCATTTTCTCATAGCTGCTCCAGGGCGTCCGAGAGTTTAGCTAAGCCATTGTAATGAGAACGGTTTAAAGGATTTCAACTACCATTTCATACCATTTGATTGGAAGCATAAAAACCCTTTCATTATCCATTTAGTTAAGGGAAGTATCAGTTGACATGGGTTTGAATGAACAGTTTCTTTTTCATAGAGTCGACTAATGATTGATTCAAACCTTTTTCTTTCTTCTAGGGATTGAAAACGTAACCAGGAATGGGGGAAGTGATGAAGAATCCCCAGAGTGTCACAAGTCCTCAGTGAAAAGCAGTTATTAAAAAAGCGAAGGTTAAAAGATGCATTGAATGCGCCGTCAGAAAATGATAGTTATTAGACTTACCAGAAAAATGCCGACAAACTGAATCGATTAGAGGTAATGTTAATCGCCAATTCATTGGGAGAGCTTTCAATTAGTAAGAAAAGGCCAATTGCACAATCCATTGAAAAAGTACTGCATCATCAGATAATCCCTTAATTATTATGGTTGCTTATGCGGTTCAGATTATAACATTAATTTTCAAATTTTGAGTTTGAATATATTGACAACCCGTTTTTCATTCCTTGAAAATACCTCTTGCGATAAAAGGGCTGTGTTTTTTACTTTAAAAAAGGATTAGGCTCATTTTTTCCGCTTTCCAGTTTAAAATTGTTCCATTGAATTAGTTTTGTTTACTACGCAAAATTATGTATGCTTTAGAACCAAGTCTGGAGAGCATGTTGAATCCTTATTTATGATTCCAACCCAACTCAATTCAACGTTTTTTCAGTGTCAGTCTTGATGCAATACGATCAACACAGACTATGCTCATTTAACAAACTGTTAAACGTTTCCAAGAGATGATGGATATGTTGCAATAGGTTTGAATTGTACTTGAATGTACTGCTTCTAGTAAAAGTAAAGAATGACTCACGCTAAAGTACCTTCTAGGTATTGATAGATTCTAAATGAACGATGCAGGGCCATCAAACCTTTTCTCTCTGATTGACTTAATTAATGAATGCAGTAATAAATCTCAAACTTCAGCTCAAGTATTGTTAATTGTTTTTAATGTATAAACATGAAACCTAAGGCATTATATTGAGCAACTTATTTTCATTATCAATAAATTACCTGGAATAAAAAAAAACAAGATAATAATTCCTTAACAGTAAAATGGTAATTTAAAACACATCGGTGAGAAAATTTAAAAACATGTCTTCCATTGATATTTTTGATAGCGTTCAACTTATACATATGTTCTTTGCAAGGGTTCAAAAGTTAAAAAAAAGAACCAAATAGAGCTTTTTATGGGAACTCCCTCGAATTTTATTACATTAGTATTCATATTCAAGTAATCATTTCATAAAAAGAGCGATATCTTGATAGAAAATGTGTCTATAGTTTCGGGTTCCGAAATTTTTTTTTTTTGATCCGATATTGGGTTTGTCCTTCATATCCGGTCGGGCCGGCGGCCTCATTTCTGACAAAAAAAAACTTTCACGCGTTAAGTAGCAAGTTTATAGTGCAAATAGCTCTCATTCAAGTTCCATGCACCAAGCATATTTCAATTTATTGGCGCAATTTTCCAATTACACATTCATTTCAATGGCATTTACCTAACTCCACGAGCGAAGTCCTGACGCCAGCGAAGTCAAAAGCGCTCGCCTCATTGGCAAGGCAGCAGCTTCCGAGGAGAGCCCAAGAAAAACCAATAAATCTTGTCGAGTTTTCTTCCCATTAATTCAATGGTGCGAGCAAATAACACTCCAACCACCCAGTAATGGGGCTCAAAAATTAAATCAAAGCCCTTCTGGACTATTGACAGTGTCAAAATACCCTCATAAATCATTGAATGGAAAAAAGAAAGGAAAGACAGCAGGGCCTTGAGGCTCTGTTTAACAGACCCTCCCAGATCTAATTGAGCTGTATACTATTCATTATGTTGTCTGCTCCTCAATGGGTAGGAAGAGATGTCCATTCAATGGAAACTTCTGCCAATTAACTTGCTTACCCGGTTCATTTGGGGAATTCTCGCCGGTGGATGGGGGAAAGATGAAAAGCAGAGTTTTAAGTAATTACGACGCCGCATGTTAAGAATGCTCTGTCAGACGGCCAGGGGTGTTTTTTATGCACTTCTTACAGGAGCTAGTGTCGGGGGAAGCTTAAAAAAGCACAATGTACTCTTTTCTTTCCTCGTGAATCTCATATTTTAAATCTTCATGACTCGAAAGTTTCATAAGAACACCCTGTTTTCACATTAACATTCTTTTAATTTCAAGTTATCAACTAATATTCAAAAATACCTTATTTCAGTAAATCTTTTTTGTTTAAACAAGAAAAAAATGCGAGTTCCTCGTTTCTTTAAACTTAACTTCTTGGTTTGGTTCTAGTTTTATGGCACAAGGGCTCTTTTGGACCATTATGCGCCAAACCAGACCAAGTGGCAAATTTATAGTAATAGCTAGCTATTCGTAATTTTTTTTCAAAACAACTTAGAATTAAATATTTATTGAGATGGTCCCAGTTTTTTTTTTAAATAAGAACTACTAACTATTTAGACCTCAGTTCATTAATTTTTATTTTATGACATTTTTATCCAACCTGAACAGGAACTTTTTTTCAAAACCCATATGCGTGTCGTACAATTCTACAAACTCGAGTATACCCGACTAAAATGGCTTTCCTCAGTTTAATTCTATGTTTAAAATAAATATACTATTACTTCCTTTAACATTGTTTTCTTTTTTAAAGATAGAAAAATTGAAAGCGTAACAGCAACTCTCCACGCTAATTGTTACCCCATAGTAACCGAAACCAGGAGTTTCAACAATTTCGATATGACTGTTAATTACTGAAAATTTATGATGACAGATATTTTAATTTTATTCTTATTAAGTTTCCATGAACATCTTCTTCAAGCTTACAAATACATAATGCCATAAAAAAATCTTCAGTAATTATTCCCATTTTAGCAACAATTCAAAAACCAAATAAATGGTAACTTTCCTTATAATACCAACTAGTCAGAATTATGGTCAGAATATAAAACGCCTTCAGCAGCAGAAAACAGATAGCTGCTTCTCCCTTGAATTATTCAAGAGTTTATGTCCTAAAAAAATTGACTTCCAAACTAAAAAAATTCCTGAAGGAAGGTTCGTCAGTGAAATTTAAGTAAACAATCCTTCCTCCCAATAATGGGAGAACGTTTCAAATAATCTTTTAATATGGGAGAAGCGTGTGGAAGCGGAATATACTTCTTTCACGACTTCGTGACAGCTATTAATAAAGTCAGGTCTGAGCGCGAAAAAAGACCAGCGTTCGATTCTTTTTCCCAACTTTCTTTTTTATGTTTTCAATTGCATTGTACGTAGCAACGATTCGTTTAAAAGACACAAGCCAGTTGATTCTGAACTCCAAAAGTAATTCACAAAGCCACCTTTTTGCTATTAGCCCAATACAGATACTGCTCTACATCCATTAAATGATATCGTCTCGAACTCGGATATGTTGCTTAAGCAATATCCCTCTACACAAAAAAAACTCGTTTTACAAATAGTTCGTTATTTCACGTCAATGTTAATGATTCTTCTCTAGAAGAAAAAATTTCTGGAGTTATACTCCCCGTTTTGCTTTCGTTTGCTTATCTTTCAATTGGATCGCAAACGTGAGGGTTCAATTTGAGATACTTACACGTGTTCTTGACTAAAATGCATTGAGATGAAGGTTAAGAGATCATTTGTTTCGTACTAAGAGCTGTATCCATATTCTGTTTAATACATAGATGAATAGATTATTTTATTTCATAATCATAGATTTTCTACCAAAATTTTAGTTAGTCGTCCTGTCTCGAAAGATTGGGAAAATGTAAATTTGGTAAAAGAGAAAAATCCTTTTAAATTCAATTACCATAAATAAAACTAAAGTCAATTGCAAATAGTTTTATAGATTACTAAATTACTTAAATATGTAGAAAACGTAGGTAACCACAGATCTCGTCATAGTATATGGCAGGCAATGGTTCCCAAATATTTGAGTGTTGGAGCTTCAGGGCCTTGTCAAAATTATCAAGGTTGATGAATATATTTTAAAAAAGTTGAAAAATTGCACGGAATTACTAATTTAATAAAGTTAGGAATTAATTAAAAAAGAAAACTGAAGCAAAACGTCGAAGGAAAAAATTAGATTAGATACTTTAAACTCCTTGATAGCATCATTTTTTTTTCGTAATCCCTGACAATTCAATGGTTTTCCAGGTTTATGGCAACCTTGGTTCAGCCAGAAACTTCCTTTCTGAAAATATCAAATGTTTTTATCAGTCTCAAAACAGGCAACTCCGGCCTAAGTGGGTAATATTAATAGATGAGAGAAAAGTTAAGTTTTCTACGGCTAAATAAATTTTAAGAAGCTGACCTCGTAAATGCGGACAGGAATTTAGAAAAACGCGAATTTATGAAGAAAAAATCAGCAAGCTCACGACAAAAGTAAGTTGTTTTCCCTGCATTGAAATATAGACTGACCGAGGATTTTTCTGCCCAACACGATTTTGCGTGTGCCCTCTCCATCAGTATCAATGGAAATCAGTTTTTCTTACTTTCCTTAGAAAAAGATCAAAATAACTTAACTTATTGCATCGAAACCTAAAAATGAAACCAAAACCAACAACACAAACCGAAACCTAAAATGCCAAACCGAAACCTAAACACTAAACTGAAACCTAAAATGCCAAACCGAAACCTAAAGCACAAAGAAAGAAACCAAGAAAACCAAATTTTACCATGAGCTAGAATTTTTTGGCCAAACTGAAACCTAAAATACCAAACCGAAACCTAAAATGCCAAACCGAAACCCAAAATGCCAAACCGAAACCTAAAGCACAAAGAAAGAAACCAAGAAAACCAAATTTTACCATGAGCTGGAATTGTTTGGCCAAACTGAAACCTAAAATACCTAACCGAAACCTAAAATGCCAAACCGAAACCTAAAATGCCAACCGAAACCTAAAATGCCAAAAAAAAAACCAAAATGCCAAACCGAAACCTAAAATGCCAAACCGAAACCCAAAATGCCTAACAGAAACCCAAAATACCAAACCGAAACCCAAAATGTCAAACCGAAACCTAAAATGCCAAACAGAAACCCAAAATGCCAAACCGAAACCTAAAATGCCAAACCGAAACCCAAAATGCCAAACAGAAACCCAAAATGCTAAACATAAACCTAAAATACAAATAAAGAAACCAAATTTAACCATGAGTTAGAATTCTTAAATTTTACATATAATTTCGGAATTTAGATCCAAATGGGGAAAATATGTTCCACTTTTTGGCACCAATTCCGCCTACCCTAATCCAAAATATTAGCATCTCAGTGGTTTAAAAATGTGGGTATTTTGAACAGTTAAAACTGTAAAAAGAAAAGCTAAGCGTTTTGAAAATTTCAGACTAGATCCCTTATTTCCAAAAGGGATATAAAAACCATTATCTTTTATAGTCGGCTGGTGGAGTGAAAGAAATTGTTAGAATGTTAGACAAACTGTCAATACCTTTTACCAAGTGACACCCTACAAGGCACAGTATGGGATTGAAAGTAAATTATTTCTTAGAAAAGAATGAAAAGACGATACACAATAAATATATAAGAAGAATGGATGGTGATTAGGCAGATAAATCATCAATTAAAATGCATAATAGAAAACAACTAACATGTTAAATGCTTTTATTTTGTAACAAATTTTACAAGTAACAACGCTATAGGTTAAACTTCCTGAATCACAAATCAAAAAGGAAATCAAAAATAACATTAGTTAGCTCTTTAAGAGCAAACTCTCCAAGTGATTGGTGATGCATTAAATCTCTAAAACTAAAACAAATTTATACTTCAAAGTGAGTACTTCAATTAGAAAAACTTTGTTATAAAAGTCTTGTATATCAAGTAACAATTTTGAATTTTTTCTTGTCGACTGAAACATCAACAATTTGGAGGCCCAGTTTTTACCCTGCTTACACATCTCTTCAACTGTCTTCAGATGTCTCCTCTTCAAAAACGTCACCGGTTTCAGCTTAAAATACAAAAGATGAATTAGGTTACAAACCGCGTAAAAAATGATAAATGCAGAGATTTTATTTCTTTTTCATCTATTAAAAAATTTAAGTAATAAAATCAGTTAAAAACAAGGAGTATAGGTAACCCATGACAGTTTCCTAAAACGTCCTCATTTATTTAAAGCATGAAAGTGTAAGTCAATCAAACTGGGTAATGCATCATAGAGCAAGATGTATTGTTTTAGTATATTAGAAGTACCATGATGCGACACATAAAATTTTCGTAGGCAAGTAAGAGCTTGTATACTTAGAGATTTCTGCTAATACTACATCGTCGTCAAAATTGGGTGCAGCTTGACATATCTCAAAATTTGGTAATTGCCCTCTGAAGATTAAAATCTTGGCCATTCTTTATGACTGAGGGATCGCACCCCCAATTTTGAAAAAAAAATCCCGTCTTTCCCATTAATTTTAAAGTTCTTATGGTCGAAAAACTAGTTATCCACAGCAATGTTTTGAACATATATTTTTAATAAATATAATTCTTTACAAGATCCAAAACTGAGACAAACATCAAAAGTATGTAAATTTTTCCGGTGTTCGGCATAACTTTTTTCAGTGTTTAAAAAAAATAAAGAAAATTTCCCTGATTATTCCCCGACTTTCTTGGTTAAATTTAAAAAAGGGGGATACTTGACGGAGTACCTAGTTCGCTAGACCTTCATACTCCAGCATAACTAGCCTCACTGGATGAGGCCATGAGCAGAGCTGTTACAGAACGTGTGACTGACGTGACGTGTGACTGACGTGACGTGTGAAATCAGTCAGTTGAGGCAAAGCCCCTTGTTTCCCCAAGATAACTTGGTCCTCATTTTGTCGACCCCGAAGGGATAAAAGGCTTTCGCAACCCGGGAACCGAACTCGGGCCTGTGGGGTGGCAGCGAGATGCAGTACCACTGGGGGCTTCGAATCAATTAAAATTCCCTGACCTGTGGGGTTTGAATGAGCAAAATGGCTGACTACTCACCCTTCTCGAGGTGGAACTCCTTGACGAGCTTCCTGAGCTGCTCGTCCTCCTGTCGCTCGGAGCCGGCGAGTGAGTAGACGACGCCGAAAGGCGGCGGTCGGCCCTCGGCGAACGCCTCCAGCCGCCTTCGGTGCAGCGCCAGTCCCCGCGACAGCCCCTCACGCTCCTCCCGCAGCGACGCCGCCCGCCGCTCCAGCGCCGCCACCGACGCCTTCAGCGCTCCTTCCGACGCCTCCAGCGCGTGGATGCGCGAGTACGCCACCTGCAACGAAGCACTCGCTCAAGGAGGGACCAAAGAAAGAAATAGCGAGGTGAAAATAGCACTTTTTTCAGGCCACAGATCGGTGTTATCGTTTAGCTTTTCTATTTTTTAGATAAACTTTTGATTAAAAAATCAGAAACTCGCAAGTTTGCGAACTTTTTCTTTATTGAGGTCTGAAAAAGTGTTATTTTCACATGCTAATATCTTCTCGAATATTTAATTCGAGCAATTTTTCATGCAATTTTTTGAATTTGAACAACTTCCACTAACATTAAAACTTTAGACAAAAACGTAGAACACTTTTTTGAGTAAGGAGTAATTTTCCAAAAGTTCTTCATTGGTAGGTTAAATTATTTAAAAAACATTGACTTCATAAAATATTACGTTGGAGGAGGGTGTGATGTGTGTTTCAGGGTAGAATCCATGGTGTGTTCTTACAGGGTTCCAGCCCCTCTGGAAGTTTTGGTAATTAGTTTTGTAAAGGTTTGCCCCAGAAAGTTTATGTTTCATAGCAAAAAGGCGGTCTGTCCCAAGTGTCTGGAAATAAGTTCAAACACTATTTTAGAGAGTCAAAATTACAAATTTTTCTGGGAGAACCCCCCCCCCATACCTCTCTTTTCGAACATGAGACGTTAGGTTGTAATACCCTGACATTTTAAAACTGAACACAAAGTTTAAATCATATTTTTAATCTAAAAAGCTACATTCACCAACTTATGTGTGGACCAGAGTTTGAAAATGATTTTTGTAACCATCCACTACTAAACAAAAGTTTAGTTACGGACATGGTGTTCAAATTTTTTCATTCAAATTTTATTTTTCATTTTAAAACTAAAAATTTTCAGTTTCAGAGACTTATTGAACCTCTGAAAAAATTTACAACCTCCACTCATCAGTGAAATGTCCCGATTTTTAAGTTGAAAAACCTGGTCACCTAAAATTTGAATAGTAAAAAAAAAAACGTTTATCGGCATTTGAAGCACAAAAAAAAATTATAATTTAAATAAATTAAAAGATAATTCTGTCGAAATAACGGAGAATATAATCGAACCAACTAAAAATTTCCCCTTCCCATGCGCGCCTCCAATGATGAGAAACAAAGAAGTCACCTGCAACTGTTCCATGAGTTCCATGTTCTGAGCTTTGAGGTACTTGTTGGCGGCGCGTAAATTTTTCAGCTCCTCGCTATCTTTCGAAGGAGAGTAGGTCATCTCTTCCACTAGCATATGATACTCCACTTCATAGGCATGTAACTGTCGGCTGATATCAAGGTTAAACACCTGCGGAGAGACCATACAAAACGGTTAGATAAAAACAAGCGCGAAAGCGTTCAGTTTCACTATGCATTCAAACGAGCCAAAAGGGTAGGGAGGAGAAATATGGAAATCCCAATGCTTTTTTAAAGCGGTTGGAAAGAGGATGATGCCAGTTCATATTATGATAATTTGCTGTTAGTCATTGAAAAACACGCATGAGTGAACTAAGTTTTAATACTATTACATAATATTTATTGTTCTCTTAATTGCACGACAACGTTAAATATTTTTTACGCAAAACTCGGTCTTCCAAGAGTAATTTAGCAGCCACTGTTCTTTTTTTCCAACTAATCGTTATATTTTTAATATGAATGAAGTAACAATTTAATGACTTATAAAACTTTTTTTGGGGTTTATTTTTATACTTAAAACGCATTTCTTTTAAATAATTTGGCAACATGGAAGACTTGGACCTCTTTGCGAGCAATCAAGTAAAGCCAGCAATTAGCAAACCATACTACATCCCATAAATATACAGCAAATAGTGAGATTCGACCATTATTTAATAACTATTTTTATTTCTTTTTAACTATTATTATAACTATTTTCTCATTTAACGTAAATAAACGCAATATACTTATAAAATAAATTCAGAATTAACAGTACAATTATTTTGGGGGCACTTTTAACGGAATACGGAAATAATTTAAATATTCAAAAAGCCATGAGTATTTGAAACTTATTCGGAAAAGCAAAGAATGTTTTAATCAGAAAACGTTCATACCGTTTATAAATATTTCATTTTAACGGATATTAAATCCAAATTTTACACAAAAAAACCAGTTAAATTTCACCATTTAATAGTTACTTTAAAAGCGATTCTGGTAAAAATTCAATTCAGGTTGAACTAAAAAAAATCTCAAGGGGTCATGTTTTGTAACTAAGAAAGAAAGGTTACCTGAGCAAAAATATTTTCCATGTGTAAACTATCAATGGATGGAAGAGCATTTTTCAGGTAGTTCAGAGCAGGTTCAAATCCATCACAACTCAAGATCATGTCCTTGTACTTCCCCAGCAAAATCAAAGATACTTTGAAGATAACATCCATGCCAAAGAGGAAGACGAGATCTGCAACGAGAAACATGGGTTAAACCCACAGATTTCCCTTATTACGATTCTCCATTCGACCTGAGAACATACTATTCAACTTTTCAAATACCCCATAAAAAATGTCGGTACAATTTTGGTCAGCGCATTTTCCCATATTTATGTTTATAATTTATATTATTTTACAACTGTATTAAATACATCTTTCATTCCTAATTATCGCAATTTCTATGATTAATAGTTCAATAAAAATATTCAAAATACCAATTTTTTTTTATCTACATTTTTAATACAATTACTTATACCTTTTACATGGTATATTTCATATTTCAGCAACTACCAAATTATTTGCAACGGGTTTACTACAAAATAAGAAAATTTTAAAATAAAAAAAATAAATAAGCAATAATTACCTTAAATAAATCATCTTAACTTAATAATGGGTCACATCGAAACAAAGAAATGATACTAAACAAACTATCGAAAAAATAGCTATATTATACTCAAAAAGGAAATGTGCATCTACTCACTTCACAAGGCGGATATGCAGATCATTTCCGTAAAACAAGTACATGTGATACAATGATACAATTGAAAAGCAAAGCTTTCCGAAACCTATAGGTATCAAACTTCATCGCCTTCTCAAATCGTTCTGCTGTCCGTCAGACTGAAGTTAACGATTCTGAAGGGGCGAATCAACTCTGCCTAAATTTTGGTGCTAACCTACATGAATATGAATGTATCCAGTTCCGTGGATCCCTACCCTCAAATAATAATAAAAAAGATTTATCAAAGAAATCCTGTCATATTGATCCAGACCTTCATTGTACGCAACAAATTCACTTTGTAGGAATACTGTAAACCAATACGGGTTGTCTCTGTAGTCTGTATTATAAATATAACAGAATTTCCTTGCACAAATTACAGGGGTATCTGGTAGTATAGCCGACAGGATTTCTTTATTAAATCAACAGGGGTTTTTTAGTAGTTTTTCTTTTGTTGAAATTAACTACCGTAAAACGGGGTGAATCGGAAAATCTTTTCAACTTTCAACGTAAAAATAATGAAAAAACGATGAAATTTGTTTTATAAAAATATCTGGTCTTGTTCCGTTCTTTAAATTTTGAGCAAAACGAAATGTTTTTTTTTTTTTTAAATTTAATCTCATTTTTATTAATTTTAATGGTGTTTCACCCCGTAGTAGGGGTAATCCTTATAACATGAATTAATCCACGGGCGAATTCACCAGGGGAATTAAAAGCAAAAACTCGATTCACCCCGTTTTACACAGTTCGAATGTATTGAAGGGGAGCTTACCAAAGAGCCTGGCCACGAAGCCCACCGAGAACTGCGACGCAAAGAGCGTCAGAAACCAGGGCGCTGCGTACAGAGTGGGTCCGATGTCGTACTTCTCCAGATGCTCGTACAGGTCCCGGTGATTGTCGTGGATGAGCCGGGAAAGCTGGTACATTTGCATCTGAAACCACACACCAGCCCTTAATCAAGCATTTCGAAGAGTTTCCCAATTTTGAGTGTTAGTAATAATTAATACTATTCGGAAAAAGTACAATGGAACAAAATGATAAACACTGGAATTCTATGTAGAAATCAGCCTACTAGTTTACCATTAGTTAGATTTCAATGCAATATTTTAAAATTTATTTAGTATTTTGAAGCAGTAAATTGTCGCAGTAAATTTTCTTTTGTTTTCTAATCTCTTTAATAAGTAGTGTAATAATCGTTAAGGTATAAGTTTAAGAACTTTTATTGTAATACGCTGACATTCTTAAGTTTTAGCTGTTATTTATAGCTAAATTTTGAATACCTATCAAATATTTTTTTCAGCGTTTAACAACAATTAAAAAAATTAGGTTAGTTCGGATAAATGAGTGATTATGATGGGTATTTTAAAGACGTTGTCAAATTATTTCCTTTTAAAGAAGGAAATGATGCAAGCTTTGCATTTTTTAAGTATCATTTTTCAATGTCCTGTCTACTGCAAGAATATCGTTCAGTTGAAGGTTTAATACACATTACAAAATTGTCCTTCAGTTTTCCTGTAATTGAAGGATGGATTTCATATTTAAAATTTCAATACTATTTAATTTCGAAGAGAACTGTTCAGTAAAATAAAAAAAAACATTCGTTAATACGTATAAGACTCTATAAGACTTTGCATGCAAATTCCAAATTTTCTACACTTTTAAAACGAAGAAAACGTGGATTAAAAGTTTCAGAACATTCAAGACACCATCACAACATATCACAATAAGATGATATAAAGTGTTTTATCTCACAACAGAACCAAAGTTTACGTAAATGTTTTTATTTTTGTGTAGAGCGCTTGCAGTGTAGTCAATGAGAAAATTACTCACCTGAAAAGCAACCATGTCATTTTTGTACTGTCTTCTAAGACCCAGGTCAAACATCAGGTACTTGAGCATAGAAAAGGCTTGTTTCTCAGGTAACTGGAATTAAAAGTTGCAATTAACCTCATGGAATTTCCAATTTGATTACTAACCACAATATCCTCAATTGAATGTAATCTCACAAAATTAAATCAATTTATTAAGATATTAGAACAATAAAATTGCCAATATATACCATCGTAAGCATAAGCTAAAGTGAATGGATAAAAGTCACATTGCTCACATTCATCGAAAAAAATATAAGAATATTCAAAAATATTTTACTGTTGAAAAAAGTTGATTACTTCCTTTTTCAAATTTATGAAATTTCAGCAAAAAAAATCTTAAAAACTCTTTTAATCGACTATTAAATTATATATTTCTGCTTAGTTCACAGTGCATAAGAGAAAAATAGAACGAGAGAGACAAATAAAATTATGATGAAACTGAGTCATTATGGCAGAATCAATGCATAAAAAAAAGGTTAAAACACTTAAATTAAAAAAACATACTTTGGCTTAGTTTACAGCACAAAGAATAAAAAAAGAAAGACAAGTAACTCAAATTAAATTTAAAAAAAAGTAAATAGACATCAATTTTGCCAAATTCAAGGGGCTATATCTGCCTATAGGGGGTCGTTATTTTCCCCTCTTTCCATTCATGTGTACAGCGATTTTTTTTTAGCATAAAAAGTCAATTTGCCATTTTTGGACTTATTCCCTTTCCCATACTGACGATTTAACTTTAGTCCAATATAGTTTGCATAGTTCTGGTGGACAGGCAGCATCCCGGACTGCGAGCAACGGAGTTTAAAGAGTTGATTCCCACGGTCATAAAAGGACGGCCTCACACGTGGATCGTCACGACACGCAGCGTTTTATGAACCTTTTACTCATGGAAGTGTCGTCCGCAAGATTTCATGCCGCCCGTTAAGATAGGCCTTTTTTTTTTTTGCTTCCAAGTCACCACTTCAAACTTTTTCCCCTTCGTATTTATGTGCGTCAGCACCTTGTCTCGTCTTTTACTCCAACCGTTCCTTCCTTCGGGAACGTATTTTTTTTTCGGGAGGCATATTGTTTGGCTGGTGTTTCTCGTACCGTAAACAGCCAGAAAAAAGGTTTTGGTTTACCTTTTCGATTGGCTGACTTTATGGAAGTCTACTGAGCGCAGTTCACACGCTGCCAACTTTTCGGGTAAACAATGCGTTCGTTCATTTAAAAGTCCGTTCTTTGCTTAATGGGCTGAGAGTTCGCACATAAATTCGATATTGAAGAAGCGCTTGCGGTGAACATGGATTACTATAATACTACGTGCTATAGTAGCGCTAACAACGTAACAAGTATCATTCAGAAAGCTATTTTTTTCTTCAACAGTTCAGATGAATTTTTATTTCATTTAAGTTTTTTCTTATGTGCCCCACTTCTTCGCCACACTCCTCAAAAATTACTCTTAATACCTCAATTAGGAACTCAAAACATGTAATACTGAAATTGTTTAAATCAGAGGTTTTCGAACTGTGGGTCGCGAGTCAATTTTTGGTGGGTTTCAGGATATTTTAATAATTTTTACGTACGTGATGTTGGCTTTACCAGATAGTAAAAAATGTGTCACTTTAATTTGGCGGTGATGCAAAATATTCATTGCATTCAAATAATATAAAGATTCAAAAAATTCATTTAAATCAGTGTTTCTAAGCGTAGCGGCGCACACCCTAGGGCCAATTAAAAATTTTGGGAATTTTCTTAAAAAATGTAACTGCAAATTTCCCTCAGATTACTAAAAATCGAGTTGAAACGCTATTTTTAAGAATCGAATTTCAAAACTCTTTCTGGGGGAGGACCACCACACTCCCCTTTTTATCGTGAGGGTCAGTGTTGCAGTTACATAAAACTTTGAAGCAGTGAGGTTCAAATCCTATCACTTTTAATTTTCCGCACAAAAAAACTCTAATGCTTTAACCTCTAAAAATGCTTGCATGTAATTATAGCAAGAAAATAATTCCAAGACCAAACCTAACTATGCCCAGTTGCGACCTGTGGGGGTGTGAAGGTTGGATGGACTTAAGACTTAGGGAGAACAATACATGAAAAAGGTTAAGAAACACTAATGATTTGAATTTTAAGTAAGTGTCTGAAAAAAATTTATTACCTTAATTAAAGATGAGGTGGGTCGCGTTAGAGGCAAGCCACACTACAGCCAAACTCAGCCGAAAGCAATAAAAAAGCGATAAAGATGGTTATCTCAGTTCTATTAGATACCCTGTCTTCGATAACCATCTTTATTGCGGTTTTAGTGCTGCCGCCACCAGCTCTGTTTGATGTGGCTACTCCCTTAGATTCTGTTTATAAAAAGTGGGTCGCAATGTTCAAAAACCCCTGGTTTAAATAATATATTTTATTTTCACATCCTTCTGGAATGGTACAGGATAGAGGAAATACAAATATTCACATTATTACAAAACTAAAAGCATTTAAATTTGTTTAATGATGTAAGTCACTATTCGTTTTTTGTCACTACTTAAACCGTAACATTTTTCATTATACAACATACAAGTTTGGATTGGTAAGTGCTTTTTGTGTTTCTCTTTTAAAATATCTAACCCATCAATAATATTGTAACCAGCAATTTTTACTAACCAAAACTCACATAGCATTTGCTTTTTGAAACGAAGATAACAAAACTACACAGAAAATAAAATTAGAGACATAATATTTCATGAACAAGAAAAGTCTAGTTTCGTCGGCGTTCCACTGATAAAAGGGTAAATTATTCACCTTTCGTTTAGTTTAAAGGTTTGTTGGTTCTTTATGGTACAAAGGGCCGGATCAGGCCATTATGCACCAAACAGGAACTTGAATCTTTCCAAAGCAAAAGAAATAATAGCATTGTTAAGTGTTTCGAACCAAATAAAGTAGTTGAAAAGCAGTAAGAGTAGATAAACCAAGTAACCTCTGCCATCCAATTGTCAAGTAGTTTATGCAATTTATTTCGCTCATGCGCCTATGCGAATCCATGTTAACAGAATTCCCTTTCAATGATAGTAAAAAAGTTAAAGGCAGACTTACATGTAGCAGCAATATTCCAGCGACAAAGCTAAGACCCTGGCAGTATCCCACTTCCTTGTCGAGCAACGAGTACGCCTTCAAAAGGTTGAAGAGGGACAGTTGGCCCGATCCTAGGTTTTGGGAGTAAAATGGGTGGCTAGGAAACGTACGACCTGCAAAAGAACCGAAATTAAGAACCAAGATAAATACATGATAGTAATGTAGAAACCCCACATGTTTACTTTTTTCGATACAAATTAGATTTTATCATTTTATTTACACTATATAAAAAGCTTACCTTTTTGGCATATTATAATATTTCTATTAAAATTTCGGTAGTTAAGTGGGTACGTTTCCGTCTTTCTCGAGCAAATCACTGTACCCATTGGAAAAGTCTGTATTTTGCTATAAGCGTTACTGTGTTATATCACGTTTAGAATTGGAATACTTTATGGGACTTTTTCAGTAGTTTAATTAACAAACGATATTATTATGGAAGTGTATTGGTATTGATAGATATTAAAATGTTTTAAGAGGAAGCTTGTTTGAACAGAACTTCTGGAGGAAAGTTTTTCCAGTTTTGATGCTCAGAACTCACCAACTTGTAACGGATAAGTATAGTTAAGTGCAAATTAGTTGTGGTTTAAAAATTTCATTTCCGAGAAAAATAGGATTAAAGTTAACTAATTTATGGAAATAGAGAGATAGATGAAAGTATGTATTTTATGCAATAAGGGAAGGAAGCGGCCAAGTTTTACAGCCATATTATATTCTTAGAATTATACACCTTTGTAAATAAACGTATGAGGGCAGTGTGTAAAAAATACAACCAATAGAGGTTACTTCATTCAGCATTTAATAAGATAATTTCATTTGGAAACTGCATTATACAGATATTTTCAAAAAAATACAAGCAGTCTATCAGTTGGAAAATCCAAATAAAGAGTCAATAAACTTCCAATCCAACCCGAAGACACATCGTCCATTGACCACTTCACTAAGAGCCTCTAAAGGACCTTGTTAAGATATTCCAAAAAGACTTCTCAGTTAACGCCAAAAGCATCCGCAAAAAAAACTAATTCCATTCCATATAACAATCGTCAACATGGAGAATCGTGCCGAGGAGTCGTGACGATAGAGCGTGGGAGGACCTCTACCAATTTCATTAGAATAGTTTCTAAACAATCACGACATAATCATAGGCCAAAAGAAGACTTTTGACATCGATTCCCTAGTGTTGGATGCTCCAAAGAGTTGCGGCATGGGTGACCGTTGCCTCAGGCCAGACCCTTGGGGGCGGGGTAAACAAAGATAATAAGTGAATCTATTCAATCAATGAGCTACAACGTGGTAAGACGAAACTTAACAGTTCTCTTTGCTTATTTAGTTTGCAAATCTTAGCTATTTAAATGTGATCTCTATTCATAAGCAGTTCAGAGAGCATTATTATAATAAGCGTGTTTCTCGTTTATAATACGCACGTTATGGTACATTATTTCTTGTGATAAGCTGCCCAGAGTTCATTTATGAAATAGCATAAAACTGCTAAAGTTAACCTGATTTATCTACATTAACCCTTTCAGTCCTAGACCGTCGATATTGCTATTGAATCCTATAGTAAATTTGGGGCGGCTTGGACTGAAAGGGTTAAATGCAATAGGGTGAACTATAATGGTCTTGAAGGGTGAAAAATATATTAATCAAAATCACCATCAAAAAGAAAGCAAAGGTGTTTTTCAAGAATTTATGCACAAGAAAACAAGAAATTTGTTTTTCCTAAATATCATTTCTAGAAGCGAGGTTAAATCGAAGAACGAGAATGAAGAGTTACAAAAGGATTAAATTATATAATGAGTACTAAATGTAGCGATTTTCTATTTAAGTAGGATACTTGCTACACAATACTCATTAAGATAAAATTAAATGCAAAACTAGGCTACATATGATACAAAATTAAAGATGCTGTGAAAAGATGTAGAACTAGCGAGGAGAAAAATCTCTAACTTATGGTATTGATGTATTTAGTACTTTTGAATTTAAAATACTGTTTATGCAATAAAAGTATTTAATGTATGATGCGTATTCTATCATGAATTTAAAACTTTTCAAAATCTAAAACTATCGATTTATACAACCTCTATGAAAGAAAACTCCATATAAAAATTTAAAGGGAGTCAAAACCAAGCTCAAGCAAAAATAGAAAACTCTAAAAAGTAATACTACAATGTCTAGTCAGGATGAAAATCTTAGGAGGGCCTGATAATATCCTTATTTAGGATCCCTACCTTTATTCTTGCCATTGATATGAAGTAACAGTTACCAAAAAAATGAAGACACTTATTTGCAATAAGCTTGGAAATATTAAAAAAGCAAGGGACTTAAAAGAACAAATTTCACTTCACTATATTAATAGAAGATGCTCAAAAGCCAGTGGTTCTCAAGCTTTCAGACACTCAACCCCCTTTTCAGATTGAATAGTTTGGCTACCCCTTCTGTTTAATAATGTTATTTTTTAATTCTACGATAGTTATAACTTTTTACTCGTAACAATCACGATTATAACCTATTAAGAGAAACATAATTACACATCCTTTAAGTAAGACAAGTAATAAAACCAGTGATTTCATAGGCACACTAGTTTTATTAGGTACACAGTTCCAATTTATTTATATTTATTTTTGTTTTACATGTCCGGTTGAGAACCCTTGTGCTTAAAATATCTTGCCCCTTGCCATTAAAATATCTTGCTACTCAAAAAACAAACAGCTTTCACGTCAAACAAGTCCGCATAAAAAAAAATCTTTAGCGGACACTGCACGGTTGCAAATCAAACCGTAAACAACCAAAACAACGGACACACAGCTCCGGCAAAGAAAACGGGCGAAAAGTCTCAAAAAACCAGCACCCCAATTGAGGTCGCTCTTTGTTGGCCACACAAAACATTGGCAGAGCTAATGATAGGAACACCGATGGCGCCCACCAAATTGTGGCCTAGCGATTGATTGGCAGTCACGCGCCACACGAAATTGAAAACGCGAGAAAAAAAAGCGCATCGGTTCGGGATGCAAAACGGAAGGATGAGTTTTCCTCGTTCTCCGCAACAAAAATTGGAAGGGTTGCACTGTCGTGACCGTTGCTGTAGGAAGGACCCCGGGCTTCGGGAGACGACTGTTCACCGAGAACAACGCAAAACTCGGATCTGTTATTTGCATTCAGGTAAAAGATATAAAAATAGTTCTCGTGTACAAATAGCTGTGGAAAAGGAGAACAAAACGCACTAAAAAGAAACACCCAGCAATGTAACAATTGCTGTACCTCAATGGAGATACTACTGGGCTGATGAAAAAAACGTGTTTTTATCGATAAAATTGATATTTAGGATTCTGAATATTTGTATAGCTGAAACAAGAAGTTAGGTTCTGGTTAGCTGTTATTTTCTTGGCTTGCGCATGAAGATTTCTTTTTTAAAAGTAATAAGGTAAATGCGAAAGAAACACTTAGGTATGAGGAAATAAAACGCTTTCACGAAGAATAACAATTAAGAACGTAATGTTATTCAATTCTAAGAAGACTCCTACTCCTACACTTGTGCGAATTACTGAAAGCGGACTGTTCCTTCCTATGAGAAAAAAACATATATCCAAGAGACTGAACAAAAAATTAAATATGGAGGAAATATTTCCCGATCACGAAATTTCCATCCCTTTTTTGACAATTATACAAAACTGACAACAGATATTTTCCATCTCTTATGAAACACTATGAGGGCGATATCCCATCCAAACCCTCTTGCATAAGTCGATATTTTTTCTGATGGAAACATCAACCGGCTTCCTCGTCGTCCGACAGCATACCTCACTCGAACACAGTTAGGAACAACAGAAAATCACGCAATAACCTTAATTGCAGACATTTAAGTGTTAATTAATTATAGAGCCAGCTCCGAATCACCCGATGGTAAATTAACGCGACAGGAGTCATGATTCAAATGTAAATCAATCACAGAGCTCCTCTAACTCTATAATTAGCGTTCTGACTCAGGAGGGCTCTTCTCAAACCACCCGTCACTTGGTGGATGAAAGAATTCAATTAACTTGGCAAGTTGAGATAGATTATAAGAAAGGGATTTCACGTTAATCAGTACACAACACAGCGGTCTTTGACCGCAAATTCAGAAGGCTGATGTCTCGAAGATGGTTTGCTCTTCAATTTGTCCATCCACACCGCACTAATGTTGAATCAATGAAATACACCATACCGAATACCATGGCCAAGAGATATTATTCCATACATATTCATTAATAAACTACTCGAGAGGATAAAAACAGGAAACACACTTATACCATATTGCAAGCATAAACCCATTATCCAATGAAAAAGATCAGAATGATGAAATCCTTATCAGTCATTATCACACAGATCTTAATTCGGTGATCAGTCAGCCCGAGCCCGATCGTGACTCCTGATATAGGGTATTAAAGCTGGATATTAAGAGATGGACGCGTGCGTTCAGGTTTTTTCCGACTTGATTGCAGTCATTCCACAGGGGGATGGCCCTTTTATTCATAAGATTCCTTAATGTCAATCACAAAGTCAAAAGATTAATGAATCGTGGTCTGTTATCAACTGTGTACAACATACCATTTTCATTAATCCGGCTTCCGAATACTTAGATAAACCAAGCTGAAGGATCTGGACATGCTTTTGCTCCACTCCCATAAACCCATAAAAACACAGAATTCCATTCTTGAATGGGACTACTTTAGTAGAATATTCACCCTTTAGATTACTATGAATATACGGCTATATAATTATTAGTCATACTGAATAAACAAAACAATTCGTTATCTACTAATTCCTTTCACTCTCTCACAGTTCTATCTATTACTTTCTTCTATTTGTGACTACTGATATCTAATCTATGTGTTTGCTTTTAATGAACCGGAGTGTTTCAAGATGTGGACAAAGAAAATTTATCAACTACAAACGTTGGTGTTGGTTTTGGTTTTGATCAAATAACAGCATTGCTTTTAAAAATTCAACTCCGAGAGTTAAGATAAATGACAGTGCTAAAAGAGTGTTTTTCAAACTTCTTTGAATGATTGTTCTTTTTTAGTACATACGTATTTTAACTGCGCAAAGATTAAATGTCGAGTGCTAAGTCGAGTAAAAAGTGTTAAACGTAAAGCATTTAATTTTGAATTTGTTTTCCAAAATCTAATATACACTACCCTACAATAATGGACCTATTTTATAAACATATTTGTATACGTGTTTTTGTAAGTAATAAAATAGGGAAGGGTAAAAATATTTTTGTGTTTACAAATGTTTTTTTAAACCCAAAAAATTAAAACACGATTATTTACCGCATTATAAATATTTTTTTGTGATTGAAAGTAAGCATTAAAACGAGCAGTATCTGCGAAAAATGAAGCGAAAACAGCATTTAGACAACTTAAATATGAATCTGGACACCCTGTATAGAAAAAATATCCCTAGAATAGAGGGAAACAAAAATACAAGAATTAGATCAAAATACTCAGTCCGTGTCTCGTCATCAGGGAGCTTGGGTATTAACAGAAGGGCGTTTATGTCCCAGAAGCACCAACACCCAGAAATGGAGCCAAAAGCAGGAACTTAGATAAGAATAAAAATCATACAGAAAGAAATATACCTATAGAGTCTGGCCGCCACGAGAAAAAATTTAACAGAAAAACAAAATTTTGAAAAGAAGAATAAAGCTAAATGATAGCCACAGATTTTGCACAAAACGTTTTCAGCGTTTATGAATTAACATCGACCCCAAAGTAGAGCGGAAAAATCCTTTTTCATAACAACCGCCACAATATTGTTACAACATCAAAAGTTTTTCTCGTGGCGGTCAGACTAGATACCTAACATTTTCCTAGAAAGGAGGGAGCGTTCAAGGATTCTATACCAAACAATTTTGAAAAGTTTAGCCAAAAGAGAAATGGAATTAAGATTTTTGAACAAATGAGACATAATTTTTAATTAAAACAAGATGCCACGAGGCATTATGAATATTAACTGTGTTAGGAGTATTACAGTAGCATTGACGTAGGCAGAAAAAATTTCATAGGGGATATTGGAATTTTGGGGGACACATCCCCAAATCCTCCCCCTCTGGCTTCGATTTTATACAGTAGCTAGAAGGAACGGCAATTACTTGCGCCCATATCCCCCATTGCAGACATGAAAGATTAATATTGGGTAAGAAATTTTTATGTGTGTGCTCTCCTTCCACAATCCAACCCTTAACATCTCCAAACCCGTGAGCATTTGGTAACAAAAACTAAACTACTCGCAAAACAGTATTGCGCAATTATTTAAGCTCGAGCGCTATGCTGGGGCAGAAAAATTACCATACTTGACCATCCTTTGGCGCTCACCCCACTTTAAAATTTTCCCAGAGGAGAATCCTCTTCAAAAAGCCAGTTTTACAAGGGCAACCATGAATTAGATCACCCATTGTTTACAAATGAGCCCGAAACCAAGATGCTCACGGAGAAAGCAGGATCAAGAGCAAGCAAGATGCATTGTTCAAGATATGTTACTGATGATCCGAGTGGGTTATGATACAGATTTTCTCCCGAGGCAGCCGGAAAATAAGGGTTTCTTCCACCTTCGTGTCTTGGAGGGGCCGAGAGGAATTGAATTCCAAAACAATTCGAATGCCCTCGGATGAGTAATGAGAAAAGGGATCATCCATAAAGTGCCTCGCTCTCAAAGAGATTTAGAAAGTGTGCTCAAATAAGGGTGTTTCGAAAGACCGTTTCACAGCGCCTTAACCCAGCGTTTGGTTCATCCCACAGCGCCAGTTCTGCTTACCAAAAGTGGCCCAATGGGCACTCTCATCCTAAGCTGAATTACCACGAAAGATACCATGCTAAATGCAATGAAATGGCTTACAGCGCGCCTAATGACAAAAGAGAAAGTTTAAATAAATTAATTAAAAACTAAAAGAGATAGAACAAAAACTTCAATTAGAAAAATGGGTTAATAATCCAGGAGGCATTGAAACCTGAAAGTTGCAAATCTTCGGACCTTGAAGAAAATCACAAATTTGGAACTTTCTCCGAATTTTTTTTTCATTTGTATTTATCGTTATTTAACTAAAAAAAATAATATAAACAGTATGTAATTGTAAATGAGAAGAAGGTCATTTTTCAAAGTTCAAAAAAATGCAAATTTCAGCCTTTAATATCACTTGGAATATTATATCTGGAAATTATATTTTTGAACTTTTTAATTTCGGCGCAGTAATTGAAAATTGAAAAAAAAATCGAAGTAAAAAAATTGAGATAGCTTAAAGCCATCTCAATTTTCAAAACTCCATGAAACGGACTTTGGAAATACCCTGTATGTATGGATGCAGTGAACACATTTAGAGTTTCACTAAAAATTAATAGAGAAAAATAACTTCTTGAAATATAACAAACCAATGGTTCTTCGAGAGCTCAACAAATCTCTACCGGATAATAAAACTAAAAAAGGAAGTCGAGCAAGTCAAACCTCGGTATTTGAGGGGAAATTTACAAAAAAGGAATAAAAATACTATTATTCCTAGGAAAATTGAGCCTATTTTACATATATGATATTCTATATTTTATATGATATTTCTCTTTAAAATTTTTCAACTCCCCAAGAGAGTTTAGAAAATACTTATTCATTTTATGAAAGCGGTACAGTATTATGTTAGTGAGAAGTATTAAAACCCTTAGGAATGAGACAAGAATCAAGAAATACTTTTTCACTATCTGAAATTGCCTGCTTCTTCATTTCATAATTTTGCAATTTATATAAATATCAGAGTAGACACCAGGAAGTGGTGGAAAAACTGATACATTGTAGAGGAAGACAAGAAACGTGATTAGCATTTTAAATAAGAGTTAAAGAGAACTTGTTACGGTTAAGAAAAAGCCAGTTAAACATGATTTTCAAATTATGAATTTTGATTAAATTTTATCAACTCTTATTTTCCTTTCGTTCATATAAAAGTTTATATTATTTTATCTTTGTTTGATAACTTTCGCAGTTGCTATCGCCAGAACATTTTAAAAAACCTAATAGCATTATCTCTATCTATAAGGGTGTGGTTAAAAGTTAGGGGATGGAAATATGAGAACTAGCATTTGTAGGCTTTTTTGGACTTTAAATTATTTAATTTTGATTTTATAAATTTAGTTAATAAAATTTTAACTGGTAATTGGAAAGATCTCTTTCAAGAAGTATGAATCCCTATAACTGCTTATTTCATTAACATCATTAATATTATACTCACCACCTATTACCAATAATAATGAAATCAACAAGGAGTAAATAAGAAAGTCCTCACAGAAAACAAAATGGATGGTTACTTGTTTGAAAATCAAAATTCGTAATGCAACACCGTCGGTATGCTAAATTTATTAGACTAATAAGTTTGTTAATATAAAGCGAACTTCATACAAAAATCCTTTAAAAAACATTAAGAGATGCAAAACTAATAAAAAATATAAATGGAATTTAAGAAAGTGAGAGTATCACTTTCCATTCTAAATAACTGACATCTTAAGGCACCTGGCATAAGGCATCTGACATAAAAACTGTTTATAATAATAAATAAAACCCTCACAGAAAGCATTGTACACTGCAATTTTATTAAAATTCCTTTCTTATAAATTTGGGCATTAAGAGAATTCGAAAAATCTTTAATTAAAAATTTTAGGTCTTTTTTGTAATACTTTTAAATAGACATTGCTGTTCGTGAATTTAGTATCAATTATGAACTAAATATTTACCTATTAAAGAAAGATGGCATAAAAAAACAAACTCCATCGAGTAAAACATATAACGTATGAGTTATCGAGGAGTAACACGGTCCTCGAATTAAATACAAATTTAAATAAACATATTTACAAATGGGCCAATTCATCATTTAATTATGATGAAATTCCCATAAAGAAATTCATGGACTATCCACAATCGCAAAGAACCTGAATAAAATTGTAATGTTGATTTTGAGGACTGAGAATTATCTGCAGCGGGAAATTGCGCTTTTATAAATTGGGAGTGAATTCCCGGGTTCGCTTGAAATTAAGACTTGCGTCGCTAGATGGCAGCACCTCATATTCTGTTCCCTTTCAGTTAGGTTTCGACTCACTATATTCGCCGAAAGGAGCAAAATCAAAATCGTCAGACCCAAAGTCAGCTGCCTATTGGCAAGTTGGGTCCCCTAACTTACATGGTGATCATATATAATTAGACAGATCATTTTAATGATCTATAAGCCAACACAAGAACAACTGGTCATAATAACCTGAAACTCCACATGAATTATGAAAGCGTAACATAAAAGAATAGTGCAATTATCATTAATAGATGTCGCTACGTACAGTTATGAAGGAATTTTGGTTGAAGGCTTTATTTTACTGTAACTTTAATTTAAAGCTACCCAGTAGACAGATAAAATTCATGAAATATTTTTTTTGAGAACTTAACCCACATGATAAAAATTTAGTATATATATTTGCAGCTTATGACTAAAGAATGATATAAATTTAAGTATAAAAATTAAATAGTTTTTTTTAAAACTTAAATTTTATTTAAAAGTTACAAGATTTTAAAATGTTCCATGAAAAAAATTTTACCCAATTACTAAAAAAAATTCTAACATGTAAGAAAAGTTTCTTGCATAAATGCAAGTTATATTAATTAGGCAAAATATGAAATTTATCATTTTAATTGAAAATTACCATTAAATTTTCGAAAATTTTATATCTTTGTAAATTTTTTGGAAAATTTGTAATAAAACATAACAATTTTTACAAGAATTAATAAACAACTGACTAAATACACAGGTCTGCAACGAAAAAACTGTTTGAATAATTTCAGCGATTTCCTATCTATTTTGGTGAGCTGATAACGAAAAAAGAATTGAAAAAATATCCTATTTGTCACAAATTCCAATATTATTTTCAAATTCGTCCATTTTTCATATTTTTTGTACATTCCCAACTCTCCTCTTTTAAAAATTAGGAGTTGTAAATAATGCACATAATAGTAAACTATCTCATCAGGACATTTTAGAGATGGAAATAAAATACCAGGGAAGATTTAATAGTATGTACTATAATGCCGAACTATTGTTTAATTATGCTTTGTTGAGCCATTCTTGTAGCTACTCACAAGGGTAAATAAAATATAACAAGAGGAGCCTCATAGGGAGAAAAAATTGGTTTTAGAACGTGTAAATGAGCTCATTTTAGTTACATAATGATTTTCATTAAGAATATATAAAAAAATAATTTTATAAACCTATTTTCATTAAAATTAAAGTAATGATTTATTTTAAAAAGTTACCCAAATTGTCATGAAACATGACATTGTAGGGCAAAACACAGAGATCATTTTTAAATTCAGTGCATCAAAAAATATTAAAAATAATGACCTTAATAATAAATTTGTATAAAAAATTTATATTTTTAAGTGTACTCTCCTTTTTAATGAAATATTGCACTACTTACTTAAATTGTTAAAAAATGTGGTGTCTTAAAAATCAAAAGAGGCCATTTTCGAATTTATATTAAAAAACATCAAAAAAATTTTTTCAGAGAGTTTAAAAATAATTACTTTAAATATACTTTCATATTTCTTGAACAATTGGCATTTTTAATTTAATTGTAAAGAAAGGTGATGTCCTATGTTAAAACGGTCGTCAGTTTTTGATTCCGCACATTAAAAATGATTCAATAATAAAATTTTGTATAATGAGTCCAGTTTCCAAATCTTTGAGGCAGTTCCCAATAAAAAATAAAAACCTGAATTGTCAGAAATGAGATGTCCCAGGACAAAATGGAGGTCATTTTGTCAGGTCAGATGGAATAACCCAAACAGCAAAACAAACAAAATTATTTCCATGGAACATTTTAAAATTTAGTTACTTTATTTCAAATTTTTAAATTTTAAAAAACTACTAATTTGTTTTAAACCAAAATTTATTGAGAGAGTAGTAAAATATAGTTAGTATTAAGATAAAAAATTACACATCAAGTTTTGAGCAAGTGCCTAAAAATATATGGCAAAACAATTTTGGGCATTTTTTTGAGGCAGTTTTTTCTTTTGGGCAATTTTGGGCAGCACAATACATAATTTAATGCAGTTCTCAAAATACCAATAGATGGCATTGTTTTGAAGTGCAGAGTAATTCCATTAAAATTCCCACTTGGGCTGTTTTGCCTGAGCGTCATTAAAACTATAAGATTCATACTTGAAGTATTTTGCCATACAAAAGATTAAATGAGGCAGTTTTCGGCCCTAGTATGTAAAAGATGATTGTTTAAATGGAACGACGCCATCTATGGATTATTTCCAAAAAAATTTTGAGTCAGAAATATTTATTTCTATTTTGAGTGATGTTGCACAGAGAATAGAGCTAATAGCCAAGGTCAAGGATTTTTAGGAAAATAGGACAATAACTGGTTCAAAAAAAGGAATTTATAGATACTTTTTTAAATTAAATTAAAAATCAAACAGCAATTTCCATTTTTATATTTAGTGAGCTGTTTTATGTGTATATTAGGGCACCTTTTTATCTAATTTTACTAGAAATGGCTTGATTGCTCTAAAAAAGTTATTTACCATTAAAAACTAAATTCACTTTTACCATGATTGTAGATATTGATACTAATCAATAGAAACCAGAAAATTAGGTAGAATAATAGGGTAATAAAAAGGTAGAAATCAAGCACTTTTATGGGTGATCCAATTCACACTGCATCAGTAACTGGTACACAATCATTTTACTAAAATGTTGTGGTAAAATTGTACCAAGATTTACTAAAAACTATTTAAATAGAAGGCTTTGAAAGAACTGGGAGCTCTCAGGAGACATACTTACAGACCAAAATAACACAAACATACGCTACAAGATACTTTACTTGGAAGTTGTTTCAAAAAATACAAGGTAATTAAAACAATTTTTGGTTGTTTTTAAATCAAGTACTAAAGCTAAAGGTACAAATTCCATGTTTCAATTATTTAAATTCTATAAGTTCTAGATCCAATACTATTTTAGCTTTTTAGATTATAAGCCAAAAATTTAAAAAATACCAAACGTTTTTTCTCTAGGTTCAATTTTATTAACCATTTCCGTAAATAACACTAAGCTGTTTTGAATGGTATTTATAATATTGCATTTGTTTTGATGCTTCAATTTTTTTCACTCTTTCACCCAAATTTTACTGCAAAATTGGCCCAATATTCAACATCAGCACTAAAATTTAACCTGTAGACATGTATTGCATGCCTATATCACAAAATATATATTTTTTTTTTCAATATAAGTTTTTAAGATTTTTTGTCTTTTTAAAAATTATCCTTTTTTAGGTAATTTTATAACAATTACTGTTAAAATATTATCTGTTTTAACTTAATTGAGAGATTTTACCTGTATTTTTAATGTGTTTTCCTTTTATTAAATTAATTAATTAACTAATGATTCAACCATCAACTGTGATTTTTCCTGTTATATAATTATATAACTATGATATCCATGGAAATATAACTTTTTCAAATGCCCCAAATGTTTAACAAAAATTGACAATCTAAACTTCTTATAGTCTGATTTTCATTATTTAGGTCAATTCTAAGAGAAAACTGCTGGAATTACTTTATTTGAAATTATATTGTGGTTTTGAGCAGTGTTTTAATTTTTTCCAATTATCTAATTTTTGAAGAAAAAAAATTACTTGATATTTTAATTTTTTTCAATTTAAATGAAATAGTTTTATTCAGCACTAAATAATTACTTTTAAACATGCATCATTGACTTGATCACAATTATTTGATTTTTCAAAATTTTTTGCCAGCCCTTAATTTTTTTTATAAATTAAATTTTTTGCTGACCGATTTTGTCTTATTTTTAGTATGTTTATTATTGAGGTCATTTCCAAGTGAAAATCGTTGAAAAACTTTTTGTTGCAATTTTTCAGGTTTAGTCACAGATGGCCTGGACTAAATGGTTAAAATTTTTTAAATATTTGTACCTGCAAGGTATTGCCAAATGGATACCAATGAGCTTGGCCCAGTGTTTAAATTAACTATGAAATCAAATTAAACCAAGTGCTCCAAAAATGTAAATATACAATTCATCTTTAAGTATCTATTTCTTCAATAGCAAAAATAATTATTTTGATGAATTCTGTTCCATTATTTTGGCCTTTCTATTTTTCTGCTTCTATGATGAATAACGCAATCATTTCTCAAAATAGAACCTCTCTCGCTATTTACTGGCAATTTTAAGAGCTGATTATATAAATCGAGATATTTATAATATTTTCTGCATAGTGTTTCCATTTGAAACCATCTATTGGAGCTGGTAATGGAGAAAAAATAAGTCTCACTCTCCCCTAGGTTTCTTCTCTTGCATCAGTAATAAGTAATCAGATGCATGTACCTCATAGCTATAATATTTGCAACTATGCAGGAATTCAATGACCTTTATAGCTATGTTCTAATGGTAATCTGATTTTTACTTCTCTGCACTTTTGTATTTCCCTACATATATTACAGCAACTGCTTCTTAATGCAATGCCACAGTATGTTGATGAAGTATACCTTACATGGAGGGAAGCATTTAGGAATGTATAACATGTGCAATAGGGTGTCCCAAAAAAAACGCGACTTTTGAAATGTTTAACTCTCACCCCCCAAAAATAGTCTTTATGTGAATATAAGACACTGTGAATTTTTCTAGAATTTTCGAAAAATATTTAGAGGTCCCCCAAGGTCATTAAATTTTCAAAAAATGGCCAAAAAAGGGTAAAATTTAATATTTTTTCTAATTTTTTTAAAATAACCCTTAATGTTCAAATGGCATTATTTTCATTCATTAGAGCTATTTATATTGTTTTAAACCAATTCGGTATTAATTATCTTGGTAGGAAGTAATACGCGTTATTATTAAAATCAAGAAACGTGCGATATTTTTACCTTATGTATTAATCTATGCGACAAAAAATGGGTCAAAATGCCACAGAAACTTTAAAAGCAGATTCTTATGTAAAATGACCCCCTGAATCTGAATCCGGCAACCCGTTTTTCTCCATCAGCCTCAGATTTTCGGGGAACAGCCCCTCCCCCTTTTTACGTTTTTCGATGACTTTATAACTTTGAACTCTATTTCCAGGGTCAAAAAGCATTGTTTTAGTCTTCAAATTGCCCCCCAGGAGACAAGAAAGGTTCAAACTAATAAAATATGAAAATTTGTAACAAATGGATAGGTTTAAGGGGTAATTAATCCCCTAAAAACGCAAAAAAATTGCCAAAGATAGCAGGATTTGTTATACCGTATTTATTTCACTTATTTTTGAAGCAATTAATTTTTAAGGGGCCCTAACCGTTCCCCCAAAACCCAAATTTAATAATGATAGGCAGCAATGATTTTTAGGAAAAGCGGTTGAGGAGTTATTACCCCCGAAGCACCCGCGGAAGGGTTCGGAACGCTCTGGCGCATGCGCGCTCAAGAAACATGGAATACCTCCATAAAACCGGCTAGTTACTAACGAACCAATGAATTTCTACTTAGGAAAGTCTTATAATATACGAAAAATGTTCTTTTTAAAATTTTCAAAGCATTAATATAATTTCTTGAGCACGCGTGCGCCAGCGCGATTCAGAGAGTCTTTCGAACCCTTCCGCGGGTGCTTCGGGGGCGATAACTCCTCAACCGCTTTTCCTAAAAATCATTGCTGCATATCATTATTAAATTTGGGTTTTTGGGGAACGGTTAGGACCCTTTAAAAATGAATTACTTCAAAAATAAGTTAAATAAATACGTTATAACAAATCCTACCATTTTTAGCGATTTTTTTGCGTCTTTAGGGGGTTAATTACCCCTTAAACCTATCTATTTGATACAAATTTTCATATTTTATTAATTTGAACCTTTCTTGTCTCCTTGGGGGCAATTTGAAGACTAAAGCAATGCTTTTTGACCCTGAAAATCGAGTTCAAAGTTATAAATTCGTCGAAAAACGTAAAAAGGGGGAGGGGCTGTTCCCCGAAAATCTGAGGCTGATGGAGAAAAACGGTGGCCGGATTCGGATTCAGGGGATCATTTTACATAGGTATCTGCTTTCAAAGTTTCTGTGGTATTTTGACCCAGTTTTTTGTCGCATAGTGTTACATAAGATAAAAGTATCGAAAAATATCGCACGTTTCTTGATTTTAATAATAATGCGTATTACTTCCTACCCAGATAATTAATACCGAATCGGTTTAAAACAATATAAATAGCTCTAATAAATAAAAATAATGCCATTTGAACATTAATGGTTTTTTAAAAAAATTAGAAAAAATTTTAAATTTTACCCTTTTTTTGGCCATTTTTTGAAAATTCAATGACCTTGGGGGACCTCTAAATATTTTTCAAAAATTCTAAAAAAATTCACAGTGTCTTATATTCACATAAAGAACATTTTTGGGGGGTGAGAGTTAAACATTTCAAAAGTCGCGTTTTTTTGGGACACCCTAATGTGCAATACATAAACCCGCATGCCAGTATTTTCGGGGATGGCAAAATTGCATGAAGTTGAAGATATCCAAACAACACATTTCGCTCACTCCTTTCAAGAACGTCATATCTCAAAAAAAAACTGATTTTTCAGGAGAGTGATTTCAAAGTTTAAAAGTAGATTGAAATGCATTGAAAATAAATGTTAAACATCCGAACGATTTTTTTTGTATGCAACATAAAGATATGACAATTTGGCAGGGTTATACAACTCTTTCAGGGCTTTCTGAAAACAATCATAACTAAAAATCACTGATTTTTGAGATATGACGTTCTTGAAAGGAGTGAGCGATTTGCAAAAATAATTCATTTTATGATTTTTATTCCATAAATTTTGCTCTTGTTGTCATGTTAAGAGAAACTACATCCTTTTTTTTCTAGAAGAAAAATCTTATGTGATTACATTTTAAAAGTTCAAGTCATTGTGATAGTTGAAGCAACCTATCTTATAAATTTTCTTTAGATGGAGGGGATTGTTTATTCAAATAGATTTGGTTGGTTGGTTGGTTGGAATTTTGTGGCGCATGACCCAAGACTGAGTATAGTGCGTCACAGATAGATTTGGAAAAACAGAGAATTTTAGCCAGCATTTCTACTAATTTTGAAGAAAATATGACTTTTTGGATCCAAAATCACTAAATGCATGTTTTACAATTTTCCCAGAATTACTTTATTTAAAAAACTTTATTTTACTTTGAATGTACCAGATTTAAAGGCATTGTTATTTGTTACTGCTGAGAAAAAAATTTTAGCTTACCAATATCTATCAAAATGGCATGCTGATGAGAGGTTAACTGCTTCAACAACTCTTCATATGAAACACCATTAGATTCCTGAACATGGTCAGATCTATTCCACAGCCTATGATTGTTCTCAGTCAAGTACTGCCAAATTTCACCTCTCTTGTGACGGGGTACACCTGTAACACATTACATCAATTTAAAATCATAGTTAAACAATTAACATTTTTGACAAGTTTGAAACATTGAGCAAGTAAAAAAAAAATAAGGAAAACACATGTATTGACTCTTATATTGGGTACTTTATGCTGATTGTGTGCTATGCCATCTATTTTGGCACAGGCTTACAAATTACACAAAAAAATATAATAAAAAAGACAGTTGAGAAATTTTAATTAAAAGCATATTTTCTTATAATTAATAAGTTTAAAAAGGGTATTTTTTTTTTTAAATTGGAGTGTTAGAATTGACTAGGTAGTAAGTGAACAAGTAGATTGAAATTTGTCTCCATAATATAATTTCCTCTGACAATATTCTTTTAAGTTTAGGTACAGTTATATAACTTGGGTCATGCTGTTTCACATTGTTTTTACTATCAATTAAATTGTATTTTTAAATCAGTTGGTTGGGTATTCTAGGAAATATTTCTAATCCTTGAGTGTTCAAAATTGTTTAGTGATTTTTAGCAGGATAGATAATGGAATTGTACCAAAGTTTATTTGCTGCAAAAAGGTTTTATCTTGAAAAACCCTTAAAACTCTTAATTTTTCATTATTTTAGAAGGGTTTTTAAACTAATGGAAGTGTTTTAGTATTAAAAACCCATGGTGCAGGGAGGGTATTAGTTGAAGTTAGGGTGTACTATACATAATTTATTATTTTAAACTCCTGCCATTTCCTTACCATTTTTAACCATTTCTGTTAATTTGACCATATCAACTGAACCTTCTTCACTTTGTTTAGGAGCAGCTAATAATTTATCCCATTCAAGAGCAGCCACTTTGATACATGGAGTAACATCTTCATAGTTCAACTTCAGTCGTTTATGGCATATGGCATCTTGATTTACTAAAACAAATGAATTTATCAGATACAAAATGTTAAATAATTTTAATGTATTTGTAAATAAAGAAGAATATGATTTTTAAAATGTAACTAAAATAGAAAGTATAAACCCCAGAGAGATTATTTGATCCAGTGGACTATCACTGATCAGTTCACACTCCCCTATGTTAGGTGCCCCAGAAAGACATAAATGAGTTCCTGTATAAAAGCACAGAATGAGAAATATATTCAAAATCCTGTTAAATACCACCACATTGAAAGAAGGTAAGAGGAAACCATGGGATAAATTCCATGCTATCAGTTTAACATAGTTGAATACCTCTATTTTGTATCCAAAAATAACAAGAAAAGTTTTCTAAAGACCCTTTGGTTAAAAATAACTTTATTTAAAAAAAAATGTTGGACAGTATTTAGCAGATGTGTTTTCAGTCACCCAAAAAAGGTACCTAGCCTATAAAGATAACAAATTGCCATCATTATGTACTGAGAACCTTTGAACCTTTTACAATCAATGGTTTTCATAAATTATATTAGTACTAGTAATTTAATACGTTAAAACTGAAAGTATTTTATTTTCAAAGGACAATACCTATATTTGTTCAAGAAAATTTACTTTGAATTCTTAATACCCATTAAATATGTTTTTGTTTGGGTTTGGGATTGTGGTCACTAGATGGCAGCCTGAATGGTAAGGTATCTTTTAGAATCAAATGTAAGAAAAAATTTTACATCTAACTTTTTCCTTTAGCTGTTGTAAGAATGCGTGCGAAATCAAATAAAAAATTATAAAGATGGCAAATTTTGACACTCTTCACTGATCTAAAAAACATTTTTTTAAATAAAAAAATTAAATGTATTGGCTGAATATTAGAGTAGTAACACAGCTAAAAATAATTAATGGACTAATAATGCCAAGATCCCTCATTTTTGGAGATAAATTAAATATAGCAATATATTTTAAACCATTTCATATTACTTCATGTGAGTGAAAGACTAATTTGCTAGAAAAAACTTACAAACAAAACAGAGCAAAACGGGTATTTTGTTCTCATCATTTTTCAATACTTATTCTTGTTCTTTTCAGACTATTTTTGAGACTATAGATTATTTCAAGATTGTGTTCATTTTTTAATGTTATTTAATTAAAAATTTGAATTTTCAACATGTTTTCTCAAAAGTTGTTAAAAATCAATCAAAGTACCCATAGTATACAAAAAAATATCACTTTTGCTTAATTTTAAAGAAAAATTTAGATCACAGTGTAGAGAGAACTGTTCTTATACACATTTTGATTTTTGGTTACTTAACTATGAAGGACATGCCTGCCTAGCCTCTGTTCCACTGGAGAGACTATGAACTATAACCACCTGACAGTTTATGCTTCTTTGGCCAACACAGTTTTATAAAATGTTTTACCTCTTGACAACTATGGAAGATGTCAATATGATCTACTCCTTGATATAATTTTTTAAAAGCACAAATCTTTTATTTAATACTATATCTGGTTTTCAAACAGAGCACCCTATCTGATGTCATCAGTTTTATGTGTTTTTAAACACATACTAGTATATTTATCCCACAGAGAAATTTGAAATTGCCAGCACAACATATACAGGGTTATCAAAAAACACTTGGCGTTGTAATGCAGTTTATTTCATGCTTTAATTTATATTTGATCTCATTTAAAAAAAAATCACAAAATCAAACTGGAGAAGCTTGTAAAATTTTTACAGAGCCTCTTTTTCAAGTAATAGAGAGAGAAGTTAAATAATCAACTGGAAATATATCGAGATATATCCACAAACATTGCAGATTATAAGTTTTTGAAATTTTTCTATGATTTTATAACAATATTGCCCATAGTTTTCTATTTAAACTTTCTGTTCTACCTTTTAATTAATTGTTTCACTGTTATCAGCACTGTAAGCAGTCTCAATAATAGATTCATCAACTTCATTTACACAATAGGTACACATTACTTCCTCAACTATATAACATTGTTTGGAACTTAAAGTTCTGAAGCAGTTTCCTGATTATTTTGTGTATGTACAGGTAGAGGGTAAAGTGTTAAATTTATTTTTAGGTAACAAATAAAGTTAAAAATATTAATGCTACTAATTAAATATTTTTTAAGAAGAGAAACATAATAGAACTAAAATAACACTTATTTACCTTCTAGAAATAACAGACATTACAAAGAATTCTAAAAAAATTGAAAATATACAATGAATGTTACCTTGTAGCTTCTTATTCTCTTTCTCCATCCGAATGAGTATTATTTGTTCATTTATTACTTTTTTCCATAGTGCTCTATAATCTAAGGGGGATTTTCTAGTATCTTTAAGAAATACAGGTGCATCTACTTCATCAGACTCCGAGTAAGAAGTGCCATGGGACATGCCTAAATATCAAACAAATTCTAATGTAAAGGTATGAAAATGTATGAAGGTATTGTCGGAAAACTAACCTGATAAAAAGGTAATTCTATCTCACATTATACATTCTTGTTAAATTATATAAATTATGATTTTTTAGAAACTTCTCAGGGTTTTTTAAATTTTAAAAAGATTTACCACTGATATAGAGTGAATCTTGAAGCTACAGCTATTTCTTTTAAAATTGAAACTTTTCATAATTAGATTTTAGTTTTTCCTGAACCAATCAGATAGCATTTTTCTAAAAAGGAAACCAAAAAAAAATTCATTATATAAGGGTGCTGTAGCAGAAAATAACCTAAATAGTTATAACTAATAACCTATTATAATTTTAGAATCAATGTCAAGTAGGATCACTTTACTTTACTTTAGTACTTTATTTGTATTGCAAAACTAAAGGCATAAAACAAAGAATCGAGAAAGCATACAACCATCGACATGTTTTAATTCTCCACTGTATCTGTTAAGTTACTTTTATACAGCTGTGCATTGGATGTATTTAAATTTTATTTTAAAAAGTTTAATAATTATTTAACATCTTTGAAAGAATTAAGAATTTTTAATAAAGGGTGCAAGAAATAAAGTGCAAGAACCATGCAGGTGCAGATTTATTGTTGGTTAACTTTAAAAAATATACAGTATCAGGCGCGTAGCCAGAGGGGGGGATTTGGGGATATATCCCCCCCCCCCGAAACTTGGAAATTTTCTTTTTTTTACCATAGAAAACCACTTAAAATACCCCATATCCCCCCCAAATATCAGTATCCCCCTCCGAAATTTTTTTTCTGGCTACGCCACTGTACAGTATTAAAGATATGTTGCAAAATACAGCTGCCTTAAAATATAATGCCCTCTTGATTGTCCTGTGTCTCACAGCAGTAAAATCTTTTCAAAAAAATAACCAAAAGATGGAGAGACCTTGCAGACCATGAATTTTTTACATCAAAGTTACAGTTGATTCAGACAAATGGAACAACTGAATATATGAGAACTAAGGAAAAACAATCTTGAAAATCATTATTTGTGCTTCATCAAAAGGATATCAAAATTTTTTGATAGAAATGGTGATGAATATGTTTTTTCTTCTTAAATTTCTATAATTAATTTGCTATGTTATGTTAAAAAAAACATTCCAGAATCTTAAAATAATTATGAAAAACATTAATGGAATTCAAAGGTTTAAACCTTATATTCTAATTGGCAGGACCAGCTTCAAGTCAATTTGATTGATTTAACTTCCAAGTAGAACATCCTATAATCTAACCCACCTTTTAACCCTAGTACCATCTGCAGGAATGCTTGTAAATTTATACTTTTAAAATTTTGTGTAAAAAAATCCTTAGTCCTAGTAGATCCCAGTAAACCACAGATATTTTATCTTTGAGTGTATTTTTATTAATTTTTGAAGTTGTTCAGTCAGATTTGGGACATTAAGTATTTGCTCTCATTTGGCTCAAACTGGAACAGCCTGAAGTCTGACCAATTACTTTTCCTTAACAAAACATACACAGTAACCCTAATATCATGCCTACAGCAGAACAACTTTTAAATCATAGCTAAAACTGTGCTTTAGTGAACTTGCACTGATTCTGAGGTTACACGATTTTTTAACCAATAAGAGTTTCCCATTTTTAAAATAAAATAAAAGTAACATCCTTATTTGAAAGATAAAAATGAAAATATCTTAAAAAAGCAATAAAAATTAAAAGACTGGTGAAATATGTCAGTGTTCAAAAATAAAAAATCATTTTGTGTTAAATTTTTATTTAAAATTATATATTAAAGAATATTTACCATTCTTGGCATCACTCACAGGAGATTGAACCCTGTGAAATATTGCCTGCCTCCAAGATCCTTTTAATTCAGAGTGAACAGGAGAAGATGTTTTTCTTGAGTCATTTCCTTTTGATCTAATAATGTACAAAATTCATAATTATATATCAGACTACTTCAACACTGTTTCAGACAAAAACCTTTTATATAAGCTTTGTTACAAACATATTTAACAAACCTAATATTACTTAAATTGGAAAATTCATATTATTAGTAAACATTATAATTTAAGGATCATATTGATTAAGTATGTAGGAACATACTCATTTAATGGTTTGAATAACATCCTATGAGAAGACTCTTTGGAAGTCAGGTGTTTTTCACGAGTTGAACTGAACGTAGAACTACGTGGACGGCTACTAACAGGAGATGTTTGTTCATTTTGAAGTCGGCTATCATAACTTCCTTCCCTAACAGAACGTGCATCATAATCTTTCCCAGATTTCTTGTCTTCCTAAAATGGCATTATTTAGATTTGAATTACAAATAATAGAGCAGTTTTACAATTTATGTTTCTTAAAGAAATTTTGTGAACAAAATATCTATTAATACTTACAAAAAAGTACTTGATTGATGATTCTCTACCATCCTCTCTATTAGTCAACTAAAATTAATAATTAATAAATCAGACTAATAAACTTAAAATACCATACCCTTTAAAACTACCAACACAACATGCCTCAATTGAAAAATCAATGCTTACTATTCAGTAAAGAACTATAATAACTACACACTTAAAATAGCTTAGTTTAATATCATAACTATTTTTAATTTATTTTCAACTGATAAAATATATTACAAGCTGGTAATTCTTTGGGTATAAAACTTTCATTCAAGTTCACTGTGAGTTGCTGACTGAAAAATAATAAATTTCATAAAACTTAACTCAATCTTTTTGGTCTCTTATGTGTTTTCAAGATCTTTATTAAAATAAATGTGGACTATTTGTTTCATTGTTTTGAAATAAATATATTTTAATAACAGTCTATGTATAAAATCATTCACTAAGATTTCCTGAGTGTAAGTATAAATAACATACACTCAAAAGTAAGCATTAAAATTTTATATATTTAAGACTTTATTACAAGAACACATTGCATATATTTATGTAATCATAGGTTATTAAAATCTAGACAAAAGCAATCTCATAAAAACTTACTTTTCTGAAAGATTCAAGTGAACTGGTAAAAGATTTCCTGGCCTTCTCTTTGAATGCCAGTAATTTTGATATATCTTTATCAGATGGCTAAACACAATAAAAACAAGTTGCATAACATTGAATAAAAAATACTAAAGCAGAATTTATGTTGTTACATAATTTCATAAAGAATATAATAGACTGAATATACATATGAACACTAAAATGTTCATTGTTTCGTTTATTTTTTAAACTTTTAGAGTGATTACAATAAATAATTGTATTTCTTTGTTTGGGTACACTTTTATTAAAATAATAACATCACTATTGATCTTTGAATTCAACATTTTAAAAATTAGAACTAATTCAAACATAGAACCTTATATAATAATTATGTTGGTAAAGATATTAATTTAGTAAGTTAAAAAAACTTATCTCCTTCACTTACATTGCTTTTGTAATTATTAGTTGAATTAAAAGTGTGAGAGTGACTAAGCTGCTTTTGTTCAGCACACTCCCTCAGGAGCATCATAAGAACTTCATTTTGTTCTTGTACTGAGCTATTTGCACTATTCTGAAAATTAAAAGGGAAATAAGCCATAGCATAAAAAATATTCATCATGTTATTACTTACATTAGAGATGCACAAGTAGAAGTTAATTATAAAATATTGCTAAAAGAGGCATTACAAATTTTAGTACAGTTAAGTGCAAAAACTTCTCTCAGAGTGACACAACTGTAGTACATTTCCATAGAATTAAAGTTAAAGCTTTTTAAAGTTGTATTTTCAAATAAATTAAATTATATACACAATACTACTAAAGCAATATATTCATAACAAATGTTTTTTTCAACACATAAAATGCTTGTAAAAATTTATAACAAAATTAAGTTTATTCCTTATTATTATTACATTAAATGTACTGTACTTAGATTTCATGTTAAAAGTTAATTAGACGTTTTTGTACTTTATAATAAAGGAAAAAGGTGAAAGAAAGAAATCTAAGAAAATATAATGCCAATGAGCTATTGAAAAAATAAAACTAAACAGTACAAAGGAAAAGTGGGAGAATTAAGGAAACAACATTCAATAAATTCCCCTACAAACTTACTTGAAATTTAACAATTATTTCTTCTTTATCAGTGTCAGCTAAAGATCCAAGTCTCTTTAAAATAGTTAAATGGGCATCTTCTGGGGGTAAACCTAAAAATAAATTAAAATCAATAAAGAAATGGAAGGATTTGAAAATTTTAATGCAGAGTAAAAAGCAAAACTGCTATTCATGAGTTTAAAACAACAAACAACATTACTGAAACGCACTTGGCTATATTTCATTACATTTAACAAATCATTTGTGAGGTTTTATTTAGTTTTAAATGATGAGTAATAATACATAAGATCAACTTTAAGAAAAAAAACTTATTCCTATTTGGGATTAAATTTGAAGAATAATAAATATTAGATAATAATTAAACCTTTAGGACACAGTGGTGTAATTGCATCTTATCAAATTTTTAATACAGCAATAAATCCTTTATCTGGGAACACTTATCCACTTAAATCTAAAATCTTTGAGAAACAAAAATTGGCATTTTTCCTTAACCTTCACACAAACTAATTCTTTTAAGAGTATACTAGCCAGCAAATTGAGAGGAATGAAAATAATAACATTTGTATAATTCAATTTATCTAGGTGGATTCCTGAAATCTGAACTTACTTTATAAGCATAAGAATACCAAAACACCACAAAACACGTTTGACACATACCCAAGAAATCCCCGTACAGTTACATTAATTTTAAGATAAACCACTAGTTCATCATTAAAAAAGAAGTTAGCCTGATATCAAAAACAAAGATTTTGCAGGCAAATAAGTTTAATATAATACATTTTATCATAAATGTTTCTATAAATGATTCAATATATTTTAAGAAAAAAATCTAGTACACAAAAATAATTGGACAAAATTACAAAAAAAATTGTAGCCAAAAGTAATAAAATACACAGCCCCCACAAAAGCAATTTGATTACAGGCAATATAATTTTTAAGAAAAATACCTACCCTCTACTTCTGAGCACAGTTTATGAAACCAATGCATAGGACACATATCACAAATAAAAACTTTAGAAACATGGGAATTGTCAGATATTCTCTGATAGTTTTGATGTGCTTTACTAAAAGCAAGCTTAAGTGTTTGCATCATTTCATCAACCTGAAAATTAGGTATAACAAATTAAAAAATGCAAACATACCCATAAATAACATCATACAAATAAGGACCAGAAGTACATGACCAATATCTACACTTGTTTTGTCATATTTAACATTTAAAACTATTCTATTACACACAAGAGTAAAAATTAATGAGCATATCAAATGCAAATGATATGCAGTATTATTTAGTGAAGAAAAATTTTAATACACCACGGGGTTTATTTATAGTGAAACACATTTTCTTATTACATGCAACCAGTGGGTGTGTATGTAATTTCTTCACTCAATAATTAAAAAAGATTATGAAGTTTTGGAAAATAATGATGAAAATAGATTTTTAGGGAGTAACATATATGTGTGTTGGCTTAAGGAAGCAATATAATCTAGATATTAAGATCTACTAAAAAAATCATGTAAAGTTTAAACGAAGAATTTTCCAGTTTTAGAAGCATAAAATAAAGTCAAACTAACCACTTTTTCAGTTTGACACCTGAAAATATAACCAGAATAACATTCAGCACCAGATAAAGTTGTCTCTCTACATATAAAACCAAAGTGATCTAAATGTTTCACACCCTAGAAAAAAGAAGCAACCGTGTCCATAAAAACTTTACACAATACTAAATATTTGATTTTTCAAATAGTAAATACTTGTTAAGTATTAAAAATTCTTAAAATAGATAACAGATAATAATTCAATGAATTACAGTAATAGAATAATATCATGCATTTGAAAAAAAAATGCAATAATTCCTTAAAAATAAAAAAAGCATTGGATAGATGCCAACCTTTCTGGATTTTACAGAATTATTCAAAAATCCTAAGTTTTATTTGATATAACTAGTAAACTATACTAAGGAAACTGCAAAATATTGTGTTTTTAAAGTCTACAAAAGGAATTATTCATTCATCCTAATGAGTCAGGAGGCTCATATATTAAGTTGTTTAAATTATTTTCAGTGGAAAGTAAGTAAATTTTTTTAACGGGGGGATGCATGATATTTTAATATGAATCTTCAAGCTATTCTGATGATGAAAATAATATACAAAATTGAGCACAGCAGGGAAATTCACTTTGTTTGCATGTAAAATGCAAAAAAAAATAGCAATTCTTGGCAAAAGTTTAAAAACCTTCTTTTCTGAATTTGCCCTTTGCCGAATTTTTCACATAAACCTTGATAAAAAGAATGGGTGGTGAGCAAAATTCTGGGAAACATCAAAGAAACATTCCAAATTAGATAAAAAAATCAAAATTTCTTTGGGTCAAGGGATGAAAAATTTTAAGATTTTTCTTGTATTGATTATGAAAACTCACTACTTTGCTTATTTAAGAATATTTGCTGATGTAACATTTTTTGCTAATCATGGCTCCCCAAGTGCTCTCTTAAGATGCACTTTTCCCAAA
Organism: Tetragnatha montana; assembly: GCA_963680715.1. Classification (NCBI taxonomy): domain Eukaryota; kingdom Metazoa; phylum Arthropoda; class Arachnida; order Araneae; family Tetragnathidae; genus Tetragnatha; species Tetragnatha montana. The sequence goes on from OY796684.1 coordinate 38,488,569, forward strand.
ATTTGTTCCTTGAATTACAAGGGAGCCTTGACGATGCAAAATTTAGTGTCAAAGAAAACTGGGAGAATTCAAAAATTATCTGGGATACCAATCTATTTTTTCTCCATAACAAAAAGTTGGCTTCTTTGCAGTGTGTTCAAGCAATGCAACAAAACTAAGTATTAAACTGATTAATTACTTGAAACTCAAACTCTTAAACATACTTGCGAGCAATGTGCAATATCATTAAAAGTCTTGCTCATAAGCATTTGCTTCTTGTCAGTTCCAATTAAGCAGATTTCCATACGACCAATTAGAAAAAGCATTGTCCTATTACTTTGACAGTTTTCAGCAGGAGATGGACTAGTATAAGCACGAGGTCTTCGCCCCTCTAAAAACCCTGCAGCTTCATTTTTATGATAAGTAGGAAGGGATGTCTGTTTAGCTCTTGGAATATCACCACTGCAGGAGCGAACACGATCTCGTAGCATGACACCAGGGTCGCTGTCTCTGAGATCTCTAACAATATCAGCACAGCCTGGTGAGTCTAAACTTTGAGTATGGGTAATAAGTGAGGACGGAGGCATTAAGTTATTCTGGAACTCAGAGTTTTTCACTTCCTTTGTTGGTTTGGAAGCAGAAAAGTCCATGCTTTGACTATGAGAAACAAATGGCTGAGAAAGAGTAGAAAACTTGTGTCCTTGATCAAGGCTGTTCAGTGATGTCTGAGAAGAATGAAATGCAGGGCCTGTATCACAGCATATCTGAAACATAATATTTTATTAGATACAAAATTTTTCAAAAATACGAAGAGTATTTTTTAACCCTTTCGGTACTAGCCACCCCAAAATTTTCATAGGATCCAATGGTTATCTCAGGCACCTTAGGTGTGAAAGGGTTAAAATATAAATGCAAATTTAGAAATATATTCAATAAGAAATTCCACAAGGATATAATTGAAAAACTAAACAATTTTATTTTTTAATTCCAGGTTGATGAGTGGTTGATTGAACTTGAACACTAAACTTTAAGAACATATTTTAACAAAATTGATTGCAGAGAACCTCAGGGTACAGGGAATTTCAATTAAGTACTGATGATTCATATTAATGAGGATAAACTAGGCATCAAAAATTTATAAAAACAGTGAATATGCTACCAATTCAAATAAATTTAATAATGGTTTAATCAAAGATTTTTAAAATTATTTGGAAATAGTTTTCCACAATAAACCAAATTAAATTGCTCTGAAAGGTTTTAGGCAATGATTTCAAAATTACAATGGAATAGATTTTGAAACAATTCCTCTTTTGAATAAAAAAAACCCTTTCAAAACATATAGGAGTCTTAACATTTCATAAAAAAAAATTATACATAATAGTTTTAACATTTTTCATGCATAGGAAAAAATTAACTATGTACAAAAAATATAAATTTTAAGATACAACTGTGCACACAACATAAGAGACATAAAGCAGTCACAATCAACATAGCATAAAAACTTGAGTAGAACTGAGAGTTTCTTCTTTTGTTAAGCTCATATAGCTAAGGAGTCTTACTTGATGAATACCATCCAAGCTTTTGTGGCTAATACTACTTTCACAAGAGCTAACACCACTGCTGCTGCTCAAGTCTTCAGACTCAAGACTCTGTTGCAGGCTGGAGACACTGGCACCACTCCCATGCCTCCGCCGCTTAGAGAAGCTGGGGTGGTTGAAAATACGAAACTTCTCAACGGCATCGTCTATGAATGTTGGAGGAGCACGTTTCCCAGACACCTGAAAATAAGTACACAATATTACTAAAACAATAGAAAATCTATCACCAATTATGGAGGTAAAATTTATAGGGTGAAAAACTATTTCCAAAAATTTTTAGCATCAATCTAAAGCAGGGATTTTACCCTTAATCATTGATTCTTTTCAAGACAAATATTTCTTCATAAGAAAGACTAAACTTTTTCTTAATGTTGAAAACTGACTAAAATTTATTTAAAATGATAGTCAATCAAATTCAAGTAATGAATTAATAATGTGACTGAGTGCCCTGCTATTCAATTTCTTGAACACGACTGAACAAGACATATATCCCCATTCATAGGCGTAACGAGGGGGGGTTATTGGGGTTGTAACCCCCCCCCATTACATCGACGGTTACTAAAACATGAAAAACTGAAAAAAATTTTCCTTTACAAGGAAGGCGGTTCTTTTAGGAACTAACCCAAAGGGCCTCAAAATGAATTTAAACACTGCATTGAAAGAAGAAATTTTGAAAAAATTCTGGGGGAGAACCCCCAAACCCCCCTATAAAATTTTTACGTCTGTTCTACTGTGCTTTTCCCTTGAAAGTAAAGCCTCTTAGATGAAGTTTTCCCTTCGGAAGTTTTGCAAAAAAATTGTTTATATTATACCTATATTATGAGACATTTTTTAAAAGGGAGTAATATCATGGAGGGGTTGACTGGTCCACTAGCAGATCCAGGGCGACTAGGGGGATCGAGCCCCCCCCCCCAAAAAAAAAAAAAATGAAAAGTTTTACACTATCTAATATGGAATTTTATGCAGCAAAATGAGTTAGAACCCTGTTATATTAAGGTCAAATTTTCAAAAAATTTTTGGGGCAGGACCCCCAGACCCCCTTAGTACTCGTAACTCTATAATTACAACTCTATTTTATATTAAGTTTGTTAAAACGCAAAAATTCTACCATAAAATCTATAGAATAGGCGTACCTATTGGAATAGGCGTACCAAAACGAGTTGAAAAGTGGGGGTTTTTTTACTTAAATTTTCAGAAATTTTCTTGGGGAAGACCCCTAGTGCCCCTAGTACTTGTAACTCTATTATTACAACTCTGTTTTATATTAAGTTTGTCTAATATAAAACAGAGAACAAAAATTCTGCCATAAAATCTATATCCGAAATCGGATGAAGCGTACCAAAACAAAATGAAAAGTGGTATTTTTCGACTTTTAGGGGGTTGGAGCAGGATAGTTCATTTTCTTTTGCATATTAAGATAATCAAGAAGATACAATTGGATTATGAAAATTCTTTGCCCCCCCCCCTCAAAACTAAATCCTAGATCCGCCCCTGGACTGGTCGGAATAACACCCCCCATGAGTCAACTCTAGTTACGCCACTGTCCCCATTTTAATTCATACCACCAAGTCAAGAGTATCATTACCTTTATCCTACCCAAGTAGAGCACCTCATATTGTTGACAGCTACTGATGACAGAATCAAGGACATTTCCACTGGCTGTCCGCACCAGGAGGGGAGGGTTGTGAAACAGTTCCTTGCTCATCTCCCTCATGGCTGTAAATAGCTCCAAAACCTAAAATGGCAAATCATCAAATATTCACAAAAATTACAAATGATTCGCTACTTTAATACTTATAAAGAACTCATATTATAAACACTGGATTAATTAATGTAACGTGTTAAATAAATATAAATATGTTCATGGATTAGCCAAGGGCTCGTAAGGTGGAGTAGTTGCCCTCAAAGATTGATCATTTTGTAATTATGTTTTGTAGAAAAGTTTAATATTTATAAATGTCAGATAAAATATTTTTCTAATTTGAGTAGGAAATAGTTCTAACAATACTTTAGTAAATTTTTAAATACAAATAAATGCAATTTTTAAGTCATCATATGCATAGAAAATGAAGTTAACTACATACATTAACTTCTAAGTTAATGTTTTTAATCGCCCATAAATATAATTTCTGTGCACAGGAGTATGGTTGACAATAAATTGGATTCAAATCAAATACTTCGAGACTCAAAATATTTTACAGTTTAAGGTTTCACGCAATCTCAAAAAATCTAGCAAAACTTTTTATGAACTCTTGGAAAAAAATATATCTTGAGTTATATTTAAAATATTAATACAAATATAAATTATGAAGTTAATAAAGATAAAAGTAAAAAAAAAATATTATACTTAAAGACGTTTTTCTTTTCATTTTCATCGCAAATATAAAACAGAATGAATGTGAAACTCAAAAACAAGAGTTAAAGAAAATCAAAAAAATGTATTACAGCCCTTCCCAAGGATGTTCCGTATTCTTCTTTATTTTTAAAACTATAAAACGCTAAATATAATATAAAAAAATTGAGTCATTACTAATCAAGAACACATTTTACGAAAATGAGATGTCAAAGAAAAATGTAAACAAACAAAGCATGCAAAAAGTCAAGGAGCTAAATTTAATTCTTTGACTATTCTGTACCGTAGTATCGGACTAAGTTCAGAGATGGCGCCATGAAGACTTCGTTTGTCAGATAGACCAGATAGACCAGATAACCAGATATTAATATTAGCGCACAAGCGCGCCTCTCCTTGTTTTCTTTAACACATGTTTAATATTCGCAAGTAAATGATAATTTCCATAGAATAAAACAATGTCTTCATAATATAAATGCTCTAATCAAGCTTTTTAGGAAATAAATAATTATTAATATTAACAATAAACTATTATTTTATCTGTTTCATAATTAAAATTGATTAAACATCTATTTTTCTTTTTAAAATATTATAGAAAATAAATAAATTGGAGGGGAAAATTACAATGTAATACTATACATATTAAAATTTATCTATTTAGAAAAGCTTAAAACTGGTGTTTGTGACGGAACCTCATTAAAGAATAGTTGCTGAGACAGAAAAGTTATGAAGTATACTTTAAAAAGGAGTATATTTTTTAATTAAAAAAACACAAACATATGTAAAAAATTGAGCAAAATTGCGACCAAGAAAATAAAACATTGCCCATACGGAAGGGGGGGGGCTATCTCTATAAGAGAAAAGGATTAATCTCATCCTTAATGACTTTTTTCCTTTTTTTTTTTAAATAAAGCATAGGACAACGAAATTTTACAAATAAAGTTCCTTTATTTTGCTACTAAACATTCTCATAAGATAACGTTATTTACATAATTATAAGATTATTCAAGCGATTAAAAATATATTGAAATTTATCCCTTCAAAAAATCATTAAATTTCATCAAGCTTCTTTGAGAGAACAATAGGTTTAGGGGGATGGGGTACAGAGAGGGGGCTAGATCGAAGCATGAACACTACGGTCCTTTTATCTAATCTTATTAAAAATTTTAAGTCAAAAGAGTTGACTTTATTTAAAAAAAAATAAGTTCAAAAACAACATAAATAAATTCTAGAACTTTTATTCTGAAACTGAACAACTCTGCGTTGATTTTTAAAAATTACTTTCTTTCTGAAAGCATTGTTAAAAGACGACGTAAAAAGAAAACAGCTTAAATCCTGCGATTCCAAAGGATTGAAGAAAGAAAACTGACAACCTAGGAACTTGATACAGAAAAATATTTTAAACAAGATTAGATTAATGACTAAGCGGGGAACAATGTAAAAAACATAAAAACATGGTGTAAGGTCGGGTGAAAGTTTTGGTTGAACCCCCCTAAAATCTTTTGAGATTATTGAAAAACAAACAACTCAAAACGGTTTCAAGGAACAACAACACGATCGGCCTAGAGATGTGCAGAGCCAGCGAATCACCAAGGTCTGAAGGGTTCAGTTAACCATGTTTCTCCTCGGCGAAGACAATGAAATGACAACAAACATAAATCAGGAGACGGTATAAACACCTCTCATATAATATCACAAGCCCCCCCCTAAGATTGTACAAATACTGAAAAATAATGTACAGTACAAATACGACACTTCACATATTATTTAGTACGAAGTTATTAGTAAACGCAAAGTATAATAAATCATTAAAAAACAACTCGAAAATTAATTTTATTATGTATAAAATTCAGATTCAGGGAATATTTTTAAATGTATTTAAGTAGAGAATTCTTTACAATTTTTTTAGAATTATAAAAAGAAATAATGAGAAAAAAGACGAAAAACGGGAGAAACTAGAAATGAAAAAACATTATTCACAAATATTCTAAAAATAGTCCTGAAATAAGTCAAGCGAGAAAGGGCGAACAGTAAAAATTTATCAGTCGTTACAATCTTCACAAAAGTCATATTTTCATGTAACTGGTCATTTTTTCTGGGAATTATTTTACAAATCATAAGATTATGGAAAGTTGGTTGGTTGGTTTTCTCTGGTCTATGCTTTGCGGCGAGGTTTCAGCTACTGTTCCCAAAATTGCAGTTAATCTTTGGCACGTAAATGTAGTATTATAAGATATTATAATGTTTATTGTCGGAGATATTTTACACGATATTATCAATATTTCATCAGAGAAGCTCAAATTTTCTATATGGCAACTTTTCAAAAACAGAATACTAGAATATACTTTTAAATGGGGCATTAGAAAACTATATTTCGCCGCTCTGTGTGCCTAAAAATTAAGGAAAAATATCCTGCAATAACTTAGAAACTCGCATTACTGCACGTAAAAATTGCATGCATAAGGATAGTTAATAGTAGTACTATCAACGAATTTTTACTAGCTTAAGTCATGTTTTCACAACTATTTTAAATTTTGTTATTTCTGCAAATAAATTATCAGTTAACTTTTAAGGAATTATTTTAAAGATTGAAAGAGTTTTGTAAACCACATTTTTATTTCGGGTTATGCATTAATCTTAAAAATGCTCTGTTTCTTATTACTAGTTTCATACAAAAAGAAGAGTAGTAAGAAACAATAGTATTTTAACATAAAAATATTAGTTGGCCTTTATATTAAGACTGTTTTTGGGTTATGTCCTTTATAATATTAAAAAGGTAAGTTCAGTTAAGTTTCATATTAATACCACTTTTCTTGAATATTGTGGAAAAACGTCAAAGCAATTTCAGTTTAATTTTTAAACTTTGATTTCTTTCCTTTTACACAACCTAAAACATAATTTTATTTGTTTTCATATGATTTTTAATCTTAATATAAAGTAATGCAGATGTGTGAAGCTTGTAATTTTTTTACAAAAACTTATTTTACAAACACTTATGGATATTTTTCTTATCTACAGTTTTATTTTTTAATTTTGTTTTAAGGTAATGAAATAGCTCGCTTGAGTCTCATTATCCCAAGTGGGGTTACAAGATAGAGTCGCCTGGGGTAATAAGAATACTGAGTCCTCTCCCTTTTACTAAGGCGTTAGCCAATGGATTATTTTTTTTTCCAAAGCAATGAATATTTGTAAATTGTATTTAAAAATAAGCTCTATAAAGGGAGAAATTATGTTAAATGTTTGTGTATTTCTAATTACCTAATTTGTTTCTCTTATTTTACCCCCATTCTTTCCTATTTAATAAGTTTCTCTCCTTTAAAATTTAGCTTTATGACTTGTTTTCTAAAAGTTCATAATACTTTTTTAGATGTTACAACACATTTTTAGGTCATAATTCTAAACCCTTAGGCATAAGGATTTGCCCCGGGTAATAGGAACGATTGTTTTGAAAACTTCCTTGAGAAAAACTAGTTCTGTCTAGCTTTATGACAAATACACTTTTTGATCACGTAACCTCAAGACAGGAAATACTTGGCTGCACGATTGAAACTTAGCACTTAATTGACTTCAATCAGAACAATAGTATATATAGTTACCTTAACAATCAGCATAGTTGTTTTTGCCTTATTAACGCATTGTAAACCCGTCTTTTTTACCACTGACTTGGGCAGCTCCTTTTGAGCTAGCTAAAGGGACAGTTATGTTGGTGTAAGCCTTTGAAAGGATTAGTTTAAAACGAATTTTTGAGTAACACGCAAGAAATAATACCAAGGCCGGTGGGTCACAAAAACACAGGAGACTCCTCTGGATCTCTTCCAGAATTATCGAGGCAGCTGAGAGGATTTGCAAAAAGTGCTTCATTTAACCCAGTGCCTCACATTTTTTTTAACCTTAACCCCTTCACTACACTTGAAAACGAAAAAGGTTTGTTAATTTTTTCAGAAGCGAGTTGATCCAGAGTTGAATATTTCAACACCGCTTCCAAGAATTGGATATTATTCAGGTGTGATTAAAAATTCTAAATGCAGTGGTCTAGCAAGAAAAAATATTTTGAAGTAAGAGGATTTGTTCTACAGCACTCTTGAAATGATAGAAGTTCACCAGTTGGAAAAATATTAACTGAAAATTAAAAGTAACCAAAACTGTCTAGCACTCAATATTTGTGCCGCATTAAAAATTCTTTCTTATAAAATAATTTATATAGTATACCCCATCTTAAAATAAGTAACCGCTGTACTTAAATTCTTTATTCACCACAATCTCTAAATATCCCTCATTACAATACAAGCACAAGTAGATATTTTGATTCTTCAGTTTAATTCTATAGACAATCATCAGTTGTAAAATCCATTTTTTGTAGTTAAATTCAACATGAGTAAAAGGTTGCTTGATATTTTAATAAAAATAGAAAAATGATGGAGCAGATCTTCAATGAACTCAGAACTGTGAATCACTAAAAAACAGTGAATAATTTATTTAACAGTTATGTTTTGAGAGTTTGCGACACTAAAAAAGAACATTTCATCAATAACACCTCTTAATATTTATGAAATCATGATCTAAAAGCGGTAAGGTAATGATGACAATTCGATGATAACTGTAAATTAGTTCATATACTACGCAACCTGGTAACACAAAGCTCGATAATGACATAACTGTCACAATAGACACGGCTATTTCGGCCAGAACACCCCATCTAAATAATATACGCACTAATTTGACAGCAGTATCAAATGTGCTATACATTTCTTCATTTTATCAACCGATAAAAATACGTTTGTTGTCGTAATGCATTAAGTTCAAAATAAATTTTCAAACTTCATGCATTGATTACGTAGTTTTTGAAGCGATAGCTGCAGCTGTACGCTCGCTCCTAACTCATCCTTTTCCATGTCTCCAACCACGAAAATAGTGTCAGCAATGACAACAAATTGGGTAATAAAAAATGAATATCCCGACTCAGACAGAAAGAAGAGTTCTAGGTCACAAAACTCGTCACTCGACTCAAGGGAATGATCCTAATTGAAATATCGGAAGACTATAATATTTGTCAAATGTCGACATGAAAACAAGCATAACTAATATCAGGCTGATCTGATCGGATTATGCAACACATTCCTAACAACAAATTGTCATCAATGAATTTAAGAATTACTTCACATACACTCCAAACTTTGGTAAACACTCCAAATGTATTCAAAATTTTAATAAAGAATCGTTTAAAATCCTTCTACAGGGAACTCCATAAAATAAATATGTATCACTAGTTCAGTAGGTACAATCAAATAGAAAATTAGATAAAGATTAGAAAGATTACTAATACTAATTGATACCAGGGTTGCTTGATTTAAATCACGATTTAAATCATGATTTAAATCACTTGATTTTTTTAAAAAAATCATTGATTTAAATCAAAAATGTTAAACTGTCACAATTTAAATAAAAAAATAGTTGTATGCTTTAAAATGCTTTGCAAGGTTATTTGCATTTCAATTTTTTTTAAATTCTGCTAGTTGCAGTTGCTTAAATATCTACACAAAATTGCCTGTAATTTCAAGAACAAATTGTACTACCAATTACAAAAAGAGGTAATAGCAGCGTTTGGAATCAATAATTGTGATAAATTAAACTAGAATTAAAAATCTTTAAATTTTTTTCAGGTAGGTATACATCCCCTTTTTAAAATACAAGCATGAGAATGATTTTTATCGAAAGCTTGCTTTTATAGTTTTAGTCATGTTTTCCAAACTATTATTTTTTTTTATTATGACTGTTAATAAGTTGCTTATTTGATTTTATTTGTATAAGTAATTAATTATTATTTTAAAGAAATAAATGCACAATACATTTAGTGAAATTAATTCAACTGAATTATTGAAATTAAAATTTTTACATAAAATTGATGCATAGATTTTTTTAAAAAATAGTCACCATTTCTTTTAAAAATTGATTTCACAATTGGGTAAAAATAGTTATAGAAAGAAGGATAAAAAATTTTAGTAACTGATAGTACAATTAATTTTTCATTCACCATTTTAGGATGGGTTTGGGCATCTCACCATGAAATGGCAGCAAACTACTTCCCTTAATTAACTCAATTAATTAATGCCTAAAATAGATAAATATTGGGATATTAAGTAATGCTAAACTATTATATAACATGGATATTACAATATCAGTAAATTATTAACCAGTTTTGGGAAGTTCAGAGCTAGTAATTCATTTAAATCAAAAAAATCTGATTTAAATCAAAAAAATCCGATTTAAATCAAATAAATCCGATTTTTTTGATTTTTTTAAAAAAATCAAAAAAATCAGCAACCCTGATTGATACTTAACAAATCAATCAAGCCAATTATGAAAACAGTTGAATGAGTGTATACATTCCAAAAAGAGAGTAAGTTAATTAAAAAAAGATATTTAAGGGATTAGTTTCCACTCTATTCCGACTTAATTTTCAAGGGTCCTGAACTTTCACTTTAGTAGTTTTTTCCATCTCCTTTTATAAATCACAATTGTACCAATATTAAAGCATATTTGAACTCAATTTTCTTAAGGGAGTCGGAAGCAAGCTCTTTTTTTTCCTCGGAGGTACTTTTGAAACCTATATTAATGTCTAAAATTAACTTTAAAAATACTTTTAAAAAGTTTTCTAAAAAATTAAGAAGTCTTGCAATGTATCATCTGATACAAAAATTATTAAACTTCTGTTTGTGGTTAATTACTGCCTTAGGAAAGGTTGTTTCTAGGGATAAATGGGAAATATTCGAAAATAACTGTATTAGAGTTATTTTAATTTTGATAAACGGTAAGGTTATCATAAAGGTAAGGCATGAAATTACTATAAAAAGTTTTAAAAATTAAAAAAACATTCAAAAATAATTTAAAATCCTTATTTTTCAAAAACATGATAAAATGTATTTAAACAAATTTGGAGAAACTAACATTAAGAGCTAAAGAATATGTTTGGTTATTATTTTATGGCAGTTTAAGAATAGGAAGAGGGGGTATGATAAATAGTATTCTAGTGCACAGAGGGCAATCTTTATTTAAAGAAATATTAATATACAATATTTCTGAAAATTTCAAGGACCATTTCAACAAGTTATTTAATAATTCAAAGACGGTAAATATTATTTGTTATAAGGAGAACAATTCCCCTTAAATCATAACTTTATTTAAGCTAAAAGTATATCTTTGACTTTATTATCTACACATCATTTATTACGTACGACCATATTTTTTTTCATTATTTTGAATCCTAAGTTACCAAGTTTAAATCTACGTTACTTTAATATAGACTAGTTAAGTTAATCTTTAAAAGATGTTAACTTTCATTATTTCGACTCAAGTCTTATTTAGTTATTGTAAAGAATAAATTAAAATTTCAGTTAAATTGCAGTCAAACGGCATCCTCATAATGCTTATTTTATTCAGTATCTAAATCAACCAATAAAAGTTATCAGATGACCACTTCAACTCCAATTATTTATGTTCATTACAAACGTAATTATACAATTAACCTTGAACGCCGCATTAAACATATCAGTACCGTTATTCCTTGCCCCGAGAATGACCAGTCCTTCATTTTAAATGTTATTAAACAAAAGGACTAAATGTTTTTACTATAAAGAACAGGCTTTAAAACGCAACAAACAATCAAGATTTCGATTACAAATTTTCAGTGGTAAATGATAATACCATACACATCCAATACCATAATAATGACTGGGTGTCCCGTGATCCGTATTTTAAAATATAGGTTAAAGAAAAACGAAATACTATAAAAGTATTTTAATATTCTTACAACTATCTTAATTTTACTACTCACGCAAATTTCTGTTTCTCCAAGGAAAATGCAGCAATCAATGCATTTTTTTTCCCACTTTTCGTTTGACGTATTTCATATTTTACACATATGAGTGGGTGACAGGGTACATGTGACTCTGTCTGTGTGAAAAATTTATTAAGCGTGGTAGATAAAATTGTTAAATACAGAAAATTTAATTTGACAAACTTCTAGGTTTTGATAATCGAATCGGTACTGATTTTTCATTAAAAAACTACCTTTAAAAGTCAAGGAAGGGTGAAACTATTAAGAACAAGTACTACAATAAAAATAAAGAGTCGGCAAGTTTGCCAACCACCTAGAAGCATGAGTTACCCCCCGCATTGACACTTGTACGACTTGTTCATTCTAATTTGAAGAATGTAAAAATTGTAATAAAGTCACCAATTTATGTTATATTCATGATATTCAATCATTGAGTTCTGCTGCCTAAAAAATTGAGATCTTTGAAATTGGGCTGAAATCGACTCCAAGGAAGCTGATTTTGGGAGGCTGAGAAATGCCAAAAGCTTTCAATATAAAACTTTATTTGTTAGAGGTAACGAAAAGATATAAACTGGCATGACTTTAAAACCACAAAAAAAAACCTTCCACAGTATTACACAAACTTTATAACACAAAAAGTGAAAATACAAGTCGAGAAGTACGGTGATCAGTTTTTGAAAAACAAGCTAGACTCCTAAAAGAATACCGAGGCTAATGAGCAAGGAAGCAAATGAAAAGCAAATCCGAGAAATAAACGAAGGGCCAAGACTAATTTAGTGTTCTTGTCAAGAAATAAGATGTTCAATGGAAAGCTTGCTTCACTGAGTATCTCGTAAAGCCATCATTGTCATCCGTCTGACGTCAAATGGAAGGATTAGATCCATTTCTTAAGAGTGCTCTCGGAACTTAAAAGTGAATGAACAATTCCAAAACCAAAGTAGCTAATTGCAAACAAAACGAAGAATTCCTACTTTGCCTAGCACGAATTCATTTTGTACTTTCATACAGTATGTACCCCCGCATGACAGCTCAGACGTATCAAATTTCCAAAAAAAAGTAATTATTAATAACAAATTAAACTAGAGGGGTAAAGTATTTGTGTATCTTATTTCACTAAATTATATAAGCAACATACATATATAGTTCAATTTGTTCATTCCTGTTTCTGCCAATAAATAAAATTTGTTCGGTTGTTATTGTTAACAATATGAAAAGGAAGATAAGCCGTAAAACCGTATAATATAGTAGCCTCACGCAAAAATTTCTATAGTATAAAATATCAAACATTTAATCACGGTTTCTCTATCCATATTGATTTTAATCAACAATGATAACTTTGAATATAATTTACAACAAAACCATGAAACCAAAACCAATAAATATAACATCAAAAAATTTTCGAAACGGAACAGGGCTAATTCAAGTACACATTGTTATGCTTTGATTAATGGTTGTTACCATAATATAAATTATTTTATGAAAAAGAATAAATGATAAAAATAATTGACAATTAAGACAGAAAAAGATCATGTAAATGTAAAGTATTTTTATAATAAAAAAGGAATAAAATTTTCCCAATTCTCAATAAAATAGAAAAAATAGAGAAATATAGAATTCCTATCCGTAGTTTCAGGTCTAGTAAAAAGGTCCATTATAATTAGAATGCTAATTATAGCGAGATTGGACTTTAATACTTACCAATATTAGCTTTGCAATGCTACAGGGGTAAATTCATCTATACTTAAAGCTTAATTTGATATGTTGTTAAAATGTTAAAAATTGAATCACTTTTAAAAAGCTCCAAAATATATTGTTATCACAACACGGTATATATCTGAAATGACATAACCCAAACGAATGATAGAAATATCTATCTATCATTCCCATGAAAAGTATGATGTAGTTCAGTAAAGATATTAAGGCTGTTTAAACGAACCAGCTAACCTATTTTTGACGATTTCTCACCTATCCATAAACATAATCATGGCATAGCCTACCACCTCTAACAATAAAAAATATGTAAACAGTATTTTCAGTATATATCGGAGCTAGTGCACAAATTACGCGCATTAAGTAGTAAGTACCGTTAATAAGTGCAACGTGTAGAGAATGGACTATTGTTCCTTGCTTCCTTCATTCGAGTTCAAATCAGTACTAATTAGTAATCGATCATCGAAGCCTCCTAAATAAGTCACAGCGAAGTTTCGACTATCATTTTCAAGAGGGGAAAAACTACACATTAAAATTTGTCGCAATAACAATGACATTTTCAGCAAACTTTTACGTTAACCAAAACATTTTTATTTCTTTCGAAACAAATTTTCAAAAATCATATCCTTTTATCATTGCGGATACTTAAAAAAATAAAGGAGGCTAAAAAAGGCCTTGTCTGAAAATAGCACTGTTTACAAGTTATATCTAAAATAAAAGATTTAGTATATTTTATTTCTTGGTTTAAAAAAAGAAAAGGTAAGAAATATTTAAAATCAAACCATAAATCAAGTCCAAACTTAACGAAAAGCACTTAACCAAAGCTGAAAACTCAAAAACTCTCCTTTGGGACCAACCGTCCAGCAAGCACGACACAAAACAGCTGCATACTCATTAAGATCAAATTTTAAGTGAGATTGATTTCTAAAGAAATCCATAAGAAAGCGTCAATTAACCCTTAAAACCTTCTTTTTGCGTGATGAAGTGGTGCGGAATTGAAAATTTGACACCGCATTTAAAGAGGCGTCCATATGCAGGGGAACTGAAACAATTTTATAACGCGGAAGTTTTAAATAATAGGGATAATGGTGTTTCCGCATCCGCACATATTAAGACACATTGCAAACTTTTGAAATGCAGACATAGTATCACATATTCAATATCAGGATGAAAAATCGGAAGCAGTAGAGATGAAAAAGGCATAGAAGTGACCATTAACCAACTTATTGGTGAGATACTCGGCCTTTTTGAGACACCTGCTAGAAATCGCGTCAGATTTCTTTTGTTTTCACAGCAATCATTACGTTTGAGTAAGTTCATGATGCCCAGCATGCTAGATTGCGAAAGCTAATGATGATTATCAAGGTCGTCATGGTACCTGAAGGGTAGCATTCAATTATTCTTTTAGCGGTGCAAATAAAACTATTATCTATTAATAACTTCCTATAATGATAATAATTCCGGTGAAATCACGAGAATTTTCAAAGGCACCCCAGGATGGGTTTTCGTAGTTTGTTCTTGAATTTCAATAAAGAAATACAATGATTTCTGATACTAGTCACATAAAAATGACGTGAACAGCAATTAGGTTTTTGAACGCGGGCAAGTATTCTTTAATTAAAGACAGATATACATATACCAGTCCAAGGAGCTCCTGAACCAACTCTTCCCTTAAATCATTATAAAAATGCCGATCATAATTTGTTGAATGACCTCCAAGTGAAAATTTTTCTTTTACATTTTCTATGAAATGTAAACGAAAAGGTTTTGGAAAGACTACCACACATGAAAGCTTTCATGTGAAAAGTTAATAGTCTGTCCAAAACACTCCTACGAAAATTTCACGATAACGTTACATTTCCGCCAATAGTTTGAATTCAATACAGCTGTGTCAAGAGAAAAATTTCAATTCCAAATAGAATTAGTCCATTTTTTCTAGTCTAGAATTCAAAAGAGAAGTAATGACGCATAGAATTTAAGACCACTAGTAAAACACGTTTTTAAAAACCTTTATGACGATTATTTTAGAAATTAAACGAACTTATAGGATTCAATTATTGCATAATTATAAAAAAAAATTGGTATTATTGAATTAACCAAAACTATTAACATTTCTGTGGCACTACATGTAAAGACAGATTACTCAGTAGCTTATAAATTCTAAGCAATTTCTTTTAAAAAATATTGGAATTACATTCATTAATGAACTTTTTTCATAAAACAGTTCCGCATTAAGTAATTTTTCACTCATAATTCTTGCTTCCGAAATAATACTAACATGCAGGGGAGAGGGGGGCACATTTGTACATGGGGCACATTAGAACCACATCTCTATGTTAAATTTAATTTTAAAATCTGCAAACATTATTTGTAATTGTATTAATGCTATCTTTTTTGTGAATTTTCAGAGAATTGGGCTCATTGGAACCCTTAATGCTCGAAAATTGCCTGCTTTGGAAGGTGCAAAGTAAAATTTCTTCTTTTTTTTATACGTGCGAGAACTTTTTTCGTCACCAAAAACTTAATCTGCACTAAAAATACGTTGGAAATTTTCTAAGTGTACTGAACTCTGAAATTAAAGAAAAAAAACCGTTAAGTGCCAAATATCCAGCTTATTTGATTGCTGTAATTTTAAATTGATTGCTGTGTTTTTAATCTAAATGTACCATGAATTTGGTAGCTTCTAAAAATAGATTGTGTATAACTTATGCAGGTGTTCAAATGTGCCCCTCCACTGGGGCACATTTGAACAGAATTTCTCAATTTTTAGAGTGATGATTCAAGTGGAAAATTTTTGATGAATGCATCTAAAGAGGGTACCAAAATTTTAGGAAATCTGTCAACTTATGAATAAATTAGTTTTTGTTTCAATATCTTATAAATATTTGGAGAAATAGTCAAAAAAGTACTTTTTGTTCAAATTTTCCCCCTCTTCCCTAATGTAAAACAGTGAACGTTTAAATGATGTGCATTATTTATTATAATGATGGTTATTACAAAATAAACTAACACTTTTAGAAAGACATTATGGGTCTGTGAAAACTCAAATAGAGTAAAATGAGGACATATTAAAACGTATTACAATTCAGAACGATATGGATTATGAAACAAAATGGAATTTCACTACTTAGGGTTAATAAGAGTGATGGCGGACCACATTTAATTGATAAACCAACGCAAATGACAGTATGCAATGCCCTTGTCAAATACAGTATTAACTAGTGAAATAATGACACACGAAGAAGCGAATAAAGGGTAATGGGGCAAAAAAATAAAATATTTGTATTGTTCTTGTATTGTCAAATGCATCATTTCACATCTTTATCAAACACGCTTTTCTTTGTATCTACACTTTCATTCACAAGCAAGATTACAAAGTCTTTTGTTTCTTGGTCTCTTTATCGAATCTTAATCATCGTATTAGACTTTTCATGTCAGACGTGTGGCTATTCGGCTAAATAAAAAAAGGGAATTTGGTACTTTTATAGATAAGTAGAACCCTAACTATCCGAATCCTTTTGGAAAAAAATCAGATCTAAAATCAATCACTCTACATTGTGTGTGTCCATTATTTAACTAAAATAAATGGTACATATGTACTCTACTTCATGTATGTATTATAAATAATGTAAAATTCTCTCTTTTGAGTTGGAATTATTCCCTTCTCCTCCATTTTGTTAAATATTGGGGGTTTCCTTGAATTTGAAACTCTTTTCAAGCTGATTTTATTCCATTTTCAATTTTTTGGAATACGGGCAATGTGATAAATCCGGACATTATTAATAATACCAGGTTTATCACTTTGCCCCCCATAACATATATAAGGCTGAATTCCTGGATTTAGTTTATGAAGTTTATGGAATACGGGCAATGTGATAAATCCGGACATTATTAATACCAGGTTTATCACTTTGCCCCCCCATAACATATATAAGGCTGAATTCCTGGATTTAGTTTTATGAAAAAGAATAATTAAATCAGGGTTGGCCGATATATATCAATCACGATACATATCATGATATTTTTAGGCTGATATACATCATGATATTTTTAGGCTGATATGTATCATGATATTTATCCAATAACAAAATTAACAGTTTTCAAGCTAAAACCTCCAAAAAATACATTTTTGAGTGCTTTGTAAACATGTTAATTAAGTTGCAAACATTTTTTACCTTGAAATTATAATTTAGTACTATAAAATTCTGAAATCGTCAAGTTAAAATTTCAACTTCGTCAATCCTTTTTCCAGGTAATTCGCGAAGATTGAGAGTTACAAGCAAATAGTTTCAAAGACAAATAATATGAGTTAGGTAAGTTAGATTTGGTTTGTGTTTTAGATGGATGGGTTCTTCAGCTGTTAAAACAATATTGAGCAGAGATGTTATAAAGTGCAATTTATATTTGTTGTAGTTTATGACATCGAGATATAACAAAGGTCTAGTTTCCTAAAAATAAAATCAAGATGATTAAACCAGCAATTTAATCAAAGTTAAATAAAAAGTTTCGTCTATCTATTCCTTCTTTTAATTTTTAGTCTGATAATGATTAAAACTATTTTAAAAAATATAGAGTAATAAGGTGCAAGAAGCTAATTTTTTCCGACATTCAAATAGATTGTAAAATTTAGAGGAAATACTATTCGTATTTAAATTACGTTATATCCTATATAAATTCTAGCGTTTAAAAATTATCATTAGCAATATGTTTTTATTACAGTTATATGATTTCTGGATAAACTCATTGATCAGTTATGGTCTTAAAGTATGGGAAGGAGATTACTTAAGCAACTTAAATCCTACAGTAAAAATCCAAAATTAAATAGTTAAATTTCTAAGTAGTAATCACTCGTCTAATCTAAACACCTCTTAAAATCTTAATATTCTTCCCATCTGATACCTGTTTTCCTTCAAATTACAATAAATTTTTTCTCCCATAATTTCTCAGCTGAAATCAGAAATATAAACTGCAACTTCATTCTCTCATTTTTATAAAACATTTTGCCTATTTATCACCAAAATTATTCAATAGCTTGCCAATCATATCAAAACTGAAAAATCTCTTGAAATTTAAGAAAGTTTAAAAATTATTTATATAATCAATAGATGACATGAACAATATTTTTAAATAAATGCTCACTAAAATAATCTAAAGCTCAACCCTACAGCATCTCACCTACTTTTAAAATTTTATAGTTTTTGGTTTACCTGTATTTGTGCGTTATTAATTTAATTATCATAATTATTTTTTCAGTTAATTTCTCTTTTCACACTTTTCATGTTAGCTAGTTATCTGATGTACGAGTCATGACTCCTTAATGACTAATATGTATATTTTGTCGGGTTATCTTCTCTTTTGATTTATTTGACCTCAGAAGATTTTCAGTAAATAAATTTGATTTGATTATTTTGAAGCAAAAAGGGCAAAAAGAAAGAGTGAAAAATTTGTCACTTTCTTTACAAAGAAGTGGAAGAAATTTAAAAGGAATTCCTTACAGGGAAGGGGAGAAGAGAGGGAGAGAAAGAAGTAATTATTTATTACAGGACTACAAATACAGGGTGATTCATAACTCATGGGGGGAAATGCTAGGGATTGTTCAATACTCAAAGATAATCCAGAAGACACCCTGGATAGAAGGGGTTCTGTAGTAGCCAAAAGAAAAGAGGGGTTAAACATCAAAATACATTTTTTAACCATTCAGTCTTTTACCCATTCTTACCTACATAGAGCTTGAGCTAATAGAATTGCTGACTGGATTGCTTGACCGGTGAGCATAATCATCGCAGACTATAGATTGGTTTAAAAAATGATTTTACATTATTTTAGTGTTAATACAGTTCAAGTTTATTTCAATATACTGAAATTTCGGGTAGGGTAGATAAGCCGCAGCTCATATGTGTTCAAATGCTAAAAATTAACCTCTGAAGGGCAACCTAACATCTATATCTGATGAAATTCTGCTCTTCTGTAGACAGCAACTATGCTAAAAGTATAAATTTGCTGAGAAGTTCACCTTTTCCTTTTAAGACACTCTTAAGATTACTTTATCTGTTATTAGTAAATTGCCCTTGACCTCTACAATGACCTTTGTAAGGGGCCAGGAACACTAGTTTGCAAAATCTTAAGAATATCATAAACTTCTGGGAGGTGTCCATAGCATTCTACATACAGTAAAGGAAAAACAGGTTCTCTGCAGGTGTATTGTATAAAGTAGTTGAATTTTCAATGGACACTGGACATTCCTTTTAACAGTTTAATGACTTTTACAATTTTGTTCACCAGTGTGCCTGGCCTCATACATTCTCTTTCATTTGTATAAATGTATAACTATAATATTTAACATATTTTGGTTCTTGTGTATTATCCCGTCGCCCATCAGTTTCAATGGAACAGTTAATGGGTTTTGGCCATGCATTTTCGTTTTCAATGGCACAGTTAAGGGAAAGGGAATAATACAGAAATCCTCCTTTTCCACCATTTTTTTGTATTAATAGTTTTGATGTAAATGTTACAAAATGCTAACAATTATTATAGTACCAAAATATGAAAAAAATTACAACTCTGGATTAATTGTTCAACTTTTTATTTAGTAATTATGGTTGGTACTTACGTATTATCCCATCCACCGTTCAGCGACCGTCTAATTCAGCAGCACAGTTATAGTAAGGTCAATGGGATTTGATAATGTTTTCGGACTAAGCACCACGGTCGACAGGATAATACATAAGAACCCAAAAATGTATAGCCAAAGAAAATTAACTGTGCCACTAAAACTGACAATCAACTGGACAATACACAAGAACCATTTTTTACTTTGACATTCATGGTGTTGCCAAATGGAATTGAAATGAATGGTACAGATGAAATTTAATTTTTTATGCGCTAATTATTGTGCCTATGCAGCATGCAGCTCATATGCTGGCTAATCTATTTGAAAATACAATAGGCAGAGTTGGATAAAACAGAAAACTCTCTGCGCACAAAAATTCCATCAAATATTAGCTGCAAACTAATTAGTGCCCCTAGACGTTTGAATTTTGACTTAAAAACATAATGACAGTCTCATTGTTTACCTAAATACTGTAATAATGCTTCATAAGTAACAACAGCAAGAAAAAATCAATTTATTTACCAAAAATTTAAATTATTTGATAAGATTTTCTGCAAAATTCTAAAACTAGCTGCGCTCGGCGTGCGCGTGTGCTTCTATATTATCCAAGTATGACAATAGGTAAAGACAGGTTAAAAATAAAAATATAAAACAATATAAAGCATGCAAATAAAAATACAGTAAACCTCGTTACTTCAAATTTTGATATCTCAAAAATCTTTATATCTTTAAAAAAATTTTCTCTTTGAAATAAAGTAGTTATTACTGTATATTATGAATGTAGTTTTGTTTGTAAACTATAAGTAGTGTACAACAAAAATCCTTTCAGAACTTGCTTTCACTGAATAATAATTATAAAGATAACCAGATTATTTGAAGATGATAATTTCAATATATTTCAACCAAGGTACTTTGATAGTGTTATAGACATAAGAACTGAATATTTCTTAAAATAGTAAGGTTGTTTAGTTATTTTACAGGTTATACAATCTCGTGATTAGTAACATTTACATGAGCCAGGATTGTGACACTCCCATGGAAATTTTAATAAAGGCTTATGTATGTCCTTATTCATAAAACTCAGCAGCAAAATTTCTCAAAACGACCACCATCCATATCAGGAATAACATAAAATTAGAAAAAAATTTTGAAAAAGCTTTTTTGTTCATTAAAGCACTGATGTAACTTTTAGTGACAGCTTTGATGTTACAAAATGGTCTACAGCTTAATATGTAACTACAGAAAATTTGTTTGCACTTATAAAAAGTATCAACACAGACGTTTACATACAATAACACTATAAAGTAGCTAGAATGAGCAAAAATAGATAAGAAGCTTACCGTGTTTTCATCAATAGCTTGAAAAACATGATATGCACAAGGTCCTGATGCAACTTCTCGGGTCATGTAAGTAAAACAGGTGGGATCTTGCGAAGACTGTGCAAACTTGGAAATAGTCTGTAGCTTGTGCTCAAAAACAGTAGTCTTATTCATGCAATTCACAGCTTTCAGAGATTGCTCAGTGACTTCTATGAAAATCTCTTCTTCATTCTGTGAACCATGTCTCTTAATTTCTGCTATGAGCCATGGCAGCATTGGAAGAGTGTACCGTCTGTCCAGAACAGCATAACCAGAGTAAAACACTCTAAAAGCCCTTTGGAAGGTGACATGATTTGTACTTTTGTCGGCTGTCACAGATTTCTCGCTGGATCCCACTAATAAGCGGATCTTTTGAGATGTTTGTTGTGACATTTTATCATCACTACAATTATAATATAGAGGGGAGGTAGATGAATTCAAACTCCCACAATCAACAGAGCTACTCATCTTCTACATAAAAAACTCCCTTCGATCATATCAGACTTGTAACAAATTCAGTTTTTGATTTTTAGCAAAATAAAATTCTCGAAAATGGAGAAAACATACATATTTGAGGATTTCAATGAAAAGTTATAAATTTTGTTAATTTTCCACTGTGAGGGGTAAGCATACCAGCGTGAGACTAACATAGGACACAAACAAAACAATTCCTTTTTCATAAATACGCATGTTTCTCTCTGCCCGCAATTAGCCTCTGTTCAACTTCAATGGTATTTCCTTTTCCATTACAGAACGCCCATTATTTGTTTTAGTTTAGCACTGCCATCTATAGGACTCGAGAAAAACTATGGAAACAAGCACTAAATCTAGTTTTCATCTTGCCGTTTATTGGTTACTTTCAGCAACAGCTGTTTATAAATAAAGGAGATTTTGTGGGGCGGCTTTGTGCCAATTTCATAAAATATTTTCAAAAATGAGGACTGGAAATCTGAGAACAGAACAAAAAATTGTTAAACTAATTAATGAATCTTTTTTGAAAAATGAAATGATGAAAATATTATTCTTATTTTGTGTTTGTACTCAAATAAAAAAATACCTATAGATGGCGCTTTCCAAACGAACCACAATGTACAACAATGTGACAACAATGTCAACATGGAGTTTCGTACTCATTTCGAAACTTCAATGTTCACTTATTTTATGAATTTATTTTGGATTTTTCTCTTTTACTCATCGAAATATTGCCGAAGAATATATCATTAAAGAAAACATAATAATCTGGAAGAATTTGAGGGGGCATTGCCACCTTATAAAT
This sequence comes from Tetragnatha montana, assembly GCA_963680715.1. NCBI lineage: Eukaryota > Metazoa > Arthropoda > Arachnida > Araneae > Tetragnathidae > Tetragnatha > Tetragnatha montana. Next base: position 38,511,284 of record OY796684.1, read on the forward strand.
CAGCCCTTGTTAGTTTTCTTTTCTAAACCTTATTATAGTTGTTTATAAGAATAAAATTGGTATTGGTATTGGTATTTGGTTACATATATTTTCCGGTCTGTGTGCTTGATCTCAAGGATCCGCTTATAAACCTTCGTCAAGAAAGACAGACACAATAGAATTTTTACTGACACAGAGGGAGAAAGTACACCCAGGGCAAAGGCCGGAATCGAACCGAAGGCTGATACAGTGCGCAGACTGCTAGCGTGGGGAGTAAGCGTGGTTGGCCGCACGTAAACCAACTAAGTCGTTCAGCCCCCTAAGAATAAAATGTTTGCAACAGAAATTTCGATTTAAAAATTTTCAATTTTAATTCAATCAATCAATCAATCTTTACTCTCACTTTTGAAATCAAGTGAAAAACGCAACAAAAAATTTTATAAATTTTACATGTGACCCTTCGTTAAGGTTAACTATAAGCAGATCCTTGTATCAAGCACACAATAACCAACTCTCCATTCTCACTCAGTTGCCAAGACGACTTCGTAAGGAGATGGCTGATATGCAAGATTTTTTCAGCGAGGTGAGGAACCACTTCAAGTCCATCGGTGGCTTCTCTCGTATCCTGAAGAATTTCCGAGCATGTCGCTCGAAAGAAGCGAAAACCTCCTTCATCCTGTCCCTCTATTTAAAGGATGACTAGTTTCTGTCCGTCGCTTTCTTTCCGGCTCTTTTTTTCAAGTATTCCCTCCTCTTTTCTCCACCTTTTCTTTTTTGTTACTTGTGTTTGTGTTCTCTCTCTCCCTCATGTTCTTTTAAGAAGATCCCTCATGTTGACTGTCCTATATGTCTTTGTCTCATCCGAGGTAGGAGCGGCCTTCGGCTGCTGGAGCTCAAATCAAAAATGTAATCAAGAAATCAAGCACACAAACCGTAAAATATGTGTAAACCAAATCCAATCCAATAATCCTTCGTTTAAACTTCATCATAGTAAGCTATTTTGTCTTCAGTAAATCTCGTCGAAATTTTCAGTCCCTCTAAATTTAAAACCAACTTTTTGGTTAACCAATTAGTTAACATCTACACTTTTGAGGTTAATAAGCACAAATATCGTCTTCGAGTTTTCTATAAATCTTTAAAAATGGGTGGATGGTGTTTGCAAAGCAGACGGACGTTGAACTTATAACTGTGATGTCATGTGGAAAAATTCCATATTTGGTATTCAGCATCAGTTCAAGAGAAACTCATGTATTTTTTTATTAAGTGATTTCATTTACAAAACAGTCTAAAACAAATTACAATCTGGAAAGTTGCATCAATTAAAAAAAATTTCACTTTACCTATGATTTTAAGCTTTTGTCTTGTATTACTATCCAATCTTACGTAAAGATGTCCAAAAGTTGTCCAATCTTACATCCGTTGGTAAAGATTGGAGACAAATTTATTTTAAGGATAGCCATATTGTCATCTATCAGGATGAATCTGCATTTATTTGCGATTATCCCACTTGAGATTGATTATGAGCACTTTCCCTCTTTGGTAAAAAAAAACTATTCTTTTCCTTAAGACTTTTTTTTTTGGTTGGTAAAATCCTAACAAATTAGACTACTGATCATGATTGATTGACATCCGATTTAACCTTCGGCACATATCCGATTCGCAAAACCCAAGCAGCAAAAACGTTCAAAATTTGTCCTAATCATGTCGTGCATCGTGTATTGTCAAATTTTAATTGTAAAATTTCGTTAACAGTTACGTAAGCTTGACATATCTGGCATGAGCTACGCTTCTAGGTAAATCAAAGCTATAGGTTGGCTTTGCCGTTGAAAACGAGAGATCGTAAAGAAAAATATTTAAAAAAATTCTCTTGTTTCTCATGTGTATGGTAATTTTGTAATATGTTTTAGCTTCTTTTTGTCAAAAATATGTGGTACATTTAATAAGTTCTAATAGTCTGTAATGAATTTCTTTCAGAATCCAGTGTTGCAGATGGTAAAGGAAGGTTTGATCGAAGCTCTTCCCACCATCTACTTTTTTTATATCTGTATTTATTCTTATTTTAATCGTAGACCTATAGGGCACTTTCTCTTTCAACTTAACATCATCAATATCGCCTCTTGGATTGTTTTAGTAGTTCACAAATTTATTATAAGTGAACCAATCTACAACATACTGCAAGAACTGCCTCATAGGGTCGTGTACGATCCTATTGAACAAGTATATTCAATATTTTCTTCTTGCGTATATTATATCGCAATGGTTGGAAGTTCTGGACTCCTTATGGGCACTTTTTATGAAGAAAAAACAAAGTTAAAATACAAAGGTTTGGAACAAGCCATAACTTCTCATATAGTTTTTATATTTTATACCAGGAGTGAACATTACACTATCTTTACTTATATGTTCATGTACGTACGCGTGTTATCTTGTGCTGTATTGGTTTTTCTTTATAGACGCGACCCTATCGGTGGTATAAAAAAATGTGTGTGTATTGTGTGGGAACTTATTGCACTAATGCTTTGGGTTGTGTTTTTTGGTATAGCAACTCTCTTGTTTCAAGAATACATTTATGGGGTGTATTTAAAAGTAAAAACACGCTTCTCTCCAAAGAAGGAAATCTTGAAGTTTATAAAACGTAACAAAGCCAGACATACTACAACAAAAAAGATAGTAAAGCCAATAAGAGTTCTTTGAATAATTTGTGGCAAGGACTCTTATTTCAATTTGCATCCTTTTTTACTCAGCCTTTTGTTTTATGATTGAGGACCAGAAGTAGCAAAATGTTTTTGTGATCGCTTTTAGAATTTTACTTGAATGAAACACTTATTTTGTCTGAATCCTACGATTTATATTTGTTTTATTGCTAATTAGATGAACAACATCTGGTTTTAACTTGTCTGTTATTTTGTGCATTTTCTCGTTTAGTAAGAATTTTTACAAGTTTTAAAACAATAAAGTTTTTGAGATGATAGTTTTGTTTAGTTACTTGTGAATGGAGATGTTTCGATTAAGTATGCAAGTTACAGCAAAAGTGATTAACTGACTATATCCGGAACACTTTACTCGTATTTTATGAAATAACTAAAATTTTTCTACAGATGTTTTATCTGCAGTTGATGCGTATAAAGTACATCTGCATAGTAGAAAAGTTAATAAATATATTTTTAAGCTTAAAAAAAACAATATGGGATTTTAGTGCATTCTGTACAATTATATATTAAGAAATAAAGAAAAGTTGATACCCAGTTAGGAGTATTGATACCAGTTGATAAGTTGATACCAGTTAGGATACCCAGTTAGTTTTTGAGTGCAGCTTTAGAAAGAGTCCTCCAGCCGCCATGTTTACCTACATCTCAAATGATGACAGACATCTCCATAGGGATCTCAATAGTATTATTAGGTCCTATAATAATAGTACACATGGCGACTGGAGGACTTTTTCTAAAGCTATTCCGAAGTGGATAGAATATTCCCATTGAATCGACTCCGGAAAAAAAGTAGAGCTTCTAGCAATGAGTTAGCGCGTTATCACTTCTAATGCAATTTCAAAACTATAACAGCCATGCTTGGCAATAAAAAAAAAACACGACGCCAAGATTGCATATCTAACTGGTTTACCGTAATGGAAAAGTACCAAAAATATGCTTTTGATACAGACGCTCCCTGACCCGACAGAACTTTCCGTTTTGCCCAATACATCCATTTAGATCAAGAGTAAATTTGGGCTAAAATTTACATATCTATACATTAAAAAATATTTAATAAACTTGGCTCAAAGTTTTAAATTGATTAAATGGGGGCATTTTATAAGATTAAGTAAAGTTACTACTATTAAATTTTTTCGGTGTACCCATTTATTAACTATAAAATATGTTCCTCTCAAACTAATTTATTTAGCAGAAATAATGTAAAAGGAGTTTACAAGAGTAAATATTTCATAATTGGTTACTTGTTCAAACTTAATTTTTTTATTTGTCTCAAGTTATTTTTAATGAATATTCTTTACAGGTTTTATCAATTACAGTATCCTAAATATTATAAATTACTCCGAATCAACAAAATGTTTAAAAACTTATTTTTAAATATCATACAAGGCTTTAAGATACATTGCTAAAAAGTTATCTTTATTCTTAAAATCAGAAGAATCCGTATGCTTAAAACAATTCTATAATGAAAATGTTAGGATCATGTAAAATTATGGATGTCGCTTTGGTGCGTAGATCCATCCATCTTTAAAATTTTTCTTCCTGAGAAAACCCAGTAAACTATTCTCAAACACCAACCACATGAAGATTCACTGAAATTTCTTTTGGACTCCTGATGCGGATGATGGATATTCCGACTCCTCCGTTTGCTTAGTCTCTTCAGCTTCATTACCGTTGGGTCTTTGGTTGATATGATTTTTCATGTCCACAATCCTGAGAACAGCTACTTCGAGACATCTGTTTAAATGGCTTTCGTCTTGTTCCACAGAGGCAGCATCTGCTGTTCTTTCTCCGCGATCAGCACCACGTCGAGTCATAGTTACGATATCGGGCTCCTGTTTTATAACTGGTTGGCTTAGGATGTCGGGCTCAATATCGTTTTTTTGAGGATTTCCACATTTGTTTCCTTCATCCTTGGACTGCTTTTTTTGCGACGATTTTTTCCCTTTCTTCTTCTCTCCACGAAAAGATTCCTTAGAATGATCTCTCTTACTTGGATCTCTATCTTTATTTTCCATGACTTCCAATTAATTTTTCGGACATACAATCAATTGATCCTGAAAATAACAATCAATAGTTACTTTTTCGATTGTATAGATAGTTTTAAAGTCCACAACTCCTCACAGTAGTAGTTCTCGAAGTCTTGTTCATCTTTTTCACTTTTAAGGACAATGGTAATCTTAAAATATTTAAAACACTAAGTCCAAATTTTCATGAGAAATTCAGATCGATTTTAGATAACTTTTAAATTTTCGACTAAAGCACCAAGACGTACTGAATCATAAATTATTTTAATTAGCGAGTCAAATCAGTTTTAAAATAATGGCTATAAAGAGAGGGTTTTTTTATTTTCACGTATAAGGTGGGAAAACTACTAATAAAGATCCAGAATTCAGATCGACTAAGATCGACAGAGCGGGGAAATTTTATCGTCCCCCGTCCGACCCTTGTACATACCCTTCTATCGTCCTGTTTCTTTGATAATAATGAGATTTTAAGCGAACTTATGAAAGAGTTTACAACATATTAAGCCCTATACATATCAACCATATTAAATGTTGAAGGAAAAACTCGGACGATCAGATTCAGTATTGGAAAGAATTTGAATGTATCATTCCATAGAGATGTTAGCAAATTTGGAACAACTTTGAAAGAGTCCTCCAGCCGCCCTGTTTACCCACAGATAAAATTATGACAACTAAGCATGTGGCTGTGGGAGCTGATGTGGTTACACAAGCGACTGGAGGACTCTTTCTAAAGCTGTTCCGCAATCTTTCTTAAAAACCTAAATAAAGTCTAAAAGTTATTTTCCTTTACACCACATCTGATATAAAATAGAGTACTTACGTATTATCCCGTCAACCGTTCAGCGATCGTCAAATTTTTCGGCATAGCTAAGAACTGTCAATGAGAGCTGTTAGAACTTTTTTGGATTCAGCGGCACGGTTGAAGGGATTACATAAGAACAAAAAAAAAATAAAAAAGTTAAGAATTGGGTATTTGTGTGTAATTAATTAATTTTTTTGGTTGTCTTAAATTTTGGTTGATAACGTTATCTAATTAATGTTATACATGTTACGTTCAAAGTGATTAATCGGACATTATTAATAATACCCGAAGGGGCGTCGGGCAAAGTTTCATTGATAAATTCTATTGAATTTATCATCATATTGCCCGGGCATTATTACCCGATTTATCACATTGCCCGTAACATTTATACAATACTCAATACCCTTTACTGAACATAAATAATTTTTGTATAGCACAAAGTAAATTATAAATTTATAAAAAAGCAATAAGAATTAAAATGTACTATACTTACTCCACGCAAAAGTGTATTCCTGAAAAAATCACTCAAGCGCACGCAATCCCTTTTGTGTGATTTTAGAGCTAAGTTGCCAAAGGAAATAAATATATTAAATAAATTATTAAGTTATCCAAATGATGCCTGCCCATGTAGGAAGTGTCTATTTGGACGGCAAAACCGGCAGTTGGCGCATGCGCCGTAGGTCTCGCGGTGATGTAGCAGTCCCGGCGCTCCAATCAGAACCGTTGCCAGGCAGTTGCCGGGTAAAAAAGAGTTGAGTTTAGTTGTATATTTGCCGGCCAAATAGACAGTGCCTATTATGTAACTTAGGTTAAATGGGGACGGGGCGGCTTAGTGGGATTACGTGCTGCCCACTACACTAGCAGTCTGGGCATAGTACCTGTCGTCGAGTTCGATTCCCCGTCTTGTCCTCTGGGTGTATAATACGTGACCAATCTAGCCATCCAGGTTGGATTGGTGTAATATATATTTTCCGCGGTTTGTGTGTTTATAATTTTAGGTCAAATCAAACTTATCAGATTCCTAAATTTTCCAAAGATATCTATACTAAACATTTCTTTTACCTTCCACCCAAATTATTTAGTTTGGTTTGGTTTGGTTTTTGGTACATATATTTTCCGGTCTGTGTGCTTGATCTCTAGGATCCGCTTATAAACCTTCGTCAAGTAAGACAGACACAACAGAATACTTTTACTGACACAATAAGAGAGAGAAAATACACCCAGGGCAAAGGCCGGAATCGAACCGACGGCCAATACAGTGCACACACTGCTAGCGTGGTTGTCTGCACGTTAACACAACCAGGCCACTTGGCCCCCCCAAATTATTTAACAGTTTGCCTCCAAACTTAATTAGCATGAATAATTTCTCTTCTTTTAGACGAAATTTATTTAAATTCTTAATTAATATCGACGATTTGGATCTGTGTTTTCACCTCATTTGAAGCAAAACATTTTTATTTTTGACCAGCTTATTGCCATATTTTTAATTTATAATTTTTTTATATTTTGGGGGTAGTTCTTATTTTCTTGTCCATATGTGTAAGATTTTATTTTCTGTAGCCCGAACGGGATTTCTTAATTTATCCCCTTAGCTACAACACACTTAATTTCTGCAATTGTGTTTCTTTCCATGTAAAAAAAGATTATTATTATTAAAGTTTCAGGTTTCAGTGCATACTTTCGAACGGGAGTTTCAAATGTCTTTACTCCTATTACGTGACTTCTTATATGGTACTAAAATTTACTGCAAAAAATGTGATCGTAAAGACCTATCAATAGCACTGGTCAGCATACATTTTGATGCCGGGAATGTTAGAGCTGTTTTTGTGAATATTATAGAGCTGCTGATTCAGAATATGGCTTCCATTTTTACACAACAGCTCTAGTTTTTGAGATATTCTAAAATTACGTTTTTAAGACTTTTGCTCTACCTTTTATACAATATGGTGATATAAAGGTGTCTTAAAAAATAAAAAACCTTACTCCTTAGGCTTTTCCTATTCCTTTGTGTTCCAATAGATAGAGTATGAAGTTTCACCCCCCTTAAGTTAGTTCTAAAGGACTTCTATAGGACCCTAAAATTTGAAAAACGTGAAAAAAATGGTCGTTTTTTTTCAGTTTGCTAATGTAATAAAACTGGCTAATATATATATTTTTAGAACCTATTTAGACAGAATATAATTATTTTTACACATAAACTGCACTTCATAAGACCTATTTTCTAATGAATACTTAAGAGTTAGAAGTCTTTTGCGTTATTTCAGCTAGTAAATATTTCAAAATTAGTTACTTCTTCAAACTTATTTTTTATTTGTCTTTCACGTTATTTTTAATGAATATTCTCTACAGGTTTTATCAATTGCAGTATCCTAAATATTCTAAACTACTCCGAATAACAAAATGTTTGAAAACTTATTTTTAAATATCATGCAAGGCTTTAAGATACATTGCTAAAAAGTAATCTTTATTCTTAAAATCATAAGAATACGTGCTTAAAAAAAACAGTTCTATAATGAAAATGTTAGGATCATGTAAAATTATGGGATGTCGCCTTTTGTGCGTAGATCCACCCATCTTTAAAATTTTTCTTCCTTGGAAAACCCAGTAAAATATCTTCAAGAACCCCAACCACAAGAGATTCACTGAAATTTCTCTCGGTCTCCTGATGCTGAGGATGGATATTTCGACTCCTCCGTTTGCTTCGTCTCTTCAGCTTCATCACCGTTGGGTGTTCGGTTGATTTCAGTTTTCGCGTACTCGTAGCAGAGATCAAATAGTTCGAGATTTCTGTCGGAGGCAGTTTCTCCTGTTCCTTCTTCGCCATTCGCAACAATATGATGTTTCAAGGACTCGTACCTGATATTAGCTAGTTCGTGACATCTGTAAATATAGTTTATTTCGTCCTGTGCCACAGAGACAGCATGTCCTCTGTTCTTTCTTCGCGAGTCGCAAAACGTCGAGTTATAGTATCGGGCTCCTGTTCTGGTAATTGTTTCTCCTGGGATGTCGGGCACAACATCGTTTCTTTGAGGATTTCCACATTTGTTTCCATCATCCTTGGACTGCTTTTTTTTCAACGATTTTTCCCTTTCTTTTTCTCTCCACGAAAGGATGATTCCTTAGAATGATCTTTCTTACTTGGATCTCTATCTTTATTTTCTACTAGCTGATATGCCCGGCCTTGCACGGGTGGAGTGTATCAATTTCTTCAATAATCTCAAGTTACTTGTCTAATTTTCTGTAACCGCAATTACCAATCATCCCGATGTTCCCGGTAGTTTTTCATATCCCGATGTTCCCGGTATTTTTTCATTTCCCGGTGTTCCCGGTTATTTTTCATATCCCGGTTCTCCCGGTAATTTTTAATTATCCCTGTGTTCCCGGTAACTTTTTTTATCTTGGTGTTTCTAACGCCTTTTTCATCCCTCTTCCAAGTGTGTATATCCAACAAAAAGGCAACAAATGAAAGTATATATAGGTTGACGGTAGCCATGTTTGACCAGGGAAAAATTGAAACTTTGAATCTTAATAATTCTAAAACTAATTCGATTTTTTTAAAAAACGAAACGACAATCTTTTTGTAAAAAATAATTGTACATGTGTGCAAAATATTGTACTTTTACCATGATTAGTTTTTCTTTTATAACGAAAAAAGTGTTTGGATTATTTCATTGGCTGCCGCGACGCGAGTTCGATCATGAAATAATTTTTTTTGATTCAGTGACCAGGGCCGTGTGGTAGATTTACCCAGTATGAGGCAAGTCCTAGAAATGCCACCCCTTATGTATTTTTCCTTTAAATAATTGATACTTCAAATTAATTAAGATTAATTAATGTAAATATTTAATTAAAATTAATCATAAATAACTTATTGATTGGTAATTAATGATATATATTTAATTAGTAATTAATGATACATAATTAAGTCCCCCAATAATTCTCTAATTATGGGGGAATTGCGTTGTAGCTTGTAGAAAACTAACCAATTTCTAGTAATATAATTAAATTACCATTAATTAGTTTCAAAAAGGGCAATTATATTTTACATGATTCAAAACACTTTTTTTTTCAGCAATAAAAGCAACATTTTGTGATTTTCATATACACTGCATCCTTGATAATTCAGAACTAACGAGAGAATTTCTAACCTAAACCATCATTCTAAGAATTGAGAAATTATGTTCAAAAGTGCCCCATTTGAGAAGTAGATTTAAACATGCATTTCATTTGAACACTTGAGTAAATTATTCAAAATTCATTTTTAGAAGCTACACATTTATCAAACAATAATTGAGGTTTTTGAGCTTTCAAAGTTAGCATACCCGCTTTGGGGTACTCTCCCCTATGGATTTAAATTCCTAAAGACACGACCAACAATCCCAAAATTGAATAAATAAATAATATAGTATTTTTTCAGGTCATTAGTATATTTAGTCATAGTATAATCTTCCCGGGAAATCCCCGGAATTTCAGTCATTCCCGGGAATGGATTAATTTTTGAAACTACTTCATAGAAATTATATTTAAACTTCAAAATAAAAGTCCAGGAGTTTAAATATATAAATTACAACACAATTTATTTTACTACTATAAAAATGAATATTTAAGTTTTAACTGTTTTTTTTATTATTATGGAAGGATTTTATTTTAATTACCAAAATACAATCAATATGAAAAAAGTTAAAGGATGGTAATATTTTTTCGGGGGGGGGGCCTTAGTTTTTCTTCATAAATACAGTTTTGGAGGTTCCTTAAAACTGTTTGCTTTCATGAAAATAAACTTATGGAATGAAAAAATAAAATACCCTTAGATTTGTATATAGTGTAATTCGGAATTTTTGTTTTATTTAGTTAATTTTTTTTAATCAGAGTATCTTGTTAAAAAACTCTATACAAAAGGTTATACGAAAATTACGGTTAGTAAAAACTAAATTATTACATGGGTAAAGCTATATAATTTTTTTTTTTGATTCTTCACTGGAATTAACTGAACGGTTTTTATTTTACATTGACCGGAATTTTCGCACTTATGAAACGTCCACTAAAAAAAGTTACGTTTTATAAAAGGCCTTTTGAGCAAAAACTGGAGAATTTTCAAGTCCCATGTCATATACAAATATCAAAAAATAAAATCAATTGTAATTATCTAGATAAAAATATAAAGAAAACATAAATCCTTAATCCCTTCACTCTACTTTAAAAAAAATATAAACACAACCTAGCTCTTTTTGGGACATTATACTTCTAAGCAGTTGGTCTTCTTAAATAAATATACTTCTTCTATCCAGGAGGCAGGAAACTTGCAGCTTTTCGAGAGCACAAACAAAAAGGGACTGAAGGAGGCTCTGGTAAAATTTGATTGCCTTTGCCCTTGAAAATGTGCCCTCCCTCCCTTTGGTTCGTGGAAGGTGGGGTGGGAAAACAAGAAACTACGAACAATTAGTGGCCATAAAAGTATAAAACGGTGCCATATCGGCTATTCCATCTCCTGCGCTGCAATTCGACCTGCAAGGCGGCCGGCCACCCAGAGAACACACAAGCGCCCGCTCCTCGTCAACACAGGGGGGCTATAAATTGTCGGGGGAGGAGTGTCAGCGCTGTCGCCCGTGTCGGGCAGTCGGCCACTGCCGAGAACGCTTTTTCCCCTCAGGCTATGCGGAAGCAGGAAGAAGTGTTTTGTTCCCCTCTCCAATGTTGGATTCCGTTTTTTAAATTCTGGGTTTAGAAAGTAACTAAAGTACAGCATAGGTATTTAAGTAACAAAGAGTTAGTTACTTTAAAATTTTTGTAGTTAAATACCAGTTCGCTACTGAAAAAGTAACTAATGTAACTAAATACTTTTAAAGTATTTAAAAAGTATTTCCGTTACTAAGTATTTAAATACTTAACAACCTTGGTCAGAGTCAAGCTGAATCTGGGCTGAAACTGAAAAACTATCAATCACTGGACCCCGACACACTAACATCGCGTAAACAAGACGCTCTCAACCCCCTCTCTTTGCATTGCGAAGGCTGCGAGGGGTCGCGTGCCGGGCACCTGTTTTGGATCGAGTTTCAAGCTGACAGATTTTTCAGCTTGACTATAAAAATACTATTTCTGTTTTCCTACCACAAAAACGTGTAAACAAATTGCAGAGAAAGCTCCTTTAGAGTAAAAAAATAAAAATTCCAGGGGAATTTTGCCGCCCTCAGAAAAATGCCGCCTGAGGCAGCTGCCTCTTTGCCTCATACCACCACACGGCCCTGTCAGTGACGGTATTTAATTTAATTGGCTTCGGGCCAAAAGTTTAAAAATGGAGAAAAATAAGCGTTTTTGGCCATAAAATCGTTAATTACTCGTAAATATTCGATTTTCAAACTTGGAAAAGTTCATGGTGATCGTCCCCGCCTCGAGATACGTACGTATACCGAGTTTTGTGTACGCCTGCGGCGTAGTTTAGGAGGAGATGTGTCACATACATACATACATACACAGCCACATAGCCCTTTAGTTATACAGATAGATGACTTCTAATTAATGTTACATATGTTACGGGAAAAGTGATTAATCGGGCATAATTAATAATGCCCGAATATCGGGCAAAGTGATAAGTTTCATTGATAAATTCCATTGAATTTATCACACATTGTCCAGGCAGATTTATCACATTCCCCGTAACATTATATACAATACCCTTTTCCGAACAAACATAATCTTTGTATAACGCGAAGAGTACATTAAATTTAGAAAATCAAAAAGAATTAAAATGTACTATACTAACTTCACAAAGGTGTGTTACTGAAAAAATCACTCAAGCGAACACGTCAATCTAGAGTGCTTAAATAGCCGAATTCCCAGTCTCTCAGAGCCAATAAAAAGTCTCTACTACTACTACTATATGAATACATTTGGAGTTCTCTGACAAACTTGTCATTTAATAAAAAGTCTCGATATCTGATCTCTTTTAAATGGACTCAACCCGTCTGACGTCACACAGAACCAACACGTGACCTACTGAGCTTGCAATAATTGGTTACCACAGATACTACACTAGTAGAGTTTGTGGTGAGATATGGTGGTAGTGAGATATGATTTGATAGTGAGAGTTTGTTACCCACCGCGTCACCTGACTTTTATAGTCTCGAACCATAGGCGGTAGGCGGTTAGAGTCCATTGCAACCTTCTAATTGGATCTGAGGAACTGGTCTAAATAATCGCCCGTCACACAATCCCTTTTGTGTGATTTTAGACACAGAGTACTAGAACAGAGAGTCCAAGGCCATAGGCCGTAATGGAAATTGAAAAAAAACATGACATATTTTAAATAATTAAACGACGAAACTTTAGGTCGAAAAATCTGAAATTTTGTAGATGGTATATAAAGGGACGGGATTCTTTGAACAAAATAAAAAATTAGTTCATTTTCTTTTTCACAGTTCTTTTCTTTTGCTTTGACAATTTTCCCCCTCCTATCATTAAGCCATATAAAAATTTCTGTTTTATTTGGTCAGAAGTTTATTTCAATTTATTATACGAGTCTGTCAGCATAAATCGAATCAGCATATACGAATCTGTCAGCATGAAATATTTGGTTTTCAATTGAGGAAATTTATGGAGGCTTTATGGAAATCGAAAAAGCATGGAATACTGTAGAAGTTAGGGGTTATTTAGGCGCTGGGATTGCGTCACGTCACGAGTCCTCCAATAGTTCCCCGAAAGGACAGATTGAATGAACCTGACGAACCACTTGGGTTAGGAAGACAAATAAGGTGTCATTTTTCATGTCATGAAGTATTCTTTAAATGAAAAAAAATTTTGAGCCCTTAGGGGGTCGTCTTCATATTAAACGATACACTAACTTTTTTTTTTCCTATGGGGACCCCCAATTATTATGCGTTTTTCTGAAAAAGCATCCCCATAAACCCCCAAATACCAAGTTTCATCCATGTAAGTATCCAAATAGAAGCATAAAATATTTTTAAAATGTCAACCATTCAATGTGAAATTTGTCAAAATGTTTTCGGCGTAAAAATATGAAACTTTGAATTAAGATCAAATTTGTGTCCCCAAACAAAATAATTATGTTTTTGTAGCGATATTTAATAGTTAATAGATAGATAATTAACATCTAATTTTGACCCAAAAATAAAATTTTAAAATCTTTTAATATTTTTATGGTAATCGATTCTGGTAGTAATTGTATGTGGAAAACCAAAATTTCAGTCGATTTCAATTAATAGTTTTGGAAAAAACCGAATTAAACTAAATTCCCACTCTTTAAGGGACCGTATACCACTGCCAAATGCATACCGGGGAATGCTTTTTCTGGAAAAAGTCGCCTTATTTTAATAACCATAACTTAAATTAAAATGCAAATTTGATATAAAATTTCAATAAATTACTTATAAATTTTTAAATAAACATTAAAGTGGTGAGTAAAAGTCTTACCATCCCACCGTTTTAAGGAATTAGTGTTTACAGAAAATTAATCTTTCTCACTCTGGAGACGACCCCCAAAAGGTAAAAGCTTAATTTACCGCCCGATTTGAATGAAACTTGGTATTTGGGGTTTAATGGGGATGCTCTTTCAGAAAAACGCATAATAATTGGGGGGTCCCCATAGGAAAAACCAAAAGTTAGTGTTTCGTTTAATATGAAGACGACCCCCTAAAGACTCGAAATTTTTTTCGTTTAAAGAATACTTCATGACATGAAAAATGACACCTAATTTGTCTTCCTAACCCAAGTGGTTCGTCAGAAATCTCAACTGAGTCGTTTTTTATTTCCCCAACTGTACTGCCTACCTCTTTGTCAATCATTGAGTTTCTCGTGCTGCCCTCTACCTTATACAGAAATTTGAAAACCTTGTGGACCCTCGGTTAGGATTTTTCTCTGTGCCCTCAACCTTTAAGATAGATTATTCCACTGAACCCAAGCAGCACAAACGTTCAAGTTCTGTCTACTTTTTGTCATGTATGGCTAAATTATTGTTTACTTCTAGTTGCAGTTACGTACACTTGATTTGGTACTTATAATATTTGGTACTTACGAGCTGTGCTACTAGGCAAGTTGCATTCATCTGGTTAAGTCTCTATTAAAGCTGAAATACACCCCAAGTTTCTTCGCCAGCAGATTAAGCCCAGATTCGGACCACAATTAAGTCATTCTTAATAAAGTTCTACTGTAGCGAAAACGCAGCCCAAGTTTTTGATATGGATATGGGTTATTTTATTGAGTTTTCAAAGGTTACAAATATAATTTGAATTAAAGAGGGGAAGGGGCATTTCAAAATATCTTCCTACTCTACTAGGACCAAGAATATCTTGGTCTTTTACTTTCAGTCTTTGATGAAATACGACTCATTTTTATGCGAAAAATTTTATTCGAACGATAGTATTCTTCTTGTACTTTGCGAAAGTCACTAGAAACCATTCATTTTTTTATTCAAACCAATTGGAATTGATATTAATACTACGAAATATAAGCTTATAACTCTACTTTGTTCAACTATTTTTTTGCTTATTCTTAGTTTTAAACTCGCAAAATTCGTTTGGTTTGAAGGCGTTATCTATCCATTGAGCCCAAAAACTAGCCGTTATAGTTAGGACTCTAGAAGTAAACAACTGCAATTCAATGTATAAAGAAATTCTAATTCGAAATATAGGACAGATATATTACTTTACTTCAGCTAAACCAATTAAAATAAAGCACCCTTGTCAACTTTCCTTTAAATTTCTTTAAACATTAAAAAATTTAAAATAAAAAAAATTAATAAAATTTTAAATTAAAATTTAAATTTTATTTAAAATAAAAAATTTTAAATAATAAAATATATAATAATTACAACCCAAAAACTTGTTTAAATCCCTATGTATTTTGACGATTAAATGGCTTATCCCCAATTACCACGTTATACATACATTGGATGACAGTAATCTAATGTCATTTTAGATAATCTCCCTGCACAACGGACAAAACCGTTTTCATGTCTAAGATCAACTTTTAAGTATTCCTCAAACTTTCCAGTTCGGCTACGATAGAACAAACACTCAAGTTTAACATTTTCATTTAACACCTTTATTTTTCCTAATAAACAGTAAAACTAAGTGAAATATTTCTGGCAAAAAATTCGAGAAAATAGAAACAATCCAAGTTTACTACACAGAACCTTAAATCACATCCTCTTGTCTCCTAGCCCTTGGTTTCGTCTTCCGTCTAGGCGTGCCTGGGGCCTCCTTTTTTTCGCCTTGGACTTCCCCTTCGATGGACTCGCAGGTGGTTGCGGAGGAGCAGCCAACAAAGCTACTTTAGATCGAGTCGTTATATGATGTGGCAACAATTTTATAGCCGCTTTCTCCTCTTTTCCATCTTCGTCACTTGCATCAGGTTCGGTCTTAGTCTTTTCGGCGGCTTTTTCTGGAAGACTGATTGGAATCTTTTACGAGAGAACTTGGTTCCTTTCCCCCTTCGTCTTTGACAGGGCTGGGACCTTCTTTGGTATCCTTTATGGCAGAGGGCTTCTTCTTGGAAGAGACTTCCTCACATTCAGCACTCTTTTCGGGACTAGGTTTCTCTTCTGAAGAGGCTTTTGCACTTGCAGTTCCTTTCTTTTCACGACTAGGTCTTTTACTATCGCTGGCCTTCTCTTCAACATCAGCGTCTTTACAATCGTTGGCGCGCTCTTCAACATCAGCGTCTTTACTATCGCTGGCCTTCCCTTCTACACTAGAATCCTTAGTCTCGCTAATTCTTTCAGTATTAGGTTCCTTTTCAGCAGCGGTTTTCCTTTCAGTACTCTTTTCTTTACTTGGCCCTATTTTAGACGAGCTTTCTTCAGCGATTTTGCTACTTTTTGCGTCGGAGGATTCATCAAGAGCATTTGTTTCTTTGGAATGAAGTTCAGGTTTATCTGCTACGGAACTTTGACCTCCACTTGCTGAAGGTGTGGGTTCGCTCACGCAACTTTTTTCTTTAGTATCCTTTCCCTTGGGTGACCCATCTTTCCTTACCATCATATCTATAGCTCTGAATCTCATACCATCTCCAGTCTCGTGAGAGTCACGTCTATCTTGTCCGCTCTTCCTTGAATCTTCCACCACTTCCCTAGAACGATCTTTTGAAGTTATTTCACCCGAATGTATAGGCGTAAAGGAAGATAATTCACTTTGCATAATACGACCTTGACGCTCCTCAGATCTTGAGACTTCTGCTGTCGATTCAACCTCTTTTCTTCTAGTTAAGTCTTTTCCAGTCTTTTCACTTTCAGAAGCCTCTTCCCAACCAGCTACGTTTTCTTCAATATATTTTATGTCTGAAACTTTTGGGGGCACGGATTCCATGACGTCGGTGACTAGAGCCGCCGCCTGCTCTACCACAGAGATCGCCTTGACACGGCATGCCACACTGTTGAGACTAGGCTGTAGATCCCGACACACTTTCACGACAACCAGCCTCTTCATATCGAACCCTGTTCTTTTCTCTGCCTCTGCAGTCGTCATTCGGCACTGGATGACCAGAGAGCCATCCTGGGTCATGTGGGCAGTCAGAGAGGACTTTTTCACGGTGGAGGGTAGGAGGTAGTATCTGGAATCCTCACGGCTGCACATCAAAGGGCAGTGGTTCTCCAGAATGACCCGTGGCACCTTATTTCCGGGCATCTTAGAAAGGCGATAACTCATTGCGTCTACCGCTTTCATGCCATGCTTGACAACCACTCTCATGATGTGTTCCTTGGGAAAGGTGATTGTGATATCGGAAGTAGTATCGATGTACCCAACGTAGAGAATGAGCCTGTACTCCGTCGCATCGCCTTCCATCGGGCGTCGGATATTCGGGATTCTATAATAGTCCTCCAGTTGCGGGGAAATCGCCCAAGGCTGACCGGTGGCACGAATTGCAGCCATGGCTATGCGCTTGACGTATTCACTCATGGTGGGTTCTTAGAGCTAGTTTAGAAAAGAAGCGCTAATTGCTAATTTCATAGGTTCTTGAATCCATCAGCAAGCGAAGAAGCACAAAATGTATGCTACCGGGGTATTTATAAGGTTGCTTACTTAGCTGCGTGGTGATTGGCTTATTGTAATGCCAATTTAAATGTGGTCAGCAATACCTTCATTTGATTTTTTTTTGAATGCGCGTTACAGCTAGAAGAGTTTGTATATGTCGAGTGTTCGTTTTCGAGAAAGAAAAGGGGGAGATTTAAAATCCTTTGATAGATATCAGCACTTAGGGGCAATATTGCAGTATTTTTCATGTCATTCTGATCGATAAATTAGGTAATTTTCAACAAATTTACCACTCTAACTTATTTTAACCTCTGAACTCAACATCTGACTCAAGAAATTGGTTTGGTTTTGGTTTTTGGTTACATATATTTTCCGGTATGTGTGCTTGATCTCAAGGATCCGCTTATACACCTTCGTCAAGTAAGACAGACACAACAGAATTTTTACTGACACAAAGAAGGAAATTACACCCAGGGGCGAGGTCAGAATTGAACTCACAACGGAGCATTGCCCAGACCGCTGGCGTGAAGGGCAGGTGAGCAAACCCAACGGGCCATCCGTGCCCCCAAGAAATTGGAAAGCGCTCTTTCAGAAGACAATTTGGTTTCGGTCCCTTCTTTGGAATCGAACACGGAATCAGCGTATCAGACCACGGATCCGTGGGGAGTAGAAAGCGAGGATTTCTGAATCTAAGAATCTTACAAGCATACACGTACTGGGGGGGGGGGGCTGGGTGGCCTGTTTGGTTTACGTGCTGCCAACCACGCTAGCAGTCTGCGCACTGTATCAGCCGTCTTTTCGATTCCGGCCTTTGCCCTGGGTGTACTCTCTCTCTCTCTCTTTGTGTGTCAGTAAAAAATTCTGTTGTGTCTCTTTCTTGACGAAGGTTTATAAGCGGATCTTTAAGATCAAGCACACAGACCGGAGATGTATCAAATTAAAAAAAAATTCCATATCAGATTTTTAATTTTTTGTTTTTATTTCCTTAGGGGACATCCATAAATTACGTGAGGTGTTTTTTCCAAAATCTGGACCCCCCCTCCCTCCCACGTGAGATTTCCCTACAACTTTTTATAAATTATTTACCTTTTTCATACTTAAAAAACAGAAAATCTGATAATTTCTAGCTTAAAAAGTTGACCATGAGATTTTAATCGACCCCCTCCCCCCTTGGTGAGATTTGGTGAGATTTTTCCAAACCCCTCCCCCCTTTTTGACCTCACGTAATTTATGGATGTCCCCTTATTTTTCATTCAGATAAATAAAATTAATTTAAAGACTTGTATATTTTTGAAGCCAGACATTCATTTTTACTTCATTTTGGTATCTTAAGGCTAACTTCTATGAAAAACCATCAAGCATGCCTTCTAGACGTATCAAAGAACAACAATAAATTTCCAAACAAAATCAAATCCTCCAATATTTTGTTTCAGATTAACTAGGAATACAATTGGATTTCAAAATGTAATCCATATCATGGTTCATCTTTTCTTAAGCCAGGACAATTGTGGAATTAAATTAATTAAGAATAGAGTATTTCAAAATTGTAAAATAGTAATCAAAAGGCAGGATTTTTATAAAACTCGCTAATTGATTTATTCTCTTAGCATGTACCACACATCAGATATCTAAAATTTACAATCGTAAACTTCACAGTAAAATAGTAAATTGATATTTTATAAAATTCAAATTTTTAATAATATTAAAATCAATAACATGATTGGTTGTAGTAAAAAGTCTTTGTTTTAAAACAAGGCTACAATATTAAAAGTATGCAATTATTGGTTTTTCTCTTTTTTATATCCCTGAAAAACCACGTTAATATATATTATCCTGTTCGTTATGAATAGATCTAGTGTTTCCTCTCACTGAATCCCTTGGTTCTGTAGGTATAATCTATGTCACTATAAGATTTAACACGTGAAAGCTTAAATCCGAGGCAAGTAGTGATTTCTGTCTTTTCGTCCAGGAGTAGACCCAAGATCGTTAAAATGATGTGGAAACCATACTTCAGATAATCTGTTCATCAGGTGATCGTGCGGCCTAAACATTTCGGCAAATCGTCTCCAAGTTTTTATGCTCTCCTCCACGCCATATCTATTTTCTGCCGTGAGTCGACGCATGTCCTTCCAAATAGAGTCATAACGACGAAATTGTTCTGCAGTCATTGCAGCCCTCACGTAGAAATCAAAAGACAGCGTCAAATCTATAGTCAGTAACTTGTGTCTCGTGTCGACCGGGGAGAACCGTAAAGCGGACACGTCCAGAACTTCCCCCAGCTTGCTAGACCTACGGAGCCACTGTATGTAGAAATCCCCCATGAGGTCAAGGCGGTGTCCGATTTCTTCCGAAAATCTTGCTAAATAGCGTTTTAAGACCACCGAGTCGATCGTCCCGGCTTCCATTTCGCTTCGCAGTTCGTCCAAAATGGAGGATAATCGACAGAGCTGGTCGGAAGTCAGTGGTTTTTTGTCGGCCATGGTCGATTTTCGAGGGGATGCGATTACGGATTCACTTGTCGAGGAAATCGTGGTGCATTCCATGAAACTGTCGTTAGAGGAATATCCGGGTTAAGGTTGTTT
The DNA here is from genome assembly GCA_963680715.1 of Tetragnatha montana. Lineage (NCBI taxonomy): Eukaryota > Metazoa > Arthropoda > Arachnida > Araneae > Tetragnathidae > Tetragnatha > Tetragnatha montana. Next base: position 38,531,363 of record OY796684.1, read on the forward strand.
TCGAGTTTAGATGTTTTTGGATTGGATTGGATTATGGTTACATTGTATATTTTTCTGTCTGTGTGCTTGATTTCTTGGATCCGCTTATAAATAAACCTTCGTCAAGTAAGACATACACAACAGAATATTTTACTGACACACAAGGAGAGAGAAAATACACCCAGAACAAGGCCGGAATCGAACCGACGGCCGGAAGAGTGCGCAGACTGCTAGCGTGGTTGGCTGCACGTAATTCAACCAGGCCACTCGGCCCCCAACATGTTTTTGGATTGAGACATCTGGCCAGAGCACTAAAAACGTTAAAAAAAAGTATCCGAAGCATATTTGAATCGTTTATTTCAGAAACAAGTTAAACGCTGTGTTAATCCAATGGGCTCTAACTTGTTTCTGAAATAAACGATTCATTTGGGGAGACGGATGGCAGGTTGGGTTTGCTCACTGCCCTTCACGCCAGCAGTCTGCGCACTGCTCCGTCGTCAGTTCAATTCTGACCTCGCCCCTGGGTGTAATTTCCTTCTTTGTGTCAGTAAAAATTCTGTTGTGTCTGTCTTACTTGACGAAGGTGTATAAGCGGATCCTTGAGATCAAGCACACATACCGGAAAATATATGTAACCAAAACCCAAACCCAATCCGAAGCATATTCAAAAGTATGCGCTGAAACTTTTGAGCAATAAAAGCATGCTCGGAAGCGGCGTACAACAGGGCTATTTAGATCTAGGTTGCCGTGCTGTGCTTCTGCACTTAACAGTTACCTAGATGGACGGACGGGGCGGCTTAGTGGCTTTATGTGCTGCCCACCAGACTAGCAGTCTGCGCACTGCACCTGTCGGTTAGATTCCGGCCTTGCCCTGGGGTGAATTTTCTCTCTCTCTGTAGCCGCGTTCACAACTGCCATTCTACCGGAGGAAAGGCGGAGAAAACTGGTTCTTCTTCCACCGCTCTCCCTACGCTAGGGAAAAAGCGACCTGACTATCGGTTTGAAATTCTCCCCTGGGTAGGAGAATTGTTTTAATTGGATCAACCTCCTGTTGACGGCGATCTCGCTCGCTTCCCATAATGCATTTCTACGAGCTCGCTCGCTCGCTTGTCACGTGATTCTTTCTACTGATAGGACGAGTGCTCTTGTGAACGGGCTATTCATTTTCCTCACGGCTGGTTTTCGGAGATCCCTTTTCCCCTACTTCTTTAGCTCTTTCTCCGGTTGAACAGGTTGGCTGTTGTGAACGCGGCTTGTGTCAGTAAAAATTCTGCTTGTGTCTTTCTAACTTGACGAAGGTTTATAAGCGGATCCTTAAAATCAAGCACACAAACTGGAAAATATATGTTAAGCTATTAAACCAATCGGGGACAAGGTGGGGAATCGAACTCGACGACAGAAAGAGTGCGCAGACTGCTAGTGTAGTGGGCAGCACGTAATCCCTCTAAGCCACCCTGTCCCCACATAACTTAAGTTGCATGATTTTGATAACATTATAATTATGTATTTAATATATTTCTTTCCTTTGGAAACTTAGCTCTGAAATCACCGAGAAATATCCTAACAGAGGGTCCACAAGGATATTTTCAAATGCGTTTCTGATGTGAGGGCGCCACGAGAAACAAAATGATTGACAGATAGGTAGGCAGTACATTTTGGTGGTCAAAGCTGTGATTGGCTGTGACGTTTTCATTCAATCTGTCACTCAATCTTTTATTTTCAAAGAATAGGAAAAAGGTTTTTCTGCTTTCCAAAGATAAAGGAAACGGGTTGATCTCGGGTCGGGCCATTAGAAGATGGCGGTTGAACTTGTTGGTTGTAGAATTTAGCGGGTTTTTATAGGAAAAAAGTATGAATTGAACTTCGGGTTTTACAAAATACAGTGGAAGCTCTTATAACGTAATTAATCCGTACCGAGTTTTTTGTCGTTATAAGAGCAAACTTTGAGTGATACACTCGAGTGTAGAATATCACTCGTTTAAAAGTAATAAACTCGTTAAACTAAACTATCAATTTTGATGCTTTCTGGGAAGGTGGACTCGATTCCCTCAAAGATATATTTTTAGTAGATTAGTTTATAAAGTTTGGAGGAAATCTAAACCTGAAAACGATCACCAACACTCAATCGTCAAAGGCAAAGGGATGGATTATGGAAATTGCAGTAACCCGTAATACGTTTTTTTAATCAACTAACTGAAACTCTTGGTTGTATATTTTACCATTATATCCAAACAGTAGGATACTAGATCGTTGGGATTTAGAACACAGTTCGAATCACCTAATTGATTTTTCCTCATTTTAGGCAATTATTTATTATTTTATGAATTCTTGATACTTTCAATTTAATGTTATATTACCTTATTTTTTGCTATGAAAATTAAGATCAATATTTTACAAAGTATAAATATTTGTGTTTGCTATTAAATTTTTATTTTGATATTAGTTTATTGCGTAGCTTAGCTTCCTTAGAATGTTCGGATGCTTACATAAAACTAAAACGCTATAATAATAATAAATAAGTCTCAAATCAACAAAGGCATTGGGTAGCGCAAGATTTCGTTTTGGGATTGTAGCCGGTTACCCCGGGCGAAAGCAAGCGAGAAGAAGATGCGATGGTTACTTGGTGCTGTTTGTCATACTCTGATATTCGTTTATTGGCTAATTCATGTGTGACGCAAACAAACCGATCCAGAAAAGTATTCGATAAGCTGAATCGATTCGAAGATTAGTCTTTATAAGAGCACTTTTGTGCTCTTATAGAGACTAATTTTTGGGTCTTTATAAGAGAGGATTTTTATAAGAGCAGGTCGTTATAAGAGCTTCCACTGTAGTAGCCAGGAATGCCTATCATAATTATGTAGAATATATCAAATATTCTCCACCGTTCTACCACAATGATACATCTCGACTCAGGGGGGCCATCTGACACTATCCAAGGGGTCATGCCCTCCCCTAAGAAACCTTAACAAATAGCAAAAAGCTAATAAATATAGCCTAAAAATAAAAAACACTTTTTTGATGCTAAAATTTAAAATAAAAAAAATTCTGGGGTGGGTCCCTTAGAAGGTCTCAAAATGAGCTAAAACTTTACTTTTAGAGGAAAATTTTCAAATTTTTTTTGGGGTGACCCACATTTTTTACTTGCAGCTAAAATTGTAAAATCTTGAGATTATGTGTAACATAATTCGATGGTACTTTGAATGGATCTAAAACTTAATGTAATGCATAAATTTAGGGGGTACTCTTAGAAGAAAAATAACTTTGAGTCAACCTCCTCCTGAAATACGGCCCTGGTGGACTGTACAATAGGGCAGGGCAAAATCCAAGCCCCCAGAGGGTTCATCCGCACCTTCCAAAATTCTCATGCTTACTTAGAATTATATTCTGTTTTCCTCTTGAAAATTCTGAAGAGTACAAGAAGTCATCCTTTAAGTATTATCCAAAAGTTATCAAATGTACAAAAATGAGTAAGTAATAAGTAAGCTATTTGAAGCCAAATTTCACAAAATTTCCTGAGAAGGACCCCCAGACCCCCCTTTTACTTTAGAGGAAGCATTATCTGAAACAAAAGTCTGCTTATGGCCCTACAAAAATGTTTAGCGCGCCCCCCTTTAAAAAACGTTGGCACGTCCCTGCTAGATATCCTCTAAGTACTCACTGAGATTGGAAACTAATAATGATTACAGTGTAACATTTGAAGTTACTATAAACCCCTAAAAAGCTGCTTAAGAACAGTCTTTGCAATGCTAAAATTTAAAACTTTTTCTGAGGGCGCTGAAAATTTGGAAAGTATTACTACCCCCTCCCCCTAAAAACAATCTGGTCTGTACCCGCCTTAGCTAAAAAATTCATCTCAACTCTCAACAGTTTTTAAGGTGCCCGTAAGTAATTTGTCTTACTAATGATAATAAGGGGACATCCATAAATTACGTGAGGTGTTTTTTCCAAAATCTGGACCCCCCTCCCCCCTTGGTGAGATTTAGTGAGATTTTGCTGGACCCCCCTCCCCCACGTGAGATTTACCTACAACTTTTTAAAAATGATTTTCCTTTCTCAAACTTAAAAAAACAAAGAAAATCGTATAATTTCTAACTTAAAAAGTTGACGTGAGATTTTAATCGACCCCCCTCCCCCCTTGGTGAGATTTGGTGAGATTTTTCTAAACCCCTCCCCCCATTTTTGACCTCACATAATTTATGGATGTCCCCTAAACACTGAAGAGTTTATAAGTATAGTATATGTATTATAGTACAAACTATATTGTAAAGATTATTTGGGATTTATTACTAGCATAATCATACTGGGAAACACATAACTAAATTGATGGTTTATCATATTGAGTAGAATTATTTCACATTTAAAAATAATTTATTAAGTATTGCAAAGTTAAGGGCATTGCGTAATCAGTTTTTAACACAAAAATATTCTGGAAAATCTTATTAACATTGCTGTCTAAGGTCAGAGTTTTATTCTTTGAGGTATTCCCCATATGACAGGAACATCCTATGACTCAGAAATCCATGATTAAATGATAGACTATCAAAATTTTTACTTTTCTTTCAGAAAGAAGTAAAAATATTCCATTACAATAAGGAGTACAAAATGCGAAAATAATTTGTTTGACCGAAACGGGTCTTTTAGAGTTTCTCAAGAAAAAAAGCATACAAATCTAACATTGAATAGCTCCTTCCTGGAAAACCAAGGATATTTATTTCTAGATGACCTTATAGTCAACAGCATACACGATGTACAATCCGTAAAATGCACAGGTATAAGGGGCAGCAACGGATGTGGGCAAGCAATCGTTGACCTCTTAATAGTTAGTTTCACTTGACAGTGATAGATTTCAAGATTACTTTTTTGAAATGAGAGGTATCATAGAAAAGAAGAAATCAGTAAGTTCTGTAACTTATGGTCAATCTTATTTTTAGCAGGGTATAGGTTCAGGACGCAGGCGATGATATGGAAGAACTAAAAAATGACACCTTGAAAGTCTTCGTTGTTAAAATTACATTATACTACATGAATTCTCTTTATGTGTTGTTAGAACTGTTGAGGTTTTAAGGCATCCTTTTTTATAGGTTTAAGAATATTAGTTAAACCCAAAACCAGCGCATTTAAATATTCACAAAAGTACCTTAAATATCTTATTTTGTAACTTTTTTTATTTTATTACTTATTATTTTTTTTATTAATTTATTTTATTACACTGGTTTAAGATATTGGTCTATTTTTGTGTGTGTGCGAATCCTAAAAGTTTCTTAGCATGAAAATGTCTTGCATTTAGTTCATTTAATGCTTGAAGCATTTCATACGTAAAATGATATTTTTGCCACTCCATTTAATAATTGCAACGATTTTTCTACACATTCTTAAAAAGATTAGAAATTATTTTAGAAATATTCAAAGACTGTGAAGGAGTTCTAAAAAGTTGAGAACCAGTTTCTAAGGAGAAATACAAACTGTAATGAGAAATAATCCTTTAGAAATACTCCTTTATGATGATGGAAGCTTTATTTTTTACAAAATTTTCGCAGTATGACCTTTACTTAAACACTCACTATTGCTGGAACGGATGAATTAATAGAAAGGTGCATAAATATCCCTTTAAATTTCAAATGAGTTCTTCTGTACTTCAAATAAGGGTAAACGTAAGCAACAACTTGTCAAGCCATCTAATCGATAAGAAAATCGCACGAAAGGGTCGATGGAATTGTATCCTCTTTATCTGCCGTTTATTTTTAATATTCTCGAATAAGCGGTGTAGATTCACAATGAAGCCCAAGAATTAGAAGTCTTCCATTTGCTTTTCATTTCCTTTCACACAGGCAGCATCTCGAATATCGGTGTGTCTGCTGCAGAGCCGCCTGAAATCTTATGTAATAAGAACTCATTGGATGCGCTGGCTGGATGGATGACGAGAGCTTTGTAGCCAGCGGAGGTATTTAATTTCTTTTCGTTTTTGTATTTTAAAGCAGTTTAGGTTCGCTTTCTTCGTCATCGCTCGCTTGCCGTATTTCCTTTCGTCTCGTCTATCGCCAGCCTGATGTGGAGAGATGAATGTCCACAAGAAGGATGGCCGTGGGAGATGGCTATTCTTTGGCGCGGGAATTCAAAATGGATTCCAGAAAAGACACGTCAAACAATATTGTCTCATGGCTTACCAATTGCCAATCCAACCGGTTTACGGACCAAACGGATAGACCATTGATAATCAATTTTACCAGCTAATTGAAAGACCGTCCATAACCATTTTATTACCTAACGAAAGCAGATTTAAAGGCAAATTTATCATCGAAAAGATGGACCATTTACGAACCATTTATCAACAAGTGGATGGACCATTGGGAGCTCCGACCGGTGATTTACAAGAAATTTTATCAACAGAGCATATTCTGACCGTCTTATTATGGACCATACTTTTGAACAATTTTATAATTCAACGGAATGATTAACATCCAGTTCTATGAAAAAGATTGCTTAATTTGACAAATCCCAGTGGTTGGGTCGTTCTATGGCGGAAAATTGTAAGAAAAGGATTGTTAAGTGGTCCTCAGGATGCTAAATGACAAGTGAGTGTTCTTTTTCTTTTAGTTATCATCATTAAAATTTCGAAATTTTTCTTTTTTGATTTGGTAAAAATTGTATCAAAATTAATATACAAAAACTTAACTATTTTTAGATAGTTAATAAAAATATTTAAAAAAAGCTTTATAAAAGTTTAAAACTTTTAAATTAAAATACTTTTATTTATTAATAAGTTTTTCTTCAACTTTTTACTGTTAACACAAACGGATGATGAGCATTCTGCATTCATAATGAAAAATTTGAATAAAAATAAATTTTACACTTATGATGATGACGATGGAAAGATTAATATTTATTAAAAGTAAAAAACCATAAAATTAAAAAGTAAATTAATTTTTTAAGTATCTTTCTCTTTCATTATTGCTGTGCTGGGTAGTTTAATGCAAATTTTCAAAATAAACAATCTGGTAATTTATTCCTGTAAAAAGTTTTCTCTATTTGGTTTATAATTTTAATCATTTTTATTGGAAAATTACACTATTCTCTAAAGGAATTCATTATGATTTCAAATTTTATTTCAGTGATTTCAACTTTAAAAATATGGAGGATTTCAACTTTAAAACAGTCTATAATATACTTTCCACCTTTACGTACGTAGCCTTTACGTACCACCTTTACGTACGTAGCATACGTAGCCTTTAAGAATGCATCAGAAAACATCAGAAATTACTTGAGCAAGTAGTATATAAGAACTTAGTTAATTTCAATTAAGCAAGTTTGCCAAATATTATTTGTAATATTTAGATTATAACTTGTATCTATTTTTATGAATGTAAAAAAGTAGTTTAATTATTTTTATCTTTAATTTTTTTTCAAAGGATGCAAAATCTCCGTACAGGAGATCGTCCATTTCAGGAAATCCTGTAAGAATGTTAAATATCTTACGAAATAATTATATTGTTCTTGAATGATTTATGAAAACTGTTGGTTTTCCAAGGTTTTTTTTTACAACTGACTTACGAATATAAAAAGTATTTTTATTATTCATATTAATTTTCCTTTAAAAATATATTTCTTTGAATAAATGTTATTAATTAATTCAAATATTCATAATTTATTAATTGCAGTAAAAAAATATTGATAAAATATTTCTAGACGTTGAAATGTTTTCTTAAAACAATTCATAGTAGATGGCAGCACCAAACCTTTCCTGAAAAGGGCTTCCATTTGGTCTGAACTTTCAACTATTCTGTTGTTGATTGATGCAGTCGAACTTACTAATAGAGTAAACCTCGGTTTTTAATGAATAAATAGAGCTAAAATGATCAGTACAATCTTAAACATACATTAAAAAATCCTACTCAGGGGGTTATTCTTATTCCCACTCCACTCCGAAAATCAGAAATTTTCCTTATTTGATGACATTAAAAAAATCCCCTAAAATTCAATTTCTCCTCCGAAATTTTTTTCTGGTTACGCCACCTTATCAAAACTGATTAAAACGAGGACTCGCATTTAGCGAGGAAATGTGCGTGTTCGTTATAAGTGGATTCTACCGCAATCATTGCCAATGCTTTGTCCCCTTGCAAATCCACCCACGTGCACGTCCCCTTAATTATTTACTTATTCTTCGTAAATTTAAATGGATTTTTAAATCTTTTTTGACATATGGTTGTTATTGCTTTTGTATAATTGTTGTGTTCAAAAACTTCTTTTTGAGGTCCTGGGTAATATATGAATCGCTAGTTTAAAAAAGGGAATAAGATCAAAAATGGCAAATTGACTTTTTGTGCTAAAAAAAAAATTCCCAAGCTTTTCTCTACACATGAATGAAAAAGAGGGAAAAAATAACTACCCCGTATAGGCGGATGATATAGCCCCTTTAATTAGGCGAAATCGATATCCATTCATTGTATATTTTTCTGTATTTTTTTTATTCGTAAACTAAGCTAAAATAAAATTTGTTTTTAATTTAAAAGTATTTCCCCCTTTTTTATCCAGTGAGTGTTTGACTCCATTTATATTCACTTACTCCATTGATACTGACCTAATAACACAGTTTCATACCATTTTTAAATTTTATATGCCTTATTTGTCTTTCTATTTTTCGTTTTTGTGCTGTGAACTATAAGCAGAAATATAATTTAATTGTAGATTAAAGTAGTTTTTAAGCTTTTTGCCAGCTGAAATTTCATAAGGTTGGAAAAGGGAATAAGTCCATCAACCATCACTTTTCCGTATAATTAAATCATTTTTAATTTCTTTAAATGTATGAAAAGGCATCAAAAAATTCAAATTAATCTCTTGGCCTGCAAAGATCCACCTAGATCGCTTTTCTATTTAAAATTGTGCATCAGGCCTGGATTAGAGGGAGACCCAAGATGATGATGGTTTGGATAAGAATTACACGTGCTAAATTATTTCTTAGGTAAGTTGAGTCATAGTAAACAACACATGTGTTGTTTACTATGACTCAACTTACCTAAGAAATAACTTAAACTGCCTGTTGGGCTGAAATACTCTCAGTATGAAGAACCATTAATGTTTTCTAAGTGACACTATTTTGCGGAAGGTGATTTGAGATTCCCTTCACCATTAGGAGAAGTTGAAATCCCGAAGATACTTACAATTTCAATCAAACTTAAGACTATTTCCTGGCCTACAGGAAACAGCTGCCGGATACTGCTTTCGTGAAGAAGAGTTCATTTGTGCTTTGGTAGTAATTATTCTTCTATATCATATCAACCTTTGTTTATGGATTTCTTTTTATCATTGCATTAACTACCTCGAATTCATTTCATATGTATGAATGTAGAGGGAATCTTGGGAAGAAAATTCTATAACCTAATGGTTCCAGCTTGTCTCTGTCAAATTACATAAGGGGTCGTTGTCCCGATTCTGTGCCTGATGAAGATTCCTATTCTCATTTAACATGCTTTTGCTTTTGATAAATAGCATGTTAAGTCCAAGTCAATATAAAAAGTTATAGGGAAGGGGTACTGTGGAACTTTTTTAAACAAGATAAGATAAATGTATGAATTGAATAGTATCGGGTAAATTGAAAATATTTCAACTTGATTTTAACGAAGAAATGCGTTTCAAATTCAACGTTTAATAATTTTTGTTGTTGTAAAACTGGATTATTAATCTATCATAATCTAAGACTTTCAAATATGATATAAATATTTTTTTCTTAAAAAATTAAATGGCATAGATGGATGTGATTAGTTTAATTTAAGATGACAATGTGGAAAGTTTGGGGAATACCATGACCAACGTTTCATTTACTATGAGTATTTAATACGTGTCCTCTCGCTAACTATGTAACTGCACACAAGAAGATTTTTAAAAATGATCTCTTCCTATATGTTTCAAAACAATACACAAAATCAGAACCTGCTATCTGTCGATATTATATAAGATGTTTTACTGGTGAATAAGTTCACTAAACGTCTATGATTTTGATTAATACGAAGAAATACAAATTAATATCAAAATAAAATTAATGAAGACACTGGTTTGATTATCACTCTTTGCAGAATTGGAAAAACTCTTGGGGGATCATCAAGCTAATTCTATGTTTCATATTGGCTGGTTTTCCAAAAAGTGAAGGAGCTCTTACCCCCTTAGCTATGACCAAATAATCTTTTTTTACGAAATTACAATATACAGGTACAGGGTGTTTAAAGAAGTCTGTCCAAATTCTGAATACAAAGATTCCTTGCGTGGCGTAGAGAAAATATGTCCAAAGAACAATACCTCTACTAGGACTTTTATTTTTTTTGAAAAATGTTACGTCATAATTGATATAAACTTCATTATTTAGTCATTTTTGTCAAAATTTTCTTAAAAAGTATGAATTGTAGAGATATAGTTCTTTGGACATTTTTATGTACTCCACGCAAAGAAATTTGACTGAAAAGTTTTAGCTGACTTGTTGAAACACCCTGTATTTTAAAACCTCCAAGTTTACTTTACTTTAAAAAAGACTCTTTCACTGAAAAGTTAGGGAACCTTTGGTACAATATATTAACACGAGATGGTCAGGGAATTTCTACCATACCTAGAGGGACAGACTTTCCCGCTATGGAATTTCCATAGTTTCAGGGATAAGTAAAGACAACAAAAACAAGTCGAAAGTGAACAACACGAGTTTAAAACAACTATTTTCAAGGCTTTACGAGGTGTTATAAAACAGTTTATTTTTTGTCAGCTAAGACGAACTGAATTTAAAAGTTCAAGTTGGGTATGAGTTTTTTATGTTCAAAAATAGAAACTGTAGAAAGCAATAACCTTAAGGAAACTTTGCAGGCGAAACTATGTTTTTTAATTTGCTTTCTTAGAAACTAAAGGTTAGGAAACTACACCCCCCATCGTTGTTTGGCAAAAAGCTCCCTAAGTATAGTGCCGTATTCTCAAAATATTCTAAGACCAGATGACGTCGGAAGTTTATATCTTTGAAGTCAGAATAAGTTTTCTCAAAGCAAAAAGGTTTGAGTAAACTATTCCAAACCGCAGTTTCAAGTGCTCAAAGAATTGAGTTTAAGTCTAACTACAGTGGCATTCAGTACAAAAATATAAAAACAACTACTAAGTAACTTTTAAGTGATGCTTTAGTTTTCTAAACGCTTTAATTTTTAAGATCAATTACATAAATTTAATGATTTAATTAGAACTTAAAAGTGTAATTAAGGACCAATTCAATATAAATTCGAATAAGCCCAATTTTAAAAATATATCCATTCATGTTTAAATTCCCAGTAGGAGAGAATGGGGTAATATGAAACATTTTTATTTGCTGCTTTGTGTGTGGGCCTAAAAATCTGAAAAAATCCTCCTGAACCATTCGAACCTGAAGAAAAGGGGTATAGTGCTGTGTTTATAAAGAGGAAGAGAAACCGACCTTAAAAAAACTGAGTTTCCAGTAAAGAAATGGAGGTTTTTTAAGGGGGAATAACTTCTTAGTCTCACAAAATGAAATAAATAAGAGAAACACCATTTTATTTGTTTTGTCATTATTTTCAAGTGTTAGGGTTGTGTAACACTTCCAGTTTGCAACTTTTTTAGTCTAATATTTAACTGAGCATATCTCGAAAGACCTTTAATGGAAATTTTTAAAAATTACTGTGGTTATATAAAATACACTTTAGAGATTATATTAATACTTTTATTCTATTTTTAATCGTTTTAAATTTTTTAAATAACTGTATTTTTTCTTATTACCCCTTGTGGGATAACAAGATACAGTCGCTTGGGGATAAGATACAAGTAAATAATTTCTTTCCGGTTTTACTAGCAGGTGCATTATTTTTTCAAAGAAAGCTGATAATGGTGTAAACATTCTGTAAAAAAAATCACCTTCATAAACTTAAAGGAAAACCTTGTGGAATTTTGCGTGTTTCTTATTACCCCACTCTCTCTCCCCTAAGGCATAAAGGATCAATAATTTTAATATTTGACGCTTTTTAGAACGTATTGCATTGATAGGATTTGCACTTCTCATACAAAGCACATCCCCCAAGCAGTGAATATTCCCTTACAAAAACAACCATTTGGATGACTTTTCGCTGGATACTGGCCCTTGGTCAAGCAACACTGTAGGGCACTCCATGCTTAACAAAGAAGAAAATGGGTTGCAGGTGGCCGCTCTGACTTCTATTTTCCCTTGAGGGGTCACTGAGGGGTGTGGTAGGGGAGCATACCGTTGTAACCCCCCAACCTACCTGTGTTCGAGAGGAACGACAGTCAACTCCTCGCTTCCTCGTTGGCGGAAGTCCTTTGTGGTCTACATGACCTTGAAGCTCCCTACCTGACTGCTTTTCTTCTTCTACCTGTTAGGAATACCCCGAATTTCTTCTCTCGCCTTCTTCTCTTTCTTTGCTCTTTTCAATCAGCCAAGATGGAGGTGAATCCAACCCCTAATAGAAGAGAAATTAATAGAAAGGGCGTTTCAAGAAGAGAATTATTCCAAATGAAATGTGTAGGGTATATAAATGTACCAGTAGCCGACCAGTCACCAGTTTCCGTCCAGATCAACTTTATATTTAAAAAATAATCTGATAATCTGATCATATTTCAAATATTGTTTCATGTTCTTTCAAGAATTTAGGTTTTATATTAAGGGCATGCAGGGAACTTAATTCAGCATCCAAAATTTCAATTTTCAATTACTTAGTCAGATCTAAATTAGAATATGCTTGTATAGTTTGGGATCCTCATTATGAAATTTATATTAAAATGATAGAAAAAATTCAGAATATTTTTTTAAGACACTTGGTTTTTTACTGAAAATGGATATTGTAATACTTATATGCCAAGCCAGATTTCGAGAGAAAATTTTAAAATTCAAGATCTGCAATCCAGGCGTTAATTCTTGTTAATGTTATTTTTTCATAAACTATTAAATAAAAACATTAACAGCAATACTTTAACTCAAAATATATTTATAATAGTTCCAAGGCATTCTGCAAGAAATAAATCTTTAAAATTTTTTGGAACTAATATTAGGACTGTCACAGATAAAAACTTCTATATAAATAAATTTTGTTCACTCTATAATTTGTATACGGATCGTTTGGATATTTTTTCTATGTCTTTTTCAGTTTTCAAGCAAACCTGCATGTCCTTAATCTTCTAATTTTTCTAATGTTTTTTTTTTCTTGAGGTTCTATATGCTTTTTTTATTGTGTTTTTTTGTTGTCTGGCTTTTGATGGTTGTTGGGTGTTCTTGTGATTTTTTTTCTCTCTGTACTGGCAAATGTAATTGGACCGAAAGGTTTGTTTTTGTCTAAATAAATAAATAAGAGAACTCAAATACGTTTTGTCAATGTTATTAAGTCATTCTATTGTGGATATATATGTATAATTTCCATCACCCGAAAAAATCCCCAAAAATTCATATAACAAGAACGGGAAAAATGTAAAAACACCACCTAATTTCCTCATTTTTAGTTTCTGGCTACTATCAATTAGGCTATATGTTTTCAAAAAGTATGAATGATTTATTAAAAATGCTGTAATTCAAATTTTTTTTTACATATCCGTTTTCTTAATAGTCTAAACTAAACTTTACAAATCATTAAACATTTTTGAACAAATAGTTTTTATAATAACCTTTTGTATTTTATTGAGGTCGGTTAATATTGACTGGTTTTTGAGTACGTGGGTATTGCGGCTCATAACCTTCATAATTTCTAGTTATGAAAAATTAAAAGTAAAAATGTACTAACCCCTAAATTTAAATTTGGAAATCTAAATGTACTACCAGCACAAACGTTACAATTGGAACGTTGTTTCGGAGCCCGCGTAAATTCAAAGACTTATTAATAGCTCCAAAATACAACAGAAATCAAACATATTTATAATAAAAAGAAGAAGTTGAAGTTATGACAAAAGATATTAAATTTAGCTCCGGCGGCTCCGGCTCCAAATAGCCGGCCATTGCATAGAAATATAAATACAGGGAATAATTTTACGATTAAAAGTACAAAACACTAGGAATATTAAAAACCCTCTATAGGTAATTTAAATAATACATTACCAAACGATATTTAATCCAAAAAAATAATTTTTTAATTTTCAGCTCAAGATTACATTTGGTCTATTTTGACGCAATCGTTTGCTTTATCACACAAAAACACATTCGAAACATCATTTATTTATTGATTGTTTTCCAAACATATTAATTTTAATCACTAAAAAAAGGAAAGGCGTATTTTACACGATATCAGTCGGTGTGCCAGTGTCAGTCGATGTTTTCAGTAAGTTGTCAAATGTTATTTTTAGATAATAAATTGCATAGTATTGTATTTTTATCACTTATGATTTCATTACTCCATTAAGCATTTACCTACTTCTTTTTAGTTTGTTCGTTACTGGAAAGGTCTACTCGAGCACTAATTGATGTAGTATAAATCAGACCTTTAAAAATTTAAAAACAAATTCATCGTTCAGAAATAAAGCATATAAAATGAAAAAAAAAGTTTATAAAGTGTAGTTGCACTGTTTGATTCTTAATTAAGATGTCTCGATAAAAAATTAGAATATTTCAAATTGCGAAAACCTTTCGCTTCTTTTTTTATTTTATTTTTTTATTTTAGATAAGTAAAAGTAAATTTCAAAGAACATTTGATGCAACTCGTTTGACTTTGGTTGTATGTTAATCTAGCGCTTGAGTTAACCAAAGGAAGTTTTTAAGGATAAATTCAAAAAAAAAAAAATTCTGGGTGGGGACCCCCAGACCCCCCCCCATAGTGTTAGATTTTATGTATGAAAAATTTTACATCAATTTACAATTTTATAACAAGGTTCTGATAGTAATGATAGTTTAAGAAACATTGGTTCGCTAAATTATATATTTTTAATCAAACGAGGGTGGAGAAATACTACTGGTGGGCAAGACAAACTAAAATAATTTTGACTGCTAACGTCTAAAGGTGATCCACAAAAAAAATTGCTCTCACCATAGAGCCGTGCTGAATCCGCGCCTAGGTGTAGTAGTATTATTGGTTTGGTCCTAAAGAGAATAAACGGTTGCATATTTTTCACTTCTGCGCATCATTTTATGAAATCTATTTTAAGTGTGTTTAAAAATATTATAATGCTCACTTTTGCAAAAAAAAAATCCAATGTGAATTAAATTTCACTCGAAACTGGCCATGAAGGATGAAAGAGTTACTACGGGGGTTGGCGAGCGGTAGCAAGTCAGGGGTCTGGAGCGCCCCCCTAGTAAAAGAAAAATTAAGATATAAAGTGATAGAGAGGGGATACCCATATAATCTTCCGTTCCATTGCGTCGCGGCCCAATTAAATCAGTGTGTACGAACACACCATTTGGCAAATGGACACCTTTTTCCAGATCTTGGAGGTCCCCTGTCGTTAAAATGTTACACTGCTGCGCCGATGAACGGTCGTTAGCATAATTGCTGTCACCATCCATCTTCTGGTGAGCTCTGCTCGTGACAAGGTTCGCTGCACCAACGTTTCTGGGATTCAAGGAGCTTCCAGGTTCTTTTGAAGAGGGATCATCCAGGTTCTTTTTGCCTGTGAAATGAACAAAATTCATCATTACAGTCCCTATTTTGACTTATTTTGAATACAATGCCTGGAATTGGAAAGTAGGTATTGGAATAATCAATTAGGGGCACATCCAGGGGGTGGCATGGGACACGTGCCCCCGCCCCCCAAAAAAAGTATAGGATATAATGACTTCTGATAAGAATTTCTTAAGAATTCAGATTTTTGAAGCTGAAATGCTTCAATGTGTAGCTTTAGGGTTTTAAAGGTGTAAAAA
Source organism: Tetragnatha montana (assembly GCA_963680715.1). Lineage (NCBI taxonomy): Eukaryota > Metazoa > Arthropoda > Arachnida > Araneae > Tetragnathidae > Tetragnatha > Tetragnatha montana. The sequence continues at coordinate 38,547,162 of OY796684.1, forward strand.
TCCTTTAAAGCTTTCAAGAATATCGCAAATTTTATTGCAAAAGATGTAAATCCTGGTGCTCCTTAAAAAAGGCTATCCTCTGGATCCATTTCTGTCACATATTTTCAAACAAGCAAAGCTACAATATTGTGACATAGTGAATTCATATCATAATTTTTATAAAACAGTAACTATACTAATTATTATTAATGTTTTTAAATAACTTCTTTAATAGACTATAGTATTAAATAAATATTTTATTTCCATAACACAATCCAACCGTACATTATGGATCACCCACCACTATAGCAATTTGCTGTGATGTGGTGGTGGTGGCAACATGGAAAAAAACAATGCCACTAGACAATACAGCAATTATCATGACAACAAATTTATTAATGTAAAAAATCATAAAACTCAACTATAAAACACACACACACAAGACACAAATATCAATGAAATAGTACTCTACGAACCAATCAAAAAAAGTAAACGGAGGAATGTCGAAATGAAAAAATGCAAAGTGTCTGTCAGCTAAAAAATATCTCCACTCCAATTTAATAAGATATATTAATATTAAAATATTATTAGCCAATTTGTCGGCAGAAATTAATTTTGTCAAAGATTAAGCTCTTAATAACAGAGGATATATTAGACACAAAACGCAAACAACCAGCTAAACCCTTAAACTTACCCTTATATTGATCTAAAATACCAATCATACCCTTTTCTAGCATCTAGCAACAAAATATGAAATCGAGTTAGGGGCGTAAGACATTGAGTCTAGACAATCCTTTCCTGCAGCCTCAAGGAGTGACCTTCCACAGGTAATTCCTCACAGGAGCGATCATTACAGGAAGAGCACCCCCTTTGAAGGCGCCTTCAGGGGGTCAGAAAACCCCTGGGCCCACGAAGAACATTCCTAATTAAGTGCGAGGCGCCCCCGTTATTATGCACCATTAATATTGTGCTGGCAAGTCGGGAAAACGGAGGTTCGTTTTGTTTTCAGGATAGATAAGAACGAAAAAAGAAAATCCAAAGACGAAGCACTAGAAGAAAAATGTAGAGTGAGAAATACATTAGAGGGAGCTTGCATTGGGGGTGCCTTACGTGACCAGTATGGAGAGTAGGAGTCGAAGGAAGTAAGGATGTTGAAAGAATTCATGTTAGGGGCCATTAAAATATCTCGTAATATAAAGGGGAAGAGGGTTTTCTTTTATTTATTTTTGCTGATAAAAGGGGTAAGAAGAATATTAATGCTTTCGTAGAGCATTAAAAGCTCTGTATTTTCGTAAATATCTTGAAATCATAAAAATAATTTAATTTAAAAACTTCGATTTAAAATTAATTATGCAGATATTTATGTTTTGTTTCAAACAAAGTGTTAGTTTCTCTCCAAAATTAGGTTCTAAATTTTTAAAATGGGATTACTACTAAAAGTTTTGTACCATAAAAAAAAACCAAGGAAGTTGCGGGCAGTTGCTTTTTTGATTATAAAAGGGAGTTAACGATTCGCTTATTTTTGCTAGTGGGAAGAAGGGGGTTAAAATCACCAAAAAATGTTTACATGGTACTACTTGAACGGCCCTTTAGGGAGTTAAGTAATTCAATCTCATTTTCTATCAATGTTTGTAATAAAATCCATGGAAAATAATTTGGAGGAATAAACTAAATTAGACCTATTGTTCTGTTATTGCTCCAAAAAGACACTAAGTTCAAAATTTTCTTAACTTAACTTGTCTTCGCCCAGGCAGGTAAGATTTAGCCCCTTGACTACGCCGTTGGGTTGGATGAAAAGTTTTCGAGGTTGAAAACTATTTCCTAAAAATAGATCAGATAGAGGAGATTTATTTCTTAAACAGGAAGAGTGATGGTGAGTAATACAAAAAAAGATTTAAAACTTCTCAAATTGATATTATTTGCAATGATTTAAAATCAGTGCGAGTTGAAAGAAACTACTTAAAAGGTGTTTTGTGACGGAGTATTATTCAATGAACTCTCTTGAAAAAGTACTCTTTTACTTTTTTTTTCATTAATCTTTAAGTAATATTATTTGTAGAAAAAAATATTTGATTTAGTCAGCGAAGTAGGAAATGTAGTTTGGGAGTATAAGGGTTATGTTTGAATTTTTTTATTTACGTCCCAATTTTCCTGCCTTTTTATCACGAAGTATTTATTTTACTGAAAAATATATTGCTCGACGACTCGAATGTACGTAGTTCGTCAAGTTACTGATGGGGGATACATTGTTACAATTAATACTAGAGACAAAAAATACAAAATTTTCTTAAATAATAATTGCCAAAGTAAAGCAATTCTACTGCCAGTAATAAAAAGCAGGTGCTTCTATGCGGAAAAGGGATTTAAGTGCGTTCTATTTCCTTCTCCAATGATGGGGAGAGGCATAGCCTTCGAGAGCGAGAAGGCCGGGACAGAAGAATGATGAGTCATCCTTTCCGACGAACGCTACCATTGAGTTTCCATTGACGCGTCGATTTTGGAGGGGAAAAATCGCTATAAATCATAAACAAATGATCGGAAAAAGAAAAAAAAGACCTGTGTGTGATGTAGGAAACCAATACTAATGATTCTGAGTGAAAATGTTTACATTATCGGGGAAATATTTTGATAGATGGGATTTTTAAAAAAACCTTGTTCCGAGTACGATCGACTTTCACAAGCTTTATTAGATTAGATTCGGCATAATTTCAGTTAAATTACTACTTGCATTATAAAATCAACATTTTTGGTTAGATTGTATTCGTTTTTGAGTCATTCAAACCAATATTAACATTCGAAAATTTGCTGTTTAGTTGAGATTCGAAGCTAGCTGAACCGGGCGACGTTTTAAATAAAATATTTCTGTTTTATAATAACAAAAATCCTGTCTTTATTTTAACAACTAATAGATCATGTCCTATCTTAATATTTTTAATCCTTACACAGATAAATATTAACCATATTAACCCCCGCCTTGTAACTTTAAGTAGGATTTAAATATCAAGTGAGTATTCAAAATCAGCCGCTCTCTCTCTTTCTGGTACTATAATATATCTTGAGGTTTATTTCCTTTTTCCTTTATATATGAATAATTTAATATTTGAAATGAATAAATAGGATTTCCATTTCCACGGAATGCTCAGAAGGAGCGAATTGAGCTCTCGGTATTTTCCGAAGCCATAACTTCTTTCTTTCTGCATCTTTAGGGAAGGAAAACACACTTACATTGCTGGCACCTTTTGTATAATTACCCTTGCATCCTGGGACACAGCAATGGTCCGGCATTATAAAGGCCTGGATGCAAAAAGAGCAAGGGAAACATGGGACAAAGCAGAGACAAAGGCGCTTGCTCCAAGTTCCCGCGTACGCACACAGCTCAGACCTTGAGAATCAATCGACGGCTAGGATGACTCATCGCTCCGGAGATGCGCAAGTGGCCAGGCCTGTCTCGTTCTAGAAGGCTATGGGAGAGGTTCCTTTGGATCCCTGTGGCGTTTAACCACCGGCCAGAGATCTGCTAGTTCGATAATTGTTCTTTTCGGCAGCTGAAAGACCGCTCTGACAGCTAGCAAAAGGTGCAGAAAAAGTATTTCATTAGTCACGTTATCAAAAAAATATCAGTTTTATCGAAGCTAATCTTTTTATCCTCCACAAAAAACTTTATGAGAGGATTAGTGGTTTTTACACAATTCTGTGCTAAAAAATTGGCATTGGTATTTTTTTCATATAATTACAGAATACCTATATAGGTAACTATATAAGCTCCTTATAGAATCCTTTGAAATCCGCTGTTAATTGAATAATGAAAAAAGCGTCTCTAAATTATTTGAGGAAAATGATCTCTAGCATAAGTTGAACAGGCTAACTTTTCTTATTCTCTTTATTTTGGCTTTGGAACTCTTTGATAAAAGTTGCATCCTTTTTTTTTTTTCAAAACAGATGAAATTTTGGATTTTTAATGTAGGATTTTGCAAGAAAAATTGTGACTTTACTTAAAAGTAGTAGTACATTTGTGAATAGATATTAATTGTAAAATATTTTAACACCATGAATAAGATATAGGTACTCATACTCAATATGTGTTTCACTAGTTAGAAATTTGAGGGTTGCGGGAAGATGTCGAGAATTTTTTGTTAGGTTATTCGTTTTCCAATGCTCCAGATTTGAAAGAAGGTGTGAAACATATGGGTATGGAAGACCCTGTTGGAATATATTATGTCTGAGGACTATAGAATCATAAGCATTTATTTTACCTGAAGATAAATAGTTGACATAAATTTACATTAAATAGTTGAGGGGGCAAAGACTCCCACGTATTGGGAATATAAAAAAACGAAGTGAGACATAAGTCTTACAATATTTTTCATCCTACTTTCAAAACTAAACTAAACGAATGACCATGGAGCGTTCCAAACTATCTAAAAACACAGACAGATCAAGTCGGTATCAGACATGGGCGTCATTTAGGGGGGGGGCAAATAACACCCCCCCAAGGTTTCCACTGTTATGTGAAAAATAGCTGCAAGTCCCTTGAAAATTCTGTAATTTACAAGGAGCATTGGGTGTAACCCAAATGAGTTAAACCACTAGTTTTAAGGGTCAAATTTCAAAAATTTTCTGCGGGAGAACCCCCAAACCCCCTCCAAAATTTTTAAGTCAGTACAGTGTTTTTCCCTTGAAAATTTTTCCGCTTACAAGAAGCGGTTACCCTTTTCGTGTTCCCCAAAGTAGTTTCAAATGAGATAAAATACAAGTTTAACGAGACGAATTTCAAAAATTTACTGGGGGAGGACCCCCAGCCCCCTTGAAATTTTGACGTCTATTTATAATTTTACCTTGAAAGGTGTGTAGATTACTAAGAACCGTTCTCTTCGGATGTTATCCAAAGGGTTTCAAAATGAGCTAAAACACTACTTTTAAAGTCAAAGTTTCAAAACATTTCTGAGGGTGACCCCAAGACCCCCACTTTTATTTGTAGTAATTATAAAATTTTGACATTATGTGCACCATAATTCAAATACTATTTTTAAGTGTTCTAAAACTAGTTAGGGGGTATGTTAGAAACGACGTTGAGTCAATCCCCGAAAAACAAAAGTCTGGTTACGGCCCATCATCACTTTAAAAAAAATCCTTGCCCCCCCCCCAACCAAAAACTGAAATGACGCCCCTGGTGTCAGAAGAAAGGGCGGAAAAGCTTGACACTTAATATTTGCCCGAAACTGTAACACCCGAGTTGGAGATTTTTCTTACTTAATCCCTCCTTCAACTTAAACAGGAACAGTTGGACTGTTCCCCACCTGAGCACCACCTTCCCCACCTGATGAAATAGGAATCCGTGATACCTAGTCGTTCGTTCTATTCTAGTATTTCGCAGATGACCTCAAGATAGGCTCTGAGACTTCTTCATTATCATTTATTTCCATCTAAAAAAAAAAGAGTCTAGGAATCGGATTCTCATGTTTTATTTCTTCACCTTGGCACCTTCTACCTGACTTCCTACTTCTACCATAATAGACTAGAATCAACCGATGGAATATGTTGAGAAATTTTACACTAGTAGTTTTTTATTTTGCAAAAAGCTCGTAATACTTGTAACTCTCTTCAAAGAATGCACTATATCACTCTGGAGATAAGGCCTTGTCTTCATATGGTTTCGAATTAGGTACTATATCATTTTATTTTTAGGGTTTATATTTGTTAGAGGAACTTATTTTCCTCGTGTGTTTTTGAAATTTATCCTTGCGTCTTACATCTCTAATTATCACAACATTTTACTATTTTTTTTAGTTCGCCTCGTTATTTTTATAATGAATTCAAATAAAATGAAAGTAATAAAAAATATAAAAAGTTGACTTGATTTTCATTCCCTTTTTCATTCCCCATGAAAAGAAAGTCCCTTTTGTTCAGCGGTCCAGTGCTCTGCTAGTCCGTAGGCAACAATTTAACTAATCAAACTGTAACGGCTTTTGTTAAATTAACACCGATAGCTGTGTTTCAGTGGTCTTGAACCAACGGATCACCTGATATTTTGAACGCTGATAGGTGTCAGAAAAAGGAGCAATATTGGTCAACTAAACCATATATTTTTTTACCAAATAAAATTATAAATATTTCTCTACTTCTTAATTGGCTTTCACTCAAAAATTGAAAATGAAGACCGTTGTTTACTCTATGGTTGTTCGCTTGTGAAACAAGATATGTGCTTTTTGTAAGATCTTATTACTTAATTCTTTTGTGAAATGTTATTATAAAACTTTATCTAAAAGGATATTTCCAGTAATTCTATTTGCTGTGTCTGGGTCACCGAGCAAAACATGGAATAAAGCGTTACCTGCAGCATTTATGATTATACATTATTACTTGTTATATCTATAAGAACGAAAGTGGTAAATGTGTGTCAATTAAGAAAGACTCAGATCACCTGGATTCAAAACACCTTATCATGGTTCAATTTCGAATTCCTACCAAATAGCTCCCAACCATCTTCCATTTTTTTCTTCGCAAAATGCGTTCCCCGCTAATTGCTGGTCCAGTCCAACTTGCCTCACACTCTGAGGTGAAGGTCTTTCGGGATATCCGAAGGTCAGTAGAAAGGGACTCTCTTCAATGCACAGCACACACGCCATCCCTTTCTTTGAGTGAAACCATGATCTTTGAAATTTTTGAAAAGGACCACTCTCAAATGATCTCTCTCGCTCAGGTATTAATTGTTCAGACTTTGTTATAGAACTTTCAAAAATTTCTGAGTTGCTGTTGAGTTTCATTATGATTTTTCAAACTGTAGCGTGCAACCCCGTAAGGAAGGATACACGCTGAATGTCCAAGGGGATGTCAAGAGATGACATAGATCTGTAATAATTATTTCACATTGTCAAATTATTTATTAAAATTACGTTTAAATTAATTACCTTAATGTCTTAAAGTTTATTTTTTAAATATTATAATAAAATACACATAGATAGCATTTTACTTTGAGATTTTGGCTGCAATTTTAATTTTAATTTTTAAAATTTGCTTGGTTACTTTATCTCGTTTAATCAAATTATTACATAAAACAAGCACTTCAAAGGGGTTTCAAATTCTGACCACTATTTATCCACTGTTTTTTTTTCTTGGAAATTCTAAGGAGTACACGGTGCAATACTCTTCAGTGTCACCTAAAGAGTCCCAATGGGGTTAATTTTTGTCCGTTGTTGGACATTGAGCCCAACCCATTTGAGTTAAAACAATACATACTTTTAAACGTCAAATTTCTAAAATTTTTCATTAAATGTACCAAGATTCACAAATACATTGCTCTAAAATTTTTGAGCCAACACCCCCCCTTTGAAACTAAAGTCTTGTTTAGGGCCATAAGGACTTAATTTCTTTTGTTTATAATGTTAGAGAGATTCACTCTAATAAATGATGGTCATAATAATCAGGACAAAGAGGTTTTATATGACCCCGTAGGACTGTCCCGATTTGTTCGGAATTTATGGTCACCGTATCTGAAAGCACATAGCAATCCCCATTGCAGCTGCGACTTCGTTTCGGCCAAGTGAAATTGAAAAGAACTCCCTCCATAGCTATAGAATTGACCTAGCATTCATGTTCTACTTTCTTCTCGATGGGGTTTCAACCGCTTTTATGGCCATCACGCTGGTTGTTCCCGCAGAGCTGAGAATCTCAGAATCTTCCAAGATTAGGCCACACAGAAGAACACAATTGGAAAATTTAAATGGAATCCAGAAGCCGTGTTTCAGAGAGCGCTTCTTTTAATGTGGAGCTGGTTACAGCTTCAATAAAAATCACCAACTGCTATTAGTTCTCGCCTATCATTTTAAATCTTTGATCGGTGCTTTTGTTCTACAAAATACGTATATTCCGTATGGTTAGCTTTCAGAATCTAAAGCCATTGGTATGGCGTAGGAATAAAAATAAAAACGATTCTTTAATACATACATAGGATTTTATTTCAGAAAGGAGTAACATTTTTAGGTAATTTTTTTAAAAAGTTTTGAAATTGATACGGTGAATTATTTAAATCGCGTTTTGCAATAATAATCTCGATCTCGATATTTTCTTTTCAAACTGAAATTTCTCAATAGATTTTAAGATTTGAATGAAAAGCATTAATATTATGTAATATTTGTGTAAAATGTTTCTTAATGAAACATTTTAAATGCCAGTATACATAGTTTTCCCCGAATTTCACTTCTTAAGGACCATTCACAAATTATGTAATACATTCAGGGGGAGAGGCAGCAGTATGTTTGACACAATGTGAAAGGGGGAAGGAGCAGTTAAACATTATGATATCACACCTCAGAAACTGTTTTTCCACTGATGCTGTTAAAATTTAAACTTTCAATGTTAAAGAGGAATTTCTGCTATTTGGTTTTATTTAACAGTAGTTAACAGAGTTTCTGAACAAATAAAAATATTGTAATGAGATTTAGATTCTTTAATTGAATTTTTAAGTTTCAAAAGTGTAACAGGGTCATTGAAATGAGACAACGTTTGAGATAAGGATAGGGAGAGTCTAAAATCTCTGAAAATTGGATACGTAATTTCGTGAACGGACCCACATAAGGTTTTGCTTCGCTCTTAAGCATCTCCTTTGGCTTTAGGAATGCCAATTACTATTACCGTTGAAAATTCATGGAATACTTTTAAGTTATGCTTGAATGAAAATATGTAATATTAAACTACCCTCCTGAATTTACTTTCTAGAACGCTAGACATATAAAGTTAGCCCTCATTTACCGTGTTGAACTGCAACGCTTTTATAATTTCAGAATCATAAACCTCATAATCTACATACGAACCTCCGAATTCCTAGTTCGTAAAGTTAGTCGATCGTGATGTTGACTCAAAAGCAGATGAGACTTTTAGGTTAGTGTAATACGTTCTTTTTTAAATACCAATTAACTTGCTCTCCTTAAGTAACTAGAAATGTATCCACACATTGCACACGCTTGGAAGTTAATTTCCTCCGAAATGAAAAAGATGTATTACACCTAAAACCCATAATACGTACACGCAATTATTCCTATTAGAATTTAATCTCGCACGATTAAAAGTTTTTTATAATGGATCACATAGGGGTTTTTACTAATCATATATAAAAATTAGATCATATCCACGAGTCAATCCGGAAAGTCTAAAGAAAGAAAAGATTCTGAAAAAAAACCTCATACTAAAAATCCTGTAATTGAATAAAATTTTATTACTTCTCATAAAATTTTTCAATATAATATTCGGAAATTTCCAGAATATTCCCTTCCATTACATTCCAGAATTCAGAAAACTTAATTTCAGCTGACAAAAACTCTTAAAACCACTTTATTCGAGGAATTAAATTTTATCTGGTGCTTAATTCACAGCACAAAAATGAAAACTAGAAAGACAGAGACAAATAAAATTAACAATTACTATGTATTAATAATTACTATGTATGTATGGAGTAAGTGTATGGAGTAAGTGTATGGAGTAGTGTATGGAGTAAGTGAATATCAATGGAGTCAAATATTCACTGATTATAAAATGGTAAAAAAACTTTTAAATTAAAAGTAAATTTTTTTAGCTCAGTTTACAGCACAAAGGGTAATAAAAGAAAGACTAATTCACTTAAATTTCAAATTTAATAAAAAATACATTGAATGCACGTCGTTTCAAGGGGCTATATCTGCTGACAGGGGGTAGTTATTTTTTCCTTCTTTACACTCATGTGTAGAAAAAGCTTAGAGATTTTTTTTTCCGTACAAAAAGTCAATTTGCCTTTTTTTTGGACTTATTTCCTTTTTTAAACTGGCGATTTAATTATTCATTAGTGAAGTACAATTTAAAATCTTTAATTTGCATAAAGTTCACAAAATCTGTTTTGCATCTTTAAGTTAATTTCCTTTTTGACATTATAAAAGAGAACTAATTTGTCTATGAACTAATATCTCTATTTATTCTTCAAGTTTCCAGTGTAAAGGTCAATGATTTTGTTAGCCTAAGACGTGCCTAGACAGAAATATGACCCCTTCTTTTGGACAGAGGATGTAGATGAGCAAGATAAACCTCCGAATAGAGCAATTCCTGCCATTCTTAGAGAGGATGCAGAGGAGGAAGAGAAGATCTCGGATGGAGTACTCCCTATCAACTTTAGGGATGATGCAGCTGAGCAAGAGAAGCTTTCAAGTAAAACGCTTCATATGTTCCCTTAGAGAAGATACAGAAGAGGAAGAGAAAAACCCCGATGGAGTACTTTCTTTTAACCTTATAGAGATGATGCAGGATAGCAAGTGAAGCCTTCGATTAAAACGATCCCTGAGTTTCTTAAAAAGGATGCAGAAGACCAAACGATAATAACCAAGTGAAAAGCCCTCTACGTTCTTTCGAGGATATATTTGAGAAGTAAAATGCAGAAGAGCAAGTTAAGCCTTCAAATAAAACGCCTCCTGCGATCCTTAGAGAGGATGCAGAAGAGCAAGAGAAAATCCCGGATGGAGTATACTCCCTTTTAAACTTTAGAGATGATACAGAGGAACAGGAGAAACTCTAGAACTAGATGAAGCGCTCCCAACGGCAGTTAAAGAGGATGCACGGTATAAAAACCGTATGGAGCGTTTTTTACTGTTTTTAAAGATGCAAAATAGCAAGAGATGCCCCAAATTCTTTCTTCAGACGGGATGCAGAAGAGCAAAGAGGAGTCCCGGATGGGGCGCTCTTTATGGTCTTGAAGAGAGGATGGGAAAGAGCAAGGTAAGCCCGGAGTGAGCGTTCCTGGTGGTTTTTAGAGAGGATGCAGATTATACATAAATCATATTTGATTTTTAACGGAATCCATCAAATATATTATCATCATTAATATTTTCATGACTGGATTTTCACAGGTATCAGACGGGCATTTATATACTGGATTCACATCACAGTCAGCCTGTTCATCAACAGAAACTAAGTAATATTAAAGAGTCTGATCTGAACATCTCTATGAAGTTTGGCCTAATGATTAGATTTCGAAATTAGATAGGATGAACCGAACCGGACAAAAGCCTTTGGAGGGTTTCGGGGGAATGATGATCGCAATATATTGATCCCTCCCTCGAAATCCTTGAGGCCTACAAATGAGCCGAGTGAACGTGTCCCAACAATGGGCAGCCATGCAGCTCACCTCTCGAACCCAACCAGCTGCCGCACCGGAAAAGGAAGCGATTACTTTTCTTTCACCTGCACCTACGCTTCCTATACTCGTCAGGCCTCCAGGCATATCTGAATCTCGAGGGGAGGTGCATTAAAAAGCCCATCTCCCCTGTAGAGGAGCTAGGGATAGGGCGCGCATGAACCCTCTTTCCCCATGGCATGGCATAGCCTCTTTGCATCCGATCATGCACCAAGAGGCCTTTGCCAGGTATTGCTTTTTGCTAATTTCAATTCTTCAGATTTATTTTATTCAAATAATTCTGTTTAGAATGATTTAAATAATGAAAAATCACACAATATGATCGATATTAATCAATATTTGCCTGTATTGTTACATATTGACCAATGTACAAGTTCTACCTGGATATGCCGGAGTAGCATGGGCCGATTTGGATATGGATGGGGCTAATGTATTCTCATTCTTTTGGGGATATTTCATTAATTAATGTTGAATGATATTTCCAGAGCAATCAGGGGTAGGGAGATTTCGGGATACATCCCCCGAAACTCGGAAATTGTTCTTCATTAAACAATGACCAAGTATTTAGCTTGCCCCTCGTGTGGACCTAAATCCATTCATGAAGAGCAGTTCCCCTTCAACCATTTTAAAATTATCTATTATTTTTATTTTGATATACGCGAAAGAAAAATTCTTAAAGAAAGTTGTTTGTCAGTCGAAACTAGATTTGTCAAGGAGGTATAGTTTTCAAATTATGTACTATAATTTTTTTTCTCCCAGAAAATCAAGTTTTGAGTTCAGTATGAATGATTAAATCATCTTACTCAGGAAATTGTCCATCGTATCCAATAGCTTTTCTGTATGATAAAGCGACATTTATATCTTATAACCTTTCCGATCTTATGGATTTTCATGCCACTCTCCCCTTGGACCACGAGGGATAAACGGCGAAGCGAGCTCTAGTTAGAACTACCTCTATCATCTCGAACGGGACACTTCCTTAAACAAGAAATTTTGCTCCTCTGCCACTTTACCTGCAATAACAGTTTCCGCCACAGGTTGCATTCAAATACACTGGGCAGCCGGAAACGGCCCATCAAGCAGTAGTTTGGCCACGAGTTTAATCATGCCTCCACAGCGGATTGATTTCTATACGGACTCGCTTATTAAACGGAAAGTGAGGCACCCTTTAGCAGTAGATTAAGCGATATTTGTTTGGGTTGGTTGAACTGCATTGAGGGAAGAAGAATATAATGATAGGGGGTGCATATGTTTGAGCTAATTTTAGCTTTGAATTCGCCTCCTCGCAGGTGTGGTCATATTAAAACTTCTTACAGGTCAATTGGTCAATGTTCCCAATTGGGAACATCAAGTTTGAAAATTCATAAAATATTAACTACCATCAGAATACTCTTGAAAAAAAAATACCATAAGAAATTCAAAGTTTGTTTGATTTTTTGAAAGTGAAACGATGATTTTATCTCATTATTGGAAAAAATTACAAAAATCATTAAGTTGGCTATTTTTATACTTCATGATATAGTCCAACAAAAAAATTCATAAAAATTGAAAAACTGTCTAAAGTTTCTATAATTTGGTAAGGATATTAAAAAATAGTTACCTTAAAAAATATCATTAGTATTTATAATAACTAATAGAAACACGCCTGTTGAACTTGTTAAACATGATGTTCCCAATTGGGACTAAGTTATTTTATTTTAAATAGCATAACTGACCTATTTAAAGATAAATAGGTCTATTTACTAATATTACTATATTATTACTATAGACCTATTGAAAGATAAAGGCCTCAGGAAATGAAATTGATAAATTCTTAAAATTAAGAGCAATTTGACAGTGTTTATCTCTTGATAAATTTGAATACTTATTTGTAACTAATAAGAAAATTTGATTCAAAAAGTAATTAGATGGAAATGAATGATGGGCATCTAACTTATGGAAACTTTATCACTGAAAAATTAAAATATGCTTATCTTCTAAAATATAAATGTTACCACAAAGACGAAAGATAGTTTTCCCTAGGAAAGATAGTTTTCTTATATTCTATTTGCACAATGGGTGTATATTGTATAATAGGTGATTTATTTCCTTAAAGATCATGCTTCTTCATTAGCGCCTTTACCAAAGGCGACTTTGAATTTCATAAAAATAAATTTTAAAATTAAAAATTTTTTCGTAGTTGAAGTGAAGATTTTAACTAAAAAAAAAGAATATAATACAAAAGAACAGAAATAAATAACGATTTCTTGAACTTTCACTATGCTAATAAACGTAATTTATTTGTCTTTGAAATGCTAAACTACATTATTTTTATTTATTAATAAAAATATTTTTTTCTTGCACGATAGGGTTTTAAGCAGTTATTCATTTCACCGTACCAGTTCCCTTTTTCCCAAACCTTAGAGATGAAAAGGTGAGTAAAGAACACAACATTTTAAAGTACTAAAAAATAATAAAATTATTAAAATTAATTTAACATTGATGTTAAAGCTTGTTTTTCTTTGGAAGGCGGCTGAGAACTGCGAAATCTTGCATTGTGGAAGGCACGTTTTAGGTTTGCACTAACCGCCTTCCGAAAAAAAGACGCTATAATAATCCCTTTTAAAAATACAAAGAGATAAAAAAAATTCATAATTTTAAAATTTATTTTTTCAAAAATAAGCCTTAATGTAAAAGTAGTGCAAATCGAACCTATTTCACCCTCCTGACTCTATTAGTCAAATTTTGAATCGAATATTCAAAGGAATTTGGCCAAATTAGAATATAGCACACCCGTCTTGAAAACGTCGGCAATCTTCTTTTAGTAAACTCGTCAGCTGATCTTGAGCCTTATTTTAGAGAACCTTTAAAGCATTCCTGGCCCAATAAGGAATTGATTATACGCTTAAGCTCAAGAGCTGATTGGATGTCTTCAGATGGCTAACACTTATTAGGTATCATTACTTGTTGTCGAATTTCTGTTTGAAGTTATAATGGACGTCGTGAGCACAAAGGCAGCCAAAGTGGCAACATTTTAGCGAAACTTTCGAACACTTTTCCCCTGAGGAACAACAAAGGAGCACATCCGCTCCGTTACGGGTCAGTTGCCGAAACGGAAAAACTTGGACGCTTTCTCTACCTGTGATGGCTTTTCGTAAAAGGCAGATGTAGGAAAAGTCTCATTATTTTCTTCTGCGGTTTCATATCAGCTTCCCTCGGGACCATGAGTCAAAAAGTAATTAAGATGAAACGGGCCTCCGACAATCAAGTGATACTATAAATGGTCTTATCTGAAGAGAAATTTTTTGTTTCGTTAGAAAAGAATTTTGGGAAAACCTAATTAAAAGAACTTTAAGGGCTAGTAGAGTATATTTGACTGTTCAAATTATTTTAGAACCGAATTTTTGCTTTTTAATGTGTATCCCCATTTTTTATCTGAGCCATCAAATTCAAAAGGCCCTGCTGCAAATTTATTCCAGGCCAGGATACATTTTTTAAAAGTATGGTGAATTAGGAATTTAATAGGTGGAGGATGATTCTGCCAGCTATGCTATTACAACTATTTAAGGTACAAATGAGACCAAGGATGAGGGACCATGGGGGTGCAAGCTCCCCTAAAATTAAAAGATAATCTCTTTCTGTTGTAATTTGAATTTATTTTTTTTTCCTGAAAAAATCTAATAATGAAGAATTTATGATGTTACTTAAGAAAAGTTTCTGCACAAATTCGTAATTAAGTTTAAGTCCAAGCTACAAGTGGACCCCTTTCAAAAACTAGCACAAGCAACTTTCTCTCTCATAAAAATACTTGGTCTGGTAAACCAGTTTATTTTGCCCGAGTCTCGTGCAATACTCAGCCAATGAACTAAGAAGCAATGTTATCCTTGAAAAAGGAAAAACACGCCTTTAATGTGACAAATAAATGACCAAAATGCATTTAAGATTCCACACCTGGCCCGGTCCGCTTATAAATGTTGAGATGGAGCCTGGAAGATTCCTTAACGGCACCTCTTATCTGGATGTTTCTTCTAGAAAGGCGGGGGCCAAACTTCTTCCCCCCACTCTGCTTTGTTCCCAAAGCCTCTTAATTACCCCTCTCACCTGAACATAACGGTGGAAGGGTGAAGGACGGTTACCAAACCCTTCTCCTCGCCTTCATTTTCTTTAAGAAAAACGACGATTCCCAGCATTATCTGGTCTTTGTTGACGACCGAAGATCAGACCTTGGTTGCCGACGGCAACCATACCTTGACGACCTAGAAGAAGTCTGGCGACCATTTAACAAATGGGCAATTTCTTTTCGGTTGACAATATCTAATGATGCCATGAAAAATCGAAACACCATATTTTTGAAAACTAGATCTGAGGAGTTAAGTGCCACGTCCTACTTAAATCGTGAGGAAATTTCAAGTTGGCTTTTATAGGTTTTGCAACACCAGCAATAATCGTTATTGATTTTTTCTTGAAGTAACATCTGTGACCTTAGATGAGCGGTGGAAAACCTATTAAGAAAACGTTTTTCGCTTTATTTTCCTTCGTTCCTCCTGCTGTGCTTCAACCTCAAATATTCGATGCTGAGAATCTAAGTTAGGTATAGTATTTGTTTAAGTTAGCTCTGTTTCATAAGAGGAAAGATCTCAAAGAGAATAACATAATTTCATTGCCTCTAGAGGTTCTGGTTTGAGTATTTTTTTGTGTTTTTTTAGGTGATGAAGCTATTAGTGTCTATAAAAGAGCGTTTCTTGAAGATAAATATCAAGCATCGTACAAGATTTAGGGAATATATACATCGTATAAACTCATTGGAGATCATTCAAAAATTGGGCAATTTCTGGATTAAACACAGTAATTGTTACATAGTTCAATGAAAAATCATGATTAGAAATTATTAGGAGTGCTTAATATATGTTGTTCTGTTTTAGTTAGAATAAATGTTAAGTCAATTTATATTTTCGACAATCATTTCACTTAAAGTTAGCTTCTCTATTCAATTTATACAATCCCATAAACTGCAAAAATAAAATGTATGAGTAGTATAATGTAGTAGTAATAGTAGTATGAATAGTAAAATGTATGTAAAGTATGAAAAAATTATTACAACACCTGAAATAGTATAATCGACACGTATAGTTAAGGGACAGCATAAAAGGACTTAATTCCCTAACGTGTTTTACAGAAAACACAATTAGTTTAATACAAAATCAAAATGCTTGAAAAGTCTGAAAAGCCTGAGTCTGATAGAGGTCTTCTATCCTCCCACCCCCGTTTCTCATCCATTTCATAGACTTATAATACTGAATCTATTCTATCTTAGTCTATGATCCATTTCATCCAACTTTTTATCTTGTTCTCTTTTCATCCATCCTACCTCTCCCTTTTCTCTTTTATCATCTTTCTCTCATGTCTCTCATTCCCTTTCATCCTCTTTCTTCCATGTCTCTCATCCCTTCTCATTCTCTTTCTCCCATGTCTGTCATCTCCTTTCATCCTACTTTTCTCTTGTTCCCTTTCATTATCCCACCTATCTCTCATTCTCTTTCTCCATTCTTGCCAATGGTTCTTGATGCTTAAGATCGGACATCACCGAGTTGGAGAATACGAACTATTAAAATGTATCAATGATATCTGGTCGAAAGCTTTTCCAATGATCCGCTATTCCTATGATTACTTAACTTGGAAATATTGCTTTGCTTTTTGACTATGATGAGACGATTTGAAAATTAAGTACAAAGGAGTTAAAAAGAAGAAAAAAAATGTCATCAGGATATAAATGAAAACTCTAGTAGGTATAAAGAGAATGTGAAGAGAAAATATGTGTTTCAGAAAATCTCTGTCCACAAATGGTGTGTGAAACGACCAAGAGAGTTCCCAAACTTTCAACACCGACCGTCCAGCATCTTCATTCCCCCAATATCCCATATCTCATAAAAAAAGAACTCAACAATCCGAACACATCTCCTTTGTCCCAAACCAGCAGCGACTGCCGCGGTTTCCGCCATCACGGAACCTCCTCACGTATATCCGACCCAGTAACTGCTGCTATCTCCGCCATCTTTTTTTACCTTGGTGGAAGGTGAAAGTCCACTTCTCTCCTCCCTCGGGATCTCCGGTCACTCGGGTGACATCATTCGGGCGCTTGCGCAACCCTCCTTTGTCTGCGTTTTCGCGGGAACCAAACAAAGACCCCCGAAAAGAGAGCTGGGCCAGAAAAACCCGCAACTGATGTCCTTCGCAGCTTCCTTCGCCGAGGATAAATATTATTAGCAAAACAGAGGGCAGCTTAATACCACAAGGCTGGAGGTATTGTTGCAGCTAATGTGCTCGGTGAGGGTTCGAGGGAGACCATGCACAATGGATCCAATGGGCATTTCGGGGAAAGGCCTTGCACTGTGGTTATACCGTACTAGACACCTCTTATAAATACATTGATGAATTTGAAGTCATTAGAAAAATGTTTGGACCGAGCAAATTCATATAAGTATGGAGAGTGATTTAGTAAGGCTTGAACCCACCTACGCACCAAAACAAACTAAGGGAGCCTTTCCACTCTATTGATGTACGGCAAGACCAATGGACGCATCACAGAGAGAAAAACTGATGTCATTTTGGTCTACCTTATTGTGATTCGTCAAGTCTCTTTTCTTCTATCTTCCTCTTTTTTTCTAATGATCTCTTGTTTCTCTCAATATCACCCCTATCTCTTTCCTCTGTTCATTTCACTTATTTTTCTATTTCCATTTCACTGATTCGCCTCTTTCCATTTGTATTCATTCTATTTTATTCACTCTCTCCTACTTTGTTCCCCTTCACTCCTTTTTACCATCCCTCTTAGTCTTATTTTCTTTCTATTTCATACCCCATTGTCTTTTTTGCACTTATACTATATTTCTTAAAATACATGTAAAAGGTCTTTAATTACTTGATAACATATTTTTAATAGTTAAATTAATAATAGAATTTTTTGTGTCAGTCAAAATCATCTCTTAAAAAGTTCTCATCTTTAAACACTTCATCAATACAACCAAACAAAAGACTTTTTTTGCTAAGATGATAAAAAAACTCAATGTAATCTCATCCCTTACACAATAGAAAAAGAAAGCAATAGCTTGGAACAAGTTACTACAATTACTTATATACCCACATAAAAAGGGAGCCTCTTTTTTAAAATAAGGGAAAGAATAAAGGTTAAAAAATGGAATTACTGGGGAATTGGCAAACTTACAAAACAACATCTGCAGTTTTATGTATGAAAATAGTATCAATAGAGCTGTCCAGGGTGGGTATATAAGGTGTATTTTGTTTGTATATTTTAGTATACCTGAGAATTTATCATAAAATGTATGTAATACATATTATAGTAGTATTACTAAACATTGCAAAACGCTCCACCCAAAAATAAACACATTTAAGAACACTCTTTTGTTTTTCGTCCCCAAATCAACAACACTGTGTTGTTAGGTAGAACACTCATCACCTTATTATGTTGTGGTAGTGTTCTGAACTGAATATGTTAAAATGTGTTGGAAAGAGGAAATGTGTCCTAAAATGGTGTTGTAAATGTAAAATGTGTTTAGAATCTTAAAGTGTTCTTAAATTTAGATCGCAACTCTATAAGGACTCATTTTCTCTCTCTAGCAACACTTTCTACAACACTATCTTTTTCTCACACAACACTATTGCAATACAATCGAAACGCTTTTGATTAGAAGTGTTCACATTTTTGTGTTTACTTAGAGAACTAATTATTACTAATATGTATAAAAAATTATAATTATGTATAAAAAATATAAATCTAATTTTTTATACATAATTATAAATTTTTATTAAATTAAAAGTAAAATTAAAGTTAAATCTAATACAGATGTACTATGTTGTTTAAACTAATGCGTATAAATAGTACCCACAAATGGTAAGTTCGGTGTATTTCTTGTAGAAATACTAGTTACTTGCATATGAGGAAATTTTAAAAATCATCGTACTCTACAAACGGTGAATGTATTGCATAATTAAAAAAAAACGTCTTTTAATCAAGGTTTTTGACAATACACATTTTTAAAAAATAAAACCTGATGATTGTTCAATCGATCAAAATGGAGTGGAGGGGGTGACCGAAGGCTACAAATACAAAAAAAAAAATGCTTTGACCGTATGGAAAAGGACCCCAGACACAACTCTATACACAACGCACGGCCCCGTAGCTCCCATATATGCCCTCCCAAATCGGTCTCTCCCCTGACCTATTTTTAATACCCACCGCTTTTTACAAAAGTGAAACTATTCCATTCTCCTTTACAACCTGACGCATTACACAAAGAGGGTCCCTTTTTTGTAGCTATAATCTCGGTCTCGACTCAACACAGAGAATGTGGTGGTTGGGTAATCGCATAGAAGTCGTTAGAATATTGTTTGTTACATCGTTAAATGATAATAATGCCGCGAAATAGCTTGCATATTAGATATTAAGTAATTTACAATATTAAATCAAATTACTGAGTGAAAAAGTGCTGTAGAAATTTCATTGTTGTTGATGACTTTGTGTACTGCAATATTTAAAAAAAAACTTAGCGTGGATTTTTGATTATTTTGTATGGGAGGATCTGGATTTTCAAGAAATTTCAATACGTTTTACAGAACTGATGTTTCGTGGGAAAAACATCAGTTCTAACGTTTTTACTTCCAACAAAAGTTTAAGCCAGAATATTTGGTAATTTTTTAAAGTTTATTTTTTTCTTGTTTAATATACAAAACAGATACCCAACTCAAAGCTCTCAAAATGACAAATATTTTGCATTTTTTATAAAAAAAAATAATAAAACGTATCGTGTGTTTTTTAAATTCTACTCCTCTAATTGACCTCACCCATACGAAATTTGGTTTCAAAATTGATAAACTATGAAGAGAAAAGATTAGGATAGCGTCAAGATTTTGGCGAATTAAAATCCTTAAAATAACTATTTTCATGAATCCATAGAAGAAGAAACTTAGAAATGCTAAAATTCGAAATAAAAGTTATTACTATTTGTTTAATATCTACTCTTCTTTTATCCAAAATACAAATCCTAAATTTTTCCTACCTTTCTAACAATAGACACAAAAAAAATATCAAGAGGTTTAATTCAATAGATAAATATTTAGTATATTGAACAAAGAAACACACAAATGTATATCTGAGAGCAATGAGTATAGAGAGCAACATAGTATATCTATATTCAAAAAATTAATTTAGATACATCTTTTTAAAATTCTGTAAAATTAAAGTTAAATCTAATACAGATGTACCATGTTGTTTAAACTAATGCGTATAAATAATACCCACAAATGGTAAGTTAGGTGTATTGCTTGTAGAAATAGTTACTTGCATATGAGGAAATTTTAAAAATCATCGTACTCTACGTACGGTGAATGTATTGCATAATTTAAAAAAAAAAACGTCTTTAAATCAAGGTTTTTCGACAGTATCCATGCTAATGGGAAGTATTCTGTGGCCCGTGACATAAATCACTCAAAATTTTGATACGTCACGTGGAACTGTGCAATTTATCAAAAACAATATTTCTATAAATATATCAAGTATTTATTTTTTTAGTTTTCCTTTCATTTTCTCCTTTTTTTCTAAACTGTGTGTACGGGTTGATTCAAAACTAATGGTGAAAAATGTAATGGGTTTAAGGCTACCGAAAGACGATTCAGAATCACACTGGAAAGGGGGGGGGGATCGTCGAAGCAATTCTGAGGCGAATATAGAGCAGACAAGCAATGAAAGATGAGTTGTTGAAATTTTAAATGTGAAAAGAAAACATTAGAAAAACTTAAGTGCGAGGAATTAAAAGTTTCGGAGGTACTAAATTATGACTTTTATGATACTGAATGATTCAATAAAATTTAGGGTTTAGAGTTTAGATTCATACCTCTGAAACTAAGTCAAATACTAGTATAAAGGAAAATAATGTATCGATTTTGTTATAAATATGCTGATTCAATAGTTTATTTGGCCTTAACTTGTCACTTGTCTAAAAAGTACAATTACCCCTAAACCTACATTATCCTCCATAACATAATTTTGCAGGGAACGATATGGACTACATTGAATATTCCACTCTAATCTTTTTTACAGTATTCTCTAAAAAGATATATCATCATCTTCTTTGTTCTTAAAAAAACACTTAAGATTTAAAACTGTCAATTCAAACATATTTGGAATGAAATTGGCTTAAATGTTTTTTCTTCAGATCTTTTTGTGTAGTTTGTTAACTGTAAAACTAGTTTCTCCTTTAGAGTAGTTAGTATACAGTTAAACTAACTTTAATGTGCTTGAGATATGATCTTTCTTAAATGGGATTGTTTCGTTTTCTCATCTAGTCCAATAACCATATTTAGAAAAATTTTGTCAACAGAAAAGAAATTATAAGCATCATATTGTTATCAACTTGTAAAACCAGAGGGATAAATAAAGAGGGTGTGTAGGTGGGTAATAATTTATTTAAACATAATGAACGATGCCTCATAGTGGAAATTGTAAAAGATTCTGTCCCTTTTTTTAAGTGTACGTCTACCTGTATATTTCTTGAATTTCCTAAATGTATGTTCTTGATTAATTTATAAGTGACTTTAAAATCGTGTTCTCAAAAATGTCGAGCTTCTTTCGAATTAATTCATATTTATTTAAAAACAATTTTATGCAATTATAACCACCGGGTTTATTAATGAGATATTATTGTCACCAAAGTTTTAAAATTTCTTACTACTAGCGTTCATTATTTTCATTTTAAATGCTTGATAAGATTACCAATATTTTAAGGTGCTCAAAATAGAGAAGCATTAACTGACTAGTTAAAATTAAGTTTGGGCAGATGAAAAATCTAGGACAATCAACTAGAAGCAAAAACGGCAGTTAACGAGCTGGGTCTTGTACTTTTAGTGTCACTTCCCGAACTCCAGGTGTGGTTCTATAACAACCCTCCAAAGGAGACAAAAAATGTAAACAGGTTGAATATTGCGTGCAGAAATTCTGCCTGGATAGGCATGAACGATCATGTTGAGGTTTCAGCAGTTGCATTCAAATATAAACCATTACGGATAATTAGTCGTGCAGTGATGGAGCCTTGGACTAGAGATGGGAATAGCAGTGTATAAGGCTACCTTGTAGTACATAGTGGAACCGAGCCCCTGACGTGGCAGTATTTACTCCTTTGTTTAAATTACTTCCTCTCGAAAGTTAGAAGCTCTCATCCGTGTAAACTTCCTTTGAAAGTGATACAGAAAGGGACATTTTTAACGTCGGTACCTGGGGTGACTCTTAATCATTGCCTTATCAAGCGAGATCTTTTCACATTACACTTTCACACTGCTTTTCTTATGCTAAGGGTATTTTAACAGTACCGTCTTTTTTATGTCATTTCACTCCATGTGTTAAACCAAGTATTCCTATGTATTTAGCAATGAGTAAATTGTGAGTCGACTCTTTTGAGTCACTCATCATGAATGAACAGTGGCGAATCCAGTAGGGGGGGCTGTGGGGCTGCAGCCCCCCCCCCAGAACCAAGACATCCCAGTTTTGGTACAGTTAAAAATTGCAATAACGTTTTTTTTTTTTAAATTTTGGTAGTAAATATGATTATTCCCTGACTTACTTTTCCGTGATATTTTTTTAGCAGAATCATTATTCTTCAGGGTCTGTAACCCTAGTCATTAGGTAGGTTTTGAATTTTTTGAAAAAATTTTCGTAGGTAGGTATTTGGAATTTTTTTTTCAAAACAATTATATAGAAGGTTTTTTCGCCGGTTTTATGTTTTTGAAGGCGCTGATTACGAATACAATATTTGCTCCCATTTGGAAGGTCGTCTTCATATTCAAAAATCACAAAAATTTTCGATTTTTTGCTTATATTTCAAAAACTACAAGTTTCTCGATCATAATCTCAATTCACATAATTTCAAGAAAACAAAATTTCACTACTTAAATTTGATTTTCTGAAGAGTGGTTCTGCCGCTAGAGTGTGCTGAAAAACGGCGATTTTTTGGTCTTTACGCAAGAAAAAGTGAAAAACGTGCGCTTCTAGCGTCTACAAAATGAAAAATATTCACGTTATCAACACAAATTTTATCTAATGTGAAAGAGAATTTAATTGTCTATTCATAATGTACCCTACATTATTATTTTTTGTGAAGGGGGAGAATAAAACTTTCGCGTCTTACACTTACATCCAAAACGAACTCTTCCCAGATGTTAATCAATCGGAAATTCAATCATTTTTTTTAATTCATAAATTAAATTATGGAAGTGTTTTAATGACTGAATTTATATATTTTTTACATTGCTGAATCCGAATTTTAAGTTTAAAAACCCGTAAAAAGGCAAAAATTTAAAATTTATTTTGCATTTTTTGATGTGAAGGTGACCTTTTAAATAAAAATAAACTCGAAATTTCCATAATTTAATTTATAAATTTAAAAATTGATTAAATTTCCGAATATTTTATTATGGTGTTGATAAAAATATTAATGAAGTGCTACATCGGTTCTTAAACTGTGGTCCGCTGACCCCCGGGGGTCCGCGAGTAACCCTGGGGAACACTCAAGACTCAAGTTACCTTTGATTTGAGTGCTTACCAAAGATTTTAATATGAGGTAAAACACCACTTGAAGGGGGCAAATTTTCAAAAACATTTCTGGGGGAGGACCCCCATCAATCCCCCTGAGAGTTTTGACATTGATTTAAATTTTTTTCCTTAAAATTCTGTGGTTTACAAGGAGCTGCTTTCTTTAGGTGTAACAAAAAATGTCAAAAATTAATTAAAATAGTAGCTTTTTGAAGCAAATTTTCAAAATTTTTCGGGGGAAGACCCCCGACCCCCCATTACTACTTCAAGTAGATGTAAAATTTTAATGTGGAACATTAGGGGGTACCTCAGGAATAACGTTGAGTCAACCCCCCCTGAACTCAAATCTGGTTACTGCTCTGGGTGTTTAAATCTTGGGGGGACGTGAGGTCTGGCTGTTACATAAAGGGGGGGCCGCGGAGATCGAAAGTTTAAGAACCGCTGAAGCGCTAGATAAGCCAAAAGAGCCAAGAATTACAAATTTTATTGTAATGATTTCAAATTTAAAAAATGATCATGTAAGTAAAAATAAAAAATATTATTTTCAGTTAAAAAATTTGTACCTTATTTAGATAGGTCTTTAAGATCACAGTTTTTTTGCAGTGTATTTTAGTACCATATAAAAAGTCTTACATAATAGGAGTTAAGACATTTGAAACTCAGCCCCTCCCAGACAAAAATCCTGGATTCGCCACTGTGAATGAATCTAACGTTTCCCACCTCGATTCATGGTTGTACCGATCCTTATTTTAGGCCGCTTAAACGAGTTTGATACCTCTATTCTAAATAGCCGGGCAAAGGCAATAGCCGCCTCTGAGACAGGCTGTTTCTCAAATGTGCGAACCGAACAAATCCGCTGCAGAAGATCCACGAAGCGATAGAGGCCCCCATATTTGTCTGAAAAGATAACATCAGTCCATATTTTACCACCGAGCCTTATCCGGATCTTGTTTGCCACTTGCTTCTTCAGTCCCGAATCTTGAGCTCCAGATAGCCCGCGTCTTTTAGTGCTTGCTGAATTAGCTATGCTGCTTCTGTCTGTGACACTCAGGCCCGCCGACAGGGGGGGACAAAGGGGGCACTTTGCCCCGGGCCCGGGGATTTTCCCAGCCCTATAAGGGCCCGTAAAGAATCTCCATCTTGAGATACACTACACTACTAAACATTCCGAAACAAGAATACTAATTCAAAGATTTTTCTCCCAACTATCCTTCTTCTACCTGAGAACAGGCCCTGGGCCCCCTCCTCCCTGGAATGCAACCTCCAACATTTCCAAACTAAGATAATTATCCCCTGAGATAATTATTCCTCTAAGTTAGAGGAATATACTAATTTGGAATGTTTTGTAAATCAATTTTTCACCCTGAAGGCCGCCGAAAATGAGTAAATTTCAGTTTTTAAGAGAAGTATTTCCAAAAATTTTCTGGGGGGTACCCCCAGACCCCCTAAAAGAATTCATTACGAAATGGAGTTACTACTCTAAAATTTCATACTGAAGATAAATCATTATTTCAAAGGATCCTAGGCTTAACTTCATTTCAGAAAAATCCCATTCCTGGGTGTCTTTCAATTGTAAAAAGTATCCAAAAATGAGTTTAAAGTTTCTTTTTTAAGGGTCGAAATTCCAAATTTCTTGGGGATTCCCCCAGACCCCCTTTAGTGATTGTTACTCTTCCTATAATCAAGAAAACGAAATTTTTAAGTTCATCAAGATTCATAGAAATGTTCAAAACTGCATTAAGCCTGTGCATTTACTAAAGAAAATTTTTGCCCCCCCCCTCAAAATACTGGGGGGCCCGCTTCTCAACTTTGTCCCCGGGGCCCGGCTTGACTCTCGGCGGCCCTGGTGACACTCGTCCATTAACTTTGAATACGGCCCCTTAATTTATAATTTTTTTCTTTGAAATTAACTCCAAAAAAGACTCTTCTTTGCTATTCATATTTTGAAAGTTATAAATGATTTCAGAATAGATGGTATAATATACGAATAAGAGCTTATAACTATGATATAAAATGTTGACCTACTTACGGTTTTTAAGTATTAAGCTGAAGTATTAAAGGGTATTTATAATATTTTAGTTAATTATTTTTAAAGTAGGTACTTATTATGCTTTGGTAAGTCTGAATGTATGTATCTGAATGTATTAAGTTTATTCTCAAAGCAAAAATCCTCTTGTTTAAACATTAATATAATTTGATATCATTTATTGATATTATTTACTAATAAATATTAGGAACTTAAAAGCCGTATAATTCAAACATACGACTTGTATAACGATGAGTATGACTTTTTCAAAATAAGTATTTGTGAAAAAAATATTTTTGTAATTATAAATAAATAATTTTAAAAATTTCTCTCCACAAGTCTTCTGACTTTCCTAGTAGCACAGCTCATAACAAATATGTCGAGTGCACGCAGCAACTAGAAGTAAACGAAATTTGGCCATACATTACAATAAAAATTAGACAAATCTTGAACTTTTGCGCTGCTTGGGTTACCCGTTAGACAAGGGTTATGTTACGGCGTCTCTTAAACCAGTCTATGTAGAAAATGATTTATTTTTTCCGTTCAACACATCAGTAGTTCACGATGTTTATAAACAAACTGTGCCAATCTGAACTATGAAAAAAATACCTCTAATCATGGTTTATTTATTTCCTAATAGAGAAATTCTCAACATTTGTAATCAGCCAATTTATTTAAATCATTCCTTTCATTTCAAACCAATAATATACACTCCGAACAATCCTTTAATGACTTAACTTTAAAAAAATTGACCCAGGAGCAAGTCTCGTCTCTATCACTGTATGATTAAAAGTCCAGTCTATCGAAGCCGAAAAGCAATTAATCACGAATCTGGCACATATCAGTTCAAAAGTGACTTTACAGCATTTTTTTCTCGTTTTTTTTCCGTGACTTCCATTTTATTTTCCCTAGGTCAAGGATGCGGAGTTGTGAAGTAACAGCGCGAAATGCAAATTCCGCATTGCCAAACAAACGCTAGCAGTCTGGGCCGAAAGAGGTCAACAAGTTCTCTGTATACACCAAAACTCTCAACAACGGATTTTCTAATAGGTTTTTTAATGAGAACCACCAGAGAAAATGTGTCGGTCTTCTTTCTGAAACGTAAGCGGTTCACAGTACTCGGTTGGAGATCGACCAAAAAGAACCGAGAAGAGAGATAAACACAGGGTGTGTTCCAGCACCGAGTGGAAACTTTTCCTCAGTTGGAATTATTCAGTAAAATACCGAGAATTCATAGGGAAATCTTTTCTATTAGGGGATTTTCCTCTTCCAAAGAAGAGTTTGAGAATTGAATTGAAGATAAAGCGAGGTTTGCAGCGTCGTAACAAGAATGGTGGGTTAAGAGCTATGTAACAGGAGTAAAGACCTAAAATTAAGTGTAATTTATTTGTTACAATACACAACACGGGAGTAACCAATGTAATTATTAGGATAATCTCTAAACATCCTATATTCCCTATCAAAATTTAGGACGTACGGCTTTTAGGTCCGGATGCTCCTTTGTAGTAGTTGCAGTTACAATGATAGTTTGTGAAGTGGTTATTATCAAGAGAAGTTAACGCATGAGGAAAACCTTAAATGTCTATTTAGTTAAAACTAAAGCTCCAAGTTATATCAAGAAATATATTTTTTAGTGTATAAAATACTGCTTTTAAACTTTTTTTGTGAAAGTCCAAATGTGATGCAAATAAATGATGTTTGAGGGTAAAAACTTCTTTAACAACCAGAAACGAATAAAATTGATGCTGTGGTTTAGTTGACCTTTCGATTATACTTACTATACACGTTAACAAACCATAATAATTGATTTCTTTGGATATATACTTTCCAATTGAATCGATGTTAGCAAAGCTCTATTATTCATTTTAAATTAATTATGATGGATTCTTTAAGAGAAGATAAGATTTTTTTTAGGTAGAATCTAAAAGTAATGTGTACTCCCTAAAACGTCTGAGATTGTAATGCTGAGCTAAAGTTTCCTTACGGGTATATATTCTGAATTTAAGGTAGCATTAAGGTATTATACTATGTAACTAATAGTTGTTTCATTAAAGTAAAGTTCCTATTTATTTCTTCCTTGACCTCTTTGGAATGAGAGAAACATAAATAGAACATTTAATGTTGGTATAAAATTTTTATAGATACCCAATGAAACATAATTGGATTTGAAGAAATTGTTGACCTCTTCTAACTTTGACCTCAAAGCATTTCCGTCCGTAAAAATAAAACGAAATTCTGCGCATACCAGCTTTAAATGATTGACTTCCTTCCCAGGATCGCCTCAAGCTGGTATTAGTATGGGCACTACATTGATAAAACAAGATAAAATTCTTTAAGCAACTCTCATCTTTCATGAAATGAATGAAACGGTCAATTATGTCTATTTAAAATTACGCATATAAAATACCATACATAGAATATCCAGAGAACTTCGATGTTGTCTTATTGTACTGACGTTTTTGTGTAAGGTATGGTAAAACGTAATTTTTATAACATTAATGAATAAAAGTTTAAATCATTAAAAATTAAACAGTCCCTATACCCGAGGCAGCCTTTCTGACACTCTCTAACAAGAAGGTGGAACCCCCGAGTGAGAAAAGATAAATTGATAAGACATAACAACACAAAATAGATAAATAGGGGTGTGGGTCAAAATCCCGACACTCAGAATCCCGACGGATCAGGTTCCCGACGGTCGAAATCCCGACAGTTCAGAATCCCGACAGGATCACAATCCCGACAGTTCAAAATCCCGACAGGGTCAAAATCCCGACAGGGTCAGAATCCCGACAGGTCGAAATCCCGACAAGTCAAAATCCCGACAGGGTCAGAATCCCGACAGGTCGAAATCCCGACAGGGTCAAAATCCCGACATGTCAAAATCCCGACAGGGTCAGAATCTCGACAGGGTCAAAATCCCGACAGGTCAAAATCCCGACAGGGTCAAAATCCCGACAGGTCAAAATCCCGACAGGGTCAAAATCCCGACAGGGTCAAAATCCCGACAGGTCGAAATCCCGACAGGGTCAAAATCCCGACAGTGTAATGTCATTCTTAAGCCGTGAGAGCACGAATTATTGAATTTTTTTGAAAATTTAAATTTTTTAAAATTGATTAAAAAATAGTTTAATACTACACTCCTGTGCGTGCAACACTTTTTCTGGGCTGTTTTTCAGTGCTGATTACAGATGTTTCTTCGATAGTGTAGTTTGAATGATTTTAAAATTTTAAATTTTTTAAAAGTGATTAAAAAATGGTTTAATACTACACTCCTGCGCGTGCAACCCTTTTTCTGGGCTGTTTTTCAGTGCTGATTACAGATGTTTCTTCGATAGTGTAGTTTGAATGATTTTAAAATTTTAAATTTTTTAAAATTGATTAAAAAATGGTTTAATACTACACTCCTGCGCGTGCAACACTTTTTCTGGGCTGTTTTTCAGTGCTGATTACAGATGTTTCTTCGATAGTGTAGTTTGAATGATTTTAAAATTTTAAATTTTTTTTAAATTGATTAAAAGTTGGTTTAATGCTACACTCCTGCGCGTGCAACACTTTTTCTGGGCTGTTTTTCAGTGCTGATTACAGATGTTTCTTAGATAGTGTAGTTTGAATGATTTTAAAATTTTAAATTTTTTAAAATTGATTAAAAATGGTTTAATACTACACTCCTGCGCGTGCAACACTTTTTCTGGGCTGTTTTTCAGTGCTGATTACAGATATTTCATCAAAACTGACATATGAAAGATTTTAAAATTTTAAATTTTTTTAAAATTGATTAAAAGTTGGTTTAAAATTTTAAAATCTTTCAAACGTCAGTTTTGATGAAATATCTGTAATCAGCACTGAAAAAAAGCCCAGAAAAAAGTCTTGTACGCGCAGGAGTGTAGTATTAAACCATTTTTTAATCAATTTTAAAAAAAATTAAAATTTTAAAATCTTTCAAACGTCAGTTTTGATGAAATATCTGTAATCAGCACTGAAAAACAGCCCAGAAAAAAGTCTTGCACGCGCAGGAGCGTAGTATTAAACAATTTTTAATCAATTTAAAAAAAATTTAAATTTTAAAATCTTTTAAAAGTCAGTTTTGATGAAATATCTGTAATCAGCACTGAAAAACAGCCCAGAAAAAGTCTAGCATGCGCAGGAGTGTAGTATTAAACCATTTTTAATCAATTTTAAAAAATTTTAAATTTCAAAACAATTCAATAGTTCATGCTCTCACGGCTTAAGAGTGATATTACACTGTCGGGATTTTGACCCTGTCGGGATTTTGACCCTGTCGGGATTTTGACCTGTCGGGATTCTGACCCTGTCGGGATTTCAACCTGTCGGGATTCTGACCTGTCGGGATTCTGACCCTGTCGGGATTTTGACCTGTCGGGATTCTGACCCTGTCGGGATTTTGACCTGTCGGGATTCTGACCCTGTCGGGATTTTGACCCTGTCGGGATTTTGATCTGTCGGGATTCTGACCTGTCGGGATTTTGACCCTGTCGGGATTTTGATCTGTCGGGATTCTGACCCAGTCGGGATTTCGTCGTCGGGAACCTGTTCTGTCGGGATTCTGACTGTCGGGATTTTGAACGGAACCCATAAATAGTACACGTTAACGAGTTACATGATATGAGTTACTTGAAATTTGTGGTACACTATACGCTAGACGATAGTTTCCTGGAGGGCGATAATCATCACTTTTAAATTTTAGGGTAATATTCAATATTTGGGACACAATTATCCTTGAATTTGACTAATCATAATGAAGGCTGTATCTTCCTGAGTAAAATGGTTTTTGTTCCATGAATTTAAGTTAAATCTAGTAACGCAAGTTAACGTAAACCATCACAAATGCAAAAATTGCCATGTTTCATCCGGCGCAAATTCGAGGGGGGGGCACTCCGGAAAGTGCCCCCTCCTTGGACTGAAAAAGAAAGAAAAAGCGTAAAAAGGAGAAGGATGAAAGTACATTCTGAGACAAAAAAAATTCAGTCATTTAAAAGATGTAGTGCTTTTTCTTATTTTTACCCTTTTTGTCTCTTCCTTTTTTTTACTTCTTAGCCCTTTTTTAAGCCCAGGGGTTAACTTTACCAAGATTGTTCAAACTTTTCGTTCATTAAAATTTTCTGAGGGAGAAATCTCATGGGGGATCTGAAGAGATCTTTATAGAAAAAAAGTAAAATTTTGTCTATTTGCGACTGGTATAGGGGATCTTCAAAAAGTGCCCATCCCCCCTTGGAGCACTGCTGGATCCGCGCCTGTGTTCCATAGAACTTCGATGGCGGCTATAAAAATTCCAATAAAGATAAAAAATTAAAGCGTGTGTTTTTGGACTATCTAATACTATGAGAATCAACACACAAAATAATTCGATTATAAAATAGTGGAGCTACCTTTGGATCATTTGACATGGATTTACCCACTATTAAAATTTTTATACGTATAAATAGAAAATTATTTTCCGAAGGATTTTTTGAAGAAGATGGAATATTTTTATGTAAGGTTCTCTCTGATGCTATTTATTTCTGCTCATGCTGATTTGTTTGGATCGGGTATTTGTGGTATGTATTTATGTATTTTGCTTTGTTTTGTCTTGTCAATTTATCTTTTCTCACTTGTGGAGGTAGCCTCGGGATTCCACCTCCTTTTTAGAGGGTGTCAAAAATGCTGTCTCGGGTATGATGACCGAATGGACCTCCCTGATCTTAAGGACCTCCCTGTCTGGAGTCCTCCCTGACCTCCCTGTCTGGATTCTTAACTGTATTTTATTTTTAGTCTGCTTACTTGTTATATATTTTTGCCTTTCAGATTAATTTCTTTCGATAACTTTTAGAAGCATGAATTTTGTATAAAAAGTTTTTTTTTTACATTACTATATTTTATGACATCAAGGGCAGGATTTCTGTGTGTGTGAACCAGGATAATAATATTATTTTCTTTAGAAAATTGAAGGTATTAAGGAATTACATGGTTAGAAAAAAAGCGCCATGTACCTACGAAAAAAGTACCTTAGATTATGAATTTTGAACAAAATTGGTTTTTGTGCCTGTTGATTGAAGAGAAACACTTGGTTAAAGAGAAGGGAGAGAAAGTGTGAAAAAAAATAGGAAATACTAACCCATATATTTGACCCAATTGGTGGATTTATGGGGGATTCATGAAAAAGTAATGCCCCCCAACCTTTGCAGGATGATACACTTTTTAATGGAAAAGGATATTTTCAATATAATTGGGGACAAAATAACCCTGAATGCTCCTATATCCACCCTTTTTTTCCATATGGTTCCCAGCCCTTGAAACGCCGTTTTGAAAAGATAATATCTTGTAGAATTCATTTTGAGTTTTTTTAAACAGTTCTTATACCCCCACCATTTTCTGTAGCCTCATAAAGCACTCCAAATCACGCTCCACCAAACATCTCCAAGTGCTCCACCCAAAACATTTTCTCAAAATACACCCCCAAAGCGCCAAATCAAATTTATTTCCTGGATAAAGGTGGACTCGGAAGCAAACTTTCCCCTTGGAAAGTGCTCCATATCGAATGTTTCTTGTGGAAAATGCTCCGAGGGAGTCGTATTTTTCTCCATGATCGCAACATCGCAGCAGTCAGTTCGCCGTCCAAAACAAATCGGATGTTCAGCAGACACGAGCTGAGCACAGGAGCTGAGCTGGCCTCCGTGCTGAAACAATGCCCCTCGGGATGGTTCCCCGTGCCGCAGGGTGCCCCATTGTGCAGAGGCACGCTCCTGGCTGCTACCAGCTGCCGCTCAAGTGGTCGGACTGGTATGCGCGCCAGCTGCTCACATTCTTCGCCAAAACAAGTTCAGAGCGAGCAATTTGGAGACGGCCCCCTGATCCCTATCAAAGGTGTTTTTGCCACCTGTCTTGTCCCCGAAGTTTTGGCCACTGAACCACCCAACTTGGTTAATTACTAGTAGTACATACAATCATTTTTCGCTTCAAAATGGATTGCTTTTAACCACTATTTATTACTACCATTACTGCTCACAGTGGAGAAGCTTGGAAAAGATTCCGTAGGGGTAGAGGGATACTGGTATTTTGGGGAAGAGTTTAGTCGTTTATGGTCAATAAGCAAACAGAAAAATTAGCGAATTTTGAGAGGAATATATACTGAAATCCACTTGATAATTCAAGTTTAAAGTAAAAGAGGGGCCAAGTCCACTGACCTGAATTATACACATTTTTTGGCAAAAGTCTAATTTGTATCACCTGACACATTTGAAGAAACTTAACCGTTCATTCTAAACGGCTTCTTATGAAACACCAATCAATGTCAGAAATACAGAAAGTGGTCAATAATGAACCCTCGAGGTTTGAGGAGGTCTTTTAATTGGAAAGGGGACGTGGATATGTAATTTAGCGTTGAAAGTAAAATGAATATTTTAATGAACTGTTAAATAATAAATACTGTTATTACATTATTTTAAATAATTCAATAAATAGTAAATAAAATAATTTAATAATCTAAAATAAAACTATTATTTTACAACTAATTCCTTTTTACTAAATTATAAAAGTTTATATAAACTATAAAGTAACGTTTTTTGGTTGTGCAACAAAAAAGGGCAGACCCACATTTGAAAAAAAAAACTAACTTCACTTTTTCTAGGCGCAGTAAACGCCAATGAAGCTTGATGTATTAATTTTCATGTAAGAATATACCATCAGAAGTTTTATGTTGCATGAAAATAATTTATAACATAAAGAATAAGATAACTGGCATTATGTTTCTCTGGCTACACCTTTACTCATTTACAAAGGCTTTGAGACCAAAAGACACATTGCACCCTCATTAATTTCTAGCAGAACTTCCATCAACGAGAGGTAATTAGCGCTAGTTTAAAGCCTTAAAAAAGACTAAGTCTTTCGTGATCTTGTTTGAGCTGCTGAAAGTGAAAGCCGACCTCAGAAAGAAGCTTTTCAGGGAGGGGGACCGGAAAGAGCAACAGGTTTTACCGAAGCTGAGGAAAAGATGGAATTCTTCTGAGTGAACGTTCCTCACAATAAGAAATCTCGGGCAAAGGAATATGCTCGTTAGAAAAATAATTCTTATAAAGAACTAATTTATTTTCTTGCCGTTTCTTGTAGCCCTTAGGTTTTTGAACTGTCTTTCATTCAGTTTAAAGTTAATACTTTATGAGTAGAAGTAGACTTTAAATTTTCTGTTTTTGTGTATAATTAATTAAAATCTATAGCAAATATTTTATGAAACTTTTTACGTAAAGCTTACTAATAAGTAGGTACTCCAAGCAGTTTTGTGCGATTTATAAAAATCTTGATTATGGTTGTGTCTTAAAGAAAAATTTAACGGACATTGTGGTATGAGGGAACATAAAATAGGACCGTATAATGATATTTTATTTTACGAAGTTATGTAATTATTATTGATTCTTTAAAGGTGATCTATAGCAATTCAATTTTTAGAGCAAAAATTTTAGGGATTCTTTGATTGTGCCTTTTATTTTGATATTCGTCTATTTCCCACTGATTCAAAATATATTCAAAGGTTTATGTTTGATTAAATTTTGAAAAATTCAACTCGATCAAACGTTTTAGTGAATATACACTCGTGTTTAAAAGTTTAGGATAGGTTTGATTTTTTGGGAATAATCACACAAATCTTAGTCCCATATTAATGAAATTCATGTCATAGGATCATTTAAGAGTGGAAATATGTAATTCGGAATTAAATTCACCCTAACAATAATTTTAGGGAGGTGCGAAAGCCCTCCATTGATAATGAAGTTTGAAAAATTCATACTTAAAGGTATTCCACGCACCCTGGAGTTCAGAAATATTACATCCTTTACGAATAACAGGAAATTGTTTGCAAAGTGACTTTCACATGGTCGTTTCTGTTATTTTTCCGAATGTGTATGGAACTCATTATTAATGGAGGGTCTCTGTATCCTCTTAAAATATTGTTTGGGTAATTTGATTCCGGATGATAGATGATCTTATGGCATTAATTCCATTAATGAGGTACTATGATTTGCGTCATTATTCCAAAAAGTCAAAATTATCCTTAATTTTTGGACACGAGTATACAATTTAGGGGGGGGGGTAATGGAAATAATGAAATATTTGTTCACAATTAAAGAAAAAATATTACGATAAAGTTTTAGGATTATTCCGTCTTGAACAAATTAAAAAAATGTATTTTACTAATTACTTATTCTTTTCATTTTTACTATTTGTGATATTAAATTAGCCAACGCATTATTGGAAAACGCATTTTGTTGTAGTGATTGTGAGTGAAAATCGTTACAACCCCAATGCGTTACAAAGCTCAGTGGAAAGCTTAACCATTGTAAAGCTACAAAGGGCCCCTCCTCAACTTCTTTTCGGGGGTTCAAAAGACTCCATCTGCTTGTTTACTTTTTCAACCCTTCCCAAAGGGAAAATGTGGAGAGTAAACAACCTTCATAGAAAAAGAGAAGGGGGGATCTGTATTGGTATGTTGGGTTTGGTCGTTGAGAAGCTTAGTTGAAAAACGACTTTTTTTCTCTTACCTATGCTGTGAGCAACTTGTTTGCTTTTCCCATCTATACCTTCAGTATGAGTTGAGCCAAACAGGCATTAAATTCAAAGTCAAACTTTAATTGTTTGTAATAAGAACTTTTTTAAGTTTATTTAAAGAAAAAACAAACAATAAACTTGTTATTGTAAAACTATTGTATTGGTTATACACTGGAGTAAAAGGGTTTAAGGAAAAAGTTGACAAATTCTGAGAATCCGGTAGTTTGAGTTAAATGGATGAACCTTGCTAGGCTTCACGCCTGTAGTTGGTCGTCAATATTTGTATCTATAAAAACTTTTGTAAAGAATGGAGTAAACCAACTAATATTCAGTCCGAAGTTAAACTAGTTCATTAGCCTCCTAAAAAGTTTAGCCACTATTCAATTTATGCGGGCTTTTTGAAATTTACGTGTTCCATAGAAGATGTAAACTTGGGGGGCTGAAAAAGGATTTCTAAAATCTTAATGTTTTAATTAAAAATGAAAAAGGAAGCATTAAAATTTTCTCCACACGTATAAATTTTCACACATTATTTTCCCCACGCGCCTAGGTTAGAACTTAGGGCCAGAGTAAATAGAGAGCTAAAATGTTGACATCCGTGAAAAAAACTCTGCAAAATATTTTAAGAAATTTGGTCTTTGTTTGAAGTATATAGACTAATTTCTAATTCAATAGAACTAAACCAGCTGTTCAAAGAATCAAGGACTTTTTAAAGGGAATGGAACCTTTTATAAATGACATGACAGAAGAAACACGTGGAAACAAACGCGAGGACTTTTAAAAGACTCCAATATAAAAATGCCGATAGGAAAATACAATAATATTTTTTAACTTCACATACCAACACTTTTATCATTAAAAGTTCATATTGATAATATGCCAATACTGAAAATTTAAAACTAAGTTAGATATTTAACTGAACAAAATTTTTTGGAACACATGAATATCAAAAAAGTTCAAAGATATTCCAAAAAAAAATCTCGAATTCTTATAAGATTCCTTTTATATGAATTCTGGTCGTTAATTTGATGATTAGGAAAACATTGCATCCAACTAGTCTAAAAATTAATGAAGAATCAATAGTATTATAATATTTAAAATACCTAAACTCGCTTATGAAGCCTTTTGATTAGATCGGTCAGTGATCTCTGGGTTATGTATCATTAATCTGGTGGAACACATTTTTCGCCGTCTGCACACTCCATTAATATTAATTTCATAGGATCAGCCAGTAAATATTTTCATTTTTATTTTCAGCTTCATTAACTTTGGTCTGAGTCGTATTGAAAACACGGGTTCGTTGTAGAACACGAGCGTGAAATAAAACAGGGTTCGATTCCGCATTCATATTTAAAAAAGTTACAAGCAACTGTGTTTGATGAACTGATTTGTTTTGTTGGTTGGTTAATGGAATAAATTTTTATGACAAAAGAGTTAATTGAAAGTTTAAAAACGAATCTGAACTCAATTCGACAACTTATTTACTTTTCATTCTTCCAGTGCTTGAGAATATTCATTTTTAATATTTCGCGGATATCTGACATGTAAAGGGCATTGAATTAATCACTTTCAAATATTCCCGGACAAAAGAAACTGAAAGATTTAATTTTGGAGGAGTAAATTTTAAGAACAAGAATATTTATTTCATATACCCTTACCCAAAAAACGAGGCAAAGAAGTCAAAAACATGTTTTAGTATTTCTTCTGTGTAAGTTCTATAAACTCAATATTTAAAAGAAATGCTTAAATAGTTTAGTGGATTTTGAATATTAACTATTAAATCCACGGAATTAATCTGGGTAACGATTAAAACACAACTATCTATAATACACAATAATGAATTGAACGCTCAGATTCTATGCTGCATAATAGCTTATCAAAAGCAAAATCAATTGAACCCGCGCTGAAAGAAAAACAATTTCAAAATAACAACATTGTTTTTCACTAAACGCCCCTCAAAACCAATTTACACTTCGAGAACACCCTACAGGTTCCATTTGCGGGAACACAATAAGTTAATTTATGCACTCGCATCCAACCAACAAAAGCTGGGCTAGCGCTTGTGGCAGAGCTTCAGAGAAAAGCTTTCAAATTCGGCGCTTCGGCCCGCATCCCCATTGGCCGCCGGGAGACTAAGCGCGGGAGCAATAGGGCTCCGCTATTGGTCGCTGTCGGCCAGCCGCCGGTGATTGGCCGTGGAACGAATTGAGCGGCGTCCTTTTTCTCCGCAGCATTTAAAACTCTCGCCAGAACCCGTCGCCGCTCAGACCGAGTTGCCTTAGGGTTTAGTTCAAGGTAAAAGTCTACTACTAACAGGTCTGCTGACTTCTCGAACTGGTTACGGGAACCACGGAGTTTACGCTTCGCCCTCGGACCTACCGGACTGGTGATTTTTCCTCTCCTGCTCTACTCCGACAATGGATAAGTACAATTTGCGTTCTTTCTTTGTCCAGTGTATCCGATCTCGTGTTTATCTTTCATTTTTACTTAACTCTACAATTTTAACAATTTCACTTGCTATCTTATACCTTAAAATTTACTGTTTCAATTTTGTTCGGTGTTTTCTTGTTCTAAGTGCGTCAATGCAATTTAAACTCCTATAACTCTGTTTCTTGTGTAGCCTATTCCTTTCTAGCTGTAATGTTTACCATTTAAAAGTGCTTATCTTTGATATTGAGTTTTGGCTATTTTGCTATGTGTACTTGCGCTCTTTTGTTGAACTCTGTTCCGGCAGAGTTCCAGTGCAATATTCGGAACGCTTGGTTGGCTTTTAGGCAGATTTTATGCCGGCCTCTCTGCTTTGGAACCAGCTCCGGTTCTGAGAAAACATTACGAATTTAGTTGTCATGGTCTTGATATACGCTGTGAACTCCTGTTGATAAATTACGCAAAGCGAAAGGTTTACTCGGAACGCAGGTGTTTTCAACGAGGTCGTTGATGCAGCTGCCATGTCCGACGTGCGCTTAGCTTGGGAAAATGCTTTTCTAAACTGAGTTTCATTCTATACCTGTGTTTTTGTATTGTTTTTGCTTTTCTGCGTCTAGGTCTGTCCCTGATCTATTTATCTTCTCCTTTCTCAACTCTTTCTACTGCATGTTTTGTTTTTATTGAGATTGTAAATAGATCTGCGTAGCGTAGAAGTAAATTAAGTTGAGGTGCTGGCAACACAGGATACCAGTTTAGATCGACCCGATCTCGTAATTTTAGATTGTCTTCTGTATATGCGAAAGAAACGTGGCATAAAACTAGTTTTCTTTCCCGCAGGTATGTAACTTTCACTGTTCTACCCTCGTCAGTGTTTGTGTGCCTTCACTTCTCGCATGGGTGGTAAGTTGGTCAGATCGCTGAGCTGGTTCCAGATGTACAGGTAACTCGTTTTTTGTACTTCTCCCTATTCCTTTCCTCTCTCCATTTTCAGTTCCTGTCATGTGCCTGCTTCAGGGAATTGAAGTGCTTATAATTAATATTAATCTACCTATTAACCCCTCCTGCTCTAAGACTAACCGTGATTATTCTGTACTAATCAAAAGTTTCGGTGAGCTTTATCATTGGTTTAACTGGCGGTGGGTCTCTTTAACTGGCATCATTGCACATTTTATTATGAAATGAACTGAAACGGCACATTTATCCATGCAGGTACTGAAAAGCAGTTTGTCTTTAGTAACTTGCTCTGGCCAGGTAGGGATGATTAGCAATATTGTTAGCGTTTGTTAAATATTGCACTCGTCCCGGCCTATCTTGAGCGATTCTTGCGACTATGTCAAGACTTTCTAGAACAGGAGACCGGATGGACTGTCCACTATTGCCAGTTGTAGCAGCTAAGTGAGTAATGAAACTGATCTCGATTTTCTTGTTCTCTTGTTCTTATTTGTGTTAATATTTGTTGCATGTTCTTAAATGTCAGTCATTAGATCCAGTGAAATCAGAATCGTAAGTTCGAATTTGGAATTTTTTTTCCACATGCTTTTTCTTCGCTTACTTTAGGCATTCTCCAAACTGTTTCGGATACACGATAAACCTGTAATTTAATGTAGGTAATTCGTTTTTAAATTGTCTTGTAAATCGATGCAAGTTGTAGTTCCTATTTGCGCTTAAAAGTTTACTTAAGAATTAATATTCTCTTGTCTTCTGGCTAAACTTTATGCCAAGACTACACGATAGACCAGTAATTTAATGTAGGAAACCAGTCTTTAAATTTTTCTTTAAATCAATGAATTTGAAGTTTCTATTTACGCTTGGAAACATTTTACTTTAGTTGGGAATTGAGCTTATGTTCTCTTGCATTTTTATTGGAAACTTTACACCGTTTAATTAAACCATTTGGTTTATTCGTACATGAGTAGCGCGTAACTTGTAATAAAATGGAGTTTTAAAGTAAATAGTAGTTAACATGGTGTAAAAGGTTCCAGAGTAACTTCGCCTTTTAAGACAAGGTGCGCTTTTGGTTTTAACACCTTGCGCAAGGTTAATAGGTTCTCGCGAAAAGGTCTTTAAAATTCTATGAAGGGTTCAGCTTTCATTTGGAAATCCTTTAAACAACGGCATTAGAAAAGAAAGTGAAAGTAATATATGGGTTAAAAGTTCTTTTTGAATCGTGATGTGCATGGGGAATCCGGTCACTTTCGGTGCACCTAACGGATGTGAGGGTTTCGGGTCACAGAATTCCAGTAATAGTGTTTCCATCTCTCTTGTCACCATTTAAGTAGGTCTGGTCTCTGCTTACGCTGGATTGCCTTTGACATCCGCGTTTTTCAGTTTCTATTACGCTCATTTGGAATTCGCTATGGGTTTGGGTTTCCACGCACGTTATGTTTCTGTCACTTTTTTTTGCGTAAGAGAATCGGGGACTCAATCATCGGGATGGTGGTCTTATCGTGTGACATGTGACTGTTTGGCTTCTACGGCTTCTACAGTTACTGGTCTTAAAATCTTGTGTTATATCGATGTTTATGGTCGTAATACAATGTTACTTAATGTAGAAAATTCGAATGAACGCGCGGAAAAAAAAATTGGAGATAATGAGGGGTTATTTGGTAAATGGAAAATCCTCGCAAAATTACAATACAAAATGATTTTATCGAAATTTCAATGCAGAAATTGTAACAACTTAAATTTTTAGCTGTGAGAAATGCTTTTTCATTTTTCCTACAGATCTTTTTTTAAACCAAAATTGGGGAAAATGCACCTTTTTTATAACTTAAGCAAATCTAAGGAATTATTTTTTTTTCTTTTCGAAAATTGAACCATACTATTCCTATATCACACGGTAATTTTAGAAGATTTATTCTCGACACCGAAAAGATTTGAATTAATTGAATACATTCTAATATAGTTAATTTTGTATTTTGAAAGGGGAAATGGAGTTAGTAGGTCGTTGGGTTAACAAATTTCGTGGTATCGAGGGTATATAGTGTTCTTTAATAAATAAATTTAGTCTACATTTGGGTTATGTAAGAATTTTTGCTAAATTACCTCGGTAGATGGGCTCTAGTATCTTGGGAACATTCGTGTCTAGTCTATTAAGAAGCTGGGGTTAGAATATTGTAAGTTTGTAAGGACTGTTATAAATTTGATATTGGGTCTTCGTTTTTTCTGCAGTCGCTTGGACATAGAGAAATTACATCCACCTTTAAAATTGGAAACAATACAGAATTACTTTCTTTTAAAAATTCTGCTAAAGCGTGAATTTCGGGATGTTCCAGGTTTTGAAAGGTACAAAAAAAAGACACTCGTATTAAACAATCATAAGCAGAAAAACAAAAATAAGTGATTCACTACAATTCTTTACTAGCCTAAAAATGCGTAATCAAGTTATAACGCTATAATCTCGTAAAATTAGTTTATTTTTAAAACTAAGTTGACTTTGATCACTTGATTAGTCGAAAGTATATAACAATAATTTAAAACTGGTCTAGAGGCTCAAATAAATAATAATTTGGAAGAGTTTATATTTTGAGTTGGGGTTTGTATTTTCCGAGGCAA
Source organism: Tetragnatha montana (assembly GCA_963680715.1). Lineage (NCBI taxonomy): Eukaryota > Metazoa > Arthropoda > Arachnida > Araneae > Tetragnathidae > Tetragnatha > Tetragnatha montana. The sequence goes on from OY796684.1 coordinate 38,588,412, forward strand.
CACACGCGGCATTTGAAAGAGCACACTAGCCGCGCGTAAACAATGCTCTCCAAAGTTGCCAAACGCCAGTTCCGAATCTTGTCACTCGAAACAAATACAAGGTGATCAGCTTTATTTGAGTTTTTAGGTCATCTTTTGAGAAATGTTTCCTGTGTGAAACTGAACGTCACACGTTGCCTAATGACTAATCGCCCGACCTTGCCTTCTGATCACTCAGCCATGAGATCTCGGTCAAGATCTATTGGGCCGATTTCCGTTGTTTCTTGTAAGGGAAAAAAATGGCGACATTTGAACTTGGTTTTATTTGAAAAATGGTCTAGTTATATTTCATACAATGAAATCGATTTAGGAACGCATCAGATTTTCTAAACCTATCGCCTGTCAAATTTGAATTCTTTATCGGCTTATTGGTGGTTTAATAAAAAAAAATCCTGAATCGAAGTAGTAACTTGACTAACAAAAAAAGTTGGGTCATTGGCGTATTTCATATGGGAAATTATGCATGCATGGTGTCTTCATTCATGGGATTTCTCATCTTTATTTAATACCTTCATACGTCAGTTTGCATTTGAGTATATTAGTAATTTAATTTCAGAGGTTTTCGTTGTGAAAAGATTCTAGTCATTATTCATATGCCGCGTTAGTAACGCAATCCGGGAGTTCAATGACTGAGCGTAAAGCACACTTGTTGGCGTTGGTTTTGAGAGGAAAGAAATCGGCTATCGTACAGACGATAAATTTCTTTAATAATTTTAATTTGATTAAAAATTGTTAATTTTTACTTCCGGAATTAAAAAACAAAAAAATATTAAGTAGTTTTTTATGTTTTTCTGTTTAAATAGAGTAGACTCGACATTAAGTAATTGAAAAGGGAAATTTGTTCATAAATAAAAGTCTGCTATTTTCTTGTAAAAAGCTAGTAGAAGCTTTGGAATAATTTATTCTTTATGAAATATTTAATTAATTGCCTTGTCTTTGGTGAAGGCATCATCGTAAGGTTTATTTTGCGAGATGTTTCATTTAAATTAAAATGGATCTATCTAGAAAATAATAACTGAAGAAACTTAATTCGCTTGCAGACTCGTATAAAGCTGTATGGGTATAGAGTAAAACTCCCTTTAAGTAACATGTTAAGTTCTCATGTTACAATATTAACATTGAAATATTATATTAATCTTTTTCAGGCCTGAATGGGGCTTAGATGAATTTTTTTTTTACATTGCGAACCAGATCAATTATCCCAAGCTAAAAGTCACTACACAAATTGTTTTAATTGTATAAAGTTTTGATCTATTTATATCTCGCTCTTTCATTTTTTAATGCATCTTTAAACAAATTATCGATTTTGAATTGTTTCGCCTCCTTTCTCAAATGTTGCATTGATCAAAGTTTCAATATTCGATGAGCTATTGCAGTTTCCTGTTTAGTCTCCGCAAACCCATCATTCCTGTGACGTCTCTGGAATCTATCATTGTCCTTTTGCACTTTGCTCGGGCAACGAGCCATGCAAGGAAGTGGTTCTCCAATTCATAAACTCTGCAATAATGTGGAGAAAGTGGAATTGAGAGGATTTGCTTATCTGTTTAATGCGGAGAATGCTAATTTTTGCGGTCAGAATTTGACTCATCCGTGTGGAAAGCACGATCGGAAAAGTGACCAAAGGAACTCTATGAACTAAAAACATTTGTTCATACAATTGCAAAAATAAAATATACAATAATAGTAGGAACCTGCATTTTCTTAATTTCTTACACAGAATTAAAATTCATTAAATGATACGTTAATTCTACCTATAAATAGTAAATTCATCTTTAGAATCTTAAATATTTTTCAGCCAATCGTTGTATGAAAGAATTCAGCTTCACCAAAACAAAGGTTTGTTGTAGAATTTTTAATTTTTTTTGTATGAATAATTTATTTTTCATGTTATTATATGCTTCAACTTGTAAGTAATCACCGGGTATGTAAATAAGTTACCCGCAGTAGCTATTTTTACTAGTAACTGCAGTATATATATTTTTTTGTTAAACACTAATACAAAAAGTGCGCCACTTAACTTCAGCGTAGCGTATTTTTAAGTAGTTTATTATCTCAAACTAGATTTTCTTCAAGGTTTATTTCATCAAAGGACTTAAACCGCGTGAAGCTTTTCTTTCTAAGACTTTTTGGTAAACATGGGTGAATAATTTTCAAAATAAGATTCATGTAACACTTAACAGGAAACACGAAATTTTATTCAAAAATAAAAACTGAATGTGTAAACTCATATTAACCATATTTTCTATGTTTGCAAGATATTAAGATTTTAAAGGAAATGAGTAAAGTTTGTAAAAATGTCACTTATATTAAAATTTGTCTAGTTATTTTATTTGTATTTTTAAGTTAGTTTTTTCTTGGGTTTAATTTTGTAATTTCATGAAACTTTGGTTTCAAGGATTTTTTAATATTTTCAGTAAACCTAATTTTAAAAAAAGTAAATATTTTTTTAGTTTTGAATTTGTTTTGCATTTTCATCAACCATCTTTAATTTGCAATTAACAATTTTAATTTTAATTTACAATTTTTTACTTACACGTTAAAATTTATTTTATTTATATTTTGAATGTATTGTACATTTTGCATACAAGTTTTACCTTTTAATTACATGGTTGTCGTCATTTGCTGTATATTGACACAAATTGTACTCTTGTTATAAAGAAAAGTCCATCTAAGTACACGTTTCAAAATATTTTTTTGGGAGTAGTATTCATGTTTTCTAAAGTACGTGTGGTTCAATTCAAAAACATGCTAAATGTGTATTTTTTCATACTTTAGAAAATCGGCGAAATCTGTTTTTTTATTGTAGTAAAGATATATTTTAGCAGGGATTTATGATTTAAAATGTCAATCGGGAAAGGAAGCTAAAACTTATCTTACTGATAAAATACTTTATTTTTTTTTATTTAGCAAGTTTTTCAGAATTTGAAATGTAATGAAATTACTTCAATTAGTTCGTTACTTTAAGTTTAATTATCTGAGAAATTTTATTGTTGTTCATGAATACTTTTAATTGGATTTCTTATTCAATGGTCTCCTTTTTAATGCTTGACATAATAAGTATCCGTTAGAATTGAAACTTCTAGAGTCTAGGAGGATGATACAAGCGCATAAAAAAAGAGTTCGTGGATTCCCCATTAGGACGGGATTAGTTCGTATTTTTTATCGAGTGCATGAGAATTTGCGTGCTTTGTACTTGATTTTTTTTTTCTCTTTTTTCTGTAACAATCTTGACTAATCTAGACTTGTCGAGAAATGAGAGACTATCTTATCAGTAAAGTAATTCAAACTCTCACATAAGACCCATACACGAATGTTTTGAATCTTAAATTCTCCGTAGGGATCGACCATCCTCCGTTCTATGCAAAATCAGTTGTCCGGTGAGATGGTTGCTGTCTGATAGTGTCAATATATGATTTGATAAGATTTTATCAAATTTTGGAAAATATTATAACTAACACTAATACTAAATAAAATTCTGATTACGAATACTGCTTCTGGTTACAGGAATCGGCTCATCAAAGCAAGTTATTTAATCTAAACATTAAATCCATTTTTAACACAAAAGCGTTCGGGTCATTCCACGTCAAATGAACCAATTTTTCCTGATTTTTTTTTACCCGTCCTTCGATATTTTAGAAACTTTACTCTCTTTTTAAAAAGGTATAAAAACTAGCAGGTATGGAATAAAAATGCATTATCTTTTCCCGTTTTGGATTTCTGAGGTTTGAAAGTTTAAATTTAAAATACACATTTTTGTAAAACAAGGCTAGGCAAGTGTCGTATTTTCATACAGAACTATTTCTAAGTAAAATTTGGGTACCATTTTAAAGGGAAATAAACAAGCCATAAAATGGTGTAACAGAGTACATAGATTTTTAAAATTTTAAATTTAAAAGTTTAAGCTTAAATCGCAATAAAACTAACTTAAATTTTCAAAATATTTACAAATAATCATGTGTTTTCTTCAATTTTATACAAAATTTCAGGGTGGGATTTCTATGGCATCATGTGTTAAAAAAATAAAAGGTTATAATTTTTCACTGGTATAGAGCTTCACTGTAAGTAAAATACTAATTTGTACAAAATCTCGTATCACCATGAAACTTCGATTTTTAATCACCATTTTCAAAGGACTAAAAATAAATAAGAATTCATAGAATTTTATGTTTTATTTTTAAGTTTAGGACGCAAAAAAAAATATTTTAAAATGATAACTCGCATGACTAAAAAAACCTAAATTACTCTCCCTGAAAACCCCTTAACCTTCTTTAAAACTCTATGAATTCTTATTTTCTTATAGTCTTGTGTAAACGGCGATTAAAAACCGGAGTTATAATGATACTAGTTTTTTTACCAAAAAAATGTGTATTTTGCCTTTGGTAGGTGTGCCTTAAAGTTCGATACCGGTGAAAATTTTAAATTTTTGAAAAAAAAAAATCAAAACTAATGAGGTAAGTGGTAAATACCAATAGTTCGACGTGGAACCACCTATTCTCCGTTTATCAATTTTTTTTTCAGTGTGATAGTTTTATAATTTATAAAAACAGATGAGCTTTTCTGATGTTTGATTACAAAAGATGATTACTGATATTTTCGAGTAAGATGGTTTTAGCATTAAGAAAATGGATAAATTAGTGTCTTTAAAAATTTAAGTTTAACGGAGGATATTACTTTTACAAAATTTATTAAGTTCAGAGATGTGGTCATGGGGTATTGGGATACTTCCCTTCCCGCAGTAACTTGGAAATTTTCATTTTTTTATCCTAAAAACGTCCTAAACTAAAGATAAAAAGGAACAATCGTTGTTTTTAAATAAAAACTAGCCATAAAAATGTCTAAACATTAGAATAATGACTAAATCTTTAAATGAGTGTTATTAGAAGGTTAAATTAATATTATGTACAATAGGGCGGAGTGAAAAAAAACTTATTTTGGAAAATGAAAACTCCTGGGGTGGGAATTAAGTGTCATTTACCATAAAACCTAAAAATTAAAAACGAGCAGAATAAACATGGGGCGTCTGGATTTCTGAAACCGGGCTGCTCTATAATTCCCTTTCTTATAATGCGGCTCGCAAAGCGTCCATTCCGCAACGCTAACTTGTGGCGAGCGCACCGTTATAGAGCGAGTCTGGCCGATGATTCAAGCAGTTGACTAACAAGTTGGCCACCTACACAGACTCTGGATTCCTGACGTCACGACCTTGTTCTTGATTAGGTTCGGCGATTTCAAAAACTTTTCCCTACCTGCGTGGCTACACCCACTGCACCTCGTTTCACATCCTTTGTTTCTCCCAACAGTGAGTGGAAAGGAAAGTACCGAGCAGGCATTGTCAGGCGGGGGAAATGAGGCCTATAACTGTTAATCGGAACGAATTAACCGTTATGCAGTATGGCTGTTTTTTATCCCTTTTCACAAATGATTTCAAGGTGTGTTTTAAGGTCTTTTTTTTAGCGATATCTATGTTTTTTTACTGATAGGCCAGATTGCTCGACATTTGGATCAGTACACAAAATCTGTTGATAGTCGTTTAACATTATAGTTAATGATTAGCCTTTTGTCTAGCAAAACAGAATGATTAAATATTATGGAGTATGAGACAAAGTAAATTATTTTAGCTAAATGTGTTCAGAAAACGAGCTCAAAACACAGATTAAAGTAGATAATTCCAAGTTTATGCTGTACTATGTACAAGAAAGATAAAAGCCACTTTCGCTTAGGTTTAGTTATAATGGCAGGTGTATGATTAATAAGGGTTTGATGTTTTTTTTCAAATTAGGTACAAAAATAATTTTTAAAAGGAAAAACTATTCAAAATGTTTATTGTTGAAAATAATTGAAAATACTAATGTATGTACACAATTTCATAACTAAAATATTTTAAAAAGCGGATATCAAAGTTGTGTTCTATGAATTTTCAAATGCTCTCTATTGAAATTTGTAGACTTTTTAAATTGCCGATTTTTTATGTTTGGGTTTTTTTTAGATAATAAATTCTTTAATGACAGATAATAGGGAACTATAAACTCTACTTCTTTACCACTGAAGTGAAGAGGTGAGTGGAAGACTCAAAACAAGCTTTTTGTTACATACCTCCTTCTTCCACTCTCTTAAAAGAATAAGTTTTAATAGACATATTCCTCACAAAATGAAATTTGAATATCAAGTTACATAAAAAAACTTCCCAACAGTTGTCTCGGTTAAAAATAAATATGATACAAATTAATAAATTAAAAGTATTTGTGTTAATAAATAAAGTTGCTTTTCACTATTGTTTGTAAGAATTTTAGAGATAAAGTTACATTCACCCTAAGTGCGAAATTATAGTCCCAAAGGAAATGTGTTGGACTCCATAATATTTTAGTTTATAACAAATAAATATAAGAGGTAATCAATATTTTAACTATCACAATCACTATTTAAATTTTTGCTAATTGAAGTATTGGCAAAGATAGAACATGCAAAAACTACATAAAAATCACTTTTAAGGGGTAAAGGGATAAAAACAAAATAACACTCGTTTCTGTATAAAAATATTCCTAACAATGAAATGGGAAAAGTTAATAAAAATACTAGATTAATTAAATGAAGCACGTCTTGTAATAGAATCTATGTACAACAATTTCATATAATTTTAGTTAGTTTTCTGATACATTCTCATCAACAGAGGATAATGGATTCAAAAGGGGGGGGGGTGATTCTTTATCTTTTTATGTTTACAGTTTTGGTAAATAGGTCCAATTATGCTCTTTATAATCACTTATCTTGCATATTTCTAAATTATCTGGTTATTTTCAATTTGATATTTAAGGATGGGGACTGTAAAAGCAGTAACTTGAAAAGATACAAAATTTTTGTAATTTTATCCTTATCAAATCAAGTTACTACAAAGCAAAAATTAAACAGTCGTAACACTTTTGTTTTTTGTTGTATTTTTAAATATCCATGGGAAAGAAAGGATTGAAAATATCTAATATTTTATATAAAACTCCCAATATTGTATAAACCTATGAGTAACCCAAAGTTACCATTCGTCATAAGCGCTTTAGATGCCTTCAAGCTTCTTTTATATTAGCCTTACTTACTTGTTATTTAAGGAAAATCACACATCAAAAAATCCAATGTAGAAATACTATACGGCTGAAATAAGTTCTTACGTTATTACACAGCTTAAAAATATAATAAGGTGTGACTAGTTTTTAGGTAAAAGTATACATTTTTTTTAAACATTTCTTCTCTTTGAATTCTGTAACTTTTTAGGAATTTATGAGGAGGCAATTGACTGCAGAATTGATAAATAAATGCTAGAGAAAAAGAATTAAAAATTAGTTTCATCAAAAGTATTTAGTTGTAAGTAAAAGTAATTTCAAAAAATAATTAATTATCGTTAAATAAATGTTTTATTTACTATAGTTATGCAAAAACATGGTATTGATATCGATACAGTGTATGTGCTTGTGCACTGTTACATTTCAAAATTACTTAAGAGGTATCAAAACTACACATTAGTCCTTTTAACTTGTATTGTGGTCTGAAAATTCTTGGACTTTATATGTTCTAAAAAAATAACATTCAAATGGTTATCTTGCTTTTAAATCGTTTGGCGCAGTATATCCGTACAGGGACCTTGCGCCATTAAAGCTAAAACAAAAAAAAGTCAAAAATCCTTTAAAGTAAAGTACATATTTTTCTATATTTTGTAGATAAAAAGTCAAATGGTTATAGATTTTAGGTGCTAAATAATAAATTCCAAAATATTTCTTTGGTAATATGAGGGATTTTATAAACTTCATTTAGTCTTTGAGAAGCATTCACATCACACATTGATTTGTTTCGGTGCAAAAAAAGTGCAACTAAGAATAAGAAATCAAATTTTAAAGGTATTTTAAGTTCAAATCTCTAAAATTATAAGCGTTTGAACGACAGGGTTTAAAAATTTTGAAGCACTTATTTTGAATTGAGATTAGCGGTAGTAAATTGGATTTATAAATCACTTCCCCCAAATAATACCATAATTTAATAATGAATCGACCCAGGAATAATAAAACATTTTAATGAGAGTTTAGGTCAGTTTTATATTTTAAGATGGTAAAACTTAATTAAAACAACACGTAACTTTTTACTTTATACGTTTACATTGACCAAATTTAATTAACTACAGTGGCGTATATAAGGGGGGGCCGAGGGGGCCCTGCCCCCCCCCCCCGAAATTCGGACTATAGGTGTACCAAAACAAGTTAAAACACTGTATTTTAGGAGCAAATTTCAAAATTTTTCTGGGGGAGGACCCCCAAACCCCCCTTTTGTACTTGGAATTTTATTATTAACAACTTTATTATAATAAGTTCATCACAATCCAAATCCTACCAAAAAAATAGATGTCCAAAATTCGGACAAAGTGTTCCAAAAACATGATAAAACCCTGTTTTTGGGGGTAAAGTTCCAAAAAGGAAGGACCCCAGATCCCCTTTTGTACTAGGAACTCTATTTTAATAACTTTTTAAATATTAAGTTCATAAAAATGTACATCCAAAATTCGGACTTAGTGTACCTCCAAAACAAGTTAAAACACTGTATTTTAGGGGCAAATTTCAAAAAATTTTCTGGTGGAGGACCCCCAGACCCCCCCTTTGGTACTTGTATTTTTATTACTACTTTTCCTATATTAAGTTCTTAGAACCTAAGTTATCACCTAAAAAGCTACATTGGACATATTAAATTTGTGGGGGAGGGGCTGGGGAGTAATTTTGGGCCCCTCCCGAAAAAAATTCCTATATACGCCACTGATTAACTAACAAATTCCCCTATTGAAATACAAAAATTATTCACAAACAAATTATTACACACATTTTATAGTTTTCTTTCTTTTTCCTCCATCATTGTGAGCTTTTAAAATGTTTCCCAAATATCTTTTATAAATTACTATAATAAAGAGAAAAAATTAAATTTAAAATACGAGGATTTAGGTATGGTGTAGAACAAAATTCTGCTACCCAAGTCAACCCTGGATTTGACATTGTCCAGAGGTGTAGCAAAAGGGGCGAATATATTACGAACTATTTCTCAAATTTTTATTTTTTGACCTTGAGAATGACCAAAACTTCCCTTTGACCCCGCGATATTTCTATAACCCTCCTACATATTGTCCTGGTACACAATTGCTAGGCCTTCTAGCCTTTTCCTTTGTGTCCACCCCTGAGCGGGGGTCTGAATCCCTGGGGAATTCGAACTTCGGAACGTAGCAAATAATAGTGCAATTGAGGGAGAATGAGTGGTGATCTCAAACCATTCTTTCATTTAAACCCCACTGCAAACTTTCCACACAACAAACTACAAATTGAATAACTCTTTTTCTCCTCAATAAATTTATAAAATGTTTATATGAATTTTTTAAAATGAGTGTCTCATACCATTCAATTTTTGATTTTTATTTTAAGTTTTTAAAAAATATTTTATTTACTTTAGTTATGTTGTTAGGAACATCACTTTAACATTGTGTAGTTGTAACATAGCATTGTGTTGTGATAATGTTCAGAATATGTTTGAAAAGTTTTAGAAATGTGTACTATAAATTGTATTCTGAAATACATGTTTAAAATCTGAAAGTGTTAAATTTGGATTCGATTTAAATTAATTAATTAATTAATTCGATTAAATTTGGACACTATAAGAACACATTTTCTGTCTCAAGTAACTAGTAACGCTTTTACAACGCTTTCTTTTTCTCCCACAACGCATTCACAGTACAATTAAAAAGCTTCTAATTAGAAGTATTTATTTTGGTGTTTACATTGTGTATACTTAGCGTTGCAAATGTGTTTCACGAATTTGCAGTGCATCCTTTTCCTTTAATCCATCCATTTTCCCCCTCCTGTTCGTCTAGTTTCAAAGGTAAGATACAAGGTAATTAAAGGAACAAACATTGAGGAATAAACTTTATAATCTACACTTTAGACTGCAAATCCTTGAAGGAAACTCTGAATCAGTGTTGATGTTATGAATTGGAAGGAGTGTTGATGTTATGAATTGGATCACTTTCCGCTCTTAAAAATTAACTGTATCAAAATCAATTAAAAAGTATGTATTTTTATGCGATATTAAAAAAATCCAAGTAATTACATTACTTTCGAAACTACAACTATTTTAATTAACTGAACTATTTAGAACTGAATGAATGATTTAGAACTGAAATATTAAAAATACCCTTACTCCAATTTGGTGTAATTTATGCATAGTCCTTGATTATCTATAGCCAGTAATTTCTACGATAAAAATTATATGCAGAGATTTCATTGCACGATATTATTATACAAGAAATATCAGCTCGTAACCAGTTTATAATTTTTTTTCATCGCCACTAGGGTTCACTCTAATGACATCTAATAAACTCTCCGAAAACCTCGTACCAATCCATAGAGGTAATATACAAAGGAAACCTTAGAAAATCTGCTTATGGTTTCAAAAGCGAATATAAACAATCTAGATTTTCTCCTTAAATACTTGTTAAAATTTATCAGAAATGGCTTAAATGGAATAAGGGTTCTTATTAATTACTTAATGTGAAGCATTTTTTTAATTTCCCCAATAACGACTTAAAATTAAGAGTTGGAAATGCTACATATGGTTGGATGTTACATATATGGTATTATTAGAAGGGGAGTTTTTTCTTCACTGGATTAGTTTGTGTGTTTAGAAATTTGTGTTAGGGGGTGCCAATAATATTCACTAAAGAAATTGAGTACAATGTCAGATCCATAACTAGTATACTTTTATTTCGGAGGGGGTCGCCTCAATATTTCTGGATTCCCCACCCCAAGAGATTAAATGTAGCTTTTTAGAACATTATAGGTAAGATTTGAATCTTAATGGGCTAATATTAAAATTTGGGGATATGACGATTTCGCGTGCAAAGGAGGGATTTCGGAGACAACCAGAAAATGTGTGAAATTTTAAGACTTAAAGAATGGGTTTTATCTTATTTTTGTACATTTTTGACAGATTGGGTCACACCTTAGGTGGACTGCTTTTTCAAGAAGCTAGGATCATTTGAATTATCTTTTATGTATTGTTTTGGTGAATTATCATTAGCTTCATGGTAAAAAGGGGATATAGGGGTACCCCCAAAATTATTTTGGAAATTTGACTCTTAAAAACAGGATTATTTCTCATTTTTGGTTTTCAAAAAAGGAACTTCATACTTTCAAAATATAATGTTCAGTCAACATATAGTCCAAATTTAAGAGGGCTAGGCTCCTCCCCTTTGTATACCTCTCCTACACTAAATGAGATTCGTCACTGTTTTCCCTCTTTTTGATTATTTTTCTAGCTGAGATGGATTTTCCAAATCCATCCACCCGTCTATGGGATTGCGGATTTCCTTTGGTCACGGGGTTTCTAATCCAAAGCTCTCTTTTCGAATCGCCTCTACTTGTATCCATCCTTTCGACGAATTTCCTAATCTGCCTGCCGAAGACGCGGACCTCCAGAAAGGGCGGAATCCCGCAACCTCATCATTGGGTGATGCAAGGGCCATTTCATCAACCGGGTCGTGACTTATGATCTTATGCAACTGGAGTTGCCACAGTCCTGTCTTTGCCCAGGGAACAATAGAATTCGGACTCGGCTCTAATGGAAACGGTTCGCTCTCGACACCCGAAACTGGAGATAGCCGACAGGAAATTTCAGGTCAACGTTTTTTTTTCTTGCATAGGATGGGCATTGCGCAGACGTGGAAGACTGTCATTAGTGGGACTGCTTGGTATTCATTAACACTGGGTACGCGTATCTGTCTCACCTAGAGGGAAAGTTTATCCTGAAGGTAGAAAATGGGGATAATTGAGTGACTTGAAGTATTGGATATCATGTGTGTAACATTCAGACTAAGTTTCTGATTTTTGTAAAACTGATATAAATTCTTCTGATTTATCCACCGCATTTGCTGAGGAGTGAATAAAGGTACACCGATAGGAGGGATAAGATTCAGTTTTCAGTGACGAACATTTTCAGATTATTCACAGGTTTTGAAAATAACTAAGTCAATCAATAACTAATTCAATAATTTAACTCAATTCACGTATCCTATGTAGTAATCCTTCTAGTGTGGCGGATCCACGGGGGCTTGATTTGGGTGACCAATCCTCTTCCAAAAGGGAGAGATAGTAAAATTATGACAAATAAAAAAGAGTTAAAACACTACCTTTATGGGTCAAATTTCAAAAATAATGTTGGGGGAGGACCCACAGTACGCCATCTTTTGCTTAGACATAAAAAAAAATTCTAACGTTAAGTACACCAAGATTCAAATTCTACCTAAAAGTGCTCAAAAAGCTACTTTTCTATAATGTATAGGGGACTTAAGAAATAATGTTGAGTCACAACCCCCCAAAAAACTTTAAGCACGGACAGAATCGCCCCCTCCAAATCGAGTCTCTGGATCCACCACTGTATCCTCCTTAGATGTATTTATTCCTGTATTTTTTAAGTAATTTGGAAAATCTTTATATTTTCTAAATGAAAACTGTCTCTTTGCTATTTCGTGGTCCTAAACTTCAGGAATATCTATTTTGAGGCACCCGAATAAGAAAGAATCTTTCCAAGTCAGTATTTAACATTTTAAAGCAAGTTCAGTTTAAAAGTAGATTGTTTAGTCTATTTAAAAATTTCAAACATGGTTGTAACTATGGCTGCTTAAAAAGTCATTAGACATGTAAACAGATACTTCGCACAAAATCAATTTTAACACAATATGACCTATTTAACGAAACCCAAACCACCATAAAAAAAACCTAATGGAAAAATAACGTTATTCACACAATCTTTAGGTTAGTCTAAAAATATTTACTGATAAAACTAATTGACTATATATTTCTTAAGATGTTCTCAATATGATAAAACTAACCTACTTTCTAACAGAAGTAAAATATATTTAAAAACATAAAAAATTCTGTGTTTTATTTAGCGTTTTTTAATTTGTTTAAAATTATTAATTCTCAAACGTTATTGTGTTCTTGAATTTTAAAAATCACTCTTTAAAGACAATGTTTTCTTCAATAACTTATAAATTGAAGCAATAACTTTTTTTATGTAAAAAGGGAATATGAAGAGTAGGAATTCCTTCACAATAAAATTATTTTATTAATAAAATTGCAACGTGTTCACTAAGCTGCACTGTAAAATTGCAATTTATGCTGCAACTTAAAGGAAAATATTAGAAAATTAAAAAAAATCCTGGAGCTGAATACTTGAAATAAGTGAATTTTTTTTATTCGCTTCCCACTCACCAATGAAAATCCTAACATAATAGGCACTTTTAATTTTATTGTGATTTTATAACGGATAAAATCCTGAGTGAATAACAGAAATTTGAACCCGTATATTATGATAATAATTAATTATTAGTGAACCCAAAAGTGTAAATTTAATGATTCTTATTAACTTTAAGAAGAAAATCCAGTTAAATAAATCTTATTTTTAGTAAAAAAAACCTGATTTTCCTTGTTCTCGCCCCATTCACAAGCAATACTTCACCTGCTCAATCAACAACTATTCAGTATTCTTATAAAAAAAGGTGACTCGTATGTCCCGGAGTTCCCTGAAGATATTGTGCGAGTCCTTTATACAAATATCCCAACCGAATATAATATGGGATAATTTTCTCTGCGAATTCATGCAGCTCTCAATAAACCGTCTGTTGGCCTGACCCGAGCGGCGCCATAAAAAGGCGCTCTCCTAACCACTTGTTTTCCCCGGTCTCCCAATGCTCCTTAAAGGCTAATTTACAAGATCTGGAAAACAGTACGCTTATCTCTCTGTCCCGGATTATTAATAAAACTAATGAGTCGACGGAGAAGATTAGGCTCTTAAAAAGCGCGGGAAGAAGAAGAAAAGTTCCATTCCACCACCTGGACGGTGCTCGGGCCAATCGAAGGAAGGAAGAATAGCGAGAGAGAGAGCGCCCCTCCCAGAGTCCCCCCAAGCGCCAGCTGTTGCCTTCTACGCAGCATCTGTTCACAGGTCAAAGCGCACTGATCCACAACTGAGGCAGCTGTCCGTCACTTTCGGCCCTCTTTCTTCTCTACCTTTACTTTACTCTCCCCGATCCCCGAGAAGGGGCCGCCAGACAAAGACGACTCAGGTAAAGGAATATTCTCAGAAGGCCCGAAGAAAGGAATTTTTTTCAAGGGCACTGGGAATCTGCTTTCTTGAAAGCTTCGTCCCCATTGTGTCCTCTCTCCCACGGTAGGGGGATTCGCTACCGATCCTTTATGCTGGTCAAGGGGAAGGACCCGAATATTGATGACGGGATTGCAAAGGCTTAAGAATATCCCGATCGGGCCTCAATGGAAGAGCACTGCACTCGAAATAAATTATGCCGGGGACAATCGGGCTGCATGGAGGCTCCCTTTATGGAAGGCTTTGGGCAAATATGCTTTGAGGGAGCTCGGGTTCCATCCCTATATGGGATCGAAATGGGTTTAAAAGAGAAATTTGCTTCGCGGAATCCATGGAAGAGTGAAACACACTGCAAATAATACACCTACACACACCATCTAGATCAGGGATTTCCAACTGCGGCGGCCCGCGAGATCATCCACTAAACTCTTTCTTAGTCCTTCTCTTAATCCTTCTCTTTCTTAATTCTTCTCATTCTCTATCTATCCCTCTATTCTATCCTCTCTTCTTAATTTTCTATCCCTCTTCTTAACTTTCTATCTCCTCCTCTTCTTTTTATATCTATAGTTTTAATGAGGTCTCGAAAAGATTTAGTTAAGTTAAGAGAAAGGGATTCTTCATTCTTACTAAGCAGTCTTTGAAAACGTTAAATTTCTTTCTTTAAAGTGCAATTCAGATAACACCATGCTCAGGTATATTTAGGGGGAGGACGTTATCCTCCGATGAAGTTTCAATGTTTCTCAATAGCAAATGTTGTCTTAAGAACCCTCATCAGGGAAGTCCTTAATCCACCCATCAATAAAACTAACTAAAGAATCTTAAAGAATAAAAATTTTAAAATGTGTTTGTAAATTAATTAATTCATAACTAATTATAAGTCAATTTTGTAATTCAATTAAAATCATGGTTAAAATTCCGTTTTCTATCTTACGGAATTAATACGTGAAGAAATCACGGAAATGAATGCTTAGAAAGACTAATTTTTCGGGCTTCTTTGCCTATATTTTTATATACGTCCTTGATTTATTGCAGTTTAAAACCAGTAACTCAAAACAATTTTTAACTCGAACACATTTTTTTTTTTACAGAAATTGATTAAGTAGAAGAAACACTGTTTTTTTTATAATTAAAATGGCACAGTCACCACTATATAAATTGTTTGAAAAGCTTAATTTATGTTGCAGACTAATATATCTTAGAATCGTTCTTTAATTACAAAAAAAAATTAAAAATGCATCGTGTGGATGCAATCATAGCTATAAAATGCTCGTTTGAGCTTAATGGCAAGTGTAGAACTAGTTTAGATGTAGTAGGATAGGAACTGTATAAAAAAAATCAGAAACTAAAAGTAGGTAGGAAATAGTGTTTCCACCCATTTGAAAAAAAAGATTTGAAAATAAAAAGAAAAATCAAAGTAACCCCATATCTATGCCGTGCCGCGACAAATGAGATCAGCGACAATATAGGTTTTTAAAAATACGGAACGATTTTGTAGCAGCGCTGACCGCATTTTGTCGGGTTACTATCCTTTTCAATGGCATGGAGGGGGGATTTGGGTATACGACAAATGCGGTCACTGACAGAAAATGGACTGCTTATTCTAATTGACTAATTTTGTGGACGAACGTATGTGCCATGACACTATGAATTCGGTACAAAACAATTCTTTCCTGGTTTTGAAGGGTTATCAAATACAGATTTACTTGTTTACGAGAGATCTTGTACTTAAAACTTTATTTTTTAGTAGACTTTAGTAACATCACAAGATATACATTTTTTCCCTGTTTGTTTTTTTCTACTTGTAACCTTTTAACCTAAAAACCTAGTTCCAGAATTGATTTTTTAAAGGACACTCATCGCATCCATTTTTTTTTTTTTTTGTGAAAAAGCTTACCTTTTAATTTGAGAAATATGCAGCCTTTTTAACACAAAAGGTATGGAAAACACGTTATTGTGAAGTATAAAGTTTAGAAGATAAATTTATTTATTTTGAAAAAATGCTTAGTGTTATATTTGGTACATCTTTAAAGCTCTTATCTCTCTTTTTTCCAGTGTTACTTTTAATTGTTTTGAAGAAATGAGATGCAAATATTATTTTAATTATATAACAATCTCTAATTATTTTAATTATAACAATATCTAACCAATAGAAATTGAATTGTCAGTTTGAAAAAGAAAATAAGTCCAAAAAATGACAAATTGACTTTTTGTGCGCAGAAAAATCTCCAAGTTTTACCACACATGAGTGCAAAGCGGGGAAAATAAGTACCCCCTATAGGCAGATATAGCCCCTTGAATTTGCAAAATCGATGTCCATTCATTGTATTTTTTATTAAATTTGAAATTTATATTAATTTAACTTTTTCTTATTCTTTGTGATCTAAACAAAGCCAAAATAAAATTTGATTTTAATTTAAAATGCTTTTTTTATCCATTGAATGTTCGACTTCATTGATATTATTATTCCCTTGATACTGCCTTAATGACTCAATTTCATAATATTTTTTTAAATTTTATTGATCTTAGTCTTTGTATTTCTCACTTTAGTGTTGTGAACTACGCAGAAATATAATTTAATTGTCGATTAAAGTGGTTTTTAAGAATTTTTCAGCTGAAATTTCATAAGGTTGGGAAAGGGAATAAGTTCAACTTTTTTCAACTGTAAAATATTTTTGTGTGAATGTACTTATATTTTTTCGATGATTGTTCTGTACTCTAAATAGGGTCATGAATTTTCAGTACAAATTTGGTGGTTTGCAAAGAAAATTCCATTACTTATTATTTTTTTCCCCGATTTTCTCGAAACTTAGTTTTGGGACTTATTCCCTTTTTCATACTGACGATTCAATTATATTGCTTATCAAAAAACTCTACTTTGACTAAAGGGAAATCAAAGAACTTAAAATTTACATCATACAATAGAAAAAAAGACTCTTTAATTATTCATAAAATGTTCACTTTCAAAAGTAACAATTTGCTTTTTGGCAACAATCTACTAAAAATACTTCATCACACGTTTAAGGAGACTTTTTAAAAGTTCTTAATTCCTGATATCTCCAAGCTTTTAAAAAACTACAAACAAGTGAGATTTGCAATCAAACACAGAAATAGAATGCTTTGTTTTATAATATATTAGCTATTTCTTAACTTTTGCTAAGCGTGCAATTTAGAACATAAAAAAAGAAAAATCGATGAAAATATTTTATACTTATAATTAGGTAAACTTCGTCTTTTAGAATTTGGCTCACCTGTGAAAATTAGGTACGATAATTATAAATCTATATAAAGTTTAAAAAATTATAGCTGTTTATGCCATACATAATTATCTGCTGAATTTTGAAGTTTAAAATGACATTACTCAGTTAAAAGTGCTGAAAACCCACTTGAATCTTTTACGACTAGCTAAACAACCTATAGGTGTAACTTCCCCCCCTTCGATACATCTTAATATATTCCGTTATTAATTGTTTGTCTCATTTTAGCTGTCATCAGTAATAAGTCCGCACTAATTCTCACCATATCCACCTTCCCCTTCGGGCGTGTCCAGACTTGAAATCGACTGACGAAATTCCTATGTATTTAATTTCCCTCGTGCAAGTGAAATGAACAACACCTATTTAATTAGGGTGACACCATCGGGTTTTTTCATTACTTTTTTCGACACATGAATTGGATAGTTAATGGAAATATTTCGACGACAATCATATTGCTATTGTCTTCGGATTATTTCTTGAAAGAAAAAACTTACTAACAAGTTTACTTCAAGAGTATGCTTAAATGCGTTCAAGATCATTCATTGTACTGTATATCAATCACTCTGCGGATAATTTTCTGAAATGAAACAAAAGGCGGGTAGCATTTCACGCTTTGAAACAATTTATTACCGAGAAGATAAAGTGGAAGCTTTATTTGGGTGCTTTTTTATAGTTTCTTTAAACACTTCAGTTTGTGAGATAAATGACATTTATTCATTAATTTCTAAAATGATGCTTTTTTAGGATATTTTGCAGTGTAAATGCTCATTTGTGTGTACTACTTTTTCCATCAATATCAAAATTGTAATGCCTCTTCCTCTTCAGCCTTTGACATCTCTCTCGGTATTGTAATCAGAGCCCTGCACGCGCTCGCTATAGCGCGTCTAACTCGCCATTTAAAAAAAAAGCGCGTCCTTAAGATTTTGCGCGTACGATTTTGATCAAGTCGTGAAAAAATCGGCAGGCTTCTGTTTACGCGGCGATTTACTTTAGAATCGCACGCGCTGGTGAAAAAGCGGCGCGCTTGGAAAAAAGCGCCGCGCTGAGAAAAATTCGGCGCGCTGTGAAAAGCGCGGCGACTTTTTCTTGAATCGTCAACGTGCAGTAAATGTTAGCTCTCAATAGTCAGATATTTAACTCGAAATGATTTTACACCAGTGTATCTAATATTTTATGTTAATTTGGGATTGAAGTGGTCAAAGGATTGATGAAGGGTTCCACTCTAATTTCTTAGTCAAAGTAAACACTAATATAAATTTTTACAAACTTAATCATACGCATAATTTAACATTTTTAAAGGATATGTAAGCTAGTACTGTTTAGAATGTTTTAACAGGTAAAAATAGTTTCTCTATGGAAAAATTCTGAGATAATCAAACAGGAGATCATGCTCAATTAAGGATCTGGATTAATAGACGATTATGGTATCATATATTAACCACTTGTCTTCAACCAAATTATATAATAACCTATAGGGGTTTTGCCGAACGTTTTGTAAATAGTATTTTTCTCTATAAGTCACGGACGTAGCTATAGATTTTATAAGGGGGTGTTCAAGAAACTTTGGGTCACAGTGGTCACATTGAAAGTTTAACTAAAACAGGGTTTTCCAACTGGCGGGACGCATGCGGCCCGCGAAGCTCCCTGAAACCTCCCTAAAAAGTAGCTTTAGAAGACATTTTAGCATACTAAAATTTAAACATTTTTGGGGGAGGCCCCCGAACCCCCATATATACCTCATTAAATTAAGGAGTAGCTTTGCTTTGGTCGGTCGTTTTCTATGGAGAAAAATTGAGGTTTCGAAAGAGAGGTTGTATACCTTGAATTTCCCTCTGAGCGTAGCAAGGGATTATAAAGGCTTAGGTTAACCTTTATCATGAGGAGGGACAAAATGGAATATCATAGGCATAGGGTCAACTTTTGACTAGGGGGGGGGGCAGAACCTGTAATGGCGGCTTTACACCACGCGGTTTGCGGGACGTGATTTGCGATTTGAGGCGAAAACGGGAACCGCAGAAACTCAGCGACCGCTCGAAAGAGGGCGCTAGAATCGATTTACGACACTAGCGGCTGCCGCGCGGGAACCAAAACTTCCGCGGCGGCATTAGCGGTAGCCGCTAGTGTCGTAAATCGATTCTAGCTCCCTCTTTCGAGCGGTCGCTGAGTTTCTGCAGTTCCCGTTTTCGCCGCAAATCGCGTCCCGCAAACCGCGTGGTGTAAAGCCGCCATAAGACCTCAGGACCAAGGGAGCCGTTACTAGACTGTTTCGAAGGGGTTCTGGCCCCCCAAATGTTTCTAATAGTTTCCCATTCTGAGTAAAATGTAGGGCAAATGTGAATTCTTGTGGTTAATACATGCCCTCAAGCAAAACAGGGGGATCTGGGGGGTCCTCCCCCAGAAATTTTTGTGAAATTGGACCAGAAAAAGTTGTATTTTCACTCATTCTTTTAATATTTGGGACAGGAACCTTTCTGTTTGGCTGACATTAGGTCTAGGCTAAGGGGGTGTCTGGACCCCCTAACCGCCCCCTTATATACGTCCATGCTATAAGTTGAAACCAAACCACGTTCCTGCAATTAAGTATCAATATCTGAGGATATCATTGTTCACATGTAAATTGTATCCCCGTTTTAGCTAAGTTTTGGTAAAAGTTTATCCACGGCGAAAATTATCCCTCACGATAGTATATGTAGTCCTAATTTTTGGACCTGTATAGATAACCCTCATTTATTTACATCAGAATTTGGTATAGACTTGATCACTTTCATTCTAAGCACAAGTCCAATCATATTTAAGTTAAAAGTTATGAAATTTTTCAATGTGTAGAAATGATAAAAAAAAGTTAGAAAATACAATTTTAGTGTTAGAAAGGAATACTATTTACGAAACAACACAGCTTGGCTGAGTTGATACAACTGGTTATATAAATCTTAATTCTAAGTTCATTTATCCTTATAAACCAAACTAACAGCTACAGAAGAGGAGAAAAAACTATTTACAACTTAAAAGGATTTAAATTTAATTTAAGGGATGCACTTTTTTATAATTTTTTTAAGATTTATTCAAGATCAAGAAACTTCTCAATCTGATGAATCTGGAAATGTATACTTATCTATAAATCAGTGATAATTTTATCAAAATGATTTTTCATTTCATTCACGATATTTTCTCGTTTCATGAAGGTGTAATGCAATGATATCATGCGATTCCTACTTAAGTGTAGCGCGCAAGCTTCAAATCGGTGGGTTATGTGGAGAGCGTCGCGTTTTTGGTTACGCGGCGCGTTTTTCATAGCGCGGCGCGTTTTTTTCAAATCGGCGATTAGCTTCAAATCGGCACGATCTTAAGGAGAGCGTGTTGCCTCGGCGCGCTGAAAGTTTGTATGACGATCTGATTTAAAAGAGACGCGCTTGGCGCGCTAAATCGAGCGCATGCAGGGCTCTGATTGTAATAGGTACTTAAGTTTCTCCTGAAGTAAATTTTTTATTTACCCTACTTAGATAGCTATTGAAATATACCCCGATCGGATTAATTAAAAAACTCTACATCTTTAAAGCTTCGATGTATATATTTAAAATTTTGATATCTTAAGGGCCATCCATAAAAGATGTCACACTTTTTTTTCAACATTTTCACCCCTCCCTCCCTCATGTCTCAAAGTGTCACACTTCACTAATACCCCTCTCCCCTTTGTCACATGTCACGCTCTGCTACAAATAATAAGTTTAGAATAAAGTTGGTAAGAATCTAGGACCAATGTTTTTTTTATTCATGTTTAAGGACACCCCACCCTATAATTTAAAATTGAGCTCTTATTTTGTTAGTATGAATTTTATAATAATGTCATTTAAACTACATTTTCCAGAAAAAAAATCGTTACTTAAAAAAAATCGTCGTTTTTTTCCCAATTTGTGATGTCACAATTTATAAAACCCCTCCTCTCGAATCAACTAATAGTTCAACTATTTTTGGTTTATATTAGTTTGACTATTAGTTAAAGTACTATTTTTTAAGCTTCTAGGTTCAAACTACTTTCGAATTTATCACTACTTTTTTTTTTTAAAATCTATCGATCATTATGGCGTTATTACTATTATGGCGCTGTAAATTACGAGAAATATTATTTTAATGCCTTACTTAGATCTATTTTTACAATTGATATAATAAGGAAAATGTGTTGAATTTATAAGTTGAATATTTAAAACTGGACGGCAAAAAAAATTATGCAATAAAATAGATTATTTGATGAGTAGTTAACTACTACAAGTTAAGATGACTACGAGTTGCAACTATAGACTCAGGCACTGCTGTAATTGGAAAAAATATTTGGGGGACGCACCTTTTCATTTTCCACTTTTTTTTTTTTTTTTGCTAGAAACCCCATATTTTGGGGAGTGGGCGGCGTCCTCCCGCAATATCAGCACTGGTCCCAGGAAAAAGTAGTTTACCATTTGTTGAATCTCAATTATTTTCTACGAGAAATTAGTAGTTGTCTACTTTTTGACCAGTAATTGCCAAACACTATTCGCAATCCTTTGAAGTACTACTTCTCTCTGACTGAGTTGCGATAGCTCGGCATCCCTGGAAGCAATTTGAAATTTGCGATGCCTGGCCAGTCCTCGAATGCCGTTAAAGGCCAGAACGGACGCTCGTTAGTTTTCCTCGGCCTTGACATACGCGTAGAATACCAGCATTGAACTCGCTTTTATCAATGAGCCAAACTTGTTTCACAGCAAATATGAAAGGTGTTCGTGTATAAAGATCTTGCCGTGGATGACACAAAGCTTCAAATTTATTCCCAGCTTCGCACGCTTTTTAGACTTTAGAAGACCATGTCTTGGATTCCCAGAAGGCACCTGAGCACAAGTTGTTGCGGAAATATTCTCTTTTGGGTCAAAGGTGTCAGGGTTGGATTCTTGGGAGGGTATTTTGGTGGTTCTTGGAAAGAATTTCAATGGGAAGAGACTCCTTATGATGAATAAGTACCTATACTTTAACAAAAGTAACACAACTGTAGAGCGATGGTAGTAGAAAAAAGTAGAGTTGAGAGCATTAAAACTTATATTCTGAGAAGACGATAGAAACAAGAAATTGGGCCTCAGAACTATTTAATAAGGGTCAAAAATGCTTTGACATGAGGCCAGGATGACTGCATGAAATTACATAGGAAGGATAAATTTAGACTTCATGCTCATCGAGAGCACCCGTCAATTGACTAAGAGTTCATGTAAGGTCTCTGTTTAATATTTAGTTTATCTAAACTACACCTCAATATTTTTTAAGAATCTAGATGAACCTTTTTGACATATAACATAAAGTATCTTAGCATTTAAATATTTATAAAATATTACTTTATTTATTTTATTTCTAAATTAAATATTTCTTTAAAAATCATTGAATTCAAACATTAAAGAACATTAAGAAAGAAAATGGGTCATTGCATCTTTAACTTACAAAATAAACTTTAAATATAGTTAAGTACAGTACACATCTAAAGTGTTAAATTATCAATACCCTAAAACTTTGCTGTTAATGGAAATATTTATAAAAAGCACTAATATCTGATCTATTGAATCGAGCTAACTTTCTGGATCTACCTTGATTTTGTATAACATTAACATTTTAATGAGGAATTTTTATTTATCTGTTTGTTATTTCTTTTGAGATTAACAAGGGAAAACCAACTGTAGTTCAACATTATTTTCTCAATAATTGAAAGAATTAATAATGGTTGGTTTTAATACTCAATTGTTTCATACTTTGTTTCAAAAAGATTTGTGTATATCTTTTAGATTCCCAGTTTTCTAATCAATTTCTACAAATAGATGAAGATTTTTTCAAAGACGAAGAGTGATCTGAGATGCGGAGCTTTCACCAAAGACTGAATTCTTCTCCACTAAATAATATATCTCAGAAACCTGAAAATAGATCGTCTCTCCATTCATCCATAATTGTCCTTCCTTTCAATAAAAAATTTTGTTAAATAGTTTTTTGTATTTCTGAGTCCATAGAAAATGTAAAGAACATTATTTACAGTTGAAAATAAACTGCTATTTTTTTAAATAAAGAAATTATGGAACAAAGAATAATGACGACCAAACTATCCAAGAAGTTATGAAAAGATTTTTTTACGGCGAGGTTTTTTTAATTCTTCATTGGTCAAAGTACTAAGAGAGAAAGTAAAGTATTAAAGACGTTTTTTTACGTATAAATTCTATTTAAACACAGTTGTAAAATGTTTCCTCAATGCATTAAAATGGACGATGGACAAAGACATTCAATTCAGCGGTGCCATTACACATTGTGGTGCTGCCCTCTACGAAAGAAAAGAGAAAGCTTCAGTTAAATAGTACTGGAGTTAGTTCGTAGGTTCATTAGAAAGAAGGTATATTAATATTTTTAAATTTAAATACAAAATTAATTACTTCAAGGATTCTTTTTACTTTATTTTTCTAATTTTAAATTTTGTCCTTCATATGTAACTAAACATTTTTTGATTGGTGTTTCTAAACAGGTTTTAATAGTGTTCTGTTCATAAACGTAATATTTTATGCTAAAGAAAAATATGCCTAGAAAAATTCTTATTAAAAGGATTAAAAAATACTATATAAATGTCATAATTTCGATTAATATTTTATTCTTGTAATTTTACTCTGTAGAATGGTACATATATGTACCATTCTACTTTGTGTAAAAAATAAACATTTATAAATGTTGATTTTTTACACAAATTAGAATAGGTGGTGTCTATAATCAACTAAATAAATGGGTAATAAACTAATCAAAATACTACTATGATCAACCCTCAAAATTTCTGGAAATAATTAACCCTTTTTTTCCTTTTCTTTCCTCCTCTCTTCCTCTTTTTTTTTTTTTTTGGAAATATTTTCTTTTTTCAAAATAGAAACTATTACCGAAATTTTAACAGCTTCGTAAATAGGTTCTACTAATAAAATATTTTAAAAAGTATTTTAAATTGGGAAAGCCCCACTTCTTTCCATAAATCCGCCTTATGAAATTTGGAGGGGATTTTTTCAGTGGATTTTTGTGTGTTGGTGCTGCTCTCTATTAAGGAAACTTAAAACTTTTTATTGTCGAAATTTTATACACTTTAGGTCAACTAAAATAGCATTATGCAGTGGCGGCTCGTCCATAGGAGCACAGGAGCACGTGAACACCCACAGAAAAAGTAGAACAAAAATCGAATATAAAGATAAATAAATATCAATGGAAATATATTCTAAATTTCTTTTTTATACTCAGAATTATGTTTTTCCCCCCCCCTTCTCTATTGAATAAGAAAAATTTACTACCGGAAAGGCGAAAGAAATCGAAAAAAGAATGAACTCTTATTTTTCTTTCCTTTTTCGCACGTGTGAGCGTAAAAAATTTGAGATTCCGAAGAAACCCCGACTGCTTGCCGGGGGAATTTTCAACTGACGGCCTCGTAATTTGGATTCCCGCTAGCACAGATTTTGTGTGCCGAGGCTTGCGTTTTTGAAGCTCAGCTTGGTTTTTTTGTGGTCTGGATTGTTTCGGCTAATTAGAAAATGAGAAAAGCACTTTTTGAAAAGACAATTATAATCTTCATGTCAACTAATTTTTAATAATTAATAATTATAAAAGATGTTTGTTAGGTATAATGTTATGGATAAGTATTATGACTTTCCCCTCAAAAATGGTGTTATAAAAAATGAAATGAATATATTCATAAGTGTTTGTTTATTTCCATTAAATGCATATTTTTTCAAAATAAAAGCGCATGCAGTGAAGCATTTAAAACTACTCTCCTAGAGAGATAATTTTTTTTATGCATTGGCCCAACATCCTTCTCTTTCTAGATCTTGTGTAAATTTTAAATTTTATAAAATGGGTGTGAACCCCCAGTTTATCAACTCACGAGCCGCCACTGGCATTATGTGATTTTTGGTAGTAAAGTTTTTAAATTTAAGGGCAAAACTTAAATTTATGTTAGAGATGGAAATACTATTTGGTCTTTTTTTTTAAATATTGAAATTATTGGAAAAATATAGGGAAATAAAAAATACTAATGATTTTTTTTCCTCCTACTCCAGATAACACGCACAGTCCTAGTTTGTCATAAATAAAATTTCTAAGAATTTTTAAGTTCAAAATTGCAAATAGGACAATTTAAACTGGAAAATTGTCAGTTTCCACATTTTTTTTCTTCTATGCCAGTTTTTTTAGCTATGAACCAAAGTTTTGCACTGTATTGAAAAAAAAAATTAGAATGTTTTATCAAATCTTCCACTTTAAAGCTAAAAAAAACCTAAAATAATAGACCCCACAGCACATCAATAAATTTAATCTCCTCCAAACACAATACTTCAATAATTTATAAGACGTAAAAGTAAGTCGCAAATTTTTTTAAGATTGATGAAAGTTTTCAATGCATACTCTCATTTTTCAATAACATAGGATCACAGTATACAGTCACTTGAACACAGTGGGGTATCTTGAATTTGGGTGTCCAAAATAACCAAAGTGGTGTAGTTTTTAAGTCATGGTTTGACCTTGAAAACCCAACATGCAAGTTTTTTTTACGTCAATATGACTTCAAGGCTTTGAACTTGCGGATACAAAGAAAAAAACTCAACACAACATCACGTCAAAAAAGTTTTTGCCTTTAAAATCTAAAACTTTTAGAGAATGTAAAGATATACTTTTCATGTTGAGATCCAAACATCTTTCATGTACGATTTTAAGAAGGCCCTGATGCCCTGATGGGGACGGGAAGAGAGAGAAAGAGAGATAAATTCTGAAAATGCGAAAAGTTTGCTCATCGTATTTACGAAGCCTCTCTTATAAGGTATGAAAATTTTACTCATTTTCCATCACTTACTGTGGAAAAACAGCAATTTTTAGGGGTTATAGAATTTAGAGTTCCCTGAATACGAAAACGTCTGGAAACCTTAAAAAGTACTTTCTAATTACTCTAAGAAATGAATTAATCTTGAGGCGGCTCATTCCCTTATTCAAACTTGGTGACATCACTGATGCTAAAAGACAGCGTGGGAAGGATGCGGCAAGGACCAAGGACAGGCTTCTTTCAAGAAACTCCACCACATTCGGAAGAACTGCAAATGAGACCAGAGAGGAAATTTTCAAAAGTATAAAACTCTAAAAGTGAGATTAAAATCTGTTTCCAGTTTTTTCTTTACTTTATAAATTTCTATAGAAGGAAACAACTGAAATCAATCCTTTTCTTTTAAAGCGAAATTTGGCAAATTGCTTAAACAGACCAAGACCAATATCATCGGTTGATATATTTGAATTTGAAACAAAATTTTTGCTGAGAAAATTTTTGCCTTCGTCGATTTTGTTGAGCCCAATAAACCTCCCATTATTTATTGCAATGGACAAGGTTTCCTAATTTTCAATTCAATAAGAACTTAACAACAATGAAGTGAATATACCTGCATAATTTTGTTTACATTCCTGATTGATCGATATTTTTCTTTTTAAATTTGGCAAAGAAAAACTAAACTCGGAAAAAAAATTATATGGTCTAAAAAATGTTATATGGTCTATCATTTTAACCACCCAAGAAAAACATTAACGATAAATAGGACGATTGCTTAAAAGGAAAAATTTCTTGGATGTAGGTTTTGTACGAATAAAATAGAAGGGTGTGGAGGGGGTTCGCAGCAGTTTGTTTACTTAGTTTAGTACAGTTATAAAAGGGCGATTTGCTAATTTTATTGACAAGGGGCAAGGAGGTCAAAAACGACAAAAAATATGTTTTGTAATAATTAAACGGTCCCTAATGTGATAGTGTGTGTTTTTAACGGCGTCGCCCTCTAATCTCAGCATTGATTGGCTTCTTCAAACGGACGGCCCTTGGACATTTGCCTGGAATTCCCTTATGTCCAGACTGACACTGACCATATCCCTTTCAAAGAGACTCCATATTTTTCAACTTCCTTTCATCTTTAATCATTCTTAGTTATTTTTTAATTGAAACTAAAAAAGCTGAAAGAAAAATGGAACGGGACACTTAAGATGTCTCTGGGCATTTGGTGTGCAACTTCACGGCAAGGGCTGGTTTGTGGAGGTTTAGAGGGGAAATAAATGCCCCTGCAAATTTTTTTTAGAAAATCTCATTATTTATTGGTTAATAGTGTTTCCAGAGTCATCAGGCATCAGGGACAGCTTCTCCCCAAAGGTTTCTAAAGTGCCTCTCCAAGGTGTCCATTCTAAATCCGCCAATGCAATGGGAACGGGAGCATATGCGCACTCGAGGGTTTATAGGAATTAATGGAAATGGGGGCATGAAAGAGAGAGTCTTTGTCTCACAAACTCTTCTAAAATATCCCACTTATCAAACAGGTAAAGTTCATTTATAAATCCATCAATGGCAGGTACCCAGCATGAATGAATTGATGGAAGGAGGAAGAGAAGCTGGACACCGGGGGTTTTACTTTCCCGTTTCCCTGATGGCTACAGTGACATCCTTTACCATTAAGAATAAATTTTCAGAAATAATTGAAAGGGGTAACACAATTCCCCATGGGCCCTCCTCTGTATTTTATCAATGCTGGCCAGTGGCCATCTTTTCTTCTTTCCTCGATTTCCACCCGAGGTGACCGCAGATATTCTCTTATTTCATTTTAGTGAATATATTAATCACTTCCTTCCAACTCCCCAAATGTGGTTCAATGTTCGATGAATGATTTATGAACTTTTACTATTACTTTACTTTTCAGAGATGTTTTTTCAAACACTTAGAAAAAAAGTAGTTTAAGCAAACCAAACAATCTTTAGAAACTTACAATATATAAACTTAATGTTTAGCAATTTTTACTGAAGTATTAAGTAAAAAAGAATCAAAAGGTGTTTTACTAGGGTCTCGGCCAAAAGAAACCGGAAGGAAGAGCATCCGTCGGCCGTCCTTCCTTCTGATATGTGGGTGTTTATGTACTTTTCATAATATAGGTCTACTCTCACGGATGATCCAGAGCAAAGCAGTGTCCTTATTCTAGTGTTGTATCCCATCTCGTCCCAAAGACACTCCTATAGTAAATCAAACAGCTTAGTTCAGATGCTCTACCGATTCCAAACCGCGTTTAAGTGATGAACTCCGAGGCGGGACCATATTCTTTTAAAAGGTGTTTGTAGGCAATCCATATATAGAACTCGATGTGGTTTAACGCCTTTGAAACACCTACAAAGTTCGCGTGGGACGAGCTACGCCAAGATTCGCCAACCTGAGGTCTTGAGAAAGTCTGTCAGAAGTGGTGTAACATTAGACAGAGTCGTTCGCTTTCGCCCAGCCTCAACAGTGAAGTGAACGGTACATGCGCCATGGAGAAAACAGCGGAAACTCACCCAACTACTTGTAATTTTTTGGATTTCAACAAGATGTCGAAAGTGAAGAAAGTGCTGGACGATGCTCGGGAGCAAAATAATCCCGAAATTGACCTCATCGATAAAGGAATTACTTCTTTTGAGGAAATGCCAGCTCTACGTAAGTTTACAGCATGCATCTTTAAGTTCAATTATAATCATTTCCCAATTTGGAGATTCTATTTTGGAAACCGGTCCGAGGGAGCTCCAATGGGTGTGGTGGGAATCCCCAAACAGCTGTTTATGTTTACGTTTCTAGTCCCTACAGTTTTGGGCGAAAATATTTTTTGTAGTTGTTACAAAATATGCTACGAATTATAAAAAAGTTTTGATTAAGTTTTATCAAAATATTGCTATGAAATAATATTGATTTATTGTAATTTATCGGGGAAATAGCTATTTTCACATTTTTTTGTAGTTCATTTTAAGGTTTAGTTCTATACAATATTTTGCTAATAGTTGTTTTTTAAACACTTTTGGTGAGTGTAGAAACGTGTACCAAATTTCATTTCATATTAATTGCAATACATTGACATCTTTTAAACTTTGATGAATTCTTTGGGTTGACTGTAATACCTTTCCCCATCCAAAAATACTGAGATTTACTAATTTACGTGATTGATTAACTGTGATAAAATTTACATAGCTACTAGGCTTTAATTACTGGAAGGTAATTATAAATGTAAATTATTTTCTGAGGAAATGTCATCTATGTTTACCCAACTTGAATAGCCAAGTATTTGATGGGATTTGTACATAAAGTTTGCCAACTATCCTTGGCAACTATACTTTTCTTGTCGAATCATAAGATTTTATAAACATATATTAATTGTAATTCAAAGTAACATAGTTGGAAAGTTATTGATTTCTGAAGCAAAAAAGTAATTAATCCTGTTAATAACAGTTTCTAAAGTGTACTATTAAACAAATTAAAATCTAACCTAATTCAAAATATACAATTATTTTCCTCTACCAAACCTAAAAGACCAGTATATTTCAAGTAAATTTAGATATTTTATATGAATCATCAGATCAATACTATTTTAAATGCAGTAATCCAGGGGCTGACATGAGGGCACCTATCAGTCTCATAAAATATCTGGTTGCTATGGGTAGACTTAGGAAAAAAACACGGGGCATAATATGTTGGAATCTGGAAGGTCTATCCCTAATGGCCATAGAAATAGTAACAGTATTTCTATTAAGAACGATGAATGTTCTGAAAGGTTTGGGCCCTCTCATAAATCTTACAATTTGATTAACGTTAGTTAGAGGGGCTCCTGAGGAAAGCCTTGGCCTACCAGAAAATGACTATAGTATAGCAAGAAATACAGAAATCCTATGTGTGTGAAAAATGTGTGATTATTACTTGAAAATGAAACCCAATATCAGTCTTACTTTTGAAGGATTATATCAGAAAGATTGTTATTTCAGGTAAGTTTTTGGCTCTCTGAAATTCCTATATCCTGCTCTTAAGTTTTTCAGAATAGCTCTCTTAGAATGATTAAAATTTGGGAATGTTTTTCCCCCGTCTTGTGTTAAAGCACATGTAAACAAATCTCTATTCCTAAGTCAGGCATATATTTTTTGGTCTTCCTAAATATTTTCATTCAGTTGAGATTGAATAAAACTAAACTAAGGTAAACAAATCAAAATAAAAGTCTAGAAGTAAAACCAAGTTCAAATTTAGAGTGTTATTGCTGCTGAGAAATATTTTGTACGTAACCTTAACTGGTTTGTTTGATGGTAAAAGTTTTGATTTTCTCCATTTTTGATTAAAGTTGATTTTAATTGCATCATTTATTTTTTCAGTTGTTATGCAAAACATCACCAGGTTAACTCTAAGCCACAACAAAATAGTAGGTAAGAGTTTATTTCGCAAATCTTTCTTTTTTAATTTACAGATTTCACTGGAAGTATGAACTTTGGGTTTTAAAAACATTTTTTTATATATTTCAATTATGCATTTAAGTATTTTTATTTGTGTTTTCCTTATTTCTTTGAATATATTTTAATTTTATACATCTAACATTTTTATGGTATTGAATGCAATCATTTTAACAATATGATGAAAGAATGTAAATTTTTCTTTCCCCCAAAATATTTCAGATTAAATTTTTAATACCTGAAGTAGTTTATTTTAAGTGAAATCTTTCAAAG
The DNA here is from genome assembly GCA_963680715.1 of Tetragnatha montana. Classification (NCBI taxonomy): domain Eukaryota; kingdom Metazoa; phylum Arthropoda; class Arachnida; order Araneae; family Tetragnathidae; genus Tetragnatha; species Tetragnatha montana. The sequence continues at coordinate 38,619,404 of OY796684.1, forward strand.
AACAGTAACCCATGAATTTTTTATAATTTTTGAAGGTAATTAGAAATTTTATTTTATTGTATTTGCATACAAATTGTTTATAAAATTCGAAAGATGCAAAAAAGCAATGTGGTACATGCACCCTACAGTTTTGAAACATCTCCCCTTACATGGTCATAGACGGATTTATGTTGAGGAGAGCAACAATATCCAATCTTAGTTTTTGTTTATTATTAATTCCAACATGGCTTAAAAATGCTAACTATGATATAATAGGAACTGATTCTCCCATCGACAGGATAATACGCAAGTACTCAAAACCCAATAAGTCTTAGCAGTAATTAAATATATTTATGCCTGGCGCAGATCCACCTCGGCTCCAAAAGGAGGGCAATTTTTGCGGATCACTTTTACTTTTAGACTTCAATAGTCCAAATGATATTTTTCTAAAAAGTATTTCTCAAAATCTCCCCTGAGGTATTTCGTTCCCCCCCCCAAACTTGTTCAAAATTCTAATTCACAGAAATAATATTTTAATGAAAAACCTTTGCTATTATAACTTTGAAAATATCACTATACTGTACATTGTTTGATATTATGTTTTTGTTGGGGGTATGGAGGCTCCCCCAGAATTTATTTTGGAATATTACCCCAAATAACCCATTTTTGATCAACTCAAGATTAACTTATAACCAAAGCCAAAGTCAAAAGTTCTTCCAAATGTTGGTTGGTTTAAAATTTTATGAGTGCTCCCCTTGGATCCGAGCCTGATTTATGCTCATTGAGAACATGAGGCTGCAAGCACAGCTATCCCTCCCCACCTATCTAGCGTTGCTGATCTGGTGCTCCCCCATCTTGGCCATGTAAGAGGGTTCTTTTCTTTAACAATCACTTGCCGCCAAGTGTATTTTGTCCATCCTCTTTTTTTCCTCCATCCGGCGTTCAAGATAGGGCTATGCATGTTGGGTCTGATGGAGGCATCCGCAAAACATGTCCTACCCACTGCCATCTACGTTTTCAGATCATTGTTATTGTGGTTTTACAATTACAATCATTGCTTAGTTTATCATTCAATATTTTGTTTGGGGATTTTAAGGAGTTTTTTGGGGCATTTAATCTGAAACATATTGAGTTTATTTTCTTGCTATTTCGTAAGTTTCCCTGGTTCACATCCATACAGTAAGACTGCTTTAACTGTAGCTCTGAAAACCTGACTAAGAACACTTTTCTTATGAATTTTTAGTTCTTAAAAAGGTTTTTAGATTTCTTGGTTACCTTGAAATTTATCCCATCCCATCTCTTTGAGATATAAAGCGTTATTTTTCTTTACTGTTTAACATTTGGTTTATTCCAATATATCAAACTGAGCATATCTTGATTTAGTGGATTAACTGCTGCTCCTTGTTTCTAGTTGATGATGTATTTGCTGGTTTAAGATAAAAACTTTTTTTACCTACCATTAGCTATCAAGATCTTTTAAAATTAATTCTTGCTATCAAAGAATGAAAGTTTTCTATTTACGAAAGCTCTATTATTTTTTGGGGGAATAAAACCTTATCATTGTATTGTATTAACGTAAATTTTTAAATTGTTTTCTTTTCCTCAAAGTTCTTATGGAAACACTAAAATTTTCTGGTAATGTAATTCTGTCCAATATAAAAAAGCTCCATTGCAATTCTTATTCAAGAGGTCATTAAATTTTCTAATCACAGAAAAATCTGCCCTCTTAAAAATTGTACAATTTATTATCCTTTTTGTGAAGTACTCAGATTCATGGTCTTTCTATCTTGGTTTTATACTGTTAGTCTGATAGAAGGTTTTTTTTAAAGTGAACTCATTTTAATTAAAAAAGAAATTATGTCTTTTCAATTCTGTTTTACTCTTTAGAAAGAATGTAACAACTAAAGGTATTTTTTCAGTTGTCTCTCCAGTCATAGCAAATATGCCAAATCTTGAATCTTTGAATCTATTCAACAATCATATCGAGGTGAGTTTAAAAAGATTTTTAAGCATATTTTAATGAACATATACTATAACTGCTTGAATTATTTATTATCTTCTTATATAAGAATTTGAATTCAGGGGAAATTTTAAAAATAAAAACTGTTTTCTGTTTTTATACAAATGAGTTTATATTCTGAAATATATGGCATCTAAATTAAAAGCTTGGAATTTTTGTGATAATATTCAAACAGTTTAGAGCATTTTCCAAACAAAATCAATTTACACTTTGTATTTAAATCCCCTTATCATAACTAAATTTCAATCAACTTTTCAGGATCTGCCAACTTCCATATCATCTCTTCCCAAGTTAAAGATTTTAAATCTCGGGTAAGTACATGAATAAGTATATTATTGTATTATTAGGTATTTTGCGATCTTAATAGAACTTTCCCAAAATACTAGCGTGGAAAAAATTAACCACGCTTTATTGGTTCATAACATATACTTATTCCTGGAAATAAGGTAAATGTCAACTTAACTTGTCTAGTTAAATGACTGCAGTTCTATAACACTTACCACTTAATATTTGGCATCTAGCTACTTTTTGTAAGGATACAGCAGTTTTATGCTATGATAGCTTTAAAGTTTTGTCAGATTTAAAGATGCATTCAATATAATATTTTTTTACATTCTTACAGCATGAACCGACTTAGCACTCTTCCTAGAGGTTTTGGAGCCTTCCCCCAGTTAGAAGTTCTTGATTTAACTTATAACAACCTAAATGAGAAAAATTTGCCTGGGAATTTCTTTATGATTGGTATGTTTATCTTATTGATTGTATATAGAGTATTTCTATGAACATTTATTGGAAATTCAATTACTGTGTTTTGCTTATGTAATACCCAATATTTAATTTAAGCTTCTAAAAACAATTTCTGATATTTGTTTAACTTTTCTTTTCCCTCACGAAAAATCCCTGAAAAAGTAGTTTTATTTTCTACCTCTAAAACTTCAGTTTTCAGTGAATGAATGTGATTAAATGCAATTTGGCATTTTAAACCTTTAAATTCAATAATTAATATTGAAAAAATAAATCCTTAAGTGAATATAAATTTTAGAATATAAGAAATATTTTTTTTTTTTATAAAATTGGAAGTTTTCAATTTTTTTTTTACCATTTGTATGCTAATACAGTAAAACCTCTTATCCACCACCTCTTCTAACAACCACTTTTTGAAGGCACTGATTTCCCCCCTATTCTCCTAATCTAAAAATACCCCAATGTAACAAGCAGTAAATTCCCCAAACCTCTCCCAGCGACCGATTTTCCCAATTCATAAAAAGTTTTTCCAGCTGTTTTAACCATCCCTCTCAAAAACTGTTTTTCCTCTAAATTGGTACTTACTGCTGCATTTGCATTTTATTGGTTTATGTTTACCTCAGTGGCGTAGATAAGGGGGGGCCGAGGGGGCCCTGGCCCCCCCGAAATTCGGACTAGGTGTACCAAAACAAGTTAAAACACTGTATTTTAGGGTCTAATTTCAAAAAATTTTCTGGGGGAGGACCCCAGATCCCCTTTTGTACTTGGAACTCTATTTGAATAACTTTTTAAATCTTAAGTTCATAAAAAAAGTACATGCAAAATTCGGACTTAGTGTACCAAAACTAGTTAAAATCCTGGTTTTTTTTAGTCAAACTTTGAAAAATTTTCTGGGGGAGGACCCCCAGACCCCCCTTTGGTACTTGTACTTTTATTACTAACAACTTTTCCTATATTAAGTTTTTATAACCTATGTTATCACCTAAAAAGCTACGTATTGTACCTATTAAATATGTGGGGGGGCCTGGGGAGTAATTTTGGGCCCCTCCCGAAATAAATTCCTATATACGCCACTGGTTTACCTATAGTTTTACTTAGTGTTTATTTAATGTATTGATTGTGATGTGCTTTTTTTATTTCTATATGATTATTGATATTTTTTCCCTTTTGATTCAGAAACCTTAAGAGCTTTGTATTTGGGTGATAATGACTTTGAATTTGTACCTCCAGAAATTGGGCAGTTGAAAAACCTGCAAATAGTAAGTTCACATCTTCAATTCCATTCATGTACTTCTGCTTGTAAATATTTTATGTAGTTTTTTATAAATAATATATATGGACTAAAAACAAATCTTAATAGTTTTTACTGTGTGTTGCAGTAGATACTACTTCATTAAGTGACAATAGAAATATGTTTTGTACCTTTAAAGTATTTACATTTAGTATTAAACTACTTATATTTTTACCAATACATTTAAAATCTAAACCATGGATTCCCTAACTGCTCCACCAAGCATTTTCAAGTGTGTTTCAAAGGTGCTTGAAATTATTAATTAGTATTGCACTGTATATGTTTTGTTATGATATGTGTAAAAACATTCAAATTCATTAAATCTAAATCTTTTGGAATACAAGGCTGTTCCAAGTTTTGTGTGAAAGCATTTTCTTTTCTACTTCTTCACACAGCCACAAAATATATTTAAGATAATAATACTAAACAAAAATATTTTTTAATTAAAAAACACTCACATGAAAGGCAATGTAATAACTCATAATTTGCTGCTTTCATATCAGAAACTCATTGTCTCATTTAATTCTTCCTTACACCTCATAGTTCCACTAGCCAACAAAAAAAAAGACTATAAAAATATTTTTATTTTTTTTAAATTTTTGTGTTTTTTGATTTAATTACTTATTGTTAGTAACTTTCACAATTTTATCTCTACTTTTATTTTTCATTTATAAGTTTACTTTTTTATTTATTTCAGCTAGGATTGAGAGACAATGACTTGTTATGTCTTCCGAAGGAGATAGGTGAGCTCACAAGGTTAAGGGAACTGCATGTTCAAGGAAATCGTCTACAATTTCTTCCCCCAGAGCTTGGTAAGCTAGTTGTTATCTTATTATTTCAGAAAAATGAAGTTCAAAATTTGCTCCATTGCTTGTAAAAATTTTGGAGCATCTTCCAATGATAAATGGATAAATTTTTATCAGTACTTTCATCAAAATTTTAAATGTCTTAAAATATTACAAAATAAAATGTAAGTTGTTAGAAGTATCATAAAAAAAATTATTTTAATATTCTCATTAGTTACCTTAAAAATGTGTGTAAAGCTTCTTGAAATATTCCTTTAAAATGTCTTTAAACATCTCCTAATCATTTTTTTAAATGTAATATTCTATAGTGACCCTGTTTACATAATACTTGATTAGTAAAATTCCTACCCATCTCTTATTTTCTACTTAAAACTAAAGCTGCCAATTTTTTATGCATTGCTATCAAATCATTAATTTTTATTTCACATTTAGACTAAGTCAAATAAGGGTATTGTATGATGAAAAAAGAAAAGTCAATCTTAAATTCAACCGTAATTATTAAAGTATCTTGTTGAGTATGATAATAATATTAACCTTAGAAAAGAAACTGGTTGTTTTGACTTATCTATCTTGTTAAATAAAAAATTGCAGTGCTATGTTACAATTGAGTGCCATTCTTCTTGCCTACTTTATTAATGCTACTCTCAGTGCCATAACCTACTATCTGCTTTACCTACCAGATTGGTAGAAAATAAATTATGGTCATAATTGGTGACACCCAGAGATATTTTTAACTCCTCTGTGAGAGTATTTCACTTCTTGAAAATCAGAAATACTCTTTAAAAACTAGCCAGGAGTATTTTCACTTTTTGAATTTTTCACAAAGGCTTAGCTTAAAAAATACACCGCATGGGCCCCACCGAAATCAACAGATTCTATTTTTCTACTCAAAACACCAACTGATCTCTTCTGGCCAAAGCCAATTGATTGCCAAAAGCCACAACACCCTAATTATCATAATTTTTAATTGTGTTTTCATTTAGTCATAGCAATTTTTCTTCATTTATTGTTCTGACGCTTAGGGAGTTAGATTGCGGTTTTCGTGTCTCTGTATATGTAGTTCATACTATTTCCGTATTTCACTCCTCCTAATTGAATTTCACTCCTCCTAAAAAAGTCAAGGAGTATTTTTACTATTCCAAAAAAAATCCTAGGAATAACACTGCTTAAGTTATCATGGGTCAAGTGCACGCATGAAAAATTATCATATGTGCATTTTTTACTTTGACTGTTCCGAGTGGGTTTTTTTAAAAAAAAAAACAGATAATAATGGATTTTCATGCATTTACTCCATGTAAAATACTGTTTACTTTTAAGGTAACTTGGATCTTCTTGGTCATCACTGTGTTTTGAGAATGGATAGCAACCCCTGGGTACCACCAATTGCTGACCAGCTACAGCTTGGTGTTACTCATGTTATTGAATACATAAGATCTGATACTTATAAATAGTAAGTACCATTATTTCAGTTTGATTTTTTTTTTATTTGAGGCATTTTTACTGTAGGATATTCCATCATATTTTTTTATTACAGTTTGTTTAACCGTCAAAAGCCTGCATTATCTCCTCCTCCAAAGCGGACAGATAAATCAAAGAAAATTAGTCGCAAAAGAGAATGAGATCTAACATTTTTAATTTTAAAACATCAAATAGACAGTTTATTCATGTTTGCATTGGTTATGTATATAACTTAAGTTGAAATATTTGGACTATTTTTCATAATCATTATTCTAATTTTTTTCATGAATTTTTTTGCATTTGTTGAAGTTTCTTAAGTTATTTAAGTGTCATGTATTTAAAATGAATTATGACTAGTGTTATGCAAATCAAGTACATTAATACCTCAAAAGTATTGATTTGCCTATTGTAAATTATAACTTGATGAAAAGTTTTCTCTTTGAAATCAGTTTCACACACAAATGAATAAAAGAGCTTGCATCCATCTTTCATCTACAAGACAGATTATAAATTTTTACATAATTTACTTTTTAATTACATTTTTATATAGATATTCAAAAGTAGAAAACTTTCAATGTAAGTGTATAAATAAATTTCCTTGCTAGTCTTTTGAGGGATTTGTCTTATACATCAAACTTAATAGTTGCCATCTTTAACAGCACACAGTTTAAGTAAAAATGTGTTATACATTTCACATGCCAAGCAGGGCTTAAATTGCACCGGAGCGGAGCTCCGGTACTTCTTGGGTTTCAGTACATTTTTACATTTTAACCTGAACGCACCGGAGCGCATAAAATCGCGTTCCGAACCCTTTTCGGAAAGACCAAAATGTACCCCTCGATGTTTTTCGATTACCGAAAATTACAAACGCCTTTCACCTCATTACCCCCGGTCAACAACGACGAACGACCTTGTTTTCCTCACCCTCAAATGGAAGGACACCCCCTTCGGTGACTAATAACGGGACAAGAGATAAGAAGCCCTCCTGAATGGAGAAGTCTCGCTTTTCTCTGTAAAATTTCGCTTGCTAACCAGATGTGTCCAGCAGTCCATTCTTCTGTAAACATTGAAAGAGTAGTCTTTAAGATAACAGTTGGGTCACAATAATAGGTTGAAAGGGGATGGGGCAGGTAGGGGGGATTTTAATTTGGTCAGTGAGGCATGCCTTGAAAGATTTACGAGTTTTGGTTGTGTTTGTGTCCACCTGGGTCTGGGTGTGTACTTCCTGTTCTCAAAGGGAGCGTTGCTGTAATAACAAACATTTCATCTTGAAACTGTAGATTCTGTGAGGGTTCTTGACCAGAGAATTCCAGAAATTTTTGTGTGCTTTGGGGGGGAGGGAGCCTGTCCGAAGGAGTGATTCGTAACGCATCTTCTTGAGCTCTTCATTTCATCAGCTATTGGTTCATATCATAGTGCACGGTGAATCTCCATAACAGCTCTGTTTTGCCTGAAATTTTCTTCGACAGATACGATACGACATTGAATTAAAATAAAGTTAAAGAGAATTTACTCTTTCTGGTAAGTTCCAATTTGTTTTACGTATTTTATTGTAATCAATGAATTTTAAGAAACTAATTTGATTTTTCTAAGTGAAATTTTTCTGTTCTGTAATACCTTTTAGAGGTTAATTGTGAGTTGAACTTAAGCTAATATTGGGACCTTTTCCTCCAGAAATACTTTGTACTTTTACTTTACTTTTTTACTTTAAATACTTTTATTTTCTTATATCATTCCCCATTCCCTCTTATTTAAGTGAAAGAAGGTTATAAAAAAGGAGTAAATTATACATGAAAACACTGTTTATCAGATCTATGCTTTAATCATGAATTTTTGAAAATTTTCCGAATGAACTAAATGCTTATTATCGGTACTATTTAAATGCGTTTCGACGTTTTAAAAATATTTAGAAAAATGCACTAGACCCTCGATTAACCCGGATTAGATTATCCAGGGTTATCCCTCATCGCAAAAAAGGACTGTAATTCTGGAGTGAGAATATGGGAAGACAATTCATATGTAATTGTCCCAAAAAGTTGTGTAGTAATTATTTCAATATTTTTTACGAAATTATTTTCAATTTCTTTTTCAAATTTTCATGAAGTTGATTATTCGAATTACATTATTTGCTACTTAAGGAAGGGGTATTTCTGTCCATCTGGGTTACTTGAGAATTTACTGTGCATTTATAAGGTAATACATAAAAGGAATTTTTTTTTAAAAAGCGCACTCTCAATCACTTCTTTGGGAAAATAATAAATGTACGCGCTATACCATAATATATTCCCTAAATGCCTATATCATGAACTTCGTTATTCCTATAACCTTCACATTTCAAAAAAAGTATTATTCCCTGGATATATTATTATTCTTAAAGAAATTTCTATTTTTGTGTCGAAGATTTTTGGTTAAAAGCCCAAGTAAATCGATATATTTTTAAAACAAATACGAATTTTTTCAGATATTTTTTTTTTTGGTCGTTGTATTAAAAATGAAAAAAAAAAAGATTAATAGGAATTCTTTTAAAATTTTTCTTTAGAACTTTAAAAAGGAGTTAAAACACTACTTTTGAGGGTCAAATTTCAAAATTTTCTGGGGGAGAACCCCAAAACTCCCTCCAGACCTTTGATATAATGTTTCTCCCTTGAAAATTCTGCCACTTACAAGAAGCGGTTCCCTTTGGGAACCAAAGAGCATGAAACCCCAAAGAGTTTGAAGAGGAGGTAAAACACTGGTTTAAACCGGAATTTTCAAAAATTTTTACTGGAGGATCTCCGCCCCCCTTTGAAAATTTGATAATTATTTATAACTTTTTTTTTACCTAGAAAATTCAATGCTTTACGAGTAACTGTTATTTTTTTATGTAACCCAAATGGTCTCAAAATGAGCTGAAACATTACTTCAAGAGGCAAATTTCAAAAAAATTTTCTGGGGGAGAACCCCCAGACCCCCCTTTAAAATATTTACATATATATGTTATACAGAGTACCTTTTCTTTGGATGTACCTTAAATGTTGTAAAAAGAGGCTAAATTTCTAAATTTTTCTGGGGGTGAGCCCCAGCCCCACTTAAAACACATCCTTGCCCCCTACAACCAAAAACTGAAATGACGCTCCTGTTAAGCGGAATGTTGAAATAGTAGCGCTCCGGTACTTCTTTGGTTAGAATTTAAGCCCTGATGCCAAGAGCTAATGTGACTGAGAAGTTAGTTCTGAAAGTATTGTTTTGTATTCAAAAATATCAAAACAAATTGTATAAAAGTGTTTGATATTTTACTGTCTAAAAACTGCTTTGTCTATGAATGTGCTGTAAGTAAAAGAAGTAACAAATTATCCAGTTTAAACAAGCATGCAATGAAATGCATAGTTTGTTTGGATGGTATTTTTATAATATTGGTGCTAATAAGTGCCTTGATTATGTTGTCTTCCATTTGTCGCTAATAGCTTGTCTCAGTAACTACCTCTGTACAGCTGATAAATGAACTCTTAAAGAGTTTTAAAATTAAAACTTTATTTTCTAGGTGAAACTAATAATAAATATTTCTTATAACATTTTGAATCTTTTGGAAATCTCTATATTCTGTATAGATTTTTACTGCCTTATGGAATACTCATGTTTTATGCTTGTTTACTTTAGTTTTAACTTGTATTAAAACAAATGTTGGAAGTATGAAAATTTTTTTTGACTTATATAAAAACTCATTCCTATAACTCTTTTACTAGATGAAGTTTAACACATTTACAATAAAACGTGCTGTAGTAAATCTTGGATATAATGAACATCACCAATGTGTATAAAATTCCTTTTGAGCTAATGCAATTTTTTATGTTTGCAGTGAACTACCAAGATATTTAATTACAGTTATGATGATCCTAAATTTTTCATTCCTTAAAAGTTTTTTTTTTCAGATTTTCAAAGGAAATTTAACTTAAAGGTAAAATTTAAACCAACATTGATCTCCACAATAAATTTCTTTACCATTATGTCAAATATTGCTACTATGCATTTTCATTTAACTTTTTTGTTTGAATGAAAACTTCCATCCTATTAATGGAATTAATTGGGAAGGTTCCATCTTTCTAGGAAAAAAAAAGTGCAATATAGCTATGGATAAGCAAATCAACAAGATGTTCAAACTTCTGTTAAGTAATTGTTGTGCAGCAGTGTTTTTATTTAAAATTGGTAAAAGTTATTGTTTTTATTTTAGAGAAAAACACATGTTTTCTTCCATTGAGTGTTGCAATGATATAAAGGAGCTTATTAAGATAAGATGTGAATTATTTTCAATAAAATTGTTTATTTTCATACTATATTTAATATTTTACTAATTTTAAGCTAGTTTTTATGAAGTATGGAAATTCCTTCCAAATCGTATCTACTTTTACAAAATCAGTTATGGCAAACTTTTTTTTAAAAGTCTTGGGATGTTTACTATATCAGGGTTTATCTGAATAAGGATATGTAGTTGTATGTACAAGCTACAATATCTGTCTTATTATTTCACTCTTATTTATGTTTAAATTAATCCCTTTTTATTTTAAGGGATAACTTCCTAATAATTCTGACGTAATGTTTCAATATGAAACAATAACTAACTGTGCCATAAAGTTTGTATTATATTCTTTTTATGCCCTTTGTATATATCAATGCATTTGTATTATGCATTTCAGTGACATTTCAAATGACTATTATCAAGTAAGACTGCCTTTCATTTAATTAGAAAATGTCTAAAAGGTTTCTTTGCACTACTTAAGAACCACTAGTTTATTTTTATTGTGCTTTATTACACAAAATTGAAACCTATACTCAATAACGTTTTCAGCTTGTTCAAAATATCTTTTTATACTCATAATGAAGCATGTTTAATGTTTCAAGACCGCTTATATATTTTAAATCAAAAGAGTTTATCTAGTATATGATACTGTTTTTCCATAATGTGTTCAGTCTATGAATTGTTATAGAAAACATTACATTTATACTACAGTTGACACTCGTTTTTACAAACATCTTTTTCTCAAATACTCTAGTTTTTATGAACTGTGAGCTGCTCCTGAATTTAAATTTCAATTCCCATTTTTGATCTAGAACTATTGAAACCCTGCTTAATTATTGTCAGACAACTCTGATAGCCTTTTCTGGCCTTTTCTTTTTTTACGTGTCATAAGAAATTTTGAAATGGACATATTAGCTACAAATAATATGAAATTCAATTTAAACAGTTTTATCGGGAAAATAGTTGTTTTGGTTAAAATACATTTCAGTGGTCATTTTGCAATCCAGATTACTTTCTCTGTAGTCTTGTTTATGCTGGTCATGTTTTTCCAAAATGTCAATTGAAATTAGAAGAATAATTGGTTGAGTTTGCCTACATTTTCATCATTCATTCTGTAAGTTCCATTTGCAACTGATTATTAATTTTCAAGTATTAAAAGTATGATCAGTGCATCTTTGATTGTTTTTAGTCTTTCCATTTAGTTAAAATGGAATACATAAAAAATAAACGTGTAAAATTTTTTTCTATTGGTGTTACATTTTAAAAAAGTTTTATTTCAAAAGCTTACATATTTTATTATGTTTTTTATTTTTACGAATTATCTTTTAGTTTGTAAAAACCAGCGTCAACTTTATTTTGTTAAATGGATAATCTAATTTTAAATGTGTTGTTTCATTCTCTCCTCTTATATGGAGAGTTGTCATTTGTTTTTAAACTTTGGTTTCTTAATGACCAAGTTTAAATTTATGTTTCAGAACCTCTGCCATTTTTGTGTTATGTGGTTTTTCAAATAAACTATAAATTTTTTATACAAGTATTTCTTAATTTTTTTATACAAGTATTTCTTAATTTTTTTATATTTAATCTTTATCTCTTAAATTAGACCAATTTATCGAGTGGCCGAAAATTCAGAAAAAGATTGGTAAAAGTAGTATTTCAACAATTTACTAGGTTAGCATCCCTAGGTCATTTGTTTTAACAGATAAAGTGTAAATAGTGAAGTCAAAGATTCTTAATACAATAACCTATTCCTTTTAGAAGTCGGTAAGAACTGTTTCCAAATAATTTATAACACTAGTATATGTTACACATGACCACCACAGAAGATCATTCACTGTAAGCACCTTACACAAGGTAAGAGCTGTCACTGATCTTTGTACATGTTAACTGCATTTTCCTTTACCATCAGCATCCCTGCTCCATTTATTGCTTTCTTTCCTTTAGCAAGGACTTGATCCATTTATTACCTTTTCTTTTTATTATTCTTTGATGCCTACTTAATATTTGCGAAATTTGTCAGATTTATTCGATGACCATCTATGATGTCAGAATATATCCTTGTTTTTCTCCTTTCAGCACTGAGAAATTTAGGATGCTTAAGAGTCGAGACCATTTTCAGCCCTCTCTATATTTTTGGAAAGGTTTTTTTTTGGTGAAAGTTCTGTGTAAAACCCAAATAGCATCTTTTCTAAGTTTCATTCAAAAGAAAGAGAGAATGAACATAAGTACGGGCCACTCGAGTCATCTTCGCGGGCTACTGGTTGGGAACCGCTGCAACAGATGAATTAAGATGCCCGCAAGGCTGACCTGTTTGGTGGAGACCAATTTTAGCCAGGTAGTGTTATGACTCCTTTTTGGACATTAGGGACCCTGCTTGGTGGATCGCTCCTTGTATTCTTCAGAATTTTCAAGGCAAAAAACCCCTAGTATATAAATAGTTATAATAATTCTAGGAGGGGGCCGAGCTCCCTAACCCTATCTTAGATACGACCGTGGGTGGGAGCGCCCATTTCCGAGTTTTCAAAATTTTCCTTTTTGAAAATTAATTAGTTAAAACTAAAGAAAAAAAATTACCAATGATTTTGGGAGGGCAGCTGCACCCTCTGGCTACGCCCTTGCTTTTGATGTCTTCTTTGCCCGAACATCGCTACTTACCTGGACCATAAGCAACGCACTGCTGAGATTGGAAGGGAACACTGTCCCGCGAGTATAGTGTCACAAAATATTTGGGCAGTCAACCCCCCCCACCGAAATTTGTGGTTTTTGACTAAATAAGTGTAAAAAAACAAAGGTGAGTAACAACGTAACAACATTTAGTTATTTTTCCCGATCTGCAGCACTTTCCAATCCAGGTAAAAAAGACCCAAGTCAAAAGATCGAAATGCTATAGGGCTGAAAAGAAATTTTTTTTAAATCGGACGACGTTTGACCCCCCTTGCAATATACCACTTTAGCGAAATTGGCTAGAAATCCCACGATCCTTTGCAAAAACCTGGTTTACGATTTTCTCACGAAGTAGGAGCTTCATGATTTATTCACCGTTTAACACAAAACGTTTAACTATATGTTTTAACCAAAATTAAAATTTATCAAAAGGGATATAACTCCTGAACTATTGTATTGTACCAAGAAACGTGGGTTCTGTTAAGATTTTTATTCCTTTCAAAACGGTCGGTAACGTGACCAGTTTTATTTCGATATATTTTGTTTAAATTTTTGAAAAATCTGAAAATATTAAATTTACAAAAAAAATAATTTTATCCAATTCTAATAATTAACATTTCGATACGCTTAAAGCGTATCGAAAAGCTAAAAGTGCAAATTGAATCGTCAGTTACAAGAAGGGAATAAGTCCAAAAACGTAGTTTTGAGAAAATCGAAAAAACTGTATAAGTAATGGAATTTTTATCCTATAGCCACCAAATTTTTACTGGAAATTCATGACACTGTTAAGAATTCAGAACAATCATCGAAAAAATAATAAGTGTATTTAAAAATGTTTTACAGTTAAAAAAAGAGGATGGACTTATTCCCTTCTTAAACCTTATGAAATTTCAGCTTAAAGAAATCTTAAAAACCACTTAAATTAACAATTAAATTATATTTCTGCTTAGTTCACAGCACAAAAGTGAAAGATAGAAAGTCTAAGACAAATAAAATTGAAAATTATTACGAAACTGAGTCCACTATCAATGGAGTAAGTGAATATCAATGGAGTTAAACCTTCATTGGTTAAAAAAGAGAAAATTCAAATTTTAAAAATTCAAATTTTAAATTCAAATCAAATTTTATTTTGGCTAAGTTTACAGGCCAAAGAATAATAAAAGAAAGACAAATTAAATTAAATTTCAAATTTAATCAAAAATACAATGAATGGACATAGATTTCGCAAATTCAAATAGCTATATCTGTCGATAGGGGGTAGTTATTTTTTTCCTCTTTACACTCGTGTGAAGAGCGAAGCTTTGAGATTCTTTTGCGCACAAAAAGTCAATTTGCCATTTTTTGGACTTATTCCCTTTTTAAAACTGACGATTTAATTGTCGCCAGATCTTTATATAATATGAAAGCGGCTTTCATATTAAGTAAAGATCTGGTGACAATTTTTAACCTTTAATTCCGATTTTACATTGTAAAAAGTAAGTCCCTAGTTCCCTGATTGAGGAATTAATTTTTCGCAATACACTTACATTCCAGAATTTAAATGCATGCATGCATTTTTAAAGTTCTTTTGAAAGAAATAAATTTCCTACGGAAACGCAATTAGTGGTACACTTTTATTAACTTTTAAGTTAAAGTTTTAATCTAATAAAGACCGTTACCATGCAAAACTAAAATTTTTCGACATATATGGCTTGGTAATTTATTAAAAAATGTAACCGATAGGTATTGAAAATGTTTTTTATACATTCTTTTCGAGGGATGGCCACGAGGTAGTAATTTTGTCTAAATCTCAATAAAATCAATAAACTAATAAGATACGAATATCATGTGTTAACCAAATACTGAAGGGCCTTATGGTTTTCCTAAAGTAATAAAAAAGTCCTGATATTAGTAGACATTTTAAAATTTTGTGGAGTAAAAAAATTCTTCAAAAATTCAATTTTGACAGCTTTTAATTGGACTTAGGGTGCAACTGAAGATAATTTTGCTTTTCCAATGGAAAGTTTTTTATGGCATTGTAAAAGTATACTTTTTAAAGAAGTTTTTTTTAAATATCGTGGAATCACATGTTATAAAGATGATTTTTTAAATTTTTTAAAACTAGGCAAAATAGTAAAAAGCTAGACAATATCTTAAATTAGTTCAAAACCCAATCTGTCTTATCTCTGATGATTTTTGAGATTTGACCTGGGATATTAATTTTGAAATCAATATTGAATGTGTTTTACTGAAATTAAAAAACTGAAAGTGCACTAGAAATTCACATTTATTATGGAAAAATTGTACTACAAAACAACTCTGATTTACAGAAAATTCAATGCGTAAAAAGAAAACAAAATGAATAATGAAACAATACTTTCACAATATGAAAGATTTGTTTTATATACATATTAACACTGTGACAAGAGTTTATATTCATAAATATAACAAATTGGCAGAAAATATCTTCACTAGCATCAGCCTTCAATCTTCAGTATGAGGATTTAAGGTGATAACTCTACCTGTTGAAAGAAAATATCATATAACACAAGAATAGAATAGAAATGCTTGTCCCTTTAGTAAAATATGCAGTAACAAAATTTTGTACTTTCCATAATAGCGTTTTCCCTCTGAAGTAATGTAGTGCTTTATAACAAGTTTTATCTTACTTTGAGATGAAGAGTTCAGTTTTCTCTTTTTCTGCTTAGTCTTGTTATCAAATAAGTATTAAATGAAAAGACTTACCTTTTATTGGAAATTGTAATCCACCAGTGTGTTTAAAAGCGAATTAGTTTGTTAAAAGATAGTAAATAACTTACGATTATAGTGTTATTTAGTCATATAAACTTTAACACACTGGAACTAAAGTAGGTATGTAATATAAAAAAATGTCAAACTCCATAATATGCTGACTCATATCTATTAGACATTTCTTTTTTAAACATTCTAAAATACTTACTATATTAAATGATGTATTATATAGCGTTATGGGGATTTTAAATAAATGACGGGTTTTTTTTCATGAAAGTGAAAACTAATTTTAATTTTTTCTTGAGAAATATTCGTAAGGTGACATTTTATGTGTATCATTTATAGAAAAATTATAATGAAATATTTCATTGGTATTAAAGTTTTTAAAAAATTATAGTGATACAATTTTTAGAATATGTATACAATACAATATAATATGATTATTTACTTAAAAAAATAATTCAACCAACTTTAGGATTACCCCTTTTTTAAGGAACTTGAAATCTCTACATCATCGTTATCACTTTAATGTATCATACATAGATAGACCCTTTCCATGAAATTATAATGCAAATCGCTTAATCTGTTAGTTTGAAAAAGGGAATAAGTCCAAAAAATTACAAATAGATTTTTTGTGCTCAAAAATTTAATAATGTGCTTTTTAATTTAATTTGAAGTTAAGTTGTCTCTTTTTTAATTCTTTGTGCTGTAAACTAAGCCGAAATAGAATTTGCTTTTAATTTAAAATGTTTTTAACTTTTTTTTTATCCTGAGAATGTTCGACTCCATTAATATTCACTTACTCCATTGATGCTGCCTTAATGACTCAGTTTCATAATAATTTTTAATTTTATTTTGTCTTAGTCTTTCTATTTCTCACTTTTGTGCTGTGAAATAAGCAGAAATATAATTTAAATGGTTTGTAAGGTTTTTCTTCCGTTGAAATTTCATAAGGTTGAAAAAGGGAATAAGTCCATCAACTTTATTCAACTGTAAAATACTATTTTTGAATGTACTTCTATTTGTTTCAATGATTGCTCTGTTTTCTTAATAGGGACCTAAATTTTCAGTAAAACTTGGGTGGTTATACAACGAAAATTCCGTTACTTATAAGTTTTTTTATTTTCTCAAAACTTGGTTTTTGGACTTATTCCCTTTTTCAAACTAACGATACAAATAAAACCATCTTTCAGGACGTACTTGGTGTGGTTGAGCTCTTCACCATCCATGATGTCCGTATCCGTGGTGTCCGCCGTATCCTCCTCCATGTCCAACGTGGGTAGAGTGGTAGAGCTTGACGTACTTGATGACGGGGACGGGGGGTGGGATATGCTTGATCACTTTGATTACGTGCACAGGCTTGATAATCTTGATGATCTTTGGCTGTTCGTAGTGACCATAATGACTGGAGTAGTCACTGGCCAGGACAGTGGACACCAGGACCAAGAAGGCAAGGGCACACACCTATGAGATATTATAATTTCAGTTAAATCAATGATTTAAAATCCATATGCATTTCTTAAATATCAGCGAACATTCGTAAAGGTCTCTCAAAAGTAAAGTTAGATAATTAATTTTATACTTAAATTTTTTGTACAAAGAGGAATTCAATATAATCATAAAATATTATAATGCAATCAAAATATATGAATGAATCATCAAAATTATATTGGAGAAATTGGCTTGATAACTTCACAAATAAGTTTTGTACGTTTCATGGGGACCGGTTTACTTAATTAAACTTAGACAACTCTTGATATTGGCTATAAATGAAAATAACTCATTTAAACCATTAATTTTTTATTTTTACAGGTGTAAGTGAAAAATAGTGCTGTGATCTTTAACAGAAAGAAATTAAACAGCAAAATTTCGTTTACAATGAACCCATAATGGCGGAAAAAGTATGAATCTCATCTCATACATTGCATGCATTTCATGCAATTATTCATGGCTACAAGTTATTCAGGTATGTATTTGAATATCACCACATCTCTATTACGCTGGAAAAATGAAAACTAAAAAAGAATGATTTTGGAGGTAATGACAGACATCAAGGCGTGTTGTATTTAAATGAGAACGAGAAAGCAAAACTAATAGTTGCTCGTTTAGAAATACCGTATTAGGGTAAAACTTCAGTTAATTTTCTAAAAGATAAAGAATAGTTTTGAAAAAAAATACCACAATTTTCTACTGAGACTTCTTTAAATGGAAAATCATCTTTTGATGATAAAAGTGATCATCCAGTCATCTCATAAGAAGGGTCATGACAAGACTTAAGTTTCCGAGGTGTGGGGGGTTCAGCCCCCAAACATTCTTTTGACGTTAATGCCATGCAATGAAAAAAATATAGCTTTTTAGAATATTAAAAGATAGGATTTGAATCTTAGAATATTTAATTAAAAATTTTGTAAGTTACACTAAGTTCCAAGAAGGGGTCTGTAGGTCCCCCAGAAAACTTTTTTAAATTTTACTCTTTAAAATACTGGGTGCCAACTCTTTTATGAGCATCGAGGACATTTGGGGTGGACTGCTCCCCCTAATTAAGCACATATAACTTTAAAGGAACTTAAATATGTTATCACTAGAAAATTTTTTGGAGGGGGTTCACAACTAATCCTACATCTTTGGGGGACCGACCGGTTAGTCAGACTAGTAATAGGCGGGGAAATCTTTCCTAGAATTCTCGTAAACGAACAGCTCAGAAGGGCTTACCAGAAACTTCATATTGGACTGAAGGTTTTGTAGTTTGCTCAACTGAACTGAGGCTAGTAAGCGAATGATTTCAGTGGACATTTGGATCGGCTTATATAGGTAAAAATCTCCGCCCCTACAAAAGATGGATCCCCCCCCACTCTTTGACGAAGCCGGAAGTAAATAAACTCTTCCGGAGTGTCTTCGGGGAATTCCGACACGTTGTTGAAATCGAAAGTTCTCGTTTTGCTCCTTAAGGGCCTCCCAAATGTCGAAGAAAAGAAAAGCGAACCCCGCTTGGCCCACTTTTCCCTTTGATCTAGTTGGCGGGTTTGGGGTCAGTTTAGCAGTGAAAGTTAGCTTTGTTTTTGTCATAAATTTTCGGTGGAGGGGAGAGGGTGTTCGCGTAGGGATGTGATGGAGTTTCTATGGTCTCGAATTTTAACTAGGAGCTCCTCCGTCTTTTCGTCATTGAATATCTTCGTCATTATATACTTAATTTTAGGAGTCGTTTAAATATTACGTAAGCTTTTTTGGGGGGAGTTTTTAAACTCCCTTCTCCCTTTTTCAGTAAAAATAAACCCATCGTTAATGCCCTCTCTTTTAATTAATCCTAATCCCCCCACCGTTCGTTTGTATAAAATTTTAGTAATGACTAATTTTACACTTTATAAATTAATTTTAATGAAAAACTAATTTGGCTTAAAGAAAAATACACGGTGTTTGATTTCTCAATTAATAAATTAAATTTTATTTTTTAAAAAATTAAAATTTTTACAAATTGCTAGTACAGAATTTTATGTTCTACGCAAGCATCACCCATATCTCCTTCCCTTCTTAAAGCAAAAATAAGTAAATATCAAACCCCTCCTCCCCTATGTGGTTGCGTAATTTTTGAACATATAATTATATCTTGTTCATTATCATCTTGTTCCTCTCATCTTACAGGCGCACGCATCTTATTTTCCCCAACTTTTAGGAGAAAGTGATTCTCTCTCTCCCCAAGAGTGTGACAACTAAAATTCACCTTAGTGATACATGAAAAAATTTTCCAAAAAAAAACAAACTAATTCGTGATTGAAAAATTTAGGAACCAACTCCGCATAAGATATTATAGAATAACTCAAATATCTACCTATAACCATATTTTTGAAAATAACTTGATTATTAATTCCTGTAATCTTCATTTTTTAAATTCTAAATTATTTTTTTAATATAAAAGGAACCAGCAGGAATTATGAACTTTTCGTAGAAGTTTGTTCGTTTCAGGAACTGATAAAAAATTGGGAAATTAATAATTTTTTAAGGGAAAATTTTTTATGCTGTACCTGACTAAAGTAGATAAAAAGTAGACTGAACTTTAACTAAAATACATTTTAGTACCATATAGGGTTAACTTGTGGAACCATAAACCCAAATAATAGCACAAGTCTTTGGTGATGAAACAGAAGCTGATTTGACGAAAAAACTAGATTTTAGAGTTTTTTCACTCTCATCGCGCGCGGACCACTTTCAATTAACTTTTACGGTTTATGAAACAAAAAATATAATCGTTTCCTTTCTTCCTTAAAGCAATATTATCTTACAAAATCAACGATGAAATATCCCTAAAAAAATGGGGGTCTTTTTTTCCTACAGGAAACTCGTCCCACCCCTGATCCTTGCGAAACATAAAATTGCCCACGTTTTGAAACGGAACCGATGCGATGGAAGATTGCTACAAAAAAAAAATCAATCCTGTTGAAGGTCATCAAGTCTGAATAAAGTTGCTCTCCATGTGGTCGTACATGTTTTGAAACACCTAAAAAAATCTGAAAGAAATCACTGGAATGTTTTTTGTCGAGACATAACTGAACTCTATCAGAAATTTACAGCTTTTTACCCTAGGTAAACTACTCGGTTTTACTATTAATTAAGTCGCAGGCCGCACTCATTTTCATTTTACTATAATTAGTATTAGGAGGTTTTTACTCTGTAAATATATTTAAAATAAAAAGAGTAATGAAAGGAAATATTCACTTAAAAATTTTTTCACAAAAGTTTTGATGGGATTTTTCGGATGTTTTTTTTTACGGGGGAGGGGTGCAGTTCTTGATAATCTTTTATGGCAAACCGATTGATAAATGTTTTCATAAAATCTGAAAATTTTAGTACTAAAACAGGGTTTTGTTTGGTAAAAATGAACCAGACACCGAATTAGTAAAACTTATTAATTAGGTATTCATTTCATTTGATATCATTGAAAAATCCTAGAAATTTAGTAATTATGTATTTCGGGAATATTTTTAAATTAAATATTATTATTATGTGTGTACTTAAATCATGCTATTAAGACGTGAACGGTGAAAAAGATGATTTTGAATTTTGGAAATGATGGAAATATATGTGGACTATAATGCCTATTAATAATCCAAAATAAAGGTTAAATAAATTAATACCTTCAAGTACCGGTTTCATTTAGAAATTTCGAAAATTTATTATATTTTTTACGAGAATATAATATTATATATTCATACAACATTATTCATACATAATTTTAGCTCTAACATTTTAAACTACGAGTGCTTGAATTTGAACTGTAGGATTGCTAAACAAAACTTTGATCCCTGTCAGAGATCAACATTCATAGAATATCCTAATTTTATTGCGAAATGTAAGGGCGCTTGGGAGTGGTAATAGGTTGGGGGGAAGAGAAAAATAAATTTAAGAAATTGATACCAATAAGAGATTAAAAGTTTCGTATTACTCTTGCGCTGCTAGTTTATTTTTTACTATTTTTCCATAAATCAGCATAGGGCTTTCCTCTTCATTGAGGAGATTGACTGACAGAGTGAGATGATTATATGGATAAACAAGAAAAGAGGAATCGAGAATATGAAAGGGATGAAGAAAATTAGATGAATAAGGAGAATGAGATGATAAAGGGGATTCGAAAGATAAAAAGAGACGATAAAGGGGATGGAAGGTATGGAGGAGATGAGAATTTAGGGAGGATTTTGAGAGGAATGGAAATGACGAAAATTTAAGGAGTATAAGAAGGATAGGAAGGGATGGAGAGCAGATGGTGGAGAGGGATGAAGCGGATAAGAGGGTTGTAAGTGATAAGGATAAAAGTGAGGAGACGCGCGCGCGATGAAAGTATGTAGAAGATGAGATGGATAAAGAGAATAAGAGGGATGACGAAGATGATAACTTATGGGTGATGGGAGGGAGGGAGAAGATGAGAGCATAAAGACAAAATAGGAAGGGTGAGAATTTAGAGACGATGAGAGAGATATTGAGAAAAGAGTCATAGAGGTAGTCATAAAGGTATAAAGAGAGAATGAGAGCTATGCAGACGATAAGGGTTAAAGATGAGGAGATGAGAAGGATGAAGAGGATGGAGAAGATATGAGGATGAGTGGGATAAAGATTGAAGAGGATGAGTGGAATAAATATATGTAATAAATTAAGAGAGTTAGACATCCCTGTAGTTAAATCGAATTTATATATTTTAAAAAATTTTATTTAATGTAACTTTAAATCAGGGATGCAGAATATGTCCGATCCGGCGATCTAGGATCGGGGGAAATTTTAGCCATGTGGAGAAATTTGTGGAAAAATATACTATTTAATTCAATTTCAGTACAGTAATAAAATGTCGGAAGCTACGATGAAAGGCGTAACTACTCTTGAAGAAGCAGGAATAATTATGTGCAATTGTGCATTTCTTGTATTGCTCAGCTCACCATAAAAATGTTCCCAAAGATATAGCAATTTTGAAAACTAGTTTATTTGGTCAGTTTTCCTTACTTGAGGAGCAACATTTAATTCAGGAAAATCAAAGCAAAATTTTGGAAATTTCAAAGGCCATTTAATTGATCATCAGAAATCTAGTGCTCACAAATGATGCAGTGATTTCAGCAGAGCATTAAAAATTAAGGATAAGAAAATAAATGAAGAGCATGAAAAGATTGGGCTCAGGGTAGGGAGGACTGCCTACCCAGCTATCAAAGAAGGTAAGGGTGTCAAGTTTTTCGAGAGACTCTTAAGCTTAAATCAATTAAATTATGCAGATATTGGTGAACTCAACCATTCAAGGGAATTTTTAAAGATAGAACTTTTTAACATATTTTTGATACCGACGATAATTTAGAATTTTCTAGGTCTTTATCACTTTTTAAAATTTTGGGGAAATTTTTGTATGGATTGGGGGAAATCTTGGAAGTAAAAATTATTTTCTGCATCCCTGCTTTAAATATTTAATATATTTTTAAAATATTGACTTTATTGTGATACTTAAAACAATTTTATTTAAAAAAAATTCTATTAACAAATATTACAGCAAACACCTTTACCTTTAAAAAATAGAAAAAAACATTATGCTGGGCACGATCGCAACTTTCCTGCTACATCTAAGTTGAGTTGAAAAAATAAATCTATCCTGACATTAATTAGCTCATTTAAGGCTGAGCTTACCTTATCAGGAGGCAATCGCAATTAAAAAGGTTTATAACTGTGGTAAAAATGTTAAAACTGTCATACATAGTGTTGTGGAGGAAACATGACATTTTTGAAAAATTGATTCTTATAAGATTCAAACTAACAGCTGACCTCTAGCTATGATGATTTATCATAGATGTTAAGGGTTACCAGGAATCCCAGGAGCATTTGGGCCAAATTCGACCTTCCAAGGGCTTTCATCTGTCCCGTGAATTTTATTCTGAATTATACGATACGAATTATTTAATAATTCTTGGATTTTGATAATTAAGTATTTTGTTTCAAAGTTTTCAGGTAATGTGGATCATCTACGTCTGATTTTAAAAAGAAAAATCTAAATATTTTACTGTTTCCAAAAGATCGAATTTCTCATAATATTTTTATTAAATTGACACAATTTTTAAGGTTCTAAAAAGAACCGAATTTGATCTCTGTATCATCTCCTCGATTATATATATTATTTTAATGAAAATTTGTCCTATGATTTTTTAATTAATTGCACACAGTGTTTTAGCTGATGTTTAAAAAGGAAAGGATTTATGGAAATGAAGGATGAAAGGAAGATAACTTAATATACTTCATGAACTTATACTTTATGGGTTAATTTTTTTAAATAAAGAAATAAAATCAGAAGTAAATCAATTGATAAATTGTATTGTACGACTGGGCTTCCAAAAATGTATAACCGAGAGTGTATTAACATTTCCTTTACTCAACTTTTAAAGCATAATTTACAGACCTTTTCGTTTTTTCTGGTTGAAATTCTAGATGAAACACCAGACATAGGTACACGGTAGATTTTGGTAGTTCTTGCATAATTGTTTTTTACAAAATCTTACTTTTACAAAATAACTTTTTTCAAGTAAATGGATGAGACGCTTACAACAGAAATGGTTATTTCCCAAGTTTTCCGTATGATATTTGGCTTTAGCAAATATAAGCAATTCCACCAAGGTTTTTTGCCAAATTAAATATTATGAAAATTTAAATACAATTCAGATTTCTGTGGAAGCACTGTGTTAAAATATATGATTCACTAGAGACCTAGAGAGGAAACATCTACATGTGTATCCAGTAACCCATGTAGCAAGTCAATTCAATCTGAATTATCGTTTTCACACTAATTTTTTATCATAAGCTTTAGCTCTTTCCATCATTATAGTATCAATTTCTATTCAGTTGTTGTCCTGATATGACCTAATGCCTAGAGAAAGTGTGAAAGGCAAGTAGTACGAACATAAATTTTTTGAGAACATTGGAGAAATTACTGTTCTCTATGAGAAACTGATACGCGTGTTTTATCAACAGAACCTCGCATCCCTAACCTCTGCCCCATATCGTATCATTTCTAGTCATATTGGCCGATAGCTACTACTTGAAACGAGGTCCTTACAAGTGTATCACTTCCTGAAACGAATTTTATTGATTGGCAATTCCAAAACAAAGGGGGAATGTTAGCCTTCACCAGCATCAACATCCGCTGCGATAATCAGTGTCAGATGATAGATGAAGTTGATAACGATTTTTGCAAGTTGGACGGCGGCGGGAATAATTGGGTAATAGAAGGGGTGTGGTTCGATCAAGTGATTGGCTGAAATGACAAAGGAATCGCTAAAGGCTCATTCACACAGTTTCACTTTCAATGTTCATCCTGAGTAATTCACTCCAGTGAATGGCTAGTTTGCATAGAAAAGTGAGGGAGTATAAAGTAAAACGCCAATTCACTTTGGATGATTCCTTCAGATGAAGATCAAAAGTGAAAAGTCTGAATGAGCCTAAAGAGAAGAAATGCTTCAAGAAAAGCAAAATTCAAGTCATTCACTTTTGATGAAATTGAATGCTAACATAAGTAACTTACTATAAGACTAGTACTCTGATCGAATTTTGAGAAGTTAGCTCCAATTTTAACAGCATGTTGTTCTTTAAATGCTTTGTTTCTCCTGATACATAACTTCCAAAATTTTGATGCAGTATTTAATATCTCGAAAATCTTAGTTATTCGAAAAAAATATCTGTGATATTGATATTTCATGCTATTGTCTTGACTTCCATCTCAAAAGGGGTTTTTTTTTATGTCCCTTGGAGTCTCGATATATTAAGGGTAAAATGTTGCAAGCCTTTCCTAAGGACTAGGAAATGAAGTGAATACTTTTTAATTTCATTTAATTTAAATGCAAGAGTAATAAAATAAAATTTTAGTGGGAATTCGTTACGGCATGATCTATGAGCAAACAGAGGAATACCACCATTAAGTAAAAAACATACTTAAAAAGCATATTAAGACTAGAAAATTACATTATTTTTAAGTATTGAATACTCCTCGTAAAATATTTGAAAACTCTCAAGCTTCAAAGGAGATTCCTCTCCTTTGACTGTGAGAGACGCGTATGAGATTGAACTACTATAAAACAGATAGTTTTCCCACAATCAATTGAATTATCAATTCTTCGTTTCTATAAAAAGGGAACAATTTTTACAATTTTATTTATTCGATGACTTAGATGGAAGTAGAAATGTGATTTGAATTGCGTTTTTGAGAATGAAATTTGACAGCATTAGGAAGCTTTAGGTCAATGAAGTTTTAATGTCACGTTAAAAGAGATTTTGAAAGCATTCTATTATTTAATTAAGTAGGTACCTACTATTTTTGAAATGAATGAGAGAAAGTTTTGAAATACGAGGCTGCATTGTTCTGAGGAGAGAAAGCAATTTAAATATGCATTGATTAAAAGGCCTTTTTTGGTCGTTGGACTATAAATTTATTATAAGCATTTTGAAACATAGCATAGGAGTTGTTCAAATGCGTACGGGTTTGGTGGTAATATTAAAGGGTTGAAGAAATGTTGAAAAATATTATGCTATTAATTATGCTATTAATATTATGCTAATAAAATGCTATTGCAAATAGAAATACATATAGTCAAAAATCAAACACGCATGCCAAAAATGGAAAAGTTTTGAATTATGAAAAAAAAATCTATATCTGGAAATGGAATGTTCTCTGATGCCAAACGTTGGAAAGAAATAATTTCTAAGGGTGTAGTTTTTCAGTAAAACTACTTCTATTTTTTCATTACAATGATGAGATATGAAGAAACGTTCTATGTATTTCTTTCGTTTTAACATTTAGAGTTCGGTAAACTCTATCGTAAACTTTCTTAAAAGCTGTTGAAACATCTTTTACATTTAGAATTTTTCTAATAATATAGACGCAAAATACTTTCAACAATCCACACACACAGTACATTTTATTTTAATCTACAAAAAGTTACATAATCAATTTAATCAAATGACTTCGGCCAAATTTTTTCGAAAGTTTTTTTTTATTGTTTGTGAAGGGAGATGATGTAAAGCGAAACATTGGTTAAAACAACTCGTCCCCACACGCCCTAATATAACCGGTCTAACTTTCTAAATCTCTTCCGCAAAATAAAACTAGTTAACGATCACAGATTCTTCCAGATTTCTTTCAGCGACTTCCGGTTTACCTTATACTTAAAATTTGCTTTGAAGGAAAACATTTTCAAATCTCTATGTACTTATACTATCTTTGAACACTTTCACGTTACTTTTCTTTATATTATAGTACTAGTAAAGGAGAGCTTTGCATCAATTTAACTCATTTTCAGAAATTCCTTTCCACGCATTACGCTAATATAGGAGGTTACCGAATTTTTTATCAAAAGGATTAAATTGAATTTGATTAGGGGATACTATTTACCAAATTGGAATCCATCAAAAATCGTGACTTAAGGGGACATAAAATTTTTTGAAAGGTCAAGGGCAGTGGCGGATCCAACAATGCCTCAAGCATTGTTCAAGGATTCAAGATCATAGTTCAAAGATTCAAGGGGGGACACTCTGGAAATTGCCCCCTCCTTTGCCTAAAAAAGGAAGGGAAAAAGAGAGGAAAGGCGGTAAAAGGAGAAAGAAGAAAAATTTGTCGGTTATTTTAAAAAATTTACTTTTTCTTCTTTTTTTACCTCTTTTTTCTCTTCCTCTTCGCTTCTTAGTCTCTTTTTTAAGCCTAGGGGGCCACTTTCCCCATATTGTTCAAACTTGTTTGTTCATTAAGTGCTTGTGCTGATCAAAAATTAGATATTTAGGGTGAAAATCCTTTCAATTTTCTGGGGGAGAAGTATGGGAGTGCAAAAATAAATTTCATAGGGGGTATCTAGAGAGATCTTCATTAAAATAAAAGTAAAATTTTGTAAATTTGCGTCCAAAGGTAAAGGTGATTCTCAAACAGTGCCCTCCCCTTGGAGCCTTGCTGGATCTGCGCCTGTCTTCAAGGGGAGAAAACTTTACTATGGAGTAAATAAATGGAGAAAATGTTCTAAAGTATAGTGTCTCTTAAAATACCATCCTCCTAGAATATTTCACCCCTTCGTTTGATAAAAAAGTAATCCAACGAAACAATATTTCCTAAATTATGATCATGATCAGAACCTTAGAATTACTTTTGAAGTGTGATATTTTTTCTGACTATGGTGTAAAATTCCGAAAAATTTTGTTAATTTGACCCCAAATAACTCATTTTCGGTCAGCATGAGAGGGCATTTCCCCCCCCAGTGGCGGATCCAAAGACTCGATTTATCCATACTCCATCAGACTCAGTTTCACTTCGGGGAGAGGGGTTGACCAAATATTATATTTCAAGCCCCCTTCACGCAAATTTTATATAAAGTTACAAGTAGCTCATTAGAGCACTTCCAAGTAGGATTTGAATCGGGATGCACTAATGTTACAATTTTGAGTATAATACTATTCCAAACAAAGATGGGGGGTTGGGGGGGGATCCTGACCTTCCCAAGAATGTTTTTTGAAATTGACCCATAAAAGTTAGGTTTTTACTTTGTCTTATGGACATCTTAATTTAATTTTTGTCATTTTATGATCTGTGATTTGTTGGGGAGGCAATCGCCTCAATCCTCCCCTGAGGCCCTATCCTAGATCCACGCCTGGGAACATGGCAGGTTGGGAAACTCTGCTATACCCCAACATCTTTCCCCACACTCTCATTTCCCAACGCTGTCCAACTGACGATACGAATGCTAACTAATGGGACCCTGGGGCACTCAAGGTGCCAGATGCCGCTGCGTCTTCCCTGATCAACACACCTCTCTATCTATCTCGTCCAAGCACGTGATGGGTTCCACGTGGGGCCCCTGGCCTCCTTCGATTGGACGGAACTAGTTCAACTTCAAACGGGAACCTGTCCCGAGAGCCAAGGTTCTCAATGGTTTCGTCACGTCGCCCATGTCTCGCCGTTTCTCCCCCCGGCGGCCGTTGACCACTGTTGAAGATGGTTGTGGGTTGGGCAATTCCGAAGGGGCGAAATCAGGACCCTTCTGGTTGTGGTTTGGTTGCGGAGTGTTCTAATTCGTTGGGACACTGCGGAAATGGCTGGAGAAGTTTCTTTGGTGTAGGCAGTGATGGAGATGGGCCGGAATCAGCGTTCAACACCAGTCGCATGGGTGGATTCATGGGGGTCACGAGGAATCACAGCCCCACGAACCCCTGTAAATCTACCGTAAATCCATTCTTTTAATAATAAAGGAGAGTTTTAATGAAATCATGCACAGCATGCCCTACCCCAAAGTCCTTACCATGCCACCCCCGAGCTACTTCTTAATTCCGCCCATGTCCAATATACAGGGTAGGCAAAAAAGTCAGTACACTTTTGAAAATTCTATAAAAACCGGAAGAAAATGAAAATAAAAAACGGTCTTCGCTCGCAGCATCCTGAGGTCCCGGTTTTATTTATATAATAAAAAATTTAGTTCAAAATTATGTTAATAGATGGTTTGCAGCACGTAAACCAACTCCCAGCCCCCTCCAAGAGGATATAACTAAAATAGTTTCTTCAGGAAGTATGGATTCGATTTTGGCCATGAGGGGAGTCGTGGGGGAATTTTTTTGAGGATATTTCCTTTTTTTAAAGTAAAGGATGTTTTCAATGTAATCAGTTTATTAATCATTCTTTTCAATGCAATTTGTGAGTCATTTTACCTGACATCATGGCGGTTTATTTTCAAAATCGAACTCGGAACCCCGTGAATTATGTTAGCTACAGCTACATACATCTATTAACATAATTTTGAACTAAAATTATTTACTTTATTTTAAAAAAAAAGTGTCCCCAGGATGCTTAGAGTGGAGATCATTTTTATTCTGATTTTTTCCAGTTTTTATGGAACTTTCATTATAAAGGTAACATTTTAATCTATGATTTAAGGTTAACTGGTTCTACAACTTTCATTCCAATATTTCTATGTGTATTAATATTTTTAAAACTTAATCTTTTCTCTGTTTAACATAATTAAAAATATTTGCAATAAGAGGAATTGTTATAAAGGTGGTTTCTTGAATTGTTTGTATTTGAACAATTTTTCGAAAAACTATTCTCTAAAATTGAAGCATTGATAATGAAAGATTTGGCCATTTGATCTCCATTGATTTTATTTACACATTAATTAGATGACAACAAGTTTATGTTTAGTTTTATTTGGGTTTAATTAGTTTTCCGGTGGTTCTCAATGTTCTCATCTCCACTTGATATGTACTTTGCTTTGTAGTGATATAATTTTGTAGTTAATTATTAAGCATTTATTTCTAAACTTGAGAACTTTGGTTTACGTGGATTGGTTCTTCTTTTGGAGACTGTCCTCCTACAGAAAACATCTGTACCTTTGAATCTACGCTTTAATATAATCCCTGATATCCCAAGATGATGATTTGATAATCCCTGACAAAGTCGTTGGGTGGAATTTGATATTTTAATTAAATTTATAATCCTTATACTAACTTTTTTTTAAAGTAAGGAGATAAAGTTTAAATTTGCGAATTTTTATTAGAATCTAGAATTTAATTGAAATCTTGAAGAGGGACTATATCCACATACCCTCCCTCTGGATTCGACTCTCTCCCCTTTATTTATATTGACTCTTCCAAGATATCTGAACTTTAAAAAGAGTCCATAAAAAAACCTTAGTATATTTTCATCTTCTCCATCAACATTAATAGAATTGAAGATTCAAAAATTGGTGTTGTCTGGGATAAGCTTCCATAGTTTAAAAAGAAAACACTTTGGTGAATGATTTTGGGTTAGTATTAAAACCGTTTGAATTTAAATAAAATCGGTATGCGTGAGACGGATTTCCAGAAAAATGTGTCAATTGAACTAGAAAGGTGTTGTTTTTGGTGAAAGTAGAATAATAGCCGTTTGTGTGTTAAAGCGACGAAACTATTCACGTGATGGAGTCGTACTTTAAAGTCGCATAGAAAATAGTTAGGTTGAATAACAAGATCTCTATTAAAAGATACGAAATAATTTGCATAACATCTAGACACGCATGTTACTGTAAAGTAGCAATTACGATTGTTATTAACATTAACCTTGCATTTTGATGCAAATGATGACACATTAATAGTTTGTTACATCCATTAAAGCTTAGTTAATTTGATATTTTTCAACAAATTTAGTCTGAAGTATGGTTACAAATGCGTAATAATTTCACTATTAAAAACATTTAAATCTGTTCTGATATTGTTGTACTATACCATGATAAAATCTTGTTGTAATATACTACAATGATAAAGTCATTTAATCTTCTGTTATAGGTTTATTTAAATTTAGAAAAAAGACAGGAAAATAAAATTAAATTTTGATTTTGTTTAGATATTTTGATTTAACATGTTCATACTTGTTCCAATTTTTAAAAATCCCAATTGGCCAAAAAGAAACATCAAGGATACAGGGGCACCTGGAACCCTAACCACTCAACACATCAAAATGAAATTTAGGATAATGCTATTTGAAGGTGTGCGCTGGAGATTTGATAATTTAAAACAATAGTGCCCGCAGTTACGGTTAAAGTAAAGAAGTTTTGTACTTTTTTCCATCTTAAAGAGTTCCACATCGAAAAACTATAATTAGCGTTAAAACTCTAAATTTAAGGTGGTAATTGCCCTCCTCCAAAGATTAGCATTTTAGGACAAAAACCAAACCATTGGAGATAAAAAAAACACACTTTTTTTGAAATTACAAGCTTTTAGCGTGTTTTTGACCTTTTACACACAATTGGTAACCGTGGGGGCGTTTAAAACCCGAATAACTATGTTTTGTTGTTTTTGGTCATAAATTCCTAAAAGTGCTCATTTTGCAAATGATTTTTAAGGGAAATTACCATTTTAAATTTACCGTTTTATCGCTAACTATATGGTTTTTCGATATGGTGAACACGTTAAGATGTAAAAAAATGGAGGTGCTGGTATTTAAAAAAAAATCCAAAACGTTTTCACTTAAACTGTAATCGCGAAAGCACTATATTGTTTTAAATCATCACAATCTCGAGCGCATACCTTTAAATAGCAGTACCCTAAATTTCATTTCGATAGTTGAATGGTTAGGCCTCACGGTGCTCCGATATCCTTGAAGTTTCTTTTTGACCTACCGGATTACCCGAGAAAATACTAGTACTATATTTGATAATTAAAAAATAATTAACATTTATTTAATTACATCATACTGTGTTTATTGTACTGTTGCGAGCATAACTGAAATACTACGATACAAATGTAATGTTTATTGCTTCATTCAAAAACTAATATTAAGTCGCTTGCGGCACTCATCATCAAAAAGGTAACTACAATGTAAAGCTGTGGGTGTGGAAGTTAGCTCGTTGTTGCTGCATACGCCTCATTATAACATTAGCAATGAGTACGGATACTTTTGCAAATGTTCTCTATAAAACAAATAAAAAAAAACATCCAATAAAATATTGCATTTACTATTTAAACTGTAATGAAAAATGTAAAAAATTTTTCTTAGTTTTTTATGGTTAAATTGTATTATATTAAATACTACAACCAAATCAATCCGTTAACTGCGTTTAAAATATTTTCAAGTTGTAGTAAATATGATGTCACAATGTCTTAGATAATATTTGAGGAAACTAAAATGAAATTTATGAAGCAGATTCAGAAATTATTCGAGAAAAGTTATGATTGAATTTTTAAAGATGTTACATCAAATAAAAATTTTATGTAAAAGTTAGTATTAAATTTGTGATATAGTCTACAATAACTGATTCATTATTATAGTTTAAAAATAGATAGATAAAAAGTACGTTATAGTTAAAGTTTTAATAAATTATGCTTTAAATTCACATTTCCCAATCAAATTAACCAAATTTCTTAAGTACTTATTAAAAATAACCGTTTAACTCGTCATAGTAAGAAAGTCAAAATAATTACGAGAAAAATAGATCAATCCAGCTTTATTAAGCCGTCTAGGTTACGCTAGGTTACATGAGGTCAAAATAATTACATAATTTACCTAAAATAATAATAAGGGGGGATTCGAAAACGCCGATCGAGTCCAAGTTAGGTGAGTTCTGTGTTAGGCGTCCTTTTTTCCCCCGTGACGGTTGCAGTTGGCCAGAGGCGAAAGCGTGTGGCTCGCCCGTAGCACAACTGCTTGTCCTCTAAAGTTGGGTTTCCGAGAGAGGACTGTTACATCCTCCCCCTCTGGTCTTGAAAACTAAGGTTGAGGGACCAGCACTTTTCTGGGGCGACCCCTTTTTCTTAAGGGGGCCGTAGGTTTTTGATAGTCACCTTTCTTCTGGTAACCCCTTAAGGCAGAGGAGTGATATACTCCAATTGGCACGTCAGGCAGACTTGTATTACCAACCTCGTAGGTGGTGGGAGATCGCTGAGATATTACGATATAAGGTCCATCCCTACGAGGCATAAACTTTTTGGTTTTTCCTTTCCCTGCCTTGCTGACTGGGTGGGTGGTTACCCACACGAGGTCCCCAGGACAGAATTTGGGAGCAACACTTCGGTTTTGGTCAGCTCTTTCCTTCCATTTATCTTGATTTTTCTCTACCAACTCCCTAACTTCATGGGAAATCTTAGCAAATCTTCGGAGGTAAGGGGTTATTTCCGCCACGAAATTGTCACTGGAGATTGTACCCCTCAGGTCATGTTTCACATCATCGGTGGTTCTCAATTCCCGGCCAAAGTGGAGAAAGGCTGCTGTGTGCCCAGTACTCTCACAACGGTGCGTGTTCATTGCAAACCTGATGGATGGCAATTTTTCTTCCCAGTTTGCATGGTTATCGCCTACCAGGATGGCTAATCGGGGCTTCAAATCTCGATTCTTCCTCTCCACTGGGTTGGCTTGGGGGTGATAAACAGGAGTGAGTGCTTGTTTAATGTCCAACAGAGAACAAACCTGCTGTATTACCCCACTAACAAATTGGGGCCCATTGTCGCTGATTATCTTGCGTGGTATTCCATACCGTAAGAATACTTCCTCGATGATGGTTACAGCACACTCCCTTGCAGTAGCTTCTTTAAGGGCAAATAGCTCCACCCAACGGGTAGTGCAGTCCTCCACAACTAGAATCCATCTATTTCCCTGCTCGCCTTTAGGCAGTGGCCCAAAGAGATCTATGGATAGGGTTTCAAACCGCTGGTTATGAATGGGGGTTTGAAGCAATCCAGATGGTTTCAGATTAGATGCCTTGTATCTGTTACAGTCATCACAGTTTTTGATGTAATCTGATATATACCTCCGCATCCCTGTGAAGTAATATCTCTGAGAAATCCTGTGGTAGGTACCCTCTACTCCATAATGCCCTGCAGTAGGCGCATCGTGGTACTCCTTCATAACTCGTTCTCTCTCCTGGGTTGGTACAACTAACTGGGCTTCTTCCGCCTCCGAGTCTGGGTTGTAACGGTAAAGGACTCCTTGGTTCATCAAGTAACCTCTTCGCGCCCAATTCGAAAAGTTTTCATTGGGATCATCAGTTTCAAAGGCATCAATAATTTTCTTAAGATCAGGATCTTTCAGTTGTTCTTCTCTTAGGTCAGATGGCCTTGTTGTAGGTAGTGCTATTTCAACTGTACAAAGGTCACAAGTGTCTCCATCATGGTGACATGCAGGTCGGGACAGCAGGTCCGCCACCACATTAACCTTTCCAGGTACATACACCATCTTTAAGTTGTAGGATTGGATCTGGAGAGCCCACCGGGCTAGCCGTCCACTGGGTGATTTTAACCCCATTATCCACTTCAAAGGTTGGTGGTCCGAAGCAACAGTAACTTCTTGCCCATCTATGTAGCCTCTGAATTTCTCAAGAGCCCAAACTACAGCTAGTGCCTCTTTCTCTGTGGTGGAATAATTCCTCTCTGCAGGTAATAGTAGGCGACTAGCGTATTCAAGGGGGTGTTCTTCTTCTCGACTACTTCCTTGTAGTAAGACTGCTCCAAGAGCATAGTTGCTGGCATCAGTCCTCAATATGTAAGGTTTGGAAGGATCACACTGTTTCAATATTGGGGGTTTGACTAGAAGTTGCTTAAGTGTAAGGAAGGCTGTTTCCTCCTCTGTTCCCCACTTCCAACTTGCATTCTTCTTCGTCAGGTTACTAAGGGGCCTTGCAACCTCTGAGAATTTGGGAATAAACCTTCTGAACCAGGAACAAGTTTGCAGGAAGGATTGGACTTGCTTTACATTCCTGGGTGGTGGTATCTGCTGGATGGCAGCAGTCTTCTCTGGATCCACTTCTACTCCTGATTTGGTTATGTAGTGACCCAGATACTTAACCTTGCTACATGCAAAGGTACATTTCTCTCGATTGGCATGTAATTTGAAAAGCTCTAACCGATGCAACACATTCTCAAGATCTCTGAGGTGTTCTTCGAACGTCTTGGACAAGACTATAATATCATCAAGATACGACAGTATTAGGATGTCTTTCAATCCGCTTCTAAATCGATCTATC
Source organism: Tetragnatha montana (assembly GCA_963680715.1). Taxonomy (NCBI): domain Eukaryota; kingdom Metazoa; phylum Arthropoda; class Arachnida; order Araneae; family Tetragnathidae; genus Tetragnatha; species Tetragnatha montana. The sequence continues at coordinate 38,654,334 of OY796684.1, forward strand.
AGCCTCTGGAAGGTGGCTGGCGCAGTCTTTAAGCCGAAGGGCATTCGGTTGTAACGGTAGGTCCCAAAAGGACAGACAAATGCAGTTTTGTCCCTGTCTTCCTTGCATACAGCCACTTGGTGGTAGCCAGACTGCAAATCTATGGTGGTCATGTAAGGAGTGGACTTGGCCTCATGAAGGAGATCGTCCATTCGAGGGAGTGGATAAGAGTCAGCAATGGTGATGGCATTGAGGCCCCGGTAATCGATGCATAGCCTCACTTTCCCGTTGGGCTTGGGAACCAAAACGACTGGGGCTGCATAGGGCGACTCGCATTCCTCGATGATACCAGCCTCTAACAACTTATCCAATTCCTTCTTTAAGAGCTCCTTCTTTGCAGGGGGCATGCGGTAAGGTGGTACTGAGACAGGTGGATGGCCTCCAGTGTTGATGTGGTGTTCCACAAATGGAGTGGTCTCTCCCCCTGGAGTGAAGATAGTGGCATGTCTCCTTAACAAGTCATTCAACTCTACTCTTTGATTTGGAGTGAGGTCTTCTCCTTCTTCTGTTCTTAAAAGGTAGGGGTTCCTGGCATCGTCCTCGGTCTTATCAGAGATGCAAGCTTGCAAGGAAACTTCTTTGAGAAAGTCGAAGGTCTGATTTGGGGAATCTCCAAAGAACCATTTTTCCTCCTTCAGGTTCAAAACCACCCCACTCATCATCAAGAAATCAGTACCCAACAGCGTACGATTTCCTTTGGCAGTAGGCAAGGCCATCAGGTTGGTCTTGAAACTTCTTCCCTCGAGCTGGAGGTCCACGGTGGTGGTAAGCACCTCCACATCAGAGGTTTGTCCGTCTGCCAAACTCATAGTGAGGGAGGACCTCAGGAAGGTGACACCCTGATCCAGAAGAATCTGGAATAGTGTTTCTCCAGCAATGGAGTGGGTTGCTCCAGTATCCGCACAGGCTGTGCCCTCGACTCCATTAATCCTCACACTTAAGGTGGCAACTTGGGTGGTGGAGGTTGCTTGACACGAGTGGAGCGTCAAAGACCCAAATCTTGCAGTTGATCTTGCTGCAGGATTGCAGGTAGTGCATTTTGTCTTGACAACCCCTGGAGCTCCACATCCGTAGCAGTGTACCAAGGGTCGGTCCACTCTGGTATCTTGCCGCTGTAGGGGGGGCATCCGTCTGGAGCTTTCAGGTTTGGGGTCAACCTTCTTTCTTGTGTCATTCTTGACTTTATTTTGAGGCCTGATACTATCATAGGCATCTAGCTTATCAGCGAGCTCAGTGGGGGTGTTCCAGTTTCCCCACTCGTCAAGGAAGTGCTCCCTGTAGTCAGCGGCAGCCCTCTTCTTCATTTGATCTGCTATAATCAGGTTTTTCAGGTCTTCAAAGCTCTCTATCCCTGATTCGGACAGCCAACCTTCAAAATACGTAGTGAGCTCAAAGTAAAAATCACGCCAGGTGTTCTCAGGGGCTTTTTTGTGGAGGGCAAACAATTGTCTGAACTGCTCGGCCCCCAGCTTGTATCTCTTGAGGAGAAGATCCTTGATGTGGGGGTACACGTTGGATTCTTCCTCAGGCTCCCGGGCAATTATCTTCCCTATGTCGGTAGGGAGTATTCCAATGAGGTAGGACACCCAGTGATGTTGAGGGACCTTTAGGAATTTCATCTGCCTCTCAAAGAGATTCAGATATAGCCCCATATCATCTTCCTGAGGATTAAAGGTGGGAAGGAGGGTCTTAAGTTCCCATCTGTGGGCCTCGCTACCCTCATTGGAAGCTGAAGATGATGCTTCACTTTGAGTTCCCTGAAATTCCTGGCTGAGCTTCAGTTTATCTAGTTCGAATTGTCTCTCTTTCTCAAGATTGATTTGGGTTGCCTCCAGTCTGAGTTGCTTGGAGACTTCCTTGCGTTCCTCGATTATGGTATCTAGAAGGTTCCTAGTGAAGTCTTCATTATAGGAAGCAGCGCCAGTGATGGCATTAACGATGGAGAGAATGGTCATCTCATCATTGACCCTTACCTCTATCTCCTGACACAACTTAATAAGATCTGACTTTCGGGCTTTTCCCAGGAAATCCATGATGTGATCAAATGTAATTTATAACACTATACCCACAGAAATTATTGTTAAAAATAGTGTGTAATGTTTTGTTTGTGTCAAGAAAAGGAAAGAACAATAAACAATGAAATAAATGTGTATGGGTTATACAAATAAACAAAGGTAATGTTTTGTGTAAGGAAAAGAAAAAACAATATATATAATAAAATCAAGGTTGTAGGTTATACAATTCAATATAAGTGTGTCAACAAATGTGTTTTGTTTGTGTGAAAATAAGAAAACACCATAAAATACAATCAAGGTTGTATAAAAGTAAATAAAAGTGCAGGATTGCAGAGAAAAATAATTTATAAATCAGTGCAGGATTGCACAAAAAAAACATAAACAGTGCGGGATGCACAAAATTAAATACAACAGTGCGGGATGCACAAGATTCAATAAAACAGTGCAGGATGCACAAAAATCAGTAAAAAAGTGCAGGATTGCACATGAATTAATAAAACAATGCAGGATTGCACATAAATCAAAAGAAAAGAAGCTTACCAACAAAAGATGTAAGCTCAGAGCTCACCGGAACTGAATCTCGATCGGCCCCACGTTGGGCGCCAGCTTTAACTCGTCATAGTAAGAAAGTCAAAATAATTACGAGAAAAATAGATCAATCCAGCTTTATTAAGCCGTCTAGGTTACGCTAGGTTACATGAGGTCAAAATAATTACATAATTTACCTAAAATAATAATAAGGGGGGATTCGAAAACGCCGATCGAGTCCAAGTTAGGTGAGTTCTGTGTTTGGCGTCCTTTTTTCCCCCGTGACGGTTGCAGTTGGCCAGAGGCGAAAGCGTGTGGCTCGCCCGTAGCACAACTGCTTGTCCTCTAAAGTTGGGTTTCCGAGAGAGGACTGTTACAACCGGTCAATGCGATACATTTTCGAAAATCGTAATTATTTTAACGGCAAATTTGGTTATTAATTTATTTGAATTTAATTCTGAATTTAATTCCCTTTTAAGAAATCCTGGGTTCCCGAAGCCAGAATGAAACTAAATTCATACAATCCTATTTTAAAGCATAATGAACAGTTTATGAAGAAAAACTGACTAGAATTAAACATTATTGATGCTTCTATTAGCAGCCATTGCAATGGTCACTATAGTAAAATCTAAAGATTCTGTGTTGGTAAAGTGGCCACCCCCTAAATCCTCGTAAAAACAAAATTTTGTAGTTAATTTTATTCAGTATCAATTACATATTCTACTAAATATTAAAACGAATTTAGAAGTCAAAAAATACAAAATATATATAAATACAAAAGAAATCAGTCCAATATAAAAAAATATTTAATTCATATTTAAACACATTTACACTTTTTATGTTCATTTATTAATTTTTCTAAGAAAAATATTTTAAAAAGTTAAAACTCCTCAAATTCATGAAAATGCTATCGCCAAAGTACTTTTGAGCGCTACTGTATATTAAATAGTTGTTTTATTTGTAATTTACTAGTTGATTTGATAAAATAATTATAATAAACGAAATCAATAGGTTAGAATGAGTTAAAGTAAAAAAATATTTAAAATTAATGTTCAAATGTAATTAAATTAAGGTATTTTGATACATTTATAAATGTGCATTTGGATTTTATGACTTAAAAACGATACTTATAGTGTTACAAATATTTCTTAAAATTACCTGAATAACCTTTCGTATAACCTATACGGATCTTTATTTCACTCGAGCTCATAGAAGAGACATTATGTGGATTTTTTCACACATTTTTCATTACAGACGACAAACAAGATTTTTAAGCATTGTATTCTGTGCATTTTCATAAACAATGCATATGTGTCTGTAGGATATAATGACAAAGTTGAAACATACTGCCAACCTATCAATATGTTATCTACTAACTGCATTCAATTTTAATAACAGAAACACGTTTGCAAAAAACATTATTCATTTCATTAACAGAATAATCTGCTCATGCATTTCAATTAAGCCCATTTTCTACTAAACAATAGGTTCAACGAACCATAAAAAATAAATTCTCTTTGGTATATAGCGTTAATTACAATAGGGAAAATGAGCGTGACGTATATACAATCTAGGTTTCCCTTTCTGGTTAACTCTTCTTGTACTCGTATATGTGGTTGTTTGTGAGAACTTAACTTCTACTTAGAGAGTTTAAAGGTTTTCTTCGTTTTACCTTTTATTTAAAACTTAGGGAACTGTATAATACCTCTGTGAACTAACATAAAGACCCTGCCTTTTCCCAGGATTGGTAACTTATGTCCAGACTTCTACTGGAATTGCTCGATCACTGTCATTTATGAACAACAAACGCTTCTAGATCGATACTGCTGAGGCAGTTTATGGTTAATTAAATTGGGTTCAAAATTATAATTAAGAAAATAAAATCAGGTTTACGAGTTAATTCACCTAACTAGAAGTACCATTTTTTAAACAGAAGAAAAAGGGAAACTAAAGACCTGTTATTTTATTAACGTACATAATTTTTTTATGATTTGTGATAAAAATCTAGTCAGTGATTAATATTCTTTTTAACATGTTCAACTGTAATATAAACCGTTTTCAAAATTTGAATTTAAGTTTTAAATATATTTTTTCAAATTTTGGGCCAAAGTTACCTTGAACTGGGGTAATTTTGAACCAGACCTCAAAAATCAAAACTTTAAGGCATTGAGTTAGCTTTATCCAATGATATACCACTTGCATGTGTTGCTAAATTATCTACATCAGTAATAATAATAAATTTCAAGTTTATTTCATGCTTAATTTATAAGAAAATAGAGCCCTGCACGAACGCCTCTGAGCGCGGCTTAGTGCGGGTGTTCCGCGCTGGCGCGGATGATCCGATTTTTGCGATCCGCTCTCGGAAAACATATATCCGCTCCGACTCTACTGCACCGATCTAAAACGAAATCAACCGCTCTAGCTCAAATCGCCGCGCTGGTTCCGAATCGGATGCGCTCACCCGAGTTCGCCGCTCATGAATCAACGCGGGTGCACTAACATCGAGCTCGTTGCTAAGTATTTTGTTTGGAACTAACAGTTTCTCTGAGGCTATGCGTTTGTTAGAGAAGCTTACACACAGGTTCATGTTTTTAGCATTTTAAAATAAAAGATTTAATAAGAAAATAAACGGTTTCTGAGATTTAAACCACAGAATAACGTTTAATTGTGACAGAACAACTATTTATTTTTATATAAATAAATCCTTTTAATTGAGGGTATAAGAATTTTGGAAGGCATTATTGTCAGTCTTTTAATATAAGTTAATTGGTTCAGAAGGATTTCTAAACAGTATAGCATTTACAGATTAGTATACTAATATACTAATTCAAATTAGGAGTTTTTGTCGTACGTCTGTGGTATAACTAATTAACAAATGCCCATTTTCAAAACACTGCAATTAACAGGCTACTTCTGAAACAAACAATACGATTGACAATTTATTCAATTGTAGTTGTGAGAGAACCTCCAGTTATCAATTAAATCAATCGTAATTCTGAATGCCTCCAAGGCAATTTATTAGGCATTTTTGGATCGCTTCGCAATTTCACGGGAGTGGACCGCAGCTTTAATGGATCGCTTCTCAACTTCACCGAACTGGTCCGCAACTTACTGGAAGTGGTCCGTAAGTCACCGGAAGTGGTTCGTAAGTCACCGGAAGTGGTCCGCAACTTACAGGAAGTAGTTCGTAAGTCACCGGAAGTGGTCCACAATTTACCGGAAGTGGTTTGTAAGTCACCGGAAGTGGTCCGCAACTTACAGGATGTGGTCCGCAGGTCACCGGAAGTGGTCCACAATTTACCGGAGTGGTCCGCAAATCACCGGAAGTGGTTCGTAAGTCACCGGAAGTGGTCCACAACTTGTCGGGAGTGGTCTGCAACTTCACGGGAATTGCGGACCACTATGACAAGTTGCGTACCACTTCCGGTGACTTACGAACAACTCCCCGTGAGTTGCGTACCACTCCCGGTGACTTACGAACAACTTCTGGTAAGTTTCGGACCACTTCCGGTGACTTACGAACCCCTTCTGGTAAGTTGCGGTCCACTTCCGGTTACTTAGGGACCATTTCCGGTGACCTGTGAACCACTTCCGGTGATTTATGAACCACTTCCGGTTCGTTGCGGACCACTTCGGTAAAGTTGTGAACCCTTTGGTACGAACCCTGAGAATTTTCTTGCATCCCCTATAAGTTCCTTCTGCAATTAATTTAATTGCATGGTGAAATTAATTGCACTTGAATAATTAATCGTCATCCACAATTAAAGTTAATCGCGATTGAGTTTTCAATTGCGATTGAAAACTCAATCGTCCGTGACAATTAACTTTAGTTGCAATTGAAATCAATTTAATTACTTTTCAGCCGCAATTGATTCAATCGCGGTTGAATTTAATTGTACGATTGACGATTGAAATTTCAATCGTGTGAATGCCCACAAATAAACTTTATTTGTGCAAATTATAAACAGAAAAATACAATTAGATTTAGAATTGCCGATCTCTTTCCGGCGCGCCGCGTTCTCGCTAATTCGCCGCTTTCTCGCCAACTCGCCGCGTTTTAGCGAACGCGCCGCTTTTTTTCCAAGTCGGATGTTGAGCGCCGAGTTGAACGCTGATGCGGGAAGCCGCTTCCGCTCAAAAGCTCTCCAAATCGTAATCCGCGTCAAAAGTACGAATAGCCGATCTAGAGGCAGCGCGTGCAGGGCTCTAAGAAAAACCCTAAATAAAAATGTTTTCATATACAAAACTGATTTCATTTTAGAGTTTCCTAGGGAAATTTTCAAAGGACTAGCCTAGTACTGTTGTTGTAGTTAAATTGTTATTAAAATTATTCTCATTATTATTAGTTATGAAAAATCCAATTCTTAAAATTTAATGTAATAAAAAATATCACCCTATTTACTAAGGTTATGACTATACTAGACAGCAACTTAAGTTGACCCTACGACGTCACTAATAAACAAAGTAGTTCCCATCGCGGTGTCTGAATTTTGAGTTAAATAAAGAACTTCAATTTAAAAGTATGATTATTTTGTTGAACTCATGTATCAATAGTGCTTTTCAATCACGATTTGCGTACCGAAACCCTTCCTATCAACACAACAGGCTTCGTGATTACCGATTTCTCCTTCCGCATTTGTGACGTACAAGAAATGTTGCAACCAAGTACATAGGTTGAGCACTTTAAATGGTCGAAATGTGATTTTATCTGTCTTAGAAAAATTAAAACGTGATTTTTTTCCGAAGGTACAACAGTCTCCCTACTACCTGAGTAGGAAGCAGTGTTATTCCTAGGATTTTTTTGGAGGAGTAAAAATACTCCTTGACTTTTTAGGAGGAGTGAACTTGAATTATGAGGAGTGAAATGCGGAAATAGCATGAACTACATTTGCAGAGACACAAAAACCGCAATCAAACTCTCTAAGCATCAGAACGATAAATGAAAAAAAAAATTGCTGTATGAAAACACAATTAAAAAGTTATAATTAGGGTGCCGTGGCTTTTGGCAATCGGCTTTGGCCAGAAGTTGGGCGAAAATGTCTCCGCTGAGATCAGTTGGTGTTTTGATTAGAAAAATATGATTTGTTGATTTCGGAGGGGCACGCGGTGTATTTTAGTTAAACCTTTGTGAAAAATTCAGAGTGAAAATACTCCTGGTTAATTTTTAAAGAGTACTTCCGATTTTCAAGGAGTAAAATACTCTCTCAGAGGATTTAAAAATATCTCTGGTTGGAAGCTTCAACTTAGGAATTTTAAAACACCCCTTTTGATGTCATGACAAAAATTCTGTTTGCCCTAGCATTTTTTTAAGTGATACTCTCATTCTTTTATATAGATACAGAACGCAGAATCTCTTTCCGATAGTTGGGCCAAAGTTTCCCTTATAAGGGCCAAAGATACCCCATTTACAGTATTCAATTTGTTTTGCCATGATACAAAGATTTGTTGTTTAATATTTAACAATTTTTTTTTAATGTTAAGTAAAATTTACTGCTTGTAACTTTTTACTAAAAATTTTGTCCCGGTCCAATCGAAAGATTTTTGATGAACAATTCTGAATAACAATTAGTTACCATATATACATACTTTGGAAAAGGTTCTAAGATCCCCCATTTTATTTTTAATTGTTTCAAGTAGTAAAATAGCTGTTTTGTTTTAGGATACATTGTATATTAAAAATTCAATATTTTATTATAGGAAACTATAACTTTATAAACATTTGGAAAATTTTGCTAAAATGTATTTGTATGCATTTATTTATACAACTTATTGTAATAAATATTTATTAACTGGATAATAATAATTAATAACTTTGAGAATACACACTAACATAACATATTTAATCAGGAAACCTATTTTAGTTGTAGTTTCGGAAGTTACAACATGTAAAAATTATTTTCTATAGTTTGTACAGATGGCGCCATAAGTTTATGACATTAAAAAAGATGAATTCCAGTGTTAGAAAAAGTATAGAGAGAAAAAAAAAATTAAGAGACACTACTTTTCATTTAACCAAACGAGTTTGGAGTATATTTTCTCCAAATACTTTACTTTAAAAAACTTACTAAAACGTTCATGAGTCTAATGGTTTAAAATAAAATAACTTAAACGGTTTGGGAAATTTTATCAAAAAATGCTTTACACTGAAGAAAATTTGTAAAAAATAAATGAAAGTTGTGCGAAAGTATATGAGAAATCAATTATTTAGCAATTTTTATTTGCAAAGTCATTACTGACGTATTTATTTTATAGTTTCTATAAAAAAAATCCAAATTTTCCCAAAGTCAGAATGCTTAAAAAAATTGTTTGCAGTTACATAGAGTGCGATTTTTAAAAATTAAAAATCCTAAAAGTACTCTAAAATACTTTACTTGGTTTATTGGAACTCCCCATAAGACAAACAAGTTCAGTTTTAAGAGTAAACTTCGAACAAAATCTTTTCATTCCCTGAAACGGGAAAGGACGTGCTATCGGACTAATGGGAAATCGTCCGTAGAAATGATGAGGCACAATCGGAGATTTGAGTTTAGGTTTCGGTTCGCTACAGATCCCCCCCTTTCATCTCTGCTTCCCCCAGGATGCACGCTATGTTTGCGCTTTAATAAAATACATTTTATTGGGTTTAAATTAATTGTTGTTCTATCTTCTGATTTCTCCCCATCACAACAATTTAAAATTCACCAAGTTTGAGTATTTCATTGAAACAAATAGATTTCTTTTTTTTTAGAGAAAGAGTTAAAAAGAAAGAATTAAATGTTATTTTTCATAATTTTTCCTTAGCATGTAATTCAAGCAGACAACCTTAATAGCCTTTTAATTATTACCAAGTTTTGATTAACTCGCTTTCATTCTTGTCTGTTCGTGTGGAATTTATAAATAGGTTTTAGTTTAACTTTCCGTTGAGCAAGAGACTTGAATCTTTACATGAGTGTTATTTATCCCTGAACAAAAATATGCAAATGATTTAAAGTAGAATTTAACTAAAACCCATTTAGATAGTTCTATTACGAACCATTCTGATCTAAATTGTTGTAATTAAACATTAGACCCTCCATTTGGAAAAATCAGGGGTACATTAACTGAAATCTAAAGGTCCTTGAGCATGAGCAGCCCATGCACTCGCTTTATCTTGCTCATTGCGTGGGGAAGATGCCTTATTATGTTGTTGTTTGAGTAAAAAAAATTGAATTCCGAAGATTCAAAATTTTAATAACAATGGTCCCCGCCAATAATGCAGTGATTTGTAGGATAATTGATGACAAACACAATCGTCTCTTCCCTACCTTAAAAGTCAGGCCATAATTAATTTGTGTGAATCGATGGCTTTGATTAAGACTTCTGACCGTTAAGAACTATTTATGAAATAGGAGTCTCTATGAAACAAGGAAATGGGCAATTCCCGTATTTTTATATTTTTTCGATAGATATATTCAAGATAGGAATACTGTCGTTCGTATTTGTGTTCAAATAAAAAAAATCACAAGTTGAGCTCTTGTTTACGTTTTTGTTGCCGTGGAAACGGGAACCGTCTCATTTTAGACGGGTGAAACCAGAAGAAAGGCGCAACAACTTTGGCTTACTGAACGCCTTGTTGGGGGTTTTGGTGAAAATGTTTTTATTACTATTTTGTAATTACATTAGCAACCAAAGTTATTTTGATTGCTAAGAAAGTAAACTTCATTTGAAAAACGAGTGATAAATATTATTTATTTAAAAATTAAAACAAATTCTGCAACGAAACTGATATTTTCTGATATATTTTTTAATACGAACACAATTTCTACAATCGGATCAAAAATTGTATTTGCCACTTTTAAAGATCTTGTGACGTTTTTCATCAAGAACGGATAACAGTTTCCAATCACAAGAGAAAAAAAAACAATTTAATTATTATTGTGATCGTTACTTTTAATGATCGTCTGTGATGATTATTTAGGATTAATATTTTTTGAATCAAGAAAGATAAATAATTTTAGTTTTGTGAAAGATCGACAGTCTGTCAACGGAGAGATATATCTCGATTGTTCTGAAAATTTATATTTTATTATAAGATGGATAAAAGTTGGTGTAAAATATTTTTACTGCCTAATAGTTGACCTTTAAATACTTTTTCATTTAATATTTGAGGATGTTTAGAGTGTTGTAATTTTTATATAAGGAGTACCATTTACTGTGCTTTTTATACTTTCGAATGCAAACAAAACAAAGTTTGGTGTTTTTTGAACCTTTATTTTCAACAACACTATTTACAAACAATGTAAACTTTTTACAAATATTGTTAAAATGCTCACTCACACCAATTTAAAAAAAAAGGTTACGAAATGTAACCAAAGATTCAAATCCCAAGAAATGATGATACAGAAATATTGCCCCAAAACGAGAAGATGCTATTATTTACTAGATGACCCATCCAACTTTTCCCACATATACAAAAATTTATACTTGTGTACAATGCTTCCACACATTACTATGCAACGCATTATGTTTTTGGCAAAAAAACAAAATTTAGTAATGGTGTCCGTGGTGTCCGTAAGACTTGAGGATGGGAGTGTGGAGTCCGTAGCTGTGGTGAGAGAGCTCATGGTGTCCGAGTCCATGGAAGTCGAGAGCGTGGTGGTCATCAAAGTGGTGTCCCAAATCGAGACTGACGTGCTTGACAACTGGGACCTTCTTGATAACGTTGACGTGCTTGAGGACAGGGACGTTCTTAACGACGGACACGTGCTTGATGACTGGGACGTGCTTGACTACTGGGACGTGCTTGACGACAGCGACGTTCTTGACCACTTGGACGTTCTTGACGACGGGGACTTTCTTGACGACGGAGACGTGCTTGACGACTGGGACTATCACCTTGTGACTAGAGTGGTGGAGAAGGGAGTCGTGGTGGCCCAGCAGGAGGTCGCTGTCATGGTGGAGGTCGTGGTGGAGGTCATGGTGATGGAAGTCATGGTGCAGAGTGGGGATGACTCCGGCGTAGACGGTGGCCAAGGAGGCGACGAAGAGGGCAAAGATCTGAAGAAAAAAAAACGGTTAAGTTTTACCATACAGTTTACTGACAACTACTACACATTAAAGTGCAATAATCGAAACTACAGCCCTTAATGAATGTTGTATTTTTAAAATTTACTATTAAAATTATACTATTTTTTCTCTTAATCTTACGTACTTACATTTAATACTAAAAACTACGAAAAGCAGGGAGGTTTTAAGTAGAAAAAACAGTTTTGAGGGTAAATTAGAGTGTTCAACTGTATACCAGTGAAAATAAAAAGGTGAAAGAAATAGTTGTGAAAATTGTCTCAAACCGTTAAAGAAATTTGCCAGTAAAATTCAAATTCTTATTTGATATCAATTCAAATCAAATTCTATATCGATTCAAGTTTTGGTATATTCAAATCAGTTTGATAAACTGATTTTGATTTTATCTGGGGGTAGATTTGTGCATTTATGGTAATGGAATAGCAAGAATACAATTGAGGTGCTGTAGCAACAATGAGCTAACTCCAACATTGGAGTTGGTTCATTGTTGTCGCAAACACCTCAATTGGAAATTTTTAAAAAAGTTTTTCTACAGAAAGAGGTAGGATTTTTTTTATATTTACGCCCTAGCCATAAAACGTCAGTGTGTATGTAAACAAACATACAAGTTTAACTTGGAATGCAATTATTCAATTTTCAAACCACTTTTTCACACAGTTATCGAATAAATATTTCATAACAAAAAGTGACAAAATGGATAACTAAAATACGACCACAATGAAAGATGATTAGCTAAGCTATATTTTTCATGAGTTTTACTTTCACATTAAATTACAAAATTGATTAATAAATAGTTGAGTCTAGTATAAGAATGTTAAGTACCATTGATGGCAAAATTTTAAATAAACTAAATTAAATAGAAATTTAATTAAAAGAAATTTTAAGAATGAAATTAATATACCGGCCAATTAATTAACTAATGATACCGACTAAATATTCAATATAATAACAATAAATTTTCTTTTCTTAATTTTAAAGTCTTAATTTCATACAAAAGCGAATGATGAAATAAAAAGGGTTAAAGGGTTTTCTTTTTTTCCTGTACTGTCACTTAAATCATTTTTGAATTTGAGTATCCTTACAGAATATTTTATCACCAAAAAATACAAAATGATTCAGAGAAAAAAGAAAGATTAAAATTTTTTTGTTTATAAGGTTAAATATTTTTGAAAATATATCCCCTTTGGATTGAATATAAGAAAAGGACAAGAACATAAAGTTAGTTAAAAAACTATGACATAATACATGAGTTAAAATTATAGCAACTACTATACATCTTTAGATTTTTATCATTGGCAGTTTAAAATTATTATAAGTTAGATTTTAAGAACGATTTTATGGAATGGGTGAAATCGAATTAAATTACTTAAGGTCTACTAATAGGATAAGTTTAATGAAAAATTTTATCTCACATAGACGGGGGGGGGTCTAATGAAAAGTTTCATGTCTCATAATCAGAAGTCTGATAAAAAAATTCTTGTCACATAGACAGGGGTTCTAACTAAAAATTTCATGTCACACAGACAGAGGGGGCTCTAATGAAAACTTTCATCTCACATAGGAACAACCAAATTTCGACCTAAACATCCTAGATCCCGTTTTGAGAGCTCGGGAATCGTAGCCGGCAAATTCGTTCGCCGGCTGCCGGGATACCTGTAGCCAGTTACCGGGATATCTGTAGCTGGTTACCGGAGGAATGGTTATCCAAGGAGTACTCACCATTGAGTTCATGGTGTGTGTTGTTTAGTCCCCGAGATCGGATGCTATGATCTCCCCAGTGTCCATTCGCCCTTTATATACCCCGCGACATCAATATGTGAGACGATTACAAATTAGGGCTGGGAGAAAGCATTCCATAGCTTCCCAACCATATTTATCAGTAGGGTGTCCTTTAGGCAAGATCAGCAAAAATGCTTCCGTTTGCTCCACTTAAAACACTTGTCCACCGGGGAAAGTGGATGAAAACTGGGCTGGGTCCACTCGTCGTTGTAAATTGGATGAAGCCTACAGGCTTCAGTGTCTTTTGCCCTACATACATCCTTCGCAAAAAACAAAACATCAAGATCGGCAAAAAGAAAACGCCATTACGCAAATACGGTTTGGACGGGAAAAAAATATCCTCTAAGATCATTAGAGATTGGAGTAACCCAAATGCTTTTATTCAATCTAAAGACGTTTTGTGCTGAAGTTGTTTTAGAGAGTGAAAGTGAATTCTCGATCACTGTATGGGCATGAAAGTGTATTTTCCCTTCGCTTTGTCTTGAGTTTACAATTAATGGAGATAACTGATCGTATGAATTGTAGCCGGCTTCCCCATTCAATTTGTTGTGTTTCCACTGAAACGATTGCTCATTCTGATAATTTTCAACGAGAATTGAAAAGATGTTTGCAAGCTTTGTTGGGACTTTTGTTACTGAATTGGTTAGATTAGTGCTTTGTGTATTGAAAGGTGAAATTTGCATCTATTGTCGACTAAGAAGTATAATGAACGGCAGGTAGTTTTCGTGCATTAGGTGATGAAGTATTTAACCAATGGAGTGTGTGAAGGTGAAGTATAAAAAGAGCGTTGAAGCCAGGAGGAAATTCATTCCCCTTTACTGTTCAGTAAATAACGGATTACGCTCAGCGTTGTAAATTCTTAAAATTTTGTCTAATCTAGCCATTCTAAGTTTAGAGTTGTATCTTGAAGTATATTTGAGATTCTTTAGATTTGAGATTTTTCTGTAAAATTTATTTGGTGTTATTATGAAACGAAGGGGATAAGAGAATACTCTACATGAGACCAGAACTTTAAAAAGTAGTTGATGATCTTCTACAGTGTACGGAATTCACAGTATACGCCCTGTGAAAATTCTAATGATTATGATTTTACTGTTTAGATACACAGATAACTGTATTTAAGTGAGGCATTAGTTTCTACAAAATATACTAATCTACTATGCTATAATTTTGAAATGAATAATTTTTGTCCATAGCGTAAAACAGATAGGCTTTACGATCGCTCAGTATTTCGGAAACATCTTCAGAATCATGTAGTAATATTTCAGTAATGGCGATAGTTGAAATTGATAAAGAAAATAGCTCCAGCTTTGAGAGAAAGGAAGAAAATAAGTAGTTATATTGCCAATATGATAGAAAAAGTTTTTCTATGTAGGTGTGCTTATACAAAAAAGCATAATAAGTTGAATTTTATACATGAAATTTTATGTTTTAGTGAGACTTTAAAGTAAAATTCTTTAAAGAGTTATGAGTATAAGCCTAAGCTAAGAAAGGAAGAAAAAATAGAGCTTGCATATTAAAAATGTAAAAAACCTCAGTCAAAACAATCGCTTTTCCTTCATTTTTAATGATTTATATTTCTGAACCAAGTACCATGACGATGTTTAATTCAGAGTTTGTTTATGTAATGACAGTTTAATTGTTATAAAATGATCATTTCATTTCCTTATATTCTTATATACATATTTAAATATGTATATACACTAGTTGTACTATAATTTGTGGAGATTTCATAGTTAGAAGAGAAATATTAGAAAAAACTTATTCCAACAAGTTTCCATGATGATAATATCCGGCCCTTTGCTTTAAAAAATTATCTGTCTTGAATGATTTGGTTGCTAATGACAAAAAACAATAAAAGTATGTTAATCATAATTTTCAACCAGTTTTCAGATTTTTTAACAAAATTGTTCAATACTTCCTTTGATCAAGGTATTTTCTTTTCTACCTTAAAAAAATCTTTAGTTGTACCGATATTTAAGCAGGGCAGTAAAAATGACCTGAACAATTATAGACCAATTTCTCTATTAAGTATATTTTCGAAAGTTATCGAAAAAATAATGCATACCCGTTTAACAAAATTTTTAGAAAAGAATTCCATATTAGCTGAAAACCAATACGGTTTTAGAAAAAGTAAAAGTACAGAATTAGCTTTGATGAAGTTTACAAAAATAATCTACTCAAATGAAAATAATAACCTAAAATCTGCTGCTGTCTTTTTGGACATAAGCAAAGCTTTTGATACCGTAAATCATAAGTTGCTTTTAAGTATATTATACTGTATCGGAATAAGGGGTAATATCTACTCCTGGTTTGAATCTTATTTGAGTGATAGAACGCAATTTGTCAAAGTTGATGATGTAGTATATAGTTGTGAAATTCCTGTAAATGGTGGTGTCCCTCAAGGTTCTATTTTAGGACCTCTTCTGTTTCTCTTTTTTATCAATGATTTTAGTCAATTAAATTTAAATTGTGACATTATAACATTTGCTGACGATACTGTTTTAGTATTTTCGGTTGACAATTATCTAGATCTTTATAAAAAAATTGAACTTGCACTACAAAAAGCTAATATCTGGTTTAATAACAATTTATTAAAGCTAAACGTTTTAAAAACTAAATTTATGATTTTCAGTCAAAGAGTTAGTGAAACCACTATTGACAGTCTAAGAATTCACAACCCCTCCTGCGATCTAAAATGTGATAATGCATCATCTACATGTAATAAAATTATGCGCGTTGACTCTATTAAATACTTAGGACTCCAGTTTGATAGCAATTTAAAATGGAAGACTCATATAAATTCTTTGTTAAACAAGCTAAGGTTTATTAATTTGAAATTTTTTAGGCTGAAACGTATTATTGATCATAAATTTCTAACTTCTCTATATTTTGCCTGGGTTCAATCTTCAATAAACTATGGAATAACTTGCTATGCTTCTGATTATTATAACAACATAAAACCTCTAAACCACCTTCAAAATAAAATCTTATCTCACATAAAAGGTAATTCTTTAACAAAACCTAGTTTGACTGTAAGAGAACTCTATGTTTTTCGACTATTAGTTTTCATTTTCAATAATAGGTCCTTCTATCAATTAAAAACTAGTAACTATTCTCTTAGAAACATTCAAGGAAATTATTTTATTCCAAAGTCTAGCAAAGAAATTTTTCATAAGTCTCATGTCTTTCTAGGTCCCTTTCTATTTAATAAATTAAACGTAACTCTTAAATCATCTAATAATAGAACTGAATTTAAAAATGGTCTTTATGAATTTATAGCAAGACATAACAACATCGAGAAATTATTTAATTTAATGAAATAGAGTCAGCGCAGTTTCGTTGCCAAAGCAAATAAATTGTAAGTGTAGTACCATGGACGAGCTATGAGCTCTTCTGGTACTCATAACTATTTTTTTTTGTATGTATGTCTGTGTTTGTCTCCCCATTTTTGTCTTTTGTTCTTTATGTATCTTTGTGTTAATAAATTCTATTCTATAAATTCTAAAAATTCTATGAAAAAAATTAACAAGGTTAAAAATTTTGAATCATTAATTTAACATTTTATTCAAGAAATTTAAATAATTCAAAAATTTCCCTCATTTTAAAAACACACAATTTCATTAACATTTTTTATAAAAATTTCAGAGAAAATTTTAAACCTTCATTTCGTTTCCATATCTTGTTGAAATATTGATTTTTAATATAAGGAAAAGCGGGGTTATTTGATACAGCAAAATTCAAATCCATTTTTTGAGTAGAAAAAAAAAATGATTTATTCAGATACTTTTTTTCTAAAAATATCTAAGAATGACTCAATTTTATGAAACTAATTAGGAAAAAATATTAGTTTAATGAAAATTAAAATATAACGACTTTTGTAAGAAATCAATTTTGTGTCAATGTGCTCCTCTGGCGCGGTGGGGCAGTTGGATGCATTGCTTGGTGCACATTGATACAGTGATTAATTTGCTCAAAAATAATAATTAAAAACAAAAATTTGGGAAAATTTCTTTTATTGAGAGCGATCCTAAGCTCTTTTACACTATTACCGTTTTTTAAAAATATAAATCACAAATTTTCCATTCAGAATTCAAGTATAAAAAAAATAAAAGAATTTTACGAATGGTCATTTTTAACAAATATCTAATTAAGGAAGTAAGATGCAAAATTTCATAGATATAATTGCTCCTGAATTAATTGAATAAAAAACGAAGGGTTCTTTGTCGAAAATCATCCAGAAAATTAAAAAAAGACAATAATTAACAGTCCTAAGAACTTCTTAGATGTTTCAGAGTGCCTGATTCCATCATTTGGTCATATACTTATCAACCGTCTTTTCTTTTAGAAAATTTATAAATACACAGAGCTACAATGCAAGCACTTTCCAAAGATTTTAAAAATTGACATAAATATCCTTTACTGTATATCTAACTTACACTTAACTGATTTTATTTTAAATTGCTGAGAGATATTTTCTCCCAACGCAAAATGTGGGAACTTTTATATGTATCAACGTGACCCAATCAAAGTGTATCAAATTGCCCCAATAGTTAGTTTTAAACAAAAGCCTTTACTTTATAAAAAAGACAAAGGTTATTTAAAATTTAAATATATCCCCATTGGTAACAAGAATGAACATGCTTTTGGAATTTACAGATCTCTGTATTCAAAGTAGAATAGCGTTAGGAAAATTTTACATTTTACTTAGAAATTTACTTTTGGAAATTTTTAACAAAAAAAAATTGTTTCTTTCATTAAAATTTATTGACTTACTGCAGAGTTTAACTGTTTCAGATATAATGTTTATGCATGTAAAGGCAACTTTTAAAAAAATTGGATCTCAATAACCTTGATAGTTTTTGAGATATTGAAAGTTATCAATGTGCCTCTTGTATCAAATCTCTCCGTTTTCCCCTAAGCTTCTTCATAAAAGATTTAAAAAAAAATTAAAGTAACAACTGTTTTGAAAAAGTAATTGAAATCTTGAAAATATATAGAGAAGTTCATCTTAAAACACACACAGCGATAACGATTATTTATCCCAAGGCCAAGCAAATCAATTTAGAACAAAAAAGAAAAGCATAACCCAATCACCTATTGCGAGAGCTAGGAGTACTTAAGTTTTGAAAAAAATATGAAATTATGAACTAGTACAAAAAAAATCTCTGTTCTCTTTGTATGAGAGTCGATTTCCTGAAATTGCGTTATACATTTTGTGAATTGGGTTGTTCTTTTGAAGATCCCATTCCCCTCTAAGGTATACGAAGGAATATCATTGTGTTAGTAACCTGAAAATGTTGTATCGGCCATTAATTCTCCTCGTCTCCGTTTAATTCTTACCAAGAGCGTTTTTTTAAGTATTTCGCAAGGGCAGAGTGAGAGGAATCCGAAATCGAGAGCAGGTAATTTCGCTCTTTGTTCACTTGTGTTGAGCTGACTTTAAATTTGTTGTTTAGTGCATGAGGGAATTTTTATGGAGATAATTCATTATTCCTTCTCTTTTCTAAAACATGCAGTTGTATTTTTTTTTCTATTTCGAAGCAGTAATGGATTGCAGAGATTGTATAGTATAGGATTAAGATTAGTCAGTCAACACAGTGGACCTCGAGTTTTTTATGTATCGAAGTCATTTACTATAATAAAACTTATAGTTGTACACAAATACAAGTTTTTCTAATTGTAAATTTTAATAAAATTAAATTATTCATGCATGAGATGGATATATATGCTTAGTGTTCATTTTCCGAAATTTTTTCGTAATACTTTCTCCTTAAACGCTTTCTCGACAGTTTTTCTTTAAATTCGCTTTCTCTCTAAATTCTACCTCGACATTGAAGAAATCATGAAGAAACCAGCTTTGAAAAAGTTATAAATTAAAAATGGAATTGAAATCTCATGAGGTGAGGAAAAATTTAAGAATTGGAATTTCTTTTCGAATTAAAAAATTCTGTTGATTCCTCTCTACTAATAAACTTAAGTTTTACACGCTTTAAAACTTGTTGTCTTCTACAGAATCTAGAGAAATACCTCTAAAGGAGCATTCATGTGTCATTTAAGCCTACGTTTAAGAGAAGAAAGTGTGAAACACTTAAGTAACCTAATAAAAAAAAACATGATCTTTTTACGTTCTTCTCAGAAGATCAAACATAATATAGATTATATTTCGAGAAGAAAAGTTATACACCCAGGGTTGGGTAAGTTGGGGGTTTTTAGGAAAGCCCATTTGAATTCCGCATTTAGAACATCTCACTCTCCACATATGTTCAATGTTTAATAAAATGTACAGTACATAGTTAGAAAATATATTTTCTGATAATACTTATCCACACACCATATTATTTACATTATTTGCTTCGTGAAGGAATTGGGGTGT
This sequence comes from Tetragnatha montana, assembly GCA_963680715.1. Classification (NCBI taxonomy): domain Eukaryota; kingdom Metazoa; phylum Arthropoda; class Arachnida; order Araneae; family Tetragnathidae; genus Tetragnatha; species Tetragnatha montana. The sequence goes on from OY796684.1 coordinate 38,674,113, forward strand.
ATTTTAAACATTTAAAAAAAACCCCTACATTTTTCAGAAATAGGTTTTTTTATTATAATACCTGTTGTTTTTATAAAAATAATGACTTCATTAGAAAATGCGAAGCATTTAATCAACTTTTAAATAGTAGTATTTCATAAAATTATTTTCATATACAGTTGTTTGAACTGTTTTGAATTTAAACTTTTATCCAGTTTTAGATTTAAATAATTGATTTCAAAAGTATATAAAATTTTTAAATACACCAGAATTTAATTAAAAAAAAAACTATACTTAGTTTATAACTTAGTTAATACTATTCCACTTATTCTCCAATCAACTAAAATATCGTCAAAGCTTTTTTTTTTCGCACCGGAAATATTGTGTTGTTGAAACACAAAACATTAAAGAGCAGAGAAAATATTAAAACAGAGTGCTATTAATAAAGCTTTGCTTGTTTAATTAATATTTAAAACTCTTTGTAACCAACCTCTTTGTTTTTAAAACCAAACGGAAAAAATATTTTTATAATGCTTTATACTTTATTAATTAAAACCTGTATGCTTTATTTTCTGTTAATTAATTCTGTCTGCTTAATTTTAATAGTTAAAGGATTATTGTGTTAGATTAATGAAATATTCTTTATTTTTAAATTTAAATTTTCTTTTACATAATTCGTCTTTTAAGATAAATAGGCTTACATAAATTTTAATTAAAGATATAAAGAAAATCAAAAACTTTCTTTAATCTCGACTTTGAGTTTGTTTTTCTCTGCAATTTTCATCAATAAAACATTTGGATATAAGCGAAACTTCGAAGTAACGTTTCCCGACAAGAGTAACAAAAACGCTTTGGTTATAAAAATTGATGACAGTTTTCCTATCGAAAGGGCAATCACTACGAAAAGGGACAAAACGCAAAAGATGACCCTAGTTGATTTCCCTACATTTTCGTGAACAAGAGTACTATAAACAAGAAAGTTATTATAAAATTATGGAAAGTAATTTAGGCAAAAAGTTGTTTTACTTTTAAAGTTGTTTTACTTTTCAGAAAGATTTAGTATCATCTAAACCTTGAATAAAGTTTAAATTACGAAGTATGTAGAATTTAATAAGCCTCGTTTTTTACCTATTAGTTTAATAAAGCTTGCGTCAGTGAAAAAGTTTGAAACTTGATACAGATAATTTAATTCTGGTTTTAGTAATGATTAGTTATTTAGTTGCATACAAAAATTGAGTCTTAAGAATTCCATATATTTTCTAAAAAGTTTTTGTAATATTTGTGATACTGTAGTACAACTTCTAAAAATGAATTTTCATGCATCTCTATTACTGACAAAATTAAACGATTATTTTTACTTCCACGAAATAAAGTTTTTATTTTTAATTTTACAGAATAAAATTATATTGTTCCTAACCGTTATTTTTTAATACCTGAACCCTTCATAGAAAAGTTTTGAAGTATCAAAAATTTAGACATTTCTCTTGCATCAGACTCTCAAAACATTTACTAAATAAAAATTTTAATTAAAAAATTAATGTCCGAAATAAAACTTTAAAATCTTTGAGGAAATGTCAATTGACATTGATGACAGCGGATTCATGCGCCTACAGTAGGGCTAAAAGCGTTTAATTTAAATGTCTGTCGGAAAGGGAAGTCTAGATTTTTTTCACGACACAGTTGAGGACAATTTATTTCAGATGTCAAAGTGAAACGATTAAGTGCAAGCTGAGGGGGATTAAACTTGTTTTCCTAGCAGCTGTTGGCCGCTTAATGCCGATGGTGGTCAAATAATTATGGCCATTCGATTAATTTATGTGCACTTGGTAGTATTACTTTCCTTATTAGAGGCGTTTTCCTTAAGAAATATTTTCAAAATACCGAAAAAAAATCCGATTCCTTTTGAAATGGTTAGAAATTCTTTACGAACATCAACCACAACTGTTCAAAGACGTTCATATGGCCCGAATGTTAAGATAATTATTTGTGTTAAATATTACTATACTTTCTAGGGTCGTTATTCAGTTATGTGAAAAGTTCAAATATTTGATTTGTTTATGTTAAAGAAAAGCTTTTTTCCTAGCTCAGTTTTCTCCAATACCATTTGGGCATTTTTGTGTGCAGTTTTTTTTTTTTCGGTTTGTGTCGGTTCTAACATCTTAACGTAATTCCGATCTATCAGTTGAAATAATCTTTAATCTTCAAAAATGTAAAAAATTAAATGTGAAAACGTCTCGTTTTTATTTCTATTGTATACCTTATATAATTGAAAATATTTATTTCTTAAAATATTTTCAAAACTAAAACCCTATTTTTTAAAAATTCAAATTTAATAACTCTCTGAGGATATCAGTTTTTTCCTTTCTTATGTAGATGTTAAAGGTTGTTTTCAAACCAATATTTATGTTACGGGCAATGTGATAAATCCGGGCATTATTAATAATGCCCGGGCAATGTGATAAATTCAATGGAATTTATCAATGAAATTTATCACTTTGCCCGCCTTCACTTCGAGCATTATTAATAATGCCCGATTAATCACTTTGCCCGTAGCATTTATATTTATACAAGACATATTTATACACCTCTCTAATTGTAAATTTTCTACAATGTAGTATGTAATTTTTTTTGCTTACATTCATTTGTTACATTCGATACCCTCTATAACGTTTTTTTTCTTCTATAATAATTAGTGTTTTTCTAAATGCATTTGTATTGCTTAATTAAATATGTCTTCCCTAAATACACATGTCTTCAAACATACATGTCTTCCCCCATCTACACTTTAAATATTAGAAAATATACACCCTTTTAAAAAGGGAATTTCAAGTAGTACTTCGGTAACATTGACCTGAAGTAAGATAAACGTTTCCCACAATCTACATATCTCTTCACCACGTTCATATATTCAAGAATTGGAAAGATCGAAATACGAGGGTGGTCCCAGAAGTACCTGGCCTAACAATGAAAAAAATTATTAAATTATTTTTTTTTATTTTTCTACATAGTCTCCTTTTAGCCCCATACACCTCTTTCAGCGAAGTTCCATGGATTCCATGACCTATTTTTAGAAGGATTCGTAAAAGCCCTCAAAATGACCGTTAGCAGTATATTTCACTCGATCATTTTTGCAAATATTTTCCCATTGAACCATTTTTAAGGTTTAGAAGCAATAAAATAACCTGTGGGGACAAAATCCGGGGATTACAGCACGTTTGAGGAATTAAACTTGGATTTAATTGATTTTTGCCATCACGACAATGGATACGGCTTTTGGTCAATTGTCATCGATTGCGGCAGCCATCTTGCCCAAAACTTTTTCAGGTCCAAATAATCTGTTTAAAATTTTGCACAGTGCATTTTCAAATGCCTACTATGTCTGCTAGGGTTTGCACTTTCAATCAAAAATCTCCTATTACCCTTTTGTGGATTTTTTCATCATTTCCCAACGTTTCCCCTTCATTTGGTCGCCCTCTGTGATGTTCTTCTTTTCAACTCATTCTCCCCTCTTCAAATCTGCCGCCCAGTATTTCACGGTAGTAAACGAAAGACCAGAGTCCCCCAGACTCAAATCCAGTTTTGCTTTAATATTGGTAGAAGTTTAGCCCCTCAAATGGAAGAACAGAATCAAGCAATGATGACCCAATTCTATCCATCTTCAAAATTTCACTGAGATTGTTTCCAAAAAAAGCCACGAAAACGAAACTAACCAACTTTCACTCCGCTGACTCAGAATTTGGGCTTCATAAGAACTGAACTTTCGACCCCAGTCATTTTTTTTTATTTATTAGCACTATCTATAGGTAAGGCCGGGTACTTTTGGGACTACCCTCGTAGTGTCTATTATTTAATCTCCGAAATAAGGGACCTTTACTCCCTCACTGAGTGTAAACATTATATTCTTACTTTAAAACAATTTCTAGATTAATAAATTGAAAAGAAATTTATCTTTAAAAAAAATCTGAAATCTATGTGAAATCACGAGTTTGTAAGTCGGGATTTGGCTGTCTATAAAACAGAAAAACAGAAGCTAAACTACTTTTTTTAAACACGCGTTTGTTGAGAACGAAATAGTGAAACCCACTATAACTATGGGGCCGTCCATAAATGATGTCACACTTTTATTGCCCATTTTTGACCCCCTCCCCCCTATGTCACAAACTGTCACACTTCCCCATACCCCCTCCCCCCCATGTCACATGTCACGCTTTCAATCGATCAATATGTCTAATACATCGAGTTGTAAAATTTCAATTATAAGGTTTGAATTGGTTTGTTTAAACAAATATCTTAGAAAAAAAATATTTTTGGTTAATTTTCAGTTTTGGAGGATGTGATGTCACAACTTTTGAAACCCCCCTCCCCCTTGTCATCACAAACTGTCACAAATTGATTAACCCCCTCCCCCCTCAGAGCGTGATGTCATTTATGGACGGCCCCTATGCAGATAAATTCAGATTCATATTTGCCGATGGTCACTGATAAGAGAGCCATGTCGAATAAATCAAACCAGTCAGGAAGTAATCATTTAGGTGTGTCTACCCTTATAGCTTGTTAGATTCCTCCATTTTTCAACCTTTGTTTCAATGTAGACGCTGCGGTAATTGGGTAACAATTTTTTGGCAACGAAGTAGGGTTTAATTATACTTTAATGGTCTTGTTGGGCTAAAATAGCATATTTTAGATTTTTTAAATATTCATCATAAAAAATCAATCAATTAACTATTAAATCAATTAAATATTCAGTTAAATATTCATCATAATCTGTCTCCAGGTTAGTTTTACTGCCATATTCTGTGCTTTCTGATAAATCGCCCGATCAACAAATCAACAAAAATTTGTTAAATTCATGTTTGCTTGATTTGGCATTCTGAGCGCACTGATCAACTAACTTAGAAAACTTAGAATTGTTATAGATATTAAAAGTTAGTACTTAATCTTAACTATTATGCTAATTACTAATAAATTATTAACCATTAAATAACATGTAGGGCTAATTATATTAATTTGAGAATGATTAATTCCACTAATTACGGGAAAAGCTATTCATATTCAATACATTTTTCACATTGGACCCCCCCAAGGGAAAATCCTGGCTACGCCACCTGTGTTCATCCAAATTTTGCAATTTATTAGCCATTTGGCGCTATTTTTTTCCGATTCTTAATAGACGACATTAGTGTGACGTCACTTGCTTGTTTGGAAACGTTGATTCTATCCGTGATTGGTTCCGTGATTGGAGGTAAATCCGTACCAATCCGTACGGAACCAATCACGGATGGAATCTACGTTTCCAAACAAGCAAGTGACGTTTTGACTAATGTCGTCTATTTATCGTTACTTTAAGAACCTTTAAAAAGTATTTGGCGATCACGGATTGGCGACATTTTGTCCCTGTCGAGTGCAAAAGTGTTACTGGTGCGAAAACTCGCTTAGTAGAAGACGTTATGATATTTGAAGTTGTTTTACAAATTACTGCCAGAATCTAACCATTATGATTCTTACTGCACAAATAATCAAGTTTGGTTGCTGATTTTGAACCCTGTATATGAACAGTCAAACAATAATGAAAAAAAAAATTAGGTAGACTTATTCCCTTTTTCAAACTTTTAAAATTTTAGCTGAAAAAATCTCAAAAACCGCTTCATTCGACCACAAAATTATATTTATGCTTAGTTCGCTGCACAAAAGTGAAAAATAGAAGGACTAAGGGGACATTCATAATTTACGTAAGGATGATTTTGGCAATTTCTGACCCCCCCCTACCCCCATTTGGGTACGTAAGATTTTTTAAGCCCTCCCCCTCTATTCCTACGTAAGATTCCATTTCGTTTTTCAAAATAATAAAATGTTAGAAAAGGATCAGTTACACTAAAACACTCAGGTTGACGTAAATCAAATATTTTTTTTTCAACAGATAAGTAATATTCTTGCTGTCAACTACATATTTTTAAGTTTTTCTGGGGTTATTCGATAGTAATTTGATTAGAATAATTGGAATTTGTTTACATTAACTTCGAAAATATTACGTAAGAATGGGTTTGACACCCCCACCCCCGAAGTAAGGGTATGTAGATATTTTTCGAACCCCCCTCGGGACCCTTTCGTAATTAATGAATGGCCCCTAAGGCAAATAAATTAAAAAGTATTGTTTAATTGAGTCATTATAAAGACGTTTAATGAATAGCAATGAGTTGTACATTCAACTGGGTAAATAAAGGTTTAAACATTTTTAAATTAAAAAACAAATTTTATTATGGCTAAGTTTACAGTACAAAGAATAAGAAAAAAAAAATTGCATAAATTTCAAATAGACAGTTTCATTCTGAGTTGCTCGTATGGTTACACCAAAAACCGTTATTTAGGAATGTTATACATTTTCATTTACATAAATTTTAAAAAATCTTGAAACGTTGTCTTATAAGTTCAATATTTTATATAAATAAACTACAAAGAAATTTAAATTTACTTAAAATATTGCATTTAACTGTCTCGTGAAACAAAAAGTTTCAAAATAATATTTTTTAATAAAGGAGAAGGGAAGAAGGGATGACAAATCGTTTTAGTAGCATTCACTTCCTTTATTCCTTCGATTGAAGCGAAGTGTCTATTTGGACGACAAAACCGGCAGTTGGCGCATGCGCCGTAGGTCTCGCGGTTACGTAGCAGTCCCGGCGCTCCAATCAGACCGTTGCCGGGTAAATAGGACTAGAGTAAAGTATATTTGCCGGCCAAATAGACAGTGCCTCGATGAAAACAGTATATAAACTTTTAGGGAACATTGCTTGTTGGATCGCCACTCAAGCTCTCTTTACAGAGAGCCCCGTTTACGAATCTATCTGTATTATTGACAAGTACAAATTTATTTCTAAGTAGTGGCAATGGTATTTAATAGTCAATATTTACCAACAATTTTGAAAATCTTTTTATAGTGTTTTTGCAATGGGTTTTGTTTGGTAAGATGCTAGTTGCTGTGATTCTAACCATTTTAAGTGATATTTCGTATTGCATTTGCATTTTAGATAAAAGCCATAAGCCATTTTTAGACAGGCCTATGGATTTAGCTTGTTAACTTAGGGTTTTTTTTGTTACAAAATATAATTATTCCTATACTTTTTGTAGCAGAAACTATTATAAACTGTGCATATTATCTGTAAATTGCATGAAATATTATATAGTATGCGAAAATTACGATAATGTAATTAGAAAATTTAAGTTGGTAATTAATGTAATTTAGGTAAGTTGATAATGTATATTTTAGGCTTGAGCTTTTTGTGTAATCTTATTATGAATCATTGAGGAACTGATTTCTATATTTCCATTTGGGTTTGCATGCTTTTCTTTAGGAGGATAAGATTAGGGTTCTTCAACAGAACACTTGGTGCTCCCCTAACTTCTACAAGTGCTCAACAAAGAAGTTTGCACATCCTGGTATCTCTCATGGAAAGTGCTGAATCAAAATTTTGCTCCTGAGAAGTACTCCCTGACTGAAAGTTTGGAAGTTCCTGTTCTAGATAATAATTCAAGTTTTAAAAGTGAGGGAAATTAAATAGCAATAAGGTAAAATATAACCCATAATTTTGATCTAAATTCTGAAAATATTATGCTCAAAATTAAAAAACAATGTGAATAAATTTGAAAAGGAGTTGAGCAAATTTTACTTGCAAGTTTTTTTGAAAATAATATTTTTTACATGCAAGAAGTCATATTTTGTTTTTAATCTTTTTAAAGATTGATTTATTCATAAGTGTCCAATCAAGTATATTTAAAATTTCTCACTTCTAAAGTTTCAAGCGATGTACCTTGAGTCCTGTATAAAGTTTTTAAACTTAACCATGCATTAATCTGTAAACATAAATTGTTATTTGTTGGCATATTTGTACAATATTTGTGTTAAAATCAATTGAATTTTTTTTTTTACATTGCTGCCAATATTATTGACATATCTGTCCATTTCACTGAGTAATAGCTGATCCAAGGGGAAAGTAGGATAACAAATGTGTCATATAAGGTTAAAACTCAATGAGGTCAAACTCAACTATGGTCGAAAGGAAATCAATGTTGTTACTTAAAAAAAATTAAGATTCACAAAGTTGAAAAGCTGTCTATTGTTTTGAAAAAATGATTTATTTTTATAACAAGATCTCCCAAAAATTAAACCCTGGATGACCAAATCTTTTACTATATCTACTTGCCAAACAAAAAGTTTTTTTTACAGCAAAATCTATTTAAAATACCAATATAGGTTTTACTATTTACCTACCTATTTATTTGTTACTTTACTATCTACTTATTTTTTTCTATTCATTAGGATGGCTGGATATGTTTGATGTGGACTGATGGTGCCACCTGTCTGTCATCAGGAGAATTACATCTAGTTGTGCAAATTTCTGAATAAAATTGTAATTTTATATCTGGTAAGAGTTTTGTGACACTTTTTCATAAATTTATCTTAAAAACATTTAGTTTTTAGTTTGTTATAACTGACTGTATGTCGTTGCATAAGCAGTTAAATTTTTTGAAAATGTAGGTAAATAATACTTAAGCTAGATACTGTGACGTCGTGCAGAGAAGCCCCATGAAAGGACCAGTTTCTGGTGGCAGGGGTGGTACTGCCCCTGATCTTTCTTGAATGTTTGAGATCTTGGGAGAGCCGGTAAAAATTGGTTTTTGGAGGATGACTGGGGTGATTTGGAATTTCAACTGAGAAAGACATTTTTTTAGGGAGAGCGATGGCGCTTTCTCGCTATTCTTGGTGACTCACCTTCTTTAAAAGGAATTCTCAATTTTTGCAAGTAGTTTAGCACATGTTGCTTCTTAAGTGGCATTATATTTTTCTAATCAGTGTATTATTTTAATTGTCTGATTACAAACTTTTAAAGTGTTAAACACTCATATAAGTAGCAATAACATCATGTGTTAAAAAAATTAGATGATTGTCATAAATGTCATTAACATAAAAACCTGTATTCCCTGATCAAAGAAGCTAACAGGAAATTTCTTGCATTTAAAATATGAATTAAAATTATTTGTAAAGGAAATTAGAAAACAACTATACTATGTACTCTTAGTGGGAGAAAATGGATGTGTTGAATTCCTTAATATGAACTATTATAATTCCAAATAATGTAACTAATTTCTCTTAACTTTTCAGTTTTTCTGTAAAGCATCATCTTATAGAAAAAAACGATTATAAGTCAGCCTTACCACCAGCAAAAAATTATTTTCAAGAACCTCTATGGGCTGTTTTAATCTCTAATGGAGTAAGTCCTTTGGGATTTTCTGGGATCCTGAAACAAGCCTTCTTCTGTTTTTACTTTTTAAGTAAGTCTACTTTAACTAATATATTTTTTGCTAACGGTTGGTTGTATGAAACAAAATTATAATAAAATTTCTCTATTAAAACCTTTTTTTACCAATAAAAAAGCTCACTATGTAAGTAAGAAAATAAGCCAAATATTTATAATAAATTTCTTAGTTAACTTTCCAGAAAATTCAGTGTAATATGATTTAAATTATTTAAAAAAGAAACCATAACTATAATTAAACACTTATAACTTAGAAGCAATAACTACTATTGATTCTAGATAAATCTGGTTTTCATTGAAAGTTTCATATCACACAAAAAAGTTTGAAAATGCTCTTGCATACTTGCCAACTTTTACGGATTGTCCGTAAAGTTTACGGAGTTTCGTCTAGTTTAACGGAAGTACGGATGGATCAGAAAATTTTACGGATTTTGCCATGAAAATGAAAAACATTCGCGATGTAAACGATTTTTCTCTAATATCGTTTTACTTCAAAACTAGATTCTTCTGCTAATCCCTTTCTCAAGTTTGGTTCTTTTATTGAGTGAAATTTGGAATTTTTTGCAAATCTTTTTCGGATTCGTCCGCGAGTCGTTTATAATTTACTCGGTAAGTTTGCTTCTTCTCGTGTTCCGATCGCTATGTGGAAAAAACAACTTTACCGAATACCTATAATCATAATATTTTATCTGAAATTGATTCCAAACAGAAATTTAAGTAAAATAGTTTGGGGAAAAGGTACAAGATAGTCAAGTAACACACCAAATTGGTTTGTAGCATGAATTTTGTGATGGGGATAAGTCAGTTTGTTGTCAGATAGGTACTATCCAATTGAAGTAAGCTGATTTTAAGCTTGTAAAAATTTAACTTGACATACTTTTAAATTTAAAGAGAAATTTCACAATTTCTTCAATTATGTGAAAATTTTAAATACTTATATTTAGGTATTAGAGTATCAATCTGTACCTTATTTTGTTTGAGGCAGTTCAAATTGCAGTTTTGTAACGTTACGCAAAATGTTTTACTGATGCAAGTTTTCGAAAGTTGGCAAGTATGCTCTTGGCGCTTTTGTCCGTTTTCATGGACCTCTCACCATTAAACCCCAATCAACCAACCTGAAAATGCTCTTCAAGTTTATTTATTACAATTTTAAGTGATTAGAAAACCTGTCATCTTTTATCACTTTTAACTTTAAAAGTAATTTTCAATCCACCAATTAAGGAAAGGAAGTAGAAAACCCCCTAAATTTTGAGAATAAATTAAAGTCAGCTATCTAAAACCCTTCCTTTTAGTTTGATTTTTCTTTATGGTTTATCAAACCCACTCTTTACACAAGCCTTAGCAAGAATACCCTTTATTCTTTTTGAAATAAATATTTAACAATTATTTTCAAGAAATTTAAGTATGTGCTAAATCAAAGCTCCTTTCATATAGATATTTTACAGTTCTCTAAAAAGTTCAGTTTAGTTCAATTTTATTACCTGTCCCGTCAAATATTGCCAAACTGTTTGATACCAAAATTAGAAACATTACCAGAAATTGTGAGCCACCCAATCAAAATTTGCAGCTATATGATAACAGTTAACAACAATAAAAGTTTTCCGATGTTTGAATATTTGGTGGCTAACAATAATGAAAACAATTTTTAACAATACAGATAGTGAACTTAAACCCAGAGATTTATGTGTTGGCATATACTGCAAGATTTTTACTCAATCCTAAAAAATTAAAAGGTAGAGGGTTCCTTTTATAAAATATTTATAGTTCTAGTTTGTTTAATCATGGGCTAGCCACAAAGCACAGTTAATAAGGTGATATTTATGTCAGTACAGTAAAACCTTTCTGAGTGACCAAAAGACAAACATCTGAAGGCATCAAATTTTCTTCCCCATTCAGAACAGAACAAAATTTTATTGTAATGGGTGGGTGCATGTGTACATGACAGTACAAAGTAAAAGAAAAGAAGAAATAACATAATAATTTTACAATATTAATAATTTATTATATAATAATAACATTGTATTAGTAATTTCCACACAGAAAAAACAACTGGTTATTTAGGTTTAAAACACATGAGATCTAATATATGAAAAAAAAGAACATCATACCCTCACACACGGGATCAGAAAACTAACTCGATTTTATGATATCTTGGCAAAGCTTTAAAATATTATTTTAAGTTTTGTTTTCCTCTAAATTTCTAAAGGAATTCTTTATATAAATATCTGAATTGGATTGAATGTAGTTTTCAGGGGAAGGAAATTTTTTTTAAAAATTTATAATGAGGGAAGTAAGTGATATTCTCCATCATGGAGAAATCTTTTTGAATGCATTGGTTGTGAAAGATAAGTAGGATAGAAAAAAGATAGTAAGAAGCCAGACTGTTATCTTGAGAAATCCAAATAAAATTAAATCCAAGGTTTCCAAGAATATTTTAACTGATAATGTCCAGTTATATTCAGGATTGGATGAGTAAAACAAGTTTGAAAGTAGTTTTAGGTAGCATGTTTTTAATTATCTGTTATTTTGTAGTTGAAGAAGTTTTATCTAATATTTTTAACAATGGGCAGGGTTGCCAACTACTTTGGAACCTTTGCAGTTTTTCCGGATAATTACTGAAAACCTTCAAATCCGCAATAAGTGTTAAATATGCTGCATATACCCTTTCCATGTCAAATGCTTTCCGATCTGTTACTGGTAAGCCCTACTGGGACTGGCATTGCAATGGCAACATTGCCTGGCATTGCAATGGTTGAGTAACAGAATAGGATTGAGCTCTTTTCTTTGCCTCGATAAAATTACTGCAAAAGGCATCCTAGTTTTTCAAGTCGGATTACAAATCATCATGGCCGACTTTAAAACGACTAGCCAGTTAATAAATAAAAAAAGCTTAATTGGTACAAATTAAAACTCGTCTGATCAAAAAATGTTAGAAATGGTTGAATTATATTGCACCAGAAAGTAAAAAAGGACAAAAAATGTCTAAAAAATTGAGTTTTTTAATGAGAAAACTATAAGCTATATGAGGTATTGCATGACTTTCAAAAAGTGTTTCATTTTGTAAATGATTGATAAACTATTGTTTTATTTCTTTTTTGAGTTAATATTGATAATATTTAAAAAAATCTTTTGTTTGTTTAAATGATTGTTTATTGTTATTTTACTGATGACGACAGACTTTCTTGAGTTAAACATAGTTTTAAGTTTTGGAAGTCTGGCTGAAAACAGCAATTGAGTAGATTTACTTTTTTCCAAAAAATACTTTATCTACTTAAGTAACATAAACAAGCATTAAAAGTACACTTTATTTAATGCTTGTTTATGTTATTTTAAAAGTCAATAGTCTTCTCTTAAATAAAATGTTCAATTATAAAAGAAAATAGTTCATATAAATATTTTTATAAGTTGTTTGGTATTATGAGTAATTTACTTAATTACTTCACTATATTATCTATTTAGTTCTTCTTACTCTAAAAATTATCTACAAATGGGAAGACTAAGATACATAAGTATATCAATGTAGCTCAGAAATTGTAAAATAATCAGCCCAATGTCTTATTTTTTAAATAAGAGTTACCCATTAAGACCAGACTGTACATCGATTCAATCAATTAATCACTTAATTCCAATTTTTGTTTTGTTGAACAATTTAGAATGATAAAACTTCAGTTAATGCCTTATCTACACAACCATACTCTTTTGGCTAAAAGCAATAGGGAAATAAAAAAATACAAATAAGTTTTAACATTAGCTTTTGTGGTAAATTATCTAAATTTATACTAACACTTAAGGAACCTAAATTCTTGTTGAAAATAAAATTTAAGTTAAATGGAAAAGGAACTTCCTATTTGTTTTAAACTACAGTAAAACTAATTAAATGAACTCCAGCAACGGTAGTTATAAAAACTATTTTTCACACATTTCCATGAAACTAAAGAAGTGAATTCCCTCTTTTAGCATAAAAAATAATCTTGATTAACACATTGTTTTAATTAATGCATTGATTAACAGATGTGTAAGTATGTAGATATCATTTAAATGATTAATTTAGTTAATTTTAAAAGGGATTAAACCAAAAATTGCATTGTTTTATAAAGTATCTTCTTACTTGTTGTGTATTCTTTTCAAAGTATTCTTTATTTAAAAGAATGTATTGCTATAAGAATGCATTATAAAAAAATACTGCACAGAATAATTCTCTAGACTGAAAAAAAAAATATTTTATGATGAAAAAATGTCTCTAACCTTTTCCTGCATTTTAAAATTGTAAAAAAAATATTCTCTCTTTTTAGTCTCTCTGTCCTGATTATTCCAAAAGGTAAGGGTATCTAGACACCACCCCAAATAAATGGGATTACAGGTAAGAACTACTATAGAAAATTTGAACATTGTTACGACTAATGTTTTCATATATGTCATTTATAAAAAAAAGGTTTTGTAGTTTATTTAAATAAAGTATCTACAAAATTTGTTATTTTATCTGTTATGTCATTGTTTGCTAACACATCTAAAACATTACATGCTATAAAATGTATGTATTATATAAATTAACACATGAAGATTTTTATATAAAATATACAGGGTGCTTTTAAGTTCATAACTTTAAAAAGCTGTAAAAAAGACACCTTGTATTTTTATTTTACTGAATTTTGGGAAAAAAAATTATTAAATTTCAGTGCCAAAATAAATCAAACATTTAATTTTAAGATTTCTCTTAGTCTTTAAAACTTACTCTTCAATGAATTTTTCTTTTTAATTTAAAGTTTGGGATAATAATTAGGACTTTTTTTGTAGTCACTTCAGCATAGGTGGAGTTTTCCTCCTAAATCTTGATTTTATTTTCCTCCTTTCCTTAATTGTAATAAAGACATGATCTACCATTAAAAAAATGAAATGTCTCAAAAAGTGAAGGGGCATTGATCCCCATATATTCACTTCAGGTTTGGAATATTCAAGTTGCACTCTACTTAAGTTATTAAAGCTATAAAAGTTAAATTTGGAAGTACTATGTTATCAAAATGCTAGCAGTTTTAACACCTCTCATTTCGATTCACTTGACAAAACTAATGTGTAATTCTAGTAACTATAACTCTTGTAACTCTTAAGTTTTTTAAGTATCGAGAAAAAACTTTTCATTCAAATTTACATTGGGTAGGCACCTTATGATAAAAAACAGTTAGTAAAAATATCTTAGCTAATGAAGTAGGACTTCTGTTTAAGACAATTGGTGGGTTCTGAGTTTTATGATGTTATACTAGGGACAATATTCTAGTTCTTTTCTTTTAACAGCCTTACTGTCTAAGTTTAAATATGCTATAAGACAATCTTTAAACCTAGCAAAGCCCAATTTTTCCAGGTCAATTTTATAATCTCGATAATTTGTTAAGTTACTGATTTTTTACTTTTGTTTGATGCCTCTCTATTTTAAGAGGATTAAAGTGTGTAGAAACTATTCATTAAATCATTAGAACTATTGATAAATTGTGCATATGGTCTAAAATGCAAAAATTCCTGCATTTTAAACTATTGTATTGTACAGGACTAATTGTGCTGAACAAATTAATTGTTGCATTTTTTAAACATGTTGAATAAACTTGGGCTATACAAAAATCTACTGCATTTATGTTTAAACTGGTATTCTTTTATTCAAATAGACATTGAGTAGGGATCTTTAGATGAAGATTAAATGAATGAGGAAAATAACTAGTAAAAAAATATTTTTGGAATAACAGTTTAAAATAATTAGAATTAACTTTTTTTCATAAGATTGTAAAAATTAGAAAGTTTAACTTAGTAAAGAATTTAAATGCATTCATTTTATAAGAAAGTCTCTTGTAAAATTAAGTTTTAGTTTGAATACATTTTGTACTTTGAAGCTGGTTAAGTTTTAAGTAAAGTAACAGAATGTTCCATAAGGAATGGGGAGAAGCTGAGTCTCCTATGATTCTGCTCCTTTTTAAATCAGTGATTGTTCTAATATTTTAAGGTAGATATGATATTAGGAAATTCAATACTCACATATCGTTAAATAATTTAAAATCCAGATGATTTCAATTTTATAACATGTATTCCCTAATAAAAAGTGAATTAAAAGAGTGATAGGTAAGGGCTTAAAACTAAAATGAAACACTGAGCAATTACATTAATTCCAAAATTTTAAAAGGATTTGGATTTTTTTTTTTGGAAAAGTTGTGAAATATTTGTAAAAGGGTTTTTATTATGTGTTGTATGCTTTTTAACTGAAATGCTATGACATGTGCACAGGGTTCCTTCCTTGGGTCTTAAAAATCCTTTAAAGTACTAGAATTTTATTTTAGACTTCAAGGGGCCTTGAAAATACTTGGTTTTTTTTGTGAACTTTTTATAATATCCTTGAATTATTTTTAAACATTCTAATCTGAAGTTTTCTTGAGTATGTGGCGAGCTTACTCACCACTATAAGAGTCAAGTAATTCAATTGAGTTATAAATACCGACTGAGGCGATTATAACTCCGGAGTATACTTTTGAGTCGTATGACCTTCGGATCGGTACCTACCCGTGGCTCGCACTTGCCACAAGTATATAGCAGGGAAAAGCGGGAAAGTATTGTACCTCAGTCCTACACTGTTTTTAGCTAAGCTTTTGCTTGTATAGCAATACCACATGCAGTTAGCACCCTTACAACCAGAGCTCTAAGTCTAGCTAATTTTTTAAGAAAAGTCCACAATTTGAGATAACGTTTAAAACTGATTTTACCCATCAAAAGTAAATTTTTCAATTTTGACTTCTAAGTTATAGTTTAAAAAATGATGATTCTGTTTTTCAGTGAATTTTATACCTTAATTTGTATTGTTTCAGCTATAATAGTATGAGCTTAAAGTGGGGCTGGGGGTAAACTGAACATGGTGATCAGCCATTTTTCAGTAAATGATCAAGTTTTGTACCTTGTACTAAGGAAAGAATTGCACCTTGGACCTGTTCAAGATACACTTAACTACTTTGAGTTACTAAAAAAATCACTGTGCTGACTTTTTTTACATTGTTATTTTGATTTTAAAAGCAGGGTAGGATTTATTTTCATGACTAACTAATTTTTAATGAAATATAATTTTGTGATAGAAGCAGTTCTTTTTAAAAAAAAAATGCTGAAAAGTGCTGCAACTAAATCTATGAGCTTATAGTACATCTGGGTGGTTCAATGAACACTTGTTCCATGAGTTTTTCCACTAACATATTATTAAGTTTAAATGTGCAACTAAAGATGCTCCAGAAATACTACTTATGGTTGACCATAAAAGTAAAATCTCTGTGAAAACAATTCCTTTTGCTAAAGAAAATGGTAACACTGGTAATATTTCATCCCCACATTAATTACAAAAATAGGAAATACTTGACTAAGAATGAATCATATAATAAGTTCATTCGAAAATGTTTGAAAGCAAGCAACGAAATATGATGAGTTCGAATCAGTTTGGAGAGCATTCCAATTAGCCTTCACACAAATAAATCTCATCAGGGAATTCTAAGTCTCTTAAAGAAAGCTTATATCCATTAAATAAGAATTGAACTAATATTTTTTTGACATAGGATAGGTCTAAAGTACAAAACTGTTGTTGTACCTTGGACCTATTTTCAGTTTTTTTTTTCATTTATAACATACTGAAATACTTCAATTAAAGTTCCAAAAAATATACTATATGTTGTGTATGAAAGGCTAAAGTATTGAGGAAAAGTTGTTTCATCAGTTTATTATCAATGCATAAAAATTATGTGGTGTGGTTTTATTTAAGTTCATATTTTTATTTACCTTTTTTGTCTTTGAAAAAGTTAATATATGACCCAAAAAGTTTCGGATTTTGTTTCCACAAAAGAGTTGGAGTCATTGTACATAACTGGCAGCTTTTCTTCTAATTAGGTTTCTATATAATCAGTATCGAAACAAACTGGGAAATATATAATTTGGGTTGGAGGTTGCATTTTCCTCCTTATCACCCAAGGCCACCCAAGACCACTAAATATTAGAGTTGTACTATAAGGCTTTATAAATTAAAAAAATCTGGAAGCACACCAGACCTTTTTCACCATGCGAGACTGTAGGATTCACTTCACCACGTAGTCAGTACAGAATGGAGGTTCCTGTGTTGGGTACCTTCCAAGTTGCACAAAGTCGTTTTAAGGTGAGTAAAATTTGAATAAGAAAGGTAATTTTATATTTAAAATGTATGTAATAAATAAATATAATATTTAATTTAAGTAAAAGAAGTAAAAATTTTAATAAAAATAATGAACTTTTAAAAAAGGCTTTATAGCATTATTTTTGATATTTTTCTTTGCAATTTCAATATTTTATTCGTCAATTTATACTCAAAAATTTCCGTATGGCATAATTTGGTTAACTTTTAAAACGGCAGGACAAACTACTAGTTGGCCCAGTGAATGACTTCATGTTGACTCCAATCCTCAATCCCTCTAAAAAAAATACTGAAGAAAACTAGCAAAATAATTTTTGAAAATGAGTTCTAGAAATAGGGAGTCTTAAAAGCTAAGTGACAATTGATTCTTAGGTCGTTTTTTTGTTCCAAAAGTCCGTTTTACGGCTTTTATTTGGAACCAACGTCTCCTAGGGTCCTGGAAGTAAGGTCTACCCCTAGGTAAGTGACCCTGGAGAATCCAGGAATTACAGCGCCCCTAGCGGCGAAATAACAAAGTTAAAAAAAATTAATTATGAAACTAAAGGAGATAGCGCAAACATCTCAGTCAGAGTATTGCTGCCACTGTTATAAGCAACTCATTGAAAAAATATATCATGAAAATATATTGTGAATATTCGCGGAGATATAGGCATCAAAAAAGAAAAACTTCAAAAATATGCAAGTTTATCTGAGTTATTATGTAGTTTTGTATCTTTTTAGTTAAATGAAGAAAAATTTTAATCAAAAGTAAAAAAAAAAAAAACCTTGCAACCCTTGCACATCTGAGTCTAGGTGCAATGTTTCATGTTTCGGTTCGTGGAGTAAGCATTACATCCCCTTTTTATTCACATTATAGTATGAATGGTGTTTATTAATCGTAGAGTAAGCATTACATCCCCTTTTTATTCACATTATAGTATGAATGGTGTTTATTAACGATAGCAAATGCACGCGGAGTATAATTCTTTCTTAAGACATTTAACCAAACAAATTTGCTAACTTTTTCTTTCTTGATGCCTGAGAAAGTGCTATTTTCACGTGCTAATATTTCTGCGAATATTCACGATATTTTCGTGAATTTTTTTTCAGCGAGTTACTTATAACAGTGGCAACAATACTCTCACTGAGATGTATGCGCTATCTCCTTTAGTTTCATAATTAATTTTGCTCACTGTTTTTTTCGCCGCTAGGGGCGCTGTAAGTCTTCTCAATGGATTCTCCAGAGTCACTTACCTAGGGGTATACCTTACTTCCAGGACCCTAGGAGACGTTGGTTCCAAATTAAAAGCCGTGAAACGGACTTTTGAAACACCCTGTATAGGCGAATTGGCAAAATACATAAAATTACTGAATTTCTTCTGATGTTAAAAGTGGTCCAATTTAAAAAAATATTTAGTTTATTTTTTTTAGTTTTATATGTGGTTTAATGGCTGTCTAATTCTGTTTCCATTCAACCTAATTAAGTATGTATGCAAAGTTAAACAAACACTACAAACATGGAACATTTAATGTGGCTTAATTTCAATTCATTACTAAGACATGTCCCATTAGCCATCAAAATGTGAAAATTTACAATTCTAAAAATAGTTCTCTACGTATGCAATTCAATACTTTTTGGTAATATTTTCTTATTCTCCAATATTTGTAGAATCTATAACTGTCTTTAAATAAGATTAAAATATTCTTAAAAACTTAAAAAATAAAATCAATTACAATATTTAATACTTTTTCTATGGCTTGTTTAAAACAAACTTGTCTTTTTTTTCTACTCAGCAAAAAACTGGCACATGGCAGATATTCCATGCTGCAAATGTTGGATAGACCTGTTACCAATCAGTGATGAATAAATCTTAACTAAAATATTTCTAATATGAAAAAAATCCATTTGTCCCATTATCCCTCCGTCCCATTAGTCCCCACTTTCTCCTATATATTCCTCCTGGTTCTTAGTAAAAATATGGAAGCTATTTTTACTTTTTTAAAATAATTTCAATTAATGACTAAACTCACCGAACAAAATATCTAATCTGCATTCGAACTAAAAAAAGAAAGAAAATTAAAATTTTAAACTTTACTCCGGGGTCTGAAGTTCCGTGGATACGAGCGTCACGGGGCAATTTCGAAGTAGAGCCCCGGGGTCTCTCACCTTACCTGTGCCTCTTCTCGGTGGGCCATGAGGAAACCAGAAGGAAAAGTAGGGCTTGAATTCCATCACACAGTCCGAAAATCTGGTTTAGACCCCACCTGGGCCTCATTCCTGGACTACGTGCTCGAGATAAAAGCAACAGTTTTCCTGAAGAGTCGGCGAGTTTCAAATTCCTCTCCGAAATGTGCGTGTGATGGGTATGTATTCCTCCGTATTATTTCTTTAAACAAATCGTATTTATATTATTATATTGCCAGATTATAGAAGGATTTAGCTTATTCGGTTCCTTTATTAATTTCACGAGCGAAATTTAATAATGAAGTGCTTCTGGTCGTGGTTGGAAAAATTTCTTCTAGAAGATCGACCATTCTGGTTTTGAGTATTCGACTCCATGAAAAATGTTTTTGGAGGTTCTATTAATTGAGAATGTCCCTATAGGGAAGTTGTGCCATAAAACTCCAAACAACCCAAATTCTATTAGTTGAACTAATTTTTTTTTTGTTTTCTCTTGCTTTAAAAATACCTCTCCTTTTCACTAGTTAAAGGAAATATTAGTGAGATTTATTCATAAGACAAAAATCCTATTTTTTTTCATAAGTCCGGAATACTTCTTTCACTTTCTTTTAGCTACAGATATGAATGACGGTTTGTAATTAGTTTAAATTTTGATGATTATTTAACCACAGAAAAAGTGACATATACGTGAATTTTTATTTTTATGGAAAATAACTTCTGTTCAAAATGCTCCAATTTAAATTATGCTCGTAAGTGATGAGACAGTTTTGAAAAATAAAAATTCAATTTATCCACTTAAACCATTAATTTGTCTTGTCAGTAACAAAAGAAATACTTATTGATATAGTTACTATAAAAAGTGCCTTGACTTATTATAACAAAAATATTTTTATTATTTTAGTTTGACTTATTAAAGTTTTCTCACCTTAGCTCTATAGATACTCTTTAAAATAACAATTCATCATGCACTCCCATTCGTAACTGTAAATAGTAATATAAAGCTTATGTATTTAAATAGAATATATTGATGTACTGTAGTACATTGCTACAAAGCAAGATGCTGTTATTGGAGGTTATTCATAAAGCTTTGAAATTTAAGTGAACGAAAATTTCGACACATTTTAAAAATTCACAACAAAATACCCTTTCATCGTCAAAAAGCTTAAAAAATATCCCTAGAAATCTAGATTATACAGTTGTTTTACTAACTGCAAACGTTAAAAATGCGAATTCATAGGGCATTTTGAAAAAGATTTCTCTTTAAAAGTAATGCGTGGGAACTATACTTTTATCCTACTTGTATGGGTAAGTACGCATCCAAAATTTAGGAAAGAAGCATGAAGACGGAAAGCAAAGTTTAAACTTCCACAACTGTGAGGAAACGAAAAAAAAAATTACATTTTTTATAGAGAGTGAGGTAAATTACTCGAACCTTCAAATTATAGATACCCCATAAAAACTGCATTCCATTTCAGTGCTTTCTTTTCGCATATTTGCTATAAACTTACGAACTGAATCATAGAAACTTTATTGCTGCTTTGAGTTTTGATCGTAAAGTGTATTTATGCAATCGAATTCCATTCCTTTTTATTTTTGACCAACAGAAAAGCAATTGGGTAAAAGAAAGTTCAAACACTCTTGGTATACATTTTTATATCTGAGGTACACGATTGAGACAATAATACAAGAATACCTTAAACATTTTTCAATGCACCAATAGTTTAAAAAGATAATATTTTTCTTTGTGTGAATGGATTTAAATTTTATATTTGATTGTTATTAATACAACATGCAGAAATAGTAGTACAACGTAAAAATTAATATAACCCTCGATCCTTCTTGAGTACGATTACTTTTTTTTAATACTATACTGTATAGGGCAGTGGTTCTCAACCGGGGTACGCCGAGAGCTTTTAAGGGGTACGCCACAAATTATTTATTTTTCAACTTTCAATGATTTTAAAGTTTTTCAACTTTATATTCAACTTTTGAGGATGACCGAAAATTCGCTGATTTACCAATGGCAGCTAACATTAGAGGGGTATATAAGAGGGTGACGGATATATAGCAATTCGATTTAGAACACGATTTCATTTAGAAAAGGTTGAGGCCAGTGCTGAGAATGGGACATCATACCAAAAAGAGAGATCACGTTAAGCGCCGAGACTGCTACGTAACCGCGGGACCTAAGGCGCATGCGCCAATTGCCGTTTTTGCCGTCCAAATAGACACTTCCTTTTTCTTTAGCCTCAAGTTCTTTCCATAGTGTTTCGGTTACCAAACAATATTTGAAATGACTATACCCTAAAAAATTTTGTTTCAATGAAACCAATTAATAACCGTAAAATTTAAAAAGAAAAAATTAAAACCAAATAACTCAAAAACTAAAATAATACCCTATTTACATTCAGATTTCCCACTGGTCAGAATTGTCAGAGAATTTCAATTTTACCAAAAAGTCAAAGAAAAGTTTCTGCTAAAACTTATAAAAATCATACACAACACCTGGAAAATGAAAAGGAAAAAAAATTGCTATTTACGTATGTTTGAAAGAGTAAGAACTATAAAAAAATGCCGTAGATAGCTAGTTTTTCGATCGGAAAGACTTAAAAATTAACCTGGAGAAGTCAAAGAATTTTATTTCCAAACTGAGCTAGAACCATGTTAACTTAATTTTACTTAATTATAAAAGAAATTTAGGTAATTTATATAAAACTTTAGTACAGCTTTTTACACCTAAATGAATTTAATTCCCCAAATATTTTGTTAAAGGAATTTAAATAACATTTTAACGTTTTTTGTTACATTGAAAGTAGTATTTAAATTTAACTATAAATATTTTCAAAAATTTAAACGAGTTTAGACATTCTATACTTTTCAGTTTCTCTATTTCTTAATTCTTTTTTTTTAAATAAAACTTTTTCTGGAGCATCTATTTAAAACGATAATTCCTGTATAAAATCCCAGTTTTATTCATTTGGAACTATTGGTGGATGCATAGCATGTATTTTTTTTCAGAAACTATTATCCATCATTTCAGCCCCATCACTACTTTTCCTATTTCAGAGAAACTAAACCTCCTTTAGTAAAATCTGGTCACGTTTTTTTTCGTGTTTTGTACTGGCTGAAAAAATAATGTTGGTTCTCTTAAAAAATACACCGAATGGAAAGTTTTATCGAATCTCAAAACTGATCGATAATGGATGGTTTGGTTTTTCTTTCCAATAGCAGAACCAGAGGACCATCTAAGGTAGAGAACGCGTAATGTATGTACAACCGTAATGTATTGACATTAAGAAATACCACAAAACGATCTTTTTTTGAAATTCAAAACGAATATCTATAACAATTTTCTCTAAGTTATTATATTTATTAGGAAGGAACTTAATAAAATAGTTTATTCGTTATTGGTCCAAAGTTTTGGTAAGATATTTTTGTCGTTATTGGAAAGTTTCGGTAATTTGTGTATTGAAAAAAAGTTCTTGGAGAAATGCATCTTTCCCTTTGCATATCTCGTGCTTGTTTACTCGAATCATGAGGTTTATTATGAAGGAAAGTTTTCACTGTTTTCTCAAATTAAAAAAAAAGTGCATATAGGTTTGAATTTCAAAATGCTGCTATATTTCAGCTGATATACTTTTTAAATGAAAGAAAAATTGTTAAGGGGCTTTTTAATTAGCCTTGTATCAAAATTTACGTATTAACTAATTTTTGATATGAACAAAGTATATTTTAGTAGCATTAGAAATGGAGAAGAACCTATGTCAACTTTTTAAAGGGTGTCCAACTGTCCAGGGGATTAAAACTGTATTTGAATGGGTGAATCAAAACAGTACCTAGCGACGACTCGCCATTTTATATATTTAAAAATAAGTTAAAAGTTCATTTATAAGCAACTTTTTAAACTTTAGGAAAAACACATTTAAGAAATGATATACCTTAAAATTGTTTTTTAAATTTAGTTGTACTCTTAAAGATATTTTTACTGCTTGTGCATTTTATGATCAAAGATTAGCGGCTTAAAATATTTGAAGCTAAAGGTTAAGAAATGCAAAATAAAAATTTTCTAAAAGAGAAAATCCGTTTTAGGAATTTCTCCTCTCAAGAAAAAGCATTTGCCACATCAGAGTCTAGTAGAAAAGTCATTCGGCTTATAGGTCTTTCTAAGTTATTTTTAACTTCAACTTTTCAGTTACAAGGAGGAAAGCTTTTGATCTCAAGTTTGGCTTCTAATCTAATCTTTCTTGATCAAAGTTCAATGCATCAGAGCACAGCTTTTCCTACTCATGCAGTTCTTTGAAATTATTTTATAGACTTCTATTTCCTTTAGGTTTAAAGAACTTTTCCACAGAATTCAATAGGATAATCTATTTTTAGAAGGCATGGTATTCCTTACTGATAAATTAGATTTATTTTTCACAGGTGCGAGATAATAATTAAGATAGTTTCTGATGAAAGAATGAAATAGAAATATGGGAATATTTTGTATTATTTGTGTGTATTTGAAACTGTGTAATATTACGCATTTTGTAGTTCCTTTTTATGTTGAATACATTATTTCATTTTTTAGAGATACCTGTTTTATGCTGTTAAGATAAAACCGAAAAAAAATCATTACAGAAAGAATATTAAAAAGCGATTGTGATGATTACAATTAAAACGATCTTGTCTTTTTTTATTCTCTTAACTATTATTTGGTCACCTAAATGGACCAAGAGGTTCCAGGCGACTATGTTTATTGATCTTGTGATTTTATTTGTTTCTAAATAAACTATGTATAAATAGTTAATATTACTTCTTTACAACTCTACCTTATATATACCTAGAATAGATAAAATTCTGAAATTTTTAATTTCAGAATTTAATTTCTCAAAATAAAGTTAAGAAAATTTTCATTTTATATATCATGATTTCATTTTTAGTAAATAAATTGCAACTTAGCTCAAGTGGATCCTTGTTTGCAACCACTCTTCATTATACTTGGTGCCGGTATCACTTTGAATTTATAATAGTGAATACCAGGACCAAGTTTAAAGGAGATTTGGTGTAAGCATCTACAGTGACTTAGTATCAGAAGCTACGTGATTTCTACTATGACTAACGTAAGTAAAATTCTAATTTTTATTTTCATTCGTTTGAATTGCTTTTGTTCTCTACTAAATATTGCGAAATATAACAAATGTAAAGTTTAAAAATCTATCCAAATGTGACAAACTTAAGTAAAACTTAAGTAAAACAAACTGGTAAAAATCTATAGGTAGAACTAGAAATAATTTAAGATCTATGAAAAACTCCATTTTCACTTTCGAATCCAAATAGTATCACAGTTGTCAAGTCTTTCACAAATTACGTCACATAAACTTCAGGGGTTTTATACTCCACCCTCCCCCATTCACACGTTGTCTTATTTCAGTGACTCCCTCCCCCACTTGTGATATCACTGTTAATAAGATAGATACTTAAGATACTTATAAGTTAGATACATTTTTGTTCTGCTGAATCAAACCAAACAGTGGAAAAATGCATCGTTAAGCACTTTAATAGTAATAAAAGAGCAGTTTATAAGTTGTGATGTCTCAAAATTTAAATGGCTCCCTCCCCTTATCATCTGCGTCACACATACGAAGCCCCTTTTCTTCCCCTAAACATGAGATGTAACTTGTGAATGTCCCCTTAGCTTGCTTATGCTTATATTCAGCCTTTTTTTCAAAAGCAAAGTTTTTATACCAAATTGGAAAAAGAGAAATGTTTTTAATTGCCAGTTACATTATCTACACAAATGTTAATTTCTGTTTTTCTCAAAATCCGTTATCATTGTAAATTTTATGTAGATTAGTTCTTACAGACTTACAATTTAAATTATCAATAAGTGTGTTCGGCAACTAGTGGTCAAAAAGTAGTTAACTACCAACTACTAACTAGTCTGTGAAAATCTAGTTGCAACTAGTAGTTAACTATTTTTTCCTGGGACTAGTTGCAACTAGTAATTAACTATTTCCTAAAGTAGTTAACTACAAGTTAACTAGTCTATTTAATTTCATAACCTATTTTTTGCCCAAATTCTAATAATCTTCTAATACAAAAAACTTTATGCTTCGCTCGAAACCGGCCTTTATTTCTGGTTATGGTATTTGAGTACTCTTACCATGACATTGTAGTTATAAATAGCAGTGTAATTTTTTGTATATTTTGATAAAAATTTTAAATATTTTTGAAATTTTAAACAAAAATTTTTTTTAAAGTAGTTGAAAGTTTGTAAGTAGTTTCAACTAGTAGTTATTAAAAAAAGTAGTTCAACTACTAGTTAAACTAGTTTAAACAAAAATTAGTTAAACTACTAGTTGCAACTAGTTCTAGTTAACTAGTGCCGAACACTAATAAGTAGTAATTTAATGTACACATAGTAATAGTATAACTTATTTAACCTATAATTTATATAATACTTTTTGATACTTATGCTGAATGAAGACCTTAAAACAATCAATCCAATTTATGTGATTTTTTTTTAGGTTGTATTGTATTATATTTATATTATTATGAATTTGATATTTTTCAGTCACAGGAACCGAATCTGGAGACCAGAACTTCTTTGAATAGATGGAAATGTGTATAACATTCTCCAATCTCCCCACCCCTTAAATTCACATGAATTATGAATTGTGAACTAAGTGGTGGGGTGCATGTAGCTTGTTAAAAGCTTCAATGATTATTTGTCTTTAGAAGCAATAGACCTCCAGTTCCAAGTAAAGAAGTTTAGAGTTTATGTACTGTCAAGAAACCTAAATTATGATATTTTTCAGCCACACCGAAATGAAATCTTGAACGAGAACCTGTGCAAGGGAGCCTTATTCTGTGTAACATTCTCCTATCACCTCTCTCTTTAAATTCACATGAATTACAAACTGTGAATTAAGGGGTGGGGTGCTTGTAGCTTGTTAAAAAACTTCAATAATCATTTGTCTTTAGAAATTCGTCACCATGAGTTCGAAGAAAAGAAGTTTGGAGTTTATGTCGAGTATAGAAACTTAAGATTTTTGTATTCTAAAAATGGATTTCTTCCTTGTACTTTTTAGATATACTGAATCACTTGTTTGATTCGAACAGGACTATATGTATGGATAGAATTTTCAGTATAACATTTTCCAATCATTCCACTCCTTATGATTACATGAATTTTAAGATGTGAACTAAGAGGTGGGGTGTTTGTAGCTTGTTAAAAGCTAATTTGATCAATTATTGTCTTTAGAAGCTCTAGTCTAGATCTTCAATTCGAAGTAAAGAAGTTTGGAGTTTTTAAATGTCAAGAAACTTCTTATCTTATTCTTGTATCCTTAAAATGGCTTTCTCCCTTATTTTAAGATGAACTGAATCACTTGTATGATTTTAAGAAGAGTAGATATTTGTTCATTCTAAATTATATATAACTTTAAAGTAACTTAACAAATTATTATTAGAAATAACACTGTTCAACAAATTTGACCTTCAAAATTTTTTCTTTGATGAAAATAGTCATTTCTTATAGATTTTGGGTCGCTGAAAACGAAAATCGCCATCAAAATTCTCAATTCGTTCGGGATTTTCGGGGAACGGCCCCTCCCGCTTTTTACGTTTTTTGATGACTTAATGACTTTGAATTCGATTTTCAGTGTCAAAAAGCATTACTGAAGTCTTGAAACTACTCAGAAACGGACAAGGAAGGTTTAAATTTATAAAATGTGAAATTTTGTAGCAAATGGATAGGTTTCAGGGGTCATTACCCCCCTAAAAAGGCGAAAAAATAGCTAAAAATAATAGAGATTTTTATACGATATTTTTTCCTATTATTTTTTACGCAATTCACCTTTGAAGGGTCCTAACCCATCCCCAAGGACCCAAATTTGATGTCAATATGCAGCAATAATTTTTACTAAAAGCGGTTGAGGTGTTAGCGCCCCAAAAGCCCGCCCGCGGAAGAGTACGAAAGACCCTCTCAATCGCGTTGTCACTCGCGCGCTCTGGAACTCACGTTCAATTCGTGTTTCACCCTCGGATAACGCGATTTATGAGACAGTCATAAACAGAGCTAATACATGGTTTGGATGTTACCACTGGAGGTATGAACTTATATGGTAATGTATCTCCTTTTTTTATATTCCGTTATTTATCTACTGCCACTACTTGGAACTTTTTCGTAACTATAACGCCCCAAAGAGTAATAAAAAAATTAATTACTCAAGAAGCAGAGTCAATTAAGCATTTTGAGGGTAATTTTTGTGTTTAGCGACCCAAAATCTGTAAGAAATGACTATCTTGATCTCTAAAAAATTTGACGATAAAATTTCATATATAGTGTCTCTATACCAGTTCTATTCCGCCCGCGTAGTACCAATACCCTGTTTGACTGATTTAGTGGCCAATTAAGTTAAAAGGTTCAGTATACCATACATTTATATGCCCTTATGTCTATTTTAAACTTCTCAAAGCAAAAATATTAATTCCAGAGCGCGCGAGTGATAAAGCGATTGAGAGAGTCTTTCGGACTCTTCCGCGGGGGCTTTTGGGGGGCTAACACCTCAACCGCTTTTAGTAAAAATTATTGCTGCATATTGACATCAAATTTGGGTCCTTGGGGATGGGTTAGGACCCTTCAAAGGTGAATTGCGTAAAAAATAATAAGAAAAAATATCGTATAAAAATCTCTATTATTTTTAGCTATTTTTTCGCCTTTTTAGGGGGGTAATGACCCCTTAAACCTATCCATTTGCTACAAAATTTCACATTTTATAAATTTAAACCTTCCTTGTCCGTTTCTGAGTAGTTTCAAGACTTCAGTAATGCTTTTTGACACTGAAAATCGAATTCAAAGTCATTAAGTCATCAAAAAACGTAAAAAGGGGGAGGGGCCGTTCCCCGAAAATCCCGAACCAATTGAGAATTTTGATGGCGATTTTCGTTTTCAGCGACCCAAAATCTATAAGAAATGACTATTTTCATCAAAGAAATTTTTTCATTGTTGAACAGTGTAATTTTATAGTTGTTGTATGGTTTTTAGTTGAAACAAAATAATATTATATTAAAGAATATTAACTGAAGCCACATTTACAATACAATTAAAGAAATAGTTGGAGAGTTTAAACACATTTTAAAATTATTTCATTTATTTGATTTCTAAAGAAGCCTTTTTCAGTGTGTTATTTTCAAGTAATAAATATTTTAAAGCATTTTTCAAATAATAAACCAAAAATTTATTTTGAAAAGAATTTTACATATTCATGTATAATAATCTCTTCCACTAAGTATACAGGATGTTCAAGAAGTCCTTTTAACTGCTTTTATTTGGGACCAACGTATCCTAGGGTCATGGAAGTAAGATGTACCCCTAGATAAGTGTAGTAAGTGACCATTGAGGAATTCATTGAGAATACTTACAGCGCCCCTAGTGAAAATAAATAGCACTTTTTTCAGCCCTATAAAAAGAAAAAAATCGCAAATTTGCAAGTTTCTTCGATATTTTAGTTAAATTTTGTCTTTATTGAGCAAAAAAATCCCAAAAACTACATGATAACAATGAAAAACGTGAAAATTTACGACCTTTTGCTTTTTTGAGGCCTGAAAAAATGCTACTTTTACTTACCAATATATATTTTTACTTCCGAATATTGAAGATTTTATCATGAAATTTTTTTCTATGCTTTTTTTATGATATTTCGAACAGTAATCTCATATAAGTTTTTATTCTATCTCCTTTAGTTTTTAATTAAATTTTTAACTTTCTTATTTCACCGCTAGGGGTGCTGTAAATAATCTCAATGGAATTTTCAGGGTCACTTATCTAGGGGTACAACTTATTTCCATGAACGTAGGAGATATTAGTGCCAAATAAAAACCGTGAAACGGACTTTTTGAAACACTCTAAATATGTGAATGTAAAATTGTACTTTTAAATATTAAAATGGAGAAATGTTAGATGTTTGAGGATAATATATTTCAATAGATCGAAGAAATATGAAAACCACCAATTTAATTCATATCTTTACTTTGAATGTAAATGTATGGATGAAACTTCTTATGAAAGTTTGAAGTAGTATTTTCAATGAAAGATAAAAAGAGAGTAATTGAAAAGATGAATATTCATTCTGTTTATTATTAATATGATTAATTATTATATATTATTAATTATTAATAAGAGTTTTTTATTGCTTGACATGGAGGTGTTTTAACTTTAAAGTAAAGTAATCCTTAACTGCACAAAGTAAGTACCTCTACGCGTTTGAATTCTAAATCATTTTCTATGTCTTAATTTCATAGCTTTGATAAACCACGAGATAATAAGTTTCACACAAGCAAAGGATCTTCATCTGTGTTATTCTAGACACCTTTGACGTATTATACAAATTATTGCAAAGACAGGTTTTTCATATATTATAAGTGCTTTGAATGACATGTAAAGTCTATGCCAGCTAATTTAATAGATGATTAAAAGTACCTATTTTTCTATATTGTAACAAAATTTAAATATAAATATTATAAACAATCATATGAAACATACTCTCGCTAAACAACTAAACCTCTTTATGTTATCTTGTATTCTTATTTGTTAATTACTTCGAAGGTAATGGAATATTCTATTTTATTCTCTTATATTCTATTTATTATATAAAAGTCTAACATTAGCATGGAAAACAAATTAAATCCACAACAGGCAGTTATTGATACTGTATTAGACAAAACGCAGATGTTTCTTGTTTCTCCGGAATCCCCAGCTAAGCTTTTTCTTATTGCTCGCTAACTGGCTTCCACTTGCATTTGCAATCTTAAAAAATATTGCAGGTATTTATTTCTTTTGGGAAATAGTTTCGGAAGATACAATTCCATGACTGTTTCACTGTTTATTTAAACAAGAATATAATTTTAAAGATGTGCTAGAATTTATAATCGAACTCTTGTAGTATGTAGTATTAATAGATGAGGGGTGCATTAAGTAACATGTTTTTAAGTCATAGTTACTAAACTATTTAAATTAGCCTTTTTTCCTGTATTCAAAAGTTTTACATTGTACTATTTTGGTCCAAAATTGATAGATGTTTTATAATTGAGTATTTTTTCTCCTGAAAAAGAAAGTGTTACTGTATTGAATTTTATTAATTTAATTAACTGTGATAAAAAGTTTGTTTCTCCAATGGGCTTGAATAAGTAAAACCGTAATGTGTAAAATCGTAAAAAAAATGTTTAAAGCAAACAATGATTTAAATATTACCATGAAATTTTTTTTAAGCAATTACAGTACCTATAAACAAAATTTTAATTTCTTAAATTGTATGAATTATAAATATACTTAAATGAAATCTTAGGAGCTTATAAAATGTATATTTAAAAACTTTAGTAGATTTTAAATGATCTATTTGTTTTTACAATCGGTGTTGATTCCTTACGATTCAACTACTGTTCATAACTAAAATTAATAGAAATATTCAGTTATAAAAAGTTACCTATTGTGTTCGTATTCTGTGCTAAAATTACCTTTATCGCCAATAAACTCTTAAAAATCCTACTAATACTTGCTTTGAGTTACAAAAACTTTTATATACGTGTTCCATAGAACTGTTTCACATTTCTGATATACTTTTAAATATATGTGATACTAATATTTGTGTAGCCTGTTACCTGGTTGAATATCTCTAGTAATCGAGAATCAGTCTAGTTTCTATCTAGTTTCAGAATCTAGAAATAATCTAGAATCTAGTTTCAGGATTGTCATTAAGTTCAAACGATATTTACCACAGAAGAATAGACAGGTGATGGTAACTGACACCCACACATAGGTTGAGACTTCGCTTAACAAAACCGAGATTTTCAATTACGAAGATAATCTCCTATCCTAGGTGCATGCAAGGTGGATTACAGGAGTTTTGGATGCTGCAGCACGTTTCAATTATTCAACAAGGTGAGAACTTTCGCTATACCTAGAGATGCTGTTTTTTTATTCCTGAATACAGAAATGGTGAAAATAAATTACGGATAATTATTTAGTCATTTATGACCTAAATGTTAGCGCATTAATATTAGACTGTTAAAGAGTTTGAAATTATTTTAACGGATACTTTAAACAAGAAATACTTTGTCGCATGATTTCCCACATAAGCAAAAGACAAAAAATCCAGATATATTTAAATTTTGAAAAGGCGCGTTTCTCTAGGGATGGTAAAAATTTGGTATGTATATTTATAGAAAAAAAAACGTGATGAGGAATTTAAAGTAGTACTGATTATTACATAGAATGAAATGAGTTAGTAAATTATGTTAGTAAGTTTCATGTTGGTGAAAAATTAATTTATATATATCGTTGAATCTTTTGTAATTTTAAAATACATTCTTATTATTTTAGTTTTATTTTCACAATATTTATTTCAATTCTCCTGTAAAATTCAAACCTAAATCCGTGTCTGCTGTTAACTGTAAAAAACCTTAAAAATCACTGCAAATAAAAATGAAAGATATTTAGAATTTAAATAGCGTGTTAAATCAAATGCAATATGTAAGATATTTTTAAAAAATGAAGGAAAATTGATGTTTGAATGTAAGAGTGAATCTCACAAGACTTAATATACATAAATTCTTTAACAATTATTTGATTACTTGGCGAATTCTTCAGAGTAGTTAGAAAAATACAAACTATTCCCCCACCTAATTGGGAAACGCTCCGAACTGCTGTGAGTTACAATACAAACACAAATTAGGTAACCTTTTAGTAATTTATAATTCTCAAGAGGTAATTATCGTGTCTAGTGAACTAAAACAGTCTTGAAATTCAAAATTAGATGGGATCCAGAACTAATTAAAACTATTGTGACAAAAATTAAGAACAGCAATTTATGAGACAAACCTTAAACTTTCCGCGTTTTAATATAATTTTGTTAACTATTGTAGATATTTTCCGGTGATAAAAACAGTCTGGATATGTTTTAAACAGATTTTGTTACATAGTAGCTCAATATATAAATTACTCATTTTCTATCCCTGTAAGAACGTTTTAAGAAATGTGAAGGAATCTTTATTTTCTAGGAAATAATATGTGTTAGTTTTAATTAGGAAACTGTTGAAGTCGTTTTAATCCATTGGGAAAAATGATACAAAGGAATTATCCTTGTAAATGATGTGTTAAATCTTAAAGCTGGTGGTGTAACTAACTTGTGTGTATTTTAATATTTTAAAAGGTTACCAAAATTTAACTTTGAAAGAAACTCGATTTCTTATGTTGGGTTTTTCATAAAGTTACTGTTTTTAAGTAATTTGGGTGTGTGAACTATCAAAATACTTTGCCGTTGAGGGCTCAAATTTAAATTAGTTTTGGGACATTATTTTATTGTATGATATTTTATATATACTTTGATGCATTCCAAATATTTAGGTATACTATGCTTTTTTGGTTCTGAAGTTTATTCATCGAAGATTTTTCCTATACTTTCATTGATATTATGTTATGGGAAGCCATTTAAAATACACAGCGATTTATAAGCTATTAATAGAAATAATTCTATCAAAGACGTGAGATACATTGAAATTAAGGATAATCCTCCATAAGCAAATTTTCTTGTTTAAACCCTTCTGGGTTTAACCAAGAAGGAAGAAGAAGGAACCAAGAACTATGAGTGACATAATACATGGAAGACCCCTTTTCTACTGTGCTTATTTTGGGTACATTCAATTTAATGATCCGACATATTTCCTTTGTTTCTTTTAAACAAAGTTCTTCAGAGGAAAGCAAATACTCTTTCGACTTATAAAATGCAATATAGTTCAAAAGGTCAAAAGCTATGTTTCAACAAAGTTGCACTGAAGAGATTCTAGAAAATATATATCATATATATAAAATAAAAGAGTTTTATCCTCTGTAGGCTTGGATAGGCATTTCGATTCAAGGGATGGAATAGTCTATCAGAAGAGATCTTTCGGCTCAAAGGAACCTGCCAGAGAAAGAAACTTGCTTCTTTTCAAAGTCTTTTATTTCAACGGAGTATTTCCAGAAAAAAGATGCAAATCGATACACAAACTGCATCACGTAAACTTTTCTTCTTTCTTTTCGAACTTTATGCCTTACATGAAATAATAAATGAAATGAAGTTGGTGAATATGCTTCAAGAACTAAAGTTAAGTATGTTATTTGAATTCAAAAGCACTGAGTACCCAAGAGAAACAGTATCTCTACCCTACAATAAAAATATGAAAATTTTACTGAAACAAAAGCTTTGGTTATTTAAATGTGCCTTTAATAAGACCTAAAAACATTTTGCTTTGAGCTATTAAGGCAACTGAATCCCGTTGTGAGACAATACCGTATAGAGAGTTCACTGTAACCAGAGATGTACCATAAATCTGATATTTTTGAAACGTAGATGATTCTTAGCCTTTAAGAAATATCTTGAATATGGTATTAGGTAATAAATTGAATACACTAAATATTAAGTAAAAAAAAACGTATATTTATATGACTAGAAAATAAGTTCTTTTACAACGATGTTACTTTTGAAGAAAAATATTTTCTACAGAAGGCGAATTGGAGAAAATATACAGGGAGTTTCAAAAGTCCGTTTCACGGCTTTTATTTGGAACCAACGTCTCCTAGGACTCTGGAAGTAAGGTCTACCCCTAGGTAAGTGACCCCGGAAAATCCATTGAAAAGACTTTCAGCGCCCCTAGCGGCGAAATAAAAAAGTTAAAAAAATTAATTAAGAAACTAAAGAAGATAGAGCAAACATATCAGTAAGAGTATTGTTGCCACTGTTATAAAGACAAGTTTTCAGTAACTCTGAAAAAAATTTCATGAAAATATCGTGAATATTCGCGGAGATATTAGCATGTGAAAATAGCACTTTTTCAGGCATCAAAGAAGGAAAAACTTCAAAAATTTGCAAGTTTTTTGGATATTTTTATTAAAATTTTTCTTCATTTAACTAAAAAGATACAAAACTACATAATAACTCTGAAAAACTTGCAAATTTCCACACACACACACCATTGAATCCCAGTTTTTTAATTCTTAATTGTTCATATTAATTTGAATGGCCTTTTGTCACACGAGATCAGATCAAACTGTTTGCTCGAAACAAGTTAAGTAGTAACATTCAGGTCCACATCACATTTAAAGTTGTGCAGACCTGCCTCACACAACACTTAAATAACATGCTGTCTTAAGTCGGTTCCAGTTTGGACCCAATTTCGCTTGCAAGTAGCCCAACTGGATTTTCGTTAAGATTCTCTTATCCCCCCCCGAAATGAACTTAAAAATGCAAACTTGAGGAAAGGGAGTAAGCAAATTCGCTTCCATAAATCACCTACCCTTGACAACCCGAGAGAGGCCAGCCACTCACGCAGCTTTTAGAGGGAGGCAAGCTCCATCCTTCATCATTCTACGGAGTTTACAATGATTCCAGACAGCAACGTGCTCTTTTATTCAGGACGAAATAAACTAGTAAAGCAGCGCTGCTGCTGGAATCCCGTCTGAGCATTTGGACTAGTTTAGACTCTAACTCCTTTGTGTACAAGGCTTAGGTTTGATTTTTCGAGTGTTTTGAATGTCTTTGAAGTTTCTCGGCCCTGGAAATAAAAATGTCAAAAACAACTGAAGACCGTTTTTTTTTTACAAAATCTTTTGGACTGTCATTGAACTCTAAGAATTATTTTTTTTTATTCAGTTTCAACTTTTTGAGTGGTGAATATGAATTGCATCACAAAAACTATCACCGCTAAAATATGAATTTTAGTCGATAAAAATAACAATAGCTATTTTCAGTGGACTATGATGGCAAATTGGTTTGCCAATTTTAAAAGCTTGAGAGGGATTGAGTTAAGGGTATTTCCAGGTCCGTATCCAAGGGGGTGGTTTTAGGGGTTCAAACTCCTCCCGAAATTTGGACATTCATTTTTTATACAGTTTATTTTTCTTAAAAATTATGTGACTCACGAGGAGCGGTGTTAACCAAAAGGTCTCAAAATAAGTTAAAAACACTACTTTTAAAGGTTAAAATTCCAAAAAACTTCTTGGGGATGACACCTAAACACCCCTTAAAATTTTTAAATATATTATGCACTGTGTTCCTTGAAACTTCTGTAACTTATGAGGATTAATCCTCTTTGTGTAACATCAAGTCTAAAAAATTAATTAATACAATACTTTTAGAGGCAAATTTCGAAAATTTTTCTGAAGTATGATCCATAGGTCCCTCAAAATTTTGCTGTTTATTATACTATACTGGGTTTCTTTGAAAATTCTGCCGCTTACAATGAGCCGTGTTCTTAAGGTGTAATCCAAAAAGGACTCAAATTTCCAAAATTTTTCTGCAGGAGGACCCTCCGGAACCTTCAATTTTACTTGCGATTCACATTGTTAATAAAATTTTGAAATTAAGTCCACCAAAATTAATATAAAATGGGCAAGCCATCAAAAACTTGACGCAAAAACGCACTCGTAAGGAGGTACCTCAGAAAAAATGTTTGGTCAAAACCCCACCCGAAACAAAAGTCTATACTTGATTGCAACGTTTCTTGAACCCAGTACGTCACAAATGCGGAAGGAGTAATCGGTAAACACGAAGCCTGTTGGATTGATAGGAGGAGTTAATCATATTTTTAAATTGACGTTCTTTATTTCACTCAAAATTCAGACACCGCGATGGGAACTACTTTGTTTATTAGTGACGTCGTAGGGTCAACTTAAGTTGCTGTCTAGTATAGTTACGGCCCTGGGTATTTCCATTTCTCTCTCCATTAAGAACCCTGTCTTAGTGATTTAGTATACATTTTTGTATAATTTACAGTGTTTTATTATAATTTTAAATACTTTTTCAAAGTTTACATTTAATTTGCAAATTACAAAGTTATTCCCTGAGATGAGATGTAATAGACGACATTAGTGTGACGTCACTTGCTTGTTTGGAAACGTTGATTCTATCTGTGATTGGTTCCGTGATTGGAGGTAAATCCGTACCAATCCGTACGGAACCAATCACGGATGGAATCTACGTTTCCAAACAAGCAAGTGACGTTTTGACTAATGTCGTCTATTTCAAGTTCACATTTAGAAAAATAAATTCAAACAAGAAACTTT
Source organism: Tetragnatha montana (assembly GCA_963680715.1). Classification (NCBI taxonomy): domain Eukaryota; kingdom Metazoa; phylum Arthropoda; class Arachnida; order Araneae; family Tetragnathidae; genus Tetragnatha; species Tetragnatha montana. Next base: position 38,710,817 of record OY796684.1, read on the forward strand.
GAAAAAGACATATTTTCCCAAAAATCTGTCTTTAATAATAATAGCAGTAACAATAATTACCAATAGCAATAATAAATAATAGCAATAATTACCGATTATTTTTCCGAAAGCATTAAACAAAATAAAATACAAACAGGAAATGAATAAAAGTACAATTTGAGTGGCAACACTCAAGAACCTGAAAACAACCTGTAATGAAATATTTAAATCATAGAGAATTTAAATAATCGTTGCATGAGACATTCAATCATTTATTTTATTAATTTACACGTTTTTGATTTTAAAAAATAAATCTTATAAAGTTATTTTATAAAACTGCAAAATTGCGTTTACATTTAATTTTTATAATATCGATTTTTTAAGCCCGTCGAAATAAAGACTTTCATCTTTCATATTTCATCTGTATGAAATAAAAGACAAAAATAAAAGCACAATTGTATTTTTTAAAATATAATTTTCAGTAGAATTGTAATAAAACCTATCGCGTAACTAAATTGCGAATTTTATATACATAAACCAGATCAGGTAACCAGATCAGGATCGGACCTTCATGCTTATGTCTGTAATGTAACCGAAATGCGCATTATGTTCATTCTCGAAATCGTTCAATAAATTATTTCTCATTATGACTGGAATTTGAGTGGCAACGGATCAGTCTGACTGTAGAAAGCAACTGATGAACGAGGAAGTATGTATTCTTAAAGCCGAAAGAATTTTATGCTGCTTAAATAAGAAATTAATACCCAAGGTAAGTTATAATTTTTGTATTTGAATAAATAATAACAAGTGAAATTTTATGATTTTTTTTTCTATTATTACAACTGTTTTTCATTCTAAAACAATGTGTTCTGAAGTCAAGACCTGAAGAATCATTTTCTTCGAAGTTAATTGGTCTTAAGAAAATCCGAATGCATCCTCCTAATTTAACTAGAAATTCCATCATAATTAGTTTATTTTAAGAATAAATCCATTAATTAGGGAAAATTTTATGGTATTTTTAGGGGAATATAATGAAAAATAGATGCTTATAATAGCGAGTTGTGCGGGGTTTAAGAGCTTTTGTTTCGTATTATGTTTATTTTCATATTAACATTATTGAATTAATTCATAAGTTATTAGTTAAGGTAATACTTCTCTAAAATGTGGCAGTTTTGGTGGCAGATTGAGGTGGTAGTACAATGTATTAACTCATCTATAAAATAATAATTCCCTCCCATTGTGTAATCTGTAACCCATCAAACTACATTAGAGTTCATGTTGTGTTCATGTTTCAAACTGCCTAATCTTTTAACTGTTATCTTAAGAATGGGAATCTAAAACGTTATAGTTTTTATTATGTCACTAAAGTATTTAGAACTTAACTTTTTTTACCCAAGGGTATCGAAATGAACTTCTAAAATCTTTTGTTTATATATTTCTGTTTACAATTTTAACAAATTGTCAATGATTATTTCATACTATAAAAGACAATATTGAGTAAAAGTATATTAGACTGTTTTGTAATATTTTGCTATGGGAGGATACGGTGGTGTAGTTATTTTAATAAATTTTCCCCTCCCTTCAAAGTAAATATGATCATGTGAGCGGAATATAAAGTAGTATTGGAATGAATTTAGCAATTGAATAATTAGATCAGCTGGAATAAGAGTCCTCCATTTGGCGATCGCGTCACGATTGCCAACTATACCGCCAACTGTACACCATAACTAATCGTGCCGCTAACTTCCGTACCGCTAATTTGGCGATCACGACGCGATCGTCAAATGGAGGACTCTTATTCCAGCTGGTCCAAATATTTATTTGTAACTTATATTTTTGCAAGTTTTTTTACTAAGGAGTTGGAACTATAATACGGAAATTTAGAAAAGTAGCTTTTAACCCATTAAAAACATTTGAGGAAATGTCATCAGAGGGGCATAGTAAGGCGTTTTACGGAATCTTAACGAAATAATTCATTTTAAGATGTAGAAAAATGGGCATTCTGGAAGTTTCATCCTAGAAATTTTTGCAGGACGTCCGTAGAAGGTCATTGGAGCTCGACCCAGGATAGAATCATCCGATGGTATGTCACCGTCCAGGTTTTAGGACCTTGCACCAACGAGACGTAATTGTTTGATCCGAAAAAAATTGGAAGGACTGTCAGAGGTTTTTTTAAATTATTTATTTCAATATTTGCTGCTTAGAAAAAGATGTGGTTTTGAAACTGGTGAATACGAAAGGTTACTGTTTATATCTTAATAATATTGGGCTTTGGCTTGTTAAGTTTAATCATTTCATTAATTCGTATTGAATGAAATATATAAAATAATTAAGTTCAATTAAAAGATGTCGTTAAATATCTGAAAATATAAAGATGTTATTAAACATCTGAAAACTAAAAAATGCTATTTAACAGAATAATCTTTATCCAGAACCAAAGGCAGCTAATCTTTTCAATGTCAAATAAAATTCAAAAATTCCTTATGATTTAGTACAGAGGTTCTCAAACTGTGGGTCTCCCTCCAGTTAGTTTTTGGTGGATCGTGACAAGATTTGAATTTTTCTGAATATAGTGAATCTTTTTTATAATTTTTACGAACGTGTTTTTTGGCTTTTTAAATTTATCAAATTACTATACACAAAAAAGAATAAAGAGCAATAAGAAAAAATATAATAAATAATAAAATAAAATATAATAATTTTTAAAGCTTTTTATTTTTCATCAATAAAGTAATTATCATCGTTATCAATAACTTTTTGCCATCTAGTAATTAAATTTTCAATTCCTGATCGATAAAAATGAATCTGCTTTTGAGATTTGTTACCACCGAGAAAATGTTGTAATGATCGGAATAAGTGAAAATCTGAAGGTGCAAGATCTGGTGAGTATGGGTGGGTGAGGCCTCCTACCCTAATTGGTTAATACTTTCCAGCGTTCGTTTAACGCTGTGCGAGCTAGCATTATCATGCTGAAGAACAACGCCTTTTCCGTTTGCAATCGCTGGGAACCTTGTCAATAAAGATTGCTTCACTCTTTCCAATCGTTCACAGTATAGGTCTGCATTGACAGTGTGTCCAGGTTTTAGTAACTCAAAATTGACAACCCCTTGAATGCTCCACCAAACACACAAAAGCGTTTTCTTAGGGTATAAACCAGCCTTAGGTGTACCTCGTGGCGTTTCATTTGGAGAAAGCCACTGTCTCTTACGTGTAAAATGGGTTCTCTACGACAACCCATTTTTCATCTCCTGTAATCAAACGATCAAAAAATGATCCGGTATTGTGTCTTTGAATCAACAAATTGCAAGTGTTGGACCGAATTACTTTGTTTTCTTCAGACAAGATGCGCGGGACCCAAACACCTGCTCTGCGAACTTTTCCCGATTTGTTTTAAATGCTCATGAATTGTCTAGCAAGGTTGGTTAATGGTTAAGTCTGTTTGACAGTTCTTTAACTGTCTGAGAGCTGGACTTCAGCCCTCAATAAATCGTTGCTGAAAATCGTCGGTGGTTTTCTGTGTAAGAGCAAGCATGCCAGGAATACTTCCACATGTTGAAATACCTAGGCGGAGGAAAACTAATTGTGTGTTATTGACTGTATTTTAAAAATATTGTCTCGTTGAAGCAAATCCATACTTATTTCTTCAATCATTATTAAATCGGCAAATTTACGTACAAAATTTTTCCAAACTCGAAAACCGTATGGTTGTACGATGCTAGTGGTTTTTGGTGGCATGACGAAAACTTTGATGGTTTTACCTGGAAGGGTAACGATATCAATTAAATCCTTAATTTTTGAAGGGTGGCCATGAATCCACTAACAGTATGGTTTCATCAGGTGTGTTTTTAAAATGTACTTTCGATAAATACGTTTGTAGTTCTTTAGATCCCATTTTGCCAGATTTTGAAGATACGGTATAAATATTGTTGGCTTGAAACATTTTCTGACGAACTTTGGTTCGGAATATAGAATAAAAAAGGCGATAGTAACATTCCATCTTTGCTGATTGTGGGTATAATAGTATACGAATGTTTTAATGAAATAAGCTTTTCGGCAAACAGCTAAACATTCCTCCAAGCTTGGCGCAGTATGTCCGTATTGTGAACTTGCGTCATGTAACACAAAACAACCATCTACTCTTTGATATAATAATGCTGTTCTTTTTGACCAACTACACAGCTTAAAAATATTATCTGGCATCTGATTCTAAAAACACATCAGACCTCCTTCCCTGGACATAAATCATATTCACCAATCATACATTTGACTGCTAATGTCACAAACTCATGCACAAACTAAACTAGAATGCCTAAAAGATCTTTATGATCTATTTCTAAGTTTGTACCTTCCCCCATAACTTGATATACTCTCTTGTGGTGTAAATATTTGAAACTGTAATAGTTATAGATAAATATATCTATATCATAAACAAATAAGATAATAAATGCACCAATGTGCACCGCAAAACCTTATAAAATACTGTTTTACAGATCAGGCAAAGTTCTGGGAATTTCTTAGTTTAATAAATTTTTTGAATGCCCTCAAAGCCAAAAATAACAAGGATTCAGATCAAGAGATCGTGAAGGTCAAGAATATACAAGTTTCGACTGATGATCAGTTATTCTAAGAAGTTGCTCTTTGCGATTACTTTCAAAGAGTTATCAATAGGAGGGTGCAGCTCCATCTTGCATAAAAAATGTCTTTGCGAGAAATTGACAACCTTGAGGTTGTAGTGTAACTTTTTCTTCCCAGAAGTGTTGCATATCGATTGCTGGTGCCTGAGCATGTTACCGGACCGCGTAGGCTAATTTCTTTAAAGAAGAATGACCCGAGCATACCGTTAGTTTTGGTGAATGCAATGGTTTACCTAGAAATGAACGCGGTTTTTCTGCACTCAATGTTCCACAGTTATGAGTGTTCCTGTTCATTGTACCGTCCTAATAAAAGTGCGCCTTGTCTGACATCTCAAGGCCAGTTTAAATTAACCTCAAGTGTAGCAAGAAACTAAAGTGTTAACTGTTTTCGTCTCTCGAAATCCTGTGAAAATAGCCAATGCAATTGTTGAAGTTTATAAGGATATTATCGGATAAGTTTCTGCATTATTTTCTGGAATGTTGAGTACGGTATATCCAACTCACCTGGTACTTCGTGTTTTAATATATGTGTTGTTTGGCGTAGAATGTCCTAATAGGGACCTTGCGCTATAAAACCCCAACCAACCTACCTGACACTCTGTGAACACTATGGTACTATCCAGTGAATTGGAAGCTTTGTCCTCTTCCAATTGAAGAGCAACCTCCTTTATTGTTTTGGGCTACTGTTCTTATATTATTGTCAATTTAATGCTTTGGGTATGTGAAAGATCTTGTCAAGGATTCCGCGTTCTTACGATGTATGTGGGTCGGGCCCTCTGATCTAGGAGGCCTTGACGAACAGCGTAGTTTTCTTCCGCCACCGCGAAAGCAGCGTCTTTACGGGTAACAATAGAAAAATAATTCTGCCTGAATGCAGAGAGCGTCATTATCCATTCCGGTAAGCAAGGGAAATATATTTTCTTGCGTGTAACACCTTCTGTCTTAAATTCAACTCATTCAATGAATCTAATGAACTTTTTACCAAGCCTCAAGATGAAAAATACTAGACACTGCGAAAGTAATGGTAGGCCAGATTTAAACAACATGCTATTCACATTCTACAACAGGTCATTTTGCAATGAACAGAAATCTGCAGTGTTGCTAGCAGAAGCCGGCAATATACACCAGTCACACTCGTAGCATAAATGGCAGCAACAGATTGACTAAAAACTTGAGCTGTTTATTGTGGCAAACTCTATTCCAAGTGTAGGAAAAGTATAATAGAGCCTCTGGCCAAAACCCAAATACTCGATCTTACCAACACCAAAGATATATTTAAGGTATTGCTGTTTACTTTTTTTACCGTACAAATCCAAAGGTAAAAATATTTTAGTGTTGTGAGGCTGCCCAGTAATTAATGCAAGGTTAAAAATAAATGATTTTATTATTGATCAAGAAAATGAGCGTCCAGCGCTCTCTAAATAAAAATCAAGTAGGAATGAATAGCAGCCGACAATAACACTATTTACAGTTCGTGGGAAGAGTCGAGTTGAGGTGTAGGCAACCTTCCTTCACCACCACAAGGCATCCCCCCAGTGACGAAGGAACGGTAAAAAATAGGTACGGTGATGGAAAAGATCAGATGTATTGACAAAGAGTCCTTGGGAAATGAACTCTCCGACCTGATCTTGTAACTATGCTCTTCTCCTCGGGGATCATGAGATCAGTCTTTGATTTATCAAGGTTACCCTTTTTGATCCCTTTCAACGGGTTAGTATCTTCCAAAAAATAAAATGCAGGTTTCACCCGGTCCACCGACACTGTGACAGGTTTCTCATTAATTTTTATTTTGACGGTTTTTCTCGTTCGCTTGATCACCTTATGAGGTCCCGTGTAAGGAGGGGTTAAGGGAGGACGAACAGAATCCACTCTTAAAAATACGTGCGAACATGTTTCCATAGATGGATGTGTATAAACTTCTCGACTTCCATGACTTAAAGGGTTTATAGGGGATAATCGCCTCATTGATTCGCATAGCCGGGATACATAGTTGGAATCAGGGTTAGCTTGAGGGTCTTTAATTGATAACAGATCCGAGGGAAGTCTCAAGGTACTACCATAAACTAACTCGGAACAGCTTGCCTGTATGTCTTCTTTAATAGAGACTCGCAACCCTAAAAGCACTATTGGCAGAGACTCCGTCCATTTTGCAGATTCGTGAGCAGTGATTGCGCTTTTCAAGCATCTGTGGAACCTCTCAACCATACCGTTTGACATCGGGTGATAGGCCGTTGTATGTATGCGAGTTGCTCCTATCAAGTTGGTTAACTCTCTCATTAATGCCGACTCAAAATTCCTACCCTGATCCGTGGTTATTGAAACCGGACAACCGAATCTAGCTATCCACCCGTTCACAAGAGCTTTGGCAGTAGCTAGAGCTGTAATGTCGGGGGTCGGAATCGCTTCGGGCCATCGGGTAAATCGGTCGACTATGGTCATGCAGTATTTGCTACCTTCCGATGGAGGGAGAGGGCCTATGAAATCGATGTGTATATGCGCAAATCTTGCGTCAGGTAAGGCGAATGTTCCAAGTGGAGCTTTATTATGGCGATGGACTTTGCAACTCTGACACTGCATGCAAGACTGAACGAATTCCCTACAATCCTTTTTCATGTTAGGCCAAAAATATCTCTTCGTTATCAATTTAGTTGTAGCAGTAACACCTGGATGTGAAAAATCATGAACTTGACGGAAAATTTTAAATCGAAATGATTCTGGAATAAAAGGTCTAGGGCCATTTGTTGAAATGTCACAAAATAAGGTAACATCTTCTAAAGGAAAATACTGCTTTTCAATCTTTAAATTAGGACTACTTAAAAGTGACTCTAACTCAGGGTCTACCAACTGAGAAATAGAAACTTGGTTAAAATATATAACTTCCCTTGACACAGCATCAACCTCAATCCTGGATAAGGTATCTGCGACCACATTTTCATTGCCCTTTATATGCCGAATGTCAGTCGAAAACTGCGAAATGAAATCGAGGTGCCGCAATTGGCGAGGAGAGCATTTCTCAGGTCTCTGCTGAAAAGCGTAAATTAGAGGCTTTTGATCTGTATAGATCGAAAAAGACCTACCCTCCAGCATGTGCCTAAAGCGCCTAACTGCAGTATAAATGGCCAGTAACTCTCTATCATAAGTAGACCAATTTCGCTGACTTTTCGAAAGTTTTACTGACATAAAACCAATGGGTTCCCAAACCCCCTTCGAACACTGCGTTAATGAAGCACCGCCAGCCAGCTCAGAAGCGTCACACCAGAGACCTAGCGTTGCTCCCGGAATCGGATGCCGAAGTAGTGTGGCGTCTGCAAGAGCCCTTTTAGCGGCAGAAAAAGAAGCCTCCGCGTCGCTAGACCATTGCAATGGGGTGTCTTTACCTTTTGGACGTTTACCCTTATTTGCATTTCCCTCCAACAGCTTCACCAAGGGGGCTAAAATCTGTGCAGCTCTGGGTAAAAAACGGCGGTAAAAGTTATACATCCCCAAAAAACGGCGCAATTGCGTGATAGAGTTCGGTTTGGGAAACTTGTTTATTGCTTCTACCCTATCAGGAAGAGGAGAAAGGCCTTCTGCCGAAACTTTAAAACCCAAAAACTCTATAGTAGGTTCTCCAAGCGTGCACTTTGATGGTTTCAGTGTCAGTCCATAATGATGTAACCTTTTAAAAAGTGCCCTAAGATGATCGAAATGCTCTTGTTTAGATTTAGAAGCGGTTAAAATGTCATCAATAAATGCATAAACACCATCTAACCCCCTGACCACTTGGTCAATAAATCTCTGAAACGTACTCGCTGCATTGCACAAGCCAAACTGCATCCTTGTGCTCTCGAAAAGCCCGAAAGGTGTGCAAATCGCCGTTTTAGGAATATCTTCGGGTGCAATCGGTATCTGATGGTAAGCTTTAACAAGATCGCAATGTGAGAAAACCGTTGCCCCATGGAGTTCACTTGCGAAATCCAAAATATTCGGTATGGGGTACCTGTCTTTTTTCGTTTGAGCGTTCAAAGCCCGAAAATCTCCCACCGGTCGCCAATCCTGACTACCTTTTTTAGGCACCATGTGCAGTGGCGATGAATAATTACTGGTAGAGGGGCGCATATGACCCAAATCCAGCATCTGTTGAAACTCCATTTTGGCAATTTTAAGTCTGTCGGGAGCGAGCCGACGGGGCTTGCTCGAGACAGGGGGTCCAAAAGTTTCAATATAGTGAACAACATCGTGCTTAACAGCTTGATCAGTGCATACCGGCTTAACAATATCAGGAAATTCTTCAAACAGCTTGTAAAAATCATTATTTTTGTCCACAGCTTTTACGGAAAATATGCTAGAATTTCCAAGAAAAGCATTTGAATTCAAACTGGTTGAAACATCAAACAAGGATCTATTTCTTAAATCAGGTTTTAAATTGAAATGATGTAAAAAATCAGCACCTATTATAGCCTGTGAAACATCACAAGAAAAAAATGGGAAAACAAATTGTTTACGTAATCCTAGGTCGAGAGATATGAGCTTTTGAGCATATACCTGAATAATTGTCCCGTTTGCTGCCTTAAATCCTTGGATAGGGGGTAGACTTCTTTCGTTTCTAGTAGCTGGAAGTAGAGAACAATCGCTACCAGTATCCACCAGGAATCTGATGTTTGTCCGCCGATCTCGCACAAACAGACGACGAGAATGGGTCGGTACGGTGCATGCCGCTGCCACGGCCGCTCGCTGGAATTCATTCTGGTAGATACACGGCCGAATGCACTTCTTTGCTTTATTCCTGAATGTCTCATGAAACCAGCATACTGCATCCACGGGACCAGAACTCGGTGGTTTAGAAGTTGATCTCCAGTTCCTCGAAATACCTGGAGATGTTAACTCAGCTACCTCCTTTCTCAGCTTTGTAATTTCATCCATCAATTGAGAACAAGATAGATTGGAGCCGGAAACAGACGTGCAATCGGCTGGGGCTAGTGTAGAACCCTCGTGCATGGGCAACACATCTAAAACCTTATCCGCCACGTGCGCAGCCTTCTCTGCCGTTAATGGTTGAGCTGATGAAAGGATCTCCCGAACGTTACTTGGTAATTGTTGTAAGAATAGATCCAACACTAACTCCTTTTCAAAGCCGAGCGATGTTACGCGCCTCTGTAAAGCTCTCAATAGCTCTGATGGCTTCCGATCATCTAATTGCTCCTCGGCCAGAATCCGGCTTATTTGTTCAGTTTTCGATTCATCACAACGAGAGATCACCGAATCTTTCGATTTATCACAGGAATCTGCAGCATGACATCGTGAAACAGTACTGCTGACGACATACTCTTCCATAATCTCCGTAATTTGAAAATTAGGTTGACATTCTAAATACCGGTGTCACCATTTTAGTGTTGTGAGGCTGCCCAGTAATTAATGCAAGGTTAAAAATAAATGATTTTATTATTGATCAAGAAAATGAGCGTCCAGCGCTCTCTAAATAAAAATCAAGTAGGAATGAATAGCAGCCGACAATAACACTATTTACAGTTCGTGGGAAGAGTCGAGTTGAGGTGTAGGCAACCTTCCTTCACCACCACAATATCAAGGTTGATAACGTCAAATTTACTCCATCTTTGAAAAACTTGTTTTAAATTTAACAAATAAGTTGACTTAGAAAAAAAGAAAACATCGTCTAGATGGACAAAAGCAGTCTAAACCAACGAATATCTCATCTATAAATTACTGGAAGCTTTGAGCAACGTTTTCCAAAACAAAGCTCATTTAAACATACTTGAGTAGTCTAATAGGGGTTATTACGAATGTTTTATGGATATACTTGGGCTCAACAGTTATCTGAGTGAAGGCTTTTTAAAGATCTATCTTAGAAAAAACGGTATTCCGGGCCAAATTATAAGCAAATTTTTATGTGTATGTCGTATGGAATATCTCTCACCGATGATCTGTGAGTTGAGGGGACGAAAATCGTCACAGATACTCCATTTTCCGTTCTTTTTTGGAATAAGATGAATTGGGCGTGCATAGGGGCTCTTGGAGAGACGAATGATATCTTGAATTTTATAAAATGGAAAACATTTTTTAATGGCTGCCAGTTTGGCAGGTTATAAACGCCTAATTTAAAAGAAACTTTCCTCTCAAATTAGTTTTCCTGCTTTTCCAGTCCAAACCTTGCACATTTTTACCAAGTCCTCCCATATGCTCTAATTGGCCATTCTGCCATACAACTCCAATAAACCAACTGCACAGCGTATTCTGAAACTGTTTATTTGAGAAACATTTGATGGTCTGGTTACATTCGAGATCTTTTAATCGTATATTTCAAAAATAACATCTAGTTTAAATAAAATAAAATAGTTTTGTGTTTGGGTCAGAATGGTCTAACATGGCTCTTGAACCACGAATTCTCATCAAACCGAACAAAAACAATTGCAGAATTGTCAAATTTAATGTATCAATCTAAATAATTACCTTAGGAATTCTTACAATTGGTTTCTAATAATTTCAACTCTTATCTGTAAATAATAGGAATAGCAAACGTCGCCACGTCCACTAAAGATTATCAACCCAAACCGATTATTTTATAAAGCATTTAAAAGGTGTTTAGCAACAGCTATGGAAGATTGTACCTATATTCTTTCGAAGAGGTAGACGGGTCATTGTTTCGAAAAGTATGGAAGATTTTAATAAAAAAGGGACCTCTTCAATAGTCAACATATAAAATTGTCTGCTGTCGTGAGTAAACGCTTTAAAGAATCGTGGTCCTTACATCTCCTCCAAGAGAAGAAGAATAGAATTTATTATCACAAAGAATTACAAAATACAAGGAACTCACAAAGAATTACAAGGAACTCACACATAATAAACAAAAGACAAAAATTGGGACAAACACAGACATAGGGGAAAACGGGGCAGTTTAATACAGCAAAATTCAAATCCATTTTTTGAGTGGAAAAAATGACTTATTCGGATAGTTTTTTCTCTAAAAATATCTAAGAATGACTCAATTTTATAAAACCAATTAGAAAAAAATATAAGTTTAATGAAAATTAAATATAACGACCTTTGTAAAAATTCAATTTTGTATCAAAATGCCCCACCAGTGGGTCATTTCGATACATCGCTTGGGGTATTTTAATACAGTGATTAATTTGCTCAAAAATAGTAATTAATAACAAAAGTTTTGAAAAATAACAAATATACTTTTATTGACATGAGCCTGCAGCACATTTTTAACACATTTTGCAAGTATAAAAAATTATTTTTCCATTAAACATTTAGAAATAAAAATAATTAAAGAATTTGACAAATGGTCATTTTTAAAAAAATCTCTAATTAAAGAAATAACACACTGTTTTGATGGGATAGTTTTCCCGTGATCAAGTCAAATATTCCAAGGTATCTTCACCAAAAATCATATAGAAAGTAAATAAGGCACTAATGGTTTGTGCCATCAATTGCACTTTATATAGAACTAGTGTATCAAAGTGCCCCACATCTAAGTGTATCAATTTGCCCCCATCTGTTGTTTCTGAACAATCACACAACCTTTAATTAAAAAAATTGGCAAAGGTTATTTAAAATTTAAGCATTTCCCCAATTAACAACAAGAATGAACTTGCTTTTCAAATTTACAGATCTCTGTATTTCAAGTAGAAAAGCTTCAGGAAAATTTTACATTTTAGCTTAGAAATTTACTTTTGGAAATTTTTGATGAAAAAATTTTAGTTTCTTTCACCAAATTTTATAGACTTATTACAGAGCTTAATGTTTTCATATGTTATGCTTAGGCATACAGACACAACTTTTCGTAAAAACACGACCAAAATAACCTTGATAGTTTTTGAGATATTGAGAGTGTATTAATATGCCCCTTGTATAAAAATTGCCCCGTTTTACCCTACATACAAAAATATATAAATAGTTATGAGTACCAAAAGAGCTCATAGCTCGTCCATGGTACTAGGACTTATAATTTCTTTGCTTTGGCAACGAAGCTGCATTGACTCTATTTGGTTAAATTAAATAATTTCTCAATGTTATTGTGTCTTGCTATAAAATCACAAAGACTATTTTTAATTTCAGTTCTATTATTAGATGTTTTAATGGTTTCGTGTAATTTGTTAAATAGAAAGGGACCTAGAAAAACATAAGACTTATGAAAAATTTCTTTGTTAGACTTTGGAATAAAATAATTTCCTTGGATGTTTCTAAGAAAATAGTTACTAGTTTTTAATTGATAGAAAGACCTATTATTGAAAATGAAAAGTAATAGTCGAAAAATATAGAGTTCTCTTACAGTCAAAATAGGTTTTTATTAAAGAATTACCTTTTATGTGAGGTAAGATTTTATTTTGAAGGTGGTTTAGAGGTTTTATGTTATAATAATCAGAAGCATAGCAAGTTATTCCATAGTTGATTGAAGATTGAACCCAGGCAAAATATAGTGAAGTTAGAAATTTATGATCAATAATACGTTTCAGCCTAAAAAATTTAAAATTAATAAACCTTAGCTTGCTGTACAAAGAATTTATAAGAGTCTTCCATTTTAAATTGCTATCAAACTGGAGTCCTAAGTATTTAATAGTCAACGCGCATAATTTTATCACATGTAGATGCGTTATCACATTCTAGATCGCAGGACGGGTTGTGAATTCTTAAACTGTCAATAGTGGTTTCACTAACTCTTTGACTTAAAATCATAAATTTAGTTTTTGAAACGTTTAGCTTTAATAAATTGTTATTAAACCAGATATTAGCTTTATGTAGTGCAAGTTCAATTTTTTTATAAAGATCTAGATAATTGTCAGCCGAAAATACTAAAACAGTATCGTCAGCAAATGTTATGTCACAATTTAAATTTAATTGAAAAAAATCATTGATAAAAATTAGAAACAATAGAGGTCCTAAAATAGAACCTTGAGGGACACCACCATTAACAGGAATTTCACTACTATATACATCATAAACTTTGACAAATTGTGTTCTATCACTCAAATAAGATTCAAACCATGAGTAGATATTACCTTTTATTCCGATACAGTATAATTTACTTAAAAGCAGCTTATGATTTACGGTATCAAAAGCTTTGCTTATATCCAAAAAGACAGCAGCATATTTTAGGTTATTATAGACTACCTAAGATGTCCAAGGTAATTTTCTACATAGTAGGCACCACTAGGAAAATCGGTGGTGTCATTTCTCGAAAATAGAGACAAGTCCCCTAACTTCCTTTTAGAAATACGGGTCAAACGAACCACAAAATTAAAAAAAAATCTCTAAAGGAAAAAAAACCTCAATGTTTCTTTACATGAAACTGATGCTCTAAGTATGTTTGGGGTCATGATTGGGCCTTGCTATTGATATGAGTGGGTTTTTGGTAGCCCCAACGTCATTAATATTTTCTATTAACGCAAAAATTCGAAGATAAAACACAACTAATCGGCTTCGATTTAGAGGGTCATCAAATGGGGTAAATATTTCTTTTGTCTTGTTGGGTGTAAGATAATCACACAATATGGCAGTTGAGTCATTAAAATATAACTACGAAACTTAACACAAGACAGGTTTTATGCTAATATCTTTCTTCAAAGCAAAACTTGTCTTTTGCTTATATCAAAAAGATTACATATACTCTATAAAACAAAATATACAATATTTGCATTATAATACGATCAATAGTGTTCATCTGAGTCTAGGTGCAATGTTTCGGTTCGTGGAGTAAGCATTAGGTACCCTTTTTATTCACATTATAGTATGAATGGTGTTTATTAACGATAGCAAGTGCACACGGAGTATAATTCTTTCTTAAAACATTTAACCAAATTTAAAATTTAAATTTGCAAACTTTTTCATTTTTGAGGCCTGAAAAAGTGCTATTTTCACATACTAATATCTCTGCTAATATTCACGATATTTTCATGAAACTTTTTCAGTGAGTTTTTCATAACATTGGCAACAATATTCGTGGTGAAGTTTTTGCTCTATCTCCTTTAGTTTTTAATGAATGTTTTAAAACTTTTTTATTTTGCAGGTAAGGCCACTGCAAATCATCTCAATGGATTTTCCATGGTCTCTTAACTAGAGGTAGACCTTACTTCCATGATCTTCAGAGACGATGTTCTCAAATAAATACCGTGAAAGGGACTTTTGAAACACTCTGTATATTTTCAAAAATGCAGAATTAAGTTAAATTAATCCAATTAACTTCAGAAATATTTTCTAAGAAACTCTGGTATAAAATATTATTTAAGTCTTTCGTTATGTGTGTAATTTATGTATAAAGATTCTCATAATAATCTATCAATAAATCTTCTCGTAAGTATTCAAGAATTTTAAGACTTTCTTCTATAAAAATATTATTTTCCTTTAACTTAATGTTATACAATTTAAGAAAAAAGGAAAAAATCCATATAAGCATTTGTCTACTTCTGATTTGATTACTGATGTCATTCCGGCTGAATTGATTAATTTTTCTAAATATTTAACTTATGAATTATGTTCATCAGAAATTTCATGTTTTCTATGAGATTTTTATTCACTTCATATACCACTTCTCCAAGAAATTCTTGTTCGGAATCATGCTTTTCACGCATATATTTGGTGGTTGAAAATGCTTTTAAATGTGTCAGCTCCATGTCTTGATACTGGCTTTGCGCCTTGAAACTTCAAGAAAATCTAGCTTAGCAATATTATGAACAAAAACGTATCTATGTATTACTATTATATCACTTTATGAAATCTGTGTCCACTTCACCTCTTAAACTCCAACGCCCTGAAGAATGAACGCTAGGGCACCCGTTGTTCCCAAAACTTGAAGGAAAAACTTTCTAACTAAGCGCAGTTACCGGATTGACCCGCGGCAAAGTTTGAAAAGCCTCCGTATCTTTAAAAACCGGATGCGGGGCCAGGGTAAATTCGCTGCATAAATCAAGCCCACCTCTCTAGACATTTCGCGATAATCATCCCACTTACCCGGCTTTGTTAAAAGACACCGCGGGCAAGAAAGGGTCTTTTTCGTTGTTTATTTCGGGGGGTAATGTGGAATAATTTGGAGAATTTGAATGATTCGGGGGAGCGTGGCTCCCCCAACCGGCGCTTCTGTGGCCAATCGATAGCCGGCCCAGACGATAAGTCGCTCCTTCTATCCATCTATTCAGAGAGCCCACTGAGTGCTGGTGGGCAAGACGCTTTTTGAGTGACCTCTGCAAGATTCGACACCTCCAGGTATTGCTTGTGGTTAATTGATTGTACACTTGTGACACCCGCTTTTTTCCTCAGGAAGCGGCTCCGGCGAGCGCTTCCCCCGCCGAGACCGGGGAGTTGTTCGAAAGTTGCCCGTTCAAAAAGTCCGGAGAAAGTTTCTTCTTGGTCCCCCCTCTTCCAAAGAGTTGAAACGCGCGCCGGCCGCGATCTTTTCCGTTTTCTTGTTTTGAGGAGCTTTGAATCCAAAACAAAGTTTTCGACTTGGGAGAAAGTTTTGTGGAAAGTTGTCTAGGAAAACATTGAGAAGCAGAGATAGGGGAGTCTCAGGAAAACTTTTTGAATTGAACGTGCTTTAAAATATCCCTTCTTTTCTAAGTTGATTTTTTTTTATAAATATGCATTGTAATGGTTAATTTTGAAGGAAACATACATTTTTTTACATCTCCTTAATACTTATTTAGTTTTCTCGGAGTTGGGTTATAAATTTGATTATTTTAAGCAAACTTTATAAGTTCCTTTTACTTTTTCTATGGTATGAAAAACTTCACAAATTTACTTAAAAACTTGAAATAATTTATTTTTAAAATTAAGAGCTTTTTAACTCTCCTGAATTTAATTTCGTTTGAGTTATGTCTTAAATTTGTTAACATGAAATTATTTATGGAATTTTAAACTTTCTTCCCCAACAGGTTTAAGTTTGACCAAATGATTTTACGAGAGCTTTAATTCTTACACAAGATTTTGGAATGATTTTGTAATGACTCTTTTACTAGTTTAATGGTTTTAAACCTTTTTCTGAGAGTTTGAAAATGACAAGTTTCTTTACCACACACATTAGCATTTTATTAATCACTTGTCTAAAATATATGTGGAATTTAAATTCTAAGATTTTAATTTTTAAATAAAATTTAAAAGTTAAAATAATCTTTTAATTGGAAATATTTTGCTGCAGTAAAATTTTTATATAGTAATAAACCTTTTAAATACAAGAATTTTGTAATTAAAAAAAATTAAAACTAATTTCAATCATAGAACTTGGCAATAAAGGTTGTAGAAAAGCATACACAAATGCGGGTTTTGAATTTAATATTTTACTCAACTTAATTTTTTTTTGCCTGACTTTTTATGACTACTTTATGTCTTGTTTGGCGTAGAATGTTCTAATAGGAACCTTGCGCCGTAAAAGCCCAACCAATCAATCAATCAATCTTCTGACTTTCCAAATACTGTAAAACGGGGTGAATCGGAATATTTACTTTTAATTCCCTTGCAAATTACTGCCATGGTGAAATCGCCTATGGATTAATATTTTAAGGATATAATTAGCGAAAATTGGCTATTAAAATTAGCGAAACAAAATGTAAGAAGTGACTTATAATTAGTATAAAAACAAGTAAAGAGCAGCAATGCAATGTACCAGCTTCTCGTATACTATTTAAGATTAGTTGTAGATAATGTATTATCTGTACTGTATGATAGTACACACGTGTCAAAGGTGAAATCTGGGGAAGAAATTGCAGCCCCCTTAAGTTATATTAATTAAATTTTCAGAATTTATGAAAAATTCTTTCACTTTCTAAATCGATCTCCTTACTTTTATGAAGAAGGGTGATAAGGCGTTTCTGAAGTTAATTGAGGAAAATAACTTATTTTTTTTAAAAGTTAAGGCGATGCAAAGTTTTTGGGATCTCAGCCTCCCAACACGACAAAATTAGAGATCAAGACATAATATTAGCATGTATTACATTTTAGTATTCACCCCTCATCAATATTGATGTCTATTGCAAAATCTTACTAGGAAAAGTAAAAATTTTAACCGGTGTTCCGATTTACCCCTATCTGCGGGGTGAATCTAAACATTTTGTTTCTGCTCAAAATTGAAAGAACAGAATAGACTGAATATTCAATCAAAACACTAAAAAAAATGTGTTTTTTCTTCTTTTTTTTTGCGATGAAAGTTGATAAGTGTCCATACTCATCCCGTTCACTTTTTGCAAAATAAACTGTTTTTTATTTATATTATATTAAAAATAATGTCTCATTTAATTACAAACCTATAAAACATGCTAACCAGAAAAAGGTAAAAAAACCTGTTTTAATCGAAAAGTGAATTAAACTTTCAGAATTAAATTGCAAAAGCAAAAACTTGATCAGAAAAATTTTGCAAATATATCCTGTTTCATTCGACTTCTAAGAAAGTTAGACTAACTTCAGTAAGGTCTTAAAATATATTAAATGACTTCAATTATTCATAATGACTTCAATGTATTAAAAATATCGTTATCTGACGCATAAAAAATAAATATGAGTTTGCGAATTCTTTATAAAGCGTTATTCTAAAGAACTTTTAACTCCACCTTTTTTAATTTTGTAATATTTTTAATAACACGTCTTTTTACGTTACATGAAATGTTATGCTTTTGTATGAGTTATTTTGAGAATCTTGGTTAATAAGCCCTGAGTGATAAAACAAAGTTAAAAAGTTTAGAAATTTAAACAGGTCTGCACTTAGCGTGGCATCAGATTACAAATTAATGTTATGAAAATGACCATTTGAGTATTTCTCAACTAATCATCATTGACTATTTCTCTGAAACAGTTCAGTTGAAACTGAAAAACTTATTATTTTGGTATTGAGTTCTAAAAATTCTGATATGTATTTAAATATTTTAAAGCATAAACAGTGGCACAAGATTTGGTACCTCGGATAATCTTGTGCCTGCGTTTTAGTTCGGAATTCAAACATTTTTTCCATGCCTGTTTTGAATCAGTTTAAATACATGTAGCGAACTTTCTTCAAATAGTTAAAATACATTTCAACTCTCTTATTGAGCATCACATTTAAAAAAAAAATTATAATCTTAGAATAAAAATACAGGGTTACATAAATATATCTGGTATTTATGTGCTGGAAAATGCAAATGATTTTGAATTTGAATGATTTGAAAATTGTTTCGAATCGTATTATTTTGTTAATATTTCATGGATTAACCCAAAAATAACCTTTGTAATATTAATTTCATATTCTTCGAATTCAACAAAAGGGTATTAAAATCTATCAAAATATTAGATTAGTAAGGTATTAATTTACTTCGAAATTTTAAAACCGCTCTATCTTATATGGCAAAATTTTGTCTGTATATTTTTACATATTTCTAATGAAAAAAAAAGGGAAATGTGTATCTTACTTTAAATCAACTGCAACCTATTTTGACCAAGAACATAATTTTGTTTTGTAAGGTAAATTTGTGTTTCAAACTTAACTTCTTCAAGCACTGTTTTTATAAAGAAGTTTATCTTGTCTTGGTCTACCAATAAGGCCTTAACCACAAATGGGCAACCTCCATCTCACGTACGCCCTATGGGGCAGACAGTGATCCGGCATTACAATAACTTGAAATCGCGTTATAATATTTTAAATTTTAGGCAACTTTTCAAAGGTTGCTCATGCCTACCTCTTGTCCAAACACTAAACCGATACAATTAGATTAAATTAGGTGAGTGAAAGTTTTAAAGTCTTAAACTTCGCTTCATTTTAAATTCTACAAAAACAAATATTTTTATTTAAGTTATTTCTGAAGTACTCAAATTTACTTATTTTAGACTTAATTAAATCTATGATAGTAAAAATGTATCGTGTGGGCAATGTATTGTCCTTGTTATATATTCAATTTAGTGTTCTACCTATGAAGAAATTCGCGTCAGTAGCGCATAGCTTCAAAGTGTGGCCGTCTCAAATTAGCTTAATTGCGTAAAAGATCCCACACACCGTGAAGATGAGATCAAGTAACGTAATTTAATTTCCAAGTTCCATTACCAAAATCTGCAATCAATGCACTTACCACCAAAAAACGCTGAGATCAGTGCTGACTGGTCATAGGTGTAACCCGTAGGAGTTAATTTAATAATCGATGCTTGGGAGTAACTTAAAGGAAAAACAACGGGAGAAAGTTTGAAGCTGGAAAAAATCCATTTTCTTGGAGGCTTTTAGGTAGTGGATGGCGTAAGAGAAAAGCTGTGTTTATTTTTTGAAATCCCAAAAATGCTAAAATGCTTTTATTGGTACGAATGTTTTTATATTAACCTTGTGTTTCGTATTTTTATGGAAAGAATTCTTATCTTATTTTCGTGGGTTGCTCATAAATAGTTGTGAAAATAAAATTTTGGGTACTTAAAAACGTTTGGGTATTAGTATTCTTCAGTGTTATGTTTCATCAATATTTATTATGCTTATTATAAAGCAAAATGGATGAAATATAAATCATTAAGAAGTTTGCATACTTTAAAAAGGTTCCAATTTTAAATAAGAATTGTGTAATATTTACACCAATTGTTTTAAGAAAAAAAAATATACAATAATAAGAGGGTGTCTCATAATTTATATATTGTGCAAATTTAAAAATATACTTGTTATTGTATGTGATAATTATAATTAGATGTTAACCAATTTATTTTTATAAAGTTATATAATTTTATGACCCAAGAAAACAAGTTGGCTCCATAGGGTTTCATGGTAATCTTGGCCGGTCTAGGTTTGAAAGGGTTAAAGCTGAGATAGTAGGATATTTCTCTGTCAGAAGAAAAAACAAATTCACGAATACCCTGTCATAGAAATTTATATATCCTTATTACTTTGGTAGAATTATTTAATTTTTGCTTCCTTTTTTGATTTTTCTTTTCTTTTAATTTTTCTTTTTTGTGCTAATATTCTGTCTTAAATATGTCATTAAACCCCAAACTAAATTGAAAAGGAGTTACAGAGAATGTAGTTTTTATTTTAATGAATTCGATTAAAATGATTTAAGCTACCAGATATTTATAACTTTTAAATTATGCTTTATTAATAGTATTGTAAAGTTTTAAATTTAGAGTACCTTCTTTTATTGTATTGCAAAAGACAATAGATATTTCTCATATCCATCTAAGTAGATATTTTCTTTCGTAACAATTCTTGTTGAAAATCAAACGATAAAACCCGAAGGGAACGAAAAGAAGTATAAAATTACAATAAAATCAAAATACGATGAACTTGAAAAAGATCCCATCTCTTGAATTTCTCTCAAAGAGAACGAACGACTTTTAAAAGATGGTTGAAGAGCATTTCTAGCACAGACAGGAATGCCACAATGTTTGAGTGCTACCTTTGCGTCGAAACTATTTTAATGGATTCCTTCTTTGGCAAAACAGCAGTGGAACGTAAAAAGAATAATTTCGTTTCGGTGCATAAAAGCAAATAATGGCACGGCAAAAAGAATAACATTGTAACGGAAAATTCCGCTTGTACTACAACGCTGAAGGGGAGGGACGGAGGAAGCGAAAAGAAGGAAGAAATAAGAGATCACTTGAGGAATGTCATCGCTGATGTTTATCTGAGGGAACTTTGACGAAGATGTATTTAAACCCTTTTTTCTGCACTTTGGTCTTGGAAGTAGTTTCGTAGAAAGCTAGGTTGTATCGCGATAGGCGATAGGAACTACTTCTCAGATTAAAAGACAAGAAAATGATTCAATTCACCTCGTCCTGATTTATTTCAAGACCAGATGACATGTAAAGATAAGTTTAGAACAGAGGAATTACGATTATTTCCGTGAAAGAAGTTTCATTTTATTTTCTTTACTGTGAAGGGCATTTAACTTTACTAGTTCAGTTTTTATTTAAAATCATTGCAACTCAAATAACCATCCAATCAGTTTTTATAAATTGTTTTAAATCTTGTTTACTTTTCTCACAAAATATTTTTTTCTTTTCGTTGGTATACTTACTATGTTTTTATTTTGGAATATAAATTCAACAAAAAATCTCGATTCCCGCCTAGTTTTATAACTCTTAACAATTAATGAAACCACTCATTTTGAGTGTTCTGTATACATTATTCTTCATTGTAGAATAATCAGTTTAAAATCAATATTTTTTTTGTTTACTGTCCGAACAAAATGTTCATAAACGTTGTATATTGTTAGATAAATACACCTATAATTGTGAACTTAATGTAAATACATAATTAATTTATTTGATATTTATTTCAATTCATTATTTAGAAGCTCTTGGAATTGAAAGTATACTTGTATACGAAAGATATTTGTTATGGTTATTTAAAATAAGAGTTAATTTTTTTTACAGAGGGCTAGTTTTACTAAAATCAAGAATCCGGAATTGAGATAGTTTTAACAACAAGCAGTTCAATGTTGTGTATTTAGTTTGGAAGTACTGTATGATATAGTCTAATTTACCAGACCAAATAAGCAATCCAATTAAAAAAAATTTCGATTTCACTTTTGAACGAGCTGAGCTAATTTACATTCTCCATTAGCTTTTCAATGCATGGGACAAAAGTTGAAATCTATTGAGCAAACGCGGTGCTATTCCCTTCGACAATTAGCCAAATAGAGCGAAATCTCTTTGCGTTTGAAATGCTTCAGAAACGATTAGGGCGTTTTAATTGCTATTAAAATATTTGGTGGCCTACCTGGGCAAACGCACTGAAAAGACATGGCCGTTATTAACACTATCTTTAATTAAAGTTAAATCAATTGAATCCGTAATTGCTATGTTTCAGTAATTAAGTCTGTTTTACACTGTTAAAGCCACTGTTTTCAGAAAATGTAATTTTATTATATCATCAACTTTAAATTACTTGATCTAGAGAAGGGTTGTGTATTATAAATATACAAACATTAAGGAACGCAAATTTTCTTTTTGTTTGCGAAACACGATGTTTTCTAGGCAGTGTATTACTTTCTGGAACATTGCCATCTCAATCTACTTTAATATAAACAGGAAAGCTTTCAAGGCCGGAGTTGATAAAGCAAAATCTATCCGGGCTGGTAGATCGTGGTCAATGGGTAAATTTCGAAGAACTAGACGTTTCGTCTATGACTGCGATATACATCATTGGTGATTTAAAGCATTTATTTAGCATCGGGATTCCTTTAATTTGCTTGTAAATATTTAACCAATTGGATAGGGGGAACTAGTGGTATGCCTAGATCGAAGTAATTCACAGGTTCACACGAAAAAAAGGCGTCAAATCAAGTACACATTTTTATTAAAAACTAAACTAACACACCATAACACAAACTGACATGAACAAGTTACGATAACGATTAAGATTACGAATATTAAGATAACGATTAAGACAATATAAGAACACAGTTAATACAGTTTAAATACAAGAGTTCAAAAAAGGTTAAACGGCCCTAACACCCAAACACCAATTAAACAGGTAGGATATTGAATTTGCATAATTCTATCCACATTTTTTTTCTCATTCTTCCAAGTATGCATTATGACTTAATCGCATGATTTTTATTCATTGTCTTGTTTGGCGCAAAATGTCCTAATAGGGGTCTTATGTCATAAAACTCCAAATTACCAATCAAGTATGCATTATAATAGGAATCGAATATTTCAAATAGCTCTTGATGTGCTATACTTGTAAATTGGATCTCGAAAATTGTTTAATACTTTTACAAAACTTTAAAAACAAAAAAATTTTGTAAAAAAAAATTCAAAATTTTGAAGAAAAGAGTTTTTAAGTAAACTTTCCCTCTCATTGGTTAAAAGAGTCATATATTCATATTTTCATAGTTTTAAAAAATGAAAATGGATTTTCACTTCTGGTATAGGAATAATCCATGTCATTTCCGATCTGTACGGTTTAAACTGAAATTCTTCTTACAAAAAATGTTACCTATAAAAGTTTCAAAGGTGTTTCAAAATTTTTTTTATCTAAAGAGTACATCAATTCTTTTTTTAGGATATATTTTGGTTTGATCAACTAGCTCAGGGGTGGAAGGCCTCATTATTGTTATTTCACTGACCTTTATAATTTAAAATATCAAGTTATCAATATCAATATCAAGCGCTATAGGGCCGAGTTAATAAACACGAATAAATGTAATCCATCTAAATAAATCCAAAACAAATTTGAACCAGTTTTATCACAATATAAATTTTGAAATATATTTTTTAAAATTCTGAAAATTGGTTATATTTTCCACTTTTTCAAACTTTGGGACTCTGCAGGCAAGCACTAGAGTTAACTTCAGGGGGGGTGAAACTTCACACACTATCTTTTGGGACCAAAAAGAATGGAAAAAACCTTGGGTAGTGTTTTTTTTCGAGCCACCCTAACATTACATTTAACACTAGAAGCTCCGGGTAGCTCGGGTAGCTACAACCCTCAAAGACGGTCATATTGACGTTACGCTTTTCTATGCATAATAATGTTCTTTTTGACTTTGCTATTGCTTTTGATACATTGAGAAAACATTAATAACAACAATTATGTGATTTATAAACATTTTTTTTATTTTATATTTTGAAATCGGTTGTTAAAGAAAGAAAACTGATTATTCATTTACATTATTCTCACAATCAATGCGTTATTTCCTCTGAAGCATTTTTAGCGCATTTTCCACCCACACATATCTTTTACAATTACTGCACATATCAGATGTTTTATTCTGACCTCACTTTGTGACTTTTGGCATGGGCGACGTTTTTTAGACATTATTAATCTACTAGCGTCAAGCTCGCGCAAAAGGGGTCGTTTAGAAAATATATTACATACCTGTAGGATTCTGAACATTGTTTATCATAATAGTTGCTTGAGGACTATCATCTTCACTCTCACTGCTTTCACTTACAGGGTTTGTTTTTATTTTGGGGAGGATCTATTACTCCATTCTCTATCGATGCATTTGACATGCTACCCTCCGATTCATTTTCAGAAATTTTGTTTATTCTGCGAAAATTTCCTCTTGTGTAAGATATCTCCTTCTACGAGACATTTCGAACAATTCTGTAGGCCAAATGAACTCGAAATTTAATCTGAGCGCGTTTCAATGAATCGACTATCATATATTATCATCAAAAGAAGTATCTTGACTAAATTATTGCGTAAATGTATCTTTCCCACGTAAAAAAACCAGATAAATCATAGTAGTTTAAATTGAAATGAATTTTATTTCTTCTCTGGAAGAAGGAAATAATAAATCTTTCCTGGTAATAATGGTAAAAAGAGCCTGGGAAACATCAAGCCTTTAGTCAGGAGGTTTCTTGAAATACGAAGATATATTGATCGTTTACATCTGCCAAACCATGAAAAATAATATGAATTTGTTCAAGGACTCGTGATATAAATCTAAGAAAGCATAGAAACCATAATTTAAGCGATCACTGAAGAAAGAAACGCGCAAAACGCCTGAACGTCAAAATGACGTTATTGAGAGTTTTAGGTAGTTCTCTTAATATCTCTGGAACGCGTCATGCGAACTGAACCAAATTTGAACGACATGAATAACAGCATAAGTTAGGAAAAGTCATAAAAGCACAAGTGCATATCTCAAATACTTTTGAAAATATTTAGATTTAAAAACGCAAAACCGTCAAAATGACCGCTCCAGAGCTTCTAGTGTTAAACATTTATTTGTAACTGATGCAAATGCATTCAGCATTGAAATATTATAATTGCAGATATTTTACGCGCACTCGTGTCTTGATTGGCACTTCATGCCTTGATATGGTCTTGCGCCACAGACGATCTATTTATTTGTATTTCCAAAATTCAAGTTGCCAAATACTTAGAGTAAATACAAACTTAAAAGTGAAATGCCCAAAGTATATCGTTATAGTAAAAAGTGAAGATTTAAGGTGTAACACGCAGAAGGCTTTAGTGCAAGACCATCTTCATGCTCACTGTGTAACAGGTTTTGTAGCAAAGTTTGCTGGGTAATCGATGTTTTAGGATTACGTTTGTAATATTACTTTACAGAATAATTTTGTAATATTACTTAAGCAAAACACTGGCACCATGGGCAAGTTTAATGCACGAAACCGGATCCATAAATGTGACTGAATAACGCTTCTATCGTGCTTAAGGTGAAATTTTACTTTCCCATTAGGTATACAAATTCCTTACAAGCCATTTGTATACGATGTGGTAAACAAGACCCAGAGAAATAGCCAAGAGATAAACAGGAAAACAAGATGATTTTCGTAGCTTTTCCTCTGGTCCTGATAGCTCTGGTGGCGAGAGCAGATATCAATGATGACGCCATTCTTCCCTATCTGGACGATGATATCCTCGGCATCAATGGCAACGACTTGGATGATGATGATGAAGATCTGCTGCCCCCTTGCGACCTCTCAACTCCCGACCCCAAGAGGATGGACTGGAGGCTCCAATCGAACAGCCACGAGCTTTTTCTCGACTTCGAGACCGTAAGTACGATTTCCTCTTTTGCGCCATTTATTACTGGTGACCTAGTTGTTTTCTGGACAGATGTGTTTTTGTGTTTTCGGTTTGTTGGAATGTATAGTTTAGAGTACAAGTGCATGATGTGGGGTGTTGAAGGATGGTAGCAAGGTTTTGGTGAGATAAATAAATTTGGTTGAGCTTAATAATTTTTCTTCAAGAATTCCAGGAAGAGAAAGTAATTTATACAACTTATTAGAATTGTCTTTTTTTCCTGTTATTTTTCAGATGCATTCACTTAAAGGGAAAATTTGGTTTATAGCGATTCTGTATGAAAAAAATTTGGTAGTGTTTTTCAAATTTTCGTTAATATAGATCTGTTATTCATGCAGTAAATTATTCTCGAAACTTATGATATAATCAGCCAATAGATCATACAATTTACAAGGGAACTATCCCACGTTTGCTTTAAGCTTCCTCCTGTATTTTAAATAATGGTATTTTTGAAATCTTCATGTTCGACTCTTATAGCGTTTATGTTAGACGTTTAATTATAGATAAGTTATTTTATGATTTAAATGTGTATGGGTAGGAGAACTTCTTAAATTTTTCCCAGAATTACAGGTGTTGTTGTTTCTTATGCCACTTGGAATAACCAAGCTCCATCCGCAAAGCGTACAGGATTTAAGGCAAAGGGGTACGGCTTCTGAGAAAGTGAGGAAGTCCGACTTAAGCCTCGTATGATAGATGCCGCCACCATCTATCACCACCTCCCCAATTTTGCCATGTCTCTGAAGGGGAGGGAAATAGTCTCCAGATGACCTGGACAAATGGTAAACTGCACACTGTTTACCATGGACACAGGACTTTCGGACCCACAGATTTAACGAGTATACTCGGTGGGTCTTCAGTGGTGTCGGGAATCGAACCTGAGACCCTCCGATTCCGAAGCCTTAACCACTAAGTTATCCCACGACCCATTTACAGGTGTTAAATTAGTATTGCCATTCTTAGTATATTTTTCAGTGTTTGAAAAGTTTAATAAATTTTGTTACTATAGGATGAAATAACTCGTTCTATTGTTCTAGAATTTAGTCTAAGGTTAACACTAGGTTTACATTTTTAAGAAGAGGGGATTTGACTTTTCCAAATGTGAAAATGAACGGATATGCATCGAGAAAATTTTATTCTTCAATAATCAGACACATGATATTATCGGAAAAACATTAAATTCGAATAAAATATGACTTGCAGCTTAATGACTTGAGCGAAGGGAAAAGGGGAGCAAAGCTGGCCTACACCGTTTGGGATGTTCTTGTTGGGAGCAAAAATCATACATCAATGCTATCGTTTACCAATGTTTAGGAAATTATGGGTTATTAGTCTAATTAATGAGGTATATTTCTAAGGATCGTGAATGAAAAATGAGGGATCTTGGAAACCCTTTCGATCATTTATATTGTTGGAATATGTACTTTTCTGTTTTTGTTCGAACGTGAGCGTCGTTCGAATTTTAACTTGCAACCAACACAAACCTTTTGAAACAGGCATATGCAGATAACACGTATATTCGCGTAATTACTGAGTTTATAATATGCAATATTGTATAAAATTTTTATTATGTATGAAATAGTTTTTTTTGCATACCACTAGTTTTTTTGGCGAATTTATCTTTATATTAAAATTTGTATTAATTTTTAATGATGCAGTAAATTTATGTATGGAAATTTATTATTTAGTTATTGCATCAAATATTTAATTTCACCATTAAAATACTATCATGAACTGCTTTTATATCTCATGAAACCATTCGGGGTACGCGTACCACCGGGTAGAAAGCCGTGATCTAAGCTACGAAAGTAGAAATCTATCTGCTTCTTACCCAAATATTAGCAGACTAATCTACTAGTATTTATAAAGATAGATAAAGGTTTTCTCTTCTTTGTGAATAATGATGGCATACAAATGAAAAACTCATGTAAACGAACCTAAACTATTTGTCTTAGAAAACAAGATATTTGAGTGTTGTAATGATTTTCTCGATTTTTAGGGCGTAACTTTTACTTATGTAAATATCAACACTTACACATTAAAATTATTAGTGGCATGTACTTTCCTCTTTTCATGAATATTGAAAACTAATAAATGAAGTGTATTATGAATGTATGAATTGTTAGCAGGTTTAAGGATCGATCTCTAAGAATTCAAATGATAAACACTTAGTAATTATTGGATGCCTAAAATCTGCATCAATAAATGATAATCGGGCTTACAGATATTCAATTTTAGATTATTCTCCGCTTTGAAGGGTAGGATTGAAAATAACACAAGGATCATAACAAATATTTAGACATAGTATTAAAATAAGTCTTGATTGTAAATGAATGGAATACAAACTGAAAAGTGAATGAACGTTTTAAAAGTCTAAATGCAGAAAAGTACTTTTTATCTGAATAACGGATTATAAAAAAGTAAAGAAAATTTTATATTCGTTTATGTAACGCAAAAGTATGCAATTAGTTTAAATACTGTAATTGTTTTTAAAAGAATGAAGTTTTTAATAAAAATAAAATTATCTTAACTATACCGTGGCATTAAAAGTGCGTAAGGGACCATGATTCAGATTCCTAAAACATTTTTAAAGTTACGGAAAGACGAAAAAACAGCAAACAACATTCTTTTAAATATACAAGTGCTATTCCTTTCGACCGGTCAAATTTAAGGCGAATCTTAACGGACTTAATTCAACGTGATTAATTAGATTGCTTGAGTGAACTCTTGATTTAACAAGCGAAAAAAAGTTGTGTTTTAGAGGGGATTATTTCTTTATTTATTAAAAACAGTGTGGAGGTTTTTTATAGCCCAGCATAAAGTTAACCTGTCCTGAATAACTTACTCTGATTGAATAAAATTAAAGAAAAACGTATTCACGTAAAAGGATAAATATTCGGTTCTTTATTATTCAAGGATTTCCTAAGCAAACGTTTTGAATTTTTTCCGTTGTACTTACTTGTATATTTTTAAGGATTTCTTGTTTATTCACTCAAGCATTGGTTTGATTTTTTAATGTGATTAACGTTTGGGGAACCATTATGCTAGGAAAGTTTTAATAACTGCATCAGAAATATCGCATATTATGACATTGACATGTAATAAAACTTAATATGCGTTAAAAAATTTTAAATAATTTAAGAGTTGTACACATTCATTAAAAATTCATTTAGGGCAATCGGAGAATCATCTATTAAATACATTCATTGACAGTTGTTTCTTAAAATAGGTTTTCCCAGTTTGAAATTAAATAAAACAGTTAATACACATGAACATATGTATAAATTCGGCTTTATTTTCAAGTACGAAAAAACAACAGGATGCAGAGTTATAGAATATAGTATTCACGGGGGGGGATAGTAAAACGAGCTTCACTTGTACAACTTAAGTAAATTTCGCGCACATGCATAGTAGAAAGAGTAATAGTAATGCAGATAGAACGTAATTTAAAATAACTTGTCTAAATGAAAAGGCTTTCGAGTGTAATTTGAATTTAAAATTTAAATTTCCTATATTGATTTCTGAAAACATTGTACTTTCAAACAGACGTTTTCCCCCTTTAAGATTTTAGTGAAACTTAAAAAAACTTGGTTTATGCATTTTTATGTGTTTTTTTTGGAAGGATTTATAGTCCGACCGCCATAAGAAAAACTTTAGACGTCGAACAATATTGTGACAATTGTTATGGAAACTGATTATTTCCTCAATTTTTGGGGTGATGGAAATTCAGAAACGCTGAAAAAACATTTTGTGACAAATCTGTGTGACTGATTTAGATTTGAACTTCTTTTCAAAGTTTTTTCTTCTAGAGGTGGTAGAACTATAGTCTTATTTAACTTTCCGGAAATTATAGAATGTTTTATATTACCCATTTTAGTAGATATCGACGTGTAGCACTTTTTTTCATAAAATAATTCTAGTTTATTGTCCTAATTGTTATTTCAGGAGAGAACTATAACTTTACCCTTTTGGTGTATTTTAACGAAGCACCTTGTTAATCTAAAGCTTCACTAATTCATTGTTTTTCCACAGAAAACATCCATTATTATCCTCCCTACAGCGTATTATCCTCCGCCGAACCCATTCCCGCGGAAATCCAGTTGTTTTGACTCGCGTAATGATTTATTTTCTAATTACTGTATTTAAACTAAGATCATAACCGGCCATGTTCCACAATTTCCCCAAACGCCAGAAAAGGAAACCGGCATCATTAAGATACTAATTTATCACCGGTTCCCAGCTCGAACGAGGCGTTTCGAAGCTCCGGCCAATAGCATGGGCGAGAGAAACATTCGAAACCTCTTTACTCCAAGATCCCCCTGAAACTGCAAAGAAAGGAAAGGCATCCTTTAACGGCCTCTGCCAATGGCCTGGCAATCTAAGCAGTTTATTAAAAGAGCATGGTACGGATTGTGACTACCCCAAGAGCAGAGAAAATATTTAGATAGGGCGCGCGATAGCTGAAACCCTGCGTGCCAGGATAGTGGACAGGAAAACCTGTCATGTGAGAAAGTCACCTCACTCTCAACGCGTTTCAACGCGTTATTCTTATGTCTTGTCAAATTCGTATTCTATGTAAAAAAACCCAACTGATTCTAATTCATGTAGTCTACATTTCCTGTTCAATAATTCTTTCTAATATTAACTTAATCCCATCCACGTGACAGCATGCACTAACTCTGTTTAATGTTTTTTTTAATATCTGGTATTGAGTCTAAAACTAATACGATCTCGCCTAACTCCTACGAAAGGTTAATAAAGACCTGTTTCTTTCCTTTCGCGAGGAAATCCTTACAAGGAATATGGTTTGGTTGCGTTAGAAGTTTGTGACACAAAACTCGTACAAGAGCATTTTGGACCAAACATTTTTGGTTGTTTGGAGAATATTTTAAATACATTACAATATACTGGAGGAACCCTATTAATTGATTTAAACCATTTCCAATTCTACAAGAAAGCTTTTAAATGGAAATCGAGCAAATACATGAAATTAGCTCGTCTTGGCATGATTTTTTGCGTCGTTAATTTTTTTCCCGAAAGGCTTTGGAGATGTGGAATTAGCGCCGCAACCCACAAGTCACCAATTCTTGAAAACAGCCACTCTGAATGGAAAAAAAATTGGTACAGACGCTTCCAAGAGGTTCGATGCACTCTCTAGCTGCTACTGCATCTCTCTGCGTTATCTGCAAATCGCGGTACAGCGGAGCTCCTACCAACTCCCCATTATTTCTCGTTGGATCCAATTCCAGTCGAAAGGCGAACGCTGTGTTTAGTCGCTTGCTAAATCACTCGAGAGAGAATGTAGCCCTGCTCTCTTTATCAGACGAATTGCGGCCAAGTGACAGGGCATTAACTGAGTATTTTAATCTGGGGTTGGCTGCGAGGAGATTTCTTTATGAAATTCGAGAGATTTGGGCGGGTTTTCGTTCGTAAATTAAACACAACTTTTGAGACGCTTTCGGTGCGTTTTTGGGACGTTTTTTTATGGCTTCCTCCCGTGAGAAATGGTGTAATGGGGATATTAAGGAGATTTTATGGCGCTTTCTCTCACTGCGGCCGTGGATTATACGGCGTTTCCCCCCCGCGTCGGCCGGGATTATACGGCTTCGAGTCACTTTGATGGCGGGAGTTTAAGGGAGCTTTTACGCAAAGGGAAAGAGATCGTAAGATGGGGGTATAATGCTCTGTTCTGCTATATCACCTGCTGCTAACGTGAGTTTAGATTTCTCGCTGATAATTGCTTTGGTGCTGAAAACGTTGAACAAAAAGTTAGGAGATGTTATTTTTTGGAATTTTTTATGGATGATTGATTGTTATGAATAGCGAATTGATTAAGATCTTTTAGGGTTTCATTTGTTACTGGTTCAGCCTTTGAAACGAAAAATATCAAAAAGGATCGGCAAGACATTTAAGGAGAAAATTAATAAATATGGCTAAAACTATTAAAATTTATAGTAGTGGAGAAAACTTACTATACATGTTATTTTTATGCTGATTAAAGTATTTGGTTACAGCTAAAAAAATCAATGATACATAGTTTGATTGGTTTCTTTGCAATACAGGTTTTTACTTAAAAATTGAATATCTAAAATTCATGAATGTATGTTAATGTGGATATTATGCTCTTATTAACGAGTTTTTATGGAAAAAAAGAAGTATAAAGCTTAATTTTTATTTTCAATAAGAAAGCTGCTTAAGTTTAGTACTAAGGAGCTACTAAACTGAACTAATTTGGCTGTCTTTTAATAATAGGGTGTTTAAAACTGTGAATACGGCCGGAGTTATGATTAAAAGGAACTTTTTTCGGGCTTGTTGGCCGTAGTCTCGTAGATGTAAAAGAACTATACGTTTCGACCCCAACTGCGGGAGTCATCATCAGTAGAAAGATAAGTCTTACTGACTAAGACGTCGATGTCAAAACAACGTAGAAAACAAATAAAGATGGTAAAAATGGTGATGCCAACAGATGTATACAAAAGGGGGACTAGTGCCGAAATGGCACACTCGAGGTTCAAATCACGAAAAGCTCAACTCAGTCATCGGTGCTGGAGTAATAGGGTTTTATCCTTGATTTCTTTAAGGCCGGGTGCCAAATACGAGGGATAGTAATCCCTTCCTCCTAATAGATAAAATTGTCGTTGTGTTTAAAAATTTCAATGGCCTCCCTTATTATTCGGGTGTTGTAGTGCGCAGTAACCGTCAGTTTTTCGGTATCGTCAAATTTTATACTGCACACTAATGCAGGCCGGCCATATTATAAAATTGTGATCATTATTTCCAGAGTAATATTTTTCGTACCGAAAAATAAAAATCCTTTTAGAGCTGATGAAATTGAGATTTTTCCAATAGAAAGATATTCTCGATTATTCTTGAAACCATTGAAATAAGTGTGTTGGACTCTAACCATCAGTCCTATGACTGTTTAGCCTTTAATCAAGTTTCAAATTACTACTTCTAATAACTGGTATGGAAGATAATTGTAATATAAGACATCTATCAGCCTCTAAGCTAGAAGCTAACAACCTTCTTTCCTTGTTTTCTATCTAGATGAAGAGCTAAAGTGGAAATTTTTAAGCTTTTTTCCGTTATCGGAAGTTACAGTGAAAATCTAATCGCTTGAAATATTATACTGTGATAGAATTATTTCTATTTCGAAGCGTATATTTTCTGCAGTTATCCTTTGTTGCAATATGCAGTATGTTTACACAAGAAAAAAAATTGTCGTTCTAGCATGCTTGCTGCTTCAATTTTAAATGAAATTACTTTTTTTCCCAAGACTTCATTTTTCATTGATTCAAAAAATTTTTCATACTTTGAATTCACTAAATGTAACATTATATGGGAAATTATTGTTCCCATTTTAAGCCCATTAAAAATGGGCCGCACTAAATTTCTAAATGCAGAACTAGAAAAAAAGTGAAGGTTTACATTTTGTAATAATAATATTATAGAAACCAGCCAGTCAGGATAATAAAGTGTTTATTAACATAACAAGCTAGCATTTTAAAATTAACTTAGAAATAAAAACATTATAATCGTGAAAAAAGTGACAAAGTGACTTTTGTGCTGTTAAGGACCTTTCTGGAGTTATGGTCGAAGCGCCCGCATCCGGCGGGATTTCGCGCGAAATCCTAACGGACTGCGTAGCGCTGGAATTGCTGGAGCAGCAAGAAGCAGCAAGAAGAAGAATGTGGCCAGGCTACTGAACAGCTGTTATATTCAAGGGGAGGCGCATGTGCCGTCAGGCGCGTGCGGGACGTCATCGAATACGTTTGCGAGTCTACCTTCACTTCCGATTCCCACACGGCCGTCCTGCTCTCATGCGCCCCCGCATGAGGTCCTAAACACAAAAAGAACAAGATTAAACATCAAGAAAACACTAATCACAAAATATCCAAGTTACCAAATCATCCATCCTATACATTCTTGGTTTCTTACGTATTAAATTAAAAGAATGTCTATAGTCATAATCACAAAACAAATCCCATAGCACCATATCAGGGCTTGATATCATCTTAGCCTTAGTGAACTCGTCACAAACTGACATTACTGTGTGATGCTGACCTAAAATACAAGTCCAAAACTTCTGAAGAACATTGATTACTGCAAAAACCTCAAGCTCATAACTTCTTAATTTACATTGAAATTCCGTTGTTTTACGACTTTGATGAAACATTGAATCTAAGCTCCCGTCCAATTCCTTCTGAAAGGAAATCGAACCAAATCCCTCGATAGATGCATCGCAGTGAACCTCAGTCTCGGCATCCTGGCGATATATTGGCAAAACCAGATTCTCACACAACCGTTGCTTAACCACTGTTGTCTCCAGAATTACAAAAGGGGCATCTTTTCCTAATAGATCACTCAACGGTTTACCTACAGTGGAAGGTTCTGGATGGTTTACAGGAGTTTCAACCTTTGACGGTGAAGACTGGGTGTTTCCATCTTCCACTATGTGATCACTGAGAAGTGAAACATCCACATTCTCCTTGTCAACAGAATTAACTGGGTGGCTTAAAGGATCCAAATTCTTACTGATAAGTTTGATTCCGTGTTTACCGATAGAAAACTCAGCTTGTTTTATACAGTCATTTCCGATAGTAACATCAAAAGACAGGCAATCATCCCGAACCACATGGATGTTTGCATGAAACGTAGAGGACTCTATGCAAATAGAACTCACAAAATACCCGATTGAGCATACTCTACTATTACACAATCCTATAAAAGAAACTTGGGAAGGATAAAGATCAGGTGATCCTACTCGTTTATAAACACTCTCTCTCACTATAGTAGCACTTGATCCAGTATCCAAAAGCGCTTTGAAAAGTACACCCGAGATTGACACCTGCATTTGCGACTCAGGGTACTCAACTTTGGTTATCTGGTTTAAATCCTGAGCAGTAGGAGCAAGACTAACTCTAGGATTACTCTAAGGGCACTGTTTGGTTCAATGGCCAAAGGATTTACACCTAAAACACTTGGGACCCTTATCCTTGTAAGGACACTCAGTACTACGGTGATTTTCCTCACCACAACTGTAGCACAATATGGGTGTAACATTAGGGGATCGTCGATGTTGTTGGACCACAGAAGTAGAGTTATAGCTACCATCACCCCCGGAAGGTCTTACCTTCTCATAAATTCTTAACTTCTCTTTAAGCTCCATGAGATTCTTACTCGCATACAAAAATAGTTTATTGTTTGTAGAATCAGGAATACCATTAACTACATACTCAATAATAGACATTTCATCTATATTACCTCTTGAAGCCAACTCCCTCATACTAAAAAAATAGTCCTGTAAGCTCTCATTACTTTTTAACTTTCTTTTCTGCAGAAGATTATGTAAATCTATACTTGTTACTCTAGAGTCAAACTCTGTAAACAAAGCCTCACGTAGTCTCTCATAGGTTTTGACATCTCGTAAAGATTGCACATAAAGTTTAGCTGGGTCTACCAAACACTTTTTCAAGAATAACAATTTCTGGACATTATTAACCACATTATAAATACTGAAAAACTCCTCTAATTCATCAAAAAACACTTTAACGGAAAAGTTATTTGAACCACTAAAAGGTCTGATTAAATCAGAAAGATCCCTGAAATTGAAACTTAAATTAGATCCACCAAATGAACTAGGCATCACAGATTCAGGACCTTCACTTCTAGCTGTTTGAGTTTCCAAAGAAGGAAGATGGGTTAGAGTATTTAACTTTGATTCCTCCTCATCAGAATCTGACTCCAAAGATATAGTAGATTCTAAAGTACCAAAATCAGATAGAGCAGTTACAATAGAAGCAAAACATTTATCAGGTGTACACTCACATTCTAATCCTAACAAATTACATATCATAATAAAGTCTGGCAATGTAAATGAACTTACAGCTTCCTTTTTGGCCTTTTCCACATCAAAATCTCTTGAAAATCCCGCGAACAATCTAATGTTTTTTCTGTTCGATCTACCACAATCAGAGCCAAATAAGAATTTGTGAAACACCTTAACAACTGCAGTTGATGACTGCTTAATGCTTTTCGCAATATGTGGGATATCTCCCAAAGTTGCCATTCTAAAAGTTCGTTTGAAATCTTATTCACAAAATCCATTAGTCACTAAATCAAGGCCCACGTCTGTACAGAAGCAGGAATCTCTAGGACTGACTTCAACACCTCTACGGATAGGGTTCGTCGCGCTCGACGTTCTCCTCACACGACGTCTATAAGCAGGGGAATCGCCACGTCTACAGCAGATCTCCACACACGTCTACAGGCAGAGGATCTCCACACACGTCTACAGGCAGATCCAAAGCAATCGTCAGCGGCCGTCGTAGGGGGAGTGACGAAAAAGCATCTAATCAGCAGCGGCATCTAATCAGCAGCGGCATCCATCAGAAAAAGCGTCTATCCGCTAAGAAGTCCATCATCAAAGGTGATCACCATCAAAAGGCGTCTATCAGCAAAGGCGAATCTTCATCCATCAGCGTTCATCAGAAAAGCATCCATCAGCGATCATAACGCTTGATCGGTAGAGTCCAGGGGTAATTCCAGGAGGTCGAATCATAACATCTGATCGGTAGTATCTAGGGGTTATTCCAGGAGCTCGAATCGGAGGTCGAGCCCCCACTTTATAGAAACCAGCTAGTCAGGATAATAAAGTGTTTATTAACATAACAAGCTAGCATTTTAAAATTAACTTAGAAATAAAAACATTATAATCGTGAAAAAAGTGACAAAGTAAATCTAAGCAGCAAGAAGAAGAATGTGGCCAGGCTACTGAACAACTGTTATATTCATGGGGAGGCGCATGTGCCGTCAGGCGCATGCGGGACGTCATCGAATACGTTTGCGAGTCTACCTTCACTTCAGATTCCCACAATATCTATACACGATTCACAATCTTCTTGCAAATCGTAAAAAGGGCCTTGTGATAGATTTTAAATATATTTTCAAGTTACACAAATAAACCCCAACAAGGGATCTTGAGCAATTTTTCAATTCACAGAAGGGATTTTTCTACATTTATATTAATAATTTGTTGAATCCAGTGATTTTTTCCGCCCCATTTTCTAAGTGTGGTTCTTCTAACTCGTGGTTCTAAGAACAATACCGAGGTCTAAAGTGACTTTGAACCTACTGAAGTAATTGGATCCCTTTTATTTCCCAAAAAAAATTGGTATCATCTCTTCATCGGCCTATTTTTCAAATTACCCAAACTCTAGTTGTTTTATTTTTAACTTGTTTGGAATGAAACTTAAGAAGTTGGTTTTTTTTTTCAAATATCACAGTGATAAAATGTTATTTTTTTTTTAAATTCATAGCACCATTATACAGCCATTTCGATCAGTTAGAATAAGTGTAACCCAACGAAATCAGTACGTTTCTAAACTTCGAAGCATTATTGAAATGTGCGGAAAATATTTCTATTTCACAAAACTTAAATTCGCTAGAATTTTAATATTATTGTCTCAAAAATAGGAATAAACTTTTATGTAGGGCATGTTTAGTATTATTCATTTATCTGTCTTGAAGAGTCTTTGTAAAACATTCAGAAGTCTTCTAATTGCATTTTTATTTAACTAGAAATATATTTAGGTTGTTTTCCTAGGAGAGGGAACATGAATCATATAATAGTTGACTAATGGAAAGCCGTCATTAACACATACTTTGCGTTACCTAGTGGCCACCTGTGGACCGACGCCATGTCCAAGCGTGGATTCGAACCTCAGACTCCCGGCTTGGAACTAACCACTATGTTCGAAAGTTGTCAAACGAGAAAAAAGTCAGATTAGCGGTCTTTGTGAGGCTTGAACGGTATGTTTTGATTTTGAACTGAACAATAGTTTTACGCCTCTAACCAGGCCTTTATTTTAAACTTTACTCGAATATTAATCATAAAAGCTGGTTTTGGTGATCAATTGTGATACAAATACAAATACGAATTAAGTCGACCAACTACAGGTAAGCGCCCAACAAGGTTGGTCCAGTCCATTTAACTCAAACCACCCGATTCCCAGTATCTGTCAATTTTATTCTTGATTTCGTTTACCCCACTTGAGTTGATTATCGTTTCCGGTAACCCATTCCATCTATCTATTGATAAAGATGAGTATATACACAATGACAAAATACAATTATAATAGATATCTTAGCACAGTCTTCAAGATGAGTATATACACAATGAGATATCATCATCAAAATGGCATACACAATGACAAAACAATTATATAGACATCTTAGCACAGTCTTCAAGATGAGTATATACACAATGAGATATCATCATCAAAATGGCATACACAGTGACAAACAATTATAATAGACATCTTAGCACAGTCTTCAAGATGAGTATATACACAATGAGATCATCATCAAAATGGCATACACAATGACGGTAAAATCCTATTTCATGGGTACACCTTGGCGCGTTTTTGGCGCGAAGTTTTTTTCGTCGCCAAACGCGAAAGGCGCCAAGTTTTTTTCGCTGCTAAATGCGAAAGGTGCCAAATTTTATGCTGCGGAAAGCTAAAAACATTGTCTAAACTACTTAAACTGAATAAGGAAAGAAATTAAACATATTTTAAAGTATTTATCACTGGATTGCCGAATTTTGAAGAATGAAGACGGTAATACTACGATACAAAAATATAATTCCGACATCTTGTCGTATGTCGTGCGATAAATTAAGCAATAGTACATTTAGAATAGAATAGAATGCACAGAATACAATTTAAAAAAATTAATTACCTATTATAATCCGTGAAGTTTTACTGCCACGTAATAAATAAGAAAATCATACAAAACAACAAATGTTGTTACTTCACTTCAGACGCTTTATCGTCTTTTAAATTACTAACGGATGTTGATAAAATTATTATATTGTAATTACTATAATAAAATACTCTGAAGAACTTAAATTCGAATAATTAATTTTTCACTCACCCAAAATTTTAGAGACACTTTAAAAGACGCCTCACGACGGCAAGAACACTTTGAATGTTTTGCCGTAATGGCCAATGCGTCACCCTTTCAAAGGGTATACAAAAGGTAAACAATCGCGTCACCTCTTGTACGAAAGTAATGAAATAGTGACGCTCGTCACTGTTTAGACCACTAAGGGCGACCCCCTTCAAACTACGTAGTTCTTCGCCTAATTGTCGGAGGATTACCCTTATCATACGCCCCCTACTGGTATCTGATTCCTCGTAATTCACGAAGCGAAATAGATCTCTCCCAACTTTAATATTAGCTATTGTTGCTAAATTCACGCCTAATCGCAATAAGTTTCGTCTTTCGACAGAAAGCGGCATAATGAAAATGACTTGTGGACTATAAAACGAGTTATATATACTTATTCTTCACAAGCAGGCGTATCAGCTCCCTCTACGTCTTTCCCGGGGGGCTTATAGGTAGCTTTGACGGCGTCGAAGAACGCCGGGATTATATTACCGGCATTCCGATGCCGCCACATATATTCAGAAAGGTACGCATCAAACTCATTCTTGACGTGGTTGGTGCCTCTTAAAGACCATTTTATAGCCACCCAGGTCCCCTCAATGGAGTTTGTGCGGGCACCTGTATCCGGGTCCTTGAACGTCAGACTATGGTTCACCGTCAAGTCCTCCTCCGAGAGACAATCGTACGCCTTCAAGCAATCTGATATTATTGTAGAACCCGGAAGAACATACTCATTCAAAACAGCCAGCAAAACATCCGCACTCCTTTTTTCCACCTCTCGCGCAAAGCATTTATTCGTTCCCCTTTCAACTCCTCCAAACACCCATTTACCATTCACGCGCTTTCCCCTATTGTAGTTCCTTTTGCCAAACATGCTCTCATCAATTTCAACAATCACATCCTTACCCCCAAGCATATTGTGGCAACTCTCGCTACCACACACATTGATATCACTCTTTCGTACAAGGTCATCCGCGCAAACCTCTCGGCAAAAGCTCATCCAATCGGTCACGGTTTGTTTAGCCAGGTGCAAGTCATCCATTATGAACTCATGGGTAGCCTTCTTGCACCACATCACTGTGAGAAGTAAAATCTCACTCAGGGCTAGATGGGATTTTTCAAACCATGACCCCTTTCGCACTGACCGTTTCACCAAGTGGGGATTGTCGCCCCTTGCCGTCTTACGGCAAACCCAGTGAAAACGATCTCCAATCTCTTTCCTTTCACGCAAAGTCATACTCCCACCACACACAAAACAGACATATTTATCAGCCAAAAAAACCATTCGTCATACACCAATCAATCACAGCTTTCACTCCATCACGCTCAAGATTGAAAAAAAAAATCGTTGATCATACACCACCTCATTCGCTAGCCTCACACTTACAACCATGAGGAGAAGACGATTTAATACCACAAAATGTATACATAAATTGTGCACCAACTACACTTTATGATCCGAGATGAGATCTGAATCAAAACCTATTTTTAAAATGCGCAGAGTTCACAAGATTTGAAAAAAAGCGCGCATATCTAACGCGCAACATGACATCTTATTGGTTTTCCGAGTCAATTGCGTCATCACTCTTCGCCCTCTGGTGATAGCTGACGACTATAATATAATATTTTTTTATTATTATATTTATATAATAATATTTATAATAATATTATATAATTTATATTTATTATTTTATTATTATTATATTTATATTTATTATTATATTATTATTATTATTATTATATTATTATATTTATATTTATTATTATATTTATATAATAATAATATATAATTTATATTTATTATTATGCATTAAATTTTTACTTCGGGAGGTTCTTTTGATATACTTCGACAATATTTCGATAACTAAAAGAGAAAAATCCAAATTAAATTCATCTAAATAAGTGGACATTAAAATGAGTATGAAATTCCGCGAAACTCCTTTGTTAAAAAGCACCTGCTAAAGGTTGTAGTTTGGGCAGTGCCATCTATCGGTACTTTGAGTCGCGACGTCATTTCAGATGAATCGCGCATTACCGTTCGTCATTCAACTCGCGATCGCCAGACTTGGCAATCTATCTCCGACTACGTCATCCATCGCCAACGTATACCCATCAACTAGGATTCATCCCACAATGAAAAAACAATTATAATAGACATCTTAGCACAGTCTAACATCTGAAGTGCACATCTAGCACAGTCATTAAATTTAAATTCTGCTGATAACTGTAAAGAGTTTTTCCTTCAGACACTCTTAGTTTCTTTAGTCAGCAGCACAGTTGCACTTCGGATTCCTGTAAAACTAGTTTTTCCTTTATAGTAGACGGTATGCAGTAAAACCAACTACAAAACTATTTTTAGAGGTTTCTACCTGTAAAACTAGTTTTTCCTTTACAATAACCATTATGCAGAAAAGTCAACCGCTACTTTTGAAGCTTCTTATCTATTCAGAAAAGTTTTAGCTTAAAGGAATAATTATTGAATCATTCAATTCGCTTTCATTCTGCCTCAGATTTCATAATAAATTTGAACCTTGATTTGAAATGTTTTCTTACAAATCCCTGTATGGGGATTTTGATATAATAAAATTGAAAAAGAATTTGAGTCAGACAAAGTAAGTGGTTTTGCACTTCACAAATAATAAATTTGTTAAATGCTTGCTGTTACTCTGCGTGTGTTCCTCTTCAAAAAAGTTCTTAAAATGTAACATTCTATTTTAAAATTTTATTGAGTTGATGGTGATTTACACACATGCTGCTTACGAAGCTGCGTGCTTCGCCTGTAACACATAACAAATAAGAAGTGCATTGTGAACTATGAATTATTATGAATAATCATACTAAGCCCGGACAATAGCAATTCAAGCCTCTATGTGATACATAACATTGTAACGTATTGAAATTTATCTCAACGAAAAGACCAATTTAAAACAAACTTTATTTTCCAACAATTTTAAGAACTTGAATTTAAAACTTTAAAATTTAACTAATTAAAAACAGTTCGGGATGGCCGCTGGCTCTTTCCCCCGATCTCTCTCCCAGCTCTCCTCTCTGCTCTCTGAGATCTTATATAAGCTTCCATCCACAATTTCTTCCACAACGTCACCAGAGTCCCGGGCCAAGCAGTCCCGCATACTTCTTGACGTCACAACCCAGTCACAGAGTAGAACCACTTTTCACGAACCTGACGCCACAGCCAAGTCCCGGAGTCGAACTCGACGCTTAAAACACGACGTCACAACATGTATTTATTCAGAATTACACAAAATTTATAAAATCCAAAATTTCAATGTTACACTTTCGTGTGAAGTTTGGCAACAGTTTTTTAATAATTTGGCATCAGACTTCACGCATACGTAAGGACATCCTTGGCATGCTACAAGTCGTCCTATATTACGATTCATCCTGTCAAAACTACCACCACACCGCATCACTGACATCAATTTTTGAGCATGAGGAAAAGCTGTAAGGGCGACCTTTCAAGACTTCTTCCGATTTCCAATTTGATGTATTTTAGAGCAACTGTTTCTGGGTAAATAAATAAATACTTTATTTTCCATAATGCACTTGTACAAAGTAAACTTTCTATAGATATATTTGAACAGATTAATCATACATCATGGATCAGCCACCTCTTTAGCAATCGGTGGTGGTGGTGGCGGCAACATGAAAAAAATGCGAAGGTAGATCGAAAAACTGCAAAACGAAACACTAATACAAACTTTCTCCTATTTTAGTTACTTATAACCAAAGACAATTAAAAAAGGCACGTGATCTATAAACTGAGGAATGCTTCTTCTTGCCGCCGTGTGCAGTTTCAATCACGTGGGGGGAATTCAAGGTACTTTTATGTGGTGTTGATGAGCTCCAATGAAGACAAACTTGTAACAGCAACAACTTTATTCAAGAGAAAAGCAAGTTTGGTAAAAATATTCCATTGTAGGCACTTTATGTTGCTCCTGCTAAACGGCTCAATAGTAGAAAAAACTGCTAGCGTAAGAGGTGCGTGCAACATCCTCTTCCTCATACGAAAGAATAACTGATCAAACTAGTGAACTTCCGCTGCTTGGAACAACTAAAACGAAACTTATTCCTACTGCGCCTGCATTGCCATTGGCACTGAAACCACTCAGAGCTCAATATGCAAATTTAGTACTTGAACTCAC
Source organism: Tetragnatha montana (assembly GCA_963680715.1). NCBI lineage: Eukaryota > Metazoa > Arthropoda > Arachnida > Araneae > Tetragnathidae > Tetragnatha > Tetragnatha montana. The sequence goes on from OY796684.1 coordinate 38,753,974, forward strand.
TCTCCCAACCTATTCGATAGGTTCATCGAACTAGCCAAAAAAATTAAAATTAATAATAAAGAAATTGATAGATTGAAATTTGAATTTTTAAATAAGTGCAAAACATGGAGCACCACACTTTAAAAGCGCACTGTACCCAAATTGGAGCCTTGTACCATTAAACTCTATAAAAAACCCAACCATTTAAAAGCGGATTTCCCACACTGTGTCTAGCAATCCAAAAATAGCTCGCTGGAAGCTAATGGGTTAAGGATTTTTACGTCATCTAGGGGCAACTGAAATATTTTTCGTTTTCTCCCAAACATCTTTCTGTCCTCCCAGATCTTACACACAGCGTGGTCACTCCCTCACCACCGACTTTTTCCCCCTACTCCCACTCAACAATTACAGCGCGGCCCGACACGTTATCTGCCATTCCTTCCGCTTCAAAGGCGGTGTTATTGGAGAAGGCTTTATCTGGCCGTCCCCAGTGGCGGGCCGAGCAATTTTGGCTGCTCCATTCGGCAAAAGGCGGCTCGCAGCCGGCTCGGCGCCCGAGCAGCCGATCATTGATTGCTCCTCGGCGACGCTCGGTAATGAAATCTGCCCTCGGATGAAATAGAAATTGAGAGAGGTCCCTTGCTTGGGGGTAGAGGACACGCTCGGCTTGTTTTTGAACCGAAAATGTGCTGCGTCGACACCCTCTATATAATACTGAACGGCCGAGCCGAAGATCGTCGCTGGATACCGAGCATGATATCGCGTTTTATTTGATCGAGCGTTTTTGGATACTTGCGAGGAGTGAGTTTTCAGTGAGGGATGTAGAAATGGTCAATCGTGGATGTATTTTGTACCATTTTTTTGGTTACTGGATGATGAACCTTAGCCTTTTTTGGACAAGAGGAGCTTACGAATCGATGGTTTCGTGCAATAATATTAAATCTTTAGTATAGGTGTAGCTTAATTAATTTACAGCTGTGGGTTTCCAATTGAGACATTGAGATGACTTGGTTTTCTGAATTTTGGTGCTCATTTATAAAGAGAATAGGATGAAAAGAAAGATGGAAAAAGGAAAGAAAATTAGAAGATGAGAAAGAAAGAAGGAAATTAAGATGAGAGAGGGGGGCAAAAGAAAGAGGAGATCAAGAAAATTTCTTATTTCTTCCTCTTATCTTTCCTTTTCCTCCTTTTAATCTCTTCCTTCCCACTCTCTCTTCTCTTCTTATCGTTTACCTTACTTTTTAAGGAACCCCACTTTCAACAAATCAAGTAATCTAGATGGCTCAACTTGAACTAACTCTACATTACTCTTAATTTTTTGTCTGTTTAAGCTCAATTTGTAAAATTGGCTTTACCCATCACATTTAACAATATTTTAAGAACAATTTTAAATTTGACGGATAGAGTACGTCTGACAATGGCCTTTGGCATGTTATTATTTTAAGACTTCCTAAGAAATAACTTGTTTGGCGCAGAAAGTTCTTCTATTGGACTTGCGCCATAAAAACTAAAGCAACAAATCAACCAACCAAGGCACTCTTTTACTAAAGATGAACTTCCGAGTGGTAACGTTATTGTACAAAACCAGCGATGTATTTTAAAGTCACATTCCTCTGAACACCTCGCAATTATAATTTCAAATTACCTTTTAAAATATGCTCTTTTGTGGGCCTTGCACCATAAAAATCTAACTAACCAACTTTATTAATTTCGGTTATCTCTGTTTTATATCGGGCGTATGCGTATTTTTGTATCCTCGGATAAATTTTAATTTTTTTTTCGTTTTAAAGGAATACGTTGTGGGTCAGACATATTGTATTTTAAATTTTAGAATATTCGAAGTATTTAATGTAAGTGCAGTTAAACTAGAAAAGGCATTTTATTTTCCCTGAAAGCATACCAGTATTAAAAAAATTCTTGGAACGGCTTTCTTGCCCTGAACACTCGGTTAGGAGTTCGTCCGATTTGAAAATATTCTTTTCTGGGGTTGTAAAAGAATGGGTGTTCTTTTTCAGTTTGAAATCTTGCATGTCTTCTTGATCTAATCATACTTGAGGAAAATGAAGGTTATAGTTATTAAAGTTAAATAAAGCAACCTTTCTGTTTTTAAGAATTTTTTTGTGGAAAAAATTTTACATTAAGTTGACATTTAATTTTTGATTTCAAGATCCTTCAAAATATTTAAAAACTTATGTTTGGGGAATTTAAACACTTTAAGGGTGAGTTGACTTGTACGTTTACATGGGTTTCGACGCGATTCGGCCCTTTTGCTGGTTCTTGGCATTTTATGTTTTTAAATAGCAGTGGCCAGGACCAATGTCAGTGATTCAATCACATCCTTCCAAACGCACGAATCACGTCAAAACGTAACATGTCAATCTACCTCAAGGTGTCCGAATACTTATATGAATCGAGTGATACATACAAGGTGTTTCGAAAGTCCCTTTCACGGCTTTACTTGGAAACAACGTATCCTAGGGTCATGGAAGTAAGGTGAACCCTAGGTAAATGACAATGGAGAATCCATTGAGATGGCTTACTGCACCTCTAGTGACGAAAGCGAAAGAAAAAGTTATAAAAATAATGAATTAAAAACTGAAGGATATGGAGTGAAAATTTAAAAAAGAATATTGATGAGCAGGAAGAAAGAAATTGATGTAATGAGATTTTCATAATATTGGTAACAATATTCGTATTGAAGTTTTCACTCTCTCTCCTTAAGTTTTTAAATTAGTTTTAATTTAATTAATCAGCTTCTCCACGATCATTATGTTATATGTTACGGGAAAAATTATCAAAAATTCATTGATAAATGCCATTGAATTTATCACATTTCCCGATTCACTTCGGGCATTATTGATGACGCCCGGTTTATCACTTTGCACATAAAATATATACTGACATGATCTTGTTCTATCGTCACAAAAGTTTTGAAGCATTTGGAGAGTAAAATCATTATATTTTTGTTTTTCCCCATCAATGTAAATATTTAAATTTCTATTATGAACCTAAATTATTCCCAGTATTTTTATAACGCGCCTCATTGAATTATTTATCATAAAATCTCGGTCTCTTTTGAAACACCTCCCCCTTTCACAGTGGATTCCCAAAGTGGAGATAATTTAAAGTTCTGGTCACGTCAAAATTTTCTATTCTGTTTAAACAGAGGGTTTTCTAGGCTCATCACGTTTTGTGAGAAAGCATTAGATAAATAACACTCGAGTTGAGTATAAAAAGACATATTGCCGCCGAAGTTCTATTAGGATTCTGCAAATGACACACGGTCGGGAATCACATTGTAATTATAAAGAGGGGGAAGAAACACGTTCTAAAGTGGGGCCTAAAATAACCCGGTGTTTGTGCCGCGGGACCGGAAAATGAAACAATTTATGAGGAGCGGAGTTAATGACCTAGAAAACTGACAACGTGAGGCTGTAGTAGAAAGGTTATTTTTCTAGGAGATTCACACCTCATCATGCTCCAATTAATTTCAGTTTAGTTTACAATCTTTGAAAAATGATTTCGAATCTTTCATGCTTAAATTTAAGGATTTATTTTCTAGTTCTGTATATATCTGTGTTAAAATCTTGGCGTAGAAGTGCTGGTCGTAAATAACTTGCTTAAGGTACTGCTAAAAGTTAGTCCTTTTTAGGGAAGTGAAAGTCATTAGTTTCGCTCATTGATATATTGTCACTTTAGATATCACATCTAACTTCACTATTAGGAATTTCCTTCTTTCAAGACAGAGTTGGTGCTTTTTTTGATTAAACGACATGAACTGTTAACTAACAAAGACTCCTTGTAGCTGGAGTTCAGGTATACAAATCGTCTTAACATGTACTCCAACCTTAACAATGCATAACACGGGGTATTGTAATATATGGTACCCGCTTACGTTGAAAACGCTAGTATCGATAAAATTAGTGTAATAAAATAGACTGATTTAACAGTTCTAAAGAAACTAAGAAAGAAGAAAGAAAGTCGCATGTTTTTTAAGGTTGCAAAAACAATTTCCATCCTAAAACAAATTCTATTTTTTATTAACAATCACCAAATTATGAAAGATAATCTTAAATTTTGAGTTCACTAGTCTCAAATCGATAGTTTTCATTGTTATTTCCTGATTCACTAGTCATTTTCTTAATGATTTACTAGCCCAGCTCTTACAGAACCAACCAATCCATACATGTTTTCAACTATACCTCTAGGGGTGGATTTACAACTTAGAGGTACCATTCCAACGCCATTTGTTTTTTTTATTTCATCAGAGATCACATTGTGAGAATAAAAAAAAGGGGTAAGATTGAGAATTTTCAAAAAACACTTTAACTCTAACTACCCTACTCCATATTATTCTCATCCTCTTTTCCTTAAAACGTCTTCCACCAAAATTTCATTCAATTCCTATGAACGGTTTATAAGTTATTTTATGGACATCCTGTATTTAATGAAGTGTACGTTTTATGTAAAACATTTTTTAAAACTTACTACACATAAAGGCTTTTTAAATATCAAATTATATTGAGAAAGAAAGTATATTTAATCCATATCAGTCTTTCTGGTAAAAAAGCCCTTTTTGAAACGGAGATTCCAGTTGAATATTTAAAATAAAATTTTAAAGCGCAGGCCTTTTCTGAAACTTAAGCCGCCAGGCTCTTTTAGAGCATCATAAATAATCTAGATTTATGAAGGGAGAACGATTGCTATAAACTTTCTTCGGGAAGAGAATGAAACTTTGTTTCCCGTAGCTACGCAACAAAGAAAAAAACATTGAAAAATCTCTCCCCAACTGAAAAATCAATGCCGAGAATTCTCCCCATCACTAAGTCTTTAAAAGATCCAATTTCTGCAGCTGACATATTTACTAACTTGCCGAAAGGGGCATTGAAAACAACATATCTATTTAAACATATTTGAAATTCATGGTTTCTGAAATATACTCGAAGAAACGCACAAAATATCGAGGCTTTTTTTTATGGCCGAGCCACGGATCTTTCCAAAACTAGGATAAGAAAGGATTTGCAAAAGCTTTTCTTCCTAATACAAGCTGAAAAACGACTGGATTTAAGGCAAAAGAAAAGCCTTAACGGGGATAGAAAAACAGTAGCTTTCTGCTGAACTCATCTTTCTCAATGTCTCTCCATCCACTCTTCCATATAGATATATCGATGAAAGGGGGGAAAGAACCTACACATAAAAGTAGAGTTTGTGAATATCAAAAATGGCCAAAGCCATCTTTCTCGGGAAAAGACCCCAGCAATGGAATTCTTTTCTTGCTAGATTGAAAAGCGAAATCTGGAGTCAACTGTATCTCTCCTGGCCACTGCGGCACGCTTCTTCATTTGACACAAAAGATATGTTCCCATTTTCATTCTACTCCGGCTTTCCCCCGCCCACTTTTCCTCCTCTGTGTTTTTCCGCCAACTTTCCCTCCTCGCTTTCTCCGCCCTGTATTTTCACGCGGCTAATTTCTTTTTTTTTGGGATTCGGGTTTCGTTAAAAGTTATCCGGGGCTTATTTTTTGAGATTAAATGTGTTTTCAAACTTTGAGCGGTCGCATTTAAAATAAATGCGGCACCGGGTTTTGTGCGGACTGAAAGGTTTCTTTCTTCGATTCGGTCGATAAGGGGAGCTCATGTTTCCAAATAAGCTGAATCCAATCTTGTGTTTCATCGCCGCAAATTTAACTGAGTTACAAGGTTTTGTGTAGCGTGGATGAAATTATTTTTCGTGCAAGAAGGATTTTAATTCAAATATGACACAAATTCGTTAAACGGTAGTTTTATTTTGGAAATTAAGTTGGTAAACTTTCAATTGGAAAATATTACATAAGTGTCATACATTTTTTTTGTTTTATAAATAGTTTGTTTTGCGACTATCAGACAAAATTCACCAAGAAGTCAAGTCAACCTTTCCGATAGCATTTTGATTACACGGGAATCCCGAATTTGCGACATTGTTACTAGCCCCTCGGCCCATTTGATTGGATCTTAATGCTCCCTCAATCCCATTTTGAGACCAAATGGAATGGGTTATTAAACATAGATAGATAATCTACCTCATGCAGCCAGTTTAGATGGTTGAGCACAGATAAGGCGTGAGATGCTTTATACCAGGCTTGCACAGGACTTAATTTCCGGATGTCAATAGACGATAGGTATGCTGTTAATGGCAATTGACTACTGATGTTCGAGACATTGAATGGAGTGAACCAATCATCACAAATTTATCGGCATTTGTACTTATATCTGGAAAGAATGTCATATGGAACTTAAGTGAAATGTATTCTCATATTTCAAATCTATTTCTAATCGTATTTTTTTTTTCAAAATCTACTACTAGTAACTATTATCATGCTCCACGAAACTTTTCATTTTAAGGAAATTAGTAAACTACGTTTTCAAATTTAAAATTGGAAATCCTTATAAATTATTAGGCATCTACATTTCATCTTAATATGCTTTATTTTGTCTGGCCCTCTTTGCCCTTATTTGGGCCTCGCGCCATAAAATTCCAACCAACCAACCAACCTAATATGCTTTATTCAGATGAAAGTGGTCTTCTAAAGAGTGATAAATTGACATACCATGAACCTTTAAGTTCCATGGAACACTAATATAGTCAACAAACATTTATAGTTTTTATAATTGAGCACTATCAAATTTCAAAATTTGAAACACTTTCAGAAAACCTAACTCTTTTCCTTTAGAACACTGTTGATGCAAAAAAAACATCTTCGAGTTGGCTTCCATTCAATTTAAGAAGCTTCCGATTTTCATGAGTAGCCGTGTTGTTACGAATTACCAGCTTCTTAAAGCCCCAGATTAATCCTTTTCTCAAAAAATTGAAGCTTTAGCTGTTAAAGAAGCTAAAAGTAACGTGATTAAAATAGGGTAAGATAGCAACAAAAAGAGGAAACCCGGAGTCATGACTGAGAAATGTGTGAAAACTTAAAAATATTCTACACTTTAAAGGGAAATTTTGACAGCGTGGAATGGAGCCTAAAATGCTATTTAAAAAAAGCTCCAAAAGTCTATAAAATATGGATTTTTCAGTATTTCACCAAACCTGTCACGTATCCTTCTAACTTACACTACTCATACGTGAAGAAAGAAGAGGATTATGGACGTAAACAGGATCAGTCTTGGATGATCCTAAGACGAATTGTAAGCATAATCCAGATCTCAGCGCTACTTTTTTTCATTGTCTTTTTTGATCGCTTTTGAGGAAAGATACATTTTTTAGGCGTCAGAAGTTTTCAAACTAAAGCTCTTTGTAAAGCAAGAAGAGGCGCTTCTTGAATATTTTATAACCTTTAATGGAAATTATTCGCGACAAAGTATGCATATATGCATGAAATTATGGATACGTTGATAGTGTTGGCAACTATTATGAGTATAAAGAAAGAAGGTAAAATAATAGCATGTATTTTTTAGTGTAAGAATAATAGTTGATTGGAATTTTCATGAAAATAATAAGAAAAATTATTAGGAGGATTAATTTTTATTGTTATATTAAATTAAGAGGGATTTATAGTTAGACAATTTTTTATCTATAGGACAAAAACCATTAAAAACTTTTACATTTCACACAAATAAAGTAAACTCCGACCGACTACCTTTCTTTTTATAAAATCAGAAATCATGTTGCCATAACCTTCTCGGCGAATGATGGTCACCGGAAAGGAATTCAGGCCTACTCTGACTTGACAGCTAGTTAAATCAGTTAAAAAAAAGATTGAATGTATCGTTTAATTCCATCTGTCCTGTTATAGTTTACATTAAATAAGAAGCGAGAGTTTAAAAAAATATACGGAAAAATATATTAAGTGTCTTTAATACAACGCATTTTAATTTCTTGAATGTTTTTTTTTATTTTCATGCGATCTTGTTTGACGCTGTATGTCCTGATATGGACCAAGTGCAGCGCCTTAAAACCCCAAACCAAAATCAGAATGTAATGGATTTTTAGCCTTTAGCACGATCGGTAAATTTCTTCCTTCGTGACTCAATTCTTTATGGTCTGAGCTTGGATTTTCTTTTATCAATACACCTTTTAAACGTGGTTCCTTTACAAATCCTCTCTATCTGTTTGTCAAAAGAAAAATTCTTATGGTGTTTAGTCACGTCACTGACAGTCAATCTAAAGTTTCCTTTCTTTGTCATCTAGAGCTTTGCGTCCTTCCCCCCCCTTGGAGATTTACTTGTGTCCGCTGTTGGAGATAATGGATTTCACAACCCGTGTCAACATACGGACTTTTTGCCATTGCGTTAACTCATGCTTTGGTGAATGTTTTACTCGCGTAGGTATAATTTGCATGTATTTCATAATTGAGGATTAAACAAGTGTTCGAATTAAAGTAGATATACCTTGATATGGGATTTGGGTAATAAAAATCTTACATAACAAGCATTTTAATATACATTTGTGCTTAATATGATGAGAGTAATTAAATTTTAGAAGAAATATTGGTACTTACCTATTATCCTTTTACCGTTCAACGACCGTCAAATTCATACGGTAATAGACAATTAATATAAGATAATAAAGCTTAATTACTATATAAAGTTTATTTCATACTTTTAAATTACAATGCTGCATTTAATATAGAAATGAAATAAAAATTCGTGATCACTTGTTTCACTAAAACAAGAAACATAAAAAAATAAATTTCTTTGTGGCTTTTAAATTACAATACTGAAATTAACATAGTAAAATTAAAATCCTTCATTTGTTTCTCGAAACAAGATAAGCATACAAATCAACTTTTTCTCGTCTTTAGATATATACAATCTAATCCAAAATTTTTATCCTGTGTTTTTATCCACACATTTAATGTGGAATGGGCCTTAACAAATATCTCATTTCACCCGTATATATTCTAAATTGTACTTGTGGTATAGTAAATAACTCCAGAAAAGTATCAATATTTTATTTAAAACTCATATTTCCCTCGAGATTGTAGTTTTATGTAACTTAAAGTGATTGAAAAACAAATGTAACATTTTTAATTTCATTTGATCATTGGGTTGTAACATTTGTGTCAGTGATTTAATAATAGATACACATTGAAATGACAACTGCACATGAAATTGGTTTCGACCCAAGTCATATGTAGCAGGTTTAACAAATTGAAGATACTTCTCATAATATTTCATTCTATTATGAGATGTGCTGACTGATTGAAAAAAATCATAATTTAACAAAGAAGCATCAAAATTTTTCAAATCAGGAGGGAAATTTGGAATTCCCCAGGATTTTAAAGATTGAAGACACAGTGAACTCTGTAAGTTTAGAAATTCCTTTAGTCCTTCAGCTATAAATGTGATAATGGAATCAGGGATATGATATTTGGCTTGCATTTGCAAAAAGAAAAGAGCAACTTGGCAATCAGAATTATCTGGATTTTTAATACAAGTTAATAAGTCGAGAGAGCATCAGGTTTTTCTGTCTACTTCGGGTACTTTAATTCTCACAGCGAGCGACACCTTCATCGACATTAGGAAGCTTTGGAATAAATAGAAGCTGCTACCACTTTCTTTGCTCGTTTTTCTATACCCATTGTTGGTTTCATCACGCTGAACTTTCTGATCCATATTCTTTGTAAAGATGTTGCACAAAACAATTCTTATCAGACCCTTCCTCATTAGGATCTATTTCACCACATATTTCGTGAAAAATCATGTCACACGATTTACACTTTTGATCTTCAACTGCTTACTGCTTTAGAGCAAATAATACAGACCACGTCTTGCACACTAGTTATCATTTTAGGCTCTGAACGAAACTGCTGTCGATTTTGTTGATGTTGAGGATAACTCATTGATAACTTTATCATGCAGAGGTAATTCCTTGGAGGTGCTAGATACGAGGAGCAGGAGTTCCGCTTTAAGCATATCTTCACTGAAGCATATATTCTTGGAAGTAAGCCACTCTTGAATATCCTTCTTTTTGGACCCCTCAGGGGCACACCTTGTCGAGGTGTGACGGGTGTCACAATCCCGAGGGACCCCAGTGTATTTGTGCCTTTTATAGGCCAATCTTCAACACGAAGTCCGGTGGCATACCAGGGTTGAGTAGGGCGAGGTTGGGTCTGATGATTTCTAACTTATATGACGACCCAACGGACTGCTCGACCCTAGGGAAACTGGCATTGGGAGCGGGGATTTGAACTTCTCGAGGACCTTTGGACTGGTGAAGTGGGGTCTTGGAGGAGGCAGCCATGTAGAGGGTACAGGTCAAAAACTGAGTTTTGCGTCTCAGGCCGCCAGATAGTACAGGAGCCCGGGGCTGCCTAACCAGCAATGTCCTGGCTGCTCTATCAGCTGGCGAATAATCCCGCCTGTCTTGTAGTTCCAGGTGGTGCCTGGATGGGGTCCTGCATGGCAGAGCGGGGGGCTTTCCCGAGGCCACTGCTGGCTGTTGACTCTGGGGCTAGCCCCACCAAATTGGTCCTCTGGAAGTCTGAAGGGATTCTCCTCCTCCCTCCCAAATCAAATTTTTTTATGGAAGTCGAAATACAGAATTCCGATCAAAACGCTCAAACCAAAATCCCCAACTCCTCTCCTGAGCATGGTGGTGAGTCCACCAACCCTTCTCCTTCAGTGGAGCAACAAGAAAAGACAATAATGGTAACAAATGCGAAATTCTACGTCATCAAGAGTAAAGAAGGAACATTTAAGGACACATCTCCGATATTAATTCATAAAAGTATACTAGGAATGGTTGGCAATGTAAAAAATATTAAAAAAACTGCTGGTGGTAATATCCTAATTGAAGTGGCGAATGAAAACCAAGCAAAATTAATAATGAGGCTACAAAATTTGGGTAATATGGAAGTCCTCGTTTCACCACATAGATCCTTAAACTCTTGTAGAGGTGTTATATCCGAATCTGAATTGTACAATGATACTGAAAATGATATCCGATCCGAACTAGAAAATCAAAAAGTTATAGATGTTAAAAGAATTATTATTAAGAAAAAAGACCATGTAATTAAGACCAAACATATAATACTAACTTTTAGTACTACTGAGCTCCCCAAATCTGTGAAAATAGCCTACCTCAATATCCCAGTCCGCCCATACATTCCCAACCCATCGCGTTGCTTCAAATGCCAAAGATTTGGACACTCCGCAAAAATATGTCGAGGTATAGCGAGGTGTGGCGAATGCGCAAGCCTAGAGCATACAGCTGATGATTGTGATGAACCCACCCCTCTCTGTGCCAACTGCGAGGGAGATCATCCAGCTTATTCCAAAGATTGCCCGAGATGGTCCTTCGAGAAAGAAATAGTTACTGTTAAATACGAAAGAAATATCTCATTCCCAGAAGCCCGTAAAATAGTCCAAGACAGAACACCCAAGCCTTATGTGTCCTATGCCTCAGCAGTAAAATCAACTAGCACCAGAGGAACCCAGACTGATATAATCTTCAATTTTAATTATGTCCCTAAACCATCAACAGAAACAAAAAATAATCAAGTCTTACCTGCAGTCCAGTCAACCAGCTCATCCCAAACCTCTGCAAAACCAAACCAACCTGAAAAAAACACAAATAAAAACAATGGCAATAACAATAGCTCTATACCTAAAACAACAAGCTCATCTCAAAACGTACCAAACCAACGACAACCTGGAAATAATGCGAATAAAAACCATACCCCTAATAGAAATAGTTCAACTACAACTGTACCTCTAAAAATCAATCGAGTAAACGCAAAACAAAAAGCAAGCTCTACTTTAAATTTGGAGGCTGATGATGAGGATGTTTTAAATTCTAGAGGCGGCGCAAGTCGAAACAATCCAAAAAAACCTAAATTATTGGGACGAACATCTTAAATTGGAACTGTCATGGATTTTATTCTCACCTTGACGATATCAAATCACTGATTAACATTTTTAACCCTATCATCTTTACATTACAAGAGACATACCTACTCCCTCACAATTCATTGAGACTGAAAAACTACCAGCTGTACCGGAAGGATCATACAGAAGGTAGTCGAGCTTCAGGTGGCACAGCACTCCTCGCAAACAATAACTATCCTTCCTCAGCTCTCAACCTCCACACAGACATCCAAGCAGTCGCCATTCAAATTAAATTAAACACGATAACCACCATATGCTCTATATACTTACCTCCAAATGAAAACATAAACCAGCAGGATCTAAATAACCTCATTGCACAATTGCCATTACCTCTCATACTACTGGGAGACTTTAACGGACACAACCCCATTTGGGGAAGCAATGACACTAACAATAGGGGTAGGCTTGTCGAAAATCTTATAGATGACTATGGGCTCTGCGTCTTAAACGATGCAACCCCAACATATTTTCATTTCCCATCCCGAACATACCATCACCTTGATTTAGCATTATGTTCGCCATCATTGTTACCATTGTTGAATTTTAGAGTTCATGACGATCTACATAACAGTGACCACTTCCCTCTGATTCTGTCGGTTCTATCGAATGACCTGACACCATCTAAAAGGCCACAAAGATTCATTTTAGCCAAAGCTGACTGGGTTTTTTTTCAGACATTAGCTCTCATTACTTCTGACATGACCAATATTGGTTCCATCGAAGAAGCTGTAGAGAGGGTGACATCTGTCATTCTCGCGGCAGCTGAAATGACAATTCCTAAGTCATCGGGGAGACAAACCAAAATAAACAAACCATATTGGAACGAGGAGTGCAAAGGAGCTCTGAAAAAACAAAAAAAATCATGGTCCATCTTTAGAAGGTACCCCACTACAGACAATTTCATTTCCTTTAAACGGGCCAAGGCGGAATTCCGCAAAATTAGAAGGAGAGCCCAGAGAGAGTCCTGGGAGAACTATGTATCATCAATTCAGGGGAAGGTCTCATCTAAGGTGCTCTGGGACAAGGTAAAAAAAATATCTGGCCGCTTTATCTCACCTTCTATATCATTCTTAAAAATTAATAATAATGTTATTTATGATGTCAAAACAATTGCAGATACTCTTGGAAAAGCCTTCTCCAGAGTATCGCATGAAGTATCATACCCATCAGATTTTATTGCATATAAACGAAGTGAAGAACTGAAAACGCTTGACTTCGACTCGTCGTCCTCTTTTGACTATAATCAAGATTTCAGTATCATAGAACTCAAACATTCACTCCATAAGTCGCACCCAACATCACCTGGTCCTGACCACATCCATTATGACATGTTTAAACATCTAAACGAAGACTCATTGCTCAACCTTCTATCATTGTTTAATAGAATTTGGAACGAGGGTGTTTTCCCGACTTCGTGGAGGAGGGCTACTGTTGTTGCCATTCCTAAGCCTGGGAAAGATGCTTCTAACCCTAATAACTATCGACCCATAGCCTTGACAAGTTGTATGTGCAAGTTAATGGAAAGAATGATCAACGCAAGATTAGTTTATTTTTTAGAAAAAGGACGACATCTATCCAAATACCAGAGTGGATTTCGTTTCGGCCGCAGCACTAACGACAATATGCTTCTATTGGAATCTGCCATCAGAGAGGCATTTGTCAGAAAACGCCATTTAGCATCCATCTTTTTTGATATGGAAAAAGCATATGATCGAACTTGGCGGTATGGTATCCTTCGTGATCTACATAATATGGGTTTAAGAGGGAACCTTCCCATTTTCATAAGAAATTTCCTACAGACAAGAACCTTTAACGTTCGCATCAATGACACTTATTCAGATGACTGCACTCAAGAGGAAGGGGTACCTCAGGGTAGCGTCCTGAGTGTCACGCTTTTCATAATAAGAATCAACGACATAATCAATCAACTACCTCCCGGAGTAAATGGCACTCTGTTCGTTGACGACTTCCAGATATTCTGCAGTGGTACTGACATTAATTTTATTGAAGGACTCTTGCAAACTGCAGTAAATAATATTGTTTCTTGGACAAAGAAAAACGGCTTCGTGATTTCACCCCAGAAATCCATTTGTATCAATTTTACTAAAAAACGAGGGATTTTTCCTGACCCCAGGATTTTACTTAATGGTAACCCTATCCCAGTTGGGACTCAGGGTAGATTCTTGGGTCTCATCTTTGATTCTAAACTAACATTTAAACCGCACATTGGTACACTTAAACAGCAATGTGTTAAGGCATTGAACATTTTAAAATTTTTGACAAGTACATCTTGGGGAGCTGATTCTAAATACCTTTTAAAGATATATGACGCCACCGTCCGTTCTAAGCTTGATTATGGTTGCTCTGTTTATGGGTCCGCCTCTAAAACAGCTTTGAAAAGCCTCGACACAATCCATCACCAGGGATTAAGGCTGTCCTTGGGAGCTTTTAGGACCTCCCCTGTCAATAGCCTTTATGTTATGGCCGGGCAACCGAGCTTAAGCCTTAGACGGGCAAGCATTCAATTAAGATACTATTTTAAAACTAAGTCAAATCCATCTCATCCCTTATTTCAAACTATAGTATATCCAAAGTTCAAAACCCACTTTTCATTAAAACAATCTTTTACACCCTCATTTGGACACCGGATGTTGACATTACTCTCCTCATTGGGTATTCAGAATGTAAACACCTTTAAAAACGACTTTAATATTCCTCCTTGGAATCCCAGAGACTTGGATATTATCCATGATTTTACTAAATGGAGGAAATCCTCGACACCATGTAACATATTTAACTCTCTTTTTAGACATCACAGACAAGAATATTCAAGTTTTTCAGAGGTATTCACTGATGGGTCTAAGAACAACACCCATGTTGGGTCGGCGGCTGTCTTTGACGATGGAGTGATCTCCAGGAGGCTTGACTGGCGCTGTTCTGTGTTTACATCAGAAAGCAATGCCATCCTCATTGCCCTCAATAAAATTAAATATTCTCGGGCAAAAGATTACATTATATACACGGACTCAAAAAGCTGCTTGGATGCAATTGAAAATTTTAATAATAAGAGTCACCCTATCATACTCCAGATCATAAATTGTTATTTTAAATTAAAGGACAAGGGATACTCCGTAAAATTCTGCTGGATACCTGGTCATTCGGGCATCCCGGGCAATGACAAAGCTGACTTAGCAGCAAAAACTGCTACTTTGAAATTAAACTCTTTTATACCCTTCAATGATGTAGAAATCTATATTAAAAACTCAATCAAATCATACTGGCAAAATGCATGGGACCAAGAACATGATAACAAATTACATTCTATTAAACCTTCTGTGACTGGCTTCCCTGAATCCAAATTGAAAAGGTATTTCGATGTAAAACTGACTAGGCTCCGTATCGGACACACTTATTTTACTCATAAGCATCTCCTTCATAACGAGCCATGGCCTCTGTGTGCAATTTGTAATACTCCTTTATCTGTGAAACATATCTTATCTGAATGCCCACGGTTTCGACAAGTGAGGCAGAGGAGATTTGGCATGGCATATCCATCGTTATCGGACATTCTCGGGGACGAGTACAATAGGAATATATTTTTTTTCCTGTGCGATATTAATTTGATTAAACGTATCTAAATTTAAATGAAATGTATTAGTCTTGTGTCTGGCGCGGTATGGCCGAATAGGGCCCTTGCGCCATAAAACCCAACCAACCAACCAACCTTGGAGGTGCTGGGTAGCTAAACTTTGGCCAATCTTTTAACACTTTCTTTCGCGTCAAACACCGGCTCAATTAATTTTTCATTCTATAATCACAATATGGTTTCTTTTTTCTTACAAAATTTTATTCTCTTTACATCTTAAATGATGTATTCATATTTACGTTTCGTCAAAAGTACACTATTATATTTCGATTATCCTTTAAAGGGGTTTAATAAAAACCTTACTTTCATTCTATTCAAACATTCAGTATTAGCTTGGATACTTTCCACTGGATACAACTACCTATGCTACGAAATAGATTTGAAATGAAAACTACAAAAATATGACAAAAAACTTAGCTATGCTACGTATTGAAGGTACAGTGGCAGCACCTTACAATTTTCAAGAGAAAGAATTGAGAGAAACAAACTTTTGAACTTTGATTATCCAGAGACCGTTATGGGGCAGATTCCCTAGGTAAAGTGCGAAAAATTCTCTAATTTCTGCACATTAACGACCGAAATCAGTTAATCCACTGATTACATAGATCATCTGTAGAATAACTAATTTTCCACTAATTTTTACAGTAGGATGATAACATTACATATGCTGCAAAATTAATGATGTAACAAAAATTTAATTGTATTCAGTTTCTTAGTAAATAATTAATAGGATTTTTGAACCATTAAACTCCTACCAAACCAAACCTTAGTAAATAATAAAACAGTTTCTATTTGAATCGCACATATCACCTCCAACGACGTAGCAAAACTCTTACCTTACTTTTTTATGAGCTTTGCGGCAATAAAACTTAGACAATCGACTATCTAAAATCTTCCCACTTTTTGTACATCCTACATTGCTGCTGAAGCAACACGTCACTAGGTTCTAAATGATGTACTGGATGCGCATCCCCCCCCCACAATATTCAACTTGCACTAAATAAAATTTAATTAACAGTACTATTTCATTTTAATCAAATCCATACTAAATTATATTAAAACTTTAAGGGTAAGAATGACAGACTGTTTATTTGTAAATTTAAATTAAAAGGTAATATATAAACAAAGGAAAAATATAAGTTTATCATTGACAAAGGAAAATTTTAAAGGGAATGCGTGGTTACATTTGGTTTGAAAGGAAGGGTATTAAATACTTTGAATTGGAGGATAAACCGAGATTTTTACAGCTCTGAAATTTTTAACAAGATTAAATTGATTTGAATGAGAGCAGGATTAAGAGGCGTGTTATTTTAAAGTAAACCGAATCACGTTTATAGAATTATTTCTGGAACTAATAACATTAATGTAACTTGGATTATTTTCCGTCTAACATTAATGACGATCTAAATTGCAAGTTTGAACTGTCTAGAGTATTTTTTATTTCAACAACTGATAATGTTTGAAATTATATTTACTTAGGTCATATAAACATCTCTAATAATTTATTTTAAAATATTATCTCTTGGGGTGGGGTTATTTAAGAGATATATATGTCTGAAATTGTCTTTTAAATTCAAGAAATTTGCCTGATAGTTCATAGAACATTTTTTAAGAATTTGAGACTAATATTTGCATAATACAATCGGATTCTTAAATTACAAGTTTTGCATTGGACTCGAGATTTCATAAATATCATTTAAAAAATTTATAGCAATACAGGGTGTTTCATCTAAGATGTTGCAAACTTCGAAGGGAGGGTGGGTACACCAAAACGACTCGGAGTTTCATATAAAAGGTTATATAACCCATGGGCCATGTGCCTGGGGGTGAAGAGTCCTTTAGTAAGACAGTGTCTCCAACCTGGAGATTCTTGGAAGGAAACGGCTAGCTAGATCTTTGCTGTTGGTTGTTGAGATACTCATTTCTCCAGCGCTTCCAGAAGTCTTGTCTAAGTTTTTGGATTAGGGACCACCGTGGTTCTGGAATTCAGAAATGGGGCTTCCACTTTGGTCATTGAAGCTGGTAAGAACGTCTCCGTAACGTTGCTCAAGCTTTTCCCAAGCCTCACTGTAACTATCCTCTGACACTGGTATGTGTTTAATTATTGCTGAGGGACCCCCCGACAATAAACAGTTTAAGTACTGGAACTTTTGAACCTTTGAGAGTGTGTCGTTGTCATGTACGACAGCACTATACAAACCCTTGAATGAAGGCCAGTCAGTATATTCGCCACTAAACGCGGGAATATTGAGACGTGGCAATCGAACTTCATTCGCTGACTGATTTGCGTTGAAGTTGCTAACATTAATTGAAGCAGGGGGCGAAGACTCACTAATTTGCAACAATGATATGCGTTTAAGCAAGCAGGATTCAACTTGGTAAAACCTTTCCTCAAAACTTTCACTTTCAGACATCTCCTCAGGTAATTGAGGGTTAAATTTGTCGAAATTTGCAAAAATGTTGTTGAGTTGCTCACTCCAAACGAGAAGCTCCTGTAGTTCAGCGTTAGGATTGGACTCTAAATAATTTTCGATTCGAGTAAGAGATGCCTTTTCTCTACCGCGAAGTCGAATAAGATTAGCCTGAGTTTGACCGATTGAAGCACCAGGTGTTGTTTTATCCGAAGTGATCATGATAAAAAATCTGAGGAAATATCCAAAATACGAATAACGAAAAAACAGTAATTATTGTTTTAAATATCCGTCAGTCCCTGTTCGGGCGCCAATTCTGTTGATGAAGTAAGTGAAAAAGCCAGGGTTATTTAATATCATGAGTTTTATTGGCTCAACAGAAAATAGTAAGTTGAAGAAAGAGCGAGATTTGACTGTCATGCATATGAGCAGAATGATGACACACACACAAACCCGATCTTAGGGTCCTTTTAAATAAATACAAACGGCGCTTGCTTCTGCGCAACTCAAAAGTTATTCTCTCCTCTTCTTCTCGCTATGTTCTTCTCCTCCAACAATAGCAGTAATAACACCAGAAAGTAGTTAACTGCTTATTAATTTGATGTACTAGACTGTCTAATCTACTCCCCAGACCGATGGAAAAATTTGGGGACACTTAGTTGGACAAATATATGGAAAAAACTTACCTTACTGTAGTAATAATAATTGTAGTAATAATACTGTAGTAAAAATAATTTTATCAAAATTGAAAATTATAAATGACTGAAAACCTTTTCTAAAAGCATGGGAAATAGAATTGCTGATGTTAACTTAGCGGTACTTAAAATTAGCGGTCCAATAAATATTTATTGTTGTTGAACCTATAATTATGAAACAACGTATTTCAAGGTAATTTTCATTTTTGACAGTTATTTAGCTGAAATGTTTGAAATTTCACTGTGCTTTTTATTTAAAGGTTGTTAAAAATCAATTACAATCGTCATAGTATAAAAAATATCGTTTATGCGTAATTTTTAAGAAAAATTTAGGTAGACCTATAATTATGTGTGTGTATTTGACTTAAAACTAATTTTTTTTTAATAATAATCTTTTCTATAGGTTTAGAATCAGAAGGTAAACAAATTTTACCGCCATACTAGTTTTGTGATAAATGTACACCTAGTATTAAATTTCGTTGTTAAATCTAGGAATTTAGTATTTACCTCTTCCTTATCTATTCTTTAAGCTAACATTCTCTTTCCACCAAGACAACCAGAGAAGTTTACCTAGCCGTTAGATCTTAATCAAGCATCAAGACGCGTAAGCTGACATTCCCAGTGGCTCTATCCAAATGACTTCTGAGAGTGCCTTCATTTGGACCCAAATCGTGATAAATTTCGACCTTTAATGCGCCTATAAATAATGGAGGTTGACAGCTGGGTTTTTTCAAGGGTTCTAAAACTATGCTAGGAATCAATAGCTTGAAGTCATGAGTTTTAAATGAAATGTGTTTGGATGATGAAATGGTTTAGGAGAGAAAAATGTGAGCTTCAGAAGTTTAAAGTTTGGAAGAAAGTTTTTAAAGTGGGTATAAAAATTCAGATGGTTTCTAAGAGAAAGTAACCTTTAACAAAATTTACCGCGAGGCTAGTGTCTAAAGCCTTGGTATAATTAAACACCACGGTAATAACACTAATTTTTTAAAATTAGTTTTCCCCTGAACCTGATGACATGGTTTCTTATGTCTCAGGGACTGGAGCGGTTAAATATGATCGTGTTCAGTTTTAATGTAGCAAATTTTGTGATTTTTATTTAAGAAATAATCGTATTTTATCGTATGTTTTTTTATTTAATTTTCCATGGGGATTTTAGTATGATAGTGTCATTTTCCGTGTATTTATAAAAGAAAAGAACGATTGCAACGTGAAAAACATAATGTTTAGATTTTCTGAAAGATTAGATTTTTTTTTAGTCAAAACAAACAGAACAAGAAAAATATACACATCACCTGGGATCGCAACGATCCATGTAGGTGAACAAAACATGCGTAGAATAAATTACAAAAACTAAAACGTGAAGATGTTATAAACTAAAGTGAACAATACATAAAAATAATATAGGAACAGCATAAATCTAAGTATAAACAGGGGTGGCAAACAGGGTGTCTTAAATTACGGGTTTAATATCTGTCATAAGGGGGTGGTGCATAAAAAATGAAGATAGTTGAATTATACAATGATACAAAAATTAAGCAAGAAATATTTCAATATTTTCCATAGAAAACAAAAACTATTTTAATTTCTTTTTAAATACATGTTTGGATGAACTATTTTGTATTTCTAAAGGTAATAAATTAAAGAACTTAGGAGCTAAATAAAAGAAATGTTTACAAAAAATAGTTTTTTCAGGTTTAGGTATATCATATACTATATTGGGTCTTCGAGGGTTTATTACGTTACGCCTTTTGCATATTTCTGAATTTAAGTAAAGATAGAGACTTGTTTTAAAGAAAAAGAGGTAGCGAATAGGTAAGATATTCAATAGTTTGAAGCTGTTAAGTGGAGATTTAAGTGGAGAAAACATTTTTTTAGGTTGTTTTGAGTTCGCTCTTCATATTGGGAAGGTCTCGTTTAGACTTTTTTTATTAAAATTAACGAACTTGGAAATACGAAATAGGGACGAAAACTATAGAGCCATACACATTCAGTGGATTATTATAACTGTCGTGATTATTTTTTTAAAGTTCACGTTCCGGTCGTAAGACAAGCTTATTTAATATTCATTCCAGAACAAAATATTTTTTGTATCTTTTAGTAATCTTTGAATTTTATTCTCTGTTAAACTGCTGCTGGTACTTTATTTCTCCATCATGGGCATTTTTCGGAGTTTAAGTTCGCTTCTAATTAGTCTTAAAGCAAAGAAATTTACCTTAAATGAGCAGTACTTCCTCCAACAGTCCTAATGACATTCCTTTGCTTTTTCAACAATAAAATTTAAAAATTACTTTTTGCACGAGAAGATTTAGATTAATTAAGAGAATTAACTTAAGCAATCGAGTTGAATAAACTGTGTTTAATCAATTCCACTCACAATATAATTGTATCCCTTTAATCCAAGAAAAAGATTTTCAACCACTAGAGGATATCATGCAGTCCCACAGATTTTTTTTAGTTTCTTAGGAAGTATTAATGAAAAAGATATGAAGGAAGAAAATCTTTTAATATTAGCCAAGGGAAAACTTATTTTATAAGGCTATGCATAGTTTATGTGATTCCAAGAGTGAAATGAACCATTGTCTGCGTGATTATTACTTTTCCTTTATCTCCCTTACCCAAAGGTTCTCTTGGGCTTGGCTATTATTTTTAATCTCTTTCATTTTTTGGGCATAAAAGATGAGTATGCATCGCAGTAAAAGCATTAAGACGTTTTTCGACTAGGATTAATAAGGTATAAATGCATTATAAATCGCTGAAAAGCACATTGCGGGAAAACTATAAGTTATCTCCTGAGAAAAGTTAATCAACTTTTTTAAACAGGGAAAAGTGTACGTGGTTGGAAAATGAGTTTTTAGATTTGATATCTTTGTTGGAAGACTTTGTAATTAAAAGAAAAGTAGTGTATAAAAGGCAGATTAAAATTTAAATGGCCATTTCACGTGGCTTCTTGCTAGGAATTTTAAAACTAATACGGTTATTGATGAACAAATTCTTCCTTGATTTTTTTGGATGTATAGATTTTAAAAGTAGCATATTATTAGCATTAAAAAATATTATAATTTGGTTGGTTTTTGCTTGAAGTGTTCATTGGTTTTTAATTTTTTCATCATCTTGTATTCACATCTTTTATCCCACAGGTATTTCTCCATAGTTTTGTTCATGAAGTATTGTATCTATCCGATGCTAGACAAAGAGATTTAAAAACAACACATTTGCACTAATTTACATTACTAATGCCTTTAAGCTTTCATAAAGATGTAAAATTTTTACTCAAGGTAGGAAAAAGGTAGAAAATGAAACATATCGTCACTTCTCTTAACTTCTCTGTTTGAGGTTACACCGAATTTGGCAATATTCGATAATTATCTTTGTGCCATGAAATTTCAGTAACACACTGTTCTGTTTTAAGCTTGGCAAGATTTTGGGAATTCACTCGTTCGGTGGTGTCGTTCTATTGCTTTCAAAAGATTCTACAAAAGTGACTTAGTGCCTTTGTCCTGTGAGCCGACGATATATTCGAGTTACCCTTATACTGGCATTACTTTCTGGCATTACTGCTCGAAACTGGTGATATATTTTGAATACTTATTATCTAGTGATCAAAATACAACGAACCCAAAATTGTTCTGAAAGTGTTATGAAGAACACAGTTTAAATAAAAGGAACACATAATAAAACTAGATAAAGTAAATAAATAACATACATTTTAATCCTCTTGTTTCCAACAAATAATGATCACGATAAATGTTACCCTGGATGTAACGGTAACTGCTTAGTGTTCATTCCCCTAAGAAACATAAATTGCTTCTCACTATCATTACATCCTTCATTTTCATTTTTTGATATTTTGATTTAGGAATGCAACACTTTCGTTTTATTTATTGAAAACCTCTTTTCGTTATTTAGTAAAACTCTCTCGGAAAATTTATCGTTCTACAAAACTGCATAATTATTTAAAGCTAATGTAAATTTCCTGATAAGTCATAAATTGAGGCTTTTATAATCTAAACCAGACTGAAAAGATTAGTTACCAAACTGTCTCATATTTATGCATAACACATTTTAAAACAGGGATTATATTGTTTCTTTTCTTTTATTTTAAACTGCTTTAATACATTAAATAAATGTAAATGTATTGATTTTACTAACATTTATGGCAATTAAATATTTTAAATTTTAAGCTTCCCCATAAATTATTTCATTATAGTTACTGTCAACATGGTTTTATTTCTTATTACATATTATTTTCCGTTTTGTTTGGTGCTATAGGTTCTGTGTCATAACCTTAGTACAACAATATAAAGCAATTTCTCTCTTTAATGTCGTTAGATTGTTTATTGATTGCAAATTTTATACACCAGATAATTAATATTTAATACATCCAAATTATCTGGAGTTAAGTGTTTTTGGCATGGAATCTTTCTTGGTCGGTCCCAAATGAACAACGTCCTGTTAATAGCTGTTTTGTTGTAGTGGTCACTTACAAATAAACTATAACAAACCGTGAAGGTACTTTTATACAAACTCTAACTTTTTGTGTGTGAAGTGTGTTACTACTACTTTTCTAAGCTACTTTTTCAAATCGTCATAGAAACTCGTAAAAGCGTTTTTTTTAACCATCCCATTATTCATATTTTACTAAACAAAGGTTCTAAAACATTATATAAACCTAATGCTTTTTTTAACCAATGGGGCGGGTACTGCATTTATCATCCTTTACACTGAATTGCCCTAAGAAGTACCTATTCAGCGTTATGGGCAGATGGGCACTTGTGAACCTGAGCCACGGTGCTGATGCACAATATGTAGAAATAACAATAGAGTCCCTATTTGAAATTGGATAGAGCTCTCTAGCAATGAATCCTCCATGTTTATAAAATACGATTCCAACTACTGTTTAGCCAAATGTTGTCCTTTGGCAAGGTATATTGTAATTTATTGGTTGACAATCATATTCATCTGCTAATTCCATAAGGTCTGATTCATTAAGATTTTTTTTATTTTTAATGAATTTATATACGTTCTTGGTTCATATCTGTATCAGCTTCAGTTTTTGTCAGTCCTCTTTCCATGCCCCCTTATGATTTTGTTTTTGATATTTGTTGTATCGCATTCCAGCTCAGAATAAAATTAAAATTAACAACTTAAATTAATTTACCTTTAAAAATGAATTGTAGGTTCCATGATAACTCTAATAAACAAAAATGATCATTAGTGAATATTTTGCATGCATTAAACTGCTAGTGTGTCGTAAGAATATACTGTAAATTTTATTTTTTATGCTTCAGACTTTTAGAAAATGATTACATTCAGTTTAATTCCTTTGCCTGATTGTATTAAAACACAGAAATAATAAAAATGAAAGTTTCTTTTGGCATTAAATTAAGGGATTTTTCTTTCAAATTTTAGTTGAGTTTAAGTAAGGAAAAACGAGCTCTTATTAAGCTTTCCTGAAACATTAGGTTTCTAATGTGATTTTGAAGGAAAACCATGTTATAAATTGAATTCTTAACAAGTGTGTAAAATAAAAAAATACGAGTATAAAGCTGAAATTCAAAAATAAAATAAAACTTAAGTTAGATTATTTTCCCTCCAATTAATATTCCACTTTTGGTTGAATCAAGTTTTATTCAACTTTTATTTGTTCAGAAAGACAAAGCATTAAGAGTTTTAATTAACTTTTAACGCGATTTTTTAGTTTCACCTGTTAAATTGAAGAACTAATATTTGTTGAAACAATTAAAACAAAGTATTTTTTAAACTGAAGCTACCTGTTTTAAATAGCTTTGATCTGAAACTTTGCTTTAAAAATTTGATAATGATGTTAATGAGATAAAATTAGATCCCTTTTGTTTCTAAGAAGAAAAAGCATTTAACACTTTTTGAAACTTGTTGTGGTTAATTCTATTTAGAATCTATCACATATTTTTAATGCTTTTAATTTAGAATGCTATATTGGAAACATTTTAAACTAGTACTTACTAAAACTTTTTGCCTTATAATTTTTTGAATTATATGAGAAATAAGAATTTCATTTATTTGACCTGTTTCAATCTTCAATGTTTGGTTTAGTGGTATTTCTTTCTTTAAATAGTAACAAACAGTATGCCTTTAAGTGATTTTACAACTTAAACAATAGTCTGCTTTGTATTTAATGAAGAAAATTCTTATAACAATGATTAATATAAATTGAGTCTAGTTCTAATATCTGGTTCATATGAAGAAAAAAATCATCCACACACATTTTTAAATATCATTTGCTAATAGGAGCATTTGGCAACCAACATTTAAAAAAATGGAACCTTTTTTCCCATTTGCGGACTTGATATAAACTTCTGACAGTCTAGATATAAACTTGCAATATAGTAATATGAAAAAGTTGCAAGTTTTCAAATAAAAGGCGAACTTGTTGAAAATATAAAAGCCAATTTTCTTCAAAATTTGCGATTTAGGGTACTTTTTTAGTGTTCCGATTATTTTATATCACTGAAAGTGTTTTAAATTGTTTGTCAAAAGCAAACACTGTGCTATAGAGAATCGCAACCAATTTGCACAGTCCTCTTAAGAATAAATTTAATCTATAGTAAAAAACAAACTTTCGCAACTCATGCAAAACCTTATTCTCATTTCTAACTCCATTTCCGAAGGCTACCTATATCCGCTAATGCAGAGAATGTGATTTAGAAACTGCTTGACTAAGTGACAGATTCTATGCAAGTCCATTTGTAGCTGTCCATTTGTGTCCAGCGCCGTAAACAGTTTCGATCGGAAATTTGTCTGTCCACATCGCCTTTGAATCTTACGCGTGCATAAGCCGTGAATTTAGGGAATTCATTGCAGAGCAGAGCTTCTCTACCTTAATAAGGTCTGATGCAACACTTTTATAAACGACCCGCTTGAGGGGTGTTTTTCTGTATGATTTTATAGTTTACGATGCAGGAACCTAATAAAACTTCTGAAAAAGTTAAATTCTTCATTAAAAATATTTAGTGTAATCAATCCATTAGCCAAGCCTGAGTAAATTGGAGAGTCATAAGATTGTTAGGAATTTAAAATAAAAATAGTTTATTTTAATTATTAGTAATCGTAAGAAATTAAAATAATATACTGCTGGCAGTATATTATTGCAGCAGAGCTTCTCTACCTTAATAAGGTCTGATGCAACACTTTTATAAACGACCCGCTTGAGGGGTGTTTTTCTGTATGATTTTATAGTTTACGATGCAGGAACCTAATAAAACTTCTGAAAAAGTTAAATTCTTCATTAAAAATATTTAGTGTAATCAATCCATTAGCCAAGCCTGAGTAAATTGGAGAGTCATAAGATTGTTAGGAATTTAAAATAAAAATAGTTTATTTTAATTATTAGTAATCGTAAGAAATTAAAATAATATACTGCTGGCAGTATATTATTGCAGCAGAGCTTCTCTACCTTAATAAGGTCTGATGCAACACTTTTATAAACGACCCGCTTGAGGGGTGTTTTTCTGTATGATTTTATAGTTTACGATGCAGGAACCTAATAAAACTTCTGAAAAAGTTAAATTCTTCATTAAAAATATTTAGTGTAATCAATCCATTAGCCAAGCCTGAGTAAATTGGAGAGTCATAAGATTGTTAGGAATTTAAAATAAAAATAGTTTATTTTAATTATTAGTAATCGTAAGAAATTAAAATAATATACTGCTGGCCTACCAAAATGATACATCAATAATAAAAGGGATAGAAAAGCAAAATTTATTTCCGTGATTTTACATAGTGCGGTTAAACGTGGGTTGCTGCGAGTTTAAGGTTTTTGACTATCTTCAATGGCATTGGAGATGCAGGTGAAGTTGGACACACTAAATGAGTTGGGAGAAATCAAAAAGGCGCGATTGTAAAATAATATTTACAAGTTTAATGTGCTATCTTACATTGCTCCCTTGCATCTGCACGAACGCAACTGAAAACAAAATACATACAGGGGGAAAAATCGGGAGAAGCATCTTCTTCCTTTTCACAACAAAATGAAAAAATTATTTTAGTAAATGAAGCTCCGCAGAAAAGTCTAAAACGAAATCGAGTTTTTGCACTCCGGGGGGGCTGTCTTTGGCGATCTTTTAATGGGCTGTTGAGGATTTCTAGGACATGCTGCCTACCAACACAGTCAAAGTCCATCTGGTGTACCCGTGGACGTTGTATACCGGGCGCTAAATGCCATATCATCGTTGACCGGTTTTATATTTGTTGGTTCTGAAGAATGGGCAGGCCAGGGACACGGCATCAGACACGGCAGGTCAAGAAGAAAGTTTGGACAATACGTGCAGCATGTTGTGGTGTATTTTTCCTCTTGAAACTTGTCCACCACGAAAAGTTGGTTGGTGAAGCTGGCTGAAAAAACTGGTGAAGTTTGGTATTCTTCGTAATCATTTAAACATATTGTTGGGGTTTTCGTATTCAAAGAAGAAATTTAGACACTTAATATTTTAAATACTTATTCAGAGCCATATGTTCAAATTTAGGTCTGACGTCATAAAAATTAAAGTAATTAACCAACAGCCAAATACAGGGTGCGTCAAAAGGCTTTGAGAACTTTAAAAATTAATATAAAAACAAAAGGAGATAAAAGTAAGCAGTCTTCAACTGCTCTGTGCTTGGGAGACCCTCGGATTATTTACACCAAATTCCTGATTTTCGAAAAGATAGCACCATAATAACAACGTGATCTAGGAAAAAACAGCAGCCATGTACCTAACGTTTGGGTGATATCAATTTTTCAACTTAATTTTTAACGATTTACATGTTTCTTTTGGTCTTGTTTGGCGAAGTATGTCCCAATAGGGTCCTTGCGCCATAAAACCCCAACCAACCAATTTTTCAATCGAATGGAACATAATTTCGTTTACAGTTCACGCAAGATTGGTCTGTGCCCCGAGGAAACTCTACACTTATCAGCTAATAATTCTCGATACTGAATCCAATTTATTACTTTTACAACCAGTTACACTTGCTTTAAATTTAATATATGCTCAACATGACCTCCACCACTAAACAAGTGAGGCACGTCACTACCCCTGTTACACCGGAATGCAACATGCCACCCAGATAGCACGTATGCTTGCTTCAAGTTTGAGATTTCCTGTAATTTAAGTTGACATGTCAAACTTGCAAAAAAAACCTTACTTCAATTAATTTTCAAGCTGGATGTTTCAAGATGGAAAAAAATCCAACTATTTTCAAACTTGAGAGTTCAAACGAAAAACAAGCTTGACTTTTTCAAACTTCCTTCGATCATTTTTCAAACAAGGAAATTCTAGCTTGGTTAATACAATATTTTTCAATCATTAAAGTTGGTTGAAAATACAAGCAAATCACAAGCTTGACTTTATCAAACTTACTTCGATCATTTTTCCAGCAAGGAAATTCTAGCTTGGTTAATAAAATATTTTTCAATCATTAAAGTTGGTTGAAAAAACAAGCAAATCACAAGCTTGAGTTTATCAAATTTACTTCGATCATTTTTCCAGCAAGGAAATTCTAGCTTGGTTAATAAAATAGGTTTCAATCATTAAAGTTGGTTGAAAATACAAGCAAATCACAAGCTTGACTTTATCAAACTTACTTCGATCATTTTTCAAGCAAGGAAATTCTAGCTTGGTTAATAAAATATTTTTCAATAATTAAAGTTGGTTGAAAAAACAAGCAAATCACAAGCTTGAGTTTATCAAACTTACTTCGATCATTTTTCCAGCAAGGAATTTCTCGCTTGTGTAATAAAATATTTTCCAATCATTAAAATTGGTTGAAAATTTAAGCGAATCACAAGCTTGAGTTAATCAAACTTACTTCGATCATTTTTCCAGCAAGGAATTTCTTGCTTGGGTAATAAAATATTTTCCAATCATTAAAATTGGTTGAAAATTTAAGCAAATCACAAGCTTGAGTTTATCAAACTTACTTCGATCATTTTTCCAGCAAGGACATTCTAGCTTGGTTAATAAAATATTTTTCAAACATTAAAGCTGGTTGAAAATACAAGCAAATCACAAGCTTGAGTTTATCAAATTTACTTCGATCATTTTTCCAGCAAGGGATTTCTTGCTTGTGTAATAAAATATATTCCAATCATTTCAACTGCTTGAAAATTCAAGCGAATCACAAGCTTTAGTTGATCAAACTTAGTTCGATCATTTTTCCAGCAAGGGATTTTTTGCTTGGGTAGTAAAAGTTTTTCAATGATTAAAATTATTTTGAAAGTTCATTAAAAGTTTTTGTTCTAGTTAATATATTGTTTAAAGGATTTCAATACAAAAATGGGAAAATAAGTGTGCCTTTTTAATTGTTCAATAAATAATTGTTGGTTCAGTGTAAACCAAGAATATTAAATATACAAATAAATTTTCATCCTATAAAGATAAAGACTTATGAAATTTTATTATAAACTATCGTTAACTACGTAAAACAATATAATTAAAGATTTGGAGAAAAGTGCATAAAAACATCCCTGAAAATTCCATTAAATGTTTCCCCAAAGTTTGTGTTGTTTAGAACTATCTCTGGTCATTGAAAGTTGAAATACTAATGAGATAACGATGAAATATGATACTTTATTTTTAATGAGTAATATTAATTTTCTGTTGACATAAAAACAGTTAGTAATAATTAAAAGCATTTAACAACACGCATGTTAATTACTAGAAGAAAAAAGCTAAAAAAACCCCAACAGGTTTCAGTAGGATAGAAGATTAATAGCATTGATTACATCAATATCATGGTGGTTGATTGAGACGAAGAGGATATTTATTGCAACAAATATTTAATTTTGGTATTCTAGAACATATTTTCCTTACGAGAATTCTAATTAAACGGATTCTATTATGTCCGGTGTTTTACCGAAAATCGCCGATAATTCTTATATAAATCGGTTTATTTTTTTAATAATGGTTCAAAAGGTGATTGATTCTTAAAATATACATCGAGATTCATGTCATATCCGATTTTCATGAAAAAATCTTTATAACTTAGTAAGTTATTAGACTTATTAAAAAATATATAGGATCGTTAAAAAACACAAGTCCAATTTTTGCTTAATAAATCGATAAATATTATTTAATTTTTTTATTTTATTTTACTTATGAGTAAAGGACCGTTATGGCAAAGTTTTTCCAGAATTACGGGTTTTCATGGTGATTATGACGTAATTGAGAATTTTCGAAAGCAGAATGGAGCTTACTGGTCTTTGACGCGAATGACTCTGGAATATTTCCCAGATTTGAGTTCTCGGTTTGTTTACTTTTAAAGTTAGATTTTAATGCTTTACATATTTAGAAAGCTTATAAAAAATGATTTTAGGAATTGGAAATTTTGAGGGGAATATATACATATTGCGCTTGTAATTTAGGTTCAAAGAATTTTCGTTTTACTTGAAATTTTTTCCAAATATGGAGATAAATATTTAAGATTTTAACATGTTGTAGTAGACCTTTAGACGAACAAAAATATGTATCGCAATAAGGGGTTGATGAATTAGTTCTGGATTTATAAATTATTCAAGTTTATTACTGTATTTATTATGTATACGGCCCCCTAATTGAAATTGGACCCTGAAAATTTAATAGATTGTTTGAATTCACACCATGAACAACATATTAAAATTTCATGGTCCTAGCTTTATGGGAAGTCCCTTAATTAGCTTAATTACTTGCACATCCGGTGTATTTTAATACTTGGAAAAAATTCCAGTTCAAAAACCTGCCTACCGATTTCGATGAAATTTTAGTATGTTGTGGAACTCGAAGAGACGCTTCGTACAGCGTATCTCACTAATGTGGCGTGTGAAATTTATTTATTCCCACAGTTGTCACATGCAGGGCTTAGGCTTAACAGCTCCATGATACAATGATACATGAGGCATGGGCATGCCAGAGAGTAAACAGTTGTCATTTAAAAAGGAAAATTCATTATTTAACAAGTTTGTTAAACTAAAATTAAAAAAAAAATGTTTTCTTTGATATTTAATAACTATTTAAGTGATTTATTACCGAATCTTGGTTGTTTTGATTGGTTTGATTCTTATTCAGTTCATAAAAATTACCTATTTACTCAACGAACTAACATCCTAAATGAAAAAAGAAAATAAAAATTTCAATAACATGGACAGTTTGCTTGAAATAATTGGAAATAATGATAAAAAATACTAATTGTCGGTTTTTTTTGTGTTTAATTTCACCCCACAAACAAACCAAGTGAAATGAAGCAAGAAATATTGTTTTGGCGGGCGTTAGTTAGGGTTAGCCACTAGCGTCTAGCGTCAGCGTGACTAGCGTAATTCAAGTAAGTACAAATATTTGCTTATATTGTTGATGCCCTTTTAAATGCTTTTAAAATATATTTTCTCTTTAAAAGCAAGGGTTTTTATGTTTGCACATTAGAATGTAACAAAAATTAAGAGAGTGATAGATAAATAGTGCTAGTTGAGATATTTTGAGGGTGTTACACAGGGCCGTAACCAGACTTTTGTTTCGGGGGGGGGGTTTGACTCAAATATTTTCTGAGGTACCTCCTTACAAGTACTTTTATATGTTAATTTTTGGATGACAACACTGGATTGAAATTTTGATGCACTAAATTTCAAATTGTATGGACAATATGAATTCCAAGCAAAAGGGGGGTCTGGGGAAAATTTTGGAAATTTGCCCCTCAAAAGAGTGTTTTAGCTCATTTTGAGACCCTATAGATAACTCCCAAAGAGAACCACTCATTATAAGCGGCCGAATTTTCAAGGTAGGTATATTGTCATAAATGGCAAAATGTTGAGGGGGGGGTTTGGGTTCCTACTCCAGAAAATTTTTTGAATTTTGCCCCTAAAAGTGGCATTTTAACTCATTTTGAGACACTTTAAGTTGCATCAAAGAGGACCACTCCCTGTAAATCACACAAATTTGAAGGAAAAACCATACTTAGTAGATTTCAAAATTTCGAGGGGGTTTGGGGGTCCTCCCCCAGAAAATTTTTGGAAATAAGTAGGGTTTTGACTCATTTTGAGACCCTTTGGGTTATACCCGAAGAGGATCGCTCCTTGTGAGACATAATTTTCATGAAAAATAGCAGTATAAAAATTGATGTCAGAATTTTGGGGGGGGGGGTTGAACCCCTAAAACCCCCCCTTGGATACGGCCCTGGTGTTACATTTCATTATTTGATAAGTTTCGGCAATTCAGCATATTCTATGCTGCGTCAGCTAATCCAAAAAAACTTCCGAAATCTTCCCAAGATTTTTTGGGTAAGAAATTTGATAAAATTTCCAGACCTGTGCACCATATAACAAGCAGCCTATATAGTAAAGCCTGATTTTAAAGATTCAACTGCTTTAGTTTAACAGACTCCCATTTTTAAGCTCATATTCATTAACCATACTTTTACGTTAGGGGACATCCATAAATTACGTGAGGTCAAAAGGGGGGAGGGGTTTGGAAAAATCTCACCAAGGGGGGTGGGGGGGTCCAGATTTTGGAAAAAACACCTCACGTAATTTATGGATGTCCCATTAGGTGTGCAAAAGTTCAAATCCTTTGTATAAGTACCATTAAATTTAGTGTGTAAAAATACTCTCCATGGGGTAAGGGGGGACCAGGGAAATAATGTTGAGTCAACCCCTAGTCTAGTCACTAGTATTTGCAACATCAAGAGCGAAGGTAAGTATCCTTGCCCCCCCCCCCCCTAACATGAAGGTTAAACTTTATATGCCAAGGCCTTTTTCGCCAAGTTCTGTTGTAACAATACAGTCGAGTCCTATGTGATCACATTTGTACAAGATCACAATAACAATATCTAATTGATGATAATAAGCAGTCTATAAAAAAGTGACAAACAGTATAATTCCAGTGTTTGCATTAAAATCAAGACTAGTCCTAATTGGAGTGAATTTCTAGGGTGTATTTTGCAACTTAAACATTGTTAAAGAAAAATATGAAAAAGTGGATCATATTATACTTCACATTAATGACTCATTTTGTATGTTTATGTACTAATAAAATTGGCCTTCCAACAAGAAAAAGGAGATTTTTTAAGGGATTTCACCAAATTTTGATAACATTAAACGATATTCTGATCATATAAAACAATTGAATTAATTTTGCGTTAATTTAAATGGGAGTGATCAGGACTAGACAATTTTGATAACATTAAGCGGAGTCGACTGTACCTTCAAAAAAGTAATGGTTTAATTCCTTTAACTGTCCCATTAAATACTGCCTAATATCACTAAATTTTTATTCTTGTTATTTTAAGGAATTGTATATTTTATTGATTAGAGTTTGCAATTTTACAGAATATTTCTAATTTTTGATGTCTAAAATAGCTTGGTAATATTAAACAGGATATTCAATGAAATTGTACCAAATTATTTTTTATGATCTGTAAATGTTTGAGATTTAAGTGGGCATTCCACATTTTAGATTGCTGTATAAGAGTAATCTTAGTTGGAGGGTGGAGTCTGCGTTGACATAGACTGAGATTGGCCACTACTGACTTCCTGTTCTCGATGGCATCCCGGCGAGCTGCATCTCTTCACCTGACAGCGACTTGGATGTCCTCCTCATTATGTGCCCCCCCTCCCCGAAGATCCCCTACGCCACTCTTGGATGGAACGCTACACAGCAGCAGGTGGGTGCTCCCTTTCTTCCGATTCATGTATCGGTACTTACGTATTATCCCGTCAACCGTGACGCTTAATCCGAAAACGTTATCAAATCCCATTGACTTAACTACTACTGTGCCACTGAATTAGACGGCCGCTGAACGGTCGACGGAATAATACATAAGTACCCAATCTTACAAAATGAATTTTTGTTTTTATTTACGGGCCTTGCAAAACTCGCTTTCTGAATGGCCCCTGTAATCATTCAGATATTTTTAAATGTTGTCACACCGATACCAGGGATTTCGTGATACCCGTCATGCTGATTTGTCTCGCCCGTCACACAAAAAGTCATACAAAATGATAATTTTAAAACCTTTTAACATTTTACATGTGTTAAGAACTGCAACAATCAGAACTACTGAAACCTTCAAGTATTCAAGTGAAAAAATTGAATCTTGTGTAATAACCATCTTTTTTTGTGACGAGTGTGACAGAAGGAGGATCTAAATTTAAATGCATCAAAAAATGTTTTTTCTTTAAATGTTTTTTCAAAAATTGAGTGTTTTATTGGATAATCAAGGTCAAAAATAGTGACATTATGCTCATACAATGAAAATTCTGCTGCATTTAGTATTTTTTTGGTCAATATGAAAATACCCTATTTTACATACTTGAAAAGTTTTCAAGTAACTTTGAGCCCCCAAAAAATTATCAAATAATAATATTGTTAAAGCTTAGCTCTCTTTTAATCCATCTTGTTCATATCTCTACCTTTAATAATAAATAATTTATAGTATAATTTATAAACCAATTTGCATCAATTTAGCCCTTATGTCCACTTTTTCATGGAATGACCCTAATATTTATGTAAGGCATTAAAAGTGTACTATTTTCAAAAATATCTTCTTGCGTATAAAACAGGGTTCCCACGGTCCTTAAAAGTCCTTGAATTTTGAATATACTCCAGCCGTCTTTCGCTGATTTATCTAAATTTCCTTTCCACATTTAACGGCAATGTTTGAAACCATAAAACTGTGATAACTAACTTAATAACTTAACTTAAGATGATTAACCAAGGTTATCTAAATTTCCTTTCCACATTTAACGGCAATGTTTGAAACCATATAACTGTGATAGTAACACCCTCTACATCGGTTCCACAAGTGAACAAACTAGTTAGAAAATTAAGTTGGAGTCAGTAGGCAGTTTAAAAACACCTCCAATTGCTCTAGAAAGATTATAATTTTTAAATGTCTGCAAAAAAAGGTCCTTGAAAAATTTTGTTGAGGTCCTTAAGTCCTTGATTTTCAATGTTTTTGAAGAGATGAGACATTTTTTCTTTTAAGCCATGTAAGTTGTTCATTGATATTTAGTACTATATTTAAAATAATGTCATTACTGAAAGTTTGGTGCAAAAAATAACTGAAAATTAGAGTTTTTCTTGCATAGTTTTAAAGGGAAGTTAATATTAGGGTGACCATAAGTACCGCTTTTGACGGGTTGTCTGTGGGACATCATGAATTCCAAGATCCACTTCTGCTTATACTGGGTATGCTTATACTTATAACAGGTATGCTCAATAACAATTATACCCTAATATTATAATTGCTCAATAACAATTATAACAGGTATGCTCAAACTCTACACACCCAGATTCCTTGTATGTAGTGCATTAAAAATGCCTACTGAACTATAACTCTACAATGTTTAGTTTTCGATGAAATCACAACAGAAAAGCTACATACTACTCCGAGTAGGGATCATGTAAAAAAATTCACTGGTAAAATGTGATATTGTTAGGTATTATGCATAATTTTCGGATTAATCACAATTACTGTAACATAAATTTGCTAAATTATTTAAGAATTATCATTGTGTACATTCTATTTTGTTTAACAGGTTTTTGACTGGAACCCCCAGGGCCATTGAAACAGGGAAAGGCTACAAAAAGATTGGAATGTAACAGAAGCAAAGCATCTTGCCACCAACTGTCAGGTGTAAACATGATGGAGGCCCTATGCTCCAGTTAATGGAGTGCGAGAGGAATAAATTAAGTAAGTCATTGTATTTTAATTACAGAAACCAATAAAATTAAGAACATTAAAACTGTTATAAAATTTTTGGATACTGGGCTTATATAAAATCAACATTCTAGTAGAATTGATAATCAATTATTTTAGTCTATATCTTTTTGCGCTAAGTGGCTAGGAATGAGAAAATGCAAATTCAGGTAGGGGGTGGGAAATTCGGGTAGCTAGCATGGGCATGAAATTTCTCACTAGCCAAGAGGGTACTTACGTATTATCCCATCGACCATTCAGCGGCTGTCTAATTCAGCGGCACAGCAATAGTAAATCAATGGGATCTGAAAATGTTTTCGGATTAAGCGACACGGTCGACGGGATAATACGTAAGTACCACCAAGAGTAAAAAATCCGATATTCTTGGACGTAGAAATTATAAAAATTTTAAGAAAAAATACTATGGTAAATTGTCATCTGCTTGACCACAAGAGTTAGTGTAACAAATAGGACCATATGGGCTTAATTAAAAGACCTGCCTGTAGCAATGAGCTTCATGAAAGATAAACCACTTCTTAATAAGTAGGGGAAAGTGGGAGATAATGGGACATTTTTTAAAAATAAATGCTAGTAAAAAAAGCATAAAAGCAGTTATTTTTATAATGTTTATGATTTAAACCATTTACATTTAAGTTTTGTTTATAAAAATATTCCTTGAAATGCCTTTTTTATTTACATATGCTACTCTATATATTGAATATGCAAAAATTGTTGTGGATGAAATTTCAGCATTGAACATTTTAATACCACAATGTCTTCTGCAGTGTTTAGTTTCACTAATCCTACTTATTTCTTCACTAATTGGAATTATCATAATAGGGTATGGATAATTCTAGATTTAGTAAAACTTATGGGTTTAAAGTAATTTATTTATTTATTAAAATATTGACTTTGGTAAAAATATTGACTTTGGAACAAAATATAATAAAAGTCCCTTGTTTTGTTTTTATGAATTTTTTTTTTAAATTCATTTAGAACTAGATACTTGAATGCATCATAAAAACCACACAATTGATTTTTTAATGCTTTAAAAAGAAACTCTTTATTTTTTTTTAAATATATAAACACCAAATTTGTTTTTAATCCATAAAAAAGACAAGATATTTGAATCTAGGATAAAAAACAGTTGGTTTTTATTTATCAATAAAAAAACCTTTCTTATTATAAAAATGTACATATAACCACTGTCTTTTCCATGCTATAGAAACTTTTTAATGCAGCTAAAAAATCTGATGGTTTATATATAATTTTTACTTTTTAAAACTTAAATAAAATTAATTTTAATTAATAAATTAGTTAAGTCACTTGAACTATTTATTCAATGCATTCATAATTTAAATCAATCAGAAATATTTATATTTATGTGTTAAAGGGAAATTTAAAAAAAAAAAAAAACAGTTTAAACCAAACCTGAAAAAACCTGTTTATTTTTTCAACCCTGCTTAATACATATATAGGAATTTTTTTTTGAAGGATCCTATTTAAAATTACTAATTTGTTTGCCTAAAATGTTAAAATTTGTCCACTTAAAAAACTATTTAGTTCTTATTATCTTATTCTATTATTAACTTTTTTTTAAAATTTTATATGTTGGTAATGACTGTCTAATTCTGTTTCCATACTACCTAATTAAATATGCAAAGTCAAATAAACACTACAATGTTCTTTTAAGAAATATTCAGCCATATTAAGTTGTCCCATTAGCCCCCACAACACATGTAACATTAGCCCCCATGATGAGGAATTTACAATCCTAGAAATAGTTCTTTAAATGTGCAATTTTTCAGTAATATTTCTTATTTTCCAATATTTGTAGAATATAAAAGTGTCCTTAAATAAGATTAAAATATTCTTAAAATACAAATGTTTGTTTGAATTTTTGCAATTGATATCTGGTTTTGTATTCCAATGAAATTTATATATTTCAAAGAGCATATTAACAATCACATTAAATAAAAGGAATTTAGCAATTTAGAATAGACAGTCTTTAGATGTTAAGCAAATTGCAATTCACTGTTTAATTTCCGGATAGTTGCAAACTTATTTATCAGAATTTGAGGACAGTAAGCAGTGTTTAAGGGGTTTAAAAAAATGTCACTAAAATATAGGGGTTTCTTTCAAGAAGGTCCCATGGAAAAACACTTTTCTAAAAGGGTCCCATAGCTTTACTCAATTATTATTATTTTCATTTTATTACTTTAAGAAGTCCAGGGATTATCGTGTCAAATTTTCAGGTGAATTAAACTGCACTACCCTCAAAAAATTGTTTGAAATAAGTTAATTTCTTACAACTAAAATCTAAACCTTTGTCTTGAAAGAGAATATACAATGCAAATAACAATGAGGTACAAATATTTTTTTTTATATCTTAAATTTTGCTTATAAATGGTAGTAATCTAATATTTATCCTAATACATCTTTAGTTTTGGATTTCAGATAGTACCCAATGCCTAATAAATATTGTAATTGTATCATCCACATTAAAGAAATATGTATTTATAATCTCATCTTAAATAATAACTCTTTGTTTATGACTCAGTGACCATAGGGGTAAACATTTAAGACCATGTGACAGGTCTATAGAGTAACAGCAATGGTGGAAAAATAAATTTAATTTTTAGTTTGGCACAAAACCAGTTGCACTAATCTTTTACTATGTGATACTTATAAGTTATACATATTATAATATTTTTTACCTTTTTCACAGGAAAAGAGAAGAAGAAATAATAAATGATGGAAATGATCTATGATCTGGTCTTTTTATGTTTAAATTTTTTTGTGAATAAAGCATTATTTTGAATATTTTAGTTAATAATTTATTTTTAACAATGGTGTTTGTGAAAGTGAACTTTCAATACTAATGATTCAATTAAATCTAAAGCAATTAATTTAACAGATAAGTTGTTGAGCATTTAAACTGGATTAATAATTATGATTTCCACTTTAAGAACGGTTAATTTATTAATCTTTAACGTTACCATAATTCAAAGCTGCTATTATTTCAACCTTCAAGCTTAAAATTAGCTATTAAATATTAATTTAAGGCTGAAACAAGCAATCACTGGTACAAATATATGCATAAAAAATTTTAAAAAAAAGTTTGAAATTTCAAACTTATAAATTATTGAAATTTCAAACATGGAGAATAATTGAAATTTCAAACCTGAATAATAGTTGAAATTTCAAACCTGAATAATAATTGAAATTTCAAACCTGAATAATAGTTGAAATTTCAAACCTGAATAATAGTTGAAATTTCAAACCTGAATAATAATTGAAATTTCAAACCTGAATAATAGTTGAAATTTCAAACCTGAATAATAATTGAAATTTCAAACCTGAATAATGACTGAAATTTCAAACCTGAATAATGACTGAAATTTCGAACATGAAAAAAGATTGAAAGTTACAACATGAAAAATGATTGAAATCTCAAGCTTTAAAGTATTCTTTTTTCCATCTATATTTCAAACTTGAAAAATAATTGAAATTTCTATCTTGAAAAATGCTTACTTTTAGCATGAAAATTCAATCCTTCTTTATACATGATTCAAGATCGCAGTGGTACAACTATACACATTAAATACTGCTAAACTACCGTAATTTTCAAGTTTGATTCAGGTTTATCAAGCTTGAGCGCTTAAGTTTGATTCAATCTTTTTTCAATCTTTCTGTGCTATCTGGGCAGCATCGATGCTGTCAACAGTTCGATGAATAGCGCCTTTTAAGTTCCACTAAATTGGTTGGGGATTTTTCGGTATACAGGAGACTTAAAAAAAATCTCCACAACCAAAAATCGGCCGGTGTCAAGTCGGGATCTGGAGGGCCACTTGAATTTTCATCCTCGACTAATCACTCGGTCCTTGTTAAAAGATGTTAAAAGGAATGACCTGACTTGTTGAGCAAAGTGGGCCGAAGCACCATCCTGCATAAACGTGACATAGGGCAACACTTGTCTTTGTTGCAAAACAGGTATAACACAGTCACACAAAAGCATACAATAGCGCTCTGAAGTCACTTTTGAAGTGAAGTGCACGTTTTCCAGCCGTTAACAGGGCAACGCTCTTAAAAAAAGAACGAACCTATGATGAAAGAAGCGGTAATACCACACCAAATATGGCGCAATATGATCTAACTTGATTCTTGCGCCATAAAACCCCAACAAAACCTTAAACCAAAACCCACACTAAACAGGTACATGGGGAGAATGCAGTGACTTAGCCACAAGCTTGTGAGGGTTTGACGTCATCCGTATTCTACAATTTTGAGTATTCACGTCCCCATGCAATGAAAAGTGAGCTTCATCGGTCCAAATCACGTTTAATAGCCATTGTGGACCACGATTGCATTTGAGATAGCGTCCATGTGGCAAATTGCCTCGTCTGTGTGGGATGGTGATAATTTGTAAAGGGTCTGTATCTTTTATTGTAAGGGTACAACCTCCAGATACCAAAAAATAATTAATCGAATCGATGATGCTGGGATCCCCGTCTTTCTTTCTGTTTCTCGAGTACTGCTGCTCGCCGGTGATGATTCCGTTGCCATTTCGTCTATCACATTTTGCACAACAGAGACGCGGACCTTCTTTATAGATGACTTTTTACTTCTTGTTCGATCCTCCAGGCTCCTAGTCTCTTCAAAACGTCAAACTAGGTTAACTATGCTATTTAAAATAATTGGATTCTTTTTCGTCTTCCAAATTTTTTCGGTGCAAAATTTCTGTAATGAAACTGTTGCAGATTCGTTATTTTTAAAAAAAGTAAAGTTTGACTAATAACGTACGATCAGGTAAAGGCAGCATGTTAGCTTGATCAAATAACGAATCCATTTCCAGCCAGTTATTTTATTGATAACCTAATTTGCATGAACCCTCAGATACACAGTGCAACGAGCAATAGACAAAAATCCTAATTCTAAAATCCATTTGATCGGATGATTGATTGCCCGTGTCAGGACGCAGAGAGTATCAGTTATTTTGCATCAGGCTTGAACCCAACCCGTCCTTTGAATTATCGCATTGTATTACGACGTCAATAGAACCATTAAAAACCCGCAAGGTGGACTTGATAAGGCACATTTTATTGCTTCAAATGCATCCGACTGCTTAATGTCCCACACAGATTCTGACTTATTTTTCACCAGTTCCCTCAATGGGGCTGTCAACTCAGATGCTTAAGGCAAAAATTTAGAAAGAAAATTAACCATTCCCAATAAACGTCTAACTTCCGCTTTACTAGTAGGAATTGACATTATCTGCAATACCCTTCAGATGACCCTGGTCAGCCTTTATTCCGGAGTCAGATATAATATACCCCATAAATTAAACTTCACGTTTCTTGCACTGAAATTTGTCAGGATTAAACTTTTCATTGACTCTCCTGGCTCGATCTAAAACCTTTTTTTGAGAGGAATATCATTTTCGGCAAATCCCGTGATAATTATATCATCAAAATACACATGTACGCCTTCTATGCCACCAAAATTCGTTCATAACGTTTTTGAAAAACCGCTGAGGCGCTGAGGCCACACAATTTACTGCCACCACAATTTTCGGATGGAAGACTTGACGCATCGAGAAGATTCAGCTATGACCAGTACATGGACAAGGGTGTTGACACCTAAAAATTAAATAATCGATTCGCCCGGTAACTACACTTCGACGATCACAATGACTACGTGAGAAATACTATCACTGATGATGCCTGACACAGCTTTGGGTGAAACGTCTGAACTTTTACAAGCAAGACCTCGGCATTACCGCCGGGAAACTTTTAATTCGAATTTTGCCTGCCGAGAAAACCTCTCTGTTTTAACTGAGAGTCGTTTAAAATGAATGGCATCAAACGAAGATAGTTTCGAAAATGTTAAAGTCCTGGAAAATAAAGGTTTTTTTCTCCTAATTGAGGATCATTTTTCAGGCGAAACATCCTGCGAAATACTCCACTTTCTAAAAGCAGAGCGCATTTCCAGTATCTTACGAGTATTCATCCAATAATTTATTTCATTTTACCATGATAGCACATAAAAGGTTTCTACCTCGAGGTAAAGAGATCTTCGGCCATTTAGTTTCCTTACAGTTTTGAATCCTCCTCCATTTTTTTAACTTTTTCTTTACTCCAGCTAATGGCTGACAACGTTTTGCATCAAGATATTTTTTTGCTCGTTTATTTGGCTTTTATTCCTCCTAAGAACAACTGCTTGACTTTTCCAGCAAGTATCGTTAAAGGTTAGACAAATGTATTTAATAACATTTAATTAAATGTCTCTTCATAAAAGAGAAAAACAGAAGTCCCTCTTTTGTATAATTGAGACTCCCTTCAAAAGCATGTTTCAACAATTAACGTTGTTTAAAGCAAAGTCAGTTTTTTTATTTGGTTTTTAGGAATGTAATTATACAAGTGTCTTAATAGAATTTACTTTATTTCCTTCATCTTAAAAAGTAAATCTTGTTTAATAAAAGTACTGGGGATATTTAATGATAAAACCATAAAAATTGTCGAAAATGGTAACCATAAAAATTTATTGAACTATAAAGAAATGAAGACCTAAAATCAATAAAAAATATTTAAAAGAAAAACCCACTGGTGAAATTATACACCTCGTTTATATAAATGCTCCCTTGTGAATATAGTGAAAGAAGCCTTTTTAAAAGCTTTTTGAACATCGTGTGCAATTCAAAAATGCTCCAATAAATAGTGCCTTAAAAACAAAAATAGAGAATTTCCTTTCAGAATGTAAATAAATGAACAAATAAATTTTCTCTGGAGTCTTTTAATGATGAAAAGTAGAGAAAAAAGAAACACGCTGTCTAGTGTTTAACTTTTATCTGGAAAACAACTTATGGGGAAAGTTTCATATTTACTTTTAACAAAAAAGTACTAGAATGTGGGGTGTAATTTTACTTAAGAAAAGTAAGGGGGAAGAAAACTGGTTTTATTTTGCGTTTAATAACCAAAGGCTTTGTTGTATGAATGTATACATACACGCACTGCATTTTTAAGCTGGGTTAGAAACAAGAAAATAACTTTTGAAACAATCATTTTTATAATTTGGCAACGGGAAATTATTTTGATGATTATAAGTGTTAAAAAAGGGTAGCTTTTTTCACAGCAGTAACTTTCAGCTTTGGAACAAATTTTTATTTTGTTTCTATGAAATGTGTCACTTGTGCAATGCACATTCTTCAAAAAATTAACTATTAATTGCATTGAAACTGAAATAAAAGTATAAATTTCATGGTAAAATAAGTTTTTTTTTAAATATTTGATGGACAAAATTCTATCTCCTTTCAGTCGTATTATTTTTATATATTTTACCCTTTGTAAAATAAACTTACGACTACTCTTAAGGGTAGTTAAAATACGAATACAAAGCCATGAACTTTATAAATGATTGAAACAAAAGTCAGTCTAATGTCAATAGATAGAAACAGCAAGCACGGACGGTAAGTTCAAATAAAGCGGATGGTATATAAGACCTTTTTCTAATTTTCTAACGGCACGCACATGCTAAAGAGAGGGAGAAGACAAAAGTTAAGCCAAACCGTTCTAAAAGAAACTCTTATTGATTGCTCTCTACATAACACTGACGATAGACAATCAGCTAATGTATTACGCACGGTACTTATTCCCCCAATTCGTTTTATCTCAAGTGGTTTCCTCAAAGTACTGGAACCTTTTCAGAATCGAAATACTTGCGGTTTAATTATAACTCTTGTTAAATGTCGAGGTTTTATCTGGCAAAATGTCTTGAAAAGACAGGAAATTGAGTTGGATCTCATGAGGTGATGTATTTACCTCCTGTTAAAAGGTGAATGCTTTAGAGGGGGTTTTCTTGTGAAAGCACTAAAATAGCACTTAAAGGACAGCACTTTTTTACAGCCCTCATATTTTTTTACTTTCGACACATATTAGCTTAATTAACAAGTTAAATACTATATGGATATGTAAAATTACGCTGTTGATTTTACACTGCCTTAACCGAGTTATCATGTGCAAAATATTGGCAAAACGATACTGATAAGTAATACCAAACTTGTTTTAAACATTTGTTTTATATAAAGGAGGAATCTCGTCAAATAAAAGTAAAAAATGACACCAAAA
Organism: Tetragnatha montana; assembly: GCA_963680715.1. NCBI lineage: Eukaryota > Metazoa > Arthropoda > Arachnida > Araneae > Tetragnathidae > Tetragnatha > Tetragnatha montana. The sequence continues at coordinate 38,797,378 of OY796684.1, forward strand.
ATTGAACTGATTTATATCGATTGTCTTATCTTCCATTCTTTATACAAACAATCGACAGTACAAGAAATACAAGGCTAGAATTTCAGAGCTATCCAAGAAATAGAACACGAAACGAAACTATTTTTCGATTAAAAATATAAAAAAAAAAAAATGTTTTTCTAGCATTTCAAACTTCTATTATATCTCTCATATAAAAGCCCACGTCACTCACTGACTCACTGACTGATTCTGGAACGCTCGCACACTATGATGCCATCTCGCAATAATAATCATAATCATCAGAAAAATATAAAAGCCCACGTCACTCACTGACTCGATGCCATCTCGCAATAATCAGAAAAATAAATAAATAAAAGTAATTAAAATTTTAAAATAATATAATAGCTTTTAAATAAATATCTTTCAAGAAAGTTGGTTTACTTAATAAAGGTTAAAAAGTTACTTTTAGGGAAGTTGGTTTCTAATTCAACAATAATAAATTATTAAAGTTAAACTTCTTATTTAATGTATAATTAATAGGAACTTGAAGTAGTAACGAGCGAAGCTCGCATAAAAGGCTAGCCTAGCTGTAAGACCCGGCTTTGCCGGGTCGTAACAGCTAGTTCCATATAATTCTTTTTTTTTCCAATTTTGAAGAGAAGCTCCAACACATGCTTACAAACGTCCCTTCAAAGAAGTGCTATCAAGATAAAATGACTTGGGAAGCTGAGAAACATAAGGTAGCGTGCGAATCGGACATCAGCTCTGATACAAATAGCCTGATACGGCTCTGGGAAGAAATACATTTTCAGAAATTTCTTCAAATTATTGGTTGCTTTTTTCGATGAATAACATCTTTCACCACTAATTTCTCTTGTTGGAAAAACAATATCTTTCGCAGACATTTGGCGAAAAACTTTAGAATGTGTGTAAAACAAGAATAGTTTGAAGTATTAGATAAAACAATTTTTTGGGAACAACATTAGTGTTCAATTTCACGGCAAATTTTTCAAACGCTTTGGTTAGGTTTCAAAATGGAATCTGGTTCATTCGATGAATGGGCTTATCTTTAGAAATATAAAAATTTGTTTGAGACCTTGCAGTTATCTGATTTTAAAGAAAATACATCTAACTTATTTATTCCTGATTGACTTATTGTTAAAATCAAAAATTATTTTCCATCTTTCTAATAACATGAAAAATAGAACGTGTTAGGCTTTATAAAAATTTGATTGCTTTAACTAATGAAGGGACCGAAAGTAACATCATATAAAAATATAGTATTGAACAAAGCTTAATCAATTTATGAGGTATTTCGATTGTGGGGATCTCAAGAATTAAAAAATCTTAATCAAAAACAGGTGATGTGAATTAAAATAAAAGAAACTGTGATAGCGCTCGAACACTCGCATTTAAAGGAAAGTTCCATCTAGAAACAAACACAGAGTTCGTTCACCACGAGACTATTACTTTAAACTACATATTTTAACGAAAAAATTTGAAATCCCTGTAAATAACCAAAGTTAACAATTGTGAACTCTGAGTAAAAATAAAGTTCTAATTTTTGAAAAAAATATACGTTTTAAAGGCTCAATTAAAATTATTTGCCCGTCTGTTTATTACATGATTTATTGTTTTTACATCTAAAGTAATATTACTTAAGCTCAATTTGTTACTTACTTCTTAGTTAGCGACAAGGAAATAATTTATCTGGATCTTGAAATTACGCATATCCAAAAGATATTTCTAGGTAATGTAAGGCTGATGTGTGCTTGAAATTTTTTAATGTTAAATACACATGCAGTGTAAAATTTCAATAGTCAAGTTTAAAAAAGGCTATTTTTGAGAAAAATGCTTAAAATAGTTTCTCGGAAACGCATCTTACTGGTAGAATGGCGCTTGAAGCTTCTTACAAAATTGGGTTGCTTCCAGCACAATTAGCCATTCCTTCGCATTCTCCCCCTTATTCAACGAGACGTATACTTTTTAAGCATTTTACTTCCGGATCACTTGAATTTTTCAAACATCCCATATTCGCCTCTACATTCTTCAGGAATTCCTCCCAACTTCCGAGAATAGTTCATTTCTCGAGGGCTCTCGATGGCTTACTTCTCGGAGAGTCCGAAACGTAATTACCTCGATAAATCCATTAGAAAAATATTGGTATTCCCATTCGAAGAATGTCGTCTACCGGATGACCTTTATTTCGGCAAGGCGTGCATCGGTTTTTCGCATCTTACTTCTCATTAACCGAAAGATCCGATTACGATTCCGCTTCGATCCAGGAATGAATATATAATCGAATCGGCACGCCCAAAGGGAACGGTTTGGAAATTATTTCGGGATGGACGAGCGTCTTCAATAATGAAAGAGGGCTACATGGAGCGCACCTCGTCTTGCATTTCAATACTGCCGGCCGGAGAGGGAATAATTTAGCAGTTCAGAGGGCCCCTGGAATAAGTTGTCAACTTTCCGTTGGAGATTATTTCGAATCTCGTTTTGCTGCTGGCTCTGGAGGGGTATTAGGAGAAGATAAGATTATTAATGTCTAAGTTTTCATCTTTGTCTTGAAGTTAGAGTTTTAAATACACCTCGTAGGGGCTTTGCGCCATAAAACCCCAACCAACCAAATACACCTCGGTTTCGATAAGGTAGCGTTTAGTTTCAGGTTAGGAATGAATGATTCCTAGTAGCACATGATATTAATCAATATTGACAAGTATTAGTACAATTATGAATTGAGGCACTTGCAGCAACAACGCACTAACTCCAATAAAAACTGTTGGAGTTATCTTGTTCTAGCTGCAAGTGCCTCAATTGTAGATTAAATACAAGAGCATTATTGTTAAATTCGTGTTTTTGTGGTACTGAGGAAGTAAGGTAAGTAGTAGTAAGAAGTGCAATGATAATTAATTCTTTTTAATTTTAAATCATAGTTTAATTCACTAATACTATACGAGCTTTTTCAGAATAAAAGTGACCTAAAGTGCGCCAAAAATATTTTTGAGTAATTGAAAGTTTCTGTAACGATATGCCTATGTTTATATGAGGAAGGCATTTTCGATGCATTTTTTACAGGCCAAGTTTTGAAAATTGAATAGAACTACCTCACGAATTTAACGACCGTATTTACCAATAACCTAAGACATTTCTTTACCTTAGTTAGTTATTGTTATTAAACAAAATGGTATAACATTCCTCATTTCCCAATTCAATAAAACTTGCAATTCTTCAACTTTCATACTTTTGAATAAGTACATTTTTGTTTGAATAAGTTTTTTTATTAATCCAGATCAAATTGTTATAAACTCTAGGAATCTCTACTTCCATGAGAGATAGTTAAATAAACAACTTAATATTTGGGTAAAAAAATATTAAACTATATTTTATTATGAAATAAACATGCATATACTCAGTCTTGGGTTATGCGCCATAAAACTCCAAACAACCAACCAACCAACCAAATAAACATGCACTCCTTTGTGTGCATAAGAGCAATCAACCTATACATCGCATTACTAAGTGGGAATACTGCCAATGAAAACTTCCTCGTATATCAGTCTCTATAATCAACCCCAAAAAACAGCAGACCCTGACAAGACTTCATTCTCTCCCGATGTCTATACCAATTTCAAAACATTTGTATCTTCTACTTCCAGTTCTTTCCCCAAAAAGAAACTGTTCCAACATCTCATTGGCCGAGTACAAAAGACACAAAGGATCACGAAGCTAAATCTTTGGAAAAGGTATCCATAGAAACCCCTCTTATGTGTCCGATTTGACCATTAGTCTCTTTGTCCAAGAGGATTCGAACTGCTACCTTTTATGCCCAGCCTGCTTAATCGAACTGGACAGTTTCTGGTCTCTCGTGCCTTATAGTGAGGTGAGAGGGTTTTTCTTTAATTAAGATCTGGGCAGGAAGAAAAACCGCGCAGAAGTAATTAAGAGATTTTAGTTTAGTGGCGTAAGTGATCATTGGGATTTTTGCTTGGGCTTTAGCGAAAGACTTTTTTTTGTGCTGTGAGGATGTTCCTATCAGCTTCCTGGAATCAGCTACGGGTTCGGTAGCTGATTTTTCAAATAGTGGTTTGAAGTACTGTTTCAAAAACCAACATGAGAAATTAGTCATAGTTTGATTAGAGAGTTAAAATTATATCTAAAAATCATTAATACATTCAATTTCAAACTAAGTTTGAACTCTAAAAATATAAGTAATAAATTTAAGAAGAAATAATTATATTAAAACATTCAGGATTTTACCGGCATAGCGTATTTATTTTTAATTTATTTGTTATGTCTTAATATAAGAAGTTATAGTTGAGATTTATAACTTTAATCTGTAAAGCGTTTTAGTTAAATATATGCATGATATTTTGAACCCCTTAAAGTTGTTGAATAGCTATTATTTAATCCATTTGTTATAGACACTTTTATTTTTTTTCTTTTCATTTCTTAGACATATTTGAGATTTCAGAAGCGGTCTACGAAAAAAAAATGTCAATTTTAAAAAAATATTTCTATCCACACATTCAACCGCTATAAAATGTCTGCCTCTTATGAAACAACGAAACAAAGAGACAATCTCGAGAAACCTGTCAAATACATTTTCATTTATGTCATCACGTCAGTTGTTATTGTAAGCTGGCTGAATCATACTTTTCAGTAAAATGTTGAATGCGGACTTGAAAACTTTTAAGGGGCAAAAACGTATGAAATTGCCTTCGTTTATTGGTAGAGACAGTTCGATTCATGGTTTTTATCCAACAAGAAAGGGAAATATTCGATCACTTTTTGGAACTGATTTATTTTGACATATTTTGTGCTTTCTGTATTCATATCGTTCAGAAAGATGGAAGAAGCTGTATTATGTTTGATAGTTTTCTGTTTGGAATTTAAATGTAAATGAGATGAGAATTGAGAATGCAGACTACACTTCTTATTTATTTGAATTGAAAGGAGTTTTTCATATCCTGGATCTGAAATGATTTCGGGACCATTTTTGTTTAGGAATCTATGATCTTTTGTATGATTCGAAACGCTAGCGATTGGTTTAAAAAAATTGCATCATGAAGGCTTACATGTATTTTGAGAAATTTTATGCTATCAAACATCTTTAGTTTGACGAAATTTCATTACGTCCCATTTCAATACAAATATTTCAAATAAAGCTATTTCATTCGTATGTGACATCAAAAAAGGTTTCATTCGTATGATGTTGTAAATGCCTGGGACGATCAGAAAATTAAATCACAAAACTTGTAAATATTATTAAATTATATATGAAAGTCTGATATCAAAGTTCAGTTGATATTTCAGGGCATAAAACCGATCATTTTTCTATTTTTTAACTTCTATGTTAAATGTTAGAATGATTAAAGCTTGTTCCCAGCTTAAGAAAAATAAGGCAAATACTTGAGATAAAATCTAGCTTTATTCGTTGTAGCTCGAAAAGAAGAATAACATTGAATGTGGTGGGATTTGCCTATTTAATAGGAACTATAATAGCTGCACATGAGCAGTAATAAGTAAAGCAGTAGCCTTAAATGATCAAAAAGGTTAAACAAAATCCATTAAATCCTGTTTCCAATGCTGTTTTTTAAAGCAACTTTGCGTGGCGACTCAAAACGTTTATTCCCTTGATTTAAAATCGCGCAGTTTTCAACCAACAGTTTAACGATATCTAAACTTCCAACTGCCGCGGCTAAATGTAAGGGCATATCCTCTTTAATATTTTTGTAATTCAAATCGGATCACTTTTCTATCAATAGATTCACAATACCCAAATTTAGTTACTATAACTGGTTTATTTATTGATTATGTTTTTGGAAACTTTTAAGTTAAAAAATATTATACTATAGAAACCAGCCAGTTTGATATAATAAAAGAAGTTTATTTAACAGGCTAGTATGTTTAAAATAACAAACTAAAAACACAACAAGGCGTGAAATAAGTAAGAAAGTCGTAAGAAAGTATCCAAGCTACTGAACAAGCTGTGCTTATATTCATGGGGAGGCGCATGCGCCGTCAGGCGCGTCATCGAATACGTCTGCATGTACTACTTCACTTCGATTCCCACAATACCAACTCTCTAAACAAACCAAGAATAAAATTTCAAAAATTGTCACAACTACGATTCCAAATAAAAGCTAAATTGAATGTCTTCAACCTAGTAAGAGATCAAAAGCATAAAAATTTCGCAAAACAATACGAAGTTTCACAAATTGTTAAGTGTTTTAATTATTTGCGAGTTCAATATAATACTCAGTAACATCCAAAAAGTCTCGACTCCTGACGGGGAATTACATCTTTGTCCCCTAGATCACTAAAATCATTAACCGTAATCATATTGTATTTCTCTTGAAAGATCAAGATGGTGCCCCGCTGTTAGCCCCATAAAATAAGTAGAACAAATGGGTACTTAAGACAATCCAATGACTTTTTTCGTTGCACAAAACGCAATCTGTAGAAAACGCTTTTGGTAGCAAAAGATCTTAAGTGCTCTGGAATTAAGGATCTCATTCAAAAATAAATCAAATTCTGCGTGCTTCTGGTGATAAGAAGTTTCTAAAAGCTTTACGTAAGTTCTTTGAATCATATCTCGTTAGGCAGACTTAATAATTAGCGGGTTTTGAATGCTTATTCACATTCTTTGATCAACACTTTTGGTAATTTCATGTCTTTAATTTTAAACGGAAGTTTGTAATCCAATATTTTAAGGACCTTTTGACATTTAATTTCAAACACAAGATTGATTTTACGTGGAAAAAGAGTTAAATAAAATTTTACTGTGGAGTAGGTGGACTTTTATTCTCTGAGTAATTAATTTCCACCCTACCCCAGTAAAACATTTATCAATAAAATGTAAATTTGTATGTTTTGAACTTTTTATTAAAATGAAATTTGTCATAGCTATAAATAAAAAATAGAGACGAACTTATATTCTTATTTCTGTTAAAAAGAAAAGATTTGAGTGTTTTACTTTTTAAGATTATAATGAATATGTTGAGTTTTAGTTCATTACACTCATTAGAGAAGGGTTTAGCTAACATCGCTTAACTTCTTTTAAAGAAGGATTTCTGAAAGAAAGCGCCATAAAAATCCAGCAAACCATCCGTTCTTGTTAGCTTGGCGACCTTTTTCTTCTGTGAACTCACCCGGATACTTCACGTGTTTAGTAGCAGGCTACTTTCTTCAGGAATTTTAGATAATTTGGGTGGAATGCTTCTACAATCCAAACTATTTACCTGAATATGTTTGTTTCCTGGTTTAAATCAGTGAAGGAGTCTGAGCTAAATGTCTATTAGATTATGCAATAAATTTGAAATTTAGATAACTTTAAATGCTGTTTTAAATTATATTAAAGCATTACACACTCAAATATGTAGATATACAGTAAAACAAAAATTTTTGTTTAAAAAATCCCAAAAGTACTTAAATCCTAAAGCTTTATTCCGATTATTTTAAAGTATAATGTAATCTGGCGTTCTATACCCTGATGTGGGCCTTGCGCCATAAAAAAATTAACCAAACAGCCAAGTAAAAAGTAATGTAATAATATTATATTTAAATTCTTAAGGATTTTCGAAGCACTTTCATTACAAAAATTTCAATTAATTATAAAGAATAAAATCGATTACTTTTAATGAATCACTTTCAGATTGAATCTCACCCTTACTTTAAACTGTTAAAACTTAATTTTCATGCATTATCCTCTCTGAATGCATATGCAGAGAATGAAACTCAATTATTTGTCAGAGTTGAAAATATCCGAAAGAACCCAAATCTCCAAGCTCTACGAAATAAATTGTACTCTTCTCCGAAGAAGCGTCCAATCGGAAATTTCTTTTCCAAAAGCTCCTAGTCGCTCTCTTCCTCTTCTATTGAAGTTCTAATCATTATGGATCCTTCCTGAATTTTACAAGGTCTACTCCTATTCGAGTCCGACCCATGATAGTCCGAAAAGACTTCTTTTGATATTTCCTTTCAATCGATATCCTTTGTCCATTTCATGAACTTTCCAGATGGGAAGCTCTTTGAATAACCCAGAATCATTTCTCTATGCTTGTTCTCTTTTTATCATATCCGGAGTGACCTTTTTATATTGGAGATCCATCGTTTTCTTTTAATGCTATACCATTAGGAATCTCGAGTTGTAATTTGCTATTCTCCGGTCTCATCTATTTCTGAAAACGGATGGGTTAGTGGATACGGGATTAGAAACTTAGAGCGATTTGTGAGATTCGAGTGGGACTTTTAGATTGGATTGCTAGCATTTTGTTGATTTTTGTGAGAACTGAGCATACATTAAATCTCAAGCTTCTTAAGTGAAATTTTTCGTATGTGAATAAGGGAGTGTTGTAGTCAGATGTTAGCTTTTACTATCATTAAGGGAATATAATGTTTGGATCATTTATTAAAGTCATTTCGCATTACAGGATGGGAGCAAGTGAGAAATAAATCAATTATTAAAAGAACATGATTTATTAAATAAACGAGGAGATCAAATAATAGCAAAAATCCTTCCCACTTGGAATCACATTACTTATATACAAAAATAGAAAAATGAAAATAAGCATAAACAGTTGTCTTCTTGACGTTAAAAACTTTCAAAAACAACCAAATTATCAAAACTAACATCATCAATATTAACACCTTTAGATCCACGTCCTCCTCTCTCGACTCTACCGGTTTTCTTGTCATTAATAAAAAATAATTTTGAAGTATGTACGTTTGTGTGATTAACCGGAATGCTCAAGAACATATCCTTTAAACCATAAGGTACCAAAGTCCTGAGCCTAATAATGTAGTTTCCTTATCTGATCTTTCATTCAAATTTGCTACTAAGTCAAAAATATACAACTTTGCATCATCAAACGAATGCATCTTAAAGTGTTAAAATTCCATGTTTACTGATTGACCATATTTATAATTTTTAATATTGGATCTAGTATGCAAATTAATTCTGAGGTTTAAAGGGTTTGACGTTTGTCCGACATAACCCATACTATAATGTACACATTTTATATAATAAATCACGTTGGCTGACTTACATCCAAGGTCACCATTAGTTGTGGTATATATATATAAATAAATATAAACACTTATAATTTAAGATTCTAGTCCAGTATGCACTCATCGACCTTCCCCTACATCAAAATTCAAGAAAATTGGAAGTTTCCAAAGGTACACCCACGTCATCAGTGTCCCAGACGCACTCTGTGGACGGTAAAGCTTTCTGTAGCACGCGGAAGGACAAAGTCTAAATTCCGCTCGCTGGGACCAGAGCTGCACCCAAACCAGATAAAAGAAACATAACCAAGAAACAGTCTAAAACAACACTAAATGCCAAAACATAAAAAAAATACAAATATATACTCTTCAAGAAACGCGCGGGACACGCTTTCGGCAGTAATATTGGCTAACGGAATTGCCTCGATCCAACGTGTGTACCTGTCAATGACAGTAAGGCAATACTTGAATTCCCGGGAAGATGGGAGTAGTTCTACCAAATCTATATGTACATGCTGGAAACGAGAATTTGGAATTTGGACCTGACCTAAAGGCGTTCTAGTGTGCTTATGCACCTTAACCCGCTGGCATGGTATACAAGCTCTACACCAAGCAGCTATGTCCTTGCGTATGGAAGGCCAAATGTAGTTTGCCAAAATTTACCGACTAGTGGAACGCTTGCCCACATGAGCCAAATCATGCACCGACTCAAAAACTTTACGCTTCAATGAAGCTGGCACCAGCACACGAACTTTATTCTGAGAGACCTCACATAAAAGCTTAACTTTCAGGTGAGGAATCTCGATCAATTTAATACTTAAGCTAGTCTTATGAGAAGTTAACAAAGAATTTATTTCATCATCACATCGCTGTTGCTTGGACATCACCCCATAATCAATAGAATTACCAATTGAAATTGTGTCAACCCTTGACAACGCATCCGCAACACAATTCTGCTTTCCGGTTACATATCTATTATCAGTCGTAAACTGAGATATATACTCTAAGTACCTCGTTCTTCGTGGAGAACACTTAGCAGAATTAGCCTGAATGCATACATCATAGGTTTATGGTCACACATTACATAAAAAGATAAACACTCAATCATGTAACGAAAGCCCTCTATTGGCAAGTAAATAGCAAGCAGCTCCTTGTCATATACAGAATACTTTCTTTGAGCAGCATTAAGCTTTTTAGAAAAGAATGATAACGGCTGTAACCCTCTGCTAGTTTCTTGGTGCAATGCAGCAGCAATAGCTGTCACTAGCATCGGTGTATAACACAAGATTACATTTGGGATTGGGGTGTGACAAAACAGTAGCATTTACTATCTTTACACTTATGAAATGCACTCTCAATCGGTAGTCCAGACATGATGAAGCAGAGCCTTCTCTTTAAAACCATCATCAGTAATGCTCCAATTCAATTTATAAGGTGTTTGTGTGGAGTTTAGTTGTTTTTGCTATGTGTGTTAAAAATAAATTACCTTAATTACCAAAATTTAATTACCTTTAATTATCCTCTATCACTATTGTTTTTCTTATACAGGGTGTCCCACGAGAAGTGGTCCAACCCCTTTAACTTTTGAACCCCTACAGGTATAGTCATGAAAGTGGGGTCTAGGTATAGTAAAGTGACCATGCCCTATCCGTTGAAAACTTTCAACGCCCTCTAGCGGAAGCTTTAGGAGTTATAATTTTTATTTTAAAAACTATGTGAGGTATGTGAAAAAAGTCAGTGACTAAGTTGTAGAGCAGCATCGATTCATTATAAATCGACACCTCTACTACAAAAATGCCTCCAATAAAACTCATTAAACGCCCGTTTATTTAATTGTGATTTGGAACACTCAACCTCACGAAACGCTTAAAACGCTTGCTTGTTTATTTGAGGTCTCGAACACTCAACCTCTTGAAACACCTCATGAAAATGAATTGTTTACATTTACCGCTGATGCTCTATGTGCTTCCCGTCTGCGACAATGCACATTTGGACTCTAGATTGAATAGCGAGCTGCACATTTTACACCTCACACACAAGTACGCATAATTAAACAATCAAACCCAAAATTCAATCGCATCTTAATTATTATATCCAACAAGATAGTGCGTTTCAAGCACCAAGTTAGTACATGCAAAAGCGTTTCGTGAGGTTGAGTGTTCCAAATCATAATTAAATAAACGGGCGTTTAATGAGTTTTATTGGAGGCATTTTTGTGGTAGAGGTGTCGATTTATAATGAATCGATGCTGCTCTACAACTTAGTCACTGATTTTTTTCACATACCTCACATAGTTTTTAAAATAAAAATTATAACTCCTAAAGCTTCCGCTAAAAGGCGTTGAAAGTTATCTCATCGGATAGGGCATGGTCACTTTACTATACCTAGACCCCACTTTCATGACTATACCTGTAGGGGTTCAAAAGTTAAAGGGGCCACTTCTCGTGGGACACCCTGTATCTACAGGGTGATTCAGAATTCATCATCAATATTTGGTCGAGAGGTAGAGGGGACCTAGACAAGCATATTTCGAATAGGAATGGGGGGGGGCGCAGATACACCGTTAAAGAGCTAGGACCTAATGTAGTGTGAGAGCGTTACAAAAGGGAGTTTTGCCAAGGCCCGTTTAACGAAACAAAACATAATAAAATGAAAAGATATTATTGTATGAGGTACAGCAGTATCCGTACTTCTTAAACCATAAATTTGATAGATATTGGACCACTTGCTAAACCGTTGGGGGAGTTTTAAAACATGCAATATTAATCTTTTAGCTAAAGAATGGAGTTCCCTTAGTGTTAGTGTAATGGTATTTAAAAAAAGATGATTAGGGAAGGAATTTTCAATCATCATGGGGGGGGCAGTTTCAATGATCAATATATGACCATTGAAAATTCCTACATCATACACGAAATACTGCTTTGACTCATGTCTATTTAAAAGCATTTTGGGGTATTTAAGAGGACTAAGTTCTTGTTTTGTCTGTCCCATATTGTTATGATATGGGCCTTGCGCCAGAAAACAACAAAAAAGACAAAAATAACTAGACTAGTTTTAAGCAATTTAAATCAAATCAAGTAAAGATTCTTTCATGTAATCTAGTCTTAAATACTTTCCTTTCTACTTTTTGTTCACAGTATCTTGTATTTTGATTAACTAAAATGTTCCCTCTTGTATAAAGTATCTTGATTAAAACATTAATTTAGCACGCTTAAATATTTTCCCGAAGAATCAGTATCATAATTTCCAGATATTAAGTAAGAATAATCCCCTTAAATCCCTTAATCTTTTGCGTGATAAAGACCATTGACAAAAGTTCTCTATAATCGGTAAAGCACTTCTTTATTTCACTTACGGAAGTCATTAAGGTAGAGTACGATCAATGTTAATTTAAAATTTTAATCAAGAAACATGAAAGAGGTTAAATAAATGGTTTAGTATTAAAAGTTAATTCTTTATACCTGACACGGAAATATTAATGCACTTAAATATCCGTTTTCTCTTTACTTTGTTCTTTTTTACTACAACATTATTACTATTTCGAAAACCGAAACGTAAGTTAAAAGTAAAGAAAAACTTAATAATTTTTTAAAATCTCTCTTTTTTAATATCCGAAAAAGAGCAATTATCTATCATTCCCAAATATCTCCTCGAATATTAATATAAATTCCTTTAAAAATAACTACTCAAAAGAATTTTTAAGAAAAAAAAAAGAAAATATAAAAAGCTTTGTAGTTCATCATCAAAAGTACGAAACATAAAAATACTGAATTTGATGAAATGAAAGTCAACTAGTTAAAGGTTAAATGTATTTATTTTGTGAAGACTTTTAGTAAAATGTTTACAATGTTAATTTACATTGCTATAAACACATCTTGGACTGTTTGGGGACTCAGCCGAGAGGACTTAAGTTCAAGACCGCTTTTTGTCATGGACCATGTTCGAGTTTTCAATATCATGGATCTGGTCTAGCTCTGCTAGACGCTGGAGATTAGTAACAACAACATTGCTATAAAATAACATTAACAAGATCATAAATATATAGATTCTGCAGAGCCGCTGCTTGGCAGTCGCCAAGTACAAGATCTAGTGACAGATTTAAGAATCTAATCAGAGAAAGAGAGAAACCGACACGCCTTCCCTTAACAAAATCTAAAGTAATAAACCTATGAGAACCATGTTTTAAAAAGGAGAATATTACAGCAGAACTAAGACATCAAACTCCAAAAACATTAACATAAATTCAAAGGCCTTTAGCTTTTTGAAATTGCTTTGATTTGTCTTGTCTGGTGCATAATGTCTTGATATGGACCTGCGCCATAAGACACCAACCAACAACTAATATAAGTTAAAATGAAGAAAAGTAACAGTAACAGAAAAAGATAAAGACGAATTGCCTGGTTTTGTGTCATTTCAATTCTTTCGAATACATGTATTTTAAATTATCAAAATTATGTATCCAAATTATCCAGACTGAAAACTATCAAATTATCATTGTATGTAAAACCCTTAACATCTCGAATCATTAAGTATTCTCTTTCATACATTTGTATAAAAGATATTATGTATATCTGAATTAAAGGACTGATGAAGTGATACTGAAGGAAATGAAGACTGCCCAATGTTAGAATCAAAAAGCTTTTTATTGAAGACGAGACAATCTTATACTATAGATACGAACTCGAACAGTTAAAGTTAATGTTTAATATAAAAGTAAAACAATAACAACACAGATGTAACAACACAAAATGCTACCAAATAAGTTTTCTATTGGAAATTACTTTTTTTCTGTCTATAAAATGTATCTCGTTAAAAACATAATTCTCCAAAAACTATTAAATTTACAAATCTCGAATAAATACATCTTATTTAAGTTTTTCTATAACTTTTCATTAATTTTGTAAGTATTGTTTCTAAGTTTTGCCGCTAGTTTATTGTTATGAAAATTCGTATATTTTTACTACAATATAAATTCGTATTTGCTTATCAAACTGACCCATTTTACTGACAGTTCCAACCTATTTAGAGATATTTGGAGACCCCTTCAACCAAGCCCTTTTAAATTAGCGCTCGAGAGCAGCAGGCAAATTAATTCCCTCTTCCCCCCTTTTTGTCACCCGTCTATTTGCGCCCCTCCAAAGTTCAGAGAAACACGTCCATTGATTTGAGCCCTAAAGAAAGCTGATGGCTATCCTTTGAAGAGAAAGTTCACCGTGCCAGGGATTAATCTTGCCATGGCTCGTGATTAAGAAGAATAGATCCACTTTCCTTGTTTTTTAATAAGCGAAGCCCTCAATAGCCGCACATTGTTTTATCCACCCTTCATCCTGGCCTTTTATGAAAGCCCTCTTTTCGAGGGCTTTTTATGGCAACCTGCTCGTTCTTTTCTGGTTTGGTCAATCGGCTTTTACGAAGATTGATCATTCCCGTATACGTTACAATATAATTATATTCAGTCCAGTACGTAGGGGAGACTAGGGATACTTGATCGCCACTTAAATTTTAATTTTTTTCTCAGCTGCAAATCATTAGTTTTCAGAAATGTTTGACATGAACATTGGTAATACTTTCCTCTAACCAAATTAATTTTTTTTCACTTGAAAGTAAACAGATACTTTTAGTAAAATGAGTTTTTAATGTTTTTTATAAAGGGATCATGTATCCCCACACCAAGGGATACATGATGACACCAAGGGATAAGCTGCTCCATAATATGAAGGGCAAATAGGGGGGGGCTCAAAAATTTTTGAATTTTAGTATGCTAAAAAGTGTTCTAAAGCTACTTTTTTGGGGGTGTTTTAGGGAGCTTCGCGGGCCCCCAGTTGGAAACCCCTACGCTAGATTAAGAATCATACCTATTTTATTTTCTATTGAAACTGTTTCGTTATTTGCTATTAAAATTGTGATGAAATACCTCACAAAACTATTTAAATGTAAAACTGTGAAAATTCGAGACAAACTTCTCAAATACAATATCAAAATGTCCTGAGAAATCCTTTAATTATTGAGTTAAAAAATCTGTAATAACTCTTGTGCATATGGTGTGAACTTCTAGGTCTCTTTTCATGGAATTACTGCACTTTTCCAACGCTCTCCGTGACGGAATGGCTTGGTCAATCGGCTTTTACGCAGATTGCCCCTGAACGCGGCCCATCTCCCCGCGTTAAGTTTGAGTGGCTGAGAGGCTTCTTGCACGACCTAACAAAGGAATGTCTTATGTTGCCATGTCGGGTTTGAGGCCTGTTCTCCTCCAACTTTGATGGGATTCGTAACGGCCCCATCCATCTCCCTAAGATGCTGTCTTTAAGGGTTATGATGCGAATTCGGTAAGAGCTCTTTTTGAACTGCAAACGTTCTTGGTAAAGAAAAATGCAGCATTTTTTCGAGTTTGGTGATCATATTATTTGAATACGAACTTGTAAAACATAAAGCGTATCGATTCATGATTTTGCTGGGAAAACACTGTTTTAACCCGTTGGGACGCGCGGGGTCATTTTATAACCCCAAGCTCACATTGACATTCGTTTTTACGGAAAACTACCCATCTGTGCATTCCTTTCTTATCAGTAGCTGAGTTTCTGACCCTTATCTACATGCTAAATGAATTCATGGAATTCCATTCATTCTTCCGCCCCCCACACCCACTTTCTTTGTAACTGGGGCTATGGAATGACCCCCGCGAAGCTTTTCGCTAGTCCTGCATATCACTTCTTTCGCGTGCGAGATGCAGTGTCAGGCCTCGATTTGAGGGGATTTTTATATTTTTTATGTATTTTTTGGAAATGTATAAAAAAGATAAAGTACATAAGACAATTGGCGCTAATGCTTTTGGTTTTTTTATACAAAATCAACTTAGAATTTAATGCTACTCAAAGAAATTCATTTAGATTTAATCCAACTTGTTTTTCTTTTCCAAGAAAACTTTTATTACAGACAAAAAAACGTTAGTTTTCTCATTGACTTTTATATGTAGTTTTCTTAGAAAAGTATCAGTTTTTGATTGTTAGGATCATAGGATGAAAAATGTTATTTTTTATTCTACTGCGCGTAAACTAAATATATAACCACTTGTCAACTTTTATTCCATTCTGAACGCTGCTGGGAGAAATACAAGAATAACATTTGTATTTAATGAAAATCTGCCTATTTTGTATAAAAATAGACGACGTTTCATCAAAGACTTGTCTTTTCCACTTATGAGTGATTACATAACAAATGAGTGAATAAACAGAGTTTAAACAATGAACTTAGAATGGAAATAGAAAAATATCAGTTTAAATGTCTAAAAATTTATTGTTCCAATTAAAAAAAATATTTTTAACTATGTAGAAAAGAGCTAAAAGGGTTGGGGTTATTCTATAACCCCCGCGAGTCTCAACGTTCGTCCGGTAGGCGCGAGTCCCACCGGGTTAATACTACTCTTGCTGGTTAGTGTTGTTTTCGAAGTTCATGGTTTAATAGTATTATTTTCAAGTATGCAATGTTTTTTTTATGGAATTTTCAAAATATTCTCCTGCGTATAAGTTTGAAGTTTTAAATTTTTTCAAATATGTTGACTTTTTTTTTTTAGTCTGTAATTATAATTTTTTTTTATTTATTTATTTATAATCAGTCAAAACAAACAGAACAAGAAAAATATCCACATCACCTGGGATCGCAACGATCCACGTAGGGGAACAAAACATGCGTAGAATAAATTACAAAAACTAAAACGTGAAGAAGTTATAAACTATAAAGTGAACAATACATAAAAATAATATAGGAACAGCATAAATATAAGTATAAACAGGGGTGGCAAACAGGGTGTCTTAAATTACGGGTTTAATATCTGTCATAAGGGGGTGGTGCATAAAAAATGAAGATAGTTGAATTATACAATGATACAAAAATTAAGCAAGAAATATTTCAATATTTTCCATAGAAAACAAAAACTCTTTTAATTTCTTTTTAAATACATGTTTGGATGAACTATTTTGTATTTCTAAAGGTAGTAAATTAAAGAACTTAGGAGCCAAATAAAAGAAATGTTTACAAAAAATAGTTTTTTCAGGTTTAGGTATATCATATATTATATTGGGTCTTCGAGGGTTTATTACGTTACGCCTTTTGCATATTTCTGAATTTAAGTAAAGATAGACTTGTTTTAAAGAAAAAGAGGTAGCGAATAGGTAAGATATTCAATAGTTTGAAGCTGTTGACGGAAGGTGCTTGTGGTGATATCAATTTTATTAATCTTTCCTGGAGCCTACAAATTCTTTTTAAATTTATCTGGTAGTCCCCACCCCATATCGTTAGGCCGTAATTAATTCGTGATTGAACCCAAGAATGGTATAGTCTTATTGTTACTTTAAAACCACATTTAACTTTTAAGACTTAAAAACTATACTATCTCGATACATATTTTTCTGCTCGACTAAAAACTGATCCAAAACTTTATATCCGATACTCCCACCAACACTGCCGCTTAGATTGATAATTGAATTCCTGCAAACCGTACAGAACACACGCCCAGTCGCTAACTTCATTTACCGAGTTCAAAGGTGAGAGTTATTAACAATTTATTTGGACTTCCCTCGACAAACAGCAAATGTGCTCTTCTAATGATTTCTCTCATTGGAGTGACAGTCTGGCTAGAACATGGAATTTACGTAGTTCAACTAGTTGGGAGCTATGTGTGTGTTCTCGGGTTAAACATATGTAAAGGAACTAAGTGAATTGGAGCTGGATATATACGTTAGTAGTGGTGTATGCTCACTTCTGGCATAAAATCTTAACATGTAAGCACTCTTAACAGTTAAGAAACCTAAACCCTCAATAGGTCTTACTAGGTTCTTATAGCTCACTAGTTACACACTTTAAGTATGCTCACTTCTAGCATAAAATCTTAACATGTAACCACTCTTAAGAGTTAAGGAACATAACATTCAACATTCAATTGGATGATATTGAAAACAAACTTACCCCTCAATAACACTTAATGAGCATAACATCAACATTCAATTGAATGATATTGAAAACAAACTTACCCCTCAATAACACTTTGATGGGGACAGCTGTTGATTTTCATGCCAGTACGCCCACAATCTGATATTCAAATCACAGGGTTATGAGCATACTGGCATGGTAAATAACAGCTCGAAACTGTGGGTAACTCAGCTCTCAGCTCTCGTCATGGTTTTGCCATGGTTTTGCCTTTTACTGTTCTTTTACTGTACATTCAATTGAATGATATTGAAAACAAACTTACCCCTCAATAACACTTTGATGGGGACAGCTGTTGATTTTCATGCCAGTACGCCCATAAGCTGATATTCAAATCACAGGGTTATGAGCATACTGGCATGGTAAATAACAGCTCGAAACTGTGGGTAACTCAGCTCTCAGCTCTCGTCATGGTTTTGCTTCATGAGTCTGAGCAGGTCTGAACTGTCTTATATACTCCTCCCGAGTTCGTGCAATCATTTATCAAAGATAGTTTTACTCCACAGTATTGAATCATTACTACCCTATCATTAGCCTTTATCTTTGTGAAATTGAGGTCGAGGTATGGGCTGAACCGAATAATTACCGAGATGGATTGCATTCGTTTGAGATCGCACGCTTCCATTTATCTGAAGGTCTAGGAGAGGGGGAAACAGTGTGAAGGTAATATAAGCGAGAGGCGTAATGAGTTTTCGCATTCTTTGTGTGAGTGAAGGCTAAGCAAATCAGAATGAGGTGGTGTGTTATATTATGCGTTCCTCTTTTTGTTGGATTTTTTCTGATTGGAGTGTTTATTTCATTCGTTAAAGTTTGTAACGATGAAAAATTCCCAGAAAAAATAAATTTAAATAATACAATGTGCATACATTCGGAACATTTAGGAAGAAGACTCTATTTTCATATTTGTGTAAAAGAGAATGTTAAAGTTTTTGACTTACGATATTTTTGGAAAAATGATTTGGGTGCTATAAAACCACAAATAATCGGTGTGCAGTTAAGTGAACACCAGTATGAAAAAATATGTAAAACCGAGAAAACCTTTTCAACCGAGGCATTACTCGATTAGTCGTTGAAATTACAACAACTGAAAAACAATTATCTTTGTATTAATTTTAATGAAAAAATGATCAAACTTCAACATCCGAGTTCTCTTATTGTGTCCGGTCCCTCACAATCGGGGAAAACGGAACTAGTACGAAACATTATTGGAAAAAAAGCTTATAATCATGATTTGCAAAAAATAATTTGGTGTTATTCAGTATGGCAGCCTTGGTTTCTAGAAGAAAAACATATTGAATTTAAACAAGGTTTGCCAGAAGAGGATGCAACAGCTGATTTGATTATTATAGATGATCAAATGAACAATATTACGAATGCTATAGCAGATATGTTTACAGTGGGCTCACATCATAAAAATTTTAGCGTAATATTGATTACTCAAAATCTATTCCCACGAGTAAAACAATTTCGAGACATAAGTTTAAATGCCCACTACCTTATTTTGTTTCGCAACAATCGTGATTTATCCCAAGCCTCATGTTTCGCTCGTCAAGCTTTTCCCGGAAAGGGGAAATATTTCCTAGATGCTTATAAAAAAGCAACCGCTCAACCATACACATATTTACTCGTTGATGTTCATCCTAAGACTTCGGATGATCGCAGGCTCCGCCAATCTCTTTTTCCTGACCAGAACAATATCAACTGGGTATATTTACCCAAAGAAAAATGAATAAAATAAGGAAACATATTCATTTACTTCATTTGCTTTCGAGAGCATCTCCTCATCAAAGAAAAGCTCTGTTAAGAACTGCGACTGATGAACAAATCAACTCCCTTTGTGAAATTTGTAACAATTTACTTTTAGGAAATATTCCAGCTGCTCCATTAAAAAAGCTGAAACCTCACAAGAGACTAATTCGATCTTTGGCTTGTAGAAAAATTGGTTTATCGAAGAAAAAGAAATTATTAATGAACCAAACAGGAGGATTTCTACAATTAATACTTCCTGCTGTGTTAAGTTTACTAAGCAACGTAATTAAAACATAATGGCTCAAAAAATGGCATTGGTTCCTCCCGAACTAGTTTCGGAATATTACCAATTAACAAAGCCTGAAGTTCGATTAGAAGATTCTATAACTACTATTCTACATCAAACGGATCTACCGGATGAGCTACGTGTTAAAATGCTATCCAACCTGATTCCGAAGTATCAAAAACTAATGCAACCTTCAGTAAAGAAATTCCCAGAAACGTTTTTGGATGAGCTAAATAAACTAAAAGATGAAAACCCTGTGGAGGTTAAGTCATCATCTAAGCCGAGTACTTCTTACGTTAGCAATATAGCGAAATATTTAGCTTATATTGTTCCGAAATCAAAGAAAGTGTATATTCATCCAATACTTGATCAGATGAAAAATGCTGGTTATACTTTTAATGAAAACAATGAACTTGTAGTGAAAGGGAACACCGAACACAATAGTAATGTAGTAGATCTTTTCGGGTATCTAATGCGAAATTTAAAAACATCTGGTTATAGACCAATTGGTTTTAATGCATTCATTAATGCTATACAAGATATAAATATTCCGAAAGAATGGATTGGAAATACAACTGTTCGTAATCAGTTATATCTTCAGGAAGCTGATCCATTTTTTTCCACACCTGGAAAAGAATCTAAATGGACATCTTGGCGAGAAGTTGGCACCTCACCATATCTTGAATCTACTATTCAAAAGGAGTCAACTACACCAAGGAAAGAATCTAAATGGTCGTCATGGGGTGAGGTTGCTGGCCCTCCATTACCTGTGGATATTTCTAATAAAGAACAAGAGTTTACTCCTGACATCAAAACCCCTCGTTTATCATTGATCAATACCTTTAAAAAACCCAAGACAGACTCATCCAATTCATTAGAGACCCTTTCTCCATCTATTAAACAGAAATGGAAAAATTGGACGTAAAAAAAGAATCTATAAACATGAGTGACACATTGAATAATGTGTATTATGATTTTGAAAATCCTGGCTCATTTGGTGGAGTGTTAGGATTATCTCGTTCAAGTAAAATTCCTCTAAAGAAAACAAGAGATTGGTTGATGAGACAAGATGTCTACACTCTTCACAAACCAGTTAGAATTCATTATTCAAGAAGAAAAACATTAGCTTTGGGTGAAAAAGATTTATTTCAAGCTGATTTAGTTGATGTGAGACATTTATCGAAAATAAATAATAACTTTTGTCATATTTTAACTGTTATAGATGTATTCTCAAAATTTGCTTTTGCTATCCCAATAAAAAATAAAAAACCTGAAACTATTGTTAACGCCTTTAAAACTATTTTTGAAATTTCAAAACCAAAAAATCTTCAAACAGATCGTGGTAGTGAATTTTACAATAGCATAACAAGAGAATTTTTCAAACGTCAAAATATTAATCATTATTCCACTCATAGTCAAACAAAAGCAAGCGTTGTTGAACGATTTAATCGCACTTTAAAAAACAAACTGTATCGAATATTTACTTATAGAAATTCCTACAAATATATTGATGTTTTAGACAAGGTACTTGAAAGTTATAATAATTCTATACATAGAAGCATAGGCATGGCACCTTCAAAAGTAACACCGTTAGATCATTCGAAAATATTTCACAAGCTGTATGGAAAGGGTGATCACATAGTTACATATAAGTTTAAGGAAAATGATTATGTCCGAATATCTAAGGTGAGAAAAACTTTTCAAAAAGGATATCACCCTGGTTGGAGTGAAGAAGTGTTTGTTGTTCATAAACGATACTCCTCTTCTCCCCCAACATATAAATTGCGTGACATGCAAGGTGAAGTTATAGACGGTCGGTTTTATCAAGAGGAATTACAACCGGTTATCAAGTCCTCTGATAGCTTTTGGAGCATCGAAAAAATTTTACGTACTCGCGGAGTGGGATCCAAGAAAGAATATTTTGTTAAATGGAGTGGTTTTGATGAAAAGTTTAATTCGTGGATTAAAGCATCATGGCTCAAGTGAAATCAGAATTTTATATAACTCTAGCTAGTAATGCATGCATGGAATTATTTCCTTCTAATACGCAAGCTCACTTTATTACCAAACTATCTCCTCCGCTTGTACTAAGAGGTGAATGGGAAGTAGGATTGGTAGAAGCTATTATTCCCAGAAGTTATTTCAACATTACCCATTCCAATAACACATATACTGTAACATATAAAAAAGAAACTTTCGAGTATGAAGATGTTACAAAGCATGAAGTACCATTATCACCAATTTTAAATGAATCGGGATCATTTTTTACAAATTTAAATAACAATATTGAAGTAATAACTAAATCGAATGGAGTAGTATTTGTTGAAGATGGATCGCATGTTACTATTAAGTTGTGGGAAAGCGGCGACTTTGAAGTTCATATTGATCCAGTAAAGGCTGAAAAACTGTTATATGTTTTACATCAACCATTAAAAGATTTAAAAGTAACAAAAACTACAACTTTTAAATTTAGAAAAACTAGTGTAAACTTAGGAAATCAATTGTTTTACATTATCGATAAACGCATTAATAGAGATGTTATAACTCAAATTCCATTAAGCCAGGAAAATCCCCCCACAAACGCGAAAACATTATTCGAAGATATTAACGAAAATATACAACGGTTAGCAAGAACTGATAAAGTGAAATTTGTACAATTTAAATCCGATCCTGGGCATGTATTTGTAAGGATTCCTCGAGGGTATGAAATCCACCTTTCTTCCGAACATGCTCCTACTCTTTTGAATGCATTAAATTTTTCCTTGGATGATGTTGTATTGGATAAAGATGCACGCTTTATGTGTAAGGATATTGAAAAATTGCTGTCTTCTAAAGAATATTTTACTTTTAAAACAATAGGATTAAAAGAAGGTAAAATATCAACAGAAAACGTTAGTGAAAATTTAACCATACCCATAGGCCAATACTCTACAGCAGCAGAATTGTTTAACACTTTTAAAGGAGTTGAGATGAAGCTGTTATCAGATAAAAAAGTACAATTATCACTACCAGAAGAAACCACAGTTTTGCTGGGGAATGGACTCCAACAGCTCTTAGGTTTTAAAACTAATTTTTTTTTAGAAGGTGATCATATAGCTGAATATCCAATTGAGTTAGATGCAGGAATTGCCGAAATTTTTGTTTACTCAGATATTGTTGAACCTCATAGGATTGGTGGAACATCTGCTCCTCTTCTTCGTATCATTCCTCTCGGGGGGGAAAAAAACGATCAGATTGTACGTGTTTACAACTCACCTCTATATTTTCCTGTTAAGCCGAATTATATCGAAACTATAGAATTGGAATTGCGAACTAGTAGTGGCTCAAAAATGATATTCACTTCGGGGAAAACATATTTGATATTATCATTTCGTCAACGTTAAATGACGTATATGGAAAGTTTCAGTTTGTTTTACATTTCACTTAGTTTCAGTTCCTGATTTTACAGCCCTCTAGCGGTCAGAGTAGCCTTGAAATGTAGTATAAAACCCACACTTCCTTCGCTATCTCATCAGAAGCTGGGGGAGAGAAACTCGATCAAAAAATCTCCAATAAAAATGGCGGAAGTTAACTGGGATGAACAGGAAGAAGTTGACTGGGATCAACTCTCAAAAATGCCGCTGTCAGAAATGGTCCTCAGGAATTTAAAAGATCATCTAAATTGGAAACTAGTCTTCCAGTACTCTCAGCTTAGCGAGCCTTTCATCGAAGAAATACTCGGACTCATTGCTCATACTGAGGTACATTGGTATGTAATTTCCAAATATCAAAAACTTTCAGAAGATTTTATGACTACTTATAGAGTGTTATTGGATTGGAGTCGTCTTTGTTTTTATCAAAAAATGTCGGAAGAATTCATCGAGCGACATATTAACAAAATAGAGTGGAAGGGGGTCTCTCAACACCAAACTCTGAGCGAAGAATTCATTTTGAAACATAAAGACAAATTAGATATGGCTCTAGTATCAGCTTACCAGAAATTATCTGAAAGTATGATGAGGGAACTGAAAGATCTATTGTATTGGCCCGCCATCACAAGGCATCAAAGCTTCAGTGAAGAATTTATAGACGAATTTACAGACAAGATTGATTTCTGCAACCTGGTGAAGTACAAACGACACATTTTACCAAATTCATTTTATGATAAGAATGCGCATAAACTCAGCTGTATCCTCCTAGCTGAAATTTGTGAATCTTTAGATAGAAATGTTTAATGGTTTTTGTGAACTCGATATATTATTCTTACTTATTATTGTATGCTGATTTTGGGGGGGTGTGAGCCCATTATACTTATTCATTAATGTATGTTGCTTTTGCTTTGTTTAAATTGATTGAATAAAATCTATTTTGCTTTCATTCGAGTTTTGTGTCTCTATTTTCCGTTCACTTAAAAATAATACTAGTATAAATATAAAACACAAAGAAATATTTATTCATTTAAAGCTTAGACTCATCCTATGATAGAATAATAGAAATGGATCTTAGGACATCGGATTGTATTCATTATTATTGTAATCAAGCTGGAGGGGGGGACTACTTTAAAGGAATAGCTCATCAGAGAGGATACGGAATATTTGGTGATATATTCCGAAAAATATCCCCATTCCTTTTTACGGCAGCTAAATACTTAGGAAAGCAATTGCTTCATACAGGAAAAAATGTTGTTAGAGACGTAGCTTCAGGTCAACCTTTTAAAGAATCTGCCAAACATCATTTTTCGAGTGTTGGTCGAAAATTAAAAGATGATGTCATCCATAAGTTACAATCAGGATCTGGTATAAAACGCAAGTGTGGCAGAAAGTCTAGCCATTCTTCTCGAAAGAAACCGAAGACCAAACATAAAAAATCAAAGAAGAACGATAAAAAAGATATATTTTCAAATGGATGAAAGATCGATGCTAACGTTGAAGTCGGAATTGGATTTGTTTTCGGTTCCTCCCACTCAACTAGCCATCGATGAGTCTTCCCTCCTCGAAGTTCATCCTATTGCAACAATAACTGATGATATCTCACCAATTGAATTTTACATAGAAGGAAATGGACAAAACTACTTGGACTTTGCTCATACATTTTTACATTTAACAGCTCGAATTGTGAAAGCCGATGGAACAGAATTAGGCGATGATGATAAAGTTAGCACTATCAATTATCCTCTTAATTCGTGTTTTTCCCAATGTTCTGTGTTTTTGAATGACAAACAAGTTTCATCTCAAGTAAATTATGCTTATAGAAGTATCATTGAAGCTTTGTTATTCTATGATGAAGCTTCACAATCAAAACTTTTATCAACGGGATTATTTTATAAAGATACAGTAGGAAATTTTAATAGTGTGGATCCTACACTCACTACAAATCTAAAGAACGAAGGCTTGGCTAAACGATTTGAGAAGACAAAAAAGAGTAAGCTCATAGATTTGCTCGGTCCACTACACATTGATTTAGCTAATCAAGATAAATTATTAATAAACGGTGTAAGTGTTAGAATCAAATTAGTACGTGAAAAAGATTCTTTTGTTTTAATGGCTGGTACTCCTGGATATAAATTTCAAATAAAAAGCGCTCGCTTATTATTGCGAAAAGTTAATGTAAACCCAAGCGTTTACATTGCTCATCAAAAAGCTTTAGATATTGGAGTGATTAAACTAAATCTTCGCAAAATCGATGTGAAAACTTTTACTTTAGCAAGTGGATTACAATCAACAGCTATCCCTAATGCGTTTGTAGGAAACCTTCCTACTCGTGTAATCATTTCATTTGTTACAAACAAAAGTTTTAATGGGTCTTATGATGAAAACCCTTTCTTCTTTAAAAATTTAGGCTTAAATTATATTTGCTTACAACAGGAAAATAAAATGATACCAACAAAACCCTATACCCCCGATTTCACAAATGATTGTTATAGTAGAGCCTATCACGGACTATTCAGTGAATTAAAATCATATTATCATGATCATTTGGTTAACATTTCAACTGCGGAATATAAAAACGGGTTAACTTTTTTCGTTTTTGATTTAACACCCGATTATGCTGCAAGTGAAAATCATTTAAGTGTTATGCCCTCTTCAAATTTGTCAATAGAATTAAAATTTTCAGTAGCATTACCCGAAACAGTTAACTTGGTTGTATATTCAGAATATAGATCTCTCATAGAAATTGATAAATCAAGAGCTGTGTACACGGATTATTAATGGATACAATTTCGTTATGGAAATTTTGCATGAAAGACTGTATTTTAAAAAAAGAATTTGGTGGAGTGTTTGCTTCTGACCGTTTACCAAATTCGAAATATATCTATTCGTCTTTTATCGTTAATTTAGACCCTCATAACAAACCTGGTAGCCATTGGGTTGCCTTATATTTTAAAAAAAATATTTGTTATTACTTTTGTAGTTATGGCTCGTCCCCGTCAAATACAAATATACTTCATTTTATTAAAAGAAACTCTAAAACGGTTGTGTGGAATTTGAGTCTTTATCAAAGTTTAACAACAAAAACGTGTGGGAAATTTTGTTTATATTTCCTCAACCGAATGTGTCGTTCAGAAAAGCTAGATCTGATCCCAAATCAAACTTTTTACAATGAATGTGTTGTTAAAAAATTTTTTAAAAAAATATCTTCCTTTAAAAATTATAAATCTATTTGCAGAACAAGCAATAACATGTTAGAACGTGTTCAACTATGTCGAGCTCAATGTTATAATTTGAATTAAGTATGTTTTAACACGAATTTTTCTGTTATTGATTTTAATTGGATGAAATGAGGAAACTGTACAGGGTATTAAATAAATTAAATATCATGATTCCCCCATTTATAAAATAGTTTTCAAAGCGAAAACATTGTGTGCTCAAAATGGCTTTAGAAAAATTTGGTTTTGTGTATCTTCATAAACTCAGAAGGGGTGAGCCTTTTACTGTTCACAGTTCCTCGAGTAAACTCTATGAAACTGTGATTGAATGTATTCAAGAAGCTATGAAAATTGATTTTGATGTTCCTGATTATCCTGATTATGTATTGAAAATTGCTTATTTCAAAGTACTTAACAACGATAACATTGTACGAGAATTGCATTCTCAAAAATTCGAATTGTTTGAACAAGCTTAGCATCTGATGATGAGGAAAATTCTTTTTCACCCCTCAATCTGTTATACAATAGAATGTTATGTTACACAGATGTTATATATGTATGGATTTTACTGTTGTAAAATACGAAATGAGAAATAAATAAACGTTTTTGTTACTAAAAAGTGTTGTTATTTGACTTAAATACCTTCTAAAGCTTTTCATGAATTTAAAAAAAAGCACATCTGCAAATCTTATGCAATTATTCAAAACACGCGCAAATGAAGCTAACCTTCGGGGTTTTCTTTTTAAAAAAAAAAAAAATAGTTAAGTGGGTAGTTTACTTTACTTTTGAATGGCGTTTACCTTGAAAGACTTACCTTAACCTCACATTCTCAAATAGTTTCGTGCTTCCCTTCATAAAAACTAAGAAAGTTAACATTCAACAAGTTAAACTACTAATAAATTATGTTAAAAAATAGCATTACCTTGAAAGTGTTTTTTCCAAATGGCTTTGAAAAATGGTATAAAAGACCCTCTTCTTCACTATCTCGACAGAAGCAGGGGGAAAGCATCGAACACCTTACAGATTTATAAGAATGAACTCCGTAAGCAAAGGTAGTAATTTAAACTACTTTCCTTTTAAGTTTTAATTTTAAAAACAATTCTTACTTTATTTTTTCTAATTTTTAGACGGTTATGATACCACCAAAAAACAGACATTTAAAAAGAGTAATTTTGAAGAAATTATATCAGAAGCCGATTCTGATTCATCTATTGGTAAGTAAAAACAGTTTTGAGAAATGGAATAATTCTGTGTTTTTTATAGACTTTCTCATTTTGTTACTTATATAATCACTTATTTTAGATCTTAATCCACATGAAGAGCATCGCAAACTATATACAAAAACTGGTGCTTCTCAGAAGAGATCGTTAACACAGGATGATGAAAAGAAGAATTTAAAGAGGAAGAGATCAACGTTGGAAGAAGAATTCGTGCTTAATTCAATAAGAGAAGGTAAATGTCGTAAAACAATAATTATTTAATATTAGATACAAATACTCAACACTGGTTTGATTTTGAAATTATTTTATTTTAGAACGTAAACGTGAACATCATCAACGTAATGAGGAGGAAGTTCAGCATCAATCGAAAGCAGTGAGACGAAATCGAGCCCCCGTGGAACCATCGATCATAACAGAGGATCACGAGGCCCAAGATGAGGACGAAGTTCAGCATCAATCGAAAGCAGTGAGACGAAATCGAGCCCCCGTGGAACCATCGATCATAACACTGGATCACGAGGCCGCCCCTGCAGGGACGTCTTCGGCTAGCATACTTCCTCCACCTCCACCAGCACCCAAGTACAACGTGATCCTGGGCAAGGATACTGTTCATCCCAACCTCATTGCCGACTACGGTATCTATTTGGGTAATGGATTTTCCTTACTTGTTAAGCAATTTAGAAAGCAGAACTATCTCTGCTTTTCACGCGAATTTAATAACGTTGTAAAGAATCGATTTAATTTTCCCCTTGCGATGTTAGAAAATGTGAGTAAAGGCATAAAACTAGTAAATGCCCATCTGAAATCTTTGGACAGTTAAACAGCTAGTGTCTGGTTTTAGACATAGGTTGAGACCTCAATTCTGATGAAAGTTGAACAGACGGTGGTGGTATTTTAAACTTAGGTTGAGGTATACTGAATTATTCTTTTTTAAACCTTATATAAAAAGGTGATACTTTTTGAGTTTTATTGTGTGATCCCAATTTTAATAATTTTGTATTCGGATATATTGCGTAACTGTTGAGATGTTTTATTTAAAGGAACAAGCTTTCAATAATTATGTGCAAACATTCCGTGCTGATTTAGAAAATTATATAGATCCATTAGCAGCATTAGTAGAGAATAAAGCTAATATTTTTAACTTAATACGAAATAATCAAATCTCTTTACGCGTTCGTTTTTTGATATGTATGTGTGTGGAATTTATAAAATTTGAATTTGAAAATGAAAAAAAACACAGCTTTTACTTTTCTTCATTTTGTGAAAGAGTCTTATCACAATTTCAAATTGACGAAAAAATTGAATCTGCCTTTAAAAAAATCTTAGATTCCATTGAAAATTTCATACAATTAGGTAGCGGATGGAGTGTTAACAAAATAAATTTTATCGAAGTGCATCTCGGTGAATACAATGAACCTAATGGGGGGTGTGGATTTTTAACTTTACCCAAAATTCTTAAAACAAAAAAATGTTTAATACACATAAAAAACTCTGATAATAAGTGTTTTATCTACGCGATATTAGCGGGGATTTTCCCTTTTATCAATAACAAGGAAAAAGTCCAGTCCTATAAAAAATATATTAAATATTTGAAATTCGGTTTCCTTAAATTCCCCGTTGAAATTAAACAAATCCCTCAATTTGAGAAGAGAAACAACATAACTATAAATGTTTATAGTTATGAAATTAATGTATTTCCAATTTACATTAGCAAAAATAAATTTGTTAAAGAAATCGATCTATTACTTTATAAAAAGCACTTCTTTTTAATTTCAAACTTTGAGAGACTCTTATGTAAAAGGAATGGTATGCACCATTATTGTAAAAATTGTTTAACATCTTTCAACAGAAAAACCACATTAAATTCACATCAATCGTTTTGTTTAAAAAATAAACCCGAACACGTGGTCATGCCTGAGGAGGGAGAAAATTTCATGAAATTTTCATCATTTCAAAAATTATTAAAAACAAATTTTGTGATTTACAGCGACTTTGAAAGCATTATAGAACCCGTAGAAACAGTAATACCTTCAAATAAAAGTAGTCACACAACAGTTACGCAATATCATAAGCCAATATGCTATGCTCTGTTCATTATATCTGATAACAAACAAATAATTTATCATAAATACTACAGAGGACTTGATTGTGTTGATAATTTTTTGAAAACCCTAAACAACATAAAAAAAGTAATATATAATTTCCTAAAAAAAAATGAGCCTATGATTGGGGTAACTTTTCCTAAAAGTTCGCATTGCTATATCTGTAAACAAAAATTTAAAACAGAGGATAAAATCGTAAAAGACCACTGTCATATTAGTGGTCAGTTCAGGGGTGAGTGTCATTCCTCCCCATGTAATTTAAATTTACAAATCAGCAAATTTATTCCCGTCGTGCTTCATAATTTGTCGGGATATGATAGCCACTTGATTTTCAAACGAATATCTCATAAATTTGCTAAAACCATTAGAGTAATCCCTCTTTCTACCGAAAAATACACTACATTTACGATAGACGGAATAAAGTTTTTGGACAGTTTTCATTTTCTAACTTCGTCTTTGTCAAAGTTAGTCGATTCATTGAATACATCTAAACATGATTTCCCTATTTTCAAAGAATTTTTCGGTTGTAAAACAAAATATCAGTTACTAAGGAGAAAAGGAATTTTTCCTTATTCCTATCTCAATTCCGAAACTGTTTTGTATGATAAAAAATTACCAGCTAAAAAATATTTTTTTAATAATCTCACTAACGAACATGTGAGCGATGAGGAATACGAATTCGCCCAGATGGTATTTAAAAAATTTCGGTGCAATAATTTTGAGGACTATCTAAAATTATACTTATTTACTGATTGTCTCTTATTGAGCGAAGTCTTTGAAGCTTTCAGAGACATCACCATGAAAATTTACGAGCTAGAAGCGCTGCAATTTATCTCAGCAGCCGATTTGACTTGGTCTGCTGGTTTAAAATTCACTAATGTGACTCTCGAATTATTGAGAGATATCGATATGTATTTACTCCTCGAAAATGGAATACGAGGTGGAGTGTGCTTGGTTGGTAAACGTTATAGTAAAGCAAACAACAAATACTTAAAAAACTTTGACAAAGATGAAGAAAAAAAATTTATTATTTCTTTAGACGTAACTAACCTTTATGGTTATGTTATGTCTCAATATCTACCTATTTCAAACTTTAAATGGCTTACTCAAAAAGAAATTGAGGAGTTAGATATTTTGAATATGTCCCCTACCAGTGAAGTAGGTTACATTTTTGAGGTAGATATCGGCTACCCTGAAAATAAGCATGATTTGCACGAGTCATACCCCATGGCTCCTGAACATTTTACAGTCGAATATGAACAATTGTCTTCCCATCAAAAAAACATGTTGAAAAAATTAAATTTAAAATTTACTAAATCAAGAAAATTGACACCAAATTTAAATGATAAACGTAATTACATTGTGCATTATCTTAACTTAAAATACTATCTAAAAAACGGCCTTATTTTAAAAAAAATTCACAGAGCAATTTCTTTTCACCAATCCCCCTGGCTAGAACCCTATATCCGATTAAATAATTCCGAAAGAAAAAAAACTAATGAAAATTTTTACAAAAATTTTTATAAATTGATGAACAATAGTTTCTTTGGTAGAACACTATTGAATGTCCGAAAACTGCGAAACATTGCTATTGCTACGAGTCAAAAAGAATGCTCTAAACACCTTAAATCATCCACTGTTGAATACTTTCAACCAATTAATAATGAATGTGTTTTATTTAAAAAAAAGAGGTCCAAATTATTATTGAATAAACCGATTTATATCGGTTTCACAGTATTAGATTTAGCCAAACTTCATATGATGAAAATTTACCACGACGTATTCAAAAATGTTTACGGTGATAATGTAACTCTCCTGTACACCGATACAGATAGTCTTACTTTAGAAATAAAAACCGAAGATCTCTATAATGATTTTAAAAATAAATTACCCAATATTTTTGATTTTTCCAATTATGATCAATCACACTTTCTATATAGCACTCATAATTTTATGAAATTAGGTCTTCTGAAGGATGAGACGGGGGGTCAACCCATTTCATCCTTTGTGGGGCTCAAACCGAAAATGTATAGTTATGTGTATGGCGAGTGTAATAAAAAAACCGCCAAAGGAGTTAAATCTAGTGTTCTACAAAATTTGCAACACAGTAATTTCGTTGACTGTCTCAAAAACCAATCATTAATGAGATGTGATCAAAGTCAAATCAGAAGTAAAAATCATGATTTAACAACAGTTAACATCAACAAAGTATCTCTGTGTAGTTATTATGATAAAAAGTTTGTGTTAAGTAATGGAATAGATTGTGTATCATATGGTCATTATAAGTTAAAAAATAGTAATGATGATGATGATGAAGATTCTTATTAAATTTTAAATAAATAATACAGCGAATGCTTCCACGCAAACTGGTTACCTACACATGGCGGTTGAAGTTTCACCTCCATCATCAATAGATTCAAACAGAGACTCTCCTTCACTGATTTAAAACTCTGCAAAAAAATGTTTTCAATCTCTTGTCTAATTTTATACCATTCTACTTATGTGTTTTGTATACTTATATAATACATTATAATCCAATTTTATATAACCTACTTAATGTTATACCATTCTGTTTAAGTGTTTTCTATACATTATTATGTGATATATTATAACCCCATGAAATATGATTAAATAAAATTATTATTCTTTTCAAGTCGTTGTTCTTGCCCCCGATTCTCTATTAACCACACTTTTAAACCACAATCAATAGCCAGTGTAGAGATGCAAAGATTCTTTGGTATATTCAGAAATATCTCCTAGCACACAAGTAGTGACTGCTCACATCTAGAATAACTGTTATACACTCCTAGATTCTTTGCAATGAGATAAAGCTCATTTTTAGGATAATGAATGTATACTTAAAGTGTACACAAATAGTGGCTGTTCACTTTTGACATAAAATCATAGCATGTAAACACTCTTATTGAATGTATACTTAAAGTGTACACAACTAGTGAGCTATAAGAACCTAGTAAGACCTATTGAGGGTTTAGGTTTCTTAACTGTTAAGAGTGCTTACATGTTAAGATTTTATGCCAGAAGTGAGCATACACCACTACTTACGTTAACTGGAATAAATTGATTGGAAAGACGGGTTTATATCTTTGGTGAGTTAATTATTTTCTGATTAACAAAGGCATTCCTTTAACTAATAAATGTCATTACGTAATTTCGAGACAGAATATTTATTTTCTAGTTTTTACCAGTAAATTTGTGATGTATGAAATTTCTTGTAAATTAAGTGACAGAAGAATTGTACAATTGTTCAATCAAATTGTACAATTAAAACTATCAACGTGTACTTTAACAGCATAAGTTTGGAAAAACTATTTTATACTTTTTAGACCTTTTTAAATACGAATACCTTTTACAAAAAGATTTATTGTTTCATTAGTTATTAAAAATCTTAATTTCACTTAAAATGTATAATCTACGATATTCTTTATTTGAAATTATTGATGAGATTCTGAAATTTAAAATTTTTATTGACTATTTTCTTTAATATAGATTTTCCATCATTAAAAATAGGAGGGTTTTCAAGAAATCGATACAGATAAGGAAATCGATTGTTTTACATTGAAAATTTAACGCCTGTCAAAACAGACGCTGAATGCTCGAAAGAGTGGCTTATTCGAATTTCAAGCACATCCTCTGGGCTATGATAACTGTTCTTAAAACCGTTTAAAATACATTTTGTGGGAGTTTTATCACAACCAGATGGGTGAACCGTTTTTGAAATGCCCCGAAATGCATGGAATACGCAACAACCCAACGAGAGGCTCGGAAATGAAAATCCCTCGAAATTGGGCGTTTATATTCTGCGCCCACATTCCTCCCAAACTGTATCATATTTCCATCCCAGTCCCTTACCGCGCTAGCACCGTCCATAAAAACAATATGACCTGGAAATATCTGTATTCAAGCCTCGTATTTTTGACTTGTATTCTAATCTATACAACACCTGAGCTGAATTTTAAAGTTGCGAGAAAAACCAAAGAGAACTCGTGTCTTTTCCTACCTTAAAGTGTATTGCTATTGCAAACGGCGGATTGAAAAAGGTTCAAACGCAAAATCTACAGGCTCGCCTCCTCAAATGCCTTTCGATCACAATAAACAGTTGCTCTCTCCCAGAGCGGAGGGGAGGCACATACAAATATATTCCACGGAGAAATTCAAACATTTTTCCCATATTGCCGTCTCCTCGGCTCGGTTTCGCTCGCTGTTATTGCGCAAGAGTTTAATATCCTTCTTCCATGAATAAAGTATACGCCATCTTTCGGATGCAGCGCATTTAATCAAGTTTTTGTGAAGATGCCGGGAAGAGAAATTTTCATCTTACTTATTAAAGCTGTGGTTTTAATATGTGACATTTTTAGGAGTAAGGCGCGTAGTTTCATAGCGAGGAATCGCTATAGAATCCCTTTTCTATTCGCCTACGTGCTATCATCTAACTAAAGTAAGGTAAGAGAGAAGAACGTATTTTTAATTTTATGCGTTACATTTTATAATTATGCATCATTCTACACAGGATTATTATATTACCTTATTTTGTATTCTTTACATTCTATACGATAATCTTTGTTTGGCACTCTATGCTATGATGAAATTAAACCGATCATGTTTATCTCTTGGGACGAAATTTCAAATTACTTAGCCAGATGTAAAAATACAACTCTTTAATTTTTTAAACCCTTTTAGTGCTAATATAGAAAGTAAAATAGTTTACCATGTTTTTTAACCTGTTAGCGAAGTAAAATTTTTATTTCACAACGTTTGATTACACCAAAAAAATTTTTAAGGCTAAATTTTACGAAATCAGAACATTGTGAAACCTGTTTTTTCTTATATTCAAAAATTGCAGAAGAAGGAATTGAATTCTTGAATTTAATTGATAAAAGAGAAGAAAAAGTTTTAATACTAGTTACAATGGAAACTTATTTAAATTATAGTATTAAGTAGGATGATGTAACTTAACCATTAGGGACGGAATTATTTTTTCTCCCTAAAAACTCAGAATGTTTACCCTTTTCTAAATTATCTTCATTGATGTTAATAGTGTGGGAAAAACTTTTTAAAATTTTTTTTGTAGACTTAAGATTTAGAAAATATGGCATGTGACCATATGGTCACGCTAGTCCTTTATGTGAGCAAAATATGAAAAATTACATTATTTTACTTGCCCAGTTTTATTTTATTTATAGCTTATGAACTAATTATACAAATACAAACATACAATTTTCAACCTTCATGGACATATTTTAAAAACTATTTAGTATTATATTCAATAAAATATCCCACACAAAGTCCTAACCGCATTTTTTACATAGTGTTTTTCCCACAGATTTGCATAGTTGTCCGGCACATCTTCTCTTGTTAGCTAGTACATTTTCAATAAAATTATCTATTCAATCGTATCTAATATCCGCTATCACACAACCACCAGTTTTATAAGTTGAGGGATAGCGAGTAACGTATGTCTGTGCATTATCCACGGATCTAAAAGGCTTGAAATATTATTTAACGGAAGCCTTTTGCGAATATTTTAAAATAACATATCGGCTGGGGTCCTTACGCCAATACATAAAAGAGAAACAACTGAAAAGAAAACACAAAAAGTTAAAGTAGAAGGGAAATTTATTTTTAACACCACTTTGAATGCGAAAAGTTACATATATCAGAATGAGAATGTGACTTACATGAATCAAGGTCAGTCTGAATCAGAGTTCTCGAAATCCGCTTATATGCGGGTTTTGAATTTTTGGTCAATTTTTCGGATAAAAAGCGTACCCTCTGCTTATACGTGGAAATATACGGTAGTTTTTTTTTCTTTAACTATAAAAGCCGGTGAATACGGCTGTTAAACGCGCATAAATTACGCAATAATATGCTACCAAAATTGATAGTTACCTCAAGCGAGAGCTTTTTCTGCATTATTGCCAAATATTCAACATCATTCTCTTTCGTAGTTTGAACAGGCATGCTAATAGAATTATGCGGGGGAAATGGCAAACGCTCTTGGCTGTTAAAAATCCGTATAGACTCAGCTGGAAGTTCTTCGCCCTAAAGCAGGAAAAATGACATTTAAACATTTTGTAAAATATAGGGCTTTTCTTAGTGATTAATTTAATTCATCTTCAGGAGTGGTTCCCAACTCTCAAGAAGTCCGCAGACCACTTATCTTCAAACACACAGCATTATGCGAACCCCTTTAACCCAGTGTCAGTGCAATATATTGTTTTTTTTTCCTGCGATACGCTTATCGCCTGTACAACGTACTTTTCCTGGCTAGTACTTACTATGTGATAAAGCAAACTTTACAACTTTAGGAGCGATCTCGCAGCGATTGGAGTGTGCAATGTCCCGGCGAAAGTCAGGCTGGGATATGGGAAAGTCAGGTCAGGATAATCCCCTTTCTTTTATTATCATTATCGTCCATGAATTGTCGATACATACATCAATTAATCAGGTAAAAATACACCACCACCATTTTTTACCTCTGATGCAAATTCTGTTTATACCAAAAATTGACATTCATTTGATCAGTGCCACCCATATATTTGTTGTATTCGGCTATAGAATTCACTACAGGAATTTTTCCTCTCTTCTTGGCGACTTGTGAATAACGATCAGCAATAGTGAAAGGAGATATACCATGGATATTTGAAGAAACTGTTGCGACTGAGTAGCACACTGACTTACGACAGAGCCCATAATACTCGATCATGCTTTTATCATAATTAATATAATGCTGTGGTTTGAAATTATGCACAAAGTTTAATTTTATCTTATTCATAATAGGCCTATGTTTACACATTATGTCCATCTCGCTTATGTTGCTATTATCCGCGCTTGCGCGTTGGGATAAAAGTGACTACCTAGGAGACTAGCGTAACCATATGATATAATTTTATGTTGGATCCCCGGTCACGTTGGCATAATAGGAAATGAGATGGCAGATTTGGTAGCGAAATGTGCTGTGGTTTCTCTAAGAATCAAAATCCCATACAGCGAGCGATGTTAAAAATTCATTAAAGACGTTTACGGAAGGAAAGCTCTGCTGGGATGCAGATTACAGTAACCAACTCTATTACCTCCATCCAACAATATCTCCTAAACCGTCACATCCACCTCGACGGCTGGGCGCACTTCTGACTCGACTCGGAATACGTCATTCATGAGTGACTCACAGATTTCTTCTGGCTGGAGATTCGCCACCAACTTTCCCTGATTGTCGCGAAAATTTTAACTTGTTGCTTTCATTTGAACTCGGCCTACTCCCGATATTTTAACTCATCATCACCTGATTTACTTCATCTTTTAAAACATCCGCATCATCCTTCAGTCATGTTTTTAAACTTCATTAGGATTACTTATGAATTGTAGATTTTATTTCATCAACTTGTGATGATGATGATGATGATGTCGTTTCCACGACGAGTCTTGACTAAATTGTGCCATGGGCAGAAACCACAGCCCTAGCAATTTCTACAATATTGTCCTCGTACAGGCTTGTGTTTACGGATTTTAAAAATCGGTGTATGGAGTACATCTGACACTGACAACGGCCTTTATGTCTGCTTAAACGCTTAAACAATGTCCTGGCGATTTTTGTCCTGTTGTTTTTTGGAACTCGCGCCGTTTAACTCCAATAAACCAACTTTGGTGAGATGGTATTACTATGAGGAATCAAGTAATACCAAGTTGCAAGTATGTATCCCAACAACATCGACAACATCAACAAAACCCAACAACATCGGATCTCTTGTCTGATCTCTAAAAAAACATAAACATAACAGGTTTATACAAGCGGAGACGCAGCACCGCAGAAAAGTTAGAGTTGAGTTGAGCAGCGCTACACATTCCCCTCCTGCAGATTGAACCGAAGCCGAAAAATGAACAACCGGTCTAGAGTGTCGACCAGACTTAGTAATTGTGACATTAGGGAATTTAGG
Source organism: Tetragnatha montana (assembly GCA_963680715.1). NCBI lineage: Eukaryota > Metazoa > Arthropoda > Arachnida > Araneae > Tetragnathidae > Tetragnatha > Tetragnatha montana. The sequence continues at coordinate 38,835,282 of OY796684.1, forward strand.
GCTGTCATCTGCAGAAGGACTAGGTAGATAAGCAGGTTTAATTCTATGAATACTTACAGAAACTTTTTTGTTAATCTTTCAAAATTACAAAAATTTTATCATTGCGACTCAAAACAGGAAAAGATCCTTGATAGGGAGGTACCAGGGGATTTCTAACACTAAGGAAGGCCCCTCTAAGGAAAACGTGGGAACAGTCTTTTAAGTCCTTGGACACAAACACTGGAAGGTTACCGTTCTTGGATGCAGGAACAGGTCTCAAGTTAGAGGTGTGCGCGCGGAGTAGCTGTAGGAACTCTGCCGAAGGTGTCGGCTTCTGCTCTGAAGTACAGGGGCACCGTAGACTAAATCGACAGGGGCTGCTTGTAAATCCCCCCACACTGCTGATCGAAGGGTTAACATCACAATGGGCAAGGCTTCACTCCAATGCACTGCATCAACTGCCATGAGTGTGGACTTGAGAGTACGGTGGACGCGTTCGATAATACCGTTGGATTGCGGATGATATGCAGTAGTCCGGATCCCGTCCAGGTCACTAGTTTGGTGAGATGGTATTACTATGAGGAATCAACACGGGTTGCAAGTATAACAGTTTATTTAAACAAAACCCAACAACATCGGATGTCTTGCCTGATCTCTAAAAAAAATAACAGGTTTTATACAAGCGGAGACGCAGCACCCCAGAAAAGTTACAGAGTTGAGTTGAGCTGCGCTACACAACCAACCAAGTTGAGGGACCGGGGTGGCCTAGTGGGATTACGTTCAGTCTACTACGCTAGAATTCTGTGCACTGCACCTGGTGTCGAGTTCGATTCTCGACGTCCTGGGTGTATTTTTCTCTTTCTGTGCCAATAGAAATTATGTTTGTGTTTGTCTTACTCGAAGAAAGTTTATAAGCGGATATTTGAGAAGCACACACAAGCCGGAGAATATACGTGACCAATCCCAATCCTAAGTTAAGTTGAGGTATTAGAATCGCAATTCTTTAGATTTCCTAAGATATAACTTGTTTGGCGCAGAATGTCCAACTATGGGCCTTGTGCCAAAAAAATCCAACCAACCAGAATCCTAATTCTGCCACTGTGGCCTATTTAATTAATAATGTTCACATTAAAAGAGATTCGAAATGTACACCTTTTACAGAACGCACAAGTGGCAATTGTAAAATCAGTAAATTAAAATTTTCAGTGACTTTCTGCAAAATGTCTCTGAAAATCGACACACAAGAATTGCACCTTCCAATTCGTCGATTGATGTAGGATATCTTCTGTAAACCTAGTCTTTTAGTGTCCATCACAGGAAATGGTCACAGAGAGTAAGGTATACGGAGACCAGTCGATACATTTTCCTTTGTATTTTGAGTAGTCAAATGCAATTACTCTTTCGTCGAAATATTTGTCAAGAATATCAAAAACTTCTTGTGTTCGGTGTGGGCCATCCTGCATGAACCATGGAGTATCTGGACAATCGCCCACCACTTATTGAAATGTCCCTATCGGGGCCTTGAGCCATAAAACACAAAACAACCAACCAACCCACCACTTATTGAATGGCGATACATTGATGCAAGAAGGCAATATATCGGCCTGTCGTAACAGTTTCTCGAAAGAAAAAGGGCCTGATAGTAAGTCTATAGCAATATTTTTAAAATCTTGTCTTTTTGGCGCAGTATGCTTTAATAGGGTATGCTAAGGGCCTTACGCCATAAAAAGTCAATCAACCAGCCCTAATAGGAGTCTTGTGCCATTAATCACTTATCAAACCAATCTATCCCCTATTTTGTTTCTTCTGCTTTCCCTAATTATATTCCCTATTACACTGGAGAACAGCAATTTTGTTGTGTTAGAACTGTGACTTGTTTTTGAATCACTTTTAACCCCTTAATCCTAAAGTAACTGTAGTGTTTGTCTATCACGTCATTTTTTATGATACAGGGTACCCCAAAAATGTGCATGAAAAAAAAAATAAAACTTACCAAATATATAGTTACTACAAGTTAAAATAAATAAATAATTTTATTATCCCACACACAGAAGATAAACCTCCAGTTAAGGTGGGCATAAACTACACAATACAATGGAACATTCACATACAATTACCCAATATACCCAAAAAGCTAGCTAATTACTTATAGTGGCACAAGCTGCGCTTAAATTGCTTTTGAATTTTGAATAAGGTTTCAATATCTGGTTGTCCTGAAATAAAATCGTGGATTCCGGATTTAAATTCATGGTTCAGATTTTTCGGGAAGTCAGCAAGATGGCTATGTAAAAAATGCAACTGGATGCTCATGTTGCAACCACGCATTTTGAAGTTCTCCAAGAGCTGTTGTACAATTTCGGTGTAATTCTGTGCCCAATAATAAGAGAGCAACAGTGTTTCCGGTGAACGAAGTTCGCTCTTGCGGATAGTGAAGAGTAGAAGGTAGATGTAGCGAAAAAAAAACTTGACAGAAGAAAACTAACAGTTTTGTAATCAGTGTGCCCATTGAACTCTAAAACAGCAAAAAAAAAATCGAGCTCAACAGAAATTATGTTAAAAATTGTTCCCCAGCTATCCATCTATAAATGGATTTGAAAACACGATTTTTAAAAAATTTTTACTAAAATTTACGAGTCAACCAAGTAAGATTTAGTGAACGGCGTATTTTTATTTCTTTGTTTTTCCTAATTTTTGAAGTTAGGGAATACCCTGCTGTATTTGCAGTTTAAATACTGTTTTGTAAACTAAAAAAATTGTATGCCTCTCATACACACACAATTCTATTTCACAATTTACTTTTTGTGTAACAAATTTCTTTTTATTTCTAAAATTTCTATGAAACCAATTTTTTGTATGTTTCCGTATATTTGAACATCGTGTCATGAAACGACATACAATTCAGCAAAAGAATAAATAGAACCCCTGTACTTTAATTGAAATATCGTCCTTTTAATGCTGTATCATGAAAAATTTCTGAAGAAATCTAAAACTGTCAAACTTAGCTGTCAAAATAAACGGCAAAGAATTCAATACCGCTTTCAAAATCCCGTATACATTTTCCCTAAACTATCAATCTTTTCACTACTCCAAACTTTTTAAATAGAATAAATGCGTTCCTTTTAAAACTTGTGTAAGCGGCTTGTAAGGAAGAAACGAGTTTACGAAAACAGCTGAACAACCTTTTAACGGATTAAAGGAGGTAAAGGTCCTGTACAGAGTCAAATTACCTAATTCTGTGTACTTTTTCTTTCGGATCGACGGACTAAAGATGGATGTTTAAGTTTGCATTTTCGATTGGAATTCGATTCATGGTGAACTTTAAAGAAAGGGTTTTGAGTGTGGTTTAAGTTTTAAAAATGTTCCTTTTTTTACTTTTAGCTCATATTTTTGTGTTATTTTGTAACAGTCTTGTCATGTTTTGGTGTAAGAAGTCACCAATAGATTTTACCATTAGGTGACTACCAAATGAAAACATTTGACAGCTCAAATTTGCAGGTGGTTGATATTGTCACGTAGATTAAAATGAAATAGTTTTTAAAAGAAGTAAATTTACTGGAGAATAAAAAAATTGCAAATCGATATAAGATAAATAAAAATTCTCCCCCAACTTGGGATTACATTACTTGTATACAAAATGAAGGGAATAAAAACAGCATAATCAGTTGTCATGACCTAAAACAAATAGTAATTAAAAACTAATGTCTTTCAGTTAGTTACAATGCTGCTGCTGATGCTCGAGTTTGGACCTCGAAGTGGAGTTCAGAGTGGGAGGTATCGAAGTCAATTAAAGGATAATAAATACAAAAAAAAATCAGTTTCAGCTTACCCGTTTCTTTACGCGATTTTATTAGTAAAAACAAATTTCAGTCGATGGTGTTATATTCAAAGACATGCATTTCCTTCCCATGTTGATCTGTGGTGTCGGTTGTTATTTAACTTTACCAGATAGCATAATCTACTATGCCTATGAATTTTAACGTTATTTGATGTCTTTAACTCGTAATATTTAAAATTAATCAGCTAGGTGGCCACTATACCCACATTTACCTTACTACAATATAATTTTTAACAAAAATGCGCCTAAAAGTGAGAAATAATTTTTATCCAAAAAAACAACAATACTACTTTTTAACATAATTTTTGAAGACGAAACACTTTCACAATAAATTAACATTCCTCGCTAACATTAAAAAAAGAACACGTTATTAGCATATAACATAAGATAAAAGAAAAGATTTACAATTAAAGGCACAATATAGTATTATTTTCTGTTTGACGAATGACGAAAAGAATGACGAATGACATGACGAAAAGAGTGCAGTTAAGACCTCTCTACTAGTAATATGTATTGTATTTAGAATTACTATCAAACATGTGGTTTCGTCACTTATTGTGAAAGTGTTTATGTTAAAAAGTAGTATTGTTGTTTTTTGGATAAAAATTATTTCCCACTTTTAGGCGCATTTTTGAAGTCGGTCTCTTTTTTGTTAAAAATTAATTTATTTCATTCTTTTTATATCAAGTCACCTGCGGCTCCAGAAATTTCATGTCAAAAGAAAAAAAAATTATCCGCCCGACTCACGACGCCTTCGGAGTCGTTTAAATGAAGTTTTCTTTTTAAGAAACAGATTCTTTACTTCCGAGTTTTGTAAGGTTCAGCCGGTATTTATTCCCCGCTTCAATAATCTGACTCTTATAGTGGTGAGTAAGCTTGCCACAAGTTTTTGATTTATTTATCATAACTCCTTTGGTATCCGCTAGAGGGCGTTTAAATTTAAATGGGACCAACTTGAAAAAAATTTTAATCTAATGCAACAAACCGCGTCCAATTCGGTCCAGTAGAACATACCAAAAGGGCCTGGCAAAGATTCAACATTTATATTCGACGAATTGATAACCTCCTCCTTTTTGAAGTCGGTAAAAATATAACGCTACAGCATGCTTAATTCTAATTTTAACAAAATACGTGATTTAGTTCATTTAAGACTAACATGGCTCACTTCAACTAGACTTAGAAATGATGGTCTTACATAAAGCCCTCCTGAGAGAAATCTTATTTCGACAAAATGACCCTATGAAACCTACACCCTTATTTCCCAGCCACTCGTCCCGCAGTCCACTTCCTCCCCCAAACAAAACATTCCCGACCCCCGAACATGTCCCGGTACAGGAAATCGGAACGAGTTATGAGAACTGTCCTTTTTCATTTCCCTTGTCACATCTGTTGAACTCGCTGCTATAAAGGGCATCGACGAGAATAGTCGTTCCGAGAAACACGCCGCCCCCCCCTCCCCCTGGGAATCAATAGGGGGCTAATGCAATCTGTGAAACGAAATCGAAAGAATATTCATCCGCCCCTGATTTGCTGGGATTCTCCTCGGAGAAGATATTGTTATCAGTTGCGAGGCTTCCTCTCATAAAGAAGACGAATCGTCGTGTTTGCTGTTTCTTCGCGTTTTCTTCTTTCTTGCTTCGGATCGGAGTTGTTCCAGATTGGTTTCTAATAGAAACTGGTGTTGTCCGCTCAATCATGAAGCTGATTTCTTTTCCCGGCTTGCTTGGATGTGTTTGAAAACGTTTAATGGATTTTTTTTAGTCGGGTGTCTGAACTCGCTATGACGGTGACTGTATCTGTGAATGTTGGTAAATAAATAAATAATTTTGGCTTATAGGTGTGAGAGTTAAGATAGTGAGCCAATTTTTCATTGTTAGTTTTTATCAAATTTAGTCACTTTGGATAAATATTTTCAACGTAGTAAGAAAGTTTTACACCTTACTTCCAAGTTTGAATCGGAAGTAAGGTGTAACCTTTGGTAAGTAACCATGCTGAATCCATTGGGATGGCTTACAGTTCCTCTAGTGACAAAATAAGAAAGTTAAAGAATAATTAAACAACTAAAGTACGTACATAAATAGAACAAAAACTTAAGCGAGAAAATATTTAGCAATATCATGACAAACGCACAGAATAAAGTTTAATGAAAATATCTTAAATATTCGAGGTATATTTAGTCCCGCCCTCCACCTTGCCCTGCCTGCTGCAGCAACTCTCGCCTCCTGCCAGCTGGTCCATCCCGTCTCCTCTCTTTCCATCACTCGTTCCCAATTTGCCAAATCCTGTCCATCTCACCTCGCTCATTCCAAGAATGTCAAGACCATAATTATCCATCTCGTTTACCACTTGTTTTGTCTTTCCAGACTGGTACATTTTAGACATAAATTTACGGTACAAACAAGGTACAAATTTAGAATATAACATAATAAATATAATCTTTTTTTCCCCCTCAATTTCTCTATACATTAAAATTCTTCATGAGAAATTTTAATTGAAATTAAATTCGTCTGATTGAAACATTAATTAGCGTTCTGTCAATAAATATACAAACTTTAACTCATATGAATATAAAACTTGCTTACAAATCTTATTGCATACCCTAGCTAATGTTCAATTTACAATATAGTATGGGTTACATTTATTTGAAAATTTCTTTTCAAACTCAAAGCATACATAAGGGAATGATTTCTAATAATTCAAAACTCACATCATTTACACAAATATTTAGAAACTACAAATCAAAGGTAAGGCTTTTCTGGCAGTAAAAACTAAGCAATAGAATTATTTTCCCAACATCAAAGGAACGATTTCTCAAAATACAATTCTTGGAACTCTATAACGAAATTCCTGCCCACTCTTCAAATCTAAATAAGTTACACAGCATCCGTCTTGTTCCGAAAGTTTATTCAAAAGATCCTCATTTATCCCCTTTCAACTAGAACGTCTTGAATAACTAACGCAAATCCATCTTTTCGATCCAAAAAGGAAGCTAGGCAATCTTTCTCCAGACTTGCTTTCCGAGCGATCCATTTATACCTAACTACCACCGACGTATTAATCTTCCCAATCATAAAGGAAACAAATTGGAAATTGCGCGTCCAGCGGTTTTTTAAAAGACAAATGCGAGCGAGTTATCTTGTAAATGAGCTACAAAACATAATGGCGTCCATGAAATCGAGTGAAGGAAAAAGTCCATATTAGCGGGGGGATACAAAGGTAATTGTTGCAGACCTTTTGTTCCGATTAATTAACTGGACGTCTTCTGTTAGGGTCGATTAATCAAAAACAGAGTCGCTCTTTTTTTTTGTCTTCGTATTTGCTTAATGAGTCAGTACTCTCTATTGAAGTTTTTATTCTCGGATTAATGTCGGTAGTTTTTTAACGACTTTAGCAGCGGCCGTTTTCTTCGCCCGTTAATAAGCGCGAAGTGGGGAGAAGTTGACGAAAATTCAATTGATTGCTTTTTAAATTTTGAAATGTTTCGGGGGAGTGGGGAAATTAGTTTTGGAAGATTGTTCGTCTCTTGCACTTATTTCCATAATGAGGGGAAAGGGGAGTCTTGGGAGGATGTTTTCGTTAATTTAGGTTTTGATGGGATTAGTAGTCAAAATCACCTGCTGTGTGGGGTTGCGGCGAAATGTTTTGAAAACTATGCGTGTAATTGAAATGGGATTTTAAGAACTAGCAAGGGAATAATCAGGGAATGTTTGGGTTGAAAAGTGTGTGGAAAACCGAGTACGTATTGAGTGGAGGTTGGTGGTTAGGGATGGAGGTATGGGGTAAAAATTCATGATTTTGGAAAACTTTTTTAAAATTTTTATAAGAAACTCAATAAAAGTTAAATTAGTAACTTAAAAAGTTATGTACCTAATTTTTAGTTGCTCATTAGGTATTAATTATACTTCATGTATAAAAATTTTTGTCAGTCTTTTCAAAGAGGGGGAAATTTGAAGTAGTCTTGTGAACACAATGACTTATATATAATTGTAAAATATAAATAAAAATTCCTAATAAACATTTAATCGCTTAAGATATCAAATGGGCACTATAAGTTTTCGCTACTTGCTAATACCCTTTTTTAGAAAGCGTTTAGGGGTTTACGTGTAATTTGCGCGTATTTGGCGACATGTTTTGGTAACATATTGAATTTTTAAGGCATCAAAACATGTCACAAAATAAGTGCAAAATAAGTGCGCCATGATGCTTTTGAAATGGGATTTCCTGGCAAATAGCGAAAAGTTAAATAGCACCTGTGGCATCTTAAACGACTATTTTATTCTGTAAAATATTTTTCATCGTAATAAAATTAGCCAAGCATTTTATTTCATTAATTAGGAAGAAAAAAAAACTTAATGACACACTTACGATGATAATATCAAACACATAGATAGTTTATGGAAACACATTTTCGAATAGGTTCTCTAAACTCTCCCTCTAAAGAATTCCCCTGGTCTTCTAAAAGTAAATCCAGATAACTACCCGATATTTTTCAAAACCTGTCCCCCATAAAAATTCCTCCGATCTAAATCAAAATCCTTCCAATCGAAAGGAGGTTATCCGTGAAATATTTAACCCCCACCTTATTTACTTTCCAGAGAAAGCAAAAACTGCTGCGCAGGTTAAGTCTAAATTTACCCGTGGAAGGACCGGATGATTGAAGCCCTGCAGTTCGGCTCAATATGCATGAAATTATTTCGACAGTCTCTGAGGAGTTGCTGTCTCACATCCGTGCCGAGAGACAGACTTTGCAAGTTTAATGTCGTCTATCACAACGTGTCGGGAATGCCACTGGACCTTGGGGGTTCGTGCACAAATTGAGATATTTGGAGGGGCAATAAAACTATCTCTTTTGTCAGAGGTGGAAGGTGGAAATAAAAAAAATAGTGGTATGGAATACTGGGATAAGACTCTACCTCGCTTCATCAGGGACTATTATTTTTCGGCATTTATTTTCAAGAACTATAAAATCTGTTAAACATTAAGACCGTCTTTAAATAAACACTATCTCGTTCAAATTTATGGAAGTTATTTTTCTACTTTAGATTTTGTGAAAGTATTCCAGATGAGTATTGCAACGTTCATTTCCGTTCAAATTTCATATTGATTACTTTTCCTTTTGAAACAAATTAGTAAAAAAGGGTAGAAAAGGAATGGATACCTACTACTTAGCTCCTCGTAGAGCACACTGCAAGCAACAACGTAGCACCCTCGCATAGACTATGAGTTAGATCAGTGTGGTCAAACCTTTACCTACCCAAGTGCCAAGTAAACTTTTTTAAAGGGAGGTGAGTGCCAGAGACTGTATATAGAGAAAATTCATTTATCGATTTTAATACAAGCAATTCAAGCTTATTTCAACACTGGAAGATTTATTTCGCCTATGATTAGATGAATTTCACTTAGGAAGTTTCTCACTTTGATTATGGCAATGCAAAAATATTGGCTGAGTGAATAAAACATTATTTATTTATTCAAGGTGATATAGTTTGTGCCACATTTTAAGTATAATTTTTCTTGATGTTCATATTTACTGAATTCAATTTAATACAAATTTTTCTTGTTTATTCAAATTAAAGATATGTTGCTAAAAGTAATAAATCGAAAGTAAAGGAAACATTTCTTAGAAACTAGGCAATAAACAATGTTTTGAAAATGAAAGCAATAAGTGTTTTGAAACTTACAGGTAAAAGTATTAGAGGTTGGGGCGTCTCTTCTCAAGAGGTTAGAAAAAATTACAAAACTGAATTCTAAATACATTATTGATAGATAACTGCGGCCCGGTTCTGAACATTTCTGAAATAATACTTGTAGATGTAATGTTACTTACAACTCACAGAATCTACTGATTTGATAGCTCCTATCATTTTGATCTTTTGTATATATTTGAGAAAAAACTAATAAATTGCTGAAACGATAAAGCCATTAATAGTGGCGATAAAATTTAAATTGTAAAAACTATTGCCCCTAAAGTGAGTGTTTACTGATGTCATTTCAATGTCTCTTTTAAATTTTAAGGCAAAAACACTTCTAAAGGGGTTCAGAGGTTCTCCCCCGAAATATTTTAGAAAATTAATCCTTATTATTTAAGATGGATGTCTCTTACTACAGTTTCTCATTTTGATTGCAATATTAAAAACTGGTTCAGGTTTACTGGGCAGTTTTAACGTGCTAAAACGCTTATTTAACATTAATTTAGAGTCTATTTGTTTGCAATTTGGCCCAGTCAATTAATAACTTCAATTAAGAATCTATATTTAGAGTGAAACCTTTCTTTAAATTAACATGTTTGAAACTGATTTGCATGAACTTATTTATTATCGTAACAACTTTTTCATAAAATACAATGAAAATTTCTCTAAAATATGATTCGAATAGGAATGAAAATTTAATTTAACGGGCACTGAAAATAATAGAATGAATTACTAAGCATACTCTACTTTTTGCGAGCGAAACTTACCCGAAATCGAAATATCCCTTTGATGTTCTTAGCGGAAAATAATAATTATTAATATTTCATGAGGTGAGCAGTACGATGAAATTGAATAATAGGAAATTATTTCGAACTGCAATGGAGCATCGGTATCAAAAGAAACTGGGAAAGTGAATCGAAAAAATTTGTAACTCGCAAATAGTTTTCCCCCTCACTTTTTACACGGGCGTACCAATGAATCGTGAAATGAAAATTCAAATAGTAAATGAGTTATTGATCGAATCCCCAGCTCTCCTCTCACTGTTCTTATTAATTTTGATTCCTCGTTATTTTTTGAATCCCTGGTTTCCTTCTAGGAGATTAATGATGCATGGATTGGAAATGCCGGAGCGGATTTTTTCTTAATTTGAAAGGGTTAAGGGACTTTTGTTTTCCGGGAATGATTAGGCTGCTTTGGGTTGTTTTTTTTTGTCCTTTTTCTGACCTGACATCGAGAAGTTTGCCTAAAGAGCTTTTTTTCAGGAAACAGTTTATTTCTTTGCGGGTGGAAGGACTTGTTATGTCGGCCGATTTTTCACGAGAAGGGAAAAATCGCGATGCTCGGTTCGTTGTGTGATCGGAAGTTTAGGGGCGATTGTTTCTTCTTTTGCGGAAACGGATGGTTCAAGTGAGTTGAAATAATGGTTCCTTTTCCGCTTTTTGCAGATTTTTAAAGGCATCTCGGATGAAAGATTATTGTTCGGATACACGTCAAATGCGGTCAATGACAAAATCGTTTATACAATAGCTGGGTAACTTTGGACCATTGTTTCGTTTAACTAATTTGGAGTTTTTTTGCAGACTTCTTAGATGAGAAAGAAATAAACACCAGGAGATAGTGCCTTTTTCAAGCCTGCTAACAAGACCTGGCGAGTTTCATTTATTCGTCTCTTTGTATGTAAAACTAAGTTAATTTGTCGTTTTTTTAAACAAAAATCACAAAATAAATAATTTGCAATAAAAACCCGCATATTAGCTAAAAGCCGTATTTTCAAAAACTTTTTAACCCTGATGTTTCGGTTACAAAACATATCTTAAAACTTTATCACCGTTTTATGTAATACACATAGACTGAGTTTATGTTTATTTCCTTTATGTTTGGCGTCATATGACTTTATTTGGAAATATTCTTTAGCGAAAGCTCAGACTCGTTAAGTTTTAAGGGGATTACAAGTTTTGCAATTCTTCCAAAAAAGATCAATCTGGGTTGTCTGAGAAACATTCGTTTATTCATGAGAAATATCGTTACACAAATAAAAAAGCGATAATTAATTAGCACGTTGTGGCATATCGCATCAAACTGTTCTAGAAATGCGTTGCTCTAATAGAAAAGGAATCAAAAGAGTTAAGATTTCATTACTTTTACGTCAGGGAGGAATCTTCAACGACCCCACTCAGCAAAATGAGCATAAAACTAGTTTCTAATTCCTTTTTCGAAAGGAGGATCTTCGGCCGAAAACTTCTCTCTCGCGCCGAAGAAAAAGTAAAGTTGGATCGAACTAAAAGAACATCTTGTGCCAAGTCTCGGACTCGCCACTTAATGGCGAATTGATGAGAGAGCATTCCATGAACATTCCATGTGTGCATCCTGCTAATGGAAGAAAGATTGCATTCTCGGCTCTTAAAATTTAAATAAAGTGAAAACTGGATAGCCTAACATCCTGGAAAAGCTGAGAAAGATGCGCGCAATTTTCCTGCTAATGTTTATGAAGATTTCGGCAAAAATGTTAATTATGAAGCTGGTTCAACGCGAGGTATTTTGTTGATATTAAGGTTGTTAGATTAGGATTCTCTGGTGAGTGGCTTTCTTTAATGAAGAGATATAGGCTGTTTTGTGTGCTTAATTTGGGCAGATTTTAATCTCACTTGTTCAATCAGTTAGATTACTTGATTACTGTACAATAAATCTTTTGAGATTAAATTGATATTAATTAATTATTTTTCATAAAAGATATATCTTTACCTACATATGATCCATTAAAGTTTCTTAAATCAGGCCTCTGAGTTGGGGATGGGATGAGTTAGGAAAATTAAAAATTTATTCAATAGAAATTTCAGAAATAATATATTAACCTCTTCACTTAAATAATTCAGTGAAATTCATTTCATTTCTATTTTCATCGTTTAACTAAATTTAAAAATAGTAAATTCGAAAGTATGAATTAGTAAAGGCATTTTTTTATTAAAACTTTACATGTATTCTTTTGAATAAAAATGAAACTAAAAACTATCATAATGATAAACACTATTATAATCTAAAATGCAAATTAAACATCGGGTCTAAGATAAGGTTTTAAAAATTCTGAACTTAAAAAGGGTAAGGTATTTTATTATTTCATATTAGATAATATCCCATATGAAATAATAATTAATTATGCTTATTAATTAATTAATTATTAATTATTATAATAATAATGTCATTATAATGTTATATATTATATAACATTATAATGGCATATGATATTAATACTTCAATAAAAAAAACTGTTCAGTAAAGTACTTATAAAAATATAAAGGCTTAAGAGTTTTCCCCACTTTAAAGTCAAAGTATGTTACTTTCATTGTTGATATATCGTTATAACAAACTTATACTTCCACATTTTAAGGTAAAAAATTAAATTGTTTGTGAAGAAAAAGATTATAAAACCGTTTAGGGGGTCATGAAAATTCTCTACTTTAAAAAAACAAATGATATGAAGACATCCATTTACTTTAAAACTCTTGGTTAAATATATGTAAAATATGTGCAGATTTGATATTTGAATACATTAAACCTGGTCCGGTCAAAAGTGAAATAAATTACGTAGAAAAAAATGAACGACATAATTTGAGAATAATCTTTAGATCACACTAAATATTTAATTTTTTCAGTATAAAAGTTGAAGAACGTTTTAATTGAATTTTTTTCCCTTTTTGAACCTATTGTAGATGTTTCTCCTTCACAATCTAAGCCTAGTTTAATTAAAATGTGGAAGTTTTCTTCAGTTTCTAATTTGAAAGCTTCGCATTACAAACCTGCCACATTTTTTCGCTACTCTGACATTTATGCATTACCTTGTCCTAATTTATTCTACCTCATTTAACGCAGTAAGGAATTAAATTTCTGGCCTTAACACTAACAATTAATCAATAAAGCACTCTTTAAAAGTTTTAAGAGATTTAATGCTGTAAATTTTACATCATGAGTTTTATTGTTAGTTTGAGAAAAATTGATACTTGCTTGTAATTTGTAATTGTTATAGTTAGTTAATGATTACCTACAGTTGTCCTAAATACCTGAATTTGTCCTGTTTGACACGCTTTCTTGACTTCTAATTTTCTCCTAAAAACTAATCAAAGGGTTAAACCGACTGCATTTATGAATGAATATAAAATTACACTTATAGGTGGAAAAAATCAAAGTCATAAGGGTCATTTCATGGTATTTGTAATATCTTATTAGTCCATAACATGTAAGTTTTATCTCTTAATGTTATGTAAATTTGAATCTTTTATATATGCTAACGTCAACAGGTTTTGCTGATATCAGCATTAAATTTATAAAACATAAAAAACACAAATAAACAATGTTGCACGTGAAATGACCCGTATAATTGTATGCTTATATAAGTTTTATAAGACGGAAACTCGTGCAATCCTAAAATAATTTCAAACTACTTAACAGAAAAAGGGGGAAAATTCTTTCAAGTTGAAAGAGAAGGATGAGGAAGATAAGTGTTAAAAGCGTCTACCCCTAGTGAGCTGATAAATTCTTTTCTCCCCAAAAAACAGGCTTCCCCCCTGACGACGCTAAAGGGCCATCTCGCTGAGAACGCCCCACCGAATTTAAAAGATTGTCATCAAAACAACTCGAGGAGGTTCTTTTCAAAATGAACATCTCCCTTCTTAAGCGGCCCGACTTTCCCGAACTCATAAAAAAAGGCAGATCCCGAGATTCCGTAGGGAAACGATTTCTTCCCGAAGAGACGAGATGGCGAAATAATGCGTTCCTGGAGACGTTTTGTCATAAATCACATCAACTGTCGCAGAAGGCTCGCCCAGGGGGTGCGTTGCCGTCTGAAAGGGTTGTATTTTAAGGGGGCGTTTTTTAGACCATTTATTTTTTCAGGGATCACTGTGACCTGGATGGCAGAAACGATTACATTCGCGACATTGTGAGAGTAAGGAGAGGGTATGGTGTAGGCTGTGTGCTTTTTTGCTATTTAGCATGTTTAAAACTGATCAGGTACGTATTGTTTTATGAATGCTTTTAAAGTTTTAAAGTGTATTAAATTCTTTATAATTGCTAACAAACGAAATACATATATCATCTCGTTCCTAAGTGGCACATAAGGCCTTCAACAAACGAAATACTAGATTAAAAAGAAGATAAGTATAGTTTTCACACGTTAATTGTAGGGTGCGGTTGATTAGTGCTTTCTTTGGAGGGATCGGACTTTATGATTATCAGGAGCCAGAAAAATATATAAATAAAATTTTAATATGCTAAATACGAGTAAGACATGATTAAAGAAAGATGGTTTGCCACGCCGAGCAAAAAAGGGTGCTCGATCTTTTAGTCGAAAAATAGCGTGCTTTCTCTTAATACCTATGTAATTATAATGGAAGTTTTCCCTTAGAATAAAAAAGTTAAATGCTGTCCCTTCGCCGGCAAACGTTGTCCTCTAGCTGACACACTTTACATTTACGGACATGAGTTATTCCTATGAAAATCTTGTTTGTCATGGCATGCCAAACCTGTATGTTAAGTTTGGCACCGACCTTTTGAGACACCACCTTTATAATGCACCAAGACGGTATATCAATCAAACTAATGATGAAAAATTGATGAATGAAATTCGCCTGTAAAATCAAAAAAATCTGATCATATTCTTGTCATTTTTAAACCTTTCTGTTATCGTGGAAAAACTAATATTATATGCAATTTTATATGTATTCAGCCAAAATTTAGCTTAAATTGCTACTTAATATAAGCTTTAACGAAATATTTTCTCCAAAGAACTCTATCATAAATAAAAAATGCCATAATTAAAACAGGCTAGAATTTCTTTAATTATGATAGAAAAATCACTTGCTTTCTCAATTGCTTAATGCATCTAACTCTATTATAAATAAAAAAAGAATGCCATAAGTAAAACTAAAACCTTTCGAGAAACTTCTCAAAACAGACTTACCATTCAACCCAATAACAAGTTCACATTTCTCAATTGATACCTCCCTCACATTTTAAAAAAATGCTTACGTCTGAATGTTTCCAATGTTCCTTCTTAAAGTGATGCAACCACATCGAATTCTATACCTTCTTAACAAACTCTGGTTTTGAGGCCTGAATTGGACTGCTCAATAAATCTCTCCATAAAATAAAACCACCATACATCTGTGATAAATGAACTTTGAAACACGAATTCCCCTACGTAATATTTAAAACTCCCCTCAGGGGCCAAATGAAGGGCTTTTGATCAAGAAGAAAGACTGGCTAGCTACAAAAGTGCTTTGTGTATGATGTTAGACTCTTGGTTTTTTCCTGCGTGTCGGATTTGAATGTCTTATTTTTGGGAGTACCAGTTAAAAGGTTCCGATTTCAAGCTTTGATAGCTGACCATTTATCTCACTTTGTTGAATAGTTGGCGTGCATCAAGAAACCACGAACGCCACCTCAGGGCCAATACACCGAACTTCTAGGGCTATTTAAATGGATTGGATTTTTCATGTTTGAAAAGAAAACTGGAAAAGGCCATTAAGGGAGAGTAGTTAGTTTTTAGTAGGGTTTCAAAGGCTCCTTTTGAGAAGCAAATTGAAGTGTATTGTGATTTCTGGCAGTTTTATTGATGGGGCCTATGAAAGTTTTAAGTTATTCTTCTTATTACTAACTTTTACTTCTGAAAACGTTATTTATATTAATTCCCTTTTATAATGTAATTATATTAAATTACGTTAATCGAAGTATACATTAGGGGAGAGTGGGGCACCTTGGGACATAGCCAACCTTGGGACATTCCACTTTTCAGACGCAATTTTATAGTTAGTTATGAAATCGTGCTTATAGGTACTAATAAATTATCCTAAAATCTACTCTTCAACGTGTTTTGGAATCCTTGTTGTGTCTGGGTCATTATTTATAGCAGTTTTCTTGTTTTGCGTGAAGCAAAGTTACAATCACTTGTAGTTTCAAAAGAAATTTTTTAATAAAAGAGGTTTATTTATGTTATTATAATTATGTTGATATTAAAATATGTATATCCATTAATATTTTAGAAAAGAAAAAGAAAATTTTTTGCTAAAACTAAAAGAGTAATTAAGTTTAATATTACCTTATTAAGGGGGGGGCACCTTATTGGGACACTCAGGTGTGGGGCACCTTGGGACATGTTAAAAGATGCCCCAAAATTTTCAAGAACAAAACAAAATTGTTTTTTATTAAAAAATTAAATAACTTAAGAATTTAGAGGATTATAATTTAGAAATTGGTGCAAAAAAGTTTCTGGAAGGAAACAAAAAAATTAAAGTGATTTACATCATGACAAAAATGAGTAAATCAGTGAAACATTTTGAATATAAAATATTATTTATGGCTAATTTAAGATTCTTAAGCATAGTTTTATCATAATTTAATGTGTTGTTTTTATATTTTTCAAAATAACATAAGTTTTTATGTTATTATTGGAAGTGTCCCAAGGTGGGCCACTCACTAGTGGGGCACCTAGGGACAATTAAAAGAGGTTTTTTAAATTTGTTATTATGTATTCCCTAAAAGAGATAATTGGTCGGAAAAATTTTTATTAGATGCGCAAAGAACTATATTTAATATATTAGCAGCGTTTGAGTAAATATAACGGTATTAATAAGTTAGAAAAATAATTGAGGGAAAAGTATCCCAAGGTGCCCCACTCTCCCCTATAATAAGCATGGATCTAGAATTTAAAATAAAGTAAGCATAAGCATTTTAATGATATACATATATACCAAAATTTGTTCTCTTACTAAGTGAAAGAAATATACATTTACAAATTAAATTTAAGATAGCTGAATAACTGTCCTTAAATTATAATAATTTTATTAAATTTTAAAAGTGAGAATTGTCTCTAAATTGTTTGCTGGAATGGGACCTTGTGCCAAAAGAAACTCCGAATAACCAACATAACAACTAAATTGTTAACTACTCAGATTTTATTAAGTTATTAAGTGGTATGTGTAAAAGTTTTATTAATAATAAATAATTATTAAAAATAATTTAAATATCTTCATTGTTTTGTAGTAACTTATGTTATTCATGTCTACATATTAAGTTCATCAATTATAAAATTAAAATTTATTAAAGAAGATATATTATAGAACTTTTAAAAATTATTATGCAGTAGATAAACTTCAGATTATTAATTCTTGCTTAGAGAGAAAACAGCGGTATGGATATTCAATTCAAAGCATTAATTTTAGCAAAGGATGGGGGGTATAGATTACATCAGACTAAAGCTTTCAGCTCTTCCATTATATTTATGATTTTTTAAAACTATGTCTTGTTTGGCGCAGAATGTCCCAATTGTGTCATAAAACCCCAAACCAACGATATAGAGATTTAAATATTGTCTATAAGTCTGGGAACCATCCTTTTCCTTGAGTAATAGTCAGCGGAATTATTAAATGTAACTACTTAAACAAATTATTAATCAAGTTCAGCTCATGCAGGAGCATTTTCGCATTTATAACTAATTAAAACCGTTATATTAAAGTTACATTCTACAAAAGGAACAGTGTAAAGAACTGGGTATATAGAACTCATCTAGACTTTAAATGATAATTATTTCTTCTTTTTATACTTATTTCTAATGATCACTATAAGAAAATAGTGTCCTAATATGGACCATGCACCATAAAACACCAACTAATATAAGAAAATGGTGCTCTCTGAGTAATTCATGTCACAAACTTTTTCTATTGGCATTAACATGTTTTTGCGTGTCAATTATAAAAAAAGTATAACCAATTAACTCTTCTACCCAAAGCATGTTCTGCAAAGAACAATAAAGGTTGTTATCAATTACCGTACACCGTTTTAATTAGATGAGAAAAATCATAGTCCAAGAGGGAAATAAATTAAATTATTCTGGGTGGTTAATAATTATTGCAGCGTAGCAGTAATAAGAAGTATGTCTTTTTGAAGGTTCTTCAACTTCTTCGGATCACTAAGTTAGAAACTTTTTTTTTTAGGAACGAGGTTTCGATTTTTTACATGCGCTTTCCTCGCGCTCTAATGGCTGGAAACATACAAAAAAGGAAGCCACACACAACACTGTAATAAATAAACGATCAAGAAGTTGAAGGTAAAAAATGTTTTTTCAAAGCAAGTTCGGATCTGCTCTTGTTTTTTTTCTTAGTGTCCTCTTCTGATAATTATCCAGTTGAATTGTAATTACTTTCTTCCTAAAAAAAGGAACTAGAAAAATTTTAAATGCACTTGCATTAAGAATACTTTTGTGAAGAATAAATATGTTTAAAGTAATTTCCTCTTGATGGATAAAAATTTGTATTTTATTGTGTTTAATTTCGATTTCACTTTAAGATAATTGGCTAAACACAATGGATAGTTTGGCTTCGTCAAGTAAATCTACTGAAAAAAGGGTCAAACCTGAAAGAAATTATAACATAAGGTTTTTAATTTTATTTATAAATAGATGGGACTAGTTTCAACTCCATGGGGGACTACTTAAGAAAGTGCAGAAAATAAAATTTTTATACGCCCCCCGTAGTTTAAAATTTTCTGTGTTATTTCCTGAATAAGGCACAAAAAGGTCTATAGCAATATATTCGTTATTTTCAATTCTATATTCGTAACAAGAATTTCTGCAATATCCTCAACAAAAACAGGAGGTTGCCCAGACTGAGCTCGATTACAGGTACACCCAGTTTCTTTTGGATCAGATTCCTCAAAGCATTTTTGAAATTAAATAATTCTCGTCCGCATCCCTCAAAATTTCTTACTATCACTTCATCAAAACTTCATTCAGTTCCTATGAACGATTTGGTAGCTAAAGGCTCTTGAATAGATAAAGTTAACCTATGAATATACAATATTATTTAAATCCCCTTTACTTTTTCAACGCAAGGATCATTTTTTAAGCGATTAAAATGTCTTGTTATTTTCTTGAAAAGATTTGTGTTAAATTCTCTAAAATGTTTTTAAAATCAGATACTTTGGGAGTCATAATGATATCTTCTTAATTAGTCCTATCAAACCAGTTTTACAATAATCTTTTCTGATTTAGATGAAATTGGAAACTAAAAATTGACTTTTATGAGTGGATAATGACAGTCCTTAAAAATTTCACACGTAATTACCTCGTTGTGTATCACACTTCTAATCCTTTTACAGCTAATTAAACTTATTGATCTGTTAACAGATTTATCGTTTTAAAAATGTTTGTTATTTTGAGTTGTTCCCCCTTAATTAATGACGTTTTAATGTGTTTGTAACTTGAGGCTATCAAAATTGTTTCTGTAAACACGTACGAGATGAATCTAAAGCAAGTAATCTTATTGAGTTCTAAATATTTTTAAATAACGTGAAATTTCCATTTCAATAATTATGTCTTGTTCTCTTTGATTTAAAACTATTTAATAAAGCTCTTATATTTTGAAATATATATCTTCTCTTCGATGAGATCTTTGACAAGCTTTCCTTTCATCCCAAGATGCAAATCGGCGAAGGCAGACAAAGCAAAAATAGTATGTCGTTTGGTACGTGCGCTGGTGAACAATCATGACTAATCTTACGTGTGTATTGCGATCACAACCATATAAAACAGGGCGATTGTCCAAGTTATTTTTAAAAATTTTGCCTAAATTCTAGAAAGAAAATAACATTTTTAATGTATTGAATATACGAAGTATTGAACAATTCCATTTTCTCAACTGATGGAAATGAAATAAATCTCTAAAAACAGTATCAGTTGAGACATCTTAACCACTAGCTAAACAAAGGAATGATGCTAATATTATTTCATGATAGATGAATCTTAGAGTTGAACACTACTTCTCAAACAAAATCTTAATGGGGTTATGTCATTAAACTCTTTATAAACCAAACAAATTCTGAAAAATAATCTCAATCCATTGCATCAAAAACCGGTATTTCAAGCTCATATAGCCTCTTTAAATTCATACGAAGTATCTAGCACGAGAGGATTTATTCAATCCTTCCTTCAACTGAATATATTCAACCTACACAGTGCCTAAAAATATATTTCTCCATAAATTTTGAGTTCTAAAGATATCTCTGAAGGATTAGCCCTCTTCTGAAAATTCAAGTAGTCTGCTTGAAAATGTAACCAGCGAATTATTCGGCTTAACTTCCTTAGAAAGTAAAGCTCCTTGAATCTACTAAACCACAACTACTTGAGGCGCTTCAATGTACTCTTGTGAAGTACACATCAAGAGTTTTCCTTCCTTCCTTCCTTACCTTAGAAACTTCGTTTCCAACTGCTTTCTCTAAAGTTTACCTCTTTCCTGTGACGCTCCTTTACGTTATCTTATAGCTAATTTCTAAGCCATTTGGAAATGATGCGCACGTTCAATTACAGAAATACCTAACAAGAGGTAGATAGTTGCAGTTTAGGGTTTTAAAAAGTTGTAAAAATACGCTATTGGAAATTTACAACGAAAGTTTTCGTGTCACGGAATTTTATTTAAATTCTTATACTAATTGTTTTATTAAATCTAGAAATATTTTTAAGCAAATTTATATTTTCATGCTTAATTTTTAAAAAAGACATTTCTATGTCTGGAAATGTCCATTATCAGCAGTAAATTTTTTTTATATGTTCGTTGGTTGTTTTACTTTTTTTTTAGCTTGAGGACCAAATGAGGGCATAGAGCGCCAGAGAAGACAAATTATACTTAAAATGAAAAGTGTTTCTTATAAAAACTTAATTTCATACTATTTTATATAAAAAATTGTAAAAAGAAAGCGCAGGACACGTTTCTTGGCCTTCAAACTATTAAATAAATAGTCTGCATAAATTGCAGTTTAGAAATGAGCTATCAGACAACGATGGTATAGAATACCCTGTTGTATATCCAGGTTTAGTGAGCTCTTGAATTTCTCGTTGATCTATTTATGAATATTCTATTTTCGGCAGCTGATCTGGGAAAAGAATAATATCTGGTAAAAACTGCTGAACATCCATCATTTCCAACCTGAGTCTTCGAAAAATGATTGAACGGACCCACGGTAAAGAGTTGATTTAATGTGATAAGAGTTTCCTCTGATTGATTGATTGCAGCTCCTGTCACATTTTGCGGCATTATTAGCTTTGGGGGAGACGGTATTGGTTGCTTCCTTTGATGGCGTAATTTCAAATAATGTATGAAAGGGCGGAGACTTTAAATTTAATACTCCCCAGAACAAAAGAAAAGAGGGTAAAAAATTGAATGACATTTTCACAATGGCGATTTGCAGAGTTATGAATAGACTCGCTTAAACGAGCTCGTCAGAACTATCTAACTTAATGATCGGTTTAGAAGGGGAAATAAAATCCCATTATGAAATCCTTCCTATTCACGTTTAGTTAAGTAGTAGTAGTTTTTTCAGTGCTGCAGAGAAAAAGTGCATGGGAAAGAAAGTAAAAGGGTTTCATTAGAAGCAGCCTGACAGTGCTTTTCGACCTCAGTAGGGAAGGGAATAGATGAACATATTTAGTTTAATTTTCTGCCATCTGCGTTGTTCATGAAGATGGTAGAAAATTAAATGCACGCATAATTAAATACGAGTCTGGGTTTATTTCGACGTCTGCTTATCTACATAGATAGGGAGAATAGATAAGGGTCCATGGAAATGACGGGGAAATTTTGGTTTGGTGATGACGGCGTAACAGTCCAAAGGAGTATTTCATCTTTAACGTGATCAGACGTGATTTATTTATTAAGTAAATTAAGTTTCTCGATGGAGGACTCGTATAATAGTAGGAGGAATGAATTGCTATTCTTATGGAAAAACTATCATAATGCTATAAACTAGGTCGTGGTTTATTAAAGTTTATTAAAATGCGAAAAATTTTATTATGGTGAAACCTTTTCAGTATAAACTAATATAAATCATTATATAGAAAACTTTATTCTTTGAAAATTCCTTAAACGGTTCGCTGATATAATCCCGTTTAACTTTGGTAAGCCGTAAAGAACCAAAGAAAACATAATTCTTTGTATTTGATACTCTTTGAAAATAACCTGTTAAACTATTTTACTACTGACTTTTTTAAATAATAGGTAACATTAATTACATTAATAATCGAGGGAAATTTAATGGAAAATAACCCTGTCATCTTCAAAAGGAAGGAATTCACATATCGTTACTAAGGAATACAATTGGGACACTAAATTAACTAGCATTCACCCTATATGATGATCATTTGAAATTGCTCGCGGGACATATGACCCGCTGTAACGAAGGGATTAAAGGAACTAAGGATCTCAAAGTAGATTACGACTAGTTTATTCCATTTCTGTTTACAGCAACATGCAGAAATAATTGAGTGCTAACAATGGGGTGTCAGAAAACCTGCTTGTTAATGATGGTTTCATATAAAGTAATCATCCTGTTGTTTAATTCCTCTTTCCCTCAAAATGTATAAGATTTCTATCCTCAAACAAATAAAACCTTTACTTAAAATGCGCTCTTATCCTCTCCTTCTTTACTCAACTGAACTAATATTCATTGCTTTGTACATACGAGAAGTCCCAAGCTGGCTCAGCTCTATTGAATATGGACTTCTTATCCCAGAGCACGTAGATCGTTTTTCCCTGTCTCTTGCTCTACGGGATGCCATAAAACTTCTCGGAACTGCATATGCTGGAATAGAAAGCAGAACGGATTGTTTCTAAGCAAGAAGGGAAAGGGAAATCAATTGACTGTGTAACTAGAGTCACACTAGGGGGAGAACGTAGAGGTTGCATTAAACTTCACTAAGATGGATAAAATGGGACTTTCGCCCCCTAGTGATTTCTGGGGAGTCGGCTTGAAACCAATACTTTTTCCTATTTCGTTTTGATTTACCAGGAGAAATCATTCTGCTTTGGATGACGAATTGCCCCCACTTGCGTGACTGTTTTAGAAATGGGAGAATTAAGTAATACGCATTGATCAGTCAGTCGCTCGAATGGCGTTTTTCGAGAGTGGTTTGGAAGGTAATGGTTGGTTAAGAAGAAATGGTATTGAAAATTTATGATATAAAGTCATCTGGAGAGTTCTTCTGTTGGTTTTTAGAAAGCAGCGAGTTTGATGCTATTTGTTCAAGAACGCATTAAAAGTAGACATGTAAAATGGTTTTGCTTTATATGTAATGTATTTATAAACATCGAGTATGATTTGAGGAGGTAAGGTGACACTATTTACTTTCAAAATGGCTACTTTGGAGAAAAAAAAAAGACCCAGAGAGAAGGACAATTTTCACTCTTTTTTTATTTATTTTTTTTCAAAAGCAGAAAAATTAGTGATTTATGACAAATTTTGATTATGTTAATATTATGATAGATAGGGATTATACTCTACATGACTCCAAAAGAAAAAAAATCAGAAGGTAAAATTGTTAGATAGAAACGTAACACAGAGGTAATAACATAGTGGGTTAGGTATAGGTGGTGTAGGCACTCATTAAGAAAACGTTTACAGCAAAAATAGTTTATTCAAAGAAAACAAAAAAAAAACTATTCGTGAATATAACATCTCATCAGGCTCTGATAATCGAAATCTCTGATCGACATATTTATACCCACATATAAATTTGCATAAACGGCCAAACATTATATTTCCAGAACACCTAAGAAAATAAATTAAATGCACAAAGTAACTATACGTAACAATGTTGGATTCTAACAAACGCTCCACATTTTCATTGCGAATAAGTTGGTAATCGCCACTTGTGGTCTTTTTTCACTACAAGTATATTTTAAAAGAAATAGTCTGCCAAAATCATTTACTATATTCATAATATAGAAACCAGCCAGTTTAGTATAATAAAACAAGTTTATTTAACAGGCTAGCATATTTAAAATAACAAAATTAAAAACATAACAAGGCGTGAAGCAAGTAAGAAAGTCGTAAGAAAGTATCCAAGCTACTGAACAAGCTGTGCCAGCTGAGCAATCTATGGAGAGGCCCATGCGGGACGTCATCGAATACGTCTACATGTACTACTTCACTTCCGATTCCCACAATAATATCTTTTGTCTAAAATACTTACTTTTATTAGTGTTTCAAAAAGCATACACCTGCGAAAAAGGCGTGCGCAGACTACTGGCGAGGTTGGCTGCACGTAACCCAACCAGGCCACTCGGCCCCACTTTCCCCTGCAAGATTTAAAAATGGCTCATAACACGACAATTGGAGTTGCCACTCACTGATCTGAGAAAGAATACTTAAAATGAAATATTATTTAAATAAAGTGGGGTGGCCCTTGGTACACGGATCTCCCCTACTGCAAATGTCAATCATAGCTGTGATTGTAGCATCATTTTGGGGGTCACAAGCTGTGATTGGATGAGACGTATTCATTCAATCTGTCCTTTCAGTGAGCTATTAGAAGATCAAGCTTCTTTTCTCCGCCTCTAGTGACTTGACAAAAGAGGCATGGATGCGATCCCAGCGCCACCAAAGCCCTTATCACAAGGCATACCCCATGTTTTTTCAATTTCCATTACCGCATATGGACTTTTTTTTTACTAAAAATTAAAATCTCCCCATGCTCCACAAAGTGTACATGGGGCTTACAGAAGTAAGTTACGAGCTCAAATAAGAACAGTTATCTGTACAAAACAACAGAATCAAAAAACACTTTTAACTAAATTAACAAATAATGTAAAAGTTTTTCTATTGGAAATCATAGCAGAAAGAGATGCTAGGCAAGTGATGTGCATTTTTTCCCAAGGCCTATCTTAAAACTTTTCTTTGTGATGAAAATTTAGGGCAATCATAAAAAATATGAAGGACATCTTCTTCACCAAAACCAGTCACAAGACGAAGAATGAGCCAAACCAAAACGATGAAGATACTTCCTAAACCATCCATGACCAGTTAGAAATTGAGTTATTTTAAAGTTAGCATAGAAATGAGCACACGACATACGATTACCAACAGTCGGGAAATATTTCCTTGTTAATTCACCCTTCTCTGAACCACTGTATTCATCAGTCCAGGTTTCTATAATACTCTTCATAATTCTTTTGTAATATGACTTCGGTATATTAACAGGTACAAACTCAATACTTAAATCTGTTGCGGACTTAGCCAAAACATCTGCCCTTTCATTTCCACTCACGCCCGCATATGGCCTTGGAACCTCTTTTCTGGTACTCTGTGTAGGCAACTTGAAATACAAGAAAATATGTGGACAACCTTTATTCCTTGCAATTTCCTAAACACAAATTAAATGTTTTTAGATTTGAAATTAATGATCAAGGATATCTTACTTCGAAACAAAAGATACAAAATTGGATATAAAGGATCTAGGATACAAAGTATTAATCTAAAAATAAAACACCCATAAAACAATGCAAGTAAAAGCAAAATCTTATCCACTTAAAGAAAAATGTGCTTCCCAATATCACGCCTAGCTATACCAACAAAAGTTCATTTCTCCTACCCCACAGCATGCATCCCCTCATTTCCGAGCAAACACATCAGCCCGCCCACTAAGGAAACTTCCCCCGATCATTCCATCCACCGACGCACTAATTTCAGAAGCGCTCTTCTTGCCATCGAGTTTGCGACAGGCATAATGAACCCATCGCTGCCTGCAACAAGATTATTGTAATCTAATTTGTTAGCCGCCACACCGAGCCTCGTTTTTGCGCTGGCATATATTTAAATGTCCTGATGAATGCCAGATCGATGCCTGGCATAATAGGGAAAGAATTCGACAGGTCCTTTGAAAGGGCGCCTCTTTAATGAACGGGAAGACAAAGGGCTCTGGCTCTGAAAATCTGAGCTCTTTGTAAAGGGCCGATTATGGAGAATTCGAAAACTGCCGCCGTAATTGGGAAGGAGCGATCGAGTCAAAAATTGCCTGATGCAATCAAGGGAAAATTAAATTTAAGGATGTTAGGTGAAGTGATATGAATTATTAAATGAATTCGGTTTGTTTGAGTTGGAAGGCCTCGGGTAAGTCGTTTTTGATGGTTTGGATTAGATAGTATATGGTGAGTAGTGACTTTTTGTTGATACTCTTGGGATGAGGGATAGGTTTTTTTTAGAAAACAGGGCGTTTATATAATTTGTAATTATTAAGTATAAAAGGAATTGTGCACTGTGTTAAGTTATTTAAGTTTTTTTTAAATTTAGATCTCTGATGTTTTTCAACGATGAATCTTTAGTAAATATTTTCATTCTAATTACATAAATAAGAGTTATAGACCTTATTTGAATACTGCTTTATATCATTTTCAATCGATATTTTCATAAATAGCAAGAAAAAACTTTTTTTTACAAGCAGTGTTTTTATAAGCAACCAAAAATGAATTTTACAATAATTTTGTGAAATGCTTTTATAAGATGGGTGTAGAATTCCTGAACTGTCTCGACCACTCTCCAAACATAATTTGTGTTATTTTGGGAACTCAAAATAGATCCTATACCTGAAAGCCTCATTATTGTAATCACCTCGTTCTGACTCAAAGGTAAAGCATCTTAACGCCATATTTCACCGGTCCTAACCATTAACAATCTACTCCTCCAGGCACCCACCCAATGACTCCTCAAGTACCATTTTTTCCCCATTGTACAACCTCCTTTATTCGTGACACCGCAGAAAGGTTGAAACTAATTAAAGCCAGGCGTGATGGCGCGGGCGCCTTTGTGCGACAAAAATCCCTCGTCCTCCAACAACTGTTAAGTCGCATGATCTCGCGGGGTTAATTACAGCGGCTGAATAAATCCAGCCGCAAACGCAAAAGACCCCCAGATAAATGGCGAGAGACCGCGGGCTTTGTGTGAAACCCACCAAAATCACTTAACTCCGAAAGCAATTAAGCACGACTTCGGCTTTTGACCGGCTCATTAAAGCATTTCGAGCATAAAAATGTCCCCCTCAAATGATGCTGCAGGGGGCTCAATCCGTTATCCATTTGAAGCGGATTTTTTCCCCGACTCGATTTCATAAATTTACATAAGTTTCGGGCGGAGTATGCAAATGCCCCGAGATCGATTTTTGAAAGGTTCATTAAGTCCTCTGGAGTTGGGATCGTCAAAAAACTCTCTTGGGAGGAGTATGCAAAAAAGCTGCTGTTTCTTCACGGGAGAGTTGTCTGTTGACCATATTAAGTTTCGCCAGACAAATGGAGCGGATATTCCGATCGTCGTCCACCTGCCCAAATAAAAAGATTCCGATTCACTAAAGCTTTGGTTTGCGTGATGTCAAAGGATTCAAGGGGTGATTATCGATGTCAGAGGTGTGAAGAGTTTTTCTTTTTTGTTCTGAACCAAACGTCGCGTCGTACTTGTAACAATGGATTCTTTCGGAAAGAATGAGGGACTTCGCGTCCCATTAAATGTGAACACTTTTTTGGTGTAGGAAATGACTGTTATAAGTATTTTTTATATTTACTCACTTTTCTTAAGAATTTATTATTTGAGAGAAGTGCGTGAGAAGTCTAGGGATATGATTGAAACTTAGTGATGTCGTCCTTTAAACCTCTCTTCTTTTTTTCTTTAATTATCATTTATTCCACTGTTTTTAGCCTATTCCTGAAAATTAGTTCTTTTGAAAGATCCAATTGTTGGCGATCCCTTCTCGGCTGTCACGGATCTGGCTAAGGTTTCATTGACTTCCAAATCTTCGTCTCTCTCGTACTTTAATTTTCTTTCAATTGTATTCTTAGATGTGAAATTTTACTACACTCCATTATGAGCTGTGGATAGATAAACATATAAATAATTAAAACTTCAACTGATCAAATTTCTGGGTTTTGATATTTCCCTCTTTGATTTCTAAGCTACCTTGCAATAAAGGAAAAGTGAAACTTATAATTAGTTCAAAGATAAATATATAATTTAAAATAATAAAAATATGCAATTAAAATTTTTAATGGTATGTTATATTTTGTATGATTAGAGGCGAACTTCAAACAA
The DNA here is from genome assembly GCA_963680715.1 of Tetragnatha montana. Classification (NCBI taxonomy): domain Eukaryota; kingdom Metazoa; phylum Arthropoda; class Arachnida; order Araneae; family Tetragnathidae; genus Tetragnatha; species Tetragnatha montana. The sequence goes on from OY796684.1 coordinate 38,863,677, forward strand.
AAGACTTTTAAAACATTTTACAAGCATGTACTTAATACTTCTTGGAATAGTATTCTAATTTATTTCATATTACTGAATCTAGAAAAAAACCTCTTTGATTTTTAATTTTTACCAATTTTAATAAAACTTCATTTAAAAATCTTTCTAATTTAATATAATCTTGAATTTAAAGTAAAAACGGAAACATGGATATTCAAGAAATAACTTCTCTTTTATATACTATATCAATGATTTCCCAATACGTTTCTTCTTAATCTTTATTTTCGGAAGAGGAATTATATATTATGGGACGCCCTGTATAGCTGAAAACACCCATTATTAAAAGTGCTTGACAAACTCTTTCATATATTTTCGTCTTTGATTTTGAACATGTTATCCATTTCTCCTCAATACTTACACTTTAAGATATAGTATTTTTATATAAACAACACATTAACACTGGAGTAACTTTTTCCTGATATTTCAGGATAGCCTAAAAACTCTTATCTTTACCAACCTGCTTCAATAGAACCACAAACATCCACTTTCCCAAGAAGAATCTGGCGCAGGAATTCGAAAAAAATTTCGGAATAAAAATCGTAAAAAACCACACGAGCGAGGGTATAAAAAACTCGATAAAACCTCTCACCGAATGAGCCTGGCACCTGTCTTCTAGCTGCTAGGGGCAGGAATGTGGCGACATTTTACTAGAGCCCTTCCTATCAACTGATGAATTATTAATGAGCCAACATATTTCAGAATTGCCGAGATCGGATAGCTAGCTTGAAAGGAATAGCGCTTTGCTCCCTCCTCAACTAATATATAGGAAGACAAAAAGAAAACACACTATTGGATTTTGACATTAGAAATCCTCCAAGGTATTCAATGACGTCTTTATATCATTCCGTCACTCGGCCTTTCTTTATCCTTTTCCGATTCCTTGCGGAATTGGGTTGTCTTAGTACGTATATAATGGTTATTTGGGGGTATAAAGGCCTTAGCTGGTGCTCATCGCGTGTTTTGTATTCATGAAGTGTGCTTGTCTCATTAGTTGCCATTCCAAATATTATGCAGCTTCCTGTCTCGTTAAACGCCTTTTGCTCTTGTTTTTTTTTTATTTCTTCGCCCCCCTTTTAGAATAAGAAACTCCGGAATTGACTCCCGGAATAGACCAGTGGATAAGGTTAGCAGACGCTCTTGATTCCAGAAGACAGCTCCCGGATTTATAAATCCCTCCCGAAGAATTCTTTTCTCCACCTTCGTTTCTTTTTTTAGTTTATATTTGTTAGGGGTAAAATGTAACATATTGTTACATTTGTTTAATTCTAAGTTATTCCAGTTTTATAACTGCTATAGTACACCTAAAGAATAAAATAAGGATACTATTAAATTTTATTGTAATTTTTTTTCCTTTTCTACTGTTTACACAATTTTTCAAAAATAAATATTTTAGTTAGGTTTTATTAGGATATTTTTTATACCCCGTGCGTTAACCGTCACACACAACATTACATAAAATACATTGAAATGACAACACAAAAGAAAAACAAATATTAAACATAAAAAGACAAATGTTATAAAAAATAATAGTAATTATTATTTATGTAATACCAAAAACATAGAAAGGATAATAAAATCGAACAGATAATTCAAATTAGTAATAAAAGTAATGAATTCATCGAAATTCGATCGCAAAATTCTGATATTAACATGGAAGATAGAAAGATGATCAGAAAGACAATTGCAAATAAAATTACGTGCATCGGAGGATTGCAGAACAGGAATGCGGGGTGTGAAAAAATCTTAGTGAGATACTGGTAATTTATAATCAAACCTTTATATTAGTAAGATCATTTACAGTTCTAATTCTTGCAACTTTTGCATTTTCATCCTTCCTCACGAAGACCTTCCCATCCCTGCACCAAACAAATCGAAAACTGGGATTTTCCTTCCTGAATTGCTTTGCCTTGGATAAAAGAAATTTGTTCATCTGAGTTAAATGCTCATTTACATAATAACTTGTTGACACAAAACTGTCGTCCAAATTTTTAATGTTCAATAGCTTCTTACCTCTTGCCATACTGAGAAACTTGTCTCGTTCTGTCCTGTCACTAAACTGGCAGATGATAGGATTTGTTGTTTTCTCCGATCGGGTCGGTATTCGGTGATTTTTGACGATGTTTATGTTGTCTTTGTATCCAATTTCCACAGCAATGTTGGCCATAATTTCATTAAGCGATTCCTTTGGTAGTTGGGGTACGTCGTTTATTTCGATGTGTTGATTTCTCGAGTATCGCTCTAAGTCATTCAGATTCAACTGTAGTTTAAGCACAGAATCCTCAATATTTGAAACTTTTTCTGAGGAGCTTTGATACTGACTTGACAACAATCCGAGTTCTATATCAATTTTTTCCAACTTACTCATGAAGACATCCACTTTCTTGTTAGTCTCCTCGACATTATTTATTATAGATGCACACGCCAGTTGGATTTCTGATCATATCATATTCTTAATTTCCTCTTCTAACTGGACCATTTCGGCGCTCTTTTGGTCAAATACCTCTTTACAGCACTCATAGCAGCTTATTTAAACATAAAAGTACGTAGATAATTTGCATTTGGGATAATGTTTATCAAAAATATAAAAAATTGAGGAGCAGTAAAAAAAAGCGTCAACAGCTAGATCCAAAAGCTGTTGCTAAGTTTGTTGCTGTTGCTTGTTCTTAATACATAATTTTTTAAAATTTAATACGGGACTGGTTAAGAATGGCAATCTAAGAAAAACTATTTAGTATTAAAACATGCCCAAATCCATCCTTTGGCTGTCATTAAGTTTTAAATGTTTTAAATAATTTTCTGAGTACATTTAGGAAAAGATATTATAATGTAAAACTAAAAGTAAAAATATTCTAATTGTTGACACTCCATCTTAAGTGGATTAACTTATGTAGAACATCATATACTTACTACTAAATCCAAGAAATAGGTTAGGATTTAATTAACAGTTGGAAATATATACCGGAAAACAATTTATAGCAGAAAGATAAATTACATAAAGGAAAGATACCAGGATACTTCATACTCAAAATTTTCTTTAAGTTTTAATAAAAATTAAGAACTTAAGCTTAATTAATTTAAAATTAATTAAGTTTTAAATTTTCTTTCAAGTTTTACTTTGAACTTTACTTTTGTTAGAAAATCTTTTAAAAATCCAGATAGGATGATATTTTCAATAAAAGACAGATTTTAAGCATCACTGAGCGTTTAATATCTATGGATCTAGTCAGTCAATCCTTTTACTTTAAAAATACTTTTAAAAGTTAAGGATTTTCATTATTTTTTTCAGTGAAACACATTGTCTTAAAAACTTCAAAATGGAAAAATCCTTAATCTTTACAAAAAAGACTAAACAAATAAAATTCTATTCCTTTACTTCTCTTCCATTGTACCCGTTTCTTCAATTGTCCGGCAAGTGTGACAAAGATTCAATGCTTGGGGCACCGTGATGCTTTAGATATCCATTCAGCATGTCATTCACTTGGCAGTGTCTGGTCGAGGAAAATGATTCAGTTTAACACAATTTTTCAGAAACTTCTTTCAGCCTGTTTCTGACAAGTAAAAATGCGCAGTTTGCCTCGGTCTACTTTCACCCTGAATTCCAACCGAGGGAAGAATGAAAAATGCCGACCTTTCAACGACTCCTTCAGCTTTGAAAACAACCAGGAATCGGAAAGTATCATTTTTCACTTGATGCCGCCACAGTTAGTTTCGGAGCACAAGTGGACCAAAGCCAAAACTTTAAACTTTAGTCCATCGGTTGTTGTTGAGAACTAAAGGGAATTGAAAAAAAAAACATCTAAGATGTACTAGTAAGACTGATTCCAAATTATAACAAATGTATTTTAAAAATTCAATTGTGGTACCATAATTGAATTTTTTATTTATTAAATGTTTATTAAAATGTGATCTTATTCGGACCTAATGGCTTAAAACACTAATCAATTAAACCAAACCAAACATAAATTACAATATCCTCGGAGCCTTTTTAATGGTATTATCCAAAATATAGTGTTCCCTTTCATTTGGGAAAGTCTATAGGTACAAAATTTGTCTTGTACCATCTGTACTATCAACGGGTCTTGCGCCATAAAAATCCAAACAACCAAACAAATCCAAATCCAAACAATGGTCTTAAATAATTCATTGTAAAATCAGTATGATGTTTTTTTCATATTCATTAAACTAATATATATTTTGTGTTGCAAAGGCGCATTACGTAGTAGAATTAAAACAAAAACCGATAGTAAAAGTACCGACGTTTATTGTCGTCCTCACTCTCAACTCTAAAAAGCACAGTTACACACACTTATACCTATATGTTACGGGGAAAGTGATTAATCAGGCATTATTAATAATGCCCGAAGTGGAGGCGGGCAAAGTGATAAATTTCATTCATAAATGCCATTGAATTTATCACATTGCCCGCCTCCCATCGGACATTATTAATAATGCCCGGATTTATCACATTGCCCGTAACATATACACGATAGAAAAATATCATTTACACATCTTCTTCTCTATTATACAATCCTGGATCAGCAACTCAGTTACCGATAAAGCAAAAACAAAAATTAAGGTTACAAGTTCTATATCGACCGAAAAAACTTAAAATCCAACATTTTGTTTTAACCGTATCTTAAAACTGTAAAAAGGAATTTAATGTTAGAGAAAAACAGCAGACAAGGCCTTAAGAAGCGAAAGTAGACTTCTGTTATTTTGCTTTTATCCAAATTAAAAAGCAATTCTTAACAATTTTCATTTAAAATTACCCTTTAAATCGTACACATTATAAATTGCAACTCATTTCTTAAAGAATGTTTTATTAAAATGAATTGATCTTGTCTTTACATTTATTAAAATATTTTCTTTCCATCGAACATCTTAATTTGCTAGAATAACAATGTATTTTTAGAAATCTTTCAAATTTAATGTTTTTCTTAGAATTGTCCTCTCAATTCACAATTTTGAAATCACCTGAGAAGCAAATGCTCTTTTTTTAAATTTATTTTTGAAATATGAGAGTAATAAAATTGCATTTGAAACTTTGTTTCATCAATTTCTTTTGAAAGATTCGAATGTGTGAATTGTCGTATTGTAAAAGATGCGTTTCTTCTCTTTATTTATCTTTCATTTAAAAATACGATCAAGTCTCATAAAATCTGTTTTTAAAAAGTATGAAATATTGGATGTGATTTTATGAGCTCCATTCTGAAATCCTTTTTCTAAAAAAGGTAAATCTAAAGGGAAATAGATTTCTTTAGAGTCTGGGAGAAGTGTGTGTGAGTCAAAGTAAAGTTTTAGAGCCCTTAGAAAAATCGATAGAGAACCAGTAAAGCTTACTGAAATGGAAGAATGATTTTAAGAAAACAAAAAAAATCTGTTTAAACTATAAATAAAAGTGATATAGCGCTTTATATAATTAGTTACTTGAAGTTTAAAGGATTTGCATTGAAAAAATTTCAAAACAACAAGTTATTTCTTAGGAATTTAACTTAATTTCTTAGGTTTTCTTAGGATACATAACTATAAAAGAGATTTATCTTTAAAATAGTAAATACATAAAAAGTTTCATCTCTGAAACAAAACTTTTTAATCTTAAATAAGTCTTGTATTTAAATTTTCACAATCCCTCATTTGTTTTTAGTTCACTGTTCTAATATTAATTAAAGAAACTTGAAAATTTGCGAATTTTTTCTATAGTAAATTTTTCTAAATCCTTACAATACAGAAAACTTGGGTGTTATTGAGTGCTAAACTAGCGTTCTTAATACCTCGAAAATGTTATTAGATAATTATATACAGAATCAAAGATGATATAGACAATGTTATTAAAGAAGATTAAAATTGTTTTTAATTGAATTGTTCTTATCTTAACGAAAAACTATATGATAACACTGAAAAACATGTATATGTATTTGAGAACTTTTTTTTTTTAGACTTGAAAAAGTGCTATTTTCACAAGTACATTTTTTAATTAATTTTAAATGGTTTTAAATCTAAGTTCTTAAAAATATTCCTAGAATGTAAATAACATTATTAATTTTTGTGTTATGGTAATTTAATACTATTGTCCCACACAGTGCAGAGCTTATGGGACATGTAATGGAATTTTAAAAATAAAAGTCATAAATGAATTTAAATGCATTTTTTTATTCACATATGATATAATGAATATGCAAAAATTGTTGTTGATCAAATTTCAGCATAGAACATCTTGATTCCACAATGTCTTCTGGTGTGTTTAGTTTCATTAGCACATCCTCCTTAGAAATAAAGGACTTGGTTTTTTTTTTTTTGTTTCATCAAAAATGAGATTTCATACTCATCATAATCTACAGTCAAAATACGGCCCAGAAAAGCTACAAAATCTTGTTTCTGAGAAAATTTGACTAATGCATAGTTTCCTCTAACGAGCTTTTCATTGAAATAAGGAAATCCAGATTCACAGTTTTGGATACCTGACCTTACTGTTGTTATCACAAAAAACATTTCTTCTTGAACGTCTAGGCTTTATTAACTCTCTAAGCAGATTTTCTTCACCCCTACTGCTAGATTCCATCGTTTTAACTCTTTTCATCTTTTTTGTATGTCTTGTTGAGATTCCTTAACCTATCAGATTTTTCAAGTACCCTTTTCCTTTCAGGGGTGCTAGGTTTTATGCATCATGTTTAAGTTTTTAACTAAAATGTTTTAAATGAAATTTTATTCTTACGCATAGAGTGCGTTTGACAAGGGTTTTTTCAGCCTAATTTTTTATTTTGATATGTCTTGGTAGGCACAAAATGTCCCCATTGGGGCCTTGAGCCATTAAACACCAAACAACCAACCAACCTTTCAGGGGTGCTCGTATAAATAGCTGATCTGCCTCGTTTTTTCCCCTATTAGATTCCTTCCTGGGCCCTGCTTTTAGAAATGGGCATACCTCTTCTACTGAAACATCACAATTTTCCCCTGAGGTAGAAGGACTGGCTTCTTCTATTGCTTTAGGATCAGGACGATCAGAAACGTAGTAAGGAAAGAAATCCAAGTCACTCAAATTATCAGTGTTTAAAGGATAAATTCCAGTTGCTGCAAATCCAGATATGATGTTCCTTGGAGTCGTCATAGAAGATGTGAAAGCATCATTCATTAGGGAGGGAACAAGGTAATAAGAAATTGTTTTACCAATGAAATTCTTTTCATTTTAATGGGTGCAAAATAACTGATTTGGCTCTTGTGTCATTAAAACCTTGTTCACCTTGCACCATAAAACCCAAAACAACCAACCTATTAAAACCTTGGCAACCAACTAACCAACCAACCTGCCCTCAAAATTGTCTCTTTTCAATGAAGAAACAAACATTCACAATAAACATAAAAATGCGACTTTCACTTTTATTTTACTATAGATGCTCTATCCGTTAAAAGTGACTGTTTGCTCTAACCCAAGTCTCGGGCCCCAGTACAAGCGTCAGAATAAAATGACCATCCCCTCCAGCACCCAAGACAAACACTCTTATTCAAGCTCTCCGCCGGAGCTCCAAACTGCCATTTTCCAGGACCAGGGACCAGCTTTATCCCCAAATCCAATTCCCCCTCCCTTCCTCTCCCCCTCCCGAATGGGTTAGTGAAATTTTTTCGTCCCTCTAAAATCAAAGAGGGAAATAGGACCTTTTGCGTGAAATTTATGAAAACCCCCGGACTTTTAAACCGAGAAATGAGAATTTTTTCCGCCATCAAGTCCCCTCTCGTGCAATTTCCTTCAGGAAAAAAGGAAACTGTCCCCCGAGAAGAACGGCCATGTGTTCTTTCTCACGCGCTGGAATGTGGGCGAAAACATCTTTATCGGCCTGCGAAATGTTTGTTTCCTTCCGGAGGACGCTCCCAAACTATTTCAATTTCTTTTCCCCCCAAATGACTGTTCTCCATTTGAGGGTGGAAAATCAACTATTGTCCCGTTGCTGTAAAGAGGGAATGAAACCTGCAATTTACCCCAATGACAATGGGGACATTTTTTTGTCTTCTCTTTTTTCCCTCTTGGCTTGGTCTTTCTTTTAAAGTGGTAGTTTGTGTCGCGGAGTAAACAAAGGTTGTGTTTGATCTTTCCAATTATTGGATGAAGATTGGGCTTTAATCGCTCTCGGTTGTATTTTTTTGTCCTGGGCGAAATGAAGTCAGTGTCATCGGTTCATTTAACTCGTAATTAGGTATTTTGGTAAATGATGAATGGATGCTTTGTTTTTACCTTTACCCTTAATTACGTTTTTATAAGAATTCTGAGTCAAATCGTTTAAAGCGAGTCTCATTAACACAGCTGAGTGTTAAAGTCTCAGTTTTCCTTTTTGATTCCGGTTTTGATATCAATAACTTAACAACTTCTATTAGCATATTTATAAATCATAAAAATTGCTACTTAATACATTACGTTTATTACGTAACATAAATATACAAGTGTAGTATACATATCATTAATAAAACTAGTGTATTAAATAGTAATTTTTAATAGTGATGAATATCTTAATAGTCTTTAGTGTATGATAACACTTAAAAGAAACTACAAATATCAATTGTATTTTTAAGCCGCAATGCTTTTTATAGAATAAAATAAATTTAAAATTTGTTCTAAATTATAAATATTGGAAAAGGTGCCTATACAAATATTAGATTCTGGCTTAATAAGTTTAATATCTAAAGGAAAAGTATAACAGTATAACTTTTCTTAATTGAATCCACTTTTTACACCAATAAAAATAACAGTTTTAAGTAAATTCAGTTTTTCTTCAATTAAATCAATTACGTTTACAATTGTAAAAAACCTATTCTATAAACCCTTTTCTAAAAAATAAATAACGATTTTAATTATTTTTGAGAGTAGTTGCTAATAATTGCTTTAAAGATCTGAGTAGCAAAGAGATATAAATGTAACTTTATTCTACAAAAGTTGAATAAAAATAAAAATAATACAAATAAAAATTTTAGTAAATAAAGATTTTTGTTGAAAAAAATTTAATTTAAAATTTCCGCAAAACAAGGTTTTTAATTAATTCTAATTGACCAAGGAAATAAAATTAAATAATACGATAACTCTTTCTTATTTTTAGTTATTGAAACTAAACTATCGAGGTATGAGAGTCAATTTCCCGAATGAGTACAGGCAAATGCATGATTCAGCGTCTTTGGCAGTGAAAATCTATCCCATTCCAATAAATTAAAAGAATCTTTTTATTCCCAAAGCCTTTTGAAAACTCCCTATCCTTGCAGAGGCAGAAACTCAACTATTGTCACGGCTGTATAAGAAAGAAGTCAAACTTGCAATTTACTCAAGTGACAATGGAGGCATTCCCACTTCTTTAAGAATTCTTCCCTCAACTACTTGAGTTGATCCTCAAAGGAAACCTGACCTTTCTCTGCGAAACAAAAGGCGCTTTTGGTTGGATTAAAGGTGAAATGCAAACTAAGTTACATTACTCCAGTGTTTTCCCTGTGTAATTTGATGACTGCGGAATTTCAGTTTCCTATGTAAATTTAATTACTGCTTTGCCGAGGTACTTTTGTCGTGCAGTTTGCTTGCATGAATTTAGAAATGTTAAGCTTAACGGTATTATAGAGACAATGTAAGTTATTCTATACATTGATGTAATATTGTAGATAGTGAAAGTTTGATTTTATTCCGGTTTTCTGCAATTGTTCTGATTTTAGTAAGGGTTTTCTACTAATGTGTTTGGTGTTAACAATATTGATTTTTCACACATTAAATTTCGTATTTTAAGTTCCCTTTTACTCCGATGAGTGCTTTTGCCTGATTTTTAGATGTCATTTTTGCCTTCTTTCGTACTATAGGTATTGATATGGGCCTTACATTAAAAAGTCCAATTAGCCAACTTCCTTACTCTGCATAAATAACTACATTGTTTTACAAAATACACGAATTAAAGTTTAACACATACGAATATTTTTATAAAGCGAAACTAGATAAAAAAAAAAAAACAAGTCTTCCTTCCTATTTAAAAAAGCAAGTAAATAATTCATGCTGACGAGAAATTTAATGCAAAAGAATTCTTCATTTTAATGTAAAATTTAGATATTGTTTTCTGACATTTATTTATTTAAAATTAAATTTTAAAAGTTGAACAAAATTTGTCACTGATTTTGTAAAACAATAGTATTTAGTAATTAATTCCTCGATAAAAAATATCACCGTCTCTTTTAAAGTTTGTTATATCACCAGTCACCAGCCATCTTATTCACTCTGATCTTAAAATAGTCAAAGTCATTTAAAAGATATAGTTCTTTTTTTACTCCATTAGAATTTTGTAAGAACAAGTTAATAACGCAAAACGGTGGTTCTGTAGATTCTTTCAAATCCAAACCTGAATACCAAACGCATAATCTTAAAAGCTAAAGAAAGAGTATTAAGGTAAGAACTGCAGAAGAACCATTTTACATAAACGATGTCGACTTAGTGTAATACAAGGACGCCATTAGGATTTGCAAAGGAAACCTGTTTTCTCATTTCCCCCTCCACTTTCTTAAGATATTAAGCAAACGGTCAACCCTCAGGTTTCCAATGTTCGGATTAATTTTCTCCCTTTGTGTCGGCGGAGGAGCATTCTCCAGAACTCCTTCCGTAAAATAGCTCGAGTGGAAATAAATAAAAATAAAACTTAATTAGATCGAGCTTTTTTCATTTGGCCAGACTCGCTGCGCCATTTTCTTGTCACCTTTAACGCCCCTAAAAAAGTTTTCAAGAGAGAGCGGAAGTTTTATTTATCCAGTAAGAGAGAACGGCCTTTCTTTGGCGTTCTTTTATAGATCTCGAGGCGGGCGCGTACATTGAGCTATGAACCTCTTCCCCCGGTCACTCAATATTAGTGACTCAGTAATCTGAAAGTGTGTCGGCTTTGGCGTTAGCGTTTACGACTATTTTTAGTAGGAGTTTATTACAGGAAACTGTCCTGTTCGTCACCTAAAGCTTATTTACCACACGGGACACGGAATTACTAAGCTTCGGAAAGATCTCGGGGAGACATCCGCTTTAGGCGAGGGGGGTCTCCTTATTTGGCGCTGTGTAGTATTTGTGTTGGAGATTGGGATGTGCAAATGTCAAGATTCAGAATGCGTTAATGAAAAGAGAATGGTGCGCGTGGGTGTTTGAAAAGCCATTCAAATGCCGGCGAATATGAGGATTCTGGAATAATTGCGCAATTGTGACTTTGATACTAATGATGGAGATGTACTTGACAGAATTTAAGGAATTGTTCCTCTGTTTCAACCACCATTTACTTTGCATTGCGACGACTATCAAAAAGTAACATTTGAGAGACAAGTTATAGTTTAGTAATTATTTTCTTCATGAAAACACTTTACATTATGCCATAAAACCCACTCCAAACAACCAACCCTGAGAATGTTTATTTTATAAATATTTAAGTTTTTAAATTATTTTTGATGTAGAACTATGTATCTGAGGTAAAAATTATAATTATTCATAGTGTGTTTCAACAACTCCTCCCCAAACTCGGCACAGCCAGATTCTTTGCGTGGAGTACATTAAAAATGTTAAAAAAAGAACTATACCTCTACAATAAATAGTTTCCTAGAAAATTGCGACTGAAAAATTCATGACGTTATACAGGGTATTTCAAAAGACCGTTTCATAGCTTTTACAACCTCCGTTTGCCGTTACATTAGTCAAACTCATTTAAAATATTGGATTAAATTCCGAGATATTCCAAATGACAGATATATGGAAACTCGCTACAACAAACTATACTTCTTAACGCAAAATTTTCTACAAACTAAGAATTTAACTGGTCTCTTTCAATCAAAAAAATCCTCGATAACATAGGTTACAGTTTATTTTTATTTCACAAGATCCTTATATAGCCTCTTTTCTTCATTTAGTGTTACAGACTCTCCACTCTCTTCAAAATGACTTATATCTAATGGAAAATAGCACCCATTTTCCCCCATAATAAATTCCTAAAAAAACTCCTCCTCCCCCAAAACCTATATTTAATCCCCCTCAAATATTACTATTAATATGCACTGGTCAAAACAATTAAAGGATATTGGTGATTTTGATACATATCGGACAGGAAATTAACTATTTACGGTGGTTGAAGTATTTTTCATAAACTCAGGGTCATTTAAAAGCTAAACCCATGCAGTTATTAAAAGAAAAAAAATTATTTTTACTTTTTTGATCGAAATTGGGAAATGCACATTTTGTGTGGTTAAGAAAAAAAGTGAATAACCTATCATTACTTAATTAAAAATCAATTTCGATTGGGGATAGGGTTACCCTGGACTGATAAAAACATTGTGCACCTGTTTCCCATCATGTTTGTTAATTTATTAATGAGAGGCTGGGGTATTTTCTCCAACTCCCATTTTTGAGCATTTTCCAGCACTTGAACTGTTTGAAAGGTATTGGAAGAGCAGCAATTCATCTCCCTATCATGTCCGAGACGTGTTCCATTGGATTTATTCCGGAAGAACGTGCTGGTCAATCGCATTCTTGCAATTTCTTCATCCTGAAGGAAATCATTCACTAAGGTAGCACAATGTTATCTGCAATTGTCATAATTAAGCAATTAACATCCTTTAAGTAAAATTATCACCTTTTTTTCCTACGTGAGGTTCTACCAGAGGTTTAAGGATATTGGCCTTATAGCTCAGGACCACCAGAAACGGTCCCTTGGGTTGTGGAGGGTCTTTATTCCATTGATAGAGATGCTGCTCTATACCATCACTCCACCCCTCATAATCTGACTCCTCTCGTTTCTCAGTTCAACCTGATAACAGCTAAGTTTTGTCAGGAGGGACCAAGGAACACAAAACAATCCAAACTGTGTGCATGAAGGAGTCAGATTTGGAGGGGTGGAGTGATGGTATAGAGCAGCATCTCTATCAATGGAATAAAGACCCCCACATCCCAAGGGACCGTTTCTGGCGGTCCAGAGTTATTAGGCCAATATTCTTACACCTCTGGTAGACCCTCATGTAGGAGAAAACGGTGATAATTTTACTTTAAGGGATGATTGCAGATAACATTGTGCTACCTTAGTGAATGATTTCCTTCAGGATGAAGAAATTGAAAGAATGGGATTGACTAGCATGTTCTCCCGGCATGAATCCAATAGAACATGTCTCGGACATGATAGTGAGATGAATTGCTGCCCTTCAAACCTCTCAAACATTTCAAGTGCTGGAAAATGCTCTAAAAGGGGAATTGGAGAAAATACCCCAGCCTCTCACTAATAAATTAAAAAACTTGATGGGAAACAGGTGCACAATGTTGTTATCAGTCCGGGGAAACCCTACCCCCAATCAAAATTGATTTTTAGTTAAGTAATGATAGATTTTTCACTTTTTTTCTTAACCACACAAAATGTGCATTTTCCAATTTCGATCAAAAAAAGTAAAAATATAATTTTTTCTTCCAATAACTGCATGGGTTTAGCTTTTAAATGACCCTGAGTTTAAGAAAAATGATTCAACCAGCGTAAATATTTCATTTCCTTTCCAACATGTATCAAAATCACCAATGTCCTTTAATTGTTTTGACCAGTGTATTTATTTTCCATTTACGCCTAAATCAAAGTTGAATTTTCTACAAAAACGAAATAATTGAAATTTTTTCAACTAACCCTTGCATTTTTTTGTAATACTAAAGAACATGAGACTTTTGGAACCATATATTCAACTCTTGCTATTTTTTCTTTTTTCAGGCCTGAAAAAGTGCTATTTTCACACGCTAATATCTCCTCGAATATTCGCGATATTTTCATGAAATTTTTTTCAGCGAGTTAGTTTTTCATAATATTTGCAACAATATATTCTCTGTGAAGTTTTCGCTCTATATGTTTTAGTTTTTAATTATTTTTTTACTTCGCCAATAGGGGAGCTTTAAGTCATCTCAATGGATTCTCCATGGTCATTTACCTAGGGGTAGACCACAGAGAATAGAGGTAGACCTTACTTCCACGACCCTAGGAGACGTTCTTTCCAAATAAAAGCCGTGAAACACTATAAAGTATAAAACATGGTTAGTTTCTTATGTTTCTAGACTGAAATGTTAAAAATATTCATGAATCATATCAAGGAATGCGGTGAACGAAATAATACTTATAAACCTTCTATTTGATATGGCGTAACTTTTTTCCCAAAAAAGTTTTAGAGGTGCAGTTTTTTAGGTATTTACTCCACGCAAGGAATATCGCTGCGATGTTTTGGTAGACTTGTTAAACAGCTTGTATAAAACAATTACTACATTAAATAAAAAAACACCTAATGTTTATAATTGAATGTGTAAGTTTCCTTAACTTGAGAATTCTTTTTCAAAAATAAATGTTTTCCATTGTAACATGCTTCCATGAAAACTTTCAAACTTTTAGCATGGCCATAAGCGAAGCAACCCCTATTTACAGTTACCTCTTTATGTTGACAAGCCCACCCTCCTGGAGAATGTTAACAGCCAGTGGCTTAAACAGGGTGTGTGAGCAGAAACACTTAATCTGCTGTCAGGGGTGGGATGTAACCCATCCCACCTCGCTACTATTAGCCTTTGAAATACCTGTGCAATGTGTGAAGCCATTTCTGCAATAAAATAAGCGTTGTCAATATAAATGCTGTAATTATGAGTGTTTATATATTTGCGTAGAGAATTCTGTGAATACTTTTGCCTTTTACTTTATATTTTACACTTTGAAGATTGCTTAATATTGTCTACCCTGAGTTGCATTTATGGATGATACTACTATATTTGCTATTAAGCAAAGTTTTTTTCGGGAATGTCTCAATTGTTGGTGAAATGTGTTAAAAAAACTTATTACGTGATACTTTATTTAATTACTATTAAATCAATTATTCGAATTTTTCTACTTAAAACAGTGCCTTCGTAACACAAAATTTAATTGAATTGGAAAAGGCGATATTAAAAAAGTAAAAAAAGTTATCTTATTTTGATCTGAAGTATAAATTGGGTTCAGTTATATACCACGAAAAAAAAAATAAAAAACAACTTTTTATAGAGTAAAACATTAAGTTTTTTTTTGTTTCAAAACTGTTTTAAAAGCTCAAACATTAGACGCATATCTACTTTTCTACCTGGTTTGACTAAGTTTCTCTTTAATAAAAAAGATATATATATAAATATAACAAAAATAAACTATCTCTTTTAATCTCTTAAGTTTTAATTATATTTCAATTTAACCTAAACAAATAGTTTTTATTTATTTTATTGAATTAAAAAAACTGTTTAGATCTTAATAACCTTTTCAGATGAAAGAAAATTAATAGAAAACATAAGATATCTCTCTTGAGAAAGAAATGTAAAACTAAAAGTTTGAACTCGTCCCAGAATTTAAAAATAATCCGTAAATGAAACGTTTATTTAAGACCCAAATTGAATACATTTTATCTTTCAAAGGTATCTGATTTATAGCCTAGCTAATAATACATGTAATTGCAAAAACCTGACTTTAATCAAGAAAATTCTAATTTTAGCTAAGGAGAAAAAGTAACTTCATTTTCATGGGATGAAATATGGATCAGATGCAAAACAGAACGAAGTAATCACTATTCGCTTCTATGAAGAAAAAAGCGATAAGATTTATGGGGGCCTTTCTCCCCCCAAATCTTTTTTTTTCTTCTTAATTTTACTCACTTTCCTCTACTCTTAAAAATCTGATGAAAAGTGAGTTAATTTTTCTCTCATTGACCTAGATCTTCGATTTAGAATGTTATAAATAATCATTATCTCTACATTAGGTCTCTGTATAAACAGTCAGTCCACTAAAATATTTCGTAATTAAATTCTGAAAAAAGCGGTCCTTGAAAAGGTTTTTCCTCCCTATTGATTGGTGGGATAAATTTCTCAGTACTAATTGGAATCGACAAACTTGTGTCACCTTTTTATGCGCTTTCGTTGTGTATTTCTTCGGAATTTTTAATTTACTCGCTCCGCAGTTTTCGAAGTTCATTTCTCGCTGAGGCTTTCATTACCTTTCTTAATTGCTATATTTCGGAGACCATTTTTTGTAATTAGAGCGGCGAACTTTTTAGGACTTTCATTAAGTTCTTAATTTCATTTCTGGTTGTGAGCAAGAATAATTTATGGTGTCAGACACCTGGATTTGAATGAAATTAACTTTTGAATGCACAATGCGTTGAAATCTAAGTTAGAAATAAGTTCTGGTGGTTTCTAATCTTTAATTATCTGAGAACTATCTCAAATGTAATTTTTGGAATAGTTCATTTTACTTCATCATAAGGCTTTTACGTTGGAATAAAATTAATAAACATGAAAAAATCGATATTTTTCATTTTAACTTGTATTCATGAGAATTATTAATGATATTATTATGATACTGAATTTCTATTTTTTTTTTAATGTCAAACTATTTTATTTATTTATAAATTGATTCGGGGGAGCTTAAAATCAATATTACAAAATTGTCTTGAACTGTTTCAAATTCATGTTCAAATCCGAAATATTAGCCAGGATACCTTAATTGAGGTCATCTATTTGGTTTTTTAAGATAAAAACTCGCAAAATACTTATTTGCCTTGTAATTGAATGAAAAAAAAACAATAAAAGTTTTAATGTTATATTAAACATTAAAAACTTTATTATACTAAAGCAGTATTAGAATTTACTCAAGTAATAAAATATGTAACCAACATTTTCGAATTACCAAAATTTAAACAGAATCCTTTTAAACAATTATTCTTAAACAAGTTTGAAATTTGAGTTTATTACTCCCAACAACAATATTATAATAGCACGAATAGAGCTCTAAAGTAATAAATTTTCATCAATAATTGAAGAATAAAGTATTCATTCTTCCCCCATGGGAACATAAACAAAGTAAATAGAAAACATAACTCAAATAACAAGAATTTTCAACATCCCCGGGAATCTCTTTTCTAATTTGCAAGTTTATATTTTATTCAGCGTTTTTTAAAGGTAGAAAGGGTAGAGACATCTTTGATTTAATTCATGCAATACTTGGGGCGCAAACTGAATAATATATATCCCCTGATAGGGCTCGAAAAGAGCCTATATGTCTACAGGGACCCCCATCAAATACTTCCGATGGCAATATATATGAGGTGAACTTCCATTCCTCTTTGCAACTAGCCATGTGTAGTGCCGCTACTTGAAGTATTTATGAAGGCAGTAAATTGGAAAAATTGACAAAAATAAGAGCCACTAAACATTAATTCCCGCTTCAAAACGGATAGACCTGGATGTGTTTTATTGTTGCTTTGGAAAAAGAAATATTTTCCTTTAATCTAAGGATTAAAATCTGTTAGCTATTGAAGTGTTGATTTATTAGATTGTTCTTTTGAAGATTCTTTCAGATTTGTTCTTATATTTAGAAAGAAAATATTTTCTTTATAAAATAGTTCTTTATTATTTATCTTGTCAGTTCTCTAGGTAATACAGTAATATCATTGATAGAGAAAATATCTTCACATGAAAAAGATGTGCTTATTGAATAAAGCGTTAATTAATTTTTGGCTTTCAATTGGAATAATATCAACTGGAATGTACGATATTTCTCTATGATATTTTAGCGTTCATTTTATTGGGTATAATATTTTAAAAGTAAATTCATTGAAGCAAATATTTTAAATTAGTCTAAAAATGTATTATATTGCCTATTTTGCCATGAAAAAGTCAACCAGCTAACTTAAAAGAAAGTAATAAAATCTCTTCACAGGACCCATCACAAAATCTTAAATTACAGTGTCCATTTTGACACAAATAAATTATATACCAAGTCTATATTAATCTTTAACGTTGATTCTAAATTAAGATTGAAATACTTATACCAACATTATAGTATACCTTGCTCGATTAAGCCCCCGATTTAAGTTTGTACTTAAAGCATTATAGGAAATACGTCCAAAATCCAGCTTAAAACGAAGATGATTATCGATTCTGTAAGAAAAGACTTATTTTGCACATAGATACGATAAATAGTTGCCTTTTCAGCCCAATATATCCGAAACCGATGGGACACATTTTGTTTTGTTCGGAAAATGCAGATAAGTATAATGAAAAAATAACCTAAAATAATGAACAATATGTATGGTGTCAATACATCTTTATGACAATAAAAACACAAGTATATATAAAGGTTCATAAAAGACTCATTATCTTTATACGTCCAAGGATAGCATTTTATACAAAATGTGCAAAAACGAAATTGATAGATACTTTGAAAAATTTAAAAAAATTGTTACAGTAATTAATAGTGGCATTATTGAAACTATAGTTCATTAAATTCACTTATTAGCTAACTTTCTTATACGTAGCTGTTTTGCCATATGACTATGGAAATTAATGAAAACGAATCGTGTGACACATTTAAGCTAAGTAATTATGTTTTCCTGCATACTGTCTGATATAAAGGAATAACATTTTTACAGGATAAAGTTAAATTCCAACATTGGAAATTGATATTGTTTCCATCTTCTGTATCTTAACTACATTTTTTAAAAATATAAATAAAACTACAATATTTACGATCTTAATCGGTTAAAAATGAATCTTTATTCTATTGATTCTCTTTAATTGTTCCTATTTTTTATAAATGTTTTTGGTTGATACTATTAAAATTTAAGTTAAATATCTTTGACTTCCCTGCTAATGCTTAAAATGAAGTAACGTAAATCGCCGAGGAGAGTTATATATAATCTGTTTTACTTCTCTTCATCAATAGTAAATATATCTTTTATTTAAGACATCTTACATTAAAGGTTTTCTACAAACCCCCCCCCTGAATATTTGCGTTTAAAAACGCAACGCAAAGATACTTTCAATCTTATTTACAGCTTGATTTGTAAATTCACTGTGCATGAATGTAAATGTACGTTAGGGTGGCCCAAAAAACTTTTTTTTCAGGTAGAGTTCTGGGCACCCTCTACTTTTTTTTGAACAGCTAATAGAAGCTCACAGCCAAAATTTCAACTCTGTATTCGAATTAGAAGTCGATGACCAAGAGGAGAGGAATTTACCATGTTAATTAATAGCTCTTTTTGTATTATTTGAAGGTTTTTAGGGTTTTTATTTTTTTCTACATGATTAAATCTTATTTTCAACTTGAAATTTGATAGAAATGTTTATTTAAGGAGTTAAAAGGATTTGAAAATGGAGCTTGGATATTCCAAGTGGCATAAGACAACAATTTGAAATTTCTTAATAAAAACATTTTTCAAAAAAAGATTTGTAATTTGTATTAATTTTTTTTCTCATTTTTTGAAATTTTTAAAAAAGGTGGTTATGATGCACACCAAAACAAAGAAAATAAAATTACTAAAAAAATCAGCCTGATTTCATGTTTTTAAGTTGTATAGTTCTAGAGTTATTAGCTGTTTAAATATGCAGGAAAAACCACTTTACAGGAGTTCTTTGGACATTAGAAAATTACAACCAAAATAATGGTGATAAAAAAACAAAACCTGAAACATTATATCTATAACGTTAGTAGTTTCTTATAAAAAATCGTGAACAAAATGAGAGGGTTTGATCTTTGGTTTTTTAGTTGTTTTGTATAAAATCTTCGAATTTGGACTTTTTCACTCCTCTTGATCATCGCTTTCTAATTAAGGTACAGAGTCCAAACTTTGCTTGAATAGTTTTCTAAGTAGATCTAAAAAATTGAGGAGGTGCCGTGGCAATTTCATAACAATTTGTTTTTTCCCATAAAAAAGTGGGCCACCCTACTGTACGTATGACACAATTTCTTCACATGTTCTAATGAAAGTGATAAATAATATTGTAACTTACTAGAATAAAAGGAGCGAGATTCAGAGAGAATGAAATTAACTGCTTTTATAGCGTATCAATGGGCAATTCCCGCCTTTTAATTTCATTTTTTATTCGATAGAGATATCCAAGATAGGATTTTAAGCGCAATTTTTTTAAAATTTCGATGCTTATTTACTTTTCAATTTAATTTCAAAGTTTCACTTTTAAAAAAGGGGCGAAAACAGCATGTGATGACACTCAATCAAAAAAAAAAATAACCCATTGGTGTTAAACAATATGGTTTAGGATTCAATGCGATTGTTGATTTTCACTTTTAAGTAATGCCAAAACAGCAAAACAGATCTGACGTCATTTAATCTGAAACAAGGGCAAAGTGATTATCAAATTTTATTTTATTGTATTGAATTAACTCATTTTTTTTAACTTTTCGTGTCAATTTTGGAATTTAGAACCATTTTTTTACTGGAAAAATGCATTTTTTTCTGTTTTAAAAAAGGCGAGAATTGCTTATTGCATAAAACCACTGCTCATATGAAAGCATCCTGAAAACCGTTTTTATTTGTAAAATTATTTTTCTTTTCATGAAATTGTGTGCATACTTTTTGCCTACTATCGTAGTTCCGTCTGAAAACGTACTACACAGAATATATTTCTTTATTATCATCGCTCCTAAAACTATACAAAAGAAATCTCTTGTATCTTCGTAAGTAAAGGTGAGAGACTATCCGAAATCTCCGATTCTTTCTTGCAAAAATCTATTGACTTCCGAGGGGATATAAATTACACTAGACTTCATCTCAGGAGGAAAAGAGGTATGTATATCGCAATTCAATAGTTTCTCTTGCTAAAATATCGACTCTTTTATTCTTCGTGTCCTTCCAAATGTCATTTTAAACTTTTCAGATCCGTTCGTTTCTTGAAAAATAGGTTGATTTTCAGCGCACTGCTAACGTAAGGTCACGCATGAGTGCAAAGAAATGCAAATACTTTATTCATATATACAATGCGTAACAATAACAATATCAATAAAAAAGCCAAAAGTAAAACACAAAGTTCAAATTCAAATTACGCTATCGGAAAGAGATTGGAAAGTGCTTAAATCGAAATTCCTTTATAATATTTGCATAATGCCGTAGGTTTTGTTTTGAGAAAGTTCAGTAAAAAAGAGTAGATCGTTTTATCGTACCTTTTCACTATTTCTCAATCAAATAAATGAAAGAATTCAATGGATTTTCATGCTCTGGAAGAGATTGAGGGTTTTTTGGTAGAGAAAATGACAAAGGAGTGATAAGTTCCTTTATGTAAAATGGATTATCCATCACTAAATTGATTTTAAGAGAAAAAAGAACGCTCATTGGAATAGTTTTCTTCTATTGATTTAGTGTATTTCATCTCTAAGTAGTATAATTTCCCTTTATGTCTAGTGAATGAGCTGTTTCAGGATAATAACCATAAAATAAAATTTGCTTCTAATTTTAAGAATTAATTGGAATTTGAACTATTTTGATAGTCATTAATATAGATTTTGCTGCCACTAATTTTTCTCTTTTATTATTAAAAGTACAAATATTGTACTTTTTAGCAAAACTGTATACGTTATTCTTATTTGGTTCTGTTCATTGATGTAATAAATAGTAGATATCGCCATCTCATATATCTAAGATTGATATCCAAGTATCTGCGATTTTAAAAAAAATGTGGATTGAACGCTAAAAAATAAGCTTGATCATAAATTTCGTGTAGGAGAACTTATTTTTTGGAATTTAACAGTTGGTGACTGTGACAGATGTAGTTTTATATTGGAATTTTGTTTCATTTAAGTAAAAGAAAACTGAGTTATGATATAATGGGGGGATTTTCTTATAAATAATAAAACACATAATATACATTATGAGAATAACTTCTCTGAAATAGACACTTCATGACATTTTTTTTAAAAAAATAGAAGTTTTGGTTATGAATATGATCAGGCAATTTATTTAAAATTCAATGTTTTAAATCAGACAAGTTTTACACAGTAACAAATCGAATAAGAAACTACTCATTACATTGTTAAAAAATCTTCGGCAGAATTTTTTTAGCTTAAAACAAATATTAGTGCCGATAACATTTAAAATAAAGTTCGAGCAATAATTTAAACTTCTTTCTTTTTCAAATTACTAATAGAAAATTGTATACCAACCAACCGATGCACAATCAAAGGGAATTCTAATATGAAAAAGTTAACCATGCGCACGTAAAAAATACATTCTTTAAAGTGTTTGTTGTTCAATAAAGTATAAGTGTGCGACACACACAAACTCGTTGCTTGCGTGATGTTGTTACAAATGTAAACAGATGAAAGTAAGTCACGAACTTGATGTTTTCAGTATTTTAGATTGTTGCATTCAGATAAAAAAAAAACTCGCATAAAATTGTTATTGTTGCTTTGGCATTAATCTTAAAAACCACATATTTTTTTAAGCATAAGATTTGATATTTATCTTAGAAAAAGCTTAAAAATGAAATTTAAAACATCAAAATATGATATTGGTACATTTTATGTATTTATACAGTAAATAATTTAAGGAGCTAACATAGTTTATACTAATCATTGTTTAAAGTATGCTTAAAAGAGTTGCAAAATTTCTATTTTAAAAACTTTCTTGATTGAATTTTCCCACGAATTAAATTAGAAGAATTTTTACTTTGCAGCTTCCAAAGCAGGCAATTTTCAAACATTAAGGGCTCCAATGGGTCCACTTATCTGAAAATAATTCAAGCAAAAGATGGTACTAATACAGCTTTTCTATTGATATTTTTTCAGATTTTTAAATTGAATGAAACATAAAAAATGTGCGTTTTTCTAAAGTGAACCATGTTCAAACGTGACCCCTCTCCCTATTCCTTTAAATTATTTTAAACACAATTAGAAAATACACTCAGTTCTGTTTATCTATATTCTTTAAAAAGTAATAATTATATAATAATTTGTTGAACATTCTTATTAAACTGACCGTAAGTTCTTTGAAAAATCTGATGCTTTGAAGTTATCATATCCTAATAACTCATCAATTCCTAAAAATCACCTGGTATTATATTATAATGTCGTTTTATATCATTTATGACACGACTAATTCCTACAATTATTACATAATAACTAAAACCATTCTAAACACTCTTTTTTTAATACTTTATTAAATCAAACAACAATAACCCGTCTTTTTTAAAAACCTCAAAGAGATTTAAAAAAAATTGGATAAACTGGTAAAAAAAGAACTACGTTTGAAATTTTAGAAGAGAACTGATGAATATTGTGAAAGACTGCTTTTGAAGATGAGCTAAAAGCTATTTTCTAGCTTTACGTATCATTAATATTAATCTCTAGGTTTCGGTGACCAGGAAATTCATTACCATATTCATACCATTTGAAATTCCATTTCACTGAAGATCTTATGGTGGAAAATGGAAAAGAACTGTATTTTTAAACAATCAAGAATAAATGTATTTTTATTTAAAATATCTATCAAAGTCAGAGTAAAAAACATTTTATAAAAATAAATAAAAGTTTAAGAAATGAGCATGTAAAATATTTATAGCTAGTTATGATATCATAAGGTAAAAAAATTAAATGGGGACTAGTTTGTTTATAAAGAGAATATTTTACTATTACTTTTGAAAGTAAGATGTTATTTTACTGGTTTAAAATACATTAAATGAATTTGAATTGCTTTTATTGTTTTCAACAATTATTCTTCTATCTCATGATTGCGTTTGGAAAAGGCTTTTTGATTGATTTTTAATATTCTGGGTTTTTTTGGCGCACAGTATGACCGGTATACGGGTCTTGCTCCATAAAACCATTAACCAAACCTACCTTCTAATTACCCGCCCATTAGTTAAAATAAATATTCTAATTAATAAAATTTATGTTATTATTATGAAGGAATATTTTCATTAGAACAATCTTAACAATGAATAAAGTATGCAATAAAATCTATTATTTATTTTAATGCACAGTAATATTTTCATTTATTCAATTTTGATTATGGATAAAATATTGAGTAATTTTTTTTCTGTAAATTTTATATAAAATTATGCATTTCTTGAGAATTGTGATCTTTTTACTTAAAATGTGACTCAATTAAAACTAGTATTATCGAAGTTCCATCTTTCTGCATCAGAAGCATCAAAACCTTAAAATCTCTCATTACGTTATTTAAAAAATTGTGTATTTAAACTTCTCACAAAGTATTTCAAAGGACCCGCTATTGTAGATGTATGTTACGGGCAAAGTGATAAAACGGCATTATTAATATTTCATTGAAAAGTACACATTAAAGTTTTAAGTTAATTGATGAACTTGGAGGTTAAGGAAACAATGCAGGCATTTTTATACCCAATTTAACTTTAATGCATAACACCAGTTAAGAGGGTTAACACTAATGATACGGTGTCATAAGTTCATCCTTAAATCTAACTGTCGATATCAATAAGGCTGGTTCATGTTAGTAAATAACTCGATTATTAAAGTTACACACAGAGTCAATAACAAATGAAATCCTATTTATGGTTCAGCAAAGTAGAAAATTGTTTCCTTCGCCTACGAAATAAATGACAGAAAATTAATTACGGTTAATATGGCTCGGATTCCGAGAGCTGCAAACAAATTCGTCGCTAGCTAATTACCCCCCGAAGAAAAAGATGGCAGTAATAAGCTTTTTTCTTCCTCTCTCCCAAAACTTTGGTTTCAATTTCCTCGGATATGAAGTGGAACGTCATCGACAGTAATAAGCCATTCAAAGTCTTGCGAATGCTTGTAGCGACGCATTATTTCGAGTTAAAGAAAGTACGTTTAGACTGTTTTCTGCAGAAGTGAAGAGAAAAGCGCGTAATTATTCAAACAGAAACACAAGGAATCTGAAGGGTTGGATTCTGGGAGCTAATCTGGGAAATCAGATTGCGGAGAAACTTTCTCTAATTACTGCAGAAATTATACATGGTTCATTTCCGAGTATTTAGAAGTCATTAGAAAAGTAGTTTTTGGTATCGTGTCTGATTACACCGCGTCAAGTCTGTGGAGGAAGTTTTTGAATTAAAGAGATATTTCTGATGATTTTAGTTGGTTTTAAGTTAGGATGATATAGAAGTTTAGAAAAGGGAGAAATTAGAAATAGAAGATTTTGATGTTTCGTAATAGTTATGGGTTAATTAATTACGCCGCTGATCTATACTAATTTAAGTTTTAAATAAAAATTTCAGTTGTTGTTTCTTTCTCTCCTGATGATGTCAGTTATATTGATTCACTCAACACAAATTAGGTTCCAAGGTACCCTATTAATGAGCCAAAATTTTGTGTTTGTTTCTAAATAATCAGTTTGAAATTTGAGATTTTAGATATTTTATAGAAGGTTATTTTAGGACTTTTTATATCAAATGTTTAAGTTTACTGATCTGATAATGAATTTAATAATTTATATTATAGTTACATTAAGAAAAAAGCTTTTAGCCTGGTTTTAGGGATTGTAATAAAACAACAGTTTAACAATAAACAGTATGCAATATTTAGAGTATTTAAAAAGCCTTAAAATAAATGAAGGTTAAATGAACAAAAGTTTAAAAATCTAATATAAAAAAGGGTTTTTTTTTCTTTATTATTAACTTTTTATATCGTTGAGAAGAAAGAATAAATCTGGCGCGTATAAAACCATATAACTTACCAAATCAATTTTAAATTTATTATTTTACTTTTAGTTGATTATAACTCATTTTAAAACTTAAGACATAGTGTTGTTAAACTCTTGTTTGAGATTACACACCCGAAACCAGATAAAAAACTTATTGAATTGGAAACTATATCCAATAAATAATTAAAAAATGATAGCTTCGAATAGTTTAGTACGTAAACCTTCTCATTTATTCTCAATATAAAAACGTCCTTTCCTTTCAAATCTTTTAATCTGGAAACTCTCTTAATGGTATCGCATTTGAAGACAACTGTTCGATTTTAAAAATAGGCGTTAATTGTTTCTATTCCTAACTTCCTTCCAGTATGTTTTGACAACGGAATTCTCCTTGTTAAAATGGCTCTTAAGATGGTTCTGTCGTTACTATAATTCCAACCCAATCAGAAAAAAGGAGAACACTTTGCAGCGAACTAGGAGTAATCGAAGCGATATTTTAATTGGGGAACCAGCAATAAAATCCTTTTTCAGCTCGTAACTTTGAATTGTTACTCTGACAATTACTTTCTTCGACAGAACCTTGGACTTGAAAGAAATTATTTCTTTTTATCAGGCGATATAAACTAGTCAGAGCGGTTTCCATTTTTATCCTTAGAAGAACTTTGCTCACTTTAACTTTTTATAATCTTACGAGCGATTTTGGTAATGATATAGTAGTATTTTCTATGGTAATAAGAATTATTATTAGTGTCGAGTAATCAAAAATATGTTTGACAATAAGTTTATTAAGGTTTTACTGCAAATTCTGTTACATGTCAATCCATAAAAATTTTATTTCATGCTAATTATAAATATTACCTTTGAATAAATATAAAACTATATACCTACTTTTTGTCGTAAGTTTACGAAACAGATACTTTGAAATCTTGCTATCTCAATTAGTTTAATTTTATCCTCAGTTCGTGTTGTGAAAGCGTACTACAATAATTTTTATTCATGGTATTTATAATTGCAATCTGAAACAAAATTTATTGAATGTCTTAATATTTAGGATTGACTTTCAAAACAAATAATTTTCATAAAACTACGTTATGCAACTCTCTCCTAAGAAACTATTCTAAGATATCTCGTTATCCTAATTATACGGTTTCTAAGTCATAAATTTGATTTTAAGGTTTATTCAACCAGAAGCTAAATAATACAATCTTTTGGA
Organism: Tetragnatha montana; assembly: GCA_963680715.1. Lineage (NCBI taxonomy): Eukaryota > Metazoa > Arthropoda > Arachnida > Araneae > Tetragnathidae > Tetragnatha > Tetragnatha montana. The sequence continues at coordinate 38,890,357 of OY796684.1, forward strand.
ATCCGGTATCCTAGAAAAATAATTTAATATTTGCTTTGACAAGTGGTTTGATGACTAAGAATACGAAATAAAAACTAATTAGTCTACTTTCACAGAAGCGTGTTTCTATCATTTCTCAAATTAAGTCCGTTATTCTTTTAAAAAAACTTACCCAACTCTTATTTACTCTAACCAGGACATAACTTCTAAAACATTAAATACATTTTCCACAACTTCATCACCACTAAGTGCTCATTGCTTGACGCGTTTCTTTTCTATTTCTGGCGTAACTCTCTAGAGCGAATTAAATATTTACACAAATCAAAACGAAAATGTATTTTGTTGGATAAGAGAGACACTGGTTTAAGGGGGGATTGCGGCTTCAACTTACTTTAAACTTTTGCAATTGTATTTGCATGAAAACTTCTTTTAATAAAATAAAGTCCTTAACGTTTTCATCATATTATTATTACTTGGGGTTTTTTTATACTTAAATCTTTATATTTTAAAAGCCAATGGTTGAAAAAAAATTCTCTAAAACTTTCATAACGTTATGAATATTTAATGCAATCACATATTTTTAAGCCTGCATATTTTTTAGAAGTTGCAGCTTTAGTTTTCCTCTTATACCAAAATTGAATTAGAAACTAATTTTAAATTCGATGGAAATATTCCAAATTATTCCAACTTCAAGCGTACTTATTTGTTTAACAAGAGTTATGAATTTAATAACTCACTTAAAATTGTCTTTCATTTCGGAGAGTGCTGTTCATTCATGAAACACAGGAAATAAACACACGAAAATAAAATTTGCTTTTAATTTAAAAGTGTTTTTAACATTTTTTACCCAGGGAATGTTTGACTCTATTCATATTCACTTACTCAATTGGTACTGCCTTATTTTAGAATTTTATTTATCTTTATCTTTCTATTTCTCACTTTTGTGCTGTGAAATGACCAGAAATATAATTTAAATGTCAATTTAAGTAGTTTTTAAGATTTTTCTTCAGTTGAAATTGCATAAGGTTGAAAAAGGGAATAAGTCCATCTATCTATATTTCAACTGTAAAATATTTTTGAATTATATTTTTTTTTCGATGATTGCTCTGTTTTCTAAATGGAGTCCTGAATTTTAAGTAAATATTTGGTGGTTATACAACGAAAATTTCATTACTTACCTATATGCAGGTTTTTTTCTGATTTTTCAAAACTTTATTTCCCTTTTTCAAACTGACGATTCAATTAAAACTTCGTAGCTTACAAAATTTATATTTTATAACCTTAAGTACCATAATTAAGTTGTTCTAAAACTTTCTTGCATCCCCCTTCATCACTCTTTATATGGTTTTACATCCCTTAATTTACATGACGAGTTCTAACTGAGTAATTGATTTTGTTTATTGGGGATATTTTGGATTAATTTTACCGTTTTAAGGAAATTTTATAGTTAATTAATTCATATTAAATTAGCTTATTACTTAATAAATCCACAAAAGTTAAAATGGAAGTAGGAAACACTTTTGAATGAAAAAATAGTTTTAAATTAAACCATTGAACTTTTACGAAATGAACTTTATTGTTAATATTGTATAAAAGGTCTACTCTATCAATGAAAATATGGACAGAATTTTTCATATTCTTTTGTAGTTCTGATAAAAAAAAAAAACAATTTGGAAATTTGGAAACTAAACAATATGGCAGTCTCTCAATCAAAACCTTTTTATTTCAAAAATGAGCATAAATGTAAGTTAAACTAGATTATTTTATGTATAAAAATATTTGTAGGCTATTGAAATTTTTCTAATAACCTTTAAAAAAATTAACTAACTATAAATCAATCTATAAATCTCAAACCATCTTTATCTCTCAAAAACTAAAACTGAATTGAATTTGTTGTTTAAAACTGTTTAATGATCTCTTAGTAGTAGGATTCACAAAACGTAGCGTGCGCGGTCAGCTTTTTAATAATAACTAGATTGGGGGTAGTACATGAAAAAAAAAATCTATCTCCCAAGTATTCCTTCTTCCTACATCTCAAAACTGCCGGTGCTCCGATTTCAAAATACCACCTTGAATTGGCAGCTAGCATCGTTGATCGGCTTAGACGTGACACAGCCAGCCGCCCACTTTGATGGAGAAGTGAGTGGCCCTGAAACATTGCTTTCCTGCAATACTCGCTCTCGGTGTCTAGCCGCAAAACGCTTCAAGCCAATTCCATCTCAGATGTGTCTGGCTGTATGGTGGAATTCGGACGTTGCTTTGGAAGGGATTTCTTTGGGTTTTTTAAAGTATGTGTTGCTTTGAATAGAGTAATATTATAGTAAGAAAATGGGTGTTTAAAAGTATGTTTTACATATATTCCATAATGGAATTTTATAACAATTGGACTTCATTTAGTTATTTTGTTCCAATAACAAGTTACAACAGTTTCATTATAAAGAGGGGAGAAATAAATCCTCATAAGGTTGAAAAGTTATTCTTGTTCGTCCGAAAGGTAAAAAGATATGTTGTAAAAGTTTTTCTAATGTGTGAACAGGTTTTGAGTAAGAAACTCGATATATTTTCGTCTCATGTAAGAGTCCAACAAAATAAAACACATTATTGATAATTGAAATGTAATGATGATTATAACACAATTAAGGAATACAAACCGAAAAAGCATGCATTTTGAACAAATACGTATTAATTTAATTTATCGGCTTGAGCAAATATTTTACGAAATTCATCACGCGCTAGACATAAAATCTTCCTATCTAGTGTAACTCAGGCGTGAAATTAACCTTTGGTACTCCCGCAGCATCTTTCCTTATTTATTTTCTGGTTGCTGGAATAGGTTTAAGAGTATTGAGATTTGTCCTCTTAATTTATACATCGTGTGAGTCAAGCTATGCTTAGAAAATTTTCTTTTTATTGAACCAGCAAATTGTTTACCGAAATTTGATCAAGCTCTATTTCAGAGGTTAGACTAAAAAAAGGAAACTTTCATGCTGTCAACAAATTTATTTTGAGTAAAGGAAGATGAATTTATGTAATTTGGCATTTAAAAAGTATGTGCGTGTAAACCTTTAATATGGTTACTTCGGAATTTTTAATAGCAATTTGGTATTACTTTTGTAAATATTAAATGAATGTTTGAAGTAAAATCTTTAAATTAATTTTAGCACAAATTTGGAAAAATGATAATCTTTAACTTAGTTCGATTGTATTAACGCATAATGATAAGTTTACCATATCAAGTTTTAAATTTTCATAAAGCTATACATTTTTAAAACTTTCTAATATTTAATTGTATAACTTATATTTAATTTTCAGTTACTTTGATAAGCTATAGCTATACTGAAATACGTTGGAATTTCTTTCGAGAGATAATTATGTTGCCTAGTCTAAAAAATTATTTTCGTTTCTCTAATTCTTTTTTTGTAAAAATCTGTTCTTCACTTTCCATTAATGTTTACTTTTATCGGTTTAACATTCACGTATCTAGTTAGTCGAAATAAATTAAAAACGTTTCCTTTTCCATTTTCAAATAACTGTTACTTTACACAATAAATTGCTACGGTTTTTCTGCCCAAATTTCCCTGTTCCTCTGTTGCTTCAAACCTTCCCCATAAACTAAAAAGGAATAAAACGCTCTACATTTCTCAAAAACCAACACAAACCACGTCGTTTCAATAAAAACTCAAGTAAAATGTATTCTCTGCTACTTTTTTCCAATGCAGCAACTAGCTACTCCTCTTCTACTACCGCGATTACTTTTTTAAAATTTAACTATCGACTTTTTTCCCAGCGCGTGTGCAGTTTTTTCCACGTTAACACTAATTGATCATTACAGACAAAACCGTTTTTCCCAAAGTCCGTTTCCGATAGCAGCGAGGAGCATTAGCGCTCGCCACGTTAAATAGCCCCACCGGAAACGTGAGAGATAAGGCCGACAGACAGTACACGAAAGCGTTTAGCTCACGATGTTTATCTCTTCTCCGCTAAATGGAATGATAAACTGAAAAGGGTCAATCGCGTTTCTCCCATTTGCTTTGATAACATCCTAAAAATAGATCCTTGTTAATTTCCTCGGCTGGCAAGCTGCCACCCATATTAACAAAGCGAGATGCCGGCAGCACGCGAAAAATCGTTTTAATCATGCAATCTGCATTTTCACAATCTACATTCTCTCGCATTTCGAGGAGTTGCGTATTTTTACAGGCTCTCTTTTCCAATTGCGGTTTGCTTCCGCCAATAAAGTGTTTGGGAAAAGCTTTGAGCCACAAATGTTATAGATATTGATATCACCTCAAGCTGTTTAAATGGCTGAGAGCTCATCATGTGCTTTATGGGCAATAAGTCATTACTTTTACTGATTACCAAGAAGGAGTGTTTGCGTTGGATTAAACTATGCACGTTTTTATGCTAACGCAGAAACCTAAGTGTTTAATTTTATTGCATAAAAATGTTATTTTAATGGTATATTACTGAGGTGTTATCATAAATAAATTATTAAAGACATCTACTTGTATAAGTACAATTTAAGAGAGCGTATTTTTTAATTAAATTTTACTCTAGAAATTGACTACAAAGCATTATAGTACTTAAGGTAGCTGTTACTAATTTTTTTTTTTTGATAGCAACTTCTAGTTTTGCTATACATATTGATACATGGGTAAAATTGGTTTAAACCAAACTTTAAAACATAAACCTAAACACAAAACTAAGCATAAAACATTATAATTTGTTTTATTTTATCATTCTTTAAGTTTAAAGCTAAGATTTTTAATATTTTTTTTTAGAAATTGTGTATACTTTAAAACAAACTTTTCAATGAATAAAATTTATAATAAAACTAATTATTTTATATTAAATTTAGTCTAATATTGGTTTATTTTATTTGAGCAGCTCGAATGTAATGAAAAGAAAAAGGCTGAATATAAGACTTTTCATACACGTTTTTTACGCTCTAACTATACTTTTCATGTAGAAAGTTTGCATCATGCTTAAAAGCCCCAGTGGCATTGAACGATAAAACAAATTAATCAAGCTTGAAAATTGCAGTAAATCAATTTCATGAAAAACAGAAATTGTATTTTGATACAATTTCTTTAGTTTGAATACCATTATATAGGGCATCTAAAAATCAAGGCTACCACTATATATCAAAATCTTTTTAAATCACAATCGTCTTAATCACACTAAAAAAGGAGACTGACTTCTCTCCACAATTCAAAGTCATTTTTCGATATATCTGTGTACTTTTTAACCCGCATTAAAAAAACCCAAAGTGAGGCATTCCTCTCACTACCCAACCGCACGGTTGAAAACTCTTCCCTCAGGACAGAAACTCCTCAACCGAAGCCGGTATATCGGAGTGAGGAATATAAATTGACACAGCGGTACACACAATTCGATTATCGAAGACGCGAATATTAGATCATGATTCCAAACGTCGAAGACTCCCTCGAAATTATTGGAATCGGCCCCGAGCTACTGTTAAATAAGAACTAATCATTTTTTCGTCACATCGGGTTTTTTTGCATTTGCATATCGCCGCAGCTCGGGGTCTGAATTAAAAGAAACTCGAAAAGGAGTGTGCATTCAGAGAGGATTTTTCTCGGTATTTTTGAGGGAATGAGAACGGTATGTATGAAAGTTGTGCGTTTATTTTAAACTTTTTTGAGGATTGAAAAGTTGTGGTGTGTGGGGAGCTTTCCGAATCAGATCGGTTTTTATTTACGTTTTTTTTTCGGTTAGGAATTTTTCTTATCCATAATGCTCATCCTGAAAAATATCGCATCCGGAACGGAGTTTATTGGTGTTAAAGAAAAAAAATTGAGTAAGGGTGTGTGTATGCTAAAACTAGATATTCTCGGTACCATTGGAAATTAAAATATAAATTCTATTCAGTGTGAAGGAATTTTTTATGAAAAATATGAGAAAAATGTTTTGTATAAAAAATTTTGTTTGTGAAACTGCACGAGATAAAAATGTTTTATGCCTGGAGATATATTTTTAAAGTTAGGAATTTAAGTTTTTCCTGATCTAGATACTTGATTAATTAACCCTTTTTCCTCTGATTAGATTGATCAAATTAAAAATCAAACTGATAAGGATATAAGAAGTATAATTAATTTATTTATCCATGATTATTTTTTGGTATTGACTAGACTATACCATAAATCTACTACTAATTCATTAATAATATTTTAAACATTGTATTGTATGAAGAAAAATTACATTAACTTTCAAAAATTAAATTTGCTTCTTGTTAAAATATGCGATTAATTTCACTCTTTTCTTTTGTGCATTTTTTTTATCAAATTAAGAGCCTTATGAATAAAAACATTAAAAGCGCACTGTAAATATTTAAAAATGTTTTTTAAGGAACAAAACAAGTTAGCATTAATTAAACTTGAACCATATCGAAACTTTAAAAGACAGTAAAAAAAGCTTCGATAATCTTAAGTAATCACAGAAAACTAAGCGTGTTTGTAAAAAATCTATATTTTTCCAAATAAAGTATAGTTTCAGGTTTAAATTTTAAGAGAAGTTCACTTTATTCGAAAGTAAATCTGTTTTCTTGCGTAAACAATCGTGTTTTGAGCAAATATACTATTTTACTCAATTTTCAAGATGAAATATGCAAGTATAAGGTTTAATGAAAATTTACATATTTATTGACAGTCAAAACACATATAACTAGGGTCATTCGAAGATCATTAGGAAAAGTTCTAGATGTTGTAAAGTACCCGAAGACAATTCAAAAGAGACCCGAAGCAATTCCGAATCGCTCTAGTGCGGAAAAAAGTTGACAAAAACAATGAAAGATAAGTTACTGTAAGCAAACGGTTGGGGATAGGAATAAAATTCGAGTACTAATTATCATGTTTTGACTTATTTATAAAGCATGTGTAAAGATTTTGTTCTTAAATGGCGACAATAATTAATTTTTAACTGTCACATTTTTTTATTGTTGGAATTTGAAGATGGTCTCTATAGAACATAAACTTCACATAGTTTTTATTAGTAAGTTAAAACACCGTAATTGGCACTAGAATTTTTTTCCTACCCCCAACCCCCCCCGTTTGCTTACAAGTAACCTATCTTTCAACTTTGCAACTTTTGTCCGCATTAGAGCGATTCGGAATTGCTTCGGTGCCCTCTTTCCTGGGTCACTTCTGAATAGTCTTCGGGTACTTTATAACCTCTTGCATTTTTGCCCATTAGTTTTGAATCACCCTGTAGGTATATTTAGTGTAGAATAAGATGAAATTTGAAGCCATAAAATTACAGCGAGAGAAAACTTTTAAGAATAGTAGCATTTATTGAAATTGATACTTTATATTGATGAATTTTCTTTTGAATTGTATTTAAATGATTTATGAAATGGATAAAACTTGAAAGGCGACTGTAGTATATGATTAGTGTGACTGATATATTCATACCTAATTATCGTAACAAGCAATAGTGAAACATATTCATTTATATAAGCATTGAACAAATTCAACCAGGACTGGTAGTGTAATCTAAATTTAATATTTCCCATGGAATTCCATCTATTTGAAACGGGCTGAAGAGAATAGAACTCGACTAATAAAGAAGCAGTAAATTGCAGAACTATTGCATTCAAATGAGCAGAACCTTAATTAAACGCTCTTTAGTGGGAATTGAAAGCATGAGCTCCGCTCAGAAATTCCGAATATAAAACGCATTCCTACTAATTAAAAGCGCTTCGCAAAACACAGGACTAAAAAAGAGCTTTTAAGGCAAACTATTTACATTTTGGGCCCTGGCGCAGAGACTTAATAAGATAGAGATGTACAATTAAGAAATTTTTCGCCGGAGCTACACAATTTCTGAGCCTTGGAACTTGTTAAACGTGAGTGGGGTGTTTCATTTGAATTGTTAATGATTCCTTGGCTCGTCAGGCGTTGAATTTTCGGAAGAGAGACAAAAAATTGTTTTCTCATAACTTTACTTTGACATACCATTTCCATAGTAATCTAGTCTGGGGCTGGTTTTATCTCGATTTTTGCGTTTCTAAGAAATTTCTTCAAGGATAAATCTGGAGGTTTTGGAGATTGTTAGGACCGGAAAATATCTTTCCTTGTTACTCAGAGGTTTCATTTAGATTTTGACATTTGGTGTATTTTTAGTGTTCCTTATTTTTGATTTTGGAAAGTTATTTTATGTGTTTCAAATCTGAAAAATATTTTAAAACGTAATTCAAAATCGTCAGATAGTTACAGAAATTCTGTAATTAAACTGTAAATATTTTTTCCTCTTAAGATTTGTTATCCGTCCAGGTATTGCGCCTTAAAACCCAAAACAACCAACCATCTACTTACGATTTGAGTAAAGTAGAAAAATGATCTAATTGGCTCGCTACATACATATAAAATAAATATCCTGCAGTGTTTTTTGTTATCTTTTACTTAAACCTAAGAAGGAATTTAGGCCATCAATATGAAAACAGAGAAATAAATTAATACATACTGCGACTGCTTGAAATTTAAACTTACAGACACAATAAAGATTACTAGATACTTTTTTATATTCTACACATCAAAAGTTTTTTTAACATTTATTTGGATGCAGCGCCTCACAAAATTTATCCTTACCGAGACGGATATCCTTACCATGTGGTCCTTAATAAATAAGAATACACAGGGGGTGTCAAATAGAGTATATAACAATATGCTTTTTCCTAGACACATACTTCCAATTGCAAATTTTCAATTTAAGAGGTGAAAAATTAGATGAGGTTTGAATTGTACATACCCGGTTCACCCACTGCCATCTGCTGATGTGGGAGCAGGCTCTCACTTGTACTTACTGTCAAGTTTGCTTTAGAGTTTGCTATATCATTTGTGAATGACCTCATTTTATTGTTTAAACATTTAATGTTTCGAACGTACAAATTTTAATATGTCTGATATTTTACACAACAACTCTGATTTTAAAATTGTTCTCAATTTCATTCATGTCATCGGTTTTACCCATCATGTATGGCATTTTAACCTGATCTGTTTCATAGTTTACTGTGTTCAAATTTTAACATGCATTTTTTTTTCTTTTTTTTTATTTAAGACGTATAGATTACATCATACAAGAGCTATTAGCTCACTGAATTTTTAAAGATTTACATGTTTCTTTTGATCTTGTTTGTCATAGAATGTCCTAATAGGGGCCTTGCGCCCATAAAACTCCAACCAACCAACCTAATTATTTTGGTAAATCTAATAAAAGTTTCTATTTTGAATGTCTTATATAACTATAGATCAACTACTAAAACATTGCAGATTTATGAATAGATAAACTAGAGTACACATAAATGTTAAAATATGTTCGACAACCCATGAATAATAAAAGCACTTTTTCCCAAAATCAATATGACAGCCTTGTTTTAAACTGTTTTGACTCGCTTATTTTATTAAAAAGTTAATTTGCATGCAAGATAAAAGATGGGGGAAATTCTCTCCCCGCACTTTCTACCTTTTAGAGTAAGGCTTTCAAAGTATTTTCAGAACGCATAGGGATTTTTAAAAGTAGAAATACGAAAACTTTCTTCTGGAAAACCCTGTAAATGGAAACATAAACAAAATTTTTATGAAACATTTCCAAAATAAGAAGGTAAATGGGTTTCTTTCATGATGTTATGAATGAATATATATATAACCTCCTTTTAAACAAGTTCATAAAATATATTGTGTCGTTGATCTTGAAAGCGGTACAGGTAACTTTTCTTTTAGTTTCGAGAAACTTGTATTTAATGTTTTGTTATTTATTAAATTAGAAAATGTTGGGTTTCTCTTTGTTAGAATATTTTCGGAAGTAATTAATATTACGGAAACCCATTTTTATATATTTGTGGAATTGTTAGTGGGTTCTTTATTTTATAATAAAATTGCGATTAAAAATAGCATATACGACTTCTACCACTTTTAAATTAACCTTAACGGGTTCATAGTTTTTAAATTAAGTCCGTTGTTTTAGCTTCAGATTTTATAAATTAATATTTGAATATTTTACAAACTTAGTATGTATTATTAGTATGTAGCTTAGCAAACAATGTATACTATAACAAGTATCATATTATTTTCAAAATATATAAAAATAGTTTTTTATTATCTTATCTTATTATATTATATTTATAGCTTATCTTTATTATATTCAATTATAGATCTACAACAAATAAAACATTTCTGGAACTGTGTAATTTTTTTTAAAAGGAATATTTTAAATTATCTGTTTATAAGAATTTAATTTTATGATTTCAATTTAGATAAGGTTTCAGGATTAAGTATTTAATGCATCTCTTATTACTTGAAAATAATTAAATACTATTTTCTACACATTGATGTATTGTTTTTAAGTTTTAACGAAATATTTTGCACTGAAACTGGATAAATAAAATTACTAATATTAATTCCTAAAAATAGTTTAATTAAAATAGATTCAATCGGGATTTATTTACGTTATGCTTGCAAAATTAAGAATTGTCACTGTCAATTTCTCTCTAACCTTCAAACAAATTCCTTTTATAAAACAAAGCTTAAAAAGTTTTTTAAAAGTTTAAAAGAATTAAAATTAAGTTTTACTAAGACTACAAGTGTGTTATTAATTACCTATCTTATAATAAAAATCAAATACTTATTAAATTACTTAGCTGTATTAAAATGAAGTACACTTTTTTAAGTTAGTATAAATACTTGTTTCAAATCTTATAAAATAGTTACAAACAATCAACCAACTCTCTCAAGAAATGTTTATTTGAACATTTGAACTGTAGTCAACTAACAAGGGCCATCTAAAGGTTGGCCCTTGTCATCAAACATAATCGAATGCGAATATGCACAATTGCTTAAGGCAATTACTGGGTGTCTCTAACGCGAGTATTGGCAATCGACAACTGCACCGCAACCTAAATTACACTCTCCCAATGATGAAACAATTGTTATTCGATTGTATTCATTTGTCACCTGGACTAGTGATTACTGCTGAATTGTTGTTTTGAGACGGAAATTGGAAATTCTCCTAGTTGGAAACACGTAGGCACTTTATCTTGGAACAAGGTAAAAACACTATAAAGTGTTGAAAATCATCCGAATAAAATTGATGAACGGGAAGAAGTTTTCTTTAAGAGTTGGATGCTACTTGGATTTATTTGAATTGCGAAAAAATCCCGTTCTTGTTACACTGATGCTTTTTAACATTCCATGAGATCCCTGATAGAGAATTAAAATTTAAAAAATTCCTTCCTTTAATTTTTGTCTGTTTTGTCTTGTCCTGCGCAGAATGCTCTAAATTTGACTTTACTCCATAAAACTTACAACAAACCAAGCTTTCTTTAATTTTAATTAGCAATTAGTTTTTATAATAAGAAATCATAAAAAGTCTAAAACTAAATTTTCAAGAAGATTTAAAACAATTTTTCAAGAAAATAGAGGAAATTTAGAATAAGTATTTTGGAAGTCAAACTTTACCTGAAAATAATTTGTTGATGTTTTTTGGTGTGGTGAATCCGAAATTGCCCTCTTTTGATTTTTAAGACATTGCATTTTTTTTAAATTGAGCAATAAGAGCAATTTTTCACAAAAAATTGTAGTGGGGAGATTGTTGTACCTAAGGACAGTTGACCTTCGGACACTAAAATTTGGAAATTCGAATTGGTGGTGATATTGAATGTAAGCAGACACTATCTAGTTGCTATAACGTTTATCATCCACAGGTACGACTGGGTTTTCCGTAGGGAGAACATGTTGTAACTATAGACACAAATTTTGTCAAGCTATTAAGAATCAAAATTTTAAAATTTGATCTAATAAAAAATATCACCCTATTAACAAAGGTTGTGACTATTGGTTGAGCTCTTTAAATGGTTGAAATGTGGTTTTATTTGTCTTAGAAAAATTTAAACTTGATGTTTGTCCAAAGGTACAACAGTCTCTTCTATTACATCAGAAAACAATTTTTTTGTTCAAATGTTTTATTAAGGTAGTTTTTTAATGCTTTTTGGAACTTAGAGACCAAAAATGACTTTTTGGTTGCCCTACAACTTCATGTTTCCTGAGAATTTCTATAACTAGTATGTATAATAAGTCAGTACCCCATTATAAATGAAAATAAGAATCTGAAATTAATTATTTTTTATTTCACATTAAAACCATTATATGATTGAAATGGGTTCATTTACACAGTCTAAAACCACTAAAACTTATTTTTCAATCGTGTCAGGCTCCTCTTACCCTTGTGAGTAACAACAGGAATGTATATTCGAAGTATACAACAAAAATCCGTTATTATTGCACTATTTAACTTTACCTGGGATTTTCTATACATCACTATAATATTCTGGGGAAATAGTTAACCTTGTTCTTTACTACAACTCTGAATAAAGTAAGTAAGTTAGAAATGTACCAAAACTGTGAAAAATGGTAAAATTTTACAATTATTTTCAATTTGTGAAATATTCTGACATCTAGGAATTTTTTCAATATTTATTTTCTTATCAACACATTAAAATACACATACACGGGAATTCGATAAAAAATTTAAATGGCTTTTTCGTTTCAGAGCTGTGTAATAAATTTTCTCTTCATTTTTTTATCCAAAATTAAGTCATAAAAGAATATATTTTGAAAACATTAAAATACTTACAATGGTTTTAAAGAACAGTAAAATGTGTATTAGAATTCATTCATTGCTTAAATAATTTAATTACTTGAACTTTCAGTTTTTCAGATAAAAACAATATATATTTTTTTTATTTGATGACGCTCTTTAATTTTATTTTAAGCCATGGAATGCTGATAAATATAAAATATTTTTTGTTGGCTATGATTTTAATTCGAAATAGAGGCTTTTTATTATTTGAAAAACTTCTTTCAAAAGTTTGTACATTAGGCTGTTCATTCTGGTATCCCACACATATCGTATAGAAAAGCACTTAAAATGATTAAAAGACAAGCAACTTTTTCTCACAATAATGAATTTTCGTTGCCAATCTCTTTCCGATATGGAATAAGACAAAATCATCAATAGTTAAGGAACTAGTGAACGCCATTCTTCATTTATCTGAAAAGTATGAGGCATGCAAAGAATGCCCTTCCCTTGGATTAGAACTATCGAGCAGTCTCCAAAGGGTTCTTTTTTCTCTTGCTTTCTTCCCCCGAACACTTCTATACTCCTATTTCACTTTGTAAAGAAACGCATTTTACGAAAGAACCCCCGATTCAGGATTGGAAAATCTTGATTTCTTGCTGTCTATTTCTGGCCGGGAATTTTCTGATCTCGCCTATTGTGAGATGTATGGCTCAAAAAAAGTGTAGGTCGTTACTGGTAATGGTGAGATGTAGGACATGGGAACATTTTCTTCAATGAGGTACTTTAAATTATGTTTTTGGCGTGGACTGTTTTCCAATCCTTTCTTCCATTGAAGTAGCAGTGATACGTGAAAGTATTGGAAGACATAACTTAACTGGTTATACGCATATATAAAGTTGGATGATGCATGTCAGTCACCAGATAATAATAACATTTTCATGATTTAAGAATTAAACACTCAATTTAATTATTATATTAAAGAATAATATGAAACAGTAGGCTACATTGGTGTTATTAAAATCATTTTATGGTATAACTTCATAATAATAACTAATTCAGGTAAAGAGAAAAATATTATGTATGTTTTTGTGTGTTGGAAGGAATTTTGGATTCTCTCTCTTAAGCATCATTTACCAAATCATTCGTGATGGTAAAGTCTCGAACACTTTTATAGTATCCAATTACATCAAGAAGTTGTATACTTTTATACTAACTAAGAAATCCTTCCTTTAAACCTTGTTCTGATTCTATACACAAGAACTATAATGAATGTTAAGTTAAACAACCGGTTAGAAAATTAGTTTTCCCAAACCATAGAAGCTCAAAGGAAATATGCGAGATTCACATATTGGAGCTTTGTTTGGCCAGTTGGAAGTAGTTTTCTGAGTTGCTAGTGCTTTAATGAACTAATAAACACTACACTACATACATTAATTTGTCATATCTTAGCACTTTCAAATTCATACGCTCGTTTCACTATTAAATGCCACATTAACTTCAAACTGAGTTTTCTTCCTTAAGACGTAATGATAGTTTTGAGATGGTATCGTAGCGAAGTCTTAACAGCTCAAGGCTTGGGAAGATTAATTTATATGTTTAAAAGGTTGGTTGGTTTTCGTGTCCATGGAAAGTTTAGTTTTATGGGACGAGTTTAAATCCTTGTACTTTTTCATCCAGAATCACTGTCATTGCGCATAAATATTTTTAACTAGATGATTAACTCTGAAAGAAGCAATACTGTTCCAAAATATTTTCCCTTTAAGGTGAGTTTTACAGCTCATTGAATTGGAATCTTTTTTAACTTCAAAATATAAAATCAGTTGAATACTTGATCCAATAGCAACAACAAGTATCTATGTTATAAATTAAAATTTTATAAAATTGCTCTCGTGTATTAAACTTTTGCGTGTTTTAAACCGTCACATATTACTTTCGTAGTTTAAATGATATATCAAAATGGACCTTGTAACTAATAAAAATATGTAACTGTAATAAAACTGAAAAAATGTCCCAATAGGGGCCTTGTGTCATAAAACTCTAAAGAACCTAAATCTAAAAATGAAGAATGTAAAATATAATGGTCAACAAAGGAATGAAATTTCTATTAAATATGATTGTCTTTTAATATAATTAATGCTTATTTTTCCAGATGACTCATAAATCACTTAAAAAACTATGGTATGTTTTGAAATTATATAAAGTATAATGGAACGAAGAAATAGTGATTTACAATTATCTTTTTCTACATTAAGATAATAAAATTCTTTTAAGAAACTTTATGAGGCTAGTTTAAATTTATTTGAACCATACAGAATCAAATCCTATTGAAATTTCAAAACTAACATGGTCATAATTTTTTTAAAAAATAACTTTGAAAAAATTATAAACTGCAATTTTTCAGCTTGAATAACGAATTATTAAAGTCATTTTCAGTACATTTTGAAGTACTCGAATACAAAGATGATGGCATTTTGAGTTCGTTCAAAGATTGAAGAGCTGAAAGATCGCATTTGGCAAGATCATTGATTTGCTTTATCTCGGCTAATACCGGAAAAAGGCGAGTTCCCCCAGCAGTGTAATCTGCGGAAGTAACATGGCGGCGTGAGTACTCGCCTTTGTCATTTAAGAGCCCTTAAAGCTCCAAGTTGAGAAACAACAGACCAAAGAATGGAAACATGCGGGCGAAATGCTATTAATTCAATTTATTCCCATCATATCAGAAGAGCATTTTATACAACCATGGACTTGTTTTTTCTTATTTATTAGACCAAGGATAATTGCTCGCTTTTTCAGCACTGTCCTTTTTTGCTAATGAATAGATAGGGAGTTTATTCTTTTTTACTGATTGTGTTATATTCAAAAGAACCTCGGTTGCTTTCGAAGCGTCATTTTATCAAGAAATGATGGAGTCGTTATTTCTGTCTTGTAATCATCAAGTGAGAGAAAAGAGCTGTGGCGCACTGATAACGATTTTTCTTCCAGTCTGTTTGGCTTTCTAATAATGGTGAGGGATGATATTGGGGAGATGGATGATTAGAAAATTAATCACGAGATTGGATTTGATTAGATCGAAATACATGGGGTAATGAGAAAAACTCCACAAAAAAGTTTTGAAAATGAATAACAAAATCTGAATTGATGAAATATTATTTGCTTTAAAGAAATTTTTTCATCACTTGTTGTGGTTGGACGGATCATTTAGCCGTATGGTATGTTAGGATAGGTTTAATCTCTATCACAATTAACTAAACATACGTACATGATATGAGTATTAAAAAGTCTTAGATTTAAGTTGTTGTGAACATGTTGTAAGAAATCTATTTTGCCAAGTATAATAGTAAATTATGTGGAAAATAAATTCCAAATCCAAGGAAAGAAAAAAATTTAAAAAAAATTTGTGCGGCTATTACGAATTATTAACTTATAATAATTATTTTAGAAGTATTGTTAAGAATAAGTATAATATTACTGGAACTAGTACGTTTGTTTAGCTGAAAATATTTATTAATAAAATTTTAATCGCCAAAATTTTCAAAAGCAAAAAATAGGTTATTTACACAAAACATTTTTTCAAAAAATACTTTTCTCTATTAATTCTTAAATTTCTGTATTATGAAATGAACCAAGAATCACTATTGCTGAAATTACTATAAATAACTCGCTATTGATTTTATGATTATATGTTTCGATGAAAGGAGTAATCTAGAATGATTGATTAATCAATAGCCAAGTTCATAAAGTAATTAATCTTATATACTACTTTTGTTTTCCAATTGGTTATTCGTAACATGTGTTATGGAAGTATAATCAAAAGCTTCTTTTAGTTGGTTTTAAAGTTTCATACTTTCATCATACCCGTTAAATATCTTTCAAAGTTTCATAGGAGTATTATGTTTACGGCTATTTTTATTAAAAACAAGGCAATTATGCAATGCAACTAAAACCATGCAACAATGTTTTGATATGATAGTTCATTCTTTTTTTAAATGCATATTTACACTTTTTCACACAATTCTCCAAGTTACAATTTATTTTGTTTATTTGTACTTTGATGTTTATTTTGTAATGTAGTAGGTACCTAATTATAACTGTTCACACGATATTGGTGCAGTTATACAAATGAGGATAACAGAATTTGCTAATTCCTTAAATCATGCACCTGCTATTTCATGTGTTTACGTTTCTTAAATTACTTTCCTCAAGCAATTTCTTATTGATAAACGCTTATTGACTCTTTTTTATAAAATTTATTCTATTATCGCAATTGTTTAATCCTTTCAGATTCATTTGAACAACATTTATACTTTCTTTATTTAAAAACACGATTTTATTTTAAAATATTATCATTCATATTAATTAATTTTTAAGTAACTACTGATTTACTTTGTTCCATGCATACGTATAAATACAAATGTATTCTTGAAGTTACCTGTGATAGATTAACTTTGTTCAGTGTGAATGAAAGTTGTGCGTTAATAAATAAGGATTTTGTTAATCTTTCGAATATAAAAACTACATATGTATAAAACTAGGGTGTATTAACACTACTTGATTACATTTTCTCAGACAGAATTTCATATTTATAAATACCTGTTGATTCCTTCTTATGAGGAAATTCTCATTTAACATTGATAACATATGCAATGTGGTTTTTATAATAAATAGTTTTATTTCATTTAACTTTATAATCAAAATTACTTTGTATAAACGTTATAGATAACTAACCATACAAAGCAAAACTTGCTATATTTTTGTTAAAGAATGTCGTCTGTATTCTGTCTGTCTGTCTGTACCCCATAAATGAAATTATATATTTGTTTTCCATTTTCGATGAAAATTGCATCCACAATTGACTTTGAGTGTTAAATTAAAGTGATATGGTTGATAAAAGTTACCAATGAGTTTGCTTATTTTTTTAGGGGGGGGGGGATATGTATTGGAAATCAATCCTGTGAGTATTTTATAAACGAATTGGTTAACTTAACTTGTTTATTTCACTTCTTACATAAAAAATCCTATTATTTTAGTAAAATCGTTTCAATCTTATAAATATCTTCCTGTATGAAATATTTTCTCAATAGACAATAGCTCCATCAGTCTGAAAATAATTTTTCCAGGGCCCTATATATGACGAAATAGAGTCTTAGAATCCTTATAAATGCTTGATATAGTTCTTGTTTCCTTTTCCCTATGGAGTACTTTCTCGATAAATCAATCCCAGCTCTATTTATTGCACCTAAAACTATTTTCTATAAAGCCTAATTCTTTTATTTATCTTTTGTGCCTTCAGACACATGCGTAGGTGCAAAATGAGTTCATAAAACAACACTTATAAAGTGTCCATACTTCCTCTTCCACTAATCTGAGAAGCTATCTATTTCGAGACCTTCCCAGAAGTTTCCTATATTTCTTGAGGTACTTTTTCCCCCAGCTTGAAAAAGCAAGAAAGTTTTCTTATTTCTTAAATAAGACTCTATATTTGAGTTATACGTACAAGAAAAGAGAGAGCCTTCTTTAAGTGTGTGATCTTTTTCAAAAGGAGAAATTTCGAAAAGGGAAGATTTTTGGTCCTTTAAATAGATCTCTTTATACACATGGATACCCACGTACTTACTTTAAAAGAATATATAAATCATTGGTTTTGAAGTTGACTCAGACTTACATTTTGGATGGAATGTAAAACGATTCGATTGTGTGAGATTTAAGAAATGTTTAAGGATGAAAAACATCCTCATTGATGTTTATATAGGGAAGTAGGCTGTTTGTGTTTTCTCAAAATATTTACATTTCTGGGAGATATTTTGTGTTCCTAGTGTTTTAGAGGCTTTTAAATTTCACTGAATAAATATTATAGGTACTTTTGTTTCATTCAAAAAGTGCATATTTCTCGTATGAAAAATCATTGTTTTTAATTAATAGTTAAACTTAAGTGGTCATTTCTAAAATTCTGGTTCTGATTATCTAACCTATCTTAAAACTTAATTTTATTGCTTTCTATTACTAATTCTTAATTTCTTAGATATTTAAAATATATATATATATATTTTGATAATTAAATCTGCGAACATAATTCAATTCATTTATTTTAAATATCTTCTGAAGAAAGTAAAGGTGGTCGCATTTAAATGATCTTTCTTTATAATAAAGACGAAAATAAGCTATAATGGCATAATATAATCTGACTATGTCCACAAAAGCATTGTATTTCATGATTTTCTTATAAAAAACAATTTTGTTGTCCCTGATTTTTATTTTGCAAATTATAATATACTTTTTTCAGTATTATAAGGTATAAAATCTAAAAATTATAGAATGGGAAAGCCTTGGGATTAGAAGTTATAACAAAAAGAGCAGTTTAAAAAAAAGCATACTATATAGAGTACTACTAACCAAAATACATTAGAAACAGCATTTATCAGTGATTAAATTATCTGGTGATCATAAACAGGTGATTGCTATTAAATTTATTTTAACCAAACAAAATTTGTTTACTTAAAAATAAGTGAAATAAATTATAGAATTATTTTAAAAAATTTTAAAACTAATTCTTGATTAATGTTTTTTTATTCTAATTTTTATGTAAATAAAAACATTTGCGGAGAACCCCAAATATATATATATTGGTTAGTAGAACGCAATATTTGGCCACTTTAACCTACAGAGTGGTATTTTAAAACAACTCTTTTTGCTATAACTCCTGATCCCATGGTTGTCCCATTCTATAAATTTCAGAATTTACACCTTATAATATTTTAACAAATATGTGAAACTTTAAAAAAAAAATCCAATAACATCAGCATTGGTTTTTTTTTAAACTTTTTATAAAAAATCATGAAACTTTTTTATTGGACATAGTCAAATTGTACATCAAATTTAACCTTCTAAAATCTTTGTTTAAAGGAGGGGTAATACATTTTCTAGGCTTAATAGAACCGAAGTTATTTAAGAGTCAAGACTGGGATTTTTCTTTAATTTTCATATTTTTTATCACAAAAATTACAGAGAAAGTTAAATTCTAAAAATATTTTCTCATTTTATATTATAGAAAAGAACACTTCTTGAAAGTTTCATTGAAATCCGAGAGGGTCAGGTTGAGTGCCTTGTTGATTTGACATGGAATGGTCCTTATACGTTACTACTATAGCGGCTAGAAACGAAACACTTTGGTCTCGCCATGCGCATGCGCCGAAACAAAGAAGATGTTATAATAAGTTTTAAAGTTATTGAATCCCCGCTGGAGCAGTGGTAGGATGCCTGCGTAGCATGCGGTAGTTCATGGGTTCTATCCTAGATTATTATTTTATTAAAATTTCCAAAAAACAGCAAAAATAAAGTTCACACGCATGCGCATTAAATCAAAGTATTTCGTTTCTAGGCGCTCGTCTATACTACAACGTTTCTTGTCAGTGATATCACTGGTTGCAGGGAGGAGCTTCCATTAGAAGTCCCACTTGCTAGCTACCTAATTAGGGATAAAGTGACAGTCCTCTCTGACCCGCCAATTAGGTAGTTAGAAAGTGTGACTTCTAATCGAAGCTCCTCTTTGCAACCCGTGATGTCACTGACAAGAATCGTTGTAGTAAAGTTTAGTAGTACTAATATAATCAGTTAAATTTTAACAGTATACAAGGCATACATTAAGTTACCAAAACAATAGATATCTGAAAAGAAGAACACACCCTTCAATAGTACGGAATCAAATCAATGCATGCCAACTCCTAACCCGAAAATCATAATACCATCAATTAAAGTACGGCCTTTAGAAAAACATACAAAACTAAGTTTACAGTAAGTCATCGAACGAAAAGATATCTGAAGGAGAAGAGCAACCCTCAACGCTTCGTAAGGTATCAAAAGACAAAGCATCTTCAACACATGCCATCCATTAATTAATTAATCCCCAGGTCATATCGGCACCAATTAAAATCCGACCTTTGCACGCGAGTCATATAGGTATGCGAGGCACAACCCCCAGTACTCCTACCCTCGCTGTGGGGGGGAGTGGGGGCGTATCGATCGGCGCATCCCTTCCCGGCGCATCCTCCCGATACGGCGTGCTCGCCACAGACGCAGCAAGCATGGCTCCCGCAACATCCGTGATCGCCACCCTCCTGGTGATGTCGGTGGTAACCGCGGCCACCGGACAGCCCCCTTGCCTGCCATCCTCGGACACTGACCAGCTAGAGTGGAGGAACCCGAGGCTGGAGCATACCCTCCATCTCAGCGCCGAGAACGTAAGTCCGCTCGTTGTTGCGCGGAGACGCAGTGGGGCACCGAGGGATGGTATTTACAAACATGCCATGGAACTCAGAGATTACAGGGGGATATCTTTTCTATTTGGGTTGATTAGCGATTAATATGTGCCTTATACAGTCATTGGTTTTGGGCGTTGGTGTTGGTCGTGGGTGTCAGCTGTGTGGGAGATGTGAAAGAAAAACAATGTTGTTTGGGAAATTTACAAAACGTTAAAGCGTTCTTAATTGAGCATATAAATATTATATAATTCCTCTATATTATTTGTTAATTATGATTAGTCTTGAGATTTACAAACTGTTGTTTTACATGAGATGTAAGAAATTTAAAAGAAAAAATGTATAAAAAATTTACAACATTAGTGTTCTTAGTTGACCCTATAAGTAGTTATTTTTTTCTGAGTACTTTCAAAATATGATAAGGTTAATCTATGGTATAACATACTAACAAAACTGTTCTTTCACTTGATGAAAGAAATTTTAAAGTGAAACTGTATTTAGAAAAATTTTAAAACATTTGAGTGAAATTGGTTAACCCTATAAATACTTACTTATTTCTTTATACTTTTTTAATTATGAAATACGTATTGTCATTTATCTATAGTATATCTTAATAAAACTGTGTTTTAAGTGATGCGAGAAATTTGAAAGGGAAACACTAGTTTGTAAATTGATAAACATTGTAAATTACACATAGAATATTTACTCCACTATTGTTGAATTGTAATCCTATATATGATATTATGATTTGGATCGTGAAGCTTTAAGATATATCTAGTTTGTCTTTATGATATGTTTTTCAAATTTAAGTGGGAAATAGGAAAATATATTGAAAATTTATAATACGAAACGGGAAACAAAATACATTAATGTCTTTGTTTTATATTATTAATAAGGTACAGTTAGAAATTTCTTATAAATACGTAAAAATGTAGTTGTTTCATCATGTTTTATTCAATATATCTTGATATTTTTATAATCATGAACCATAACCACTCTTAAAGAATTATGAGTTTATTGACACATATATTCTTTAAAACATAATGATTAGGCTGGTGTGATTTTGTTCCAGCTTAAAGATGTTGGTAAACTTCAAATGGCTTAATTTTGTTTGACCAAGTATTTTTAGACCATACTTTTCGTATAAATTAGAATTCCCACTCAGATTTTGAAGAAATTTTTAATTTAGAGAAATCAAATAACTTTTTAATACAAAAGTGACACGAAAAGTTATTCTGGGGTATACATGTTAAGAAAAAAGCATAAGACAGATGACATCTTAAGCAGCGTGTTGCTCTAATGAAAATATTGCATAATTAAAATTACTTTTTTCATATTTTAGAAATTAAACTCTTTAATTATAATTAAACTTTATAGGTATTTATGATATGTAGTTTTTGAAAATTATTGTGTTAGGTAAATATTTGTGTTATTTCAAGAAAGTCTAGTAAATTCCCTATTAAGTTTTGTTAACATGAAAAGAAAGGTAAAGTTTAAAATGTGATTTTAATACTAATAGTTTTTTTTACTTAATAGTTTGTTCTACATTTACTACTTAATATTTTAGTATATTTTTTGTGGAGGGAGACTCTTACAATGTGCTTTTATGTGGCCGGATAGATAAATGTATGTTATACAATAATAAATACAAAATGAAATAATAGGGCTACTTAAAAGTCAACTGCCTTACTCTAGTTTTACTAGCTTTTACTGCTAGTTCAGCCTAACAGGACCAGGAAAGACTATACACTCATTGGTTCTGATCTTTTTGAAAAATTAAAGGGGTGTAAAACAGTTAAGTTTATGAAAAAACTGAGTCCTGAATAGTCCTACAAAATAATTGAATAAAAACAGCTAAATTAAAAACCTCTATTTTACAAATTATTCAAAAACTAACGAAAAATTTAATTTAATAAATTATTCACCTTATAAAATTAATGAAATTCGATAATAATTAAATATAAATTGATTTTTCTAGTTATATATTTATACTATTCATATTACATATTTTTAATTGATCCCCAAATTATATAAATATTTGGAAATTTATTTAATGTAATATTTATTTCAATGCTAAATAATCTTAATTTAGCTAATTAATGTTCTTAAGAAATTAATTTAAATTGATAATGATAAAAATATAATAAATTTGTACTCAACTTTAAAACAATAACTGTTAAAGGAGAATAAAACTTAAAACTATTAGAACTGTAACCTACAAACATGCTCCCAAAGTTTATATTTCTATTTTTAATATTAATAAGATTTTTTAGATTGACCCCAAAAATACTTAAAGGTGTGAAATAAGAAAATAAGTTATTAAAATGAAACTGCATAAATATTTTTCTTATGTTAAGTCTCACAGCAATTTTTTTCGTCAAATACTCTAACATGGTTTAGCAATAAAACCTTGGATTCCTCTTATAAAGAAGACATATTGATTTCATTCATAGATACTGATCAAAATTTAAAAGCCTAAAAATTTTAAAACGTAAGAATAATTTGAATTTTGAAACAAAATATTAAGTTTTAAAGTATTTAGAAAGTTAAATATGTATGAATGAAATTAAAATAATTATCGTCCTTAACTTTTTTAGAAGCATAATGTATAAGTGAGTGAATTGTTTTTATTCCTAGATTTTTTTTTAATATTTAGAAGTTTTTTGGATCCGAGTTTGAATTGGCATATTTTTTTAAAAGTACAAGAAAAAATTAACATTCATTTAAATATTATAAAATCATATTCCAGTATTAAATTTGACGAATGAAATAATTCCGTAACGAAATTTTTTAGTGAGCAAATACACATTAAAGAGAAAACTAATTATATATATTTTTAAGTAAATTTTTAACAATACTTACTTTTCCTATATGCTTTTTTTAATACACATAATTGGAAGTACATATTTAATGTCCCTTCCTTATAGGAATATCTACAATAAAACACCCTAACTTTCTCTGTTATTCTTAACAAATTTATTAAGTGCTGAGAGAATAAAATTAAAAATTACAGTAATTCCAAGCATATTTCTAAAAACTTTCGAGACTAGAGTAAATAGCTTAATGAAGTAAAGAAATACACAAAAGATACTGATTAATGCCATAAAAAAGTAATTTTCCTCATTAAATGTCGTTTTACTGTTTTTTCTTTAGTTAAACACCTAATTACCTTACTTGTTCTTTCCACATTAAAAATCAATTATCCCACTCAAATACGTTAAAAAGAAAGAATGATTCCTTTAAACTATAAGTAAATAGTATGTCTTTCTCCGTGTCGAATCTTTTCAAAGCGAATCAGCGAGAACAAAACAATTTTTTCGAGTGTCGGAATCCATTAACCGGCAAATAGAAGCGAACGATTGCAAAAGAAGGCGTTCGGAAAGCAACAACAAGAATATACGTTTCAAGTAATCCCCTCAGCAAGTTGACTAAGAATCTCCCTAAGAACCTACTCTTTTGATGTCTTCCTAAGAGAAATGCACGCTCTTTTGATTGGCACATCGGCAGCTCTAGCTGGCAAGCGGCAAGGCTTCGAACTCATTATCCTACTTGGGAGGGAATGGATGCTTTCAATCTGGAATCCAATTAGGAAATTTTCTTCCTTTTCAATTGCTGCGACTTCAAAAGAAGGGAGCTTTAAAATGAATCGCTTCAAACAATGTTTTCGACGCTGGCCCAGATTTGGTCTTGCTACCAAAACATTGCTGTAATGGACTTAGGATTGTCTGGGGGAGTTTTTTCGGTTCTTTGAGGCAAGAACTCTATTACGGTGGGATTAATTTTGGTAAGAGCTTCAAAAGAAGATCGAATTTGATAGAAATATTTTTGACAGATTTAGAAATCTTTGGAGGTAATCTTTTTCTTTCTGTTTTAGCACTTTCTTTTGTTTTTTTAGACTCCAGGGATGGCGAAACTCTTTTCACGGTTTCTCAGATTTTATAAGAAAAATATCAATGCTAAAAAATGGGGTGAATGTGTTTTTAGTTGTATATTTTGTGTAAGATATATCTCGAGGATCAATATATTTTCTTATAAAAACTTGATTTTTTATACTTTAACTAATTTGCCGCGTTTTCTAAATTCATTTCCCTTTGTTAGTAAGTGAAAATTATTTAATCTGTTAAAATTATTTTGAAAATTTAAACAGTGTTTGGATAAATTTTATATTAATAAGGACTCAAATACTTACAAATGGACACAAAATAGTCTTGAGAAAGCGTTTTCCATTATATTTTTTAATCGATAACAAAGGATTTTTATCATTGAGGTAGAATTTTTTACATATGTCATTTAATTTCTTCTTCTAAAGCATAACATAATTTGAAATATTGATTCAAAAGTTCAAAATTGCAGTTAAAATCTAAATACAATTTAAACTCCATAGCCAATATTTAAAACTATTATCTTTCTGTTAATACATTGAAAACCCCATCTATTTTTTATTTCCTTCAGATTCATTACATTGGGCAATATTTAAATTAATAACATTTTACATTTTTTATGAATCATATTTTTTACTTATTATTCTTGAAATCTTTAATAAATAACTCACTTTTTTTAATTTAAATTTAAAGAGCCATATAACGGTATTTGTGACATTTTGTATAGTCTAGTCTAGAGTCTGCAACTGCTTTGTTTCTAAATGTTTTAAATACTTGATTTTTTTTCTATGCTGTTGCTGATGTTATGTTAGCAGTTTTTCAATATCAGCAAAAAAAGGAGGAAAATGGGCTGGGGTGGCTCACGGGATAGGGTGATACATCTTCAATAATTCTTAAAAACAAAATATTTTTAAGTTTATGAGTCTTCCACCAGTTATCATTGTTTCATACTTGTTGCTGTTTAGTTTATTATTTTAGCTGCAAGTACCTACCTATGAGTTTGTGAATGAAAAATATTGTTTTTATGTCAAAAGTAATAACTACTCTGACTTTTAAAGTAAATTTTCAATCTCCTTCTGTTTTGTTACCTTAATTATTTTTTGTGTTTTGTTAACTCAATAATATATCCTTTTATGAATGAGTAAAGTTGAGTTTAGCTTAAAAGCTATTGGGTTTTTAAGAACCTATTTTTGAAAAGTTTTACTCTTGGGGTAGTATGGGAATAAACTTCAATTTTTGTCGTTTATCACTATATTTTTGAAAATAATTTATGACATTTAGTTTTTTAAAAAAATGTGCTCTCCTACCTCGGACCGCGATAGGATGGGACAATTTTTTTGTTATTGTAATTGGTTTATAACCCTTAAGTTTTAATAACTATCATCTAATTTATATTTTTGAATATGTTAAAACGTTTCAAAATGTTATTCTAAAAGTTTCAAGACAAACCTAGGGGGGGGTTGTAAAAACTATTCTACACTACCCCACTCTCCCTTATATAACATTAAGAAATTAAAATTAAATGTTACAGACGCTATATATTCCGTGAAATGCCCATAAAAACATTAAAAGAAACTATTCTTGCGTTAATAGTTAAAACCAGTAAGCCCTGTTTTAATTCTTTCCAACGTTAGGATAACTTGGAAATGAAACTTATTTAATAACTTCAATTTCCATCAGTGGTGTTCCCCCATCTAATATTTTTTCCGGAAACTTGATTCATTGAAATTCATTCCTCACGACGTTTCAGCTCACTTAATTCTGCAATTTTTTCTTTTCAACTTTATAGTAACAATCTGATTATTAAATAACTCAAGTATTATTTTCTGTTTAAAATTTTATTCACCCTATGCCTATCTTTAAGATAAACTTATAAACTCATTTTTTTCCACCTATCGTAAATCTTTCCCTTTATCGAGACATCGCTACTTTTCTTGAGGCTTATCACTCTAAGCATTGTGCTGAGGAAGTTCTCAAGCTTGCTCTTCCTTCTGCTTGAAAAGAAGCCCCACAGTTATGTGATTATTCAAGCACGTGGTTGAATAATCTCGGGAAAGAGGGGGAGGGGGATTACGCACCGATAACCCTTCTTATAAAGCTTTAAAACCTCAGCAACTTTCATAAGGAAGCTTCCCTTTGTTTATTTATGGAAGTAAAAGTAGTACTAAAAGTTTGTAGTTTTAGAATGGATTGGATGGGTCAAAATTTTGAATCAATTTGGAAATACGCTTATTTATAATACTAACGTATTTCTAACCTTTTTTTGGGGGGGGGGATATATGAACGTAAGAATTATCTTAAATTATTTTTCTTTCTATATTTCCTCTTTTATTCTTTTAGTTGAAGGATTGTAGTATTTTACTATGGATTCTATGACACATTATTTGTATTTAAACTAATAGAACTAATACATTACCTCTAATTTTCTCTTATAACAATAGCCTTGGCACAAAAATCGCAAATTAATCAGGATGTGTATAATTTGAGAAATTTTTTATGTAACAATCGATTAACAATAAGAACTAAACAGTAAAATTTGGGTTCACTAGTGTAAGTATGTCTTCTGTAGTTATTATACACAAAATAAATTTTAAAAAATATATATTACTAACACATATTATGATGTTTATTATTTTATTAACAATAATTTCTTAATATCCTGTTCGGATTAGTTTTTCAAAATAAATCTGTATACCTATCATTTTTTATTCATGTTGTACTTTGTAATATTTAATATTTCTAGATAAGTTACAAAACTCAAAATTGCCTTCAAAAATATCTTAATTCTTTTCTCCCTTCTATGAACTCGCTACTTAAACCAAACTAATAAAACAGGTAGTAGTTTGTGCAATTATTGGTATTTTTAAAGATGATTTGTTTCAAATTAGCACCCATCAACAAATTTAATTGAAAATTAAAGTTTATTTTTTACCTTCTAAGTACTTCAAGAGTTTGTGTACCCTTTACGTAAATTTCATCTTTAACAAAATATACATAATATTTCATTATCCATCAGTATATAACCTCGAACAATCGAATCAAATTTGACAGAGTGAAATAACAAATGATTTTTGTGTTAAAATGTCATTGTTTTTAATCACCTAACCTATTCCCATCCTCGATCATACAACATCACCGTTAATTTCCACAGCGATTATCTAACTAATTCTTGGATTCCATAATACCTACCTCTCCCAAATGACCATCTATCTTTACTCGACGCCAATAATCCCTTAAAGCTGCTGCTTTAATTGCAAAAGTTGCTGGTGGTTTCGCTATCATTAATCTGAGCAACTTTCACAATCGACATTCATTGGCATCAACTAGATTCAGGTCCACCTTAACTCCGTGAAGTTAGAGATAATAGGAGTGCTACAAATCGAGTGTCACTTGTGTCGAATGATTTAACGGCTGGAAATGACGGTTGAGGTATAGATTGCTTTTTCAGATTTTAGTTTCGAAAAGGGAATTAATTGATTATAGGAATAACAAACAAAAGTCCTTTTTAAATAAAATTGAGTTTACATAAAATATCCAACGTGATTTTTCTATTATGAACGTATGGATTGGGAAATAATTTTAACTTTTATGAATGTTAAAATTAAATCCCTAATGTATTTATAGATAACATATTTTATTTACCACTTTTTTAACATGGAAATTATTTTTTATTTGTTCACAAAAATTCTAAATTTTAGTTAAAACATTTTACATCATGTTTAAATTATACTATTATAATATTTCTTGGTCTGGTACGGTTAGTGATTATGCTATTTTATTTCCAATTTCACATAAAATCATAATCTCAACTATTTCACCTTTTTTGGACATACATTGCAAAAATAAAATGTAAATTACAAAGTATTTATATTAAATATAATTTTAAATACCTAAATTCCAATTTTTAAATGTAATGAAATAATAGTGAAAGGCTATGATTTTGCTACTTAATCCTTTAAACCTTAAGTTGTTCAAAAAGTTGTTCGTAAAAACGAGCGTCATATGTGTGTAACTATTATTTAAAATCGCTGCTCCTTATTATAAAAACATAAAGGATGGTATATTAAAAAGAAGTTAAGAAATCTGCAAAGTAAATGAAATATAGTTAGAGTGCTATAAAGTAAAAAGTTGTAGGAATCTCTCGGTTACAATTTCTAGAACTAGAGAATATGTACTCTCATTTCTCTTTATCCTCTTGACTACGGCTTTCATATCTGCTTAACTTTTATTGTTCTGATTAAGTCTCTCTTGGCGCAATATGACCTAACTTGGTTCTTGCGCCATAAAACTACAACCAAACCAAACCTTATCGTCTTTTCAATTACTGCCTTCCTGCTTTCTCTCATTTGTTTCTCCTTTTGTATAACCCTTTTAACAACAAACTCTTTACATAATTTAACAGATACTAATTACGATTTTATTGGAATAAAAATCTGGAATAATACTTAAATTAATTTACTTTTTAAATGAATAACTTTTCAATACTTAATTCCATTCACAAAAAGATACATAATATAAATCTCTATTTTAAATAATGAAAATTAATTTTGTTTAAGCTAACAAAAACATGTTAAGTAGTAAGTACATTTCATTCCTTTTGTTTGGCGTAGTCATGTGAAAACCATCTCTGACGGATCCCGAATAGTTATATGGGAGTATTACATGTTTGTTGGAGACTTGGATCAATCGATCGTAACCAACCGCTCCGTCTGTGGGCAAGCAAAAGAGGGGACTATATTTATTTAACCTCCCTCTGCTTTGATATCCCCATTGCCAGCCCGACTGGAAAACGACATAAAACCGAGCAGAGGGTGCCCAAGGGATCCTTTGCCAGAGTATAAAAACATTACAGCAAGTGCCAGAAAAAGACATCAAAGCATCTGCCCTCTGGGGTCCTACCCCAAATTTACTTTAACTCTTAGTGTCTGAGCAAACCGTTCGTTAGAATCCGTATGGGTTAAGGCGTAACTGTGTAATCATGGATTGATTCCCCAAGTGAAAGGATGGCCCGACGGAAGGGATTACTTGAAACTCTGATTTTTCCACTCTTTCCCATTGATGTGTTTTTCAGGCAATCCGAAGTGGGTAAGGGAGCATAAAACTTGGGCCTTTTCCGTGGGCAGCTTGGAATACTTGGGAGGGTATTGAATGATGCGTGGGGATTATCAGGTGTTTGATGGGGGATCATCGTGTGTTTGAAGAGTGGGATTATCGTGTCGTCAGTTTATGTTAATCATTGACAAATATGTGTGACAAACAAAAGACGGAAGGGTGGAATAAAAAAAAAAAAAAAATTTTATTTTAAAAGTTCGCAACTTGAGTTTTTAGAGAGTCATTTTGCTAAAGCTATGTTAAACTTTTTTTTTACTTATTTTGCCCAACTGTTATGTATACAAGCATAAAACACTACTCGATTATGTAATCTAAAGAAGAGATGCTGATTCTAAAGTCAAGTGATATTATGCAATTTCTTCTGATATCACATTATGTTTTAAACTAATAAGTATTAAGTATGTGTTCTATTTTTGACCCATTTTAATAGTTTTGAAAACATTTTATTCTAGATATAATTGTTGAAAATTGTGATCTTTCAAAAGTCAAGCATTTTATCTAAAATCGGGTATCATTTAAAAAAATAAAATGTATGACAACGATCAAAATATTAACTTTTGGTCAAAATATTAAACTAAATGCTTTTTATTTTTTCATAATTTTCAACGAAAATTTATTTTAATGTATTGAGATTCAGTCTTTTCCATTTTTTTTTTATAAAAAAAACTGTCTTGAAACTGTTTTGAACTTTGTATTATATTTTAACCTTCAATTTGCAATGCCATATGTTATTCCTTTCGCTGGGTAAAGACTGCTTCATAAAACTATTTTCTATGTTTAAAAAACGCGGCTTAATTCGGTTAAAAGAAACGTTGAGAAGTTATTCTGTTAATTCTTGGTTTAAAAATCAGTCGAAGGGACAGTAATAGCATTTAATTTTCAAATATCCCATAAATAAAGAGAAAAACGGTGTAATTACAGAGTTTTTGATTTAAATATCAATTTTTTTTACTGTGCGCAATCAGAATGGAACTATCTTTTTATCTTTCTTACAGGGTCTAATACGGATCTATTCCTACCAATAGCATATAAATGTTAAAAACAAAATGAGAGTCAATACACGGATAAACACATCTTCTATCCCATCGTAAAACAAAGGCCCCGTTTACATGGACCATATACCCGGGTATAAGTGGCCGATATACCCAGCAATAGGGAAAAAGGCAGGGTATAAATAAATCCACCTACTTACTCGGGAATTTGAATACCCGGCTTTCCCATGATGCACTTCGGTCTCACTCAAAGCAAAAAGTCATTCATGTTAGGCTTAAGTGAGTACTTGTTGGAAAGTGTGTTGTTCTTTGTTATTTCAATTGGATATTTAAGATTGATTACTATCTTAAATGTCGAAATAACTTGAAAATAATCCATTATGAACGCAAAATTCCAAGACGAAAACAGATAACAGAATGTAAACAAACTCAAATCGCAATGAATGATGGGACCAGTGACGTCTATACCCGGGATTTGAGGACTGGTCATGTAAACGGGTTTTTAGCACGGTTTTCAATCCTGCATTATACCCGGGTATAAGAGTGGCACATGTAAACGGGGCCATAAAGTAGTTTGAAAGTGCACTTAAATGATTGCCTTCGGATATAACTCTTGGGATAGTGGTATATTCCTTAAAGTCGCCTGTAAAGTATATTCCGAAAAGCCCTTCATTTTTCTTGAGCGATTTCCTTCGCCTTTTCGAATAAGAGCTCCACCCAGGCATAGAAAACAAGCAAACGCTCGATACATCATCCGTTCTGGGGAGCGCCGTCAATGATTTAGGAGAGGCTTATCGCATTAGAAATGTGTGTAGGCCTGGCTTGGAACAGAAACTGAGCTGGAATCGTTAAGTAGTGCTCGCATTTATTTAACTGGATTTCATTCTTGGTTGCTTTTTAAACGGGGCTTCGATTTGATAGTTTAAAATGGAAATGAAGAGGCTTAAGTGGACTTTTTTCTGCTCTCAGCTTGAAATTTATGTTGATTTTGGTTTTATAATGTAACGAGCGTTTAAGGAATTTGGTTCGCACTTTTTTTCAAGTTGGTACAAAAACTTACCCCTAGGGTAAATCGTATGAAGCATGGTACCATAAATTTGCGCTAAATTTAAATTTAAAATGAGTGTGTTCCGAAAACACGATTTTACTAATTTTTAGTACGGCATCTCCATTAAGAAATTGTTAAGACCTTTCTAAAAAAGAAAGAAAGGAACTATGTATTAAGAAAGAGATTTTATTCATGACTCATTTACTTAAATATATTGTTTATGACTTCACTTCCCTCTAGAGATAAGATTTTGAACTATCTTCTGGTAGAAAATAACACTTTGTTAGCCTTTAAAATATTATATTTGATAAACTAATAGAAATACCTGTGACAAAAATATCTGACCTCTACAAAAATGTTATCATAATAATGTTTTCATAATAACGTTTTCAACTTTTGTTTCGTTTTATATTATCAGTATCTGAGATATCTTTTAGAGAAAAAAATGTAAAATTTTAGATTAGTTTATACCTAACTTCAAAATATTAAACAAATTTGTAATATGTATTATTTCAAGCTTTTATATTAAATCCGAATAACATGTATTATTTTTTTCTCAAATAATGAGTCATCTATTTGTATTTTATAGCAACTTTACAGTAATTTATTCAGAAAGTATCAAAAATTGAGATAATCAAAAGGGTCTATAAAATTCTTTGAAGTGTTCTCTTTCAAGCGAATTACTATCTTTGAAAATAATTAATTAAATAACTTGACTCAATAGTAAGCTCTTAGTTGTCAATTTCATCATGAGATAAAAAAAGACAAACGTTTTGGGTCAATACAGAGATTAAAACGGATGATTTTAATCAGAAATTGAATTTGAAACATATCTAATTAATTATGTTCGTTTCATTTATTTTAATGAGGATCAGATATTTTATTAAACAAGAAAAACCAAAAAGCCTCAAATAAGAAATGAAGTTTTATTCTTCTACACGTAAAGAATATAATCTATATTTTCCTTCATCTTCATATATATCCTTCTCGTGAGTTTTCAATGAATAGTGACATTAAAATGAACTGCTTTGTAACTGATATATAATGGAAAAGGCATCAATTTTCAGCCCAGAGCTGTAGGCTATAGGAATAATTCATTACTTGCAATTCGGAAATAATTCAGAACTCAATTACGCTGTTCAATTATCTATGATATCACAATTGAAGGTAATGAGCTTAAATTTTTTATTAGTTTGAAATGTTTTATTAATGACTTGAATCCTAAATAAGTTGTCTTCAGTAGTACTATAACTTATTTTTATTTGAATAAGGGTACAAACCTATGAGGGAGGTGAAGAGGGTTTATAATTGAGGTTTTCGTTTGAAGCTAATTAAAAAATTTCGTAGGTAATAGGGTGTACGTACAATCTAAAAAAAAAATCCTGGCACCTTTTTTTGAAAAACAGGAAAACTGGGTTGCTCATTTTTCCCCATTTTGTTTCTGAAAAATAACAAAAACGTTACTATAAAGTACAGGTTACGCTGGTATTTCTGATCAATTTTGTCGTAACGTTCCTTTTATTTTCCAGAAACATTACGCGGAAAAAATGGGCAATTTTTTTTTTCCAAGGAAAGTGCCAGGATTTTTTAACTGAGTAACTCTATTTTTAAAGTTTAACTTTTTTTGTACTAAATCAATACTGCTCTACAACTTTGCAACTGACTATTTTGGCAAATCTCTTAAGGTTTTTGAAACAAAAATTATAACTCTTAACATTACCGCTAGGGGGAGTTGAAAGTTGTCACATTAGGTAGAGCATGGTCACTTTACTATAATACCTAGCCATTACTTTTATGACTATATCTGTAGGGGTTCAAAAGTTAAAGGGGGTGGACACTTATCTTTGGACACCCTGTGTATGAATTAAATATCTAGGAATTAATTTTTTTAAGTAGATATGTAAACCCAGAAACAGTGACCCTTATACTATAGGTACCAAAATAATCACACTAGCAATACAAAGCTACTGGAGTGTTAAGAGCTAAATGTAATTTTTTTTTCTTGAATATCTCAACATCACAAATTTTATGTTACGTATCTAGCTTTAGTTTTGGAATGTATCATAGTTTTGTTTTTTCTTATGTTAAATTTGAAATAATGAATTCAATTCATCTTAATCTGCTTAATAATCTTTCAATTCATGAACAGTTAATATAAGTATGGAATTATTTAGTAAAAATTTCATTTCCTTTATTGCAAAGTAAAATTATTAGTAATTTTTTTTAAGTGAAAAGTTTTAAACGTCTCTGAATGATATTTATAACAGTTTCAGAAAAATTTAATACAATAAGCATTTATCAAATCTAATTTTAAATTTATGTACTAAAGCAATACATTAATTTTTGTTTTTAATAAAATACAAAGTATTTTTTAAATAAAATTAAAAGTTTCCAGGCACACGAAGCCCGTGGGCTACGTATTGAACCAATCCCTAAGTTGTGATGAAAACTTATTGCTTTATATTGCCCTATCTTGCTTAAAAGATTCGAAAAGTTACATAAAAATCAAATCCTGAGAAACCTCTTTCCTTTCTTTGATTGTAGGGATTCATGATTTATAACTTCACTAGACCTGGTCAATCTATTCGAAGAATAATACAATAGTTTTAGTCCTTTTTTCAGGTAAGACAATGCAAGGGGCTGTGGGTCCACCTAGATTGATGAGGCAAGCTTTTTATCAGTTGCTCTTCGGAAAAAAAAAAATTATTTAGATAGAAATAGTGAACCAATTTTTTGGAAGATTTGCTGAAACGACAATGAACTAAAATCAAAAATTATTTAAAGAAGAAAATACTTTTCCTTTAAGTATAATTCATTTTCAGAAACATGAAAACAAACATCACTTGAAATATTTAAATTGCAGTTTTTATTAACATACATTGTATAAAGCTATGATGTAAAATATTGTAAGATTATTATTGTTTACATGTTTACTAAAAAGAAGTTAAACTTTGTTTACTGGTTTTTTTTCTTATTTTCAAGACGTTTTTTGTTCAAATTAAAACTTTGTATGAATTTGCATTCCTTTTTCCCATCCTTTTAAAGTTTTTAAATACCTTTAAAAACCTACTTTTTTTGTACTCAATTCTATAAAACGATCATAAAATTGAATGTTTTTAAGACTTTTGTCTCTCCCCAAGATATTCACTCGATACATTTTACTATGTGTTTAAAAAGTTGTCCAGTAAGATTATATAAAGTTTAAAATTTTATTTTTTTAATGTGTAAGGTGTGTAAAGCTATTTCAGGTAGTTGTACTTACAAAATTTTAGGTTAAATAAAATTCTACGCGATATTTTTTTCATTTCAAACCTCTCATTAGTTTTATTCATCTTGAAAGTAACAGCCTACCCTATTAATTAAGTGTTAAAAAGAAATAATTTTTTATGCAATATTTTTTTTTGTGTGTAAAGAGTTTAAATAATACTTCCCTACGTTTAATTGAATTAAACCACTTACATTTTTGTCTTTAAAGTAGTTGGACAGCAATTTTAATTTGTGACATTTCTTGTAGACAGGGTGGCTAATTTTAAATACTGATCATTTTCTCGACTCCCTAAAATATGTTAAATGGAGCCACCCCCGCAGCCCATGAAAACATACTCAGCATGACAACAAAACACTTCTCAGGATTAACAAACATCTAAAATTATAACGCTTACTGTGTATTCAGTGATATTTTCCTTTCTAATGCTAATAAGAATGAATGGCATCAACATTTCCTACCCATGCTGATTATTCACTTCTTTCCATCACACCTATATGTATTTCGAAGGTTTATTTTGAACAGCGGAGCTTTCTAATGCCTCGCAGTCTTCCGAAATACCTTATTGTTCTTCCCCTAAAACCACCTTCGCCCTAATAGGTGTGGGCTGTAATGTTCAAAGAACATTACGTGTCAATAGCGCTCTTCCGCAGTAATGGACATTGTTCAGCATCTCCTAGTGATGAGCCCTGCTACGGAAGACATCCAAGGCTTCGGATTTAATCAGATATAACCCCTTGCGATAAATGTCGCTTTTGTTTCGCTTCATTATTCACGAGAAGAGACATTTACTGCTATCTTAAGGCTTATAGTATAATGAAATAGGGATAGTATGATTATTCAATTAATTCTTTTTATTCGTTTCTTTATTTTAAATTGTGGTTTTCATCTAAAATCATTCAGAAAGTGTTCAGTTTTCTGCTGTCATCATTCTTATTGTTCTCGGAAATTTAAACTCTTTGTGGAATAATTTTGTACGGTTTACTTTAGTGATATGAATAAGATATTTTTTATGCTTTTATCATTTTTACTATCATTTAACATTAAAATTTCTATTTTTACAAAATAACTACAGAATTCTTTAAGAAAACTGCACTTTAGGCATTTTTTAAAGTAATTTTGCAGATTTTTCGGATGAGTGTATTAGCTATGCTTACTATTTTTTTTTTCATGTTTTCCCTTTGATTACCGCTGAGCAAATTTCATCACCATTAATTTATATCAATTTCACAACGATACAATAAACACCAAATTACTAAATTTTAAAATAAAAACTCATTTTTACAAAAGCATAACATATTTTGGTAAAACAAATACATAACTCACCTAATTAAAAACGTATTTTAAAGAATGCGAACAGAAATAAAAATTACTATACAGAACTATGTATATTTGTAACTTGTTACTGGCAAGTAAAAATTACCAAAGATTTTTGCAATATGATCAGATACAACCACTATAATTTAACCCTAGAAAAGTTCCAAAAATTATCTTCCCTGGAAAAATACAGTAACCCTTCAAAATGATGACAACATTATATTATTCCATTGAGGCGAGCCCTTCAATGACAAAAAATGATCTCTCACTTCCCCAATTAAATACTTTAGAGTGAGTAAATTGAAGCAATTCCCTAACAGAATAAACTATTTGAAGATAATTCCGTCACACCATCCCATTGTCACGTGCGGACGATTCATCACTGCCGTAGGGCCAACATCATCTATCATCTTCGTAATGGAACATTCATCAGAGAATACGTCAAATGGATTCCACACGTGATACATTGTACGACTCCAAGACTGGGACCGACCAGAAATACGAAGGGTTTTATTGCTGGGGTTTTACGAAGGATGTTTCTATATAATACAGGGCTTTTTGAAATTGGCGTTCGGGTATATTTTTATCTCTAAACGTGGCCAATTTAATGAAATAATATTCCTTAGGCATAAATAGCCCTTTTTAAAATTATAATATTTTATATGAGAATAAATGTTTTTTTTAACAAAGGAAGGAAATTGGAACACATGAAAAGAAAACGTTTACGGCAGGAGTCTTATGAATATATTTTTAAAAACAAATGAATAAATAATATAGATTGATATTATTGAAAATTATTTTGATTACAAAATGAAAGATGAATAACAAAGATAGTCACGGTTGTGATGATAAAAATTTGAAATTTTTAAAACTCCAATCACTGAATAACTATTTTCACTTCATCAGTAATTAAGTAGAATATTTAATTTCAATTTTTTTTAAAAATAGTTTTGATCCAGTAATGGACAAAAAAAATCTTTTATTTTTTAATATATCATTAGGTATGAGAAGCATAAGGATAAAATGAATAAATGTAACAGATTAAAATATCACTAATGGAAATTCTTGACATACATTTCTTTTCACGAAAAATTCCTTCCTTTCATAGTTTAAATTGTAAAACGTTTAGTTGTTCACGTGGCTGCTTGACTTATACCTACTAGATTTTTTGAAAGAAGAGTTTTTATCCTTCTTCTTTCAGCCCAGTGTGAGCCCTGACTTGTTGCACAATTTTGTTCCTGGCAGCTCGAGATCTAGCCTTTGTTTTCCAGTTTTAGACTTTCAGTACAGAACATCATTTTCCATCTTCAGTGATAGCAGCGAGTTCATAAAAAAATATAGGATTCTCACTGTAAAAATATAGGACATACAAAATTGCACTATAAATTCTTAACAAACACAGTTATAATTCATATTTAGAACTTCTTTTGTTAGTTACATTAGATAACTAATTAAAACAATATTCAATCGTGGTGAATAATTCTTCACTAAAATTCTTCGCTGAAAAAATTCTTCACATCTAAAATTATCAAAATCTTGAGTCTTATTGAATCCATATGCTATAAATGACTTTTCATAGTTGCTCGGTTCTGATTTCAAGTCTAAAAGTTTCAACTATATATAAACCACTATCCATGAAATATTTCATAAAACAAGAGAAAATTATAAAAATCTGGGGAATGTTCTGAAAAATCAGGAGCAGTGTGGGTAAATCTGAGTCGGGTAATAAAAATGTAGAAAGCTAAAATTTCCTGCATAAAAACCTCAGAAGGTATATGTAAACGCAAAAATAAAAATGCAATTCCGAGAAAAATCATAGTAATCACAAGTTTCCAAGTTGTTATTATCTGCATTTTAATCAGAACATGAGAGAAAGCAGACTTTTTGATCAGGCAAAGAAACATGCAGGCAGAGCTGACCGCTTTTTAAAAATTTGTAATATGCATCAGTAAAAACAAAATAGCAAAAGTTTTCTGAAAATATGATTTTTTGATAGAATCTGTTAAAGAAAATTGACATGAAGAGAGAAAATATAGGACAAATGCCACTTTTAGAAATTATAGGACAAATATAGGACACTTTTTAGTCTTTTCTCAAATATATAGGAAATATAGGAATTATAGGACAACCACTATCACTGCATCTTTTCCTTTGGCGTCCTCTTGGTGTTGTTCCCAAAGGTGTCCAATTTAAGACCATTTTTATTCCTTTATCATCTCCCACTCTCTCTATAAGTCCTAACCATGATAGGCGTTGAGATTTTATAAATATAATTATATTTTTTCCTCTAATGAGTTTTTCCTAGTTCTAGGTTTGTCCGAATTCTCTATTGACCATTCACTTAAACTGATCCCATAATCATTCTCATTACTTTTCGCTCGAAAATAAGCAAACTATTTTCATCTTTATTGCTCGCTCACTGCCATATGTTACAACAGGTCTGATAATTGTTTTATACAGTCTCATTTTTAGTGATTTTGAAGGTAGTTTATTTTTCAGTAGGTACTTGTATAAATAGTAGCATCTGTTTCCTTTAAGTATTCTCGAAGCGATTTTTTTTAATTACTACTTGTATCTGTAAGGATCGACCCAAACTATGAACTCTTTCAAAGTGGTCCATAGAAAGCTAGATGTTTATGTCCATGTATTTTGTTTTTTCATCATTTATAGTGAGTCCAACTTCTCCAACCAATTTAATTAAAGAAGAAAGAGTTATTTTCTATAAAAGTGGTTCATCTTAAAAAAAATTCCGGAAATTTATATATTCTGTTAAAGAATGTTATCTACTCCAAAGAAATGTGAATCTTTATTGAGTTATATTTTTAAAATGGTTTTTCTTGCAAGAAAACCTATTGCATCTTTCAGAAAATCTTAATCTTAATCAGAAATCACTTAACACGACAATGAGTTTTCTCAAACACAGAATTAACTTGCAAGAGTACTTCAAAATAGAATTATCTTCAGAACTACGTCTTTCCGGTTAAATGTTCATGTAGCCAGCTCTCGAACACTAACTTTAAAATACTAAATAGAAATCAGATGGAATCTGTGAGAAAATTCTCCGAGTTTGCTGCATTTCAGAGGGGTTTCATTCACTCAATCATCTGTGGCACGTCTAATTTCTTCACGCCGTCACTACCTGCAAAAAGCTCTTTTCTTCGCTCTCCCACTAAATCTAAAAACAATACTACACTTATACCAACAAAGAGTTCGAAACGTTATATCACCGGGCAAAAAAAAAAGTGGAAATCTAAGCAGAAGTGGTCGCAATCGATTATTTGAAAAGTAACCGCTGCGTCCCTGGACAAAGCTTTAAAAAACGCTTTCTATAAACTTCTTGTTTAGAAATCCATTAAATTGGGTGCCGCTAGAAGGAGAATTAAAGGAAATCAATTGTTGAGCTGCTGCTTTCAAACTCACTTAGTTTTGCTCTTCTCTCCAGATGGGAACTCCATTCTAATTAAGTCAATGAAGATGACCTTTCTTTTAGGAACCTTTCAATTACGCAGACAATGAATCACGGCTATGAGAAGAAAGCTAAATATTCATTAATTAAATATTGATCTGCACATTAATTCTCATACGAAGGTGCGTCGGAATTTACCGTGAGTGTGGTTTCATTGACTGAATCAATTTCAACTTTCTTCGTGAGAACCTTTGACTTTTCTTAGGGAAAGCTCTCGTGATCCAAATGGGTAGAAAGTTTTTTTTGTTCTAGTCTGCGCAGTCATTTGGGTGCTTTCTGTGATTAATCAAAGTTAAATAAACATTTGGAATAGTCTAAAAAGGTTTTCGTTCATCTAATTGTTTCTAGATTCGTAGTCTGTTTGGGAAAATTCGTAATAAATGACAGGCTAACCTAGTTCTTTTGGATATTGAAAATTGAGTCGCTCGCTACAACGAGCTAAAGGCTCATTTACGCTGTTTAACTTTTAATGTTCGTCATAATTGATCCTAACCGAGGAATCATACATTTGCATAGAAAATCGGAGGACTGAAAAGTGGAACGACAGTTTACACTTTTCACTTTGGATTATTCCGCAAAATGATGATCGAAAAGTCTAAAAATTTGAAGATGTTGGGAGTTAGCTCGTTGTTACTGCAAACGCCTCAATTGTGCATAAGTAATGTATTGTGCGATGCAGTTTGATAACTTTCTCTTGTTTACTGAACTGCATAAGCGTGTTTTTCCATGATAGAAAATCTGACTGTTTTCCGCGAAAATAATACCTTTTATTTTAAATAAAAACTGTAATTCATGGAATAGAAACGTTAAATATTATTTTCATTTAACAAATTTTGAACGCATAAAGTGCATTTATTGCATCAAGCGCATTTTATTTTAAATGGAAAAAAGAAAATGTATGGTAATTGTTCTCTTAAAAGAAGGAAATATTAATATAATTTTTATAAAAATTTCATGGTATTGAGTTAAACATTTGACCTTTTAGCTCGAATATTTCACTGTCTTAAATTTCTCTGTCTCAAACTGAACCGTTATTAAGGGCTCTCTCGATGATTTTGGGAGCAGAAAGCAGATGGCTTAAATGTCTTAAAGGGGGAAAACTTTCTTACGTAGAGCATTTTTTATTTAATGAATAAAATAGCTTCTTGCATCGGAAGCCTCCAAAACATTTTTTACTCTTCCCCTTAAAGAGCACTTCAAACCGCCTTAAAATCCTCCCAAACCCTCAAGAGAATATTACCCTACTAAAAATGGGTTTAAATCGGTTAATTTTGTGGACCATTGGATAGATCGAAAGCTTTCATGGAATATTTAAGGAAGAGGAGTATTGCACGGCTTATTGATTTTAAATGAGGAAGAAAGTATTTCGCTGTTTGCTGTAGAGACAGCAAAAATAGTCTACATCGAAAGGCAAATAAAGTTACAGTCCAACAAGACACAGCATTGCGTGTGTAAATAGTACACTGGTTTTCGGGGACTTAAAATATAAAATCTTGACGAAAGAAAACTGCTACGTGAATTTTCTGTAGAAACAAAATGGTTAAACTTTAAGTCTATTCGGGTTTTCTTTAATTCGGGTTAATGAGAGTTTGGGGTAATTTTGATGATGTAAAAATATTGCAAAATATTCTTTAGAGGAGAGTAGGGTAATAAGAACCAAATGGGGTAATAAGAAACATGCCAAACTCCATAGGATTTTCCTTTAAGTTTATGAAGCTGATTTTTTTACAGAATGTTTATATCATTATCAGCTTTCTTTGAAAAAATAATGAACCTGTAAAGTAAAGGCTAAAGGGATTTTTTACGTGTGTCTTATTACCCCAAGCGACGGTAATCTTATTACCCCACGAGGGTCTTCGGAAGGGGTACCTTCTCAGTTTACTTAAGGCTCATTCACCCTGTTTCACTTTCACTGTTCAGTTCATCCTGAGTGATTCACTCCTGTGAATCGCTAGTTTGCATAGAAAGGTGAAGTAGTAAAGAGTAAAATGCGCCAATTCACGCTTTTCACTTTGGATGATTCCTTCAAAATGAACACAGAAAGTGATAAATCTGAAAGAGCCTTTATATACAGCAGTTCATTGCTGACTATTTGGCTGGTGAGCGTGAGTCCCCTCAAATGATTGAATATTTTTGTAATAAGTTTTAAAATGTTAATCTTTATTAAATGTTCCTTATTTTTTTTGTATAACAATGACCAAAACCAAAACATTTCTATCTCCCCCTCCCTTTTCCTAATTGTCCATGAAGCTTAAAACTCAAAAACGTTAATTGGAAATGGACATTTTTAACTTACTGCAAAAAGATCTATGTTCAACAGATTCAATTTTTATTAACAACTATGCACTTTTTAAGAATAATAGTTAATTAAATTACTATCTAATAATTCCTACCTTTTAATTCTAGGTGGTGTGCTATTTCACAAGTAAATGCATGCAAAAGAATTCATCAGAAGAAGATGTAACAATACAAGCGAATCACGTGATCCAACTTGAGCTTCAGGAGGGAGACTGGCTCGTGTAAGTAGTTGACTTAGTTTCTTAGAGTTAGATTTAGTCCAACGGTAATCTACAAGTTGTAACCCTATAAAAACTTCAGATATTAGAACTTAATGAAAAACTGAATTTAGTGTTACACAATTCACAATTGGATTAGTCAAGATTTTGTTACATTCACTCTGGATAAGTTTGGTTCCTTTGCGGGTATACAGAGTGATTCAAAACTCAGGGGCAAAAACACTAGAGGTTTAGAGAGTACCCAAAGGCGATTAAGAAGAAACCCTGGAAAGGGGGCAGAGAACCTATCCCAAGGCGCCGTAGTGCGTACAAAAGTTGCCAAAAGCAATGAAAAAAAGATAAGTTACTATGGAAAAACGTTTGGGAGTTGAAATAAAATTACAGCACCAATTATTATGTTTGGACTTAAGGATAAAAACTGTGTTAAAGTTTTTATCCAGTAAAGTTAAGTAAGTAAAGTTTTATCATACCCAGTTTCCAGGGTAT
The DNA here is from genome assembly GCA_963680715.1 of Tetragnatha montana. Lineage (NCBI taxonomy): Eukaryota > Metazoa > Arthropoda > Arachnida > Araneae > Tetragnathidae > Tetragnatha > Tetragnatha montana. The sequence continues at coordinate 38,933,262 of OY796684.1, forward strand.
GATTGGAATTGTCTTTGAGTACTCTACAACCCCTAGAATTTTCGCCCATGAGTTTTGAATTACTCAGTATGAGGAAAAGGTGGATTAAATGGAAATATAAGACTGCGTAATTCATAAAATGAAATCATTAAAAAAACAATGTTGTAACTTTAATTTTTTTTTTCATTTTTAAGTTATTATTATCAATTTTATTATTTACATGAAATTATTATTTATAAATTTTTAATTTCATTTTCAGTCTATTTTTTCTCATGCACGTAATGTTTTTTTTATGCTTCTTTTATTTCAGAACATATCCAATGTTTGTGAAAGTCTCGCCTTTTCTTAAATTCTTTCTTTCTAGATTTTTCATTAAAATGAATGAAGGGGGAGAGATAAGCACATTTTGAAATCGCGTGAAGTTAGAACGTTTTAAAATATGTAAATTAAAACTGCAAAGCGTTCAACGTTTAAACTCGCAAGATACAGGTATAAAGTAATATGTGATTTTTAATTAAGCATCTTAAACAACTTTAAACGAAAGTAAGTCCCAAAATCTTACTTAAATAGTTTTGCATTGTAATTCTTCAAATAATCAAATAATATGTTTGACTTCTTGACAAATGAATTTTTTTAATTCCTTAAATATATCATCTACGATCATTGTATTTTCTTATTCAATTTGTAATACTATTTAATTCTTATTTGTGCTTTAAGCTAAGTAGAATTACTGTTTATTTTTAAATTTAAAAATTTCCTTATTACTTCCTCATCCAGTGGATGCTAATACTGACATTATTAATCATTAAACTTAATTAATATGATGGCGCAGTTTCATTTAATTTTCTAATTTGATCTATCTTAGAAAGTCAATCTTTTTATTTAGCTTTAAATATTTGAGATTATAAAAATATAGTTTGTGTCAATCGACTAAACTGTTTTATATTTTTTTAACTAAAACTGTTCAAGTTCATATTAGAGAAGGAATCCAAACTATTTTTATTAATCTATAAAATTTTGTATTATTATAATACGATCATTTTGGTTCAAAATGATCGTATCTGTAGTAGTTTCAACAGATTCTCCAAGGTTTAGCTTTAGAGCATGCCTGTAATAGTTTTGAAATTGCCAAGCAAGCGATAACGTTCCAACTTATCGCCAGAAGCCCTGCTAATGTCGGGTAATCTTTTTTTGGAGTCGATTTCAATGGGAATGCTCACTCCACTTCCATTTCTCCTCTAAGCATAACTCCTCCTTCCATTCAACCTTTCAGATATTACTAAATAACAATGAGGTATTTACCTTTTGTGGGAAAGTAATTTAACTAATATGTTTTTTTAAATGATTTTTCTCTACCGCGTGGCAGATCTAATTCTTCTGTTAATATGTGTTACTAGTTTTTCAATTATTCAATAAAATTTGTTTCGTTGTTCTTGTAGCATCTACCTCTGATGTAGTTATTTAACTATGTTTTAAAAGGAAGGTATATCAAAAAGTGCACCCAAACTCTGTACATAAAGATTCCTTTCTAACATAAAAATACCCATAAAACTCTGCCTCTACGACGACTTCTATTGAAAAATGTAACGTCGTATCCGATAAAAACCTAATTATTTTATTCAATGGTGCGCGCATGCATGCACAATGGATATTTTTAGCATCTTAGTGTGCAAACGATTCGAAATACTTACTTATCCTCTTCGTACCAGCTGGCACATAAGGCCTCGAGTCTCTTTCTCCGCGCACCCCTGTCCTGGGCCAACCCTCTTGCCTCCTCCCATCCATTCAATCTTACCTTACATAGATCTTGGTGAACATATCTCTGCCAAGTAAGCCTCGGCCTCCCTCTTTTGCGTTTTCCGTCGGGTGCCCAATTAAGTGCGATGTTAGCAGGGCAATCCCGTTTTGAACGAAGGACATGTCCAGTCCATCTCCATCGTCTCTTCAGTATATCTTCTTGAATGGGCGATAATTTTGCCCTTTTTAATAAATCTTTGTTTGATATAGTGTTAGGCCAGAAAATCTTCAATATAATTCTTAAACATTTGTTCTGGAATATTTCTAATTTTTCTATTTCAGTTTTACGGAGATTCCAACATTCAGCACCATATAAAAGTATGGAGCGAACAGTAGCTTTAAAAGCATTTAATTTTCTGTTGATTTTTATATTTGAAGCTCTCCAAAATTTTTGAAGGCTTTTGAAACATATTCTAGCTTTTATGATTCTTTGGTTTATATCTTCGCTGCTACCTCCTTGCTTATTTACTATTGCTCCAAAATATGTGAAGGAATCAACTTCTCGTCTATTTCTTCAGAATTTATTTTTATCTTATTATTAGATTTTGCATTTATTCCCATGGTTTTTGTTTTATTCTTGTTAATTTGTAGACCAATTTGATTTGCATATCTATTGAATTTTTCAGTTTTCTTTTCAAGATCGATGAACCTAGATGAAATCAAGACTATGTCGTCTGCATAATCAAGATCCTCTAAGGTGGTGTTAAAGTTCCATCTGATCCCTCTTCTCTCATTCTTGGCTGTGTTTGTCATAATCCAATCGATGGCAATAATGAATAAAAATCCGGACAATACACATCCCTGCCTAACTCCTGTTAAAACATCAAAGAAGTCTGTAAGCACTCCATCCACCTCGATGCGTGCTTTACTTCCATCATTAAGACTTTTGATGATATTAATGAATTTTTCAGGAATTTGATAATTTTTCAGTACTTTCCAAAGTTTGTCTCGTTCGATTGAATCGAATGCCTTACTGAAGTCAATGAAATTCAGATATAAAGATGAATTCATCTCCAAACTTTGTTCAATTATATTCCTAAGTACAAAAATTTGCTGTATTGTGCTATTTCCAGAGCGAAAACCAGCTTGTTCTGCTCGTAAATGTACTTCGATTTCTGATTTTAATCTATTCAAAAGGACTCTACGAAATACTTTCCCAGGTATAGAGAGGAGACTTATGCCCCTCCAGTTTTCACATCGATTCGAAATAACCATAATTTTTTTTAGCATAAACTGGATGTGACGTCTTACCTGTTTCTGTCTCGATTTTCCCGAAAACTATACAGGGTGTTTCAAAAGTCCGTTTCACGGCTTTTATTTGGAACCAAGGTATCCTAGGTTCCTGGAAGTAAGGTTTATAGGTAAGTGACCTTGGAAAATCCATTGAAAGGACATACAGCGCCCCTAGCGGCAAAATAAAAAAGTTTAAAAAATTAATTAAAAAACTAAAGGAGATAGAGCAAATACCTCAGTGAGTGTATTGTTGCCACTGTTATAAGTAACTCACTGAAAAAAATTTCATGAAAATATCGTGAATATTCGCGGAGATATTAGCATGTGAAAATAGCACTTTTTCAGTCATCAAAAAGGAAAAAGTTCACAAATTTGCAAGTTTTTTTGATTTTTTGATTAAAATTTTACTTCATTTAACTAAAAAGATACAAAACTACATAATAACTCTGAAAAACTTTCAAATTTCCGAACTTTTCCTTTTTTGAAGCCCGAAAAACGGCTATTTTCACATGCTAATATCTCCGCGAATATTCACGATATTTTCATGAAATTTTTTTTCAGTGAGTTACTTATAACAGTGGCAACAATACTCTCACTGAGGTGTTTGCTCTATCTCCTTTAGTTTTTTAATTAATTTTTTTAACTTTTTTATTTCGCCGCCAGGGGCGATGTATGTCCTTTCAATGGGTTCTCCAGGGTCACTTACCTAGGGGTAGACCTTACTTCCAGAACCCTAGGAGACGTTGGTTCCAAATAAAAGCCGTGAAACGGACTTTTGAAACACCCTGTATATGGGTCGTAGAGGTATGGTTCTTTTTTACTTTTCCATGCACTCCACGAAAAGAATCAGGCTGTTCAGAGTTTAGGTTAAGTTATTGAAACACCATGTATAAACACCCTGCATTACTTATGTCCTGCTACAGGCCTTGCGCCATAAAAGTTCAACGAACCAACCAACACCCTGTATAACACCTTTTACTCTTAAGATGTGGTGGAAGTCCGTCCAATAATTAAACCGAAAATGAATGTATTTTGTTCATAAAAAAGGCCTCTGGGAAGGGGTAGAAGTACAGTAGGGGCTTCTCTGTTGCAGGATCCACCTGAATGCGTCCAGTAGCAGCAGCAGCGTCAACAGCAGCAGTGCCGAAGAGGCCGAGGAGATCGAAGTGGTGCTGGACCCGGTGCCAGAGCGGGAGGCCGTGTCCTGCAATCCGGCCGTCCTGCCCATCGAGGCCATGGCACGCTGGAAGGTGGGCCCGGCGGACAACATCACGCTCAAGGACGGCCTCTTGCTGGCAGGAGTGCACGTTTTCAGCGGTACTTACTCGACTCTCTTACTGAAAATAACTTGATTGCCATTAAAACATGGCCATCTAGACACATAAGGCCAGAGAAGCTCGAAATCTTCAAGGCACGTTTTCCTACTATTTCGCGTGATCATCGCTTTTTGGACAACAGCGCAACTCCAGTGTGAAATCTTGCATGCTCCCTTCAGACTGCAGTTGCGCTGTTGTCAGAACGTCACTCGAAAATTTCGAGCTGCTCTGGCCTTATGCGTCTAGATGGCCATGATTAAAGACGATTTTAAAGCAACTTAAGGAGCGTTTCCACTTATCATCGGGATGAGTTGCGGTATCTTCATAGACCTTAGAGAGAGACTGAGGCCTATGGGTATGCCAGATTCTTGCACCGCTGCAGATACGTATGAGTGGATTATCTGCCTGAGAAGGTTCCGGGTGCCCAAATTGGTATGAACACCCAGTCGAATCGAACCCTGTAGTGGTGAACCGTGGTGGGATCAAATAAGTTATTCACTATTTACGCTTCTTTACTATAAACGACTTTTTAAAGGTCATTTATAACAGTTTCCTTTATCGCGGGTTTGACTCTATTCAAGAAAATATTAGAAATACTTAATTAGTGTTTTCCTAATTATAATTTATAATGTATTAAACTAAGAAGAACTAAACATATTTTAAAAGAGTTATTTCTTAAATTAAAGATAGAGTATAAAAGGGTTTTACAGCCATATTCCCATCCATCAGCGTCGGTTTTAAATCCTTTGTGAAAGACGGATTCCACCAATCAGAGTCAGCGAAAAGCTAATTTTTCCTTCTTTAGCTGCTGGTTAACCGTGACGATGATGGCTGTGAATATGGCTGTTAGAGTTTTATGTGTTTGAAGGATTTACTGCACAGTTAGTTCTAATTTTTTTTCGTGAAATAATTTTTAGCACAAACAGAATGAAAATATAAAACTGATCACATACACAATGTCACTAAATTGATATTACATTTTATTTCAATTCAAATAATATATTAATCTTTACCAGATGAATCATGAACCCTTAGTGGGACATTGATTAAACCATCATTTTTTTTAAATGTTTAGGTTCCTACCTCTTTTTGCAATTCTGAAATAAGCTTTGATTTTTTTTTTAATTTTAAAATTTCATTCAGCTTTCGTAGTTCATGAATCTGTACCTCGGAGCCAAAAGGTCCTATATCTGTTTTTCTAGTTTTTCAGAGAAAAAGAAAAATTAAAATTTTAGAATTTAATTCAAATTTTTTAGGTTGTAGGTTTGAAATTACTTAAATTAATTTAATTAAGTTTAGATCAACAATTTCTTTGAAAATTCGAATTAAAATCTTAATTTTTATTTTCTTCTCCTCTGAAAACTAGCAGAACAGAATAGATAGTTACTTTTTGAAATACATTTAAACATTTGGTATGTTTTCTGAATTCCAAAAATAACTTTCTTTTCAGTGCGGTCTCAGTTGCCTTCCACAGGATGTGAAGTCGCCTGGACCTTGAACGTCACTGTTCGAACTCAAGAATGCTCACGAATGCCAGAAGACGACATTTGTTCGGGTAAAGGGACCTGCCTAACAGACCACACATTAGTAAGTTTATTTCTTCGTTTTTATTGAATTCATAAAGCAAATATTTCCCAAGGAATAAAAATTGCGAAATCCTGTAACAAGGCCAAACCAGGTAATTTTAAACTTTTTTAACATTTGAAAACAAAAGGAATCTCTTTTAGAAAGAGAGCTGACTGCGGATAACTAGTAAGTACAAATTATAATTAATTATTTAAAGTAATGTTTTATGATTATTTTCTTTATGGATCCATTTATTTATTATGTATGCCGATTTTCTTTGGTAAGATGTTTTTATTTATCAATTGTCATTTATGTTTATTCACAGATGAAAATTTATAAAAAAAGTATAATAGAAAAAAATTTAACTAAAGTTATTCCGTACTATTTTATTTTACTCTTGAAAACATAATCTAAGATTTATATAACAAAAAGAAATGTAAGAAACAAATTTACATCTATATTTCAAGTAAATAGATCCATGAACCTTTTTCAAGTCATATCTTGTTAAAACATTCTAAATCATAAATACTAAACTAAAGGTCAAAATTTTTAAGCTTAGAAAATATTTAACCACTTAACTCTTACAAAAATTTATCGCTGGTAAATAATTAAAAGCTTAAAATCCATGTTTTGAATACTATTCTCTAGATGATGTTAAGTTATTAAGCAGTACGTAAACATATGTTAAGATGTGAATAAGTTAAGCTTTATTGGAATAAATATTGAAATTTATTAAATTGTTTAATAACAATGTAGAACAAAAGCCCTTTTGTGCGTGGGTTTTGGAGTCAGAGAGAACCTTTAAAGATAAGCTTTATAAATCTTAGAAAATCAATGTACAAATTTGGATGAAGTTTTAATAGTTTCTTAAAGGTTGGGTTAGTTTAACTTTGTAAAAAAAGTCTACTACAGTCTTCAAATTCTTTATATTTTATTATTATTTTTATAAGTACGTATATTTCTTTGTTTTAACTCAATTTTTTTTACAAATAAAATGTGTAACCTGTAAACTTTATATTTTAAGAGAGAGAGAGTATTGCAATTTTTATTTATTAAAAAAGAAAAAAGTTTTACAAGCTATTGAGGTTGTTCAAAAAAATACCTCGGAAATTAAATCAAATTTTTAAAGAGTTTTTCCTGATTTATTCTTCTGAAAGTTATGATTTAAGTTTTTTTTCACGTTTTAACGTAATGTTAATGATTTGTATTCTGTCTACTGTAAAAAATTTTATCGGTGTCCCTGATGAATCGTTAACTTAAGTTTTATTTTTAACAATTAAATAGACGACAGAGGAAAAAGTTCACTTCAAAAATTATCACCAACTAACAAAAACTCATCGGCGCAACAGCCCTATAGTGGGCCAAGTCCTACGATGCCCATCTTCATTTTCTTGACCGTGGGGCCCTGGGGTGCAAGGCATATGTCCCGGTTAGGTGGTCAGTCTAACGCAAGACCCCCAGTGTTTAGTTCCCAAGCACGCTTGGTCCTCAATTTATCGACCCACTCAAGGGATGAAAGATTGAGTGGACCTTGCCCAGCCCGGGAGCCGGGAATCGAACCCCGGACCTGTGGCATGGAAGAGTTATGCGCTACCACTGCGCCACCGGGCTTACCGTCTAACAAGGCGAGTTTTATTATTTCTCAAGTTTTACAAAATCCTCCATTGAGTGGTCGGTGTTTCCATACTTCAGGGGTTTCCAAACTACAGACCATGAGATATGGCCCTTTCTCAAAATGACCTGATTTTGTTCTTCGATTTTAAAACCCTAGAAAACCAATCAACCAAATCCAGTCATTTGGCTTAATATAACCATTGGATCACTATAATAGCTATGTACTTAGTTTTCTTTAGTTGAAAACTAAAGAAATTGGGTGTTATAATGTCTAATCTATACACCCTCTATTACTTTTTTATTAAAAAAAAAAAACTTATCCAGCCTAACAAATATGTTTAGGTATTTATTTATCTGACTTACTGGCTATTTTCCAAGTCTTCATCCAGCTTTTCGTTCAAAACGTTTAAAGGCCCGTGACATACTTAAAAGAGAGCTACAGACTAGCTAAGGAAAAACTTCTTAAAAATTTACTTGCATGTTTATGTGTAATCACCTAAATACAGTTCCTAAACTCTTTTATACAAACATCTGTTTTACGAATTAGTAAACTGTAAGCTGATCCTTATTATAAGCCTGCAGAAAAAAATGGTACATATTTTAATATCCTAATTGAAAACTTAAACCTTGTAAATTTTTTCTTCGAACTTAAAACTACCCACATTTAGATAAAAAAAAAAGTATGGAATCGAATGAAAGCTTGATGTTGATAACATCGGTAGTTAAGCAAGAAAGGAAATATTCCCACGGCTAACTTCTAAGCAAACAACTGAAGGGTTGTCAATAGTCAGAACCAAAAAGATTTTGTTGACAGAACAATAGCTATAAATTGATGTATTTAGTGTTTCAAATATAAATAAAATGTAATAAAATATTTCGCTAAGAAAGGAAACTTCTTCACTTTTAAAAAAATAATTAGAATGATGTTAACTTGCAAAGAAGTAAATCTCTTTCTAAAACGTAGTGTAAAATATGCAACATCTTTATACCATTGTTTATTCATTTATTTTTAAATTTACACACTATCTCTTGGAGATCAAAAGCAAGCATCGAAACTGATTTATTAAACCCATAAAAATCTACCCAGTGACAACACCCTAGGAGAGAGCGGATTTATTATTAAGGAGTTCAGAATACCAAGAATATCCCTCAGTCCGAACTGTCCCAAATGACGTCACCTCGCTCTATGTTCTTATCTTTTGATGCAGACCACTTTCACCTGCCACTGCTGCCCAGGCTTCGTGGGTCGTTTTTGCGAGGAGAGGGACGGTTGCTATGCCAACCCATGCCAACACGGAGGATTCTGTGTCGACATCACGGAAGGCCTGACTGGATCAACTTACCAGTGTTTATGCCCTCATGGTAAGTCCACTTCGCCCTATTGCCTCCCCCCCCGAGAGCAGTTGATGAAGAGTTCAAATAACTTTAGCGGCTTAGAACTCTTAACTCAGCATTCCCCTGCAGTTCCGCCTTCCCTTGTATTGGTGCGGAAACTTCCGGTCATTTGTTTCTATGGTCGTGAATTTTCTCTTTTAAGGCGATAAAAGCACGAATACGAACATAAATATTTTAAAAGCTTAGGTCTTTTCTTTCCGTAATATATTTTTCAAAGAAGTTCCCTCAGTGTTAAGAATCGTTTTCTCGTGTAAAATCATGGAACTTAAACAAGTTTTGGAGATTTTCGTAGAGCATCATTGTAAAATTAGCAGTCTAGTCTAGAAAGAATCTTTTTATTATTTTGTGTGAAGTTTAATCGCGACTCTTAAACAAAATTACCATATTCTCGTAAAATACTATCATAAAGTTGGGTAACTAGAACGAATTTAATTTTTTTTTTTTTGAAGTTACTAGAGAGGTTATCTAAGTTTACTGAATGCTATTAAAGTAAACTCCTGGGTTTAATGTTTATGAGATTTTTGTTAGTCTCGATCACAGATTAAAGTAACTGTAAAAAATATTTATTTTATTATACCGTCCATACATCCAGTCGGAACCCAAATGAGAATTTATCATTTTAAAGAAATTTAGATTCGTTGTTTATACAGGGTGATTCGAAATTACGTGGACAAACTTCGCATGGGGGTAGAGGGGACCTAGACAAGCATATTTCGCATAGGAATGGGGGGGCTCTTATGTACCGCTAAAGAGCTAGGACCTAATGTAGTGCGAGGACGTTTTAAAAAGCGGTTTTCCCAAGGCCCGTGTAACGAAACAAAACATAATAAAATGAAAAAAAATATTGCATGAGGTGCAGCAGTATCCATTCTACTTACTCCATAAATTTGATAGAAATTGGACCACTTGCTAAACCGTGGGATGAGTCTTAAAACGTGCAATATTAATCTTTTAGCCAAACGATGGAGTTCCCTTAATGGTATTCAGAAAAAGGATGATCGGGGAAGGAATTTTCAATGATCATACATTGATCATTGAAACTGTATGATTGTTGAAAATTAATTTCTCGATCATCATTTCTCTAAGTGCCATTACACTAATGTAAGGGAACTCCATTCTTTGGCTAAAAGATTAATATTGATCGTTTTAAAAGTACCCCCACAATTTAGAAAGTTGTCCAATTTTTATCAAATTTATCATGTATGTAGTACGGATACTGCTGTACCTCATGCAATAAATTTTTTCATTCTGTTATGTTTTGTTTCGTTAAACGGGCCTTGGGAAAACCGCCTTTTGTAACGCCCTCGCACTACATTAGGTCCTAGCTCTTTAACGGTGCATCTGCGCCCCCTCTAGTTTTTCAAAATATGCTTGTCTAGGTCCCCTCTACCCCCATGCGAAGTTTGTCCACGTAATTTCGAATCACCCTGTATAGGGTATTTCAACAAGTCCCCCAAACTCTGCACAGAAAGATTCCTTCCATGGGAAGGATAAAAAAAATGCCCAAAGAGATACCTCCACGGCGACTTTTACTTTTCAAATAATGTGACGTCATATCCCATAAAATCTTATTTCATTCCACGTGCGTGCGTTCCTTTACAGTGGATGGTTTGGTTTGGTTTTTGGTACATATGTTTTCCGGTCTGTGTGCTTGATCTCTAGGATCCGCTTATAAACCTTCGTCAAGTAAGACAGACACAACAGAATATTTGTACTGACACAAAGAGAGAGAAAATACACCCAGGGCAAAGGCCGGAATCGAACCGACGGCCGATACAGTGCACACACTGCTAGAGTGGTTGTCTGCACGTAACACAACCAGGCCACTCGGCCCCCTTTACAGTGGATATTTTTAACATCTTAGTATGCAAACATATCCAAATAACCTTGTTTAAGTTTCTCATAAACTTTTTTAGAGAAGATTGGATGTGGCGTCACACACATACCTTTTTCTGTCGCGATTTTCTCGAAAACTATTGGTCGTTGAAGTGCAGTTGTTTGGGAATTTTTTATTTAATCCTAACAAATAATATGGCTCTGTGGAGTTTGGGTGGATTTGTTGAAACACCCTACATAACAGGAGATCAAACGAAATTAAAATATCTTTCTTTAAAAAAAAAGTATTAGTTACGGTCACCGCAGCCACTATACCATGAAAGTTTTCCCCTTTAAACACTCATAACTCAAAAACTATAGGATAGAAACATATAAAATTACACATTTTTAAAATTTTCAGAAAAATTTTCATTTTTAAAATTGAATAGGATACATTATCTCTACTTCGAAAGGAATTTTCAGTTTTTGCATCAAACTCTATTTATCATCTTTACTTGTAGAAAAAGTTGAAAAATCCATTTTGACGATGTCGAAAAGAAACGTCATCTTCCAAGAGGGGGGTCGATTCAGATGCAATTTGGATGCTAAAAGTTCATCAGCTTTATGTTTTGAGAGTTCTAAATCCCTAATAAGGTTATAAAGTTCAACTTGTGTGCTTCTGTGAATGACCCCTCTCAGTTTTTCACCTTTCACGTATACTTCACCTTTCATAATAATAAAATTCATCATAATATAATAGCGTCCCATAGCGTTATACACAAAACCTAAGCAGCAAAATTACTCGAAACTCTGAGTCCGTTGAGAACTTTAATTGCGATTTTCGTGTTCAGCGACCCAAAATCTATAAGAAATGGGTATTTGGAAGGTTTAAATTTGTTGAACAGTGCTATTTTTCAGTGCTATATACAAATATTCCATTAAGTAGCGAAAAAAGATTAAATATAAATTTTAAAAATTATTTTCAATGACTAAATGATAAATGATTTAAAACATAGTAGCTCTAAACCTCAAACTAACTGAAAAAGAAATTCAACAGTTTTTTCTAACTAAATATATATACAAAAACCGAACCAAAAACAGTTTAATTTTTCAGATTTTCTCTTTTTGGAAAAAAAAGACACCTTTATTTAACCCTTTCATTCCCAAATTTTCATTTTTCATCCAAAAAATTCTGAAATCTGTAAAATATACTCATTTTGCCTTCCTGATAACAGGGTAAAAAGAAAAAAAAGTTATCTTAATTTTTTAATTGAAATTTTGAATGAGTCCAAAATGGCATCATTGGGAGTTAAGGGGTATAAAAGTGGTACTGAATCTAATGCCATATTTAACCTCAGAGAATTCATAATGATAATACAGGTAAATATTGATATAAACTATTGTTTAACATTTTTATACATTTTTTTTAAATAATACAAAATTAACGAAAATAATTTTTCGAAAATAACGAGGATTTTGAGATAACGAATTTCGAAATATCAAGGATATACTGTAAATAGATATGTTTTATTTTTAAGATAAAAACAGTCATTTTCTGTAACATAATTTGTCGATGGGGTAAAATATTTTTCGAAAATAACGAAGTTTTCCTTATAACGAATTTCGAGATATCCAGAGTATAACGTAGTTATCTTGTTTTTTATTTCTATGGTTACATTTGTTGTTGTCTTATGCCACTTGGAATATCCAAGCTCCATCCGCGAAGCGTACAGGATTTAAAGCAAAGGGGGTGCAGCTCCTGAGAAATGATTACATTTAACTAATATATAAAGTAATTTATCAGAAATATAGCTTTATATTTGATTTATAGCATTTTTTAACATATTATCTACAGGAAAGCAAGGGATGTTGATTGACCTTTAACTCCCACTGATGCCATTTGGAATCATGACTTTTCAATAAATTCTAGAACCTAAATTTTTAGAGGAATATTATTTTAAAAGATCAATATACTCTTTACAATCATTAATTTACAAAATAAAACAGTATTCTTTTGCTATAATTAATTTATTTAAATTGCTTCAAAATTAAAATTGTTTTACACAGATTTAGCAAAAAAAAAGTATTTCACAAAGCTCCATTTTGATCATTTATCGTGAATTTAAAATTTAAAGGTAAGAAAAAAAACAAAATTATTTTTTAAAGGAGAATTGGATGAAGATTCTAATAGTATTCATTTGGAATCTTTGGTAGTTCTAGGAAAGACGAAAAAAAAAATCCCAAATACCATGATTCCAATTGGCATCACTGGGAGGGAAAGGGTAATTAAATTAGTGTTAAATATTTAACAGGTATTTGCCAAGGCCATTTTTCATGTATAGTGCATTTATATAAGTGTAAAACAGAAAAAAATAATGTTTTATATTTAAATCGTATTATTAGTCAATTTAATAAACTAAAAATTAGAAATTCAGGGAAAACCCTTTAAAACAAGTTGAAAATTTAATATTACAACAATATTCGGTAATAAATGAGCTACATGATAATTAAAATTTAAAAATACAACAAATCTTTGAAAAAAATTTAGAACTTTTAAAATGTATAATTCTGTGTTAGTTTTTGATACCTTTTATAGGCTAAATTTTAGTGCTACTGTTCATCCCCAGACTAATTTTGTATTAAAATTTGAAGAAAGTGAGAAAAAAGAAAAAATTTAAAACAAAGGAAGAAGAAGGGTTTTCAGTAATTTTTTTAATTTTAATACAAAACTACCCTGATAATGAACAGTATAACTATAAAATTTAGCCTATAAACAGGTATCACTAGCTTGTAACACAGAATTAAACATTTAAAATTTTTATAAATTTCATTTTGTTGTTTCTAACTTTTTATTATTAAGTTAATTATTCATTATCGAATATTGTTGAAATATTACGTTTTCAATTTGCTTCAAAGGTTTTCACAGGATTTTCAGCATTTTGTTTATTAAATTATTTATTTTAAAAATGATTTAACCATCAGTTATTATTTTTCTGTTTTATAATTATTTAACTAAAATACCCAAAAAAAATATCTTTGAAAAATTACTCTAAACATTTGATCATTAATTTTAAGAAAAATGAAATTTACGCACAAAAAATCGAACATTTTTCAAAACCATAGACATTATTTTTTTTATTATTTTTCAGTTCTGAATACAAGGAATTAATTAATTAGACAAAAGAACTGAAATATTACTTTATTTAAGTCGTAAAATATTAAAACAATTATCTAAAGCGCAAATAAATTCTGAAAGAAATAATTCCAATAGTTTTCCCTTAGAAATGTCTTGAATATACTAATATAATATACTTATACTTGATATACTTGATATACTTATAATATACTTGAATATACTTATATATACTAATGAATAAACATACTAAAAGTAGACATCAACCTGTTTGAAAGGCATTCTCTTAATTATTTATTTCCAGTTTATTAAATTAATTAAATAACTAATGATATAAATCATTTTCTACTTTTTACTAATGAAACTTAATCCATGAAAACTCAAATCATATCCTAGCCTACATTTTATTCAGAAAGAACTACCTGGAGAAATAATTTTAATGGGTTTGCAAAACCCATAGATTTTCTAGGTATTGTTGAATCACTAAAAAAATTTTATTGTGGAATTGCCATGGTTGTCAATGAAAAATCGTAGTGTTTATCAGTTAAAAGGTAAAATTTTAATTTTTTTTAAATACTCGTTGGATGTAATTTAATATGCCAAAACATTCTTTTTTGTTATTGATAGTGGGCTGTACAAAATTACCACGCGGGTCGTAAAGTGTCGATTCAGATATATCTAGAACAAATATATATGTTATGAGCAAAGTGATTAATCGGGCATTATTAATAATGATTTATCACATTGCCCGTAACATATATACCATATTTATCTAACAATAGATTAATATGGTATTTTTACTTTTTCTGTTAGTCAGTTATTTAATTTAAGTTATTCTTTACTCAAACAGTATATAATAAATGAACGTGCTAGTGTGCTTTCCCACTTCATTTGTGGCGTACAAACCAATGATCTTTCTTCGCAGTCTTTTTAAGACTTGAATCGTTCTCATTTTCTTTCCCATATGTTCCTAATGAGAACCCAACAAATGTTCTTTATTTCAAAGATCAGCGTTTGAAGGTATAAAGAGCAATTTGCTCCAACAATCTAGGGGAATGGTGGGCCTAGAGTGGAGTTGTGACTTATCGTGTGGAAGGAAAACACCCCGCCGCACCTGTTTCAAAGAGCTTTGGGTAGTAGTCTGGCTTATGGGAATCGTTTCTTAGTGTAGGAGAAAAGAAATAATTGAAACCTCCTCAGGCACACACCTCTAGTTTTTAAATTATGATTTAACTTAACTGTATGAAAAAGTAATTAGTTATACCCAATCGCATTTTTTTCTTGGTCATTTTAATAAAATCCTAAAATGAAAAAATAATTGGCATACTTAGTCTCTCAAATAAAACTGCAAATATCTTCTTAATATTTTAATTAGAAATATTTCAAGGAAAGAAAATTCGTAAAAATAATTTAATATTAAAAAATTTGGTGGCGGACTTGGCAAAAAAATAACTTAAATTATTATTATATTACCCATTATATTCTAAAAATAGCAAGGCGCCGTGACTAAAAATAGTTCATGAACAGTCCCTTTTGATGTAATAAACTATGTAACTGTTAATGTTTATCTGAAGAATTATCATGTTTAAAAAATGATAAAAGGATTAAAAAATAAATTAACATTTTCCCCAGTTTTAAAAGTTAAATTTACCTAAAAACATTAGTAAATTTGCATTGTCTATCAAAAGTTAATGGAATGGGTATATACTAGAGCTCTCTTTTGCCCAAAATGTAAAGAACTTATTGGAAGAGTTACATAACGAGTTAAAAATGTATACAGAAAAAACACATTATCCCATAAAGAACTCCTTATTTCTGCTCGTATTGGACCTAAGCTTTTATTTCCGAGTCTCGTATTTGCCGAATCACCGAGTTCCGCCTCATGATGAAGCCCTTACACAAAAATACCTACTGTGCTCTGACTTTTTTACCGAAAAGAATTTATTCTTCCATTCAGTACTTTCTGATCATGCTTCAGGCACCGAGATAATTCTCTATCTTGGCCACAACGAGGTAATATTTCTTTGCCAGGAAAATGATCCTTATGACTATGCCCTCAAGTTATACGAGAGTCCTAAGATCACAGACCAAATATGTAGGTCATCTTCACAAGGATGGGATTCTTATCAGGCAATACTTATCTTTCCATTTTTCAGATTATTATCAAATGTCTTCCTCTTTTGACGAACAATTTTTCTTAAAGCTATTTACCTTCTTTAGGTCTGAATTCGTGATGGATAGCATGAGTTTAAAAAGAATGACATTTTGATGCTGTAAAAAAACGTTGTGTTTAAAAATATTTGACAGTGAAATTCATTAAATAGTGGTGACTTTTTAAATAGTGAATTTTTTAACTGAAATACCTCTTATGTTAGCACATAAGCATGGTTGAGGTTTTCACTAATAGTCCAAGTTTTTGACTGAATTAACCGATTTAGAGATGGCCGTGAAGAGTTATCTTCCATGTTCAGAAAGCTTTTTGTCATCTTGCTTTTTACATAGAAATATGTAACTTTATTTTATTACCTTTATTGGTACGTAATCTTTTTTAATATTTCTTGCTCATTCACTCAACAGTCATTTTAGATGGATATCTTGACGTTAGCTCTGCTAGGAATACTGTGATTCCTCCATTACTCAAACATACGCAAAGTTTCCATAGGTCAGTGGAAACCTAAAAATTTAAAAAGGAGGGAAAGTCGAGAAATAATCATAGAGAACCTCGTAAAGGACGAATCATAGCATCACTATCTCTGTGCTTTTTGAAAAAAAATGCCGATATGGGCCAACAGGTTTTAAAAACTTGGATCTGAACTGATGTCTGAATTTACGAAATACTTATAGGCCGAAATAAATCATACTATCCAAAAATTGCCATAAGAGCGAGCGTAAACTTTTATTACAGCCAGAGAAACCCCCCCGACCCTCAGCTTATCTCCGCCGATCTCTTTGTTTGGTTTGGGGGTTTCCCCTCGCATTCGCGCCCGAGGAGGGGTTTTCTATTGTTCGGTAATTGACCACACAAAGAAACCAGGGCCATAAACTGAGGTTTCTCCGGCTGTAATAAAAGTCTACGGTTCTCCTAAGTGACAACATTTACTTGTAATCGGAGAATTTTTCAGTGAAAACCCTGATCTCACTCCAATGGGTAATTGTGTACTTCTCCCAAATTGTTCAAAACTGGTTCCTTTTTTAATCTGACATCCTTTTCAGGATTCCGTGGTCAAGCATGCGAAGAGGAGGTGAACCTGTGTGACCGTAAGCCGTGCTTGAACAATGGAACTTGTCGAGGCAACCAAACTACGTACTGGTGCGAGTGTCCTCCAGGCTACAGCGGACGACACTGCGACGCCAATGTCAACGAATGCCTCTCGAGTCCTTGTGTGCACGGAGTCTGCGAAGATGGTCTCAGCGGGTACAAATGCTATTGCTTACCAGGTAAATGCGCTGATTTCAACAAAATAGACGGTCCTAATATTAAGCAGTTGTATGCCTCTTCCATCAAATCTGGCCATTCAAAAAAATGTAAACTCACCAACCCTCGCACTCTTATGGATCCTCTCCTTCCTGCCATCTGTGGATGATCTGATTGGTTTCTAGGAATGATGCCACTTGTGGATGATACATTGAAATTAGCAGTATTGTTCAGGAGTGGCATCATTCCAAAGGATCAATCAGAACATTCGTAGAGGGCATGGAGGGAAAGTCGAAGATCCATAATTAGGAAATATGCCTCATTACCTTCTCATTGTCCTTTCATAGACGACTTAGAAGCATTCATCGCATTAACTCTAATAATCTCAATAAATCCTAAGAAAGAGTACCAGAACAGAGAGTCCATGCCCTGTCAACACACAGGCTTTCCCTCCTTGCACATTGCGCCTGTAAAACAAGTTTTTCCTGGAGAGTCTTAACTATGCAGAAAAGCAAAGAGTTGGAATTGCCATTTTAGCGTTGCTAACAAGTTAAAATTATAAATTATTGGAACGAAACAATGAATTTCTAATGAATCCGAAAATAAAAAAATATTAATTTCGCTTCTTGGGGAGTATTTCTTAGGTGGAGATACGCCGATAGGCAAATTATATAAAAAATTAAAAACTTGGACGTTTTTTTAAAGCACATAGTTAACCAATATAACGGAAACAAAGCAAAAATCATAAAATGTACTTTCATCTTGGGCTTGCCCACCAAGTTAATCCTATTTGAATCAGACACGGAGCCAGAGACTCGATTTGGGAGGGGCGATTCTGTCCTAAGCTTCTTTTTTTATTGGGGTTATCTCACAAAATTACTTTAAAGGCCCCCTCAAGCTTGCATTATAAGTTAAATCTATGCGTTTAGAAACACTTAAAGAAATGCAATAGTGTTTATAGAATTTTTTCCGGGGGGCTCAGGCTCAAAAAGGGGGTCTGGGAGGTGCACACCCAGAAAAGTTTTGGAAATTTGCCCCTTTAAAAAATGATTTAAGCTCGTTTTTATTTCGTTAGCCCTAATTTCATGATGTATATGCCCCTGCAGGAATCATTTTAAGTTTTTAGAAATTTGCCCCTAAAAACAGGGTTTTTACTCATTCTGGTACCCTTAGTCCGAATTTTGGGGGGATCTTGGATCTTTTATTGTATCTTTTTTAACATCTTAGATCTTTTATTTGAGTACACCACATATCCGTAGTTTTTTTCTTAGGTAGAAAGGCATCCGCGGGCCGGATGAGAGAGTCTCGCGGGCCGCATCTGGCGCGGGCCGTAGTTTGGAGACCCCTGCCCTAGACTATAATGGAAATGGAAAATATATTGGGTATGCCTTGTGATAGGAGCTCTGGTGGCGATGAGATCCCATCAACTAATCATAAAACTCATGCCTCCCGGCGGAGAAAAACAATCTCAATCCTCGAATTCTTAACACCCCTTTGAAAGTAACATATTGAATGAACACGTCACAGCTGTGACCACCAAACTATGTTGCCTTTCCCTCTCTCAATCACAGATATTTGTAGTACTGCCATCTGCACAAAGATGGCATTTAGAAATAGCGTTTGGGGCCCTCTGTTCGTCTTTTTCTCTGTGAATAAATCCTTGAAAGGAATTGTTGGTTGCAGGTTACGGGGGTGACCACTGCGAGTTCGAGTACGACGAATGTGACTCCAGTCCGTGCATCAATGGAGGAGCATGCGAGGACTTGGTAGCTGGCTACAGGTGCCATTGTGGTCCTGGCTACCAAGGGAGGCGATGCCAGGTCAAAGTGGACCTGTGCCAGCCAAACCCTTGTCCTCCACCAGCCCACTGTGTCGACCGAGGAAATAACTACTCTTGCATCTGCCATCCAGGATACAATGGTAAGAAATTATTTTAATCTACAGGGTCTGCCCAAACACTGCATGGAAGGATTTGTTGTGTGTAGAACATAAAAATGCCGGAAGAACTCCACCTGTACGAGGCATTTTTCCAAAAATTTTGTTATATCCGATAAAAACTTTATCATTTCATTTCATGGCACTCGAATGCATGCTCAACGAATATTTATATTAACAAATTATTCTGAAACATTAAAAAAAACTGTGATAAACCTTTTAAGCTCAAACCGGATATGACGTCATACCATTTTTTGTCAAAAATTTTTCGAAACCTATGGGTCGTAGAGGTAAAGTAGTATGGTCGTTTTCTATCTACTCCTCGCAAGGAATCTGTCTGTTCATTTTGGGGGCGAGCTTGTTGAAACACCCTGTATTAGCGTTCTTCAAACTGTGGGGTGCCCCAAATAGGTTTAAAATTTATAAGAACAAAAATTTTAGGTCTTCTCACAATTGCTATAAGTATAGGCAATACATTTTCCGACTTATTTAAAATTTCAGGTCCTGGGTGCACTCAACAATACGATCCATGCTTCCCCAACCCTTGTCAAAATGGAGGTAGCTGTTGGCCAAGTTTGGATTCCTTTTTCTGTTCTTGTCGGCCTGGATACACGGGGGATACATGCGAAGGTAAGCATCAAAGCTTTTTTATTTTAAAAAAAAGTTTTTTACCAACGATTTTTGCTTGTATCTGCTTTTAAAACAAAAAATATAATGCTCAATGTCCTCGTGTTCATTGTTTGCATTGGGTTTTTTAAAGAAGTAAAAATCCGCTTAATCATTTTTATTACCTGCATTTCATAATGCATTTTTCATTCGTCCTATGCTTGCAGTACAAGATTCTCATAGAACGCAAAATGTTATGTTTCGTGTAGGCTGATACAATATTACGTAAGTTATCGTGTACTAATTTCGGGGATAAGTTCCTTTCTTACTGATTTAAACATGAGTAAGCTTCCAAATGCTTGCTTTTATTTGAATATTTTGATGAATTGAGATGAATTGATGAAGAGAGATGAAACCAACCTTTTAGTTTAAAATGTTCCTCCCATTCTGCTTATTTCTATATATTAGCGTTATACAATAAAACTGTATACAGGGTTCTCAACTTGGGGACGGGGATATTTAATTTTTAAATTGAACACCTTTATTAGATGCTCAAACCTTTATTTTAAGTTAACAAAACAAAAACAGCGGCAAAACAAAGTTTTTGCAACTGAACCCATACGCACCCATAGGACATGGGTGCATATTGGTTCACCCCCATCAAATCACTGTTCACGCATAGATGTTTGTTTTCATGCCAGTGGAAACGGTAGAATAGAATCCTCGTAACAATGGGTTGTGTGTGCGAATATATTTGTGGCGTGGACAATAGTACTTCACCCCCGTGCCTTCCATCCACAGATTCCAGCTGTCTAGATACGGATATCAAGTATATATCAAGTATTGGCACCCCCCTTAGCAAAAAAAAATACTGTCTGCCTACCACAAGTTGAGCTCTCGCCTAGTTGTCTGGTTTTGGTGGTTGTTATAGAAACAAGACCGGTTCATTTTAAATAGGGATAATTCGTATTATGATTTGGCGAAGATTAAAGCCAACGGAGGATTATTGGCAGAATTTTTAGGCGATCACAAGCACGGTCTTCTTCTCGGAATTGATGCAGTTGCCCGCATATCGCCTCTCCGGTGCAACAATGACGCAAATGCAACTTGGTAAATATTTACCGTTCAGTAGCTTGGCAACAAGTTAGATTGGTAAAGTCTGTCTGTCCTCGCTTGGCACGAGTGGCAAACCTAAAATCAGTACCCACAGCAGAAAAAACAGTGGCGAAAAAGCCATAAAGATGGTTATCTCACTTCTATTAGATACCCGATACCCTGCACTCGCCACTGCTTTTCCTGCTGTGGGTAGTGATTTTAGGTTTGCCACATGTGCCAAGCGAGGACAGACAGACTCTAGCCAAATCAAAGTCGAGCCAAGAAACAACGGTGTTATTTTTGGCAATCGCCGCTAAAAAAAAGTCGCCAAAAATCATGGTTTAGCTGGCATATCCATTATCAACTTCCTTCACCGAAGTTAAGCACCTTCGGGTGCGGTCAGTATTTGGGAGGGTGACCAAGTGATCAAATCAATCATCGGTGCGTTTTCTTTCGTTTCTTGCTCATATTTGGTTTTATTTTTTAGAAGATCTACCTGTTATCATAAATATTCTACCCTAAATAATGAATGAGTATATTATTAAATTATTAAATATGATGAGAATTTATATATTATTAAATTACGATTTTTTTTATCGTCGATTTCAGAGGTACTTTATTTACTAGGCAAATTCTCAATAAAAACTTTTTCCAATCGTTTATCGGTGCATTCTTTTGAAAAGTATGCTAATATGCTAATGACAAATATTTTATATAATGGTGCACTGGAACTATAATCAGTCTTTGAAATTAAAGTCTGACGATCCGATCAGAGAACAATTTTAATTTATTAAATAAATTAATACTAAATTACGTGCGTTTTACTTTACATGTCCATTGTTTTGGATAGAACCGATGGTGGTAGTGCTGAGATTGTAAGGTTCCACGGGTTACGCAATCCCCCAAAATATATGGATAGATTTTAACCAGAAAAATTGGAAATAATAACAATTGTAAGTTCCTCCAAATACATGGTGGTCATAAAATAACGACCCTACTTTAAAATTAATACAATTTGTAGATCTCTTAAATGAAGTATTTCTAGATGCTAACTTAATTTCGCTTCCAAAAGGAATAAATAAAATAAAAGAAATAAATAATTCTTGCCCCGACGTTTACTCAGAAAACAGAATGAAAACAATAAAGCCAAGACCCAAAAATTCCATCTGCTCGCGAGGCGTTTGAAATCTAGAATACACAGCTGCATAACCAGCACAAAAACAAAAGATTTAAAAAAAAATTAAAGTGGTTAGATACAAATACTACAGAGGGTTTTTTTTAATATTTTTTTCATCCGAATCCACTGTGAGGTGCGATGGTTGGTGGTCACCCTCCCAAATACTGACTGCGCCTGAAGGTGCTTAACTTTAGTGAAGAATATTAGAAGACGTGCGATACTGGTTAAACCATGACTTAAGCGTTTAGGCATTTCATGCCGTTTTTGGCGATTTATCTTTGCGACAATTGAAATGATCACCAAAGATTGACTCGACTTTTTCGACTTCGCGCGATATTGTGGCCAATCTAGAAGCCTTGCTGCCAAGCTCCCGTGTAGAGTCTGTCTGTCCTCGCTTGGCACATGTGGCAAACCTAAAATCACTACCCACAGCAGGAAAAGCAGTGGCGAGTGCAGGGTATCGGGTATCTAATAGAAGTGAGATAACCATCTTTATGGCTTTTTCGCCACTGTTTTTTCTGCTGTGGGTACTGATTTTAGGTTTGCCACTCGTGCCAAGCGAGGACAGACAGACTTTAGTAGAAATTTCAATTTTTACATTTGCGTCATTGTTGGCACCGGAGCGGCGATATGTTAGAGGCTGGGATTAGTGAATTAGTGATTCTACTAGTAATTCAATACGGAACAGCTTTAGAAAAGGTCCGCTTGCTGCCATGTTTAACCACAACTCCGAAAACAACAAGTGTTGTCAGTATAGAGATCTAATCGTACTGTTAGATCTCTTACAATATTATACTAATTACTATTATTTTAGGATCTAATAATAATAATAACAATTAGATCTCAATAGTTGTCGGTCATGAATTGAGTTGTGGTTAAACATGGCGGAAAGCGGACTTATTCTAAACCTGTACCTTCAATACAACTAGTGATTCAATGCAACAATTTTCCCCGTTGAAAATGAGGAGTCCTGTTTCTTTGGCAACAGAAATGTAAACGAGAGCTCAACTCGTGATAGACAGACAGTGCCTCAATTTCATGTGTTCTAAAAATGTCTAACTAATGTCCTTTGTACAAGTGTGGGAAATGGTTCGAAAAGGCCCTTTTAAAAGACTCCCCGTTGAGAACCCTCTTCCTCGGCCCCTTCCTTGCCAACCTGCCTAAGTCACCGTAGACCTGACGTCTGTTTCAGAGCTCCGCTACCCGGGCATGCCGATGGCGCACACCCTGGAGGACAGCTCTGTGTACCGCAGCGCCACCATCGGGCCCGCCAGCGCCCCTCTCGACCACCTGCACAACCTGTACATCGCGGCGGCCACGCTGGCGGGGGCCTGTCTCATCGTGCTGGGGGTGGTGACGGTCTGCCACTGCCGCGTGCACAAGATCTACCGCCGGTTCACGAGGAAGCTCAGCCCCTCCGCCGACCTCAAGCAAGACCAGCTGTGAGTACCTCTCTGTGCCGCACATGGAGCCCTGTGGCGCTAGTCAGGGCCGTATTACGTACAAGAAACGAGAAGGAAACGGTGAAAAATCTCACGCAACATGTGATTTGAAAACGTGCACTCGAAAGCTACCGGTTCCCTTCCCGTGCACTCATGGCTCCACCTGTCGCAAAGCCTTACAAGTAATTATACACTGATAAAACTAAATTATCCGCGGTGGTGTAGTGGTCAGCGTCCCTGGCTACGAGCATTACCGATTCAGGTTCGATGTCTTGCGGCTTCTGCTTGGGTAGCTAGCTGGTCATGGGTCAACTCAGCCGTTCATCCTCCCGGGGTCGATTAAATGAGCACCAAGCTCGCTTGGGGAATCAATTGGGGGTCCAGCGTCGGCTATCCACTCGGACTGGACACAAGCTAAGTAATTAGCACCTCAGGCCCAAAGCGGAGATGGACACCGCCTGATGGGCCACTATGCCCGGGCAGAATTTGATTTGATTTGAAAACTAAATTCTGCTAACACTAGATGTCCATCACTTTCGTAATATATTAATGTCTGACGACTTTTTTTGGTAATTAGTAACTGTTCTAGATTTTTTGGAACTATTTAACGGACCACAAAAAGTGTAAAAGCAATCCGCATAGATTCGAATCTCGGATCAATATGGCGAACGTGATCTCCGGAGTTTGAAAATTCTCTCGTTTCGTAAGCTTTTTCACCGTTTCCGTACCATTCTCGTTTCTTCTACGTGTTTGTCTTTCTGAATATGGCTCATAGTATGTATGGTCCGGGAAGCGTCCGGTTTTGGAAATTCAGTGGGATTTACGACAGGAGTCTTGCCCAAAGTAGTCCCTTCCTCAAAGCCGTTAAATGGAACCCTAGCCACGAGTCCGTATACGGCCCCTCGAGATAGGAGTTATCATCTGACTTCTCCTTCTCGCAGTCGGACGAAGTGTGTTTCCACCTTAACCCAGGCGCAGATCCAGCCCGGCTCCAAGGGGGGGGGGGACACTTTTCCAGACCATCACCTTTACCTTGTGAGAAAAATTTGAGGGATTTCTATTTTGGATTTGAGGGATTTGAGTGAGAGGATTTTCTAAAAAATATCACTCAAGATCCCCTTTTGGTACCGCTGGGGGTATGGGGTTCCTCCCTCAGAAAAAAGTTTGGAAATTTGACCTGTAAAAGTAGGGTTTTAACTCATTTTGAGTACTTTTTGGGACTTTTTTTCGTACAGCTCCCGCAACAAAAAACGTTACAGTGGACTTTGCGGGCGAACCACTTGGGTTAGGAAGATAAATAAGGTGTCATTTTTCATGTTATGAAGTATTCTTTAAACGATAAAAATTTCGAGTTCATAGGGGGTCGTCTTCATATTAAACGAATCACTAACTTTGTTTTTTTCTTATGGGGACCCCCAATTATTATGCGTTTTTCTGAAAGAGCATCCCCATAAACCCCCAAATACCAAGTTTCATCCATGTAAGTATCCAAATAGAAGCATAAAATATTTTTAAAATGTCAACCATTAAATGTGAAATTTGTCAAAATGTTTTCGGCGTAAAAATATGAAACTTTGAATTTAGATCAAATTTGTGTCCCCAAACAAAATAATTATGCTTTTGAAGCGATATTTAATGGTTAATAGATAGATAATTAACATCTACTTTTGACCCAAAAAAAAATTTTAAAATCTTGTAATATTTTTATGGTAATCGATTCTGGGAGTAATTTCATGTGGAAAACCAAAATTTCAGTTGATTTCATTTAATAGTTTTGGAAAAAACCGAATTAAACTAAATTCCCGCTCTTTAAGGGGCCGTATACCACTGCTAAATGCAAACCGGCGAATGCTCTTTCTGGAAACAGTCGTCTTATTTTAATCACCATAACTTAAATTAAAACGTAAATTTGATATTTAATTTCAATAAATTACTTGTAAATTTTTCAATAAATATTAAAGTGGTGAGTAAAAGTGTCTTAAAACAGAGACAGAAAATTAATCCTTCTCACTCTGGAGACGACCCCCAAAACGTAAAAGCTTAATTTACCGTCCGATGTGGATGAAACTTGGTATTTGGGGGATTATGGGGATGCTCTTTCAGAAAAACGCATAATAATTGGGGGTCCCCATAGAAAAAAAAAAGTTAGTGTTTCGTTTAATATGAAGACGACCCCCTATGAACTCGAAATTTTTATCGTTTAAAGAATACTTCATAACATGAAAAATGACACCTTATTTGTCTTCCTAACCCAAGTGGTTCGACCGCAAAGTCCACTGTAACGTTTTTTGTTGCGGGAGCTGTACTTATGAGTGATTTTTTTGGGTCCAACGGGGGGGCACTTTCCAGAGTGCCACCCCTCTGGATCCGCCACTGCCTTAACCTTACCAACGGGGGAAAACTTGTTTTGCGTATCCCATCTATGCTCCTTGTAATTTGAATATAGTCTAACCGACACGAGAAAAGCTTGACAGAAAAACAAAACTTTGAAAAGAAGTACAAAGCTAAATGACAGATTAAGGACAAACGTTTTTTCATTCTTTATAAGTTATTATTCATTGTTTATAAGTTATTATTCATTGTTTATAAGTTATTATTCATTGTTTATAAGTTATTATTCATTGTTTATAAGTTATTATTCATTGTTTATAAGTTATTATTCATTGTTTATAAGTTATTATTCATTGTTACGATTCCAGATCACTTGGATTTAAAAAAAAAGCCTCCCCACGTATTACCATTGATTTATAACCTCTGCCGTCGTTAGATCGCTATAGTTAGTGCATGAATGTAGCCCATATGTACTAGAGGTTCCAAAGTGGACTGACGGTTTTGACAATGGAATTATAAAAAGGATATGGAAGTCTTTCTTTTGGAATTTTCAAAATCTGGAATTTAGGTTAGTTCCCTTTTGTATGAAGTAAAAGATTTCACCAACTAAAAGGCTAGTGGTAACTGAAGGCACAATTCGAGAAAGTCTAAAGTCTCCTGTTTCTATAGCTGCATATTTCGATATTTCGACCGGTTCAAGTTCAAAATAATCTGCAACTATCTCGTAGTTAATCTTTGGAAAAGCTCACATTCATCACTGACCATCACCAGGCCAGTTGGATTTGTATCGGTAATTTACACCCTTCAAGTTGCCTTTGCAAGAAAAAGTAGTATACACTAGGGTGTATCGAAAAAAACTTCTTTTTGATTTTGATAAAGTCTTAGCAAAAAAAAGTTGTCTAAGGTGGCAGAGAGTACCTGTGAATTTTTTCAGAATTTTCGGATAATATCTAGGGGTACCGCAAAGCCCCCGAAGGTTCCCATGTTAATCCTATGGGCGCGCAAGCCAAAAAGGCCGAAAATCGGTTTTTCGCCCCTCATTTCTACCCTAATCACACGACGAATGTCTTCACTCGAGTTATGGACCTTATATGATCTAGGCTATCCGACAAAACTTGAATAATAGCCTAAATATCTATATTTCGTTGATTGTGGGCTCTTGGAAATACGCGATTTTCAACGAAATTTGAGCACACAAAAAAACGTAATATAGATATTTAAGCTGTTATTCAAGTTTTTTCGGGTAGCATACTTCATTACTTCATATAGGGTCGTATGCTACCCGAAAAAACTTGAATAACAGCTTAAATATCTATATTACGTTTTTTTTGTGTGCTCAAATTTCGTTGAAAATCGCGTATTTCCAAGAGCCCTCAATCAACGAAATATAGATATTTAGGCTATTATTCAAGTTTTGTCGGATAGCCTAGATCATATAAGGTTCATAACTCGAGTGAAGACATTCGTCGTGTGATTAGGGTAGAAATGAGGGGCGAAAAACCGATTTTCGGCCTTTTTGGCTTGCGCGCCCATAGGATTAACATGGGAACCTTCGGGGGCTTTGCGGCACCCCTAGATATTATCCGAAAATTCTGAAAAAATTCACAGATACTCTCTGCCACCTTAGACAACTTTTTTTTGCTAAGACTTTATCAAAATCAAAAAAAAGTTTTTTTCGATACACCCTAGTATACACACTAAGACCAGGTGAGTAGAGTAACCAATACCCTTGCTGGGATATACAATCTATTGGTGAAATCTAGTTCTTTATAATAAAAGGGAACTACAAGAGATTTATACTACAGGGTGTTTCAACAAGTCTGAGCAAACTCTGCGCAGAAAGATTACCTGGGTGAGTAAATAAAAAATACACAAAGAACTATACCTCTACGCTAACTTATTTTTCTAATAATATGACGTCGTATCAGATAAAAACTTATTTCCATCCGAGGTGTAAACGCATGCATATCCAAATAACCGTGGTCACATTTTCCCATAAACCTTATTTAGCGTAAACTGGATGTGACGTTATACCATTTTCGGTCGAAAACTATGGGAGAAGTATAGTTCTTCTGCCATTTTTATTTACTCCACACAAAGAATTTGGCTGAAACACCCTGTAGTTTTGGCGCTTTCATAATAAGCCCTCAGTCCATTTGGGAACACCCTGCGAGTGACTCAGTGTTAAGTGTATTTTGGCTTTCTCCTAGCGAAGACCCAGACAAGTATTCACTGAAGTGGTGTGGGAGCGCTTCTGAAGCCCCTGGTCCGCACGGAATAGGAGGGAAACCGCAAGGACCGGGCCGGGAGACGGTCCGGACACCTCTTATCCACTGACCCACCTTCTCGTCAATTCAATCTGAAGTACATCCAAGATGGCCGCCCACAAGTTCCCGCCCTCTCACATTTAACTGCTGCTACAATAACTGCTTTGTATTGGTGAAGTCGTCGCGAGTCAGGCCAACAAATTCATAGTTAGAGTAGTTGTTTGATATTAATGCGAATCTAACAACTGGAAAACTGTCAGCGAATTTATTTGTAAGCCACCCGGTAGGCGCTGTGAATGGCTCGTTTCCAGCTGATATACAAAATATCAGCATGATTTTTAAAATTGCGACTGATAACGTTTCGCCAGTGTATTTACTCTGAAAGCTGTTTCCTGAATACTGACTGCTTGGGAAAGGTGGGTAAGAATGACAGCATACTTGCAATTTCATAAGGTTGAGTGGTGTTTAAAAAATTGCAAGTTAATTAACCATTGCTCTAGAGGAATGTGATTTTTTTTGGTTATCTTTTAAACGTTTTCTACAAAATATAGGAAAGCCTCTTCGGCGGTTTATCTCTGGGTACCGTTCCATTTCAAAAGATTTGAGGAAAAATGGTACGTACTTTGTGTATCCATTCCACCTCTCAAAAACGTTCTGCTCCACGGTCATGTCTTTTTCTTGCATCATCTAAAAGGAGTTGTTAGGGATCTTGTGCCATAAAACTCCAACCAACTAAAAGGAGTTGTTTTCCTCTATGTTGTCAATGGGAAGGAATTTTCCAACGCAATCTTACCCACCGTTCCCATGTATTTTACATGTGCCGACAAATCATTTATGCTTATTTATAGTATTAACCCAAATGTAGATCATCAAACAGTTTGTAGTGTTTATCATTAAGATGTTCTTGTGCAAACAGGGTTACAAAGTAACTTGATTAACAGCTAAAAAATTATTTTTAAGTTTAAATATTCAGTTTATTTCACAGGGTGTGAAAAGATGGGAACAGTAAAATGATCTTGATATATACACGAGAAGTAAGTTTTTTCGATGTTGGCATATTTTTTGAAGAGCCAATCAGTTGATACCAAAATCTTAAATGCACTCTACCGCAACGCGGGTAGGAAAGAGGTAACTTAAGTTCTAAATACAGCTTCATTTGATTTATTCTATATTTGAATTCAGAAAAATAACACGTTTCAGGCTAATAAATATTTCTATCGAAAATGTTCATCAAGCTTGAGAATAAACCCATTCTCTAGTCCTAGTATGCCACTAACTTTTTAAGGTTCAACTCTAAAAAATAAAAAATGAGTCTTCCTTGGGACAATCTTCCCTTTTCTGGAAGGTGCACTGTTTGAGAAGTGTTGTCTAAAATGTGTACCATTTACGTGCTTCAATTATTGTTTAACAGCTACTCTTTTCTTAAAATGTATCCGGATGGATAGCTCTTCAAAGTTATGAAATAGATTTTCACCTTTATTCAAGGTACGCATATTCTTCAGACATTTAACTGTCCCCACCTTTTTGCTACAGCCTGTACATAGTGCTATGAAACATGATGTGGAGCTGATTTTAACCGCTTTTTAATGGCTTAAAGAATTAATCGTACTGTTACTACAAAGAAGCAGATTTTCTCGGGGTTCACGAATCTTGCCCTAACACTAGATCTTCTTAAAGTAAAATATCGCATTTCTATATCAAGTTCATATATTGACGAGTAACTTTGACTGAAATTGTCTGTTAGATTAGCACTAGAGCATTGTTTCCTTTTCTTTAAGCTCCTAGCGTAATGTGATTCCAGTGTTCTTTGGTGTTTACGCAAAGCTTCAAGTTGTCCACATCGAAACACGTCCAATATCCGTGGGGTCAATCCCCTAGTTGCACATGATATTAATCAATATTGTTCTGATATTAACCGATATTGCATTGTTTACTTAATATCCTAATGTCAGGCATTATCGGTTAATATAGTGTGCTACTAGGGTGCAAAGTTATTTCTCCACATTAGCTGTTACACCTAAGTTAGCACAACTCGCATTAGAAATTTCTAGGACTAGAACTAAAAGTTCCCCATTTGTATTAGACTTAAAAAAATCATGCCAAATGTTTCCTTCCACGTTTAAAAGTTATACATTTTTAAAGATTTTTCTTGTATATGTATTTTTAATTGCATTTGAAATATTTTAAGAATATTGAAGAAAATGACATTTTAAACTAAGAGTTTTACTCTGAAAAAGTATCTGAAAGTTTCGACCTGGTATTCGATATCAGAAAGCATTGGTTAGTTGCCAAAATATTTCATTACTTCACTTACCGGTTCAGTATTCGTATAGAGGACAATATGTGAGGTATAACTCATATGCTTTGGAAAAAAAAAAAAACAATTTTTCAAGGTTTTGATAAATGGTGGCTATATTTTCTGCTGAAAGTAATTTTAAATGTTCATGAGTGTAAAAATTATATCATACGAAATTTTAGTCTAAAACATCGCACCACTAATGAAATTTTGTGCCAATCTGGTTTATCACACATTCCTAAAAAGAATCACAGAAAAATCGTTCGGCTTTTAAAAATTCTTCAATTTTAATTATTTTTTTAGACAAACCTTCAGTTACCGTACGTTTAACCGTCCGCTAAACATGACCTCCAACATTAAGAGTTCTTTAGAAGTCCAAATTGTAATCAGTATCTTAGATCATATGCCGTCCGATTACCACAAAAAAGGAAATGTTATACTGACACTATCCTAATAATCTTTGCATGACACGTTTACGGATAAGGTCATGGTTCTGCACATAAATGACAGTTACTTACCAAAGATAAAATTGATTTTTTCATAATTTGGTCTCAATCTATTTTCTTGGTATTATACATCTGTACGGAAATAGTCTTTTGTTAAAACGAATTTCGTTCGTGAGCCAATCGTCTAGCATGCCACTTAATTTGCTTTTTGAAATAATATCACTTTTAGGATGAAAAATTTAAAAAATCAGAATCAGACTTTTGTATCAAATTTACATCTTTGCATATTTTAAATTTTTTATTGAATTATTATTTTATTTAATCTTTTAAAAGGTTTGTGTGTTGCGTACTTTTTTAAGCACTGGTTGTTGTGTTAAAAATTTTCCAAATAGGACAAACGAAAAGTATTTTTTGATTTCGTTATGTTATGCATACCAGGAGATATTTTACATCAGTAAAAGAAAAAATGTATTACCATAAAAGCAAATTCAGCATGAGCAATATTATGGAAACTGTTCTTTTTAAATTTATATTTGTAAATCAAGTAAGTTCACCATGTGATTGTAAATAATCCTCTACCGCTGAATTACCTTTCACATAATAGCAGCTTTGTCTTGCTGAACAGTGTGCTTGTTTTTCTGATTGGAGTTTTTATTTAACGTGAGTTTTAGTCAAGTAGTAGGTATAGACACATGGTTCTCATTAGTATTAGCTTTCTCTTTGCATTACTGTCATGGAAGTTGAATAAATACCAGCACTTTATAAATTGAGCTTAATTATATTTTACTAGATTGCCATTAGAAATAGACCAATCAAGCAGCAAAGAAATTAAGCTCATGTAAAAATACTTTTTTTATGTACTTCGAAAATTTATTGAAAACATGTAACTTCATATTCTGTGAATAAATACGATGTTTTGCTTTGTTTCCTTTCCTTGAGTAGTTCTATATCTGGGGAATGGATATATTAACAAATACTCTTTACTGCTCTCAAACACTAAACCTACACTAAAAAAACCCTGTTGATATAACAAAGAAATCATCTCATCCAAGCAGCACAAACGTTTGAGATTCGTCCAATTTTGTCATGTATGGTCAAATTTCACTTACTTCTGGGAGCAGTTTCGTAAACTTGA
Source organism: Tetragnatha montana (assembly GCA_963680715.1). Classification (NCBI taxonomy): domain Eukaryota; kingdom Metazoa; phylum Arthropoda; class Arachnida; order Araneae; family Tetragnathidae; genus Tetragnatha; species Tetragnatha montana. The sequence continues at coordinate 38,965,255 of OY796684.1, forward strand.
CATATTTAGTATGCAGGGTGCAAAGAGAGGACCTGAAAATACTGGTTAATGGGGAAAGCTACAGACTATGCGAGACCGAATGCGAGCAACCACAGCGCCCCCAGTGACGAACTTTGGAAGTTAGCCATTACAAATAGAAAACGAAAAGAGATAGAGCAAAAATTTCAATGAGAAAGTTCTTGGCAATATCGTAAAAACAAGTTGAAAAAATGTCATGAATATATCTCAAATATTCCAGGAGATATTAGCAAGTGAAAATAACAGTTTTCAGGCATCTGAAAAAAAGTTCCTAAATTTGCAGGTTTCTTTGATTTTTTAGTTAACATTTGTCTTCATTTAGCTAAAAAAATGCAAAAACTACTTGATAACACTTGAATTTTTTCTTTTGGCCTGAAAAAGTGCTATTTTCACTTGCTAATATCTTCTCGAATATTTTAGATATTTTCATGAAATGTTTTCTACTTGTGTTTTACGATATTGCCAACAACTTTCTCATTGAAATTTTTGCTCTATATCTTTTCGTTTTCTATTTGTAATGGCTAACTTCCAAAGTTCGCCACTGGGGTGCTGCGGTTGCTCGTATTCGGTCGCGTATAGTCACTTTACTATCCCGTTACCTTACTTGCATAGCTGTAGCTTTCCCCGTTAGCAAGTATTTTAAGGTTAAAGGGATTTCCTATGCACCCTTTATAAACAGTGCTACAAGGGGAGCTATGCTACCAGAAAACACCTGTAATTTGTACAGGGAAAATCTGTTACATAGGGTTATTCAAAACTCCTGGGCAAAAATTCTAGATTTTGTAAGGCGCCAAACACACCTTGGAAAAGAGGGTTCCGAAGCAATTCCAAGGCGCTGGAGTGCGGACAAATGTTGTCAATAGCAAAGCATGATGCTTATTTTCCATTTCAGCATGAGGAGCGCAGCAGTGTACCGATCGACCAATAGGAGTGTGCTTTAGCTCCTCCTCCTTAAAAAAAAAGAGCCCACAACAAGAACACGTTTTTGGTTTATGCTTTTTTGTTGAACCGAATAAACTTAAAGAGAAAGTAGCCAAGTAGTGATTAATTTTAATCATTTTATTGGGGCAAAATGCTTATCAACGCTAATCCCACAACTTCAGTGACCAATTTGCAGCAATTTTCAAAAGAACAATCGTTTTAAGTGAAAATTAATTTTATAATGTTTGTACAATATAAATAATGAAGTGCTTATGACTATCAGACAACTAATGACTATCTTGACACATATTTTCGTTTATAAATTAGCATTTTTTAAGAGAAAAAGTAGTCTACGTGCAACTTTTAAAACATAACTATATGTAACAAAGAAAAATCTGTGATGTTAGCTTTACAATAAGATTCGTTTAAGTATCAAATCAATACTAAATCCCATTCCAAAATGTTGATAAGAAATAAAACTTGCCACACAATCAACTAATCAGTCACTTAAACAGGAACATTTCATGAAAGTCAGGAACTTATTTGAATTAGTTTTATTTAATATACATTAGGTGTGTTTGAATAAGTAATATCATTGAATAGAAAATTAATTTACTAAAATATGTTTCAGGTACCCATCTCTCCCCTATATTTAAAATATGTTCATGATTTCTTTTAATTTACATCTAATTTGTTTCCTACATGCCTAGCTGAGCATCTCTAAATACAGAGACAAGCATGTATAGGAAAAAATATTATCTTATTTTAAAAATTCTTTTCATTTAGGAAACATTTTGTGCAATAACTTATTTAAAAAAATCTTGTTTTAAGAACAAATAGGATTTCAAAAACCCCTACTCTGAATAATCTCAATATACTCAAATGATGAATTCACTTTAAAAATGAATGATAAAAACTTCAGAAGTAATCATATTATACCTTTAGCCACACCATAAATTCATATTTATCTTTAATTTTAAGTCTTACTTTTACCAAATCTTCTTTTTTTTTTCAATGACATTTGTATCTGAAGAGAACTCCATTTCATTCTCCATCATAATAACAAAAAATAGGTATTTGAACAAACAAAAAAGCAAAAAATCTTGTTGTGGTCTCTTTTTTTTTTTTGAAGGAGGAGGAGCTAAAGCACACTCCTATTGGTCGATCGGTACACTGCTGCGCTCCTCATGCTGGAATGGAAAATAAGCATGAATGATGGGCTATTGTAGGCGAACGGTTCGGGGTAGAAATAAAATTTCCAGTGCCAATTATCATGTTTGACTTATTTAAAAAACATGGGTAAAGAATTGTCTTTAAGAGGTCGTCATCAAACGGCGACAATAATAAATTGTTTGTCACATTTTTTTAGGGTCGGATTTTGAAGATGACCTCTTAAGAGCAATGCCTTATAAGTTTTTATTAGTAAGTCGAAAAATGATAATCTGGACTGGAATTTCTTTTCTACCCCCACCCATTTCCCCACAATAATCCTTCTATCCAGCCCCTAGAGCAGTGGTTCCCAACTGGTGGTCCGTGAGAGTCTTGAAAGTGGTCCGTGGAGGGGAGCACAAAAAAAATCCAATTAGTACAAATTTGAGCGAATAGAGCAAGAAAAAATTGAATTATATCCGGACCGTGACGATTACTTTTGGCAGAGTAATTTGTGGGGATAATAGTCACCACTAAATTATTAACAATACTTTTGTGTACTAAGAGCACTAAAAAAAATCGGCTACATTTTTGTAGGTCTCGAAGATTTAATTAAATCAAACAAAAATTCTTTACTCGTGTGTGATATAGTAAAATTTTTCTTAAAATAGAGTTACAATTCAGAGCAACCTATAAGTTTTATGCTTAATAGGGTAAAATTAATTTCCATCTTGTAATTTTGTGAGGGTGTAGGACTTTATCCGTGAAGATTCCATTTTTAAACCTGATGATCCATGCACAGACTTCTCCGAGTTGGGAACCACTGATCTAGCTCAAATCTAGCCTTCCCAAGGGAACAGAATAGCATGATTTCGAGTAAATATTCTAATGTTAGTGGTATTTACTCTGGGAAGGATGTAAAAAATAGAATAATTAAAAAAGTGGTTAGGTCCTCGATGTCGATGAAAAACGATTAGGAGTCTTTATAATTATTAAAATGGCAAAATTCAGTCTTCAGTACTTATTTAAAATTCAATGCAGCATGCGTCCGGATGGCCTGAGTGCAGAGCGTGAGGCAACCAAAAAAGTAGTTCCCAGGGCGTTGTCTAAATTTTGAGTGAAATTAAAAACTTCAATTTAGAAATACAGTGGAAGCTCTTATAGTGTAATTAATCCGTACCGAGTTTTTTGTCTCTATAAGAGCAAACTTCGAGTGTAGAATATCACTCGTTTAAAAGCAATAAACTCGTTAAGCTAAACTATCAATTTTGATGCTTTTCGAGAAGGTGGACTCGATTCCCTCAATGATGTATTTTTAGTAGACTAATTTATTAAGTCTGGAGGAAATCTCAACCTGAAAACGATATCATTGGGATTTAGAACACAGTTCGAATCATCCAATTGATCTTTCCTCACTTCAACAATTATTTCTTATTTTATGAAGTCTTGATACTTCCAATTTCATGTTATATTACCTTATTTTTTGCTTTTATTTTAATTTATGTAAAGTTTAAGATCAATATTTTACAGAGTATAAATATTTGCGTTTGCTTTTTAAATTTTGATTTTGATATTAATTTATTGCATAGCTTAGCTTCCTTAGAAAGGTCTGATGCTTAAAAAAATTTATTACATCAATTTCACCTGCATCTGCATGCAATTTGAAAAATTTATGTCTTAAATATAAGTCAAAAAATTGGAAATAAAGAAAGATAAATGAATACGCTAATAAATTTAAAGTCTAAAATCAACAAGGACATTAGGTAGCGAAAGGTTTCGTTTGGGATTGTAGCTGGTTACCCCGGGCGAAAGCAAGCGAGAAGAAGATGCGATCGTTACTTGGTGCTGTTTGTCATACTCTGATATTTGATTATTGGTAATTCTTGTGTGACGCACACAAACCGATCCAGAAAAGTATTCGATAAGCTGAATCGATTCGAAGATTAGTCTTTATGAGGTACAAAAGTGCTCTTATAGAGACTAATTTTTGGGTCTTTATAAGAGAGTTTGGTTTTTTTGGTACATATATTTTCCGGTCTGTGTGCTTGATCTCTAGGATCCTCTTATAAACCTTCGTCAAGTAAGACAGACACAACAGAATATTTTTACTGACAGAAGAGAGAGAAAATACACCCAGGGCAAAGGCCGGAATCGAACCGACGGCCAATACAGTGCACACACTGCTAGCGTGGTTGTCTGCACGTTAACACAACCAGGCCACTTGGCCCCCTATAAGAGAGTATTTTTATAAGAGCAGGTCGCTATAAGAGCTTCCACTTATGATTAGTTTGTTAAACTTTGTATACAAAGTGTTTCAGATAAATGTTTCATAACTTCTAGGGGAGATAGGGTACATCAAGACGAACAAGAATCGGTATAGAAAGGGGGGTCGCAAGTGGGGTCTAAGGGGTGAAAATTAGCAAAAAACCTCGCATATCTGGGCATAAAGCGATACAATTGTTCGATTCCGGTATTCTTTATATTCAACAAATTCAGATTTTTCATGTAAAAACGAGATCTAAGTGTTTATTATAATCAAAAACAGACCAATAATTGAATGACGGATGCGTTATAGGTAGATTAAAGTTGAAATTGTCCCTTGGGCAGACTAGTTCTTTTCGCCATATAACTCCAACCAACCAAACAACCAACAAAACTCTAGTATTAAGATATTTTTGTCGTGACACTTTCTATTGCAGTCTATCAACTTACGCATGCCTGTTTCATTTATTGGTCTGTTTTTGATAAGAATAAACACTTGCATCTCGTTTTTACATGCAAAATTTGAATTGGTTGAATGTAAAAAATACCGGAATCGAACAATTGTATCCCTTTCTGCCCAGATATGCGAGATTTTTTTGCTAATTTTCACCAGTGATTTTCACCCCTTAGACCCCACTTTCGACCCCCCTTTCAATACCGATTCTTGTTCGTCTTGATGTACCCTACCTCCCCTAGAAGTTATGAAACATTTATCTGAAACACCCTGTATACAGGGTGCATAGGAAAGTCCCTTTAACCAGAAAATACTCTCGAACGGAAAGAGCTAAATCTATGAATGTTTCACGAAAACCTTTTGTGCTTTATAAGTAAAATCCAGAAATATAGAATTTGTTACAATGAGCTTACTAAGTCTCATATAAACCAGCAAAAGCCTCTTAGTGAAAAATAAATCACCAGTAATTTTTTTCGGATACTTCTGGATAGATTTATATATGTTATGGGCAAAGTGATTAATCGGGCATTATTAATAATGCCCGGATTTATCACATTGCCCGTAACATATATATTTAGATGACAGGTATTTGTGAAGCCTTCTTGGCTTGGTGGTAGAGCGTGAGCTTTCCAACCTAAAGGTCCTCAGATCGAATCCAGGCAACAGCCGAATCTTTTTTGCACTTTTAATTCAATCCCCAATAAGAAAATTAACTTTTATAAATAGGGATGGCTTGAACGTCCTTGATGGCTCAGTTGGTAGAGTGGTGGTCCTGCTGTGCAAAAGGTGCTCAGTTCGAACTGTACTAACGTAACAATCTCTAGAAATTTCAAATTCAAATAGTTAGGAAAAAATATAAATCAAATATCTTTCTTTTGGAAGTAGTAATTTCTTTTAAATTCATCTTGAGGTAAAGAACGCATCTACTTTAACTTGAGAGTGATGTGAACCCAGTAGCCTGGTTGGCATAGTACATGCCTTCGGAACAGAAGGTCCCCGGTTCGAATCTGAACGAAATATCGAGTTCATTTTTACAAAATTAAATAAGCTTTCTAGTTTGAAGAACGCACCCAAATAAAATACCGATCAACAACCACCTATGTGCTGGTGTGGAGCTAATGGCCTAGTGGTACGGCGTGCTGCTCTGGCACCAAATAGGTTGAAGGTTCGATCCATGACAAAGCCAAAACGGGCCTGAAAACACTTTTATTTTGAATTGTCCTAAGCGTCACAGTTACGATCCCAGTTAATCTTTAAGTTACGGTCACAGTTAAACAGGTGCATCAAAAAATTTTTGAGTGAACTGCGGGGGTGGTGAAAGACGGGTAATGGAGCCAAAATCTTGCATTCTAATAACTTAGGAGGCCGTCTCCAAATTGCACTCCGTTAGGGGGTCGTCCACAAATTGCAAATTGTTCCCTAGGATTAAAAGTTTTGGCAAAACTGGTTTCCTGACGGACCTTTCTCCGCTGGCCCCCAGGGCGAAGGGGCTTTCGGGGGTTATCCGAAGAACCCCCTAGGCCCGCAACCCCCCGGGGAGCAGATCAGGTCCGCCAGGACGACCTCCTCTCGTCCGAGCCCCGACATCTTCGACGGGTGAACGGACTCGACTCGGTCACCAGTTTCTGTCCCCTAGGTCAGATGCGACATCACGTGCTCGAAGAAATTAATATAATAATTTTAATATCAAGTTTATATAATTTACTACTAAGAGTATTATTATTATTTACTAAGAGGAAGATATCACATTAGAAGAGGACAGATAGATAGAGAGAATGTTAGGTTAGTAGGTTTCGAACTGAGCACCTTTGGCACAGCCGGACCACGACTCTACCAACTGAGCCATCAAGGACATTCAAACCCTTATTATTTATCAAAGTATTTTGGAATTCTCTTATTGGAGATTTCATTAAAAATGCTAAAAGATTCGTCTGCTGCCTGGATTCGATCTGAAGACCTTTAGGTTAGAAAGCTCACTCTCTACCTCCAAGCCAAGATGGATGATCACTAGCCATTCTTATTTATCAAAGTATTTTGGAATTCTCTTATTGGAGATATAACTAAAAACGCTAAAACTTTCGGCTGCTGCCTGGATTCGATCTGAGGACCTTTAGGTTAGAAAGCTCACTCTCTGCCTCCAAGCCAAGAAGGCTTCACAAATACCCGTCATCTAAATATACATAAACCTATCCATAAAAATTTAAAAAAAAATTAAGGATATCTTAGTGGTGATTTATTTTTCATTAAAAGAGTGTTTTGCTGGTTCATATTAGACTTATTAAGCTTATTCAAATTAAATTCTATATATTATTGTATTTAAATTATAAAAACAAAATGTTTTGCGTTTTCTTATTACTTGGCAATTATTTTGAGCTATCTTTTTGATGTGAAGAATCGAGTTATTACTAGAATTTACAAATGACTAAAATTATGAAAAAATGACTATTACAACTACATATGGATATTTTAAAAAATCTTTGAAGTGTTCAGAGTCAGCTTGCTTCTCTTAAAAGAGTTTCTTAGTGCACTACTAATTTCATAACTCTTTCTTTGGTTATTGATGTAACTGTACGGCCCACTCGAAATAATTAAAACCAGCAGGTAATCATAATACACAACTTTATTCAACTTGTCGAGAGAGAGAGATTGGTTGGGTTTATTTCTGGTGCTCTTTGCTTCGACTTGGGCCGGCATATAGCACACATGGAGTTAGAGATTAAAATAGAATTATATAAGTCAGTGGTTCCCAACCAATGGTACGTGAGAGTCTTGGAAGTGGTCCGTGGAGAGACCCGGAAGCACACAAAAAAATTCCTAAAATAATTGAAATTTGAATGAATTGAACTAGAAAAATTGAATTATACTTTCGTCCGTATAGTAAGTTGCGGGGTTAACAGTCACCACTAAATTTATAACAATTCTTTCTTCTATAAATATTTAAAGTGAATTTAGCTGTTCGGGAAAAAACGTTAGAGAGAGAGACGCAATTTTGTGGGTTCCGAAGATTTACTCATCTTATAACAAATATTAATTATTCTCGTAAGATGAGAAATTACATTTTTCTTACAATCTTGTTAGATGTCATAGCATTATATATGTAAAATTCCATGCTTAATTAGGGGTAATAAACTTTCATCTTGAAATTTTGTGAAGATAAGGATTTTAAGTTACAAAGGGTGGTCCGTGAAGATTCCAATTTTAGACTTATAAAGGTCCGCGAATTAATAATTAATGTCCAATTTTAGACTTATAAAGGTTCTTTGAGTTGGGAACCGCTGCCCTAGAGACTCTTCGCAGTCCCCTTTCCAAGGTATTTTTTTTTAATTTCTTCGGGTACTCTACATCCTTTAGCATTTTTGACCATGATTTTTTAATTATCCTTTATACAGAATCTTTTCTACAGAGAAATCGTAACCGATACGGGTCATTCCATGTCAAATCAACCAAAAAATCTCAATTCTCAACCTGACCCTTTCGGATTTCAATGAACCTTTCAGGAATTGTTCTCATCTTGTTATAAAGGAGAAAATGCTTTTATACTTCAATTTTCTCTGTAATTTTTTTATAAAATATTGTGACGTAGAAATGGAATGACGATAAAATTCAAATAAAAGCTTTATTATAACTTTAAGAGTAACAGTTTAAAAGAGTGAGTTAGTAAAACCTTTAAAAGTTAACGAACAGCCTAATATCAAGTAACCGGAAAATCCTTCTGCCCGGAAGAAAGCCAGCAACTATAAATAAACTAAAATACATGTAGACAGAATGATGCCAACCCTGCGTAGCCAACCTCTCAGCATAATCTCCCGACGACACATGCCGAACCGAACCTCAGTGGGACTCTAACACCGAACACTGGGACTCAAACATCGTGGCATTTCCTCCCCCTCAAGATTCTTTGGCGTCTCGCTGAACTCTGCCCCGACGTCGCGTGATAGGCCCAGTGTATTCTCCAAGGGCACCAGGGTGGGTCAACCGAGGCCCGGGGTCAACGTCGTCCAAAGGCTGTGGCTGATGACCAGAAACCAAGGCTACCTCCATCTGTTGGTCAGGATCCCTGTATGGCTTCATCCTTAACACGTGCACTATGTCCCGTGACCTCCTTCTCCGACCCTCCGTTTCACATGGCTCCACTTCGTACGTTACCTCCGAAAGTTGACGGATGACACGGTACGGACCAAAATACCGTTTAAGAAGTTTTTCAGACTTCCCGACCTTTCTGATAGGAGTGAACACTAGGGTGGTTACAAAAACATCAACTTCCGAATTTCTTCGGTGGGAACCCCCTAAAATGTGACAATAGGCTAGAAAATAAGATTGGCAAAGTTTAAGCTCAATCAGATAATATTAAGACCCGCCTCATCGAGGTCAAAGTTCAGAAAAAAAGCGAAAAATCGTAGTTTTTCGCCCATAAAATCTGAACTATTTGTCCTAAAAATATGGTTTGTGTCTCATTTCATAATAAATTCTATTGGCTTCAAGTTAGATCCCCTAAACTTTTTTTACTAAAATTTCTAGAGCGATATATCAACATTTTTGTCAGGTAAAGTTGAAGAACTCCCTGTAAGTTAACTTTCTAGCAAACACGTAATTTCTTCTAATTATTCAATTAAAACGGTTTTTTTTTTAAATTTTTTTGGTATTTTTCCTTTTTTGCATCAAAAAGACTTCTTTAGTTAGAAGCATGGGCGGATTTAAGGGGGTCATGGGGGGAAATGTCCCCCTCCAAGTCAAAATTAATCCAAGACTTAAATAAACCAATAAACCAGTCAGTTACTGACGAACTAAAGAATTTCCACTAAAATAAGTCCTAAAATATAAAAAATTCACATTTTTTAACTTTTCAAAGCATGAATATTAATTCCTGAGCGCGCGAGAGCTAGCGCGGTCCAGACATCCTTCCGAACCCTTCCGCGGGTGCTTCGGGGGCGATAAATCCTCAACCGCTTTTCCTAAAAATCATTGCTGCATAACATTATTAAATTTGGGTCCTTGGGGAACGGTTAGGACCCTTTAAAAATGAATTGCTTCAAAAATAAGTGAAATAAATAGGGTATAACAAATCCTACTATTTTTAGCGATTTTTTTGCGTTTCCCTATTGGAAAAAAAATTTCCGGTATGAAAAAAAATTAAACCGGGTTATGAAACACCGGAACTAGTATGATACTAGAACCAGTATGATACTAGTTCTAGTATCATACTGGTTCTAGTATCATACTAGTTCCGGTGTTTCATAACCCGGTATTATAATGGTTCTAGTATATACTAGTTCCGTTATCATACCGGGTATGGTAACGGAACCAGTATATACTAGAACCAGTATGATACTAGTTCTAGTATCATACTGGTTCTAGTATCATACTAGTTCCGGTGTTTCATAACACGGTATCATAATGGTTCTAGTATATACTAGTTCCGTTATCATACCGGGTATGGTAACGGAACCAGTATATACTAGAACCAGTATGATGCCGGAACCAGTATCGTACAAAAACCTGTGTTTCAAAAACTACTTCTACAAACCAAAAAAAGTACAAGAATACAGTCATATGTTATGTACATTTATGGGACACAGGTTTATACAAGAGAACAATACTAAATCAACAGAAACATCAGACTAAATTGTAATTAAAACCACGCACAATCACAATATATGAGGCGGAAAGCGAAAAGGGACCTCTAGTCGGCAAAGTTGATTTCGAGAAAAAGCCATAAAACCAGAAGAAGGTCAAAACTATCGAAGATGATGACAGTTTTAGTCTTCCAGAGACTTCAAGGGGGCGAAGGGTGCAGTGTCCCAAACACTGTGACCACAAGGGTATGGTGTCCCTGACACCGAAAGGAAAGGGTGGTATCCCAGATACACCTGAGGGGCTAGAGGAGACAAGGTTGTCCCAGACGAATTCATCCCTTTAACGAATGTGTGTATCCTCGAGCCTGGTTCCTTCGAGCATTGCACCCCCAGGTGATGGTGATGGTGTTGCAGTACTCTCGTTCACATACTAGGGTCGAACCGCATTTAATCTGAAACAAAACACAAATGTGTAAATTAATAAGTCACAAGATATTTGCCAAATACATCTAAAGTATATAAAGTGCAAAATTTACAAGGGTTATTGCAGCTAGAATAAAAAAGATTTTAAAAAATGTCATTCATTTTATTGTCAAGAAAATATACAACCAAGATGCTGGATGATTACATATGCTGAAATTAATATGATAATTTAATTTAAATTGAAATAAGGAAGTGTTTTGGACCTTTTGGCCTTGGTAGTTGGATTAAAAAAAGAAAACGAGGGATGTTTCCAAGCCTTATAAGATAGTGCAGAAATTTACAGGGCTCCAATTATGATAAGGAAGAACAGGGTCAAGATTTGAAAAAAATTATCAAGGCAAATAAGGAAAAGGAATTGCAACGCAAAAAATATATATTAAATCTGCTATACCACGTTAGACTGCAGCATCGTCCAAAAATTGTGATTGCTCTTCAAATCAGCAACAATATTGAGCTATGTTGGAAATAGTTGGATTCTATATGCCTCATTCCAGTTGTTTAAATTATTACCAATAAATTAAGAACAGGTTTAATAAAAACGGTTAAAATGTTAATAAACCATTGCTTGTGAGCTTGGAACAATAATGAATTACAGAAACAATCAGATTAAAGAGATGGCAACAGAGGGTTAGCTGAATATTGCCACTGTTTATAGAATTGGCCACTTCTCATACCCTTCATTGCAAGTTTAAATACAATGTCACTTTAGCCACTTGTTTTTAACCCACCCATGTGATATCACCATCAATGTGTACCATTAATCTCAAAAACTTAGTTTTGCCTTTTCTCCTATAGAAAAAGTAAAGTACCCTTTAATTATAAAATTAAGCCTAATGAATGTATTATTACATTGAAACCAAAATGACAATTATATGAAAGAAAACTATTACTAGTGCGAAACCCAAACTCGCAGGATGCACCCACATTAGATTCTTTTAATTTTTTTATGGAAAGGTTTTCTGTATAAAGAGGTTAAACCTACTTGCAGCAAAGTTCCATCTGTTTGTACTACTATCCGCAGACACAGCATCCACTTCTACAACTCTGCTGGGAGATTTCATAATCATTTCACACTGAAAGATGCCAGGCAGACCTGAAATAATCAAGAGAAACATCAGCGATGATACTTGAAGTTGAATGCAAAGGAACACAGATGTATGATCAAGTGTAAAGGAATAGGCTGATGACACTATAAAATTGTGTTAGAAATTGCACTTAAAAGTTGAAAGCGTTATTTCCTGAAAACATTTCACCTTAATTCTTAATTAAGTCGAAATGTACTTAAAAGAAACTATCAAAATATATAATTGTGCGTAATTTAAATGCTAACAAAGAACTTAAAATTTATTAGTATAGTTTGGACATGGCTTACTAGATGCTATACAGGCTAGCCAAGTTTTAAACAATGAAAACCATTTGACAACTTTTCCCGCTTGGATCGCCACAAATCCTACCTATATCACCCACCGCCTTCAACACTGTGGATATGCTTTGCCAGTTTGTCAAGTATTGCCATCTGGATTTTTAATGATTTCCGTACTCGGCTAGCCTGTATAGTATCTAGTAAGCCATGGTTTGGAAATAATATTTGTTAACCCTTATTTGTTGTGTGTTTTGGGGAAGGTAGAATGTCTAACTTTCAATGTATTAATTTCTTTAATGAAACAATGGGATGGATACTTGAGGGAGTACCACCTAGGTCCTTAGACTCACTTAGTGAGGCCATAAGCCGAGCTGTTACAGAAAGTGTGACTATGAAAGTCAGTCATCGGATTCAAAATACCCTTGTTTCTCCATCAAGTATATATTTGGTCCTCATTTTATCACCCCGGAGGAATGAAGCGTAATTCTGATGGTGGGTTAACACCACCGCGTCAAACCTGGCGAACAGTAGTCGTTTTCGAGGCTTAGAGGTTTTCTATTGCTTCTTTTGAATCGCTGTTGACCCCTATCGCCGCTTTTGACATGGTGGTGTAAATCCACCATGAGTCTGCTTTCCCCAACACGGGAATAGAACTTGGGCCTGTGGGGTGGCAGCAAGATCCACCACGCCACTTAGCTTCTCTTAACTTCTTTATGGCAGAAAAAAATTTTCACTGATAGAATGTTTTCCTACGCAAAAATTAACTTATTTTATTCATTTAATAATTTTACTGCAATGAAAATACTGTTTAGTAATAAATACTAACTTACAGACCTGGAAAAAGTACCCGAACCTACGAACCTGGTTCGGGGGAAGCCCCTGCCAGCTCCATAGGAGCAATACATAAGGTTCGGGGGAAGGTTACAACTTTTTCCAGGTCCGCTAACTTATTAATAAACAATTTTTTAGTCTTAAGCATAGTATAAACATGGTGTTAAGAAGTAAAAAGTAATTAACAAGTTCACAATATAATAACTAAACATGCTGTTTCTAAATTGTTTACAAAGTAAAATATTTCAGTGCTTTAAGTTAATTTAGCTTAGTCCATCATATACCTATTGACTATACGTCCATGTGTCTATTCAACACCAAATCACTCTCTACTCTCATAAAAGTATGACTAGTAGAGACCCACTCATGTAATTATATCAATTTTCATCAATGTGTAAAATTGATCTAAGTAGGAATTAGTTTTGTCTTTTCTCCCATAGAAAAAGGACCCTTTAGTTATAAAATTAAGCATAATGAATGTATTATTACATTGAAACAAAAAGGACAATTATAAGAAAGAAAACTATATATTACTAGTGCAAACCCCATCTCCCACTGAAAGATGCCGGGCAGACCTGAAATAACCAAGAGAAACATCAGCGATGATACATGCAGTTGAATGCAAAGAAACACAGATGTATGATCAAGTGTAAAGGAATAGGCTGATGACACTGCAAAATTGTGTTAGAAATTGCACTTAAAAGTCAAAAACGTTATTTCCTGAAAACATTTCAACTTTATTCCTTAAAGTTGAAATGTACTTAAAACATAGTTCCCACTCTTTTGTGAGGAAAAAAATCAAGTATTTAAGGGCTTAAATTTAAAATCTTTCATGAACTAAAATAGAAAGGCGGAAAAGCCATTTACAAGTAAAAAAAACTTTTCTCCCAATTTAGTACCCTTACTTCAAAAACCTTTCTTACAGCAAAGATTAATTATAATATTACCATTACTATATTTAACAATTTCAAAACATACTACTATATTTTACTTGTTTTGGGAAAGTCAAACAGAAAAATTCAAGTAGGCTAGTTATACCTGTTCTACAATATGCTAACAGGATATTAACTATTTGATTAACTTTTCATGTTCGAACTGAAAAGAATTCCAAATTAAAATATTTCAAATAAAATAATAAATAATAAAATTCAAGGACTTTTAAGGACTTAGCACTAAATTCAAGCATACTTTCCAGGGCCCTTGAATTTAAAAATGAAATTCAAGTACTTTTCAAGGCCCGTGGGAACCCTGTAAAAGAAACTATCAAAATATAATTGTGCATAATTTACGGGTATAGTACACTTAGGATGGTAATAAATAGATCTCTTGGAATAAAACTTAGCAAAATATTTCAACAAATTAAAGACAGGGAAAGAAATAAAGAAAATAAATTATGCTACTTAAATACTGCAAATAAAATGTTACAAGACCTAAACAGAACAGAAGTCAAGTAACAAAACATTTAAAAAGGTTAAAAATTGTTACTACTTCAATATTATTTCATACGCAGTCAAGGGCGGATTTAGGTAATGAACCCTGGGGGTGCGTAGTGGAAAACATGGGGGTGCAAACTGTCCCTGATGGCTTTAAAAACATGATTTTCCCTATAAAAATTTAATTTTCTCAAAAAGTTGACACCTTTAAATCCGCCCATGCGCAGTGCTTCTGAAAATGCACAGTTAAAGTTAAAGCCCATTAAATGTGTTGCTGATACTGATGGTTCAAGGGATAGCAACTAAGAGAACTATTATGTATTGTAATGTGTGTGAACAGTTGTAATGGGGAATCATTAACATATGCATGCATTTTGATTCATATGTAATATCACACATGATCAGCAATTAGCCAAAAACAATATTAAATAGACATGACATAGTACATGGGGGCCACTTTTCAAAATTTGCAAGACGGAACTTTAAAGTATCGTATTAATCATTTTCATCCAGTCTAGCAATTTTTTTTTAATTGCATGAAAATTCATAAAATATCATGAACAATTATAGTTCCTTAAATTCTAAATCAAGATAAAGCTGTATGTGAGTAAAACCATCTTACTTGTGGTCAAAATGTGCGGTTCAATTCCGTTAATGTTCCCGCTAAATACCGCTTTGCTCTTTTGGATACCAAAAAAGTAGTAATGTATTCGAAGTAAAAGTTTCCGGGCTTGGTTGCCGTAGTCTCGATGTTAAAACTCTGACGTTTCACCCAAAACTGTGTTGGGCATCATCAGCTGTTTTTTCTCTCACGTAACCAACCACGTAACGTAAAAAAAACAGCTGATGATGCCCAACACAGTTTGGGGTGAAACGTCCAAGTTTTTAACATCGAGACCACTGCAACCAAGCCCGGAAACTTTAACTTCGAATACATCCGGCCGTGAAAGCCTTTCTGTTTTAATTAGTAATGTATTGCTAAAACAATTTTAGACTCAGATTAAAATGTTTATATAGATCAAAAACTATTCATATTTTCAATAAAAATTTTAAAATGCTGATATTTGAATGTATGGCATTCTCAAAAGCATGGCAATATTTAGCAGGAACGTTAACGGAATAGAACCAAATGTGCAATGTAGGTATTGGAATTTAGTACTAATTTTGCGTTTCGCAATATACCTGGGACGGAATTCCGTTCATTGAAATTTTAAAATGATGGAATTCTGTCCCGGGGATGGAAGAGTGGCACCCATGCTTAATATAAACTTTAGAAATGAAACTCATCAAGCACTTGCCTTTGGTCAAAAACACAATACATAAAAGAATAAGTTCAAGGACTGGGTATGAATGCATTGTATAGTGCTTCCAAAACCCAAACAAATCCCAAAATTTTTTATATCATGGACCACTATATTTTATTTTTCTCATTAATCCCAACTATAACTACATATTCTTAAAAAAAGGGTAAAAATATCCATCTTGTAAATTAAATTGGTAATTTTGAAAGTCAAGTAGAACCCTTTTAAAGCAAAAATTTTAAGGGCATTTTAAAATTATTTTCTTCACATCCTAATTTTCAAAATCAGAATCACACTAAGGGAATCAGCTTGACAGTATTTAACGAAATGTTAACACATTTGAACTCAAAAGCAAACTATTCTGTACTTACATTTACATATATATTATGCTAGTATAAATCTTCATTACAAAAGGATGTCCCGGGCACAATGATCCCAAATCGGACTTTGTTTGAGGTGTTCTAGAAATTACTCATGGAGACATTTAAAAAATTAAAAGCAGCCCTGTTTTTATTTTGTTGAAAAGAAAAATATTTTAATTCTAAATAAAATATATTGAACATTTCAACTTACTTGAAAAGAGGAAAAGATAGCGTGGTCATTTAACACATAAATAAGGTAAATATAAATAAATATCAACGTTTTACGTTGCCATTTCCAGAAATCAAATCAAATAAATCCAAATCTTTGGTGTGCCTGTGGCTAAGTATGTAGAGTAAAAATAATACATGACGATATCTGAAAACATCAAACCCTAATATAAGAGATAAATCAATGGAGTTAATAAAGTTTTCAAAAGGAATCTTGATGAAAATTTACAGTAATTAATTACCGAAAAGTCAAGAACGACAAGTATGCACAATACAGCCATTCTGTTTGTTGGTAGTTAATTGGCCTGCCCTGTCCCCCTTTATTTTTTTACCTACTTCATCAACTGATTAAATTATTCACATTATAACATTATTTTCATTGCATTTGAATATTAATGCATACATTATTTTAATCTAAAGAGGAGGGCAATTTATTATTTAGCAGGTATTTCCAGGTGAAAATGCGTTTTTGGGGCATTTAAGACATGGTTAACGCTCATTAAAAAACATTTCAGTTGAATAAACTTAAAAAGGACCTCAAAATACAATATGTATCAAATTTTTGTGCAATTTGGTGTTCAATTAGACGGATTTTCAGAGTCGGGGAAAAACAGTATTTTGAGTGAAAAACACAAGTTTGAAAAGGCCCAAAAATCGGTATTTAATGATAAGTTTGAATTTTTTTCAATTTTTATTTTTGTAGTTAAGTAATGTGGCAAACTTTTTCCAGAAATTCGGGTTGCCATGGGGATTCTGACGTCATCCAGGAATTTTCAAACACAAAAGAGGTTTACTTGTCTTTGTAAGAATCCATTGCATTTTTTGGGGGTATAGAAAAACGGGGAAAGGGGGAAAATATGAATGAACCCCCAAGTGTTTTATAACACTGTATTCCCTTTGATTAGTAGATTAAGAATATATAAAGTATGAGGGGGTGGGTCCCATATTTCGGGAGTTTTTCCGGTTTTATTGAAAAACTGAATCTGGGCGTCCCGCCCGGAGTTTTAGAACTAAAGGTATAAAATTTTAGTATTTTTAAAGTTCTTTAAGAGTTCTTCAAGAATCTGGTTACTGCTAAGCTTTCTGACAACTATTTCCAGAGAAATCTGCGAAAAACCGTCTTGGAAAACGAAACAATGAATTTAATTGTCTCTGGATCACGCAATTTTTACAATATTTGTTAGTGATTCATACTGTTCAAATTCCCACTTTAAATGCTTTCATAAAATATAAATTACTAAGCTGTGATCATAACAGATCCGCAGCTATTCAGCGTTAAAATTAGCATGTGTTAGGCTTAACGCACCACGAGGGGTCTATTCCCTCCAAACACTACGGTTTTCGCCACTTTCTAACACGGTTCTTAAAGGTCTTTAAGAGTTCTTCAAGAATCTGAATACTGATAAGCTTTCTGACAATTATTTCTAGAGAAATCTGTGAAAACACGTCTTGGAAAACGAAACAATGAATTGATATGTCTCTGGATCACACAATTTTTACACTATTTGTTAGTGATTCATACTGTTCAAATTCCCACTTTAAATGCTTTCATAAAATATAAATCACTAAACTGTGATCATAACAGATCCGCAGCTATTCAGCGTTAAAACTAGCATGTGTTAGGCTCAACGCTTAACGCACCACGAGGGGTTTGTTTCCGCCAAACACTACGGTTTTCGCTTTCGCCACTTACTTAGCTCTAAAAGTAACGATCGAGTATATACTTTTACACAGTTTATTGCAATATATTATAAGCCAGATTATATTGTCCGAAACAAATTTCTGCACGTTTTTACATAGGTATATATCAATATTTCCAAAAATTTTCATACAGGTATCGAGTTATCAAGAAATAAAGAAATTTTGATATAAATTCCAAAAATAATGTTTTGGAATTTATATCAAAATTTCTTTATTTTTCGAGAAAATTTCAAATATTTTTAAGTTTATGACCTAAAAAAATAAAGGTTGGAATAAAAAAAAGTCAACAAATTCTATACTGGTATCTAAATTTTCAGTATGTTTTAAAATTGGTAATAAAAATTCAGTAGCCTTTGGATCGTCTGACGTGACGTCTCCCAATGAGAGCTGAAAAGTCAGTTTGTGCGCATGCTCGAACGTCAGCGTTGGCGACGAAAGATTTTGGCTTCTTTGGAGGTAATGACGAACAATGACGTGAAGGTTTGTTATGAAACGTGCCCCGATGGCTCACATGGTAGGGTATGGGCTTGTTAACTGAGAGATCACGGGTTCGAATCCTGGTGCCCGACAACTTAGCGACGCTGTTATTTTGACTTATTTAAAGGACATAGTTTTTATTTAATACGTTTTAATTAATATTATAATGTTTTAATTATTTTTATTAGATTTATAGATTATGAGAAAAGTTTTGTTGTTTTGATGTGAATATGTATCCGGCATTTTTACGACGCTTATGTTTTAAATTATTTAAAGTACATAGTTTTTATTATAATATTTTAATTATTTTCATTAGATTTATAGATTTTGAGAAAAGTTTTGTAGTTATGATGTGAATATTTTTAATTATTAAATTTTATAACATTATTCAATTTAATTTAAGAATTTAGTTATTATTTAATTAATATTAGTTATTATTTAATTTATGTAAGAATTTTTTTATTATATTTAACAATAACAATTTTTGTGTAGTTATGCTTATGATGTGAGTAAATAAATTTTGATGGCCGGATGTTCATAATTTTAAAATTAGGGATCGTTATGTTATAGTTTCGTGTTATTTTTCATTTAAATCCCCTATGTAAAACATGAATTATCTAGAAATGGACTCTTGGACGTTGAAAACCTAAGACCCAAACCAAAAATATACGGCATAATTTGAAACTGGGACATGAGCCTCGCCAAAGTAGTATTTTTCAACTCCCATTGGGTTCCGTCAGGCTGGATAAAGTGCACTTAAAAATTCTTGTACATTCTATACTAGTATAAAAATTTAAAGTATTCATTAAAACTGGTATCAACGTTCCCCAGTACGGTTTCAAAATTTCCAGTGTTGATCATAATGGTATTGAAATTCCCAGTATTCATTAAAACCAGTATCGAAATTCCCAGTGTTGTTCATAATGGTATTGAAATTCCCAGTATTCATTAAAACCAGTATCGAAATTTCCAGTATTGATTCATACTTGTATTGAAATTCCCAGTATTCATTAAAACTAGTATCGAAATTTCCAGTATTGATTCATACTGGTATTGAAGTTCCCAGTATCCATTAAAACCAGTATCGAAATTTCCAGTATTGTTTCATACTTGTTTTAAAGTTTCCAGTATGGTGTCATACTGGTTTTAAAATTTCCTGTATGTTTTTCCAGTATGGATACTAGTTCCAGTATGATTTATACTGGTTCTAGTATCATTTTGATACTGGTTTTGTGAACTTTTTCCAATAGGGTTTTAGGGGGTTAATTACCCTTTAAACCTATCCATTTGTTACAAATATTCATATTTTATTAATTTGAACCTTTCTTGTCTCCTGGGGGGCAATTTGAAGACTAAAGCAATGCTTTTTGACCCTAAAAATCGAGTTCAAAGTTATAAAGTCGTCGAAAAAACGTAAAAAGGGGGAGGGGCTGTTCCCCGAAAATCTGAGGCTGATAGAGAAAAACGGGGTTTGGATTCGGATTCAGGGGATCATTTTACAACAGAATCTGCTTTCAAAGTTTCTGTGGCATTCTGACCCATTTTTTTTTTGTCGCATAGTGTTATTTGTAGCATATTCTTTTGAAAATATTTCTAACCATGGGCGGATTTGGATGTTGGTCCCTGGGGTGGCACCCTGGAAACCTTGGGGGAGGCAAGATGGTCCCCGATGGCTTTGGAAAAAACGGAATTTAGCTTGAAAAAAAGGGAATTTAGCTTATAAAAACGGAATTTCCTGAAAAAAAAAAATTTGGGGGGGGGGGACATTTCCCCCCATGACCCCCTTCAATCCGCCCATGCTTCTAACTAAAGAAGTCTTTTTGATGCAAAAAGTGATAAATACCAAAAAAAAATTTAAAAAACCTTTTTAGTTGAATAATTAGAAGATATTACGTGTTTGCTGGAAAGTTAACTTACAGGGAGTTCTTCAACCTTACCTGACAAAAATGCTGATATTTCGCTCTAGAAATTTTAGTAAAAAAAGTTTAGGGGATCTAACTGAAGCCAATAGAATTTATTATGAAATGAGACACAAACCATATTTTTAGGACAAATAGTTCAGATTTTATGGGCGAAAAACTACGATTTTTCGCTTTTTTTCTGAAATTTGACCTCGATGAGGCGGGTCTTAATATTATCCGATTGAGCTTAAACTTTGCCAATCTTATTTTCTAGCCTATTGTCACATTTTAGGGGGTTCCCACCGAAGAAATTCGGAAGTTGATGTTTTTGTAACCACCCTAGTGAACACCCATACCAGTTCATCTTCCCCGTAGGACACCGGGCGATGTCTTTCGTCATATCGGCGCTTGTCTAACATCTGAGATTGCTGAATATGCAGTCGGGCGATATTTCTGGCTTCCTCGGCTCGTGATACCAGCTCCTCTGTGAACTCATTGGATGGCATGCCCTCATGATGGTAAGGGAGAATGGCATCCAAGGGAGTCTCCACATCCCGGCCATGCACTAAAAAGAAAGGGCTAAATCCTGTAGTCTCCTGTTTAGCCGTATTGTAAGCGAAGGTTACAAAAGGGAGAACCTGGTCCCAATTTTTCTGTTCGACGTCCACGTACATAGACAGCATGTCCGCCAATGTTTTATTGAATCTCTCAGTCAGGCCGTTCGTCTGTGGGTGATAGGCCGTAGTGATCAGATGCCCGGTCTGGCACAAGGTGTTGATTTCGGTGACCAAATGGGATAGAAAAGATCGTCCACGATCGCTGATCATACTGCGAGGGGAACCATGTTTTAGAAAAACATCTTCGACCAGAAACCTCGATATCCCCGTGGCCTCTGCATTTGGGAGTGCCTTGGTGATGGCAAATCTAGTTAAGTAATCTGTGCACACCAGTATCCACTTATTCCCGTCTCTCGTGATTGGAAATCTGCCAAGCAGATCGATACCAATCTTATCAAAAGGTCTATTGGGGGGCTCTATGGGCTGCAATCGACCCGCTGGCAAAACTGGAGGAGATTTCCTCCTCTGACACTCCCTACAGTGAGACACGTACCGACGAACACTCCGGTACAGTCCGGGCCAGTAGAATCTTCGTCGCACTCTATCGTAAGTCTTAGCGAATCCCAAATGTCCAGCAGTGGGGGCGTCATGCAAACTTCTGAGCACGTCCTTCCTCACATCCTGGGGAACCACAAGTAGCCAGGGCTTTCCGAAAGGGTCGTAATTCCTTCGGTATAGAACGTTTCCCATCACTTTAAAATCTCTAACCTCACGCTTCTGAGCTATATCCCTTCTAATGGCCTCCAATCTTGGATCCTTTTTCTGCTCTCTCTCAAAGGAAGTCAATGATGCCAGGCATGGTATGTCCTCAAGCGTATCGGCTTCAATATCAGGCAAAGGATTCAATATACCGCAAAGGATTCAATATCAGACAAAGGGCGCCAGAGCTAGTTTTCCTTAGGGTTCCGAGACGGCGAAGGACTAGACCGGCGAACTGGTGATAGCGACTGTCGACGAGTGTTGTAGCGCCTGGGAGAAGGGGTTTCCTCTCGGTATGGTCTAAAGTGTCCGCTACCTGCAATCGCGTCGACTTCCTGCAGAGAATCAGAATCCGATGGTCGGCGGTCACGTCTGAAGTCATCATAGCGGTATCCACCCGACAACTGGTCCCTTTGTCGATCTCGACAATGCTTAACCACATGTCCCGGCCGGCCACAGTAAAAACAGACTGGGAGGTTTTGTCGGGTGCGCCAAAGGTCGGTCTTCCGTGGAGACTGTGACGGATAAGAGTCCCTTTCATGGCCCGTATCTTGCATGGCCCAAGCAGGGTTTCTAGAAGGCGCAAAATTTCTCACTTCTCTTGGTTCCTTTGATGGGACGTCACGGCTTATAGGCGCAAAACTCTGCCTAATGCTTCTCTGAATGGGCTCCACCAAGGCCTCCTCTCGACATTTTGAAGTTTGAGGTAAGATCCTTTGAAGCTCTTCACGGACGATCCTACGGATCAAGGATGCCATACTGATGTTTTCCTCTTCTAGCGAGGACAAGGGGGCGACATTTGGCAACCTCTCAAAACGCCGATGTACCCTTCGTCGCTGTCCGGCCTCAATGTCTCGACACTGATCTATGAATGACGCGACCGTCTTAAGGTCCTTTATCAACAAAATTCGGTAAAAGTCCTCAGAGATACCCTTCATTAGATGATCAATCCTCTCTAGGTCGCTCATGGATGGATTTACGACACGACACAGACTCAAAACATCTTGTATGTAAGATTCCGAAGACTCACCGGGAAGCTGTGCCCTCTGTCGCAGCGTCTCCTCGGCTTTTCGCTTGAGATCGTCCTCCATTCCAAAGGTTTTTGTGAAGGAATCCTCGAAATCTTTCCAGCAGCCAAACGAATCTTCGTTATTTTCAAACCACTTGAGGGCGGTACTCCCGAGGTAAAAACTGACGTTCGCGAGGCACATCATCTCGTCCCAAGCGTTGCACCTTGCGATTCTCTCGTAGCTCTTCCTCCACCTCAGCGGATCCTCACCCGGTGCAGCATTAAATACGCACGGCTCTCGGGGTGCCTGACAGGCGACGACGAATGGCGATG
Organism: Tetragnatha montana; assembly: GCA_963680715.1. Classification (NCBI taxonomy): domain Eukaryota; kingdom Metazoa; phylum Arthropoda; class Arachnida; order Araneae; family Tetragnathidae; genus Tetragnatha; species Tetragnatha montana. The sequence goes on from OY796684.1 coordinate 38,988,370, forward strand.
TCATGGTTCCCACTTCTGTTTTCGGAGGCATCGCCTTTCTTCTTGTAGGAGGCGGCAGGAGTCCGAAAACCGGCGGCAGCCCCTGCTGGCGGAGACTCTGCCGAAATTCCGTTGCTCTTGTACCCGGCGCTTCCACCAAATGTGACGTAGAAATGGAATGACGATAAAATTCAAATAAAAGCTTTATTATAACTTTAAGAGTAACAGTTTAAAAGAGTGAGTTAGTAAAACCTTTAAAAGTTAACGAACAGCCTAATATCAAGTAACCGGAAAATCCTTCTGCCCGGAAGAAAGCCAGCAACTATAAATAAACTAAAATACATGTAGACAGAATGATGCCAACCCTGCGTAGCCAACCTCTCAGCATAATCTCCCGACGACACATGCCGAACCGAACCTCAGTGGGACTCGAACATCGTGGCAATATATTTTAAAATTGAAAGAAATTATATAAGGTATATATAAGGTATAACAATATACAATATTATAAGGTATATACAATATTATAAGGTATAAGTTCTGGAAATTATAGAATGGGACAGCCATGTGCAGGCCTGACGAGAGAGGGAGGGGCGAGGGGGTACGATACCCCCGGGCCCGGGCCGGTAGGGGTCCCGGTACCCAAAGCTTTTCATATTGAGTACTATGACAGGATATCATTTTGAATATTTTGGAAATTAATTTGCTCACATAATAAAGGTCCAAAAATGAGTAAATTACCAGTTTTCTAGGGCATATTTTCAAAAATTTTCTGGGGGAAGACCCCCAGACCCCCTTTATTACTTGTTACTCATCGTATTATCAAGAAAACGATACTTTTAAGTTGAGTAAAATTCAGATCTTGCCTAGAAATATTCTAAAAATTACATTAAGCCTATGAATGCATGGGTGGAGGTACTTCAAAAAATTTCGCCCCAACCTCGAAATGAGAATATGTCATTGGGGGCCCTTTTCTCAACCTTGTACCCGGGGCCCGACTTGGCTCTCGGCGGCCCTGGCCATGTGATCAGGATTTATAGCAAAGAAAGTAGTTATAATAACACTTTGTTGGTTAAAAAAACATGGGAGTCATTCCACATCAAATCAACACACTTTTTGGCTTTTACCATCTCGTATTTTCTTGGTATTTGGTACACATTTTCTATTGATAAAGACTTGAAAAAAATGCCAACTTTCATGAAAAAGTATGAAAAAAAGCCAACTTTCATGAAAAGTACCTATTCAATAATTTATAATTTCTCTAGACATTACGAACAAGTAATACTAATTTTCCATCGTCATTTTGGCCCCCGATATTAACCAAAATAATATTTTTGGTCTTCGGCAAGTTAGATTGAATTAATTTTTGGCCTGCGTCACAGATAAAATTATGCGGGCCTGGGGATACCATGATTGGATTTTATTGCTGACAATCCAATACAGTTGGACAAAAGGACAAAAAAAAATCTTAAAAACCCCTTAAATTGGAAATAAAATTGTATTTCTGTTTAGTTCACAGCACAAAAGTTAAAAATAGAAAGACTAAACTAAAAATAATAAAAGAATTTTGCAACTGAGTCATTAACGGCAGTTTAATGAATATCAATAAGGTGTTAAAACATTCACTAGGTTAAAAAGATAAAAATGTTCTTAAAAAAAATAAAACCAAACTTTTTCTTGGCTTACTTAGACATCAAAAGAATAAAAAAGGAAAGACAAATTAATTAAATTTTCAAATTTAAAAAATACATCTTACGCTTAATTTCGCCAAATTCAAGGGGCTATATCTGTCTATAGGAGGTAATTATGTTCCCCTCCTCCCTTACCCACTCACGTGTAGCGTGGACAATTTTTGGAAGTTATTTTCCCATATTTGGTCTTTTTTAATTTTTTCAAACTGGTGATTTATTTGTTACACTATTTTATAGACTAATATTTTGTGCTTTTGCCAAAAAAAAATGGTTTTCTAGTAAAAATTGTAATAAAGCTTAAAATTTTAATAATTTTGAAACATTCTTAAATACCTAAAACTAGTCGCTATTAATTAAAAAATAGCAATAATTTTTTTCAATAGTTTTCAAGTTCGCCACAAGTGAAACAGTTAACAGTGATAGTTTACTCCAAACATAAATAGACAAAGGTGTCAATTTGTCCATGACGCCAAATATAATGAGCATTTATAAGGAAAGAGGGTTAGGGTACCCTGCTTTTCCTTCTCCAAAAATTTAGAATAGGTTGAAACATAAAACTTTGAATTTTCTGAGAATGTGAGAATTGGTATATTATTCCCATACTTTAAAACAAAAGTTTTAAACTAACAAAGAAATCCTGTCAGAGATGTAGTGTTCGGCAACTAGTGGTCAAAAAATAGTTAACTACCAACTACTAACTAGTCTGGGAAAATCTAGTTGCAACTAGTAGTTAACTATTTTTTCCTGGGACTAGTTACAACTAGTAGTTAACTGTTTCCCAAAGTAGTTAACTACTAGTTAACTAGTCTATTTAATTTCATAACCTATTTTTGCCCAAATTCTAATACATCTTTCTTATCTATATCACCAAATACCTCGCAAAAAGGGCCTTTAATTCTTGTTATGGTATTTTGAGTACTCTACCATCTTAATTAAATTTGTTACAGTACAATTTTTTCTATATTTTGATAAAAATTTTAATAAGAATTTTTTTGAAAGTAGTTGAAATTTTGAAAGTAGTTTCAACTAGTAGTTATTAAAAAAAGTAGTTCAACTAATAGTTGAACTAGTTTAAACCAAAAGTAGTTAAACTACTAGTTAACTACTAGTTGATCAGTAGTTAACTACTAGTTGCAACTAGTTCTAGTTAACTAGAGCCGAACATTACAGAGATGCTACCAGAAACCCCTGAAATTTCTTCTGGGAAATTTTGTTATACTGATACTATATATAGGGGAAAGTTGGACAAAACCGGGTAGGTGGACAAAACAGGGATTTGGGCTTTATTAATTGATTATTGGTAGTATCTCGCGGAAAAATTTCTAGGACTATTTCTAGGCCTGACAACGTCCAGTCAACAGAAGTTATGTAAACCCACCCATTTTACAAAGGGAAACATTTTTAAGTTTCACCTGAAAAACTTATCATTTTAGCGTCTGCAATATTACGCCACCAACCTTAAATACTTAAAGATTTGGTTAAATTAATTTCAATGTATGATAACCACCTTATTTACTTGTTGTTTAAAAGTTTTTATTGGTGCTATGAGTTGTTAGTTCAACGCTAGAGTAAAATTTCTTCAAAAGCGTGTGGTCGGACAAAACTGGGATCTTGATGGTTTTAGATTACTTATTCATTTTAATGATTGAAATGGTATTAACTTGTTTAGTTATTGTTAAACTATCTATAAATATTTAAAAACTCTGCAAAAAAATTATTTAAATTAAGTTTATTATAGAAAACGGTTTTTCTGTCCTTTATATTAAAAATGGAGTTAAAAATATAATAATAAATATAGATTCAAATTCTTTAAGTTTAGTATGTCATACCATGCAAGTTTTCTCTTAATGAATAATGTTTTTGCGAAGTTATTTTGTGATTTTGATTATTCTCTCCAGTTCCCGGTTATGTCCGACCTGGTTGGATAAAACCGGGATTTTTTACTCATCTTAAAAATGTGCTTCTATGACCAATATTGCTGTTATTTATGATTAATTTATTATTATTTTTTCTTCATAAGGAACCAGTTTATCGTTTTAGCACCAATTTTGACTGTTTTGATCACAACTTAAGTGAATATTCAAAAAATAAAGTTTGGGTCCCAATTTTGTCCGACTTTCCCCTACAGACTTTTAATGTTAAAATTAATGCAACAGATATTTCCTTTGCAGGAATCATGTTCACCAATACGGGTTGTCTCTGTTGTATCAATATTAACAGAATTTTTACACACAAACTGCAAGGATTTTTTGATAGCAAAGCTGAGAGGATTTCTATGGTAAATCGAGGGGCGTCATTTCAGTTTTTGGTTGAGGGGAGGCAAGGATTTTTTTTAAGTGGGGCTGGGTTAGTTGCTAACCGTAACCAACCGCCGTAACCAGACTTGGTTTTTTTTTTGGGGGGAGGGGGTTGACTCAACGTCATTTTCAAGGTACCCCCAAACGAATACATTTATACGTTAAGATTTAGATAACTTAAAAGTAGTATTTGAAAAATATTACACATAATGTTAAAATTTATAAGTATTTTTATAATATAAATATAAAATATAATGTATAAAATATTATATATAAAATAATATATATAAAGTATAATATAATATAAATAATAAATATAAAATATAATGTATAAAGTATTATATATAAAATAATATATATAAAGTATAATATAATATAAATAATAAATATAAAATAATGTAAATATTTTTTTTTAAAGTTTCTAGGGGAGTCGAAGATCCTCCCCCAGAATTTTATTTAAAAATTTCCCTTTAAACTAGTAGTTTTATCCCCTTTGTAACCTCATTGGGGAACACTCAAAGGGAACCGCTTCTTGTAAGCGGAAGAATTTTCAAGGGAAATACACTGTATAACATTAACATTGTATATATGTCAAAATTTCAAGGGGGGATTTCGGGGTTCTCCCCTAGAATATTTTTTTAAATTTGCCCCTCAAAATGGTGTTTCAGCTCATTTTGAGGCCTTTTGTGTTACATCCAAAAAGAACAGTTGCCAAGCACAGAATTTTCTAAGGAACAAAGTTATAAATGTAAAATTTGCAAGGGGGTGGAGATCCTTTCACAGTAAAAATTTTTGAAACTTCCCCTTTAAACCAGTGCTTTACCTCCTTTTCAATCTGTTTGGGGTTTCAAACTCTTTGGTTCTCAAAGGGAACCGCTTCTTGTAAACGGCAGAATTTTCAAGGGAGAAACATTGTATAACAAGCGTCAAAGGTCAGGAGGGGGTTTGGGGATTCTCCCCCAGAAATTTCAAAAATTTGACCCTCAAAAGTAGTGTTTTAACTCCTTTTGGGACTTTTTGGGTTAAATCCGATGCTCCTCCTGGAAGTTACAGAATTTTCAAGGGACTTGCAGCAATTTTTCACTTAACAGTGGAAACCTTGGGGGGGGGCAATTGCCCCCCCCTTAAATGACGCCCATCGTTAAATCAACAAGTTTTTTTAAATGCAGCCGCACACTAAAATTGGGTTTGACCCTGTTTTTAAGAATTGGATCCCAAATTAAAAAAGATTATGAAAAAGTAATTCTTCTAACTAATTTTGTTTTAAATCCCTCAAATAAAAAAACTTTTTGGATCCCTCTCTGGTCTCTACACACGAATATTTTTAAGAAATTTGCATTAAGATTAAAGAACTTTCAGAGAGGAGAAACTCTTCATCAAATGTTATTTTGTTAAACGATACTAGATAGCGCCACCTGAAAATATTTGCAGAATTTCTTCTGTGTGGCATGGAAAAAAAAGATGCTTTTTCCTCAGAACTAGCGCTTCCAGAGCGCTTTGTTTTTTATTTCATTATTGATTTAAAAACATTCAAATTTCAGACTACCATGAAGCATTTGAAGCATTGGTCCCTTCATAGACTCCATCCTTCTCATTGTTTTTATAATTTTTCATCTTGTTATTTTCCTAAATAATATAATGGGAATAAAATAATAATGTAAAAAATTAATAATTAAGATAACTGTATACAGTAGAGCCCCGATTATCCGCGGAATTGGGTGGCAAGGGTACCGCGGATAGCGAAATTCGCGGATAACCCGAAATAATGAGGTTAAAACACAGCAAAAAAAATATTTCAGCATGAAAACTATGCTTTATTGTACAAAAAGCATAATATGTAAAACTTTTATAATATGGAGAGTACATCAGAAACCTTTGCTGTACAGAAGAAACCTTTGCTTTACATCTAAATCACTAAAATAAACAAAAAACAATATACTGTACTGTTAACAAAAAGTGTTCAGTTGCGCCTTTTTGAAAAAAATCGTGGCACTCGCGGATCATCCGCACCGCGGATAATCGGGGCTCTATGTAATTATATTTTTATGTAAAAAATTATGTGAAACATTGAAGAAAAAGCAATCAATTTGAACTACAGTTTTCTAAAAACGCCTCTTTGCATGAAGTTACACTGTGAAGTTTTCATAAAAAAAAACCCTGATTTTTCCACTTTCAGTCGGTCAGTTGTGTTGCAACTACATCCCTTTCTCCCTTAATTTTTTCTTGCGTGCAAACTTTATGAGTTATTACTAGGGCTAGGATTTATATGTAATTAAAAATCCAAAATATGTACAGATAATATGTGTTTATTTTAGCAAAATATGTATTAAAAAATGCCAAATATGTAATAATAAAAAGAAAATGTTAAGTAATTTTTTTAAAGGGATTCTTTAAATATTACGCAAGCACATAGTAGGGAAGGGTGGTTTTCACTATTTGCCATGTGAGAGATTTTAACACCTGCTTGTTTGCTTTAACAGCTCATATAAATTCACCCTCCACCTGTTGACCACGAAAATTGGTCTTTGGGAAGAAAACGAATCTCGCTAGAACCCGACTTCACAACCTTTTAAAAGTTAAATTCAGCATTGGGTGCACTACTTTTAACTACAATTTGAATGCGTATTTCATTTCATGGGTTACTTTAATTTGAAAATCGATCAAACGTGTGATTATTTTTGAAAAACTTGATAATGGATAAATATGTAATAAAAATATGTAGTTATAGGTTAAGTATGTAAAAATATGTAAATAAACCAAAATATGTCAAATAAACATGGTCTTAATCGATTAGATGGATTTTATGGATCGGTTCGATGGATTTTAATTCCCTACAGCTACAGCAACCAGTGGTGGATCCAGGGGGGGCCATGCCCCCCCCCCGAAAAAATTTCAAAAATAGTTAAAAAAAACCTTTTTCAGAGCTAAAATTCAAAAAAATTGTCATTGTACTTCATGCGATGTCTGACAAGAATAAGAACAACGCAAAACGCAAGGGGGGCCATGCCCATCCTGACAGGGGCGGGTCCAGGGGGGGGGCCCTGGGGGCCATGGCCCCCCCCGAGAAACCCTAACAAATAGCTTAAAAAACACTTTCTTAATGTTAAAATTCAAAAAATTTTCTGGGGGAGAACCCCCAAACCCCCCTTTAATATTTGGACATCCATAGGCGCCAACTTTAATAAAATATTGGGGGGGAGGGCCAGTACAAGACATTAAAAAACATAAAATTAAAAGAAACAACCACTAAGTTTACGTGCCTAATTACCTAATTTTGTATCAGATGTATAGATTAAATTTCGTTACATGTCCCTTTAAATATCGCCAAGGTGTAATATTTTAAGGTGCATTTAATGTAAAAGTTTTGTGTAATAATGCGAGCTCGAAATAAGATGGGGGTCTGGGCGATCTCTCCCAGAAAAATTTTAGAAATTTCTCTGTTAAAAGTATCATTTCAGCTTAATTCCAAAGTTTGGGGGCTCTCTCCAAGAAATTTTTTAAAATTTGACCCTTAAAGAAATTTTTAACACATTCTGAGACCTTTTGTAGGTTACCCTCTCCCCAAATAACCGCTCTTAAAGGGGATTCCAAACAAGAAAATATCCAAACATCACAAAATATTGGGGGGGGGCTTAGCCCCCCTTCAGCTAACATTGGATGAGGCTCAAGCCCTCTCAAACCGGTAATACTATAGTTTAAATGGGCGTATTTGCAAAAATTTTCAGAAGAGGACCCCCGGCCCTTTTCAAAATTGGGCATCTATTTATATTATTTCATCCTTGAAAATTCTGTGGTTTAAAAATGAGCTGAAACTTTATTTTTAGAGGCAAATTTTCAAACATTTTCTAGGGGGCACCCCCCAGACCCCCTATTAATTTCTCATGGTTAATTATTTACTGTTTTCTCATTGAACTTGTTTCTCTCCTCTCCTTTTAGGAGTACAAGAAGTTACCCTCTTTAGGTGTTATCCAATGGATACCAAATGTACAAAAATGAGTAGAAAAACTTCTATTTGAAGCCAAATTTCACAAAATTTTCTGGGGGAGGACCCCCAGACCCCCCCACATTTGCTTTCGAGCTAGCATTATCTGAAGAAACCTTTATAACTTTTACAAAGTTTCGCATTTTATTTATGTTATACTTGGAAATTCGGGAGCCAAACACCTCGCGAACACAAGTATTATTATGGCCTTACAAAAATGTTTCACCCCCCCCCACTTTCTAAAATAATGGCACGGGCCCTGAATATCCTGTAAGTTACTATAAACCCCTAAAAAGCTGCTTGAAAGCAAGCACTCTTCAAAAAATTTTCTGAGGCACTGAAAATTTCGAATGTAATACCCTCCGACTTTGACATGGCCCCCCCCCGAAAATCTGGTCTGGAACCGCCCTTGCATCCTGAGAAAAATCCCAACATTCCAGCATACTCTTTTCGCATGTTCGGGGGGCGAGATGGCCCACCGGACGCTGTCAGTTAAACCAGGTGCTTGTTTGTTTATCACATCCTTTCTATCACATTATTTATGACCCTTTTATTTTCAACGATCGTTGCTGAAACGCCCCTTCTGTTTTGACACGCATATCTTCGGACGGGGGACATACTTGGGGCTTGGTGTGTAAGGGCAAAACACACCGGCCGCCACCAGTGGCGAAAGCAATAAAAAAGCCATAAAGATGGTTATCTAAGACAGGGTATCCAATAGAAGTGAGATAACCATCTTTATGGCTTTTTTATTGCTTTCGCCACTGGTGGCGGCCGGTGTGTTTTGCCCCTAATGCTAAAAATGTCCAATTTCGTTCAGGTCCAGTTTCAAATTGTTGTATTGCCCCTTTCCTGTTTTCACTTCCCACGTGAGTCAGGTGACTTGACCAGGGGACGACTGAGCGTGACATTTTCTACTTGGGTCAGTTCATTATTTGTAATTTTGTTCTCGAGAAGTTGGTATCTCAGTGCTGATGGATTAGAGAAAAAAACTATTTTTTCAGTCCCAGGCTTCAGTAATGGTAAGTTGTTTTAGTAATTAATAGTTACACAAATTATAACTATTGTATGCAATATTGAGTCGTAAATGACTTCAAAATTAATAAATCTTTAATAAAATTTCCTTCCTCCATTAATTGGCAAAAAAGTTTTTGAAATTGTTTTTTCTTGTACGAAATATAAATATGGAATGCGTTACCTATGAAATGATTATTAACTCAAGTGGGGTAAATGAGTGCAAGAGAAAAATTGAGATGTACTGGAGATCCGGTAGTTGAGTTAATTTGATCGGACCATAACCTTCCTGGGCTTTAAGTCTGTAGTTGGTGGCCTATTTGTATTGGCAAAACTATGCTTTTGTAAAATTCCAAAATTTATAGAGAAGTATCGTATTTTTCCAAATGCCCCCCCCCCGAAAATTTGATCTGGATCCGCCCCTGACAGCAACCCCCAAACACATGAGTATTTTTGTTAAAGCGACCCACATTTCGGTCAGAATTCTTTAAAATCTGCTTATTAAGAGACTAGAACAGGCAGTGGCGGATCCAGAGACTTGGTTTGGGGGGGGTGATTTTACCTACATGCGCATTCGACATTACAATCAATTTTCACTTTTACATTCAATTCGTAAGAGGAAGACACATAAAATATATTTGGTGGAAAGTTCCACTTTCTACTGATTTAATTGTAAACCATTAAATGCATGATTAAAATAATTCATTTTCCCTTTTTAAAATGGAACTTCTACTTAAATGCATAAAGTATACACTAATATATAACAAGACAGACCAAAATAAAGAAAAATTAGAGAAACAGAAAAGTCACTAAAAGTAAAATTACCGCAAAGCCACGAATGCCTTTTTGCTGTTTATAATTATTTCTTTTAGCTTTTTCACAATTTAAAATTTAGTAAACCGGATTAAATCATTAGAACCTTGAAATGATAAGTAATAATGACATTGAAAGCTGCCCTGTTAAGTTCTCAAAATAATAATAAAAACTTAATAAATGTACATACAAAATATTAAATCTATTACTAAATGATAAAAACAATTTTCTTTTGTATATGTATTCCGAATTTAGCAACCAAGAAGAAAATTTAAAATAGCAATTTCTCTTAATAATTAATACAGTGATATACTTGAGTTTAAAAAATTATAAAACATCGAAACATAGTTTAAAAAAAAGAAAAGTTGCAGAAAATGGCAAAACTACCTCAGCTTTATCTTCAAAAAAATCATTTCTTGGCTTTTTCTTAAAAAACGAAAGCTGAGTTCCACTGTTCGTTTCTGAGCACGACTATGGTCACTATTTCCGGAATCCATTTTTTGAGATAGTAAAACGCCAAATTTTAATAAAACAGCAAATCAGTGTAAAAAAAACGAGGCAAGTATCAAACGTTGGAAAGAAAATCAACTAAATTTTTTACTAGTACAGCTTGGCATATGTACGACATGCTCCGCCCACAAGTTTTGACTGTTATCCCCTCCCAATATGGGATTGCCAATCGCTCTGAAAAAGTTTTGATTGGCCCTTAAATAGATGTTGAAAAACAGTGAGATTAGAAAATATACAAACAAGCCGCCCGCTCTGGTTTTTGTGTGCAATTATACCAGTAATCAGCCTCGATATGGTTCAATTCACCCCGATACAGATTTCTAACACCGGCTGAAATTTCCGGTGACCAAAGAGTACCGAACCCCACTCTGTCAACCCTTTTATCAGGGCTCGGGAAGGGAGCCCTCTGAAAAGTGATCGATGCATTGAAGTTATCATTTAACGAGTTGCTACTATTGCCGAAAAGGGGCACTGCGAGAAACCGGAAAAAATACTCGCTCAGATGGTGACAGCGGTTTCTCAGTAGAGATTATTCACAAGTAAAGTTTATCGCTATGTTATCGGAGATGTGATTTTCTGCCGGAAATTCGGCGAGGTCACTTTGTTGGGGGGGGTGATCACCCCAATCACCCCCCCCGTGGATCCGCCACTGAGAACAGGACTAGAGAGGGAATGTCCTCTTTGATTGCTTCCTAGTTTGCACCTGTTGAGAATGTATTATTCGAATTAGTATATCCATATTTTATTTTTTGTTGTTCCAATTAATTGGGTTTTCCCCCCAAATTCAACATAACGTCCCTTCGTTATAGTTTTTCTATATATATTATTTTATTTTATTTTATTTTCTAGGTTCTATACTCTGTTCTGTGTTCCACCATGCGCTTTTAAATTCTTCCTTCATATCTGCGAAAACGTTTTGTGAGATTAGTAATTTTGAGAAAGAATTCTTTTCTCGTCATATTTTGCCGTCAACTATGTCGGTTAGTAAAAAGAAGTGTCGTCAATATACACAGGGTGTCCCAAAAAAAAGATTGACACATTTTAAAAATCAATAACTCAAAATCTGCGGTTTCTTGTCCCCTTCTTCTGAGACCAAAGAATTTTCCCATCTCAGAATTTTCTATTTTAGTTCCAAAATTTTAACTATATGGCAGCACAAGAATTTTTTTGAGGGATGTATGGGAAAAAGTATTGTAATAATCCCTGTTACTTAACTTAACTTGTAACATGAAACTTAACTTGAAAACGTAGCTCTAATTTTTTAGATTCAGACAAAAACATTAATAAAGCTATGTGAAATTTAGGTTGCTTTTGTTAAACTAAAAACTTGTGTGATAAATAGTAGATGATTTAAAGTAGGATAGCAATGCTTATTTTTTTTTTCAATTTTTGTTTAGTCAAAATTTATTTTTAAAGAAAATATTTAAAATTGATAAATAAAAAAGAAAATTGAGATTAATCACCTGTTTTATTCTAAAGAAACTGTTTCACGTATTTTAGTTTATAATTTCATGTTGAACATTTTCATTACATTATAGCTATGGATGCATGCTAAAAATATTTACATTTAATAGTCGTCGGGGTTACATAGACCCCATTGGGTCGAAGGAATATCGGATGAGCTAGAACCATTCACGTGATTCTCCCTGTAGCAACGTTTTCCCTGCCAAGCCATACGAAGTACGAGGCGCGCTTACAAAAGGACGACGCGCATGCGCTGTGCTGCGTAAAATGGACTTATTTTCGTTAACAAAACTGGCTGAAAATATTTGTAAATTAAATTAAATATTATATGATGATAGGAGAGAAATAAAATTAAATGAAATTTACCAGATTTTAAAATCACTACATTAATTTATATTAGTTACTCAAAATTAGATTATAGCTTGTATACAATTTTTAAAACTAGAATTATCAGAATATAAGTGTCTTGGGTTTATTTAGAACTGATTTAATAAACTTATTTGTTTAATGATAACAATAATTTATCCAATTTTAATTAACATTAATCGTTTATACAGGGTGCGTCAAAAGTCCGGGTAAACTTTAAAAATTAATAATAAATAAACTAAAGGAGATAAAAATGTGCCGTCTTCTGCTACGTGCTCAGGGGGCAGGCGGATTTTTTGTCAGCAAATTTTGAAAAATCGTAGTTCCCGTGCTACTATGTAGATGGAAGCACTATTTTTAGGGATTTTCAGAAGCGAAGTTCCCTGCTTTACTTCCTGTAGGGAAATATCGAATATTGCAATTGAATCGATTTCGGAATCGATCTAAACTCGAATTCGTGGAATCGAACTCCATAAATACAATTTCTATTACTGGCTTGAATTCAAGTTTATTGTTGGTTTAAAAATGTGTGGGTTAAACGTTCGATTACAATTTCTAATAAAAATGCTATTAACTTTATTAGTGTTTAAGATAGATTGTATGTCTCCACTTACTGATCTACTCTAATTACATTAATATTTCACTTGCATTTTTCATTGTTTCCTATTTTTATGTGTCGAAATTCAGATTTTTAGCTATAACAATTGATTTCACCTTGTAAGAAAAATCCACGATTGTATTCAATTTCGCGGGAATACTCGGGAATACTAATCTCGGTGGATTCATCTATCTATGTTATTAGGAGGCTTTACACAATTTTACTTGAATTTAAACATAAGATCTCCATGAATTATGCCATTTTGGACAGTAATATAACAAGAAGTGTTGTGTTTGAAATTGGTTTTTACGACTGTCATTAAACACATATTGGATACTTCCCTAAGCTTTATAATAATGATCTAACCTGGCGATCATGCACCATATTGAGGATTCAAATTATGCTAGCAAAATAGACATTTCCGGGACAGGATTTTTCTTTTGACCAGTGGGGGGGTCTAGAAACAAACAGCATTGTTTGGTCCAATTTCACTTGAAGTAACCCCCAAATAATTTTCTAAATACATAATCTCCCCCTCCATTCGATAAGTTATCATCAATCCATGCAAAACAATGTTCCTAGATTTGTATTTTCTTTTAGAAGTTATTATTGAAAAGTTATTGGAGAAAACCTTTTATAGACAAAAGCTTTTCATTACTAATTATAAACCCGCCGAATTTGAATCGGGTGAATTTTTGAGAGGTTTATTAAGTGGGCATATTGAGGTAGAAAATGAAGTTTGCTTTGCAGTGCTTAATGGTTGGGTTTTGGAGCTCGATATAGCAGCTGGTTGTCCGAAGGGCTTTGGATATGAAAAATGAGCCGGGTGACCATATGGGTTTCGCGTATATTGGTAGGTTCTCAAGAAAATCAACAAGTTAGAACAATACAGTGTTTTCAGGTGACGTCACGACCAGCTATTTTCTTTTCATCAAAATGTTTAAAAGGTTAAAGTGTGTGATCCTCAATATGGTGCATGATCGCCTGGTTAGATCATTATTATAAAGCTTAGGGAAGTATCCAATATGTGTTTAATGACAGTCGTAAAAACCAATTTCAAACACAACACTTCTTGTTATATTACTGTCCAAAATGGCATAATTCATGGAGATCTTATGTTTAAATTCAAGTAAAATTGTGTAAAGCCTCCTAATAACATAGATAGATGAATCCACCGAGATTAGTATTCCCGAGTATTCCCGCGAAATTGAATACAATCGTGGATTTTTCTTACAAGGTGAAATCAATTGTTATAGCTAAAAATCTGAATTTCGACACATAAAAATAGGAAACAATGAAAAATGCAAGTGAAATATTAATGTAATTAGAGTAGATCAGTAAGTGGAGACATACAATCTATCTTAAACACTAATAAAGTTAATAGCATTTTTATTAGAAATTGTAATCGAACGTTTAACCCACACATTTTTAAACCAACAATAAACTTGAATTCAAGCCAGTAATAGAAATTGTATTTATGGAGTTCGATTCCACGAATTCGAGTTTAGATCGATTCCGAAATCGATTCAATTGCAATATTCGATATTTCCCTACAGGAAGTAAAGCAGGGAACTTCGCTTCTGAAAATCCCTAAAAATAGTGCTTCCATCTACATAGTAGCACGGGAACTACGATTTTTCAAAATTTGGTGACAAAAAATCCGCCTGCCCCCTGAGCACGTAGCAGAAGACGGCACATTTTTATCTCCTTTAGTTTATTTATTATTAATTTTTAAAGTTTACCCGGACTTTTGACGCACCCTGTATTTCACTTTTACTACTTATTTAAAAATGAAATTTTCTCTTTATTAAGAAATTTTTTAAGAAAAGAAAATTTCTTAAGTTCATAAATTAATCCATATAACTAAGATAAATAATTTGATTATTTCAACCATTATCCAAGATAAATTAACACTGATTTTTATTCACTACAACTAGGTATTCAGATTGGAATATACTAAAAACAAAAATTATTTTTTTAAACAAATTAATATAATTTTAATTAACTAATTGAAATATATATACTTATCAATTATAATTATCCCCTGAAATAAATGTCACACTTACAACTCAATTTCAAATATCACTAAATAAATCCTTACAAATAACTCTTAATTTTCCCGCTAGATGGCGGTACGAAATATCGTTTCGGTTGGAAAAACTTCTGTACAGGGCTACAGGCTTGAAAGTCACGTGACTGGTTCTAGCTCATCCGATATTCCTTCGATCGCTACGGTCGAGGCCCCGTTTACATGCGCCAGCGCCACTCTTATACCCGGGTATAATACAGGAGAAAGGGAAATTGAAAACGTTTACATGGCCTACGCTTGTATTCTACACAAAAGTCGTAACTCATTACCATGTGAGTTACCCTGTTTTTTGGACTTTTTCGTATTCTACTCCTCCATAAAACCATGTTTCATGTAGCAAAATGTAACCCTCCAAATTTGGGTGGTAAGTCGAACTCAGTCTCAGTCCTATTACTCAGTTCTCGGGCATGCAGAACGAAGTGTTTGGGAACCCTTTAAGAATCTTTTTCGAGTTCTCGACTATTCCCCCTTAAAGAGGGTTCAATGATTCATTTTATATCCAAAAAATGGAGTCGTTGCGATAATTATTAAAGAAATGCCAATTAGTTTTTCCAAAAAATAGGTTGACAATCATGTTCGTATTTTATTTGATAGATGGCAGCACGGTTTCGCTATTTCGTCTTTAGATTATTTAAATCTCTTTTTTTGAATAGTTAACGAATTTGTACGAATTATTCCTTTTAATTTGCAATTATATGGTAACCAAGCTATTTTTAGAGACTTGTTTCGTAATTTTATTTCGCTCCGTTCGGGACCTACGAATTTTCAAAGTTGAAGATCCTTTCTAGTTTCCAGCCAGGCGATTTGAAAGATTCAACATTCTTCCATCTGTCGCAGGGCTTAAATTGCACCGGAGCGGAGCTCCGGTACTTCTTGGGTTTCAGTAAATTTTTACATTTTAACCGGAACGCACCGGAGCGCATAAAATCGCATTCCGAACCCTTTTCGGAAAGACCAAAATGTACCCCTCGATGTTTTTCGATTACCGAAAATTACAAACGCCTTTCACCTCACTACCCCCCGGTCAACAACGACGAACGACCTTGTTATCCTCACCCTCAAATGGAAGGACACCCCCTAATGGAGAAGTCTCGCTTCTCTGTAAAATTTCGCTTGTTATAACCAGATGTGTCCAGCAGTCCATTCTTCTGTAAACATTGAAAGTAGTCTTTAAGATAACAGTGGGGTCACAATAATAGGTTGAAAGGGGATGGGGCAGGTAGGGGGGATTTTAATTTGGTCAGTGAGGCATGCCTTGAAAGATTTACGAGTTTTGGTTGTGTTTGTGTCCACCTGGGTCTGGGTGTGTACTTCCTGTTCTCAAAGGGAGCGTTGCTGTAATAACAAACATTTCATCTTGAAACTGTAGATTCTGTGAGGGTTCTTGACCAGAGAATTCCAGAAATTTTTGTGTGCTTTGGGGGGGGGGAGCCTGTCCGAAGGAATGATTCGTAACGCATCTTCTTGAGCTCTTCATTTCATCAGCTATTGGTTCATATCATAGTGCACGGTGAATCTCCATAACAGCTCTGTTTTGCCTGAAATTTTCTTCGACAGATACGATACTACATTGAATTAAAATAAAGTTAAAGAGAATTTACTCTTTCTGGTAAGTTCCAATTTGTTTTACGTATTTTATTGTAATCAATGAATTTTAAGAAACTAATTTGATTTTTCTAAGTGAAATTTTTCTGTTCTGTAATACCTTTTAGAGGTTAATTGTGAGTTGAACTTAAGCTAATATTGGGACCTTTTCCTCCAGAAATACTTTGTTTTTCTTTCGCTTCTTATTTTCTTATATCATTCCCCCATTCCCTCTTATTTAAGTGAAAGAAGGTTATAAAAAAGGAGTAAATTATACATGAAAACACTGTTTATCAGATCTATGCTTTAATCATGAATTTTTGAAAATTTTCCGAATGAACTAAATCCTTATTATCGGTACTATTTAAATGAGTTTCGACGTTTTAAAAATATTTAGAAAAATTCACTAGACCCTCGATTAACCCGGATTAGATTATCCAGGGTTATCCCTCATCGCAAAAAAGGACTGAAATTCTGAAGTGAGAATATGGGAAGACAATTCATATGTAATTGTCCCAAAAAGTTGTGTAGTAATTATTTCAATATTTTTTACGAAATTATTTTCAATTTCTTTTTCAAATTTTCATGAAGTTGATTATTCGAATTACATTATTTGCTACTTAAGGAAGGGGTATTTCTGTCCATCTGGGTTACTTGAGAATTTACTGTGCATTTATAAGGTAATACATAAAAGAAATTTTTTTTAAAAGCGCACTCTCAATCACTTCTTTGGGAAAATAATAAATGTACGCGCTATACCATATATTCCCTAAATGCCTATATCATGAACTTCGTTATTCCTATAACCTTCACATCTCAAAAAAAGTATTATTCCCTGGATATATTATTCTTCTTAAAGAAATTTCTATTCTTGTGTCGAAGATTTTTGGTTAAAAGCCCAAGTAAATCGATATATTTTTAAAACAAATACGAATTTTTTCAGATATTTTTTTTTGGTCGTTGTATTAAAAATGAAAAAAAAGATTAATAGGAATTCTTTTAAAATTTTTCTTTAGAACTTTAAAAAGGAGTTAAAACACTACTTTTGAGGGTCAAATTTCAAAATTTTCTGGGGGAGAACCCCAAAACTCCCTCCAGACCTTTGAATCTTTGATATAATGTTTCTCCCTTGAAAATTCTGCCACTTACAAGAAGCGGTTCCCTTGGGGAACCAAAGAGCATGAAACCCCAAAGAGTTTGAAGAGGAGGTAAAACACTGGTTTAAACCGGAATTTTCAAAAATTTTTACTGGAGGATCTCCGCCCCCCTTTGAAAATTTGATGTTTATTTATAACTTTTTTTTTACCTAGAAAATTCAATGCTTTACGAGTAACTGTTATTTTTTGATGTAACCCAAATGGTCTCAAAATGAGCTGAAACATTACTTCAAGAGGCAAATTTCAAAAAAAAATTTCTGGGGGAGAACCCCTAAACTCCCCTTTAAAATATTTACATATATATGTTATACAGAGTACCTTTTCTTTGGGTGTACCTTAAATGTTGTAAAAAGAGGCTAAATTTCTAAATTTTTCTGGGGGTGAGCCCCAGCCCCACTTAAAACACATCCTTGCCCCCTACGACCAAAAACTGAAATGACGCTCCTGTTAAGCGGAATGTTGAAATAGCAGTGGCGTATGTAGGAATTTATTTCGGGAGGGGCCCAAAATTACTCCCCAGCCCCTCTCCCACATATTTAATAGGTCCAATGTAGCTTTTTAGGTGATAATTTAGGTCCTAAAAACTTAATATAGGAAAAGTTGTTATTAATAAAATACAAGTATCAAAGGGGGGTCTAGGGGTCCTCCCCCAGAAAATTTTTGGAAATTTGACTTAAGAAAACAGGTTTTTAACTAGTTTTGGTACACTAAGTCCAAATTTTGGATGTACATTTTTATGAACTTAATATATAAAAAGTATCCAAATTTTGGATGTACATTTTTATGAACTTAATATATAAAAAGTTATTAAAATAGAGTTCCAAGTACAAAAAAGGATCTGGGGGTCCTTTGGAACTTTTCCCCTAAAAACAGGGTTTTATCTTGTTTTTGGTACACTTAGTCCGAATTTTGGACATATATTTTTCGGTAGGATTTTGATTTTGATGAACTTTATTATAATAAAGTTGTTAATAATAAAATTCAAAGTACAAAAGGGGGGATTGGGGGTCCTCCCCCAGAAAATTTTTTGAATTTTGACCCTAAAATACACGGTTTTAACTGACTTTGGTACACCTAGTCCGAATTTCGGGGGGGGGGCAGGGCCCCCTCGGCCCCCCCCTTATATACGCCACTGTGAAATAGTAGCGCTCCGGTACTTCTTTGGTTAGAATTTAAGCCCTGATCTGTCGACACATTCTATCAAAAAATGTCGCTCATAATCCTTAAAGATTTTCCGATTTGCTTTCTTTTCTGTACGTTGTTGCTAGCTATTCTTTATTTTGATTTTGAACAATTTTTAAAATGTCCATTCGCGCTTGGAACAGATCTGATCGTGTTTGTTACGTCACTTGGCTGAGTAGCCAATCGCATGTGGTCGCACAAGTTACCACCAGAGTAAGTGAAACTCAGTTGAATATGGATGGGTTGAAAAATGTAAACAAAAACAAAGTCCTAGAGACTTCCGGTACAGAACCTCAACATAGTAGATGCATTTGGCAACTTGGCGAGGTTAAAAATATTATTTTTCTCTCTAACCCTTTGCTAATAAAATAATAATAATAATAAAAGAGTGAATGCAAGAAAAGGCTGATTACTGAATGAATAAAAAATAATACATTAAAAAATTAATACGAAAAGAGCAAAACGAATTTACGTGGTCGAAGTTGACTTCGAAACATAAACAAAAAACAAACAAGAATGAAAAGGATGCCAAAGCAATGCCAAGAATAACACTAATGTGGTAACCCGGAAATAATATATTAGCACTGCCAGATGCAGAACGAAGCTAGTGAAACCCAACCATAGAAGTAGAATATCGATTTTTCACTCTGTCTGAAACTCACAACCATATTCACAGCCATCAGAGTCAGTGTTAACCAACATTTAAAGAAAGGAAAATTAGCTTTTCGCTGACTCTGATTGGTGGAATCCTTCTTTGATCTAGGATTTAACACTGACGCTGATGGCTATGAATATGGCCGTCAGTCTCACAGGGTTTCACTTACCACGCGGTTAACTCAATTGTGTAGAATGCAAGCGCTAGTCAGTCCTCAAATCCCGTGTATAAGACGTCACTGGTCCCATCATTCATTGCGATTTGTGTTTGTTTACATTCTGTTATCGTCTTGGAATTTTGCGTTTATAACGGATTATTTTCAAGTTATTTCGACATTTAAGATAGTAATCGAAAGAGTTATAAATGAAAGAATAAAAAAGAACAACTTACTTTAACTTTCCAACAAGTACTAACATGACTTTTTGCTTGGAGTGAGACCGAAATGCATCATGGGTTCATGGGAAAGCCGGGTATTCATATTCCCGAATCTAGATGGCGGAAGCTACCCGAACTACTATAAGGAGTAGTAGGATTTTGAGAAATACTATGTAGTTTGCATTATAAGGAGCGCTAATTTGAGATTATTTTATAATTGTTTCATTTTTTTTTCTTCTTTTGAACGGTTTTATATTATGATTCCGAGGATGCTGAATCCGAATTTCGAATGGAATTTTGGTGAAAATTCGAAAAAAAAAACCTCCCATTTTATGTGTTTTTGGTTGTTGAACGGAAAGTATGGGTTTCTCATGAAAATGTTACGCACAAAAAATATAGGATATATAACAAGCTACAAAATTGTCATTTACAACTATTTAGTCAGACGAATAGTTTGGCGGCTAGAGTGCGTTGAAAAATAGCGAATTTTTGGCCTTTCCGCAAGAAAAATGTAAAACGCGCAAATTTGCCATGTTTTGATGAACTGCTGAATCCAAGCCAAATTTGAAGTTTATTTTCATTTAAAAAGTAACCTTCACATCAAAAAATCTCAACATTTTTATTTTTTATTTGTTTTTTTACCGATTTTCCCACAAAATATTCGTTTCCCGAAAAATAACAGTACACCAACTTATCTATAAGATGCACTGGTTCGTTTTTATTTTACAAGGAGAGGTGTACGCTTTACAGTCATATTCATAGCCATCAGCGTCGAGGTTAACCAACGGTTAAAGAAAGAAAAAGTAGCTTTCCGTTGGCTCTAATTGGTGGAATTCTTCTTTGACCGAGGATTTAACACTGACGCTGATGGCTGTGAATATGGCTGTTAGAGTTTAGATAGAGCGTTCTGAAGTTCTGAAGAAAAGGGATTTTTATGTTTCATACATTTTTTGATTTGAAGGTTACTTTTTATTGAAAATAAACTTGAAATTCGGAATAAGCAATGCAAAAAAAGCATATAAATTTGTTCAACAAAACATTCCCGTAATTTAATTTATAAATTTTTTAAAAAATATTGAATTTCCGCCTAAAATACCTAATATTTCATAAATAAATTTTAAAAGAATTATTTTTTTATACATTCACAGTCATCAATTCATTCAAAAAATCCCTATTTTATTGGTAATATACCGGAGGTAAAGCGCAGATTGGAGATTAACTACTTAACTGCAAAAGTTCGTTTTGGCTTTATTCTCGATTTTTGCTTCGCTCCCTCCCCCTTATCAAAATGTTTTAGCAAGCAGTAGGCCTCTATACCCCCAACCAACCAACAACCAACAAATCAAAATGTAACAATTTAAGGTACGCTATTTATAGACGTGTGTTCTATACGTTCTTTCACGTTGAATTAAATGTTCTTTCACGTTGTGTAAAATTTATGTTGATAACGTGAAGATTTTTCACTTTGTATAGGGTAGCGCGCGGTTTTTGCATTTTGCGGAAAGGCCAAAAATTCGCTATTTTTCAACGCACTCTAGAGGCCTGACAAAAAAGTTGTAATTGACAATTTTGTAGCTAGTTATATAACATTTTCATGAGAAACCCATACTTTCCGTTCTACAAGCAAAATACAAAAAAATAGGGTGAAGTTTTAGGGGTTTTTTTTTCCGAATTTTCACCAAAATGCCATTCGAAATTTTTAATGCAAAGTTCAGATTCGGATTCAGCACCCTCGAAAACATATAAAACCGTTGAGAAATAAATAATTTTTCATATTTTTTTCCTGGAACACCCCTTTTTGACACCTGGTTACTGGCTAAAGCAAATGGTGTAAACGGGGCCTGAGAGGTTAAGTTATCTCATCTCAGAAAATATATACCTACATATTAATAATGTATTAAAACTTATAGGATATTGGGTTATGTATAGATAATAAGCTAACAAATTTTAAATTTTAATCTCAACTTTAAATATTCAAATTATTTTAACTGCTGTATAATTTAGGTTTGGTACTTTTTTTAAATGACACCTGCTTGATTTTAATGTTATAAATTACTGTTGAAATTTATGATCCATCATTATCTCAAATGACAAGTATGAAATAATTTTGTAAGTGTCCTTGAAAAAGACAAATTTCACTACAAAGCTGCTTAATTAAAGAATTTAATGAATAAAAAAATTTTAATAAAAAACACCAAATAAACAATAGAGGAACCCAATGACATAAACCAATTTCAATCAATACAAACTTAATTTAGTGAATAGTAATTAGCATAATTCAGACTAATCAACACAGCATATGCAAACTGAAAACAGTAGTTATACTTATACAATATAAAAGAATGGTCTTCAAAAGACTATCTTTCCTTACAGACCCCTTCTCAAATAGAAAAAAAAAACAAATTCTGAAAAAATAAACACAAAACATAATAATATGAAACATGGAATTATTGGTTTCTTATTTGGAATAATACAAAAAATACAACTAACCCATAATGCAAAAAATCAAGCAATGCTTTTTCAAAAGTTATAAAAGTATTTAAAAATTATAACTTTTTTCACCCACAAATCATAGCTAAACAAATAAGCTTGATAGAAAACTAAAAGACCTACTTCCCAAAATTAAGAAAATTGTATTGAATTTTATTTATTAGCTTAAGTCTGAGAAAATTTTCGTTTAGAACAAATAAGGAGAATGAGCATTAAAGCCTATAGAACAATATAATAAAAACAATTAAACAAATAATAACTCACCAACTTTAATGCTCAGCAGTTATAGTGATTTAACATGCCAATCCAGCAGCTAAATTTTCATACTTTCACTACATATTCTATAGAATAGTAGTTGATTATATACTTTAACAGTAACATACATAAAATTAGAAGATTTACTCTACAGCCTTCAATTGTTGAAAAGACTCTCCATAATGTAAATGGACGGTCATCCTTAATTAAACACACAATCTTAAACTTTTCTTACATTCAAAATACCACTTAGTAAAGATAATTCTGGCACTGCATAAAGTATTTAATGCTAAAAACATCCAACTAGTTTGATTGGGCAGAAAAAAGGTGGTAATTCTCAATTATAATAAAAAGATGATAAAATTAGAAATATTTCAAGTTTGAACGTAATCATCACAATAGGGAAAGCAGGATACACTTAAACTTGTAACGCTCCTTATTGTGATGTTTTTTTGTAAATTACCTCTAAAATTAATCTCACAGTAATCATTCCCTCCTAAAAATATATCTCTCCCCATAATCCACTGATTTCAATCTGCTTAATGTTAAATAGTAAAACCTGTTTTTATGCACTCAATTTTAGTGTGTATTTTCAAGGCAATATTTGGTCCAATCATGAATGCCAAAAAAGCCCATTGTGCTAAAAATGTAATTAAAAACACTGGGGCTGTCAAAATCCAGCACATTTTAAACCCTAATGGAGTTCAATGTCATAGCTATCTCAAGATAGTTTTTTAATGAAATTTTTTATTGAGTGTGTGTAAATAACACATTTTATAACTATTTAAGAAGTTCACACTGTTTTAAATGCAATTACATTGATGCAGTTTGAATCCCATGTGCAAAATAAAACTCTTATTACTTACTGTACAATTAATATAAAATTACAACATACTTTTCAAATGTAACATTTCTGCAATTGAGATTACAACAACAATAAGCTAACTCAAATGTAAAGCTCTTGGAGTCAGGTTGTTGTTTCTGCAAAACCCCAATTGAGAAAAAAAAATAACAAAAATATGAAAACACACTTTAGTGTGTATGAGAATGCACTGCTATTTGTTGTATGTAAAAACTTAATAACATCAAACAGTTATTTATAGCATACAAAAATATGAATTTAAATACAAAAATGAGGTAGGAAACATAAGATTCATTTACATACCCTGAACACATTCTTGTACCCACAGGAACAAGATTTGCTAAAAGCTCAATATATTGCACATTAATAGAATTTAAAACAATGATACAAGGTAATTTTACGCTGAAATATTACAAATGCTATTATTAACGTATCAAAATGCAATCTTTAAAAACAATTATGTTCTTTAGGAACTAAGTAAACTATTTATATAATGAAAACTTAGAGATGATATGCTTCAAATCTCATTAAAATTTTTCTTTGCAGATGAAATACTATCTACCTAAGATTTTTCAACTCTAGAAAAGCTAAAGCCAAGAAAGAAAATACAGAAGAAATTAATGGAACCCCACTAGACCAGTTCGTGTAATCTAAAACTTTAATTTGATTTGAACTCGATATTACATTGCAACGTAACAGTTGGATTGAAAACATTTTACATTTTATTGAATCAAATTGAATTTTCAAACCCAATAAATGTTTGAAGACAGAATTTCACTGGCAAAGACAAGTTTAAAAAAAAATTAAGCTTTATCTCACTCATTGCATCATCTTTTACATTGGGAGCAAGAAAAATGAAGGAACTCAAATGTAAATATGTTTCCATTCTATGTCAAAAAGGTGTCTAGAATGTACTTTATTAACAGTAACAAAATTATATCAACCCTTTTTTTAAAAAAAACAAAGGTTAATTACTAAACATGCCTTGTAAAATGTAAGAAGTAACAAAAATCAGAAGAATAATCTTCCCATTTATCATTTCACTTATAAAAAATACAACAGTTTTTAAGAAAATTGAATGGTATGAATGTGATTACACCCTATATTTATATATACTCTGAAAATATTTTCCCATCACTATTACAAAGTTATCAGCATATATCCATCATCATTCAGTTTGAATCCCTTGTGCAAAATAAAACTCTTATTACTTACTGTAAAATTAATATAAAATTACAACAAACTTTTCAAATGTAACATTTCTGCAATTGAGATTACAGCAACAATAAGCTAACTCAAATGTAAAGCTCTTGGAGTCAGGTTGTTGTTTCTGCAAACACCTCAATTGAGAAAAAAAATATAACAAAAAGATGAAAACACACTTTGGTGTGAATGTGAATACACTGCTATTTGTTGTATGTAAAAACTTAATAACATCAAACAGTTATTTATTGCATACAAAAATATGAATTTAAATACAAAAATGAGGAAATATAAGATTCATTAACTACCTGAACACATTCTTTTACCCACAGGAACAAGATTTGCTAAAACCTCAATATATTGCACATTAATAGAATTTAAAACAATAATACAAGGTAATTTTAAGCCGAAAGATTACAAATGCTATTATTAACATATCAAAATGCAATCTTTAAAACAATTATGTTCTTGGGGAACTAAGTAAATTATTCATATAATGAAAACTTGGTGATGCACAGACACCTAAAACAATATATCACATTGACATTATCACATGCATATAAATAAGACATGTACCTATTAACAAACTTAAGAAACCAAAAAGCAAACACAAGAGAAGTTTTGTGATGTGATTTTTTAAATGTTTCAAGTTTCTCAAAAAAAAATTAGGATTTTACAAAACCTATAATTTAGATAGTATGTTTTAAAAGTTTAGAAAACGGTCAAAAGATTTTTAGTTAATGGTGTTTAAAAAAATTTGGTTTAAAAGCATTTTCAGTTTAGCATTGTGACATAACAAGTTTTATAAACTTTTTTTTTTTTTTTTGAAAAAGTAGTACTCTACCAATAAAATCACTTTTTTATGCAATGACAAAACTTTATCTTTGCCAAAGTCACCAAAGGAAAAGCATTAATATTCTTGCCTCATCCAAAATTAATGCCAACATTTAAAATGACACAAAATCATGTATAAGAGCAAGAGTTTATGCCTTTAAAAGTTGTAATTAAAAATCCACCTAACTAGCATCTTAACAGAGGAAAAGATAAATTTTCTACTGTTTATTTAAATAAAAAAAATGAGCACCTTTCATTTTCTTGCCACCATCCCATAACCCATAGAGATGATAGGTATCTAAAATGTACTTTATTAGCAGTAACAAAATTATATCAACCTTTTTTTTAAAAAAAAAACAAAGGTTAATTACTAAACATCCCTTGTAAAATGTAAGAAGTAACAAAAATCAGTTGAACAATCTTCACATTTATCATTTCACTTTTAAAAATACAACAGTTTTTAAGAAAATAGAATGGTATGAATGGGATTATTGCCTATATTATAAAACTATTGTGATGGGTGAAATCATTACTTTGCATTAGGATTATGTAGTTGGCACCAACATACATGGAAGTCTTGCATATATATATCGTTCCATAACAGCCTCAAAGTCACAAAGTTATTAACATATATCCATCATCGGTTCTTTCAGTTGAAATTAACTTGAATGCAATAAATCGAGAAGGGTGTAAGGGGCCCTTCTCCAGAATAATGATCAGATCATGATCAAAAATTAGTTGACACGCAAACCTTGGCACAGCTCTTTCCCTCATATTTATTTCTCTAACCAGCTCAGCCGTTGAGTTTTTGTATATTCTGATTAGGCCATCCTTAAGACAATGGGAGATCAGAACTCCCACAAAATCTGTATCTTTGTCATAGCCCCAAGCAACAATTCTTGCTCCTGTAGGCTCTCTTACTTTATCACGGGAAAGGATGGGCAGCAGCACATCCTCTCCCAAGTTCAATTCTTGAACATGAAAGAGAGACAAAGCGGTTGTACATCCTCTCCATGGACCGCATCTCTCCGACGGTTGAACACAACACAGTTGCTGATCACAATGGGTTATGAATCGATCAGTTCCATCTGGATGAAAGGTCAAGTAACGAGAATTCTCTTTTGTGTATTTCAATGCTGGCTGACTTAATTTAACTGTGAAGTTCAAAGCTCTTTCAATTGAAAAATACAGGTACGTATACATACACGGAATAAGCTCGAACAGGGAAGATAAGCTCATGTCAATTGTAAAGAGAACTGGAGGGGCACTTTTGATGCGATAATTCTCATATAAACCAACAGGACCATCAATTGGAACATCAAAGCGATTTGGAACACATACACCTGAAAAAATTACATAGTATTAGAGGTAATTTAACAAAATCTGTTTATTTTTTAAATGTAGCAATACAGGAGAGCTTTAGGCAATAGAGGCTATGACAGATTTGAAGAAGCTGATTCCAAAGGAATGCTTACCATATGTTTATAAATAAAAAAGGCTGCTTGGAACTAGTGAAGAAGTGCGAGTTGCAAATATTGTCTGTATTTCCTTGCTAGGTGGTTTAAGTGTAAACCCAAACCATCGAGGCCATTCACTCCCAGGGTTGGGGAGGTATAGATAGAGCCAAACTGGTTATTTCTCGCCAATAAATACACCACTTCCCTTCCCTCTTTTTCGAAGAAGAAGGTGCTTAAGTAGCCAAGCTAGATAGCTAGATATCCAAATTTCCATCACCCCTACTCAAATACAGATTTACCCAACTGCCCATTCCCAACTGCCAAGCAAAGAAATACAGACAATAAAGGAATGCTCTAATCAGACATATGATAAAAATTTCAGCCAGTTTCAAAGTTGAAAAATTTAATAAAATATTACCTACAACAGTACTTCCGTACTACGCCGTTGACCGTGCCGCTGAATTTAACAACATCGCCAAAGCTCGCTAACTTTGCTGCTGGATTGAAAACGTCGCCAAAGAGAACAGTAGGCGTTGCAAACATCGGAATATCAAATTTACTTTATTGATCAAACAAATGAATTTAAAATAGAACTTATTTAGACATAAAATTGCTATAATCAAAGTAAAAAATTATAGTGAATTAAAATTATACTATATTATCATACATTAATATTAAAATTATAATACTATATTAATTCTTCCAGTTTTTGATTTATAGCTATTTTAAATAAATAAAAAATAACTCGTTTATTTGGATGTCTCGTTTTTGTGAAACTACATCTGGCAATAAGCTTTGCTCTTCATTGACTTATGACATCACCATCTTCTTATATTGGCATTACAGCCACTTTTTGGTGACTTTGGCAACATTTTTAAATTCAGCGACACGGTCGATGGCTTAGTACGTAAGTACCCCTACAACTTCTTATGCCCCCTGAAAAAACAAGAACTGACAATGTGTTGATCCTAAAATCGATAGCTTCTGTTTTAAATTAAATAGAAGTGATCGGGAACTGTCAATTTTGGTAACATTTCCATAAAATTGATAACATTAGGTAACCGTGATCACAATAAGCAGCGTCAAATGTACTTAGAGAACACAGCTTTAACCATAGCTGCCTATTCTGATTTCGCCCAATGATTTCTGTTTGTTATCAACAAATAGTTTACCTTTTGTTTTTTATACATATCTTCCAATTATTGTTCAATTCTGGTCATTCATATTTCAGACTTTTTAACTCAGTCACTAATTGTACTTACGTATTATCCCGTCGACCGTTCAGAGTCCGTCTAATTCTGCGGCACAGCTATAGTAAAGTCAATGGGATTGATAACGTTTTTGGATTAAGTGGCACGGTTGACGGGACAATATGCAAGAACCAACTCATTAAAAATGAAAATCTTTCAGCTAAATCAGAAGAATTGGCAGTGGTGCCCGACCTTTTATGGCCCACAGGCAGCACTTCAAATTAAGATAAAGCTTGGAGGGCAGAAAAGATAAATTTACTTATCAATTCGTTTGGCAATAGATCGGCAAGTCAGGCGATCGCAAGTGAAATGACAAACGCAATATCAATTAAACTAAAATGACTTAAGAATGTGCTCTCGTATTCCGTGTTGTATTGTAACCTTCAGCTATGGCCAATGGGATGATGACTGAAAGCATTGCTCAGAGTTGTTGAGGTTCGTTATCGTTTTGGTGAGAGCAATGTTTGTTATAGGAATTCTAGCACTGCGCTGTCACAAAAGTACGCCCTGACTGCCACAGTCCTGTGGTCGTCTCTAAAGGTGATTTAAATTTGGGAGTGACAGCCTCTTCGCTAAATACAAAATTTGACAGAGGTGTCTGGAAATCTAAAATGCATGTCATCCGCACCAGCCGCTTACCTCAGCCATGAGGAGGTACGATGATTTTGCTATACTATTTGGAAGATTATTTTGATATGAGGTTATGTAAGTAATAACGTTGATTACTTGGAAAGCTTTCGTTATGTCTGCGTGGCTATAATATAATTTTTGCATGATATTGCAGATGTTGAAACGGATCCTGTTGTTTTGTGCTTTAAAATGCTATCTTATTTTATAATGCACCATTGCTTAATTTATTTCTAGACATATATCGAAAGTATAATATTCTTGTTTAGTAGTATCCAGATCCTAAAATTGGGTTAATCCCGGACCTGGAAAAAGTGCCCGAACCTACGAACCTGGTTCGAGGGAAGCCCCTGCCAGCTCCATAGGCGCAATACATTAGGTTTCGGGTAAATTTTATTAACGAACCTAATGTTACGGGGAAGGTTACAACTTTTTCCAGGTCCGGTTAATCCAGTGATAAATACTTTCAAATTATGTTATAACAAGTTTAATTTGTTTTCTAATTAAGTTTTAACAAGTTTAGTTAATGTTTCTAACTTACCATAACTTTAAATTTGGCTATTTTCAATCTTAGCAAAGAAAAAAAATTGGCACAAAAAAGCACTAACGCAAACCGTCAAGTGAAAATTACCAGAATCTCTTATCACCCCCAAATAATCTTAAGGACTGCTCCATGTTACTGTTACATGCACTTTCAGTGCCAGTGATTTAAATGATTGTTTGAACTATAAGACAAAGAAAATTAT
The DNA here is from genome assembly GCA_963680715.1 of Tetragnatha montana. Taxonomy (NCBI): domain Eukaryota; kingdom Metazoa; phylum Arthropoda; class Arachnida; order Araneae; family Tetragnathidae; genus Tetragnatha; species Tetragnatha montana. The sequence continues at coordinate 39,017,850 of OY796684.1, forward strand.
TATCGAATTACTGTTTAAAATCCTATTTCATGGGTACACCTTGGCGCAAAGTTTTTTTCGGTGCCAAATGCGAAAGGCGCCAAGTTTTTTTCGCTGCTTAATGCGAAAGGTGCCAAATTTGCTGCGGTAAGCTAAAACATTGTCTAAACTACTTAAACTGAATAAGGAAACAAATTAAACATATATTTTAAAGTATTTATCACTTGATTTACGAATTTTGAAGACAGTAATACTACCGATACAATAATAATATAATTCTGACATCTTGTCGTATGTCGTGCGATAAATTAAGCAATGGTACATTTAGAATAAAATAAAATGCACAGAATAAAATTTTAAAAAATTAATTACCTATTATAATCCAAGAAGTTTTACAAAGAATACGCCACGCAACACAAAAGCATACGAAACATAAATGTTGTTTAAATAAAATGAAGTTTCCGGGTTATTATGCCGTGGTCTAGTAGTAAGTAGTAGTTAGACTGACCACCTAACCGGGACATATGCCTTGCACCCCAGGGCCCCACGGTCAAGAAAACGAAGATGGGCATCGTAGGACTTGGCCCACTAGGGCTGTTGCGCCGATGAGTTTTAGTAGTAAAACTCCTTCCCGACGTTTCGCCAGCATCTTTGGTTGGCATTTTCAAGGGTATTATATTAACTACCACTTATTTCTGGGTCGCAAGTTATATGCAGCTGCAGAGCCACGTGGTTCATCGTCATCAACCGGTGCTACAGGGAGAGATGATTTGGTGACGTTTGATTGGTCTCCGTGTTGATGTTTTGCCGCTGCGTCATCAAGTTGCTCCGATAGCTGTGTGTTGATGATGTTTTTTGTCAACACCGGAAACCAGGCTTTGTTGACTCGAAGAATTTCCTTTTTAATAAAATTATTATTTTATTAAAATCCTAATAATTTTAATATTTATGAATATGATATTAATTTATATATGATTTTTATAGATTTCAAGCAAGCATTTGACAGCATAAATAGAAAACAATTGTATAAAGCAATGCACAGATTTGGTACACCAGCAAAAATAATAAAACTTACAGTAATGACAATGAAAAGCACTATGGCCAGTATAAATATAGGTGGAAAAACTGGAGATACATTTAAGTTTAACAAAGGTGTTAAGCAAGGTGATTTGTTATCAGCTGTGCTGTTCAATATTGCCTTGCATTCTGCAATCATGTTAATTGATCAACGAGGAAATATATTTACCAAGACGACACAAATCTGTGCTTAGTAGAAGTAGATGATATCCTAATTATTGCAAGAACAAAAAATAGACTAATACAAACTGTTAAGGAACTTATGAATTGTGCAAGTGAAATAGGTCTAGAGGTGAATGAAACCTAAACAAAATTCATGATTATGTCAACCTCTAAAGAAAGAAGACAGATACAGAACCTAAAAAGAGATGATAAAATTTTCAAGGGTACCAACTCGTATACTTATCTCGGTAATGAAATAAACAATAAATGTGAAATCCATGAGAGTATAAACAAACAGATACAAAATGGAAATAAAGCAGTTTTTGCAAATAGTAGACTACTAAAAAGTAAATTATTATCTAGAAATTGTAAGGTGCAGATATATAAAACTCTAATAAGGCCAATCATAACATATGGTTCTGAAACCTGGGTGTTATCTAACAAAGATGAAAGTATGTTAAGAACATTTGAAAATAGAATAATGAGAAGAATCTTTGGAGCCATATACGAAAATAACACATGGAGGAAAAGGTACAACTATGAAATAGAAAGGCTGATTAAAGGGAAAAATATTATAAGATACATTGAAGCTATGAGAATACAGTGGATTGGACATGTGGAAAGAATGAAGGAAACTGACATGTGCATAAAAATTATGAGTGGAAAACTATATAGTAATAGGAAACGAGGAAGACCTAAACTAAGATGGCTGGACCAAGTTGAAGAAGACCTAAACAAAATGAAAATAAAAAATTGGAAAAGGAAATCAGGAGAGAGGGCAACGTGGTGTTCTATAGTAGAGAAGGCCAAAGCCCACCAGGGGCTGTAGAGCCGTGCAGAGAGAGAGAGAGAGAGAATAATTTTAATAAAAAGGAAGAAATTCTTCGAGTCAACAAAGCCTGGTTTCCGGTGTTGACAAAAAACATCGTCAACACACAGCCATCAGAGTAACTTGATGACGCAGCGACAAAACATCAACACGGAGACCAAACAAACGTCACCAAATCATCTCTCCCTGTAGCACCGGTTGATGACGATGAACCACGTGGCTATGCAGCGGCATTTAACTTGCGACCCAGAAATAAGCGGTAGTTAATACCCTTGAAAATGCCAACCAAAGATGCTGGCGAAACATCGGGAAGGAGTTTTACTACTAGACCACGGCATAATAACCCGGAAACTTAATTTTATTTAAATAGATTCGGCCGTGAAAGCCTGTCTTCTTTTACAAATGTTGTTACTTCACTTCATGAGATCTGAATCAAAACTTAGTTTTAAAATGCGCAGGGATCACAAGATTTGAAAAAAAAAGCGCATATCTGACGCACAACATGACAGCTTATTGGTTTTCCGAGTCAATTGCGTCATCTCTTCAATTGGCCATTTCGGAATGTTACAATACAACGCAGAACACAAGAGCGGATTCTTACGTCATTTTAGATGAATCGTGCATTGCGTTCGTCATTCAACTCGCGATCGCCAGACTCGGCAATCTATCTCCGACTACGTCATCTATCGCCATCATGTACCCATAAACTAGGATTGATCCGAAGAACTGTATTAAAAAAACCATCAAGTGAAAATTACCAGAATCTCTTATCACCCCCAAATAATCTTAAGGACTGCTCCATGTTACATGCACTTTCAGTGACAGTGATTTAAATGATTGTTTGAACCTTTAGACCCAGGTGACAATAAAAGAATAAAAAAATGCCACCAGGCAATATTTACGGTTCTTACGTATTATCCTGTTGACCGTGCCGCTTAATCCGAAAACGTTATGAAACTCTATTGACTTTACTAATTGTGTCGCTGAATTAGACGGTCAACGGGATAATACGTAAGTACAGTACCGGACCCTTTATCCGGAAACCCAAAATCCGGAAGGACCCGAAATCCGGCTCGCGTTCAGAATTTTTTAAAAAAAATTTTAGTGGGCAAATGCTGCTACAACGCGCAATGGTTCCGTTGCGCCCAAGGCGTGCAACTTTCGGACCCTTCTAAACTTTTATAAAGGCCGGAGAAACGCCCCTTCGCGGAGTAGCGGTCATTAGCGAACAATAGAAAACCCCTCCTCGGACAAGATCGCGCGCGCGCTACTCCGCGAAGAGGCGTTTCTCCGGCCGTCGTAAAAGTTTGGAAGGGCCCTTCTCTTCTGTTTCTAATCTTCTCTTCGCCTCCGGCTGCTTTGCTATTGGTTCCACCACGACCCACATGCTTCGCCGGAATTTTATTGCTGGATCCTCTACTATTGAAATGGACGCTCAGAACAACGCAGACGATGTTAACGCAATTTTAATTCCCGTTCATATGATCGGAAATTTAGATTTACAAGAAAGGAAAATGATAGTAGGGAGGGGGAAGCGGGTATTTTGGTTTTACTAAAGCAGCTGCGTCTTTACTGGCGTTTTTTCCGGAAAATTCCGAAATCCGCGACGATGTTGGCCCCGAGCTTGCCGGATAAAGGGTCCGTTACTGTACCAAATTTTCAATACATTGCAACTTGGATAACTCAAACATCTTAAATTCAAAATTGAGGATAATTCTCAGTTTCTCAATGTTTTCAAATGTCGATTATATTTGTTTTTGAATTAAAATGTGGACCATTGGTATCACTTTGAAAAGCAAGCACCAAGGCTTGAGTGACCACCCAAAACTCACCAGAAACTTTTAATTTTGAAGTAGCAGATAATTCTAAGCTTTTAAATAGTCTATTCAGCTTTAAATTACTCAAATTGCACTGCATCAATTAATCGAATGAAATATGAATTTCACTTACCCTTTTCCAGCATTTCACTAAACCTGTACACTTTAATGGTTTTGTTGGTGAGCCCAACACATATCAAATTTTGTTTTATCTTTATGTCTTCAAATTGTCCAAACATTTTTTGATTGATAGAGAAAAGAAACTTAAAATCAAATGATGGATAAGCTGTAAATACAGCTATGGCTGCATGAGATAATCCGAAGCGTCCTGGGGTTTTAAATATGAGGGACATAAGCGTAAAATCCAACCCATAGGTGTTCCACTGCAAATAAGAAAAGCTATCAAAGAAACGTGTGCTTGGCCTGATGTATATCCTTTTCATTACAGCACCTGTATCGAGATCAATTTGATATAACCATTGGTCTTGCGTAAGAATGGCAACAAACTTTATAAAGCAACTGCAATGGCCCTTAGGGCAGGTGCAATATCTAGGAATGGGGCAAGAATAAGGAATAGCTTCCAAAATATTTCGTTCAGCTTGTTCGATGGGCATAGTACAGGCTGGAACCAGGTCCTTATTGGGAACATCGAGCCGGAGAATAATGGATTTGTTCTGTGTGAACAAATATCCATCAAAGTAAAAATCAATTCTATTGAAAGCTCTCTTGTGGACCTTCTCATATACCGAGAAATCGGATTCTGATTTTACCTTAATTATATTGACTTGATTCCTTTTAACGCTCAAGTCAAGTCCACCTTCTCGATTCAATAACCTAACTATGTTTTCTTTCTTAGAATAAAAAACTCCCTCCATGATGGTAAATTTATCACAGTTTCATTAGAAAATAGGTAAAAAAATCGTATGAATAGGAACTCTGTTTCTTCTGTTTTTAAAGTTGACAGCTAATATTTACATTTGTTTTGATCCGTTTCCTCTCTTTTACGTTATAAGTTGAGTAAACAGGTGCTGACTGTTGATTTCCACACTTTTTCAGTTCCCACAGAGCCTGCTGAAATGTGAAGCTATTGCAGTTAGGCAGCGCCATCTAGAGTAATAGAGCATTCGCACTTGACATCACACTTGACCACGTGGAGGACAGCCAACAACGTTGCTAAGGCTGTTGTTCACCCGTTGCTACAGAGGTTGTTAGGAGCGGAGTCTTGTGACTGCAAATGCTCCAATAGAAGCATTCGCACATGACGTCACCCTTGACGACGTGTGGAGGCGTGGAGGACAGGACAGGCAACAACGTTGCTAAGGTCCGGGTCATGTGATTGAAAATGCTCTATAGGGGCAAGGTTAGTCTTAGTGGTAGAGAGAAGGTTGATTCATGCTTTTAGCTTCTGACAAAAAGTAAAATTAAAATAAGTTTATTCTAAAAATGAGGTAGAAAACACAAATGATTTTGTATTTTCCCCCCATGAATGAAACTTTCCTGACGAATTTGGATTAAACCTATTTATTTTCATCATTCCTAATTACCCAGGGGGGGGCATCTGCACTGCTACCAGTGACGTCACTGGCAGCGGAAGAGGTAACGATGACGAGTCAAACATGGGCGTCATTTAGGGACCTTCCTTGGGGGGGGGCAATTGCCCCCCCCCCAAGGTTTCCACTCTTAAGTGAAAAATTGCTGCAAGTCCCTTGAAAATTTTGTAACTTCCATTAATAGCATCGGATTTAGCTCAAAAAGTCCCAAAACGAGTTCTACTTACTAAGAGTTAGAGTAGTTTAACTACTTTTGAGGGTCAAATTTCAAAAATTTCTTGGGTAGAATCCCCGAAACCCCCTCCCGACCTTTGAGGTCTATTATACAGGGTGGTTACAAAAAAAACATACCTACTTTAAAATTCTCTACAGACAAAACTACTGGTCGAAAAAATCTGAAATTTTAAAGAGGACATTTTGAAGGGATGGGTTTTTTTTAAAAACAAAACAAATTGGTAAATTAATTAACTTACTTAAGTTTTTGCTTTGGATTGCGGACCGTCACCAGAAGTCCAGAAGGTAAATATCTATCAAAACTATCATATCAGACACTTAAGAAAAAAGAAATTATAAATATCCCTTTTTCTCAGCAAAATTGCGTACTTTCTTAAGGGATGGTTAAAAATTTTTTCTTAAGTGTATGATTTGATTGCTTGAATACACATTTACCTTCTAAACTTCGGGTGACGGTCTGTAATCCAAGACAAAATTAAAAAAAGACTAATTTTTTTTTTTCAAAAAAATTCCCATCCCTTCAAAATGTCCTCTTTAAAATTTCAGATTTTTTCGACCAGTAGTTTTGTCACTGGCGGATCCAGCCTGGACCTAAGGGGGGGCAACTACATTTTAAGAAGGTTGGGGTGGGGGTTCTTCAGAAGAATTTTGAAAGTTTGAACCTATTATTGAAAATACTTGGATGATGTCCCAGGGAAAGAAGGGGGTCTGGGGGTTCTCCCCCAGCAAACTTTTTGGAAATTTTACCTTAAAAAGTAGTCCTTTGACTCATTTTTGAACATTTAAGATGGGATCGGGGAATGGAATTTTAATTAAGATCCCATCCTCCGAGAAAGATCCTAAAGATGAAGATGAGCGGTCCCTTCTGTTCTAGATGGGATGGGAGTGGTGTAAATAGAAATTTATTTCGCGTGAAGAGCCCAAATATCCTCCAAAAAATTAACTCATTATTAGGTGCAAAGCTAAATATTTGCAACGAAGGGAGAGTGTAGTGTGAGCTACAATCCAAGCCACCTTTAAGTTTGTAACTGTAACATTAACTGTAGTTAGTTTTTGTTTTGGTATTGTTTTCATGTGTATGTTTACTTTCGATTCATTAAAGCTACTTTCATGTCACTTAGAACGCTCGCTATTCTTGTACATGGTGTCAGAAGACACAATTAGTTTTTTAACTTAACTTGACTTAACTATTGCTTGATTGCGAAACTGGCTGACGTTTCAGTGCAAACTACAGAGGCTTTTACGTCAGTTCCGAAAATGGCTGCAGTTTCGGTGAAACCACCGGAGGCTTTTGATTTCTCAGACTCCAGCAACTGGGAGTCTTGGATAAAACGCTTTGAGCGTTATCGTCTAGTGTCAGAACTTTCCAAGAAGGAACAGGAGATTCAAGTCGCCACACTGGTATATAGTCTCGGAGAAAAGGCTGAGGATATATTCAACTCCTTCAACTTGTCGGAAGCAAACCAAAAGGTGTATGCAACCGTGAAAGGAAAATTTGACACTTACTTTAAGCCTCAAGTAAACCATATTTTTGAAAGGGCCAGACTTAATGTAATGCAACAACTACCAGGTCAAACCATGGCAGAGTTCGCCGTAGCTCTGCAGAAGCAAGCACTTCGGTGTGGCTATGCAACAGCAGCAATGCGTGATGAGTGCACACGGGATCGATTTGTGGTTGGAATTTCAGACAAGAAAGTTTCAAAAAAAACTACAGATGGACCCTGAATTGACTTTGGATAGTGCCATTAAGACTGCAGCCCAGTCAGAGGAGGTGGACAAGCAGCAACAACAATTGAGCAATAAGTTTACAAGTGAATGTGTCAACAAGGTGCGTGACAGTGTCAACAAGGTGCAGGCTCATGGTCAAGGCCACAAACATAAGAAAAGTTTTTCAGGGCCTAGAGTTGAAAATTCATGCAGGTGGTGTGGTGAGAATAAACAACATAAAAGGCAAGAGTGTCCAGCAAATGGGAAACGCTGTAATAGATGCAAAAAGATAGGACATTTTTCGAAAGTGTGTAACAAAAATGCACAAAAATATGTCCGAGAAGTTGCAGATCAAAACGAAATGTTCCTCGGTGCTGTAACTGATGACACAGTGTGTCAGGTCAGCTGCGAGGATTTCCAGGTGGACCTCAAGGTGAATAAATTGAATGTCCGCTTTTATATTGACACGGGTGCTGACGTGACTGTGATACCAAAAATCCTTTTTGCACGCAGCATGCCGAAACTGTCAAGTCCAAGGAAGATGTTGTTTGGTCCTGACAACAAAAAGCTGAATATTCTCGGACAATTCTCTACTGTCCTTAGGTACAAAGATGGTACTGTTTGTGAGACGATTTTTGTCAGTGAAGGAGGTCAGAAAGCCTTGTTGAGTCGTCAAGCAGCTGTTGGTCTGGGACTGATTGCTCGAATAAATGCTCTTAATCCAGTCGCATACAGTGATAAGTACAAGCATGTCTTTGAAGGCTTGGGCAGGCTTGCTGGTAAGCCTTGTGCAATTAAATTGAAGGCTAATGCCACTCCACAGCCAGTCAGAGCCCCTCGAAGAATACCGTTACCAATCAAGGACAAGGTAAAAACAGAATTAGATAGAATGCTGTCCCTGGGTGTCATCAAGAATGTTGAAGAACCAACAGAGTGGTGTGCGCCTATGGTAATTGTTTGGAAAAAAGACAAGAACATTCGCATTTGTGTTGACTACACCGATTTGAACAACAACTTGATTCGTGATAGAACTGTACTTCCTACTGTAGATGAAGTCCTAGGAAGACTTGGAAATGCCAAGGTGTTCACAAAGCTGGACCAGAATTGTGGTTTTTGGCAAGTGCCTTTGTCCGAAGAATCCCAGTTGTTGACTGCTTTCATTACGCCATGGGGTCGTTTCTGTTTTACTCGACTGCCATTTGGTATCAGCATTGGTCCAGAGTACTACCAGGCTCGAATGAAGGAGGCCTTGGCCAACTGTGAAGGTGTGGAGCCATTGCAGGACGACACAATTGTCGCTGGAACCGACTTGGAGGATCACGACCGGAAGTTAGACATGGTGATGAGGGCATTGGACAAAGCCGGAATACGTCTCAATATAAAGAAGTGTGAATTTGCAGTTAAAGAAGTAAAATTTTTGGGACATCTTGTAGGAGAAAAGGGAATCAGAACTGATCCCGACAAAGTGGAAGCTATCGATTCCTTTGTGCAACCCCAAAATACCAGGGACTTGCTACGTTTTCTGGGTATGGTCACTCATCTTGGTAAATTCATTCCCAACCTGTCTGAATTGTCTCAACCATTGCGAATTTTGCTCCACAAAGACACACAATGGGTTTGGAACCAGGAGCAACAGAAGTCTTTTGAAAAAATCAAGCAAGCTCTGATGACAGCTCCAACACTCTCATTTTACTCACCAGCATTTGAGACCAAGGTTTCTTCAGACTCTTCATCCTATGGAATGGGAGCAGTTTTGCTGCAAAGGTCTAGCAAAGATTCAGCATGGAGTCCAGTGGCTTATGCTTCAAGAACCTTAAATGTGGCTGAAACTAGATACGCACAAATCGAAAAGGAAGCACTGGCACTGACTTGGGCTGTAGACAGATTCCAAGATTACTTAATTGGAATGAGGTTCGTCATTGAGACAGATCACAAGCCACTGGTGCCAATTTTTTCAACTAAGCCTATTTGTGAGTTGAGTACACGGCTACAGAGATTCCGATTGAAGCTTACAAGATACACCTACAGCATCGAGTATGTCCCAGGATCAAAACTGAAGGTTGCTGATGCTTTATCAAGGGCTCCGCTGTCTTATACACCTACTCAGGAAGAGTTGCTGGAAACAGAGGATGTAGCACTCCATGTAAGAGCAGTTATGGCTAACCTTGGTGCTTCGGACAGGACACTTGAAGATCTGAGAAAATCTCAAAAAGAAGATCCTGTGTGTATTGAGCTGCAGCAACTAACTCAAACTGGCTGGCCCATACACAAAAGAGACATTAGTCATCAAGTTTCTCAATTTTGGCCTGTGCGTCATGAACTGTCCATTCAAGAAGACCTTCTTGTTCGAGGAAACAGAATTGTAATACCTGAAGGGAGGAGAGAGGAAATTCTGCAAAAGCTACATGAAGGACATATGGGAATCGAGAGGACTAGGCAAAGAGCGAATAATTCTGTTTGGTGGCCAGGAATGTCCACTGGGATCAAAACTCTAGTTGAGAATTGCCATGTCTGCATCAAGCAAAGACTGCCACAAACAGAGCCTCTTATGCCTACAGAACTTCCAGACTATCCTTGGCAAGTTATTGGAGCTGACTTGTGCCAAAGAGGTGGTCGAAACTATCTGGTGTTGACTGATTATTATTCCCGTTTTCCTGAGGTGATCTGGCTGCAGAAAACAACTTCAGATTCTGTCATCACAGCTGCAAAGTCTATCTTCTCTCGTCATGGGTATCCTGAACTGGTGAGGTCTGACAATGGTCCTCAGTTTGTCTCAGAGGCTTTTGACCGTCTGTCTGATCAGTGTGGATTTCTACATGTTACCAGTAGTCCACGTTTCCCTAGAAGCAATGGACTCATTGAACGTTCCATCAAGACTGTCAAGAACATTATTTCCAAGTCAGACGACCCATACAATGGACTTTTGGAATTTAGGTGCACTCCAGGTCCAACTGGATTTAGCCCAGCACAACTTCTAATGGGACGACAGCCTAGAACAAAAATCCCTGCTTTAAAGAAACTGTTGAAGCCGAAGCAAATAGATGACAAGGTTGTTCGTCATTTGGATCAGCAAAACAAGTTGAATCAGAAACTGAACTTCGACCAAAGACACAGGGTTGTTGCTAGAGATCGGATCCCAGACGACTCAACTGTTTGGATAACAGATATGAAGAAAGAGGGACGGGTGATATCTCAGCACGAAAACCCAAGATCCTACATTGTGGAAACTGATATGGGTACCCTTCGAAGAAATAAAGATCATCTACTGATTCTACCGGAGGCCACAACGGAGTCTACTACTTCAGTGCATCCCGCACCACCTGATGATGAAGTGAAGTCTCCCCTACCGTATAGTTCCCCCGAGCTGAAGATCCCAATACCACCCTGCTCGCCTGAGAAGAAAAGCTCGCCCATTAAGACCCGACACGGACGAATTGTAAAACCTCCTAGGCGTCTTAATTTGTAAAAGAAAGGAGATGTAGTGTGAGCTACAATCCAAGCCACCTTTAAGTTTGTAACTGTAACATTAACTGTAGTTAGTTTTTGTTTTGGTATTGTTTTCATGTGTATGTTTACTTTCGATTCATTAAAGCTACTTTCATGTCACTTAGAACGCTCGCTATTCTTGTACAGAGAGGACCTAAAATTATTCCTAAACCCGATAATACATATACTTCCATAAGATTTCCGGGCCTAATATGGTTGATTGCCCCCACAAGTCTTCTCCCCAAGAAGATTTAAAACAAATTAACTCTAAAAACAGGTTTTTAACTAGTTTTGGTACCTCTAGCCTGAATTTTGAATATACATTTTTAGATAAGATTTGCATTTTGATGAACTTAATGTAAAGAAGTTGTGAACACTTAAGTTCCAAATACAAAAGGGGATCAGAGAATTTTCTGAAATTTGACACTACAAAGCAGGATTTTAACTTATTTTTGTATATACCTAGTCCGAAATTCGGGGGGGGGCAGGACCTCCTCGCCCGCACCCTATACGTGTGCCTTGTGCCCATTTCAGGATTCTTGGTTCTTAATTGGCCCCCCCCCTCTGTGGATTGCTCTCTTTCAAGCAGGAATTGAGACAGCCTTAAATTTCAGAAAATGGCAAGAGGTAAAGCAAGGTGTGGAATGTGACCAATGGTTATCTACGGGGGTTTTAATTCTCAGACTAACCTTTTCAATGTCAGATGAGTGCCAGAGCCCTCCCATACTAACTTATATGTTTATGCTTCCTATTTAGTGTTTGACTTTTCAATCTTCTCTTCCCTCTTACATTTTTTTCCTTTTTTTACTGTAATTTTAAAAAAAGGTACAAGATCCCAAGGGGGGGGGGCAAAAGGCCTGTTGCCCCCCCCCTCTGGATCCGCCACTGAGTTTTGTCTGTAGAGAATTTTAAAGTAGGTATGTTTTTTAGTAACCACCCTGTACAATGTTTCTCCCTTGAAAATTCTGCCCCTTACAAGAATCGGTTCCCTTTGGGAACCTAAGAGTTTGAAACCCCAAGCAGTTTGAAAAGGAGGTAAAGCACTGGTTTAATGGGGAATTTTCAAAAATTTTTACTGGGGGCTTATCTCTGCCCCCCCTTGAAAATTTGGCGTTTATTTATAACTTTTTTCCCCTAGAAAATTCTATGCTTTACAAGGAACTATTCTTTTTGGATGTAGCCCAAAGGGCCTCAAAAGCTGAAAACACTACTTTAAGAGGCAAATTTCAAAAAAAATTCTGGGGGTGAACCCCCAGACATATAGACCCCTTTAAAATTTTTTACATATATATGTTACAGTGTATTTCCCTTGAAAATTCTGCCTCTTACAAGAAGCGGTTGACTCAGGGTGCTCCCCAATGAGGTTACAAAGGAGATAAAACACTAGTTGAAAGGGAAATTAAAAACAAAAATTCTGAGGGAGGACCTACGGCTCCCCTTGAAACTTTGACGTATATTTGTAACTTTTTTCTCTAGAAAATTATGTGGTTTACAAAGGACTGTTCTCCTCGAATTTAACTTAAATGTTGTAAAAATGAGGCAAAATTTCTCAAACATTTTCTGGGGTCACCCCCAGACCCCCCCCCCATTTTTACTTAGAGCTCATGATGTTGAGTCACCCCCCCCCCCAAGAAAAAAAATCAAGTCTGGATATGGCGTGGCTCAGCCCCACTTAAAAAAATCCAACCAAAGATTACACTAGCCAATCAGGCTTGTTAAGGCGGATCGTAAAGTTTTTTGGAGAAGAAAATTAAGTAACAGGGGAAATGTAGATTGCATAGACCTCTTCTTCTCTGCCTTTTCGGTAGCAAATAATATTTACAAAGGTTAAGAGCTCTTTAACGAAAATAAATATTAAAATATTCGATATTAAGCATTTCCTCGAAACAATTCATTAATTTGAAAATTTTGAGATTAAGAACACAAGCCGGAGAATATATCGCACCCTTGCAACAAAAGTGCCACAACTCAAAAAACTATGTTTTCCAGGAATTGCAAAAAACTGTTCCCAGGCTGACTAGGCACATTTTGGTATTTTTGAATTTGTCAATACGAAGAACGATACATCTCAAACTATGACTCTAAATATCACAGTTTAGAAGACAAACGACACGCACGTTACTCAACGATGGCTGGACCACAGAGAAATATCCTAACAGAGGGTCCACGAGGCTATTTTCAAATGCGTTACTGATGTGAGGGCGCCAAACTAGAGTCTGGAACGTATGCCGGCCGCTTAAATCTCTCGCCAAATTAGAACTCAGCGCATGCGCAAAAAGGTGTTTTCGATCTCCCAAGGCAGCCGGCGAACGATTCAGACTGACTGAATCCAGACGCTAGTGAGTTTAGTGCGATCCCAGCACCACAATTATCCCAACCTGTAACAAGATGTCATGATTTTCGATTTCCATTATGGCCTATGGCCATGGACTCTCTGTTCTAGTACTCTGTGGGCTGGACCACAGAGAAATATCCTAACAGAGGGTCCACGAGGCTATTTTCAAATGCGTTACTGATGTGAGGGCGCCGCACTAGATTCTGGAACGTATGCCGGCCGCTTAAATCTCTCGCCAAATTAGAACTCAGCGCATGCGCAAAAAGGTGTTTTCGATCTCCCATAGGCAGCCGGCGAACGATTCAGACTGGATCCAGACGCTAGTGAGTTTAGTGCGATCTCAGCGCCACAATTCTCCCAACCTGTAACAAGATGTCATGATTTTCGATTTCCATTATGGCCTATGGCCGTGGACTCTGTTCTAGTACTCTGTGTCCTTGAACATGTTGTGGTATTATTTTCACGGATGAAAAATAATTATGCTATAGGTGTTGTATTGAAAAAACAGTTCGGTCCTTAATTTTTGCACACCAGTGTAAATTATGTCCCCTAAAATTAAACAGATATAGTTTGGGTTTGTTAATTAAATCAAAAAATAATCTTTACTTTATTTTCCTCTTTGATATTTTAGGATATTTCCACAGAATTTAAAAAAAAAGACCTTTAGTAAAAATGAGCCAGAATCTAAATAAAGAATCCGATATGATATGAAGATATGAGAGAGCTTCTTGCGGTACAAGTGTTCTCAGTCCAAATTCGTAGAAAGGGTGTCCCTCCCTTTTTTTTTTTCGTTTTTAAAGTTTTTTGCTCCTTTTCACCCCTTTTGGAAGAAGGGTTTTTTTTCACCCCTCACAATTTTTTTTCACCCCTCATAAGAAGTCTCTTTTAATGTAGAAAATCTGAACCTTTTTCCTAACTTTTTTGCTGTCCTAAAAACGCTTTTTCGCATCAAGTTTTCAAATTTTTCCCACGTGAAATCCCCAGACCCTCTTTTAACTGGTATGGCTTTCTCTAGTTATAGGAGGGTCCCTTCATCCCTCTCTAGATGCCCCCTCAACGTCAATTTAAAAGAAGAGTGAGAGCATTAACGAAAAATTCATGGACTTTTGCCACCGCAGTGAAAATTCCTTAAAAAATGGCCTGGTCCGAACCCCCCCCCCATGGGCCAGACCCAAAAATTCTTAGACCCTATTTTAGGTGTTATAATTACCATAGTGGCTACTCAGGAGAGGACGTTTATGCTCTTTAAAAGTGCCTGAAATGCACTTTTTGCATATTAAAAATCTAAAATTTTTCTGGGATAAACCCCCGATCCCTCCGTTACAACATACAATTTGAAGGTTTAGCATTGAATTCATTGCATTTTTCATTTTATGTGGAATTATTCGGTGAGTTAGATTAGAATTTCATATTACACAAAAATTGTTTATAAACTAGTCTTTTTAAAGCTGTGGAATTTTGAAAAAGTATACATTAGCTAATGAGTTTAAAATTACATTAATTGACATCTTATATCTTTGAATATTCACTTTTTTAAATTTCACTTTTTTATTCATATTTCGATAAGTACTGTGAAAATATTGCAAAAACATTTTTTTTTGTATTTTAGTTTAATTTGCTATTTGAATCATCTAACTTAAACGAACTTATAATGCGGAACCTAAAAGGAGTGAAGAAAAAAATCTCCAGCTTTATATAAGGAGCTGTGCTCTTTGGTTGTAACTAGGGTCTCTAAATGAGCTAAACATGGGCTTCATTTAGGGCGAGCAGGGGGGGGGGGCAATTGACCCCCAAGGTTTCCACTGTTATGTAAAAAATAGCTGAAAGTCCATGGAAAATTCTGTAATTTACAAGGAGCATCGGGTGTAACCCCAAAAGACTCAAAAAACACTACTTTTGAGGGTCAATACGGCTGTCGGAGGGCTATTGGAGGATCAAGCTCTTTCTCCACCTCTCGCGACGTGACGCGATCCCAGCGCCAAAATAGCCCCTGACTTGTTCAATATTCCATGCTTTTTCGATTTCCATTACCGTGGACTCTCTGTTCTAGAACTCTGTGGTTTTCCCTCTATCGCTTTTCGTTCTCGATTTTAAATGGATAACTTCCTCATTTCGCCACTAAGGGTGCTGTTATCGTTTGCATGATTTTTGCTGGTTTTTTTTTGGAAATTTTAACAAAATAATAACTGGGGACACAACCCACGAACTGCCGCATGCTACACAGGCACACTACCACTGCTCCACGGGGGCTTTTTTGTCCACACGCATGCGCAATAAACTCCTCTGGACCAAAAGGTTGGGATATACAAAAATGCCCAGCCTTCACCAGGTAAGGAGCACTCGCACACGCAGAAGGTGCGCACCAGGCTTGGTGCCCAACAAAGTTATTCCATTCTATTTTGAATCCCAATTCCTAGTTTATACCTCTTTTTAACTCAATTCTATTGAGATTTCCCTGACATATTTATATACCTCTGCCCGTAACTGAAAAATTATTCAAACTACTCGTACATAGAATATAATCTGTATTTGTAAGTTCTATTTCAGAAATAATGTGTTGAAAACCCGTTCATACGGGTCTAATTTTCCAAAAAACTTTTATGGGGAAATCAGCAAATTATTTTTCATCATTAGAAAATACACTTCACTGAAAATATTAAGGCCACAGAGATTAAGGTTATGTAAGCTGGATTGATCACCAAGTCATCAAAGTATACTCCTGTTCATAAAAAATGCAACACCAAGAAGGAATTGTCCGATCAACATGAAATTTTCAGGGTATGTTCATTATGGTTTTCTATTTAAATTGATGCTAATTCAGAGTTATAGCGCTTGCGTGAGACGATCAGCGCCTTTTCAATCACTAATTTAGTTGTATATAGGAGGGGCTGTAACTGGTGGTTAAGAAGTTGTAAGAAGGTTGTCTGCCGCTGATTATTTTGTCATTAGAAGTCATTATACCCCTTATACCTTAACGGATGCCATATGAGCATTTAACAGTGTTTGATCGAGGATCAATGATTGGCTTTCTTGAAGGGTGTTTTCACACTGTGTTACTGCTGCTCAGATGAAGGCCAATAGGACAATAGTGATATGGGTGTGAAAGCAGAGGTCTCAAGATGGTCAGGCGAGTTGAAAATCAGGGGCTGAACGCCTCATTGTCATGTCAGCACTGGATCAAAGAGACTTCATTCGCATGACAGTACCGGATCACTCAGCGACTTTTCGACATCTTTCAAACTGTCAAAACACTGCTACAGGTCTATCATTGTCTGCTCCAACAGTTAATTGGTGGTTGCTCCACCGAATTCCGCGAATTATCGTTCTTTTTTAAAGAGCTCCATTGATGGAATTCCATCAGTGCATAAAGCTACCATGGGGTCATCAAAAATTTTTTTCGCGCGATTAATAGCAACAAATGGCCCTTTTAAACGAATACAATTTCAATTTTCATCAACATGACACCCACATCGGCTTTTGGCGCTATATTGTAAAACGCCATCTTTGGAGAGTTTTATCATGCGTCATACCGCACGAACGCCCAGCGTTATGAGATGGAGCACTATTGAGTATCATGGGCAACCTTATGAGATAAGAAATGAAGGTGATCTTAACAGCCACAAATGCTTTAAAAAATTTTTGGAGCCAAAAATTATACCCTACCTTTGAAGCATTCCTGAAGCTGTATTTGATCAGGACAAACCTTGGACACATGTTTTTTGGAATGTTCCAAACTTCCATTTTATCCATCAAAAGCAGTTTCTCTTTCAGCAAATTTCTTCACCCAATATTTCACCTATGGAACTTGACTGAAATTTCGTTGATTAGTCCTCATGCTCAAAATTCTTGTTCTGTTGCCAACTTTGACAAACTTTGGGTTTCAGAAGAATCTTTGATGAAAATCTCCTCCTCAGGCAAAAAAGCAATCTGTTTGATTTAATAACGTGTCGGATAGAGGCTCTCATTGTAGCGCGTATGGACTACATAAAACACTGATTTTCGATATTTAATTTTGTTCCTTTGTTCTGAAAATTTAATCGTTTATTTGCACCTACAAAGGTCACCAGCTGTGTAAATTTCATCAAAATCTAACAAGTCCTTCATGGTGTTGCATTTTTTATGAACAGGAGTATATTATTAATGCATCTGGAATGAGTTTGCTACTTGGAAAAGTCTCATCTCAGATGCCCATCCCCTTTTTTTCGATATTTAAAATCTAATCCTTTTTTTACATGATTCGTTATAAATTGAAATTAGCTTCCAATTAAAATTAATTATTAAAAAATATCAAGTTTATTTTTTAATAAACTGTAAATAACTACCTTAAAAGTTTTCTAATAAAACCGGCTAATTCAATTATTTTTTATTAATTTATAACATGTTGAGACATTTCTAAAAAATTCAGATAATACTAGTTAGAAGATTAAACATTTTCGGGGCACATTAGGATGAGAATATGGTACAATAATTTTCTATGTAAAACCAAAAAATTAATTTGAAACAATTAATGTTACTATGGTATGGTTCAAATAGAAGAACAGGCAAACTGATTCCAAGAAATTTATTAAAATATCAAGAAAAGACGTTAAAAAATACTCTTTATTATAAGTCTTTAATTTCGGGACATGCTCTTTCACTAATGATTTGCCTATGAGCCATTACTGTCGTACGAAGCTGCAGGTCCAGAAAGTTTGGGAGTTCCATCGTCATTCTTTTCGAGTACAGGAAATAATGCTCGGCTGGCAATACCGCAATGGTTGTCCGAGTTTCGAAGAAGTTTTCCGTAGCCGTTGTGTCCCCACGATTTCCCCCAGCTATGAGAAGAAAATAATATCAATTCTGGTGTACAACACAGGCCTAAACCGGTTATTAAATTGTTCAGAAGTATATGTAGCGTAGGTCCATAACGTTCAAGAATGTCTCAATATTACCTTTCGTTTTGAGCTTAAAAAAGTATGGAAAATTATCAAACATCAGTTATCAAGTCTGACATATATGTTCAAAAGCGTTTTTTTTTTCCAAAAAAACCCCCAAAAATTTCTATGTTTAAGGCAAAGTTACGTTTTGCGTTTAGTTTAGGTATTATTTACAAGGGTTTCGTTTGTCAACGAAAAATTAAAGATAGTGTTCTCATTCTCAAACGCTTTCTAAAATCGCTGTTTTTTTCCTCAAAATTCCCGAGCTTCTTCTACTACAGAATATCTAAAGTAAACTGTTCAATGAAAATGGTGGTAGATATCAAAACATAACTTTGCATTTACATCCAAAAGTTATGCATTTAAATTTAAACCCAAAACCAATAACCATACGCTTTTACACACCTGTTTTTAACCAGCCAGTAATCTTGTCCATTCTCTGTTCCATATCCAATGACAGTTAAAGCATGTGTCAAAGTTGTGTTGCTACACTGAGGGTCGGAATAAATGCCATCTCTGTGAAAAAAGACAATTTTTATGGTTTTTCTGACCAAAAATATAGGTTGTGAAAACACTAAATAAAGATCTTAAGTGAAATTCTCATTTGTAAAAAGGTTTAATTAATGTGTATAATTGGGAACAAATGAGTAAACCAATTTTCTCAACTGGTGTCTTTTCTTTAAGTGTGGCTATGTGACTAGAGATTGAGATCAATAAGTATTTTAATTATATAAAAAGGTGTTTCAAAAGGGGTCTCCTAGGATCATGGAAGTAAGGTATACCCCTAGGTAAGTGACCATGGAGAACCCATTGAGATGACTCATAGCGCCCAATTGGCGAAATTAGAAAGTTAAAAAAAATAATTTTGTTGGAAAATCATAAAAAACACACAGAAAAAAATTTATGAAAATATCTTAAATATTCGAAGAGATATTAACGATCAAAGTTAACACTTTTTTGAACTTTTTTGAAAAGGGGGCCGTCCAAAATTAAAAATCATCTCCACAGTTCAAAAATGGGATTTCTTTTATGTGTTTGAACTCAAAATATATTTTCATGAATTATTTTCTGTGTGTTTTTTATGATTTTCCAACAATTCTTGTATTGAAGGTTTTGTTCTATCTCCTTTAGTTTTCTAATTAATTTTTTAAACTTTTTTTATTTCGCCGCTAGGGACGCTGTAAGTCATCTCAGTGAATTTTCCATCGTCACTTACCTAGGTCACCTTACTTCCATGGCCCTAAGAGACGTTGGTTGCAAATAAAAGCCGTGAAACGGACTTGTACATACAGGGTGTCCCACGAAAAGTGGCCCAACCCCTATAACTTTTGAACCCCTACAGATATAGTCATGAAAGTGGGGTCTAGGTATAGTAAAGTGACCATGCCCTATCCGATGAGACAACTTTCAGCGCCCTCTAGCGGAAACTTTAGGAGTTATAATTTTTATTTTAAAAACTATGTGAGGTATGTGGAAAAAGTCAATGACTAAGTTGTAGAGCAGCATCGATTCATTATAAATCGACACCTCCACAACAAAAATGCCTACAATAAAACTCATTAAACGCCCGTTTATTTAATTGTGATTTGGAACACTCAACCTCACGAAGCGCTTAAAACGCTTTCTTGTTTATTTGAGGTCTCGAACACTTAACCTCATGAAAATAAACTTTTTACTTTTACAGCTGATGCTGTATGTGCTTCCCGTCCGCGACAATGCACATTTGGACTCTATCGAGTTGCACATTTTACACCTCACACACAATTACGCATAATTAAACAAAAATACCCAAAATTCAATAGCCTCTTAATTAGTATATCCATTAAGACAGAGCGCTTCAAGCACCAAGTTACTATATGCAAAAGCGTTTCGTGAGGTTAAGTGTTCGAGACCTCAAATAAACAAGCAAACGTTTTAAGCGTTTCGTGAGGTTGAGTGCTCCAAATCACAATTAAATAAACGGGCGTTTAATGAGTTTTATTGTAGGCATTTTTGTTGTGGAGGTGTCGATTTATAATGAATCGATGCTGCTCTACAACTTAGTCACTGACTTTTTCTACATACCTCACATAGTTTTTAAAATAAAAATTATAACTCCTAAAGTTTCCGCTAGAGGGCGTTGAAAGTTGTCTCATCGGATAGAGCATGGTCACTTTACTATACCTAGACCCCACTTTTATGACTATATCTGTAGGGGTTCAAAAGTTATAGGGGTTGGGCCACTTTTCGTGGGACACCCTGTATAGTTCGTGTATGAAGTCAACTGTTAATAAATATAGTCTTTAGTAAGTCTTAGTCTTTGTATCAAAAAGTAACAATAATATAAATTACGCAAAATCATTAACTCTTGAGAGATTCCAGAACACATTTTCGGAGGGGGCCAGTCCAGGGGGCAGGACCGTAACTAAACTTGATTTCAAGAGTGTTCAAACAGTAGTTTCTACACAATCATTTATTGAGTAAATGTTAAATGTAGCTTGTTATAACATAAAAGGTTGATTTGTACCTTTTCCATTTTTAATTTGGAGGTAATACCGAGTTTTACGAACCCAAAAACTCGAAAATTGGATCTTACCCATCAATATTTGAATTTCAGCGTTTCAAAATAGTGTGGCTAAACTATTTTTAGAGGTTCTCGAGGAACCGCCCCTGCAATGACTGATTCAGTGTTAAAAATAATAAGATAACTTAAAATAATTCAATCTCAACTATCAGAGACGTTTAATGTATTTAAGTGTTGCAATTGACATACGGTTTTTTTTTTCGTTTTTTTTTATTCAATTTAATAGTACCTTCCAACAAGTTGTCATAAAATAAAAGATTTGCTCTAATTTTTGAGTAGGAGAGAGGGGGAATTTGAGTAGAAGTACATTTTGACTATTTCTTTATACTTGTAAGATAATGAAATAAAAACTGATTTATTCCTAAGTTTACAGCATTCCTGAAATTTTCGTACCCTTTTTAAATGCATTTATCAAAAATTCTCCCTTGAAGCATCGTTCTAAAAATTGAGAATTCTGTTCAAATGTACCAGTAGGGGAACATTCGAATGCCGCTTGGGGCACATTAAAACGCCTGTATAAATAATACAAAATCTATTTTTAGAAACTACAAAATTCATTGAACATTAAAGTTTACAATTACAGCAATCAATTAAGCTGAATATTTGGCACTTTAACGTTGTTTTTTCCTTAAATTTCAGAGTTTTTTACAGTTGGAAAAAATTTTAAAGAAATTTTAGTGCAGATTAAGTTTTTAATGAGGACAAGAGTTGCTATATTTTAAATTCACTCCTAGTGAAAACTCATCACGAATATACGTATTGTCTATTAATAAAATCATTGAGAATAAATTAAAAAAAATTGTTTTTGGTTTTTAACCCATTAAGCGCCAAAGCCCCCATTTTGAAAGTAATCTAACTAGCAACTCGATACCGATAACCATCTCCTGAAATTGATGATTTATATATTTTTAGTAGGATATCATGGTGAACAGATAAAGGATTTTTTGTAAAGATTTCCTTTCAGTCTTTTCTGCTTTGTTTTAACTATATTTTTAAAATCATAACCTATAAACCATAAAGCATTCATTTATTAACAGATAGCTTTACTGCAAAAATTTAAATAACCTAATAAAAGAATAAATCAATTTATGTATCTAAGTAGATATGTTAAAAATTATAGGTAAGGAAGATATATTTCTTAAATCAGATACTATTTAATTTACTATTTAAACCAAATAAATTTTAACTTATTTTAAAAGGGTTAGAAAAATTAATGCAGAAAATCCTGACAAATATTAAATATTATTAAGAAGGAAAATTAATTTCACGAATGAAAATAAATTGGAATTTAATACTAGAAATAATTGAACTAAATAAATTTAAAACACCTTAAAATACTATATTTTAAATTCAAAAATGCGTTCAACATCAATAAAGGAAACTAGAAAAGATTTTTTAACTGTTCAAATGTGCCCCAACTTTTTGCGTTCAAGTGTGCTCCATCTACCAACTCAAATTTTCAGAGTAAAATATAAAAATTTATAATTGATAATTTATAATTAAACTTTTTTGGATTTAACTTTATTGATGGCACAATAGAATGCAAGGCAAAATTTCTACTTTAAAAACTTTCTTGATTGAATTTTCAATCAAGAAGGTGAAGAAAATTTACTTTGCTTCTTCCAAAGCAAGCAATTTCAAACTTAAAGGGTTCCAATGGGCACACTGCTTTAAAAATTCAGGCAAAAGATGGTACTAATACAGCTACCTATAGGTTATTTTTATATTTTTAAACTCAACTTAACATAGAGATATGTGGTTTGTTATAATGTGCCCCCTCTCATCTATCAGCTTTTGAAGTAACTCTGATCACGTTTTTCATTTTAATGAGTAAAATATGTAATAAATTACATGGATAATGCGAATTTATTATTTTTCATCATTTATTATTATAGTGAGCAAAACAATTCAATTTGGTCCTCTTTGACAATCAATGAAACCATTTTTTAATCTCATATTTTTATTAACACTGATGACAGATGACATACTACCTAATAATGTTAGTGGTAAATGTATGACTCGTTATGGAATGACTCGTTAGTGTGGTTAAATACTTAGAAAGTCTAGGCGACTAAAGAAAGGAATGAAATGAAATGTTTTTAAAGCAGGTATTTTTTAAGATTGTTTTTACTTGTAATGTCTGAAAGTTTCTGGACTCCCGTCTAAACCAGCTGCAATGGGACCCAAGATGGCGACTGCTTTTAAGAGCGAATCTTCGTCGCCATAAGGTATTTCTAAATAGCCTCCAACTGGGGACCCAGTAGTAGCGTTGTCAAACTTGCACGTTCCGTCAGTCTCCTGTTTCAAATAAAAGAAAAACTTTACTAAAAAGGATATATAACTTTGTAGAATCGTTGAAAACATGCCTTAATACTATTAAAAATATGAGAAAAAATATATCATTGTAACCAAGAAGGTATTACAACATTTTTCACTTAATGACCACGTATTGACTTCTTTTCTAAGTTTTCACAGTCGACAGTCTTAAAGCTTATTAGCCTTATTGGCCTTCCCTTGTGAAAATCGCAATAAGGAAAGCACATTTTCTGAACAAGAAAATGATTGTATTAGCACATTTATAGTCTAATTCATCTCAATAAGTACAACCAAGAGTCAGGAATGAAAAATATAATCCATATATTTAATGCTTAAATAGGCTAGTAATTAAATAATATATTTCTGCATTAACAGGTTAAAAAGTTATCTCTAAAAGTACTAAAGCTATATGAAAAATTGTACCGTTCCAATATAAGGGTAAGTCTTGGCAGTTGCTACTCCATTCACATCAACAGCGTACTCCAGAGCCCTGCACATCTGCCCTCCTCCGCAGCCCTTGTTACCTGTCCCGGAAAAAAGGATATTGTAGTACCGTAAAACGGGGCGAAAACGTATTACCTACTCATTGTCTTATTCTGTTATTTTGTCGTGTTTGGGGGCCTGAGATCCCAAAACTTAGTATCGCCTTAACTTTTATAAAACAAAGTTATTTTCATCAATTAACTTCAGAAATATTTTATTTTCACCTTGTTTCATAAAAGTAAGGAGATTAAAATCGAAAAAGTGAAAGACTTTTTTATAAATCTGATCTCTTTTTGGTTTATAACTTTAGGAGGGTTGCAGCCCCATAGGCCCTTTCCCCGGATTTTGCCCATGAGACGTGTATCTGTATACTATTATACAGATAATACATTTTCTATAACGAATCTTAAATAAGACATTGTATAGCAGCTTTTTTCTTTCTTCCTTAAATCACTGAATTAATTATAACACTAATCGTAAAACCCTTCTTGCATTTTGTTTGATGGCTAATTTTAATAGCTTATTTCCTTCAAATAAGTAATTTGCAAGGTGATTAAATGCAAAAATTATACTATACTTCGCGTATATGTAGTCTGATAACTAATTTTCTTAAAAGTTCGTTTTAGATGCATACTGACAAATGCAAAAATGGATGAAATGAAATAAGAATCATGTTTCGAGCATTCTTGGTCAAAAGTGTTATGTTTTTTTAATGCAATTTACTTTTTAACGTTTTCCTGATTCTGTTAATTTTGTTTAGTAAAAAATATCCGTACTTTCCTAATAAAAAGGTTCCATACTACTATGATAAAATTTACTGAAATATCACTATGAAAAAAAAGTAATTTTTGGACTTTTTCTCATACTACATAACCTAGTTTGAAAATGTTTGGATAGGGATAGAAAGATGTTTTGGTTTCATTTTCACGGGGTAATTAAGTGAATTAAGTGTATTCTTGAAAACTATAAAACTTTTTTTTAAGAGATCTTCCTCATCCCTCGCGATCAACACACTTATTAGCTTTCGTTTTAAAAATATTTAAGTTATTAGGTGTGAGAAACAGTTCTGAATGCCGTCAAAGATGTGAAAAATTGGTGTTTTTTTATTGATTTCCAAGCTTACAAAGATGCTCTCCTAAGTCGATTCCTGGAAATGGAAAGATGGAAAATGCTATGCCTTTGAAGCTTATTGTAACTCGTTATCATTTAATAAATGCTGTTATAACCTCTTGCTTAAGTTTGGAGCCTCGATTTAATTCCTTAGAATACTTCTATTTATTTACTGCATATTTCGCTGGTTATGAATCATCGAGCAATTACCTCAATTGACGTTTTTGATCACTCGGGTAGAGTCTTTATAGACTCACATATTTCTTTCAATTCGGGCCAAGGGCGTATATATACGAGGGTGCCAATGGGGCACGGGTCCCCCCTTCACCTATATTCGGACTAGGTGTACCAAAACAAGTTAAAACACTGTTTTCAGGGTTATATTTCAAAACATTTTCCGGAGTTCGACCCCCCAGACCCCCATTTAGTATACATGTAACTGTATTACTCACAACGTTTTGATGCTAATTCTACCTGAATGTGTTTTAAAAATCTACATTGGACTTATTAAATATGCATGGGATGGGCTGAGGAATAATTTTGGGTCATCTCCCCTGACGCAAAAATCTATCTTTCGACCTTAAAATAACTAATTTTTAAAGAAAATATTTGTACCACTCCCGAAATAAATTCCTATATACGCCACTGATCCGTGCAATATCTTCAAAATTAAAATCTTGGCTTTGATGATTTTTTTTAATTTTCAGTCGTGAAGAGCTTCAATAGAATTTGAAGATAAATTTCGTACGTACTATGGGTTTGCAGCAACTAAGTGCGTGCGTGGGCACTTGAAATACAATGTCTGTATCTAAATGTAAACTACTTTCAAGGACGACTCTGGTATAAAGTATACCTACTTTAGACTTGTGCATTATCATTTTAAATTCTTACTGGAACTATTGAGGAGCAAAGTAGTCCCCTTAGATTTTCACTCACCTTGTTTCTTTGAGCAGTCGATGAGATGTTGCTCACTGAGTTTGACGAGCTGTCCCGTTTTCCTCTTGTGCTGGCCCTCCAGAGATGCAACGGTGCAGAAAGCCCAACAAGCTCCACATCTACCCTAATTATAGCATTAAGATGCATTACATAGGAATGGACTGCGCCCAAAACATGCAAAATTTCAATAGTTCCTACTCCCCCCATTTATACATCTGGGTAAAAACTCTAAGGTCAGGGGAAAGGAGGGTAATTCAACGTACGTGCGTACGAATGCGTACTTGCAGGACGTGAGGCCAAAAGTACGCACCCTGAAAACTTGGCGGAAATCCTTCCACTGCCTTCATAATAGAAAGAAGCAGCCCTCATGCCACCACTCTTTAAATATTATCCATATCAGATTCAATCATCTTGAAAAAAAAACATGAAAAACCGCAGTTTAAGTTTTCCTGCGATTTCACATGAGCTAGTTTTCAGATACAGTAAGGTTTTAAGCTTTCAAAAGGAAAAACAAACATTTATTTAACAGCTCTCGCTCAAAACTCTCTTGTGTAAAGAGTAAGATGAGTTATATGATTCTCTCTAAACAAAATTCTCAACTATTTTGTCTATGCGTATGCTTAGTCACCGATGTTTTGATTCTCTAAAACTTACTTGAATCAACCCTAAAATTCACTGCCGTTAAATACTAACCATGCAATATCGTTCTGAAGGAACTGTTCTTCATATTATTTACTTTGAAAGTAATCACGATAGCTCTTTATTTACAAAAAAAAATACAATTCTTTCTTAGAAAAATTGATGCTAACTCAGGGAAACCATATTTTACCAGATAAATAAAGTACAGAAAGTATGAAAATAATTGTGGAAGTTTTTATAAAATAGCTTATGATACGTGTGTTCATATGACTCCACTCGCATCCACTTGCACTGTTTCCAACGAGGAAAAACCCGATGTGTACTCCTACCATCATTTTACCTTATAAAAATTATTCTTCTTATGGATTTGGAATTCTCATTCATCAAAGTAATAAAGTTCAACCTCTTCTTCCCAGAATTTTAAAGGTCATTCATTACTGGACATTATTCTTGAGGTGTAGCAAGAAGTCATCCAACAATTAAAAAAATCTGAGTTAAAATCCTGTACTTGGACCCATATGTTGTGTGATTTTTTTGGTAATAAATTACCCACGCCCTCAAGTAACTTATTTCTTAAATATTATTTAACCATCGAAAACTATACTAAAAAGGGGGAAACAACGCTTTTTTTTCGATGCTTTCTAGCGTAAGAAGTTTTGAAGCGGTATTATAGTACACGTAACTTTTTCACCAACCCGAAACAAGTAATGGAAACTTGTGAAACAAGACTATCTGCCGGTTTATTATCTTGATTTTTTCCCTAACCTCGCGGCCATGTATGCCAAAGCATGTTCTTGACCTTATAGGGGGAATCTGCTAAAACCAGGGGTAAGTAGTTTCTTGCCTGATAGCTATGAATCCCCTTCAAGGCCTCACGAGGAAGTGGACGATTTTGAGGTGTGGTTTCTTTTTTCTTCATAATTTTGTCAAAGGAAGTAATTATTTGTTCGCAATATATAAATGGTTGAAAAAATTATTATTAAAAACGTTCACAAAATTGTGAGCAGTCGTGTTAGTAGGAGAAATTTTAAAGGAATAATCTTAACGATCCTGAAGAATTCTGCTTCATTACCTATACCTAAAACATATGTTTAAGCGTTTAAGGCATACAAAATGAAACAAAACAAATGTTAGGGTAGAGGGGTTACATTAGAACAATCCACACATCTCTATGTTAAATTCAATTTAAAAATCCACATGGAAGGGCACCTTCGCGTGCTCCTTTGTGGTCAATAAGAATTTATTATTTAATAAAATTTATTATCATTAAAAAAATCTGAAAAATTATCAATAGATACCTGTATTAGTACCATCTTTTGCCTGAATTTTCAGAGCAGTGGGTCCATTGGAACCCTTAGTATTTGAAAATGGTCTGCTTTGGAAGGTGCAAAGTAAAATTCTTCTCTTTTTATTGGTGTGAAAATTCATTCAAGAAAGTTTTTTAAAGTAGAAATTTTGACTTGTATTTTATTGTAGCATCAATAAAGTTAAGTCCAAGAAACTTTTGTTTCCCAAGTTCAATTATAAATATCTATTTTTACTCTTAAAGTTTGAGGTCCTAGATGGACACATTTGAATACAAAAAGTTTGGGCACATTTGAACAGCATAAAAATGCTTTCCAATTTCTTTTCTTGATTTCGAACTCATTTTTAGAATTTAAATGTAGTATTTAATTTAATTAGTTCAGTTATTTATAGCATTAAACTTAAAATTTAGGATTTAACCAGTTTTAAATTATATGATAGATAGAAGCTGGATAAGTTTTTAAAAATATGGTTTTCTATATATATAAAATATGTTTTTATTTAATGTTCTTTAATATTATTCAGGTTTTATGTATTCATTCTTCTAAGCCCTTTTCAAACCAGTTGAAAGATCAGTTGAAATATGTTTTTATAATATATAAGTATATATATAAGTATACAAATACTACTACTAATAAGTTACTAATATATAAGTATATATAAGTAAAATTTTATAGCTGATTTTTTTTTAGCTGATTTAAGAAATATATTAGTGATACTTTACCTACAATTTTCATATATCTACTTAATAATATAAATTGGTTTATTTTCTAATTATGTAATTTAAAGCTTTGCACTAAAGGTATCTATCAATAAATATAGGTTAAGATTTAAAAAGTATGGTTAGAACAAAGCAGAAAAGATAAACATCCTTTAAAACATCCTTTATCTGTTTTACCATGATATCCTACTAAAAATATCCAAACCATCAATTTCAGGAGATGGGCATTGAGTTGCTAGCTAGATCACTTTCCTTAAAAATGGAACCAAAATATTTTTTATTCACTCTCATTGATTTTATTATAATTTTCTCTCTGAGTGCTTTTTTCCTCATCAAAACTTAATCTGCAGTAACAATTCGTTGAAATTTTTCTGTCTTTTCAAATGTGCTCTAAGGTTATTCAACGTACCCCTCCACTGGGGAACATTTAATGTTTGAACCAATCCATTTTTAATAGTTTCATTTCCTCATAATTTTGCTGGGAAACTCAGGGACTTTTTTCTTAATAGGGGGTCTAACATTTTGAACTTCTTCCATACTATAATGTAGTTGCCTCTGTATGGAATACCTCGTAGTACTCCCTTATTTTTATTTTTCCATTCGCTCGAATATAAATTATAAAACATAATTGATACAATAGTGTCGTCTTAATTGTAAAACTAGCTATCTCTGAAATAGAAAAGAAATCTTAGAAAAAGCTGATTTCTTTAAGTTGTTGACAATATTAGATATTAGATTTTCAAACGTTTGGCAAACATGACATCGCCAAGTATTCCAAGTTTTAGTTTTTAGTTCATAAAAAAAAGTTCAATTAGAACTCAGAGAAAACTGAAAACAAAACACATTACTCAAAATTTATGCGATAGCCAGCTTTGCAACCATTGACGAATTTAAAATACACACAAAAAAAACATAGAATGTCGATATAATTTTCATTGTCAGACGTTCTTACAACTAAAAATCCCTACTGGGTCTAGGTTTGTATATGTTTTTAATAGGTACTTATTCAATAACATTCAATACTGAAAATCACCTGATTTTGGACATCTGTTACGTAACCAGCTTTTCTCCAATCCAGGTTATCTGGCATTGATGGGTTACCCGGAGGCTGGTAGACTAAACTGGAATTTTTACAATCCTTTTCACTTTGCAAGCCGGTCATTTGCTTTTTGAATTCTTCATGATCCTAAATATAATTAGGAAATCGTTATTAATCTCTTTGCTTTACTTTTTTGTTAGTGGCAATGAATTATCTACATATAAGATACTTTTTATATCAGTAGTGGGCTTTAAAACGTAATTTTTCAGTCTAATTTGCATTTAGAAATATCTCATTTCTGAATGATAATAAATTACTCTTGATACCTTGAAATTTCACATCCTTAAAGCGTGTCTGTATCAAAAACAATTTCTAGAATTAATAATCCTCAAATCCAAATGTTAATTTCCATTTCTAAGTTAAGTTTTCATATCCGTAAAAAAAGGATTAATCTAGAAAATTCTACGTCCAACTGGACAAAATAACATACTTAATGCGTGTTCTTGTTCTACTTACGAAATTGTTACAAGTTCAGGTTCAGAACAAGTAAATTCTGCCTTAAAAATAAAAATCATGAATGCTGTAAGAAGACATTATTCATTCTACGTTCCAGATCGGATGGTTTATTTCTTTCTTCCTTTCAAGACTGCAAATTCATTCAATTTAAATTTTCTTATATTTTTATGAGTTTTTTATGTTTCAGGGTACGAAATGGTCTCTAATTTTTACTATACTCTTTAAACTTAAAGATATCAAGAGCATATTTTCAATGTAACGGAGGATATCAGTGACAGAGAGAACTCGAATAGATAGTAGGAAATTTAAATTTTTATCAGAAAAAGTTCAGAATATTATTCAACTACCTCTTTAGCATTATTTTACGATATGGATAAGGAACATTAAACTTTTTTCTTCAAATTCTAGTTTACTCAAAGGTAATGTTTTTAGCAAAATATTAGTAAACCCTGTATTCGCTAATTTGTTTTTTTTTTCTTTTTCAGAAATACTCACCATATCAGAGTACTCGTTGACACCCATAGAGTAAGGTTTTTCTCCAGAGTGAAACCTCATGTTGTGGTGGAAGAAGTTGTCCAAAAGGGAGTGGAACATTTTCATCCTCATCGTATCTTCATCTGGATCATAGTTTTTGTTGAAAAAGTTCTAATAACACACAAAAACCATAGACTAAAACATTTAATTATAAAATTAAGTAAAGATACTTATTCCCATTTTTTTAACCTATTTGGATTGGCATGTATTATTTTTTATGATAAATCTACAACTCATACATAATAAATATAAAACATCTCAATGTGTATGTATTATTACTTCTTGTTATATTAAGGAGTTTACGAAGTCGAAGCATTGTATCGCTTTTGTATCAATTATAATGTATAAAGCATACAAAAGCTTGTGAATCCAAATATCTATCGAGGGAAGTTTTGGAATACTTATGGAAGAATTTATATAAAAGGTGGTAAATGTTTTAAGGATTGAGCAAGAAATCCATGCCTGAAATAAATTTGTGCACTATAATGCACAACGGATATATAAATATAATAGAGGGGAGGAGGGTATTATGGAATACCCTTTATATCTTTAAGAATAACCCTGCTGATTTTAAAGAAAAGGCCACAAAATCGTTTTAAGTATATACTGTAACTAATGATACTGAAGTGTCAATGGTGAAATAAAACAGTATTTATTTTGTTGTTATGAAAAAGGGTACTTTAAAAAAAAGTTACGAATGGAGGGTAATATGGAATAGTCGGGTAATATGGTATAGTTGTTTACAACTATTGAAAAACTGATTAGACTTCGGAGAACATAGTTATTTTTTAACTATAAACACAATATTTATAAAATTACTTTCAAATAGTTTTGTTGTTGAGTCTATTTACAAAAGTCACGAACATAATCTTCTTCCTCTGCTCCAGTACAGTCTAGATGAGCCCATAGAGAACAGTTAATGCATTGAATCCAAATTTCTCCTAGTTGATCTTTCGAGAATTTTCTATTACAACAAATACATTCAGCATCTTTGTTTTCCGGTTCTTTATTTGATTGTATTAAGTCAATTTCAGAAAATACATCAGAGTGAACCGAGTATTCCATAATACCCGACACGCCATCTTGGATTGTGAACCATTTTATTGTCGGATAAAACACTGTTAGCTAAAAAACGACTACCAGCATAAGAAACTATTATTATTTTAGTGCACATGCTTAACAACAAAATTTAAATCTCATAATTACTGGTTGGTTGAAATATTTGAACCTTTATCGGCAAAAACTTTCGAAAATCCCAAAACACACTTTGTTTTGCAGCGACTGCAACGACAACAAGAAGGTGTTAAATCTTTATGCACTGCATCATTGGAGTCTTTCTTAAGTCTTTCATGGTATTCCCACGTGATAGCAGTTCGGGAGAGGGTTGAAACTTCGGTATTCCATATTACCCGACTATTCCAAAATACCCTCCTTTCCTCTATCAATAATCGCATAAAAATAATATTCAAAATTTTAATTATTCGTTATTAATATCAAACTATTTACATATAATTTAAATTATATGAGAATAAACTTAAATACATTAAATACTTTAAAAAAATACCTTAAACTCCTTCCAAAGATTGCTGTTGCCTCGCCTGACAACAATGAGGTTACCTGATGCTTTAAAGTTTGAGTACAATATAACGAATAAAACCAGAAGAATCCTCATTTTCACCTAAAATATAAACAGTTAATTTATAAAAAAATAATCTCTGATCTAATTTATCAGAAAAATCATTCTTTAAATCACATAATAGAGCCAATGAGTTTCACATATTGCAGAATAATTTACTTAAAAGGGGATTTGAAAACGCTAAATAATATTCAGTGCTCACTTTTTAAGTGATTTTTTATCACCATTATTTATTTTAATATCAGTTTTTCAAGATAATTCAAATCAACTTAATTTTTTGAATGATGAATAATTATTTAGTTTTATGTAAAATTTGAAGATTAAAGGAGATATTGTCAGCATAAATTAAAATGAAAATTTATTCTATTAAGTATAACAAATTATTGAATTCTCTATTTTTTCATATGGTAAATCTAAGGTAAATGTGCTCAATTCCAACATCCTTTTGCCATCCCTACAAATTTTGAAAATACTTGTAGAGTATTTCTTTTAATTACTGCTCGTTACTAACTGTAATTACGATACTGAAGTTTCAGTAAAAAAATTGGCAATTATAGAATAAAACTTAAATTTTTTTCAAAAGGTTTTGGACAGTTGTGGAGAATACCATATTTTAGTTTAGACATTTAGAGACTGTGGACATTGAATTTTTCGATTTTAATGACATCTCTAAATTTTTACATGTTACTTATAAGAATATCGCCAGGAACACTACTTAAAAGGGTGTTCTAATAACCCATTAAAGTTACAACAATAAATCAAAGAATAGATAAATAAATTTTATTTGCGTAAAAAATAGGTGTAAAACGCCTTTTGCACTATGCCCCTTTGGTAGTCATTTGAGGTCAAGACCCTCATACCCTTTATAGTAAGAATTTCAGTTTGAAAATTAGTATATTTTTATTTAGTACCAGAAACGTATATTTAACTTTGCATACAAAAATAACTTCCTTTAAAAATTTAAGTTTGCAAAATTCTAATTTTTTTATTGTTCGTTTTATTTTTTGAACATTTATGAAACATTAACAAGGGAATACTTATTAACTACACTGTAAAAATATCTTGGCACTTTCCGTGGAAAAACTGGGCAGATGGTTTGCTCATTTTTCCAAGTAATGATCCTGGGAAATAACGGGAACGTTATAGTAAAATTAATCAGAAGTACTAGAATACCCAGTATTTTACCATAACGTTAATGTTATTTTCCAGGAACATTAATTGGAAAAAATGGGCAACCTAGCTGCACAGGTTTTTTTTAACGAAAGTGCTTGGATTTTTTTTACAGTGTATACAGGATACATAATAAGGAGAGAAAAAATTGGAAAATAATAAATAAAATAAATTTTACAATCTTACTTTTAAATCATTAAAATATCTTTCATTGAATGACAAAGCAAACTAGACAGAAAAATGGTAGATATTTAATGGGAAGGTGTTATTTTGATAAAAAAAAACCAGCTGGACATTCAAAAAGGTGTAACACGTAACAAGTGTTAAAGTGCTAAGAGAAATCAAAAGGCTCCCCACCTAGAATTCCCAACTGCCCAGTAAAAATCGCTATCTCTATATGACTGTATACTATTTTTGGTGGAATTAAATTAATCCAGCACAGATCTTTCAAAATTTATCTATGTAATATTTTTCATTTGTAATAGTTTTAAAATACTTATAAAATAATTTAAAATAGAGGGGAAAGGTTATTTTTAATGAAAATGCGCACGCTACTAGTTCTAAGTCACTTATCTTTTCATAGACGGAGATAGAAGTGTATACAATACAGACTGTTATCTAAATCAAAATTTTCTGATTGACATTTTCGATTCATTTTGACATATCACACTCTACAAGAAACAACGATGTTGTAATGATTATCAAAAAGTAGAAACAAACAACTATATGAAGTATTTCAATGGCCATAAATGATAAAAAAAAATTACTTTCACCTTCAATGGAAAAATAGATCGCTGAGAAGTTTTTGGTAGTAAGTTGTTAAATATAACTTAAGAAAACTTTGCAATGCATTTTTATAAACTTTTTCATCGTAAAACCTCCATTTTCTTAATTTGTTAAATTCTTCTTTGAAAAATTTATCATTGTTTTATTATTCCATTCATATTCTGATTTAAGGATAAAATAGTCTTAGCCTTTTCATATGAATAAAAATAAATATATACTAACATAATAACTATCTCAAATGAGGTGTTGATAGCTCTATTAATTATCTCATAAAAATGTAATTGAATATAGCATGACTGGAAGTTTTCATTTCAGGCAGAATCATGCAAACGACAATACCTCAGAAAGAAAACTCATAAAAATACTAATTTAAGTTTAGTGCAAAATCACTAATATTTATTAAAAATGCATTCAGAATATTCTCTATAAAACTGTATTTTTCGTCCAGATAAAAGTTTATGTATTATATGTTTTAGACGTATAAAGTTGTCGCTTTGAAATGTCAAAGTAAAAATATTTTCCTCTAGCTTGACTCCATAGACTGCACATGGCAAATTTACTGAACTCAGTTACTGCTTGGTAAGCTTTGTTTTGTCTGATATTATTGGGTTTTCCCGTTTTAGTCTTGTTTAAGAACATATTAGTTTTTCTAAGTATGCCTATGTATACAGCAGGAAGTATTCGTACACCCAACAAATTTGCACTAGTATACCTATTGCGGCTAAATCCCACGTGCAAAATCCAAACAAAAATTATCCTAACATAGTATGTTATTCTTCATTATAATCTACCAAAAAAAAGAGCAAAAAATATCAGAGCAGTTAAAAAAATGTTTTTAAAAAATGAAGCGATTTGAAAGCTCAAACAAATATTCGTACAGCCATAGACTTAACATGGATCATTGCATTTCTGGAAAGCATACTTTGTTCCTAATCATAATTTAAAAGCACGTGCATGCAAGTTCGCTTCATTTTTTTTTAAATAATTTTTTTCTAACTGTTTTGATATTTTTTGGCTTTTTTTTTTGTAGAAGAATAACACACTATGTTAGGATAATTTTTGTTTGGATTTTGAATGTTATACCAGTGCAAATTTGTTGGGTGTACGAATACTTACTGTAGTGACTGTATTTTATTTTGTAAGAATTGATATGGCATATGCACTAATTTTCCATCTTTATAATTAATTGTTAGTACCATTTTTGTACTCGATTCAACTTAAAATAGGTATAAATTGTGTGATAAATATTACCATTAACTGGTGTGATGTCATATTTCCTCAACTATGTTTGAAGCGATTTTTGCTTAATTTTATCCCCCAGAAGATTAAACGTAGAAATATAAAGTCATTCACCTCGTAGAAATAACTGTCATTTTAGGCGTTTTCATATTTACTTTTGAAGCTATCAAGAAAGACATTATTAGATATTAAAACAGCCTACTTAAAACTATAAATTTTAATAATAATGAACAAAAAATCTCAGGGATAAAACGAAAATGAATTGGCAATTTTTGCATTCTTTAAAGAAATTATTTAACCACAATTAAGTTCCTAAGCAGACTTAAATATTAGATTGCTGAACATATTGCGTCCTATTAGAAAATGTTTGATTAGGTGTGATGATAAGTAGTGGCTCTAGTGCCGGTAAAAGAGATCAATTGATTGTCTAAGATTTTGGGAATTGAACTTTGATAACAAATGAACAATCCTTTCGAATTAATAAGTTTCGATTTCGTAGACTTCCGTTTCCTTCCACACTAAAATATCTAAAGTTTCTTCTCATCCGAACGTCCGTAATACCAAATCTAGCTGAATGGCTTACAGGTAACATGTGAACACACTATTTCTCAAACAACAAAAAAAGGAAATTATCACGGGGTACATTTTTAACCAATCTCATAACACTGTTTTTTTAACGTTCGGGTCTGAAGATATTTTTTTATTTAATAAATATTTAAACTTGAAAATATTTGAAATATTGAACTCTTGTTTCTCTTTATTGTAGGGTCAAATGTAGGACTGCTACTGAAAAATGTTTCATTTGCATTTCGATTTTACTTTTTTTAGTTTCATTAGGGCTGACTGTGAGTATGATAGTCCAAACAAGAGCAGCGAAAAGTAAGAATTTCCCGTTTATGGGTTTAATATCAACCTTTAAATGCTTGTTAACAGTTTTTTATAAAAGTCATTGATAAAATAAATCATTATCCTACTACAGGGTCATAACATTAACGTTAACACAATAATACAACTTTTTGCATAAAGAAAATCAGGCAAAAAAAATTGGCGTGAAATATTAATGTTTTCTTGAAACTTTTGGCTTTAATAAAACACGAAAAACTAGTTATCTTTTGTTAAATCACTTCAACTTTATATTTTTAATATGCTAAAAATAAATTAAATAGATAAAAATGGATTAAATAAAAATGAATAAACAAAAGAAAAATACTTTAGTACTCTATTCAATCTGAAGGTAAAAGGAACGTTATTCATATTTTTAAAATACTATTTTTTTAATTTACAGGTTTAGTTTGCAGAACTGATGCCTGTTATGCAGCAGGTAAAGAAATCTCAAAAGTTTTATCTATAAAAGTAAGAAAAGTTTGAAAATAGCAACTATTTTTCTAACAGTAATTGTTTGCATGGAGATAAAATTATAACAAGATTTCATTTTCAGTTTTAGTATGCACTGGTAATTTTTTATAAATATTCAATACTTAAAAGTAGTATTATGTTAATTATAGGTTCTTCCATTCGAAAATCAATGGAGATGAGTGCTAATCCTTGCGATGACTTTTATTCCTATTGTTGTGGTAGGTGGGAAATGCCTCCCGATTATAACAAATATGGAATAGTCGAGAAACTTCAAAGAGATGTTTTACTAAAGTTGAAAGGTATTTTTTTTAACTATTTGGTTAAGTAGTTTCCATTTTATCTTCTCAAACAATTTCAAATAAATCTTTTAGGTAAAAAATATCCATTGAGGTAAATACGTTTTAAATTAGTATTTAATAATACCGTTATATTTCAATAGTTTAAGTCTTAAGCTTTGAAAGCACTCATTCATGAAATAAGGAAGGGTAAAACGTATTCTAAGAGTATGAGCGTTTATTACAAAATTAATTTCATAAGAAAAATAATTGCATCATGCAAAAGGAATTTTTTATTACCGCGGACATAAAGATCTCCATAAAAAGAAACAATGAAATAAAGCTGGAAAAAAAGAAAAAATGGTGAAGGGGGGAGATTTTGGAAGTAAAACTTGAGTTTCTTTTAGGACTACCTTTTTGTCACAAAAAACGTTTTAAAATATTCCAAAATAATTTATAGAAAATTCAGATTATTTTAAAGATAACAAAGTAATTCCTTGTTTTGTCTATAATAAACTTGAATCTAATCTACGGCGTATACAATTAGGTCCAAAATAAGTCATTTTATGATCCTACATGAATTACAAGTTCTTTAATTTGCTTTTTCCTCGATTTCTTTCTAATCATCATAAAAACTGGTTTCAGGTATTTTTGAAAAAAACGAAGAAAGTGGAATTGCCGTCCAGAACGCTGTTAAATTTTACGAATCTTGCATGAATATTTGTGAGTAACGATTGGGTAATTCTTTCGTTTCGTAAATTTAACAACCTCTCACAATTAGGAATCTAAAACAAGCGAAATTTAAAAATATGATAATTTCCAGTATATTTCATTAACATAAAACGAACATCATAATTCAATTCTTTTATTTTAAATTTATGTTTGAAGATATTAACAATAGACAAACTATTTTTAGCTTCTATTGAAGAATGTGGTGCAAAACCGTTGATTGATTTCCTCAATGAAATTGGTGGATGGCCCGTAATTGATTTAAAATGGTCAGAAAACAACTTTCATTGGCTTAGAGCTTCAGCGAAAATTCAGCTGAAAACGGGATATGGTCATATTTTACCATTAATTGTTGGTACTGATCCAAAACATACATCCAGAAGACTATTACAAGTAAGACAAACAAACTTAGCATTGATGTAACCATGGAGGAGGAATAGAAAGTGAGTGAGCATCCCCATTTAATCGACTCCGAAAAAAAGTACCCCACATTATTAGCAGGGCTTCTGGCGATCAGTTGGGCGGGTTATTGCTTGCTTAGCAGTTAACTAAAATTTCATACTCAATATAAATCCTTATTTCAAAGGATCCTAGATTTAACTTCATTTCAGAAAAAGTCCATCCCTGGGTGTTTTTCAAGTGTGAAAAGTATCCAAAAATGAGTTTAAAATTTCTTTTTTAAAGGTCGAATTTCAAAATTTCCTGGGGATTCCCTCAGACTTCCTTTAGTGCTTGCTACTCATCCTATAATCAAGAAAACGAAGTTTTTAAGTTCATCGAGATTCAAATCTTGCGTGGAAATGTTCCAAAACTGCATTTGGCCTATGCATTTACTTAAGAAAAGTTTTGCCTCCCCCCTTCAAAATAAGAACTGGGGGGCCCGCTTTTCAACTTCGTCCGTCCCCGGGGCCCGGCTTGGCTCTCGGCGGCCCTGCATGCATACGCAAAAGCTTGGCGATAAAACGCATCAAAAACGCATGCATTAACATCACTACACGGCATAAAAGTTCGGCAAAGAAAACAACTTCCAGTAAGACCGCCATCACGTGACGGCGGTCTTAGACAGACTTTCTGGAAATTATCTCAATTTTTAGGGTTACCATTGCTCACTCCACCTATCTCTCCTCTATGGATGTAATTTGAAACGGAGATGGGCACCGCCTGATAGGCCACTAGGCCTGGGCAGAATTTGATTTTTTGATGGATGTAACTTGTGTTTTCTTGCATTTCTTAAACATGGTTATTTCAAAAAAAAAGTTGAGAACCAATAATAACAATTTATTGATTTTTTCACTGAAAGTATTTTTTAAACATAACCAAGGGGTTGGTTTAGTTATTGAATGGATCCCCTTACCAAAAAGGTTCTGCAGATTTTCATTTTTTAAAAGTGGAAAAAACTATTCGGTTAAACCAAGAAGCAGTATCTTTATTTGTCTGCCCACCCGAAACTCAATAGAATTTCAATAACCTTTCTTTTAAATTTTGTGACCAATGGACACGAGATAAAAATTTATCCATAACTTATTTAATTTTGATTTCAATTTAATATTTACAATTTTGTAGAATAAAATGAAAATTGCTTTTACAGGTTGATCAACCTTCTCTACTGATCTCTGATAAAATTCTTACAGAAAGAAACGAAAGCTCGTCCAAGAAAGAACTGGACATTTTCAAAAAAGTTTTCATTGCCATTGCAAAACTTTTAGGAGCTACGAAATCCGACTTGGATAACGATTTTAACGCCATCATTGATTTTGAAACAAAAATGTTGAAGGTAAAGGCTTTTGCTTTGTTTGATATGGCAAAAGAAGATAGAATCAGTGCTTTTCCAAACCTTTTATATGAAATATATAAATAAGTTCGTAAATACTGATTAATTTAGTAAAACAGTTAGCTAGCAAAATCAATTGATTCAATAAAGCTTTGGAGACACCTTTTTTTTCTTTCTTCATTTTTCTACTCTTATCACTAACAAAAGACGTTCAAGGTGGTGAAATATGGAGACACAATTTCTTAACTTTAAATAATCATATTAAGTTTAAATAATTATTAAATTAATCATTTTTCAAATTTTTTACCACTATTTCAATATATTTAGAACATAACATACTTCACAAAAGCACACGGAGTATTTGAACAAATTTCTAGAGAAAGGACCAAGTTTATTTAATAGGTGTTTTCATGCGTTTACGGATATCATAATTACTTCTGGGTATATACTATATAATAGAGTATATCATAATATTTTTAGTTATCTGAAAAGTAAGTATCTGGATGAAACATTATTATCAGAACTTTCTACTCTCCCATGATAATAAGCATATTTCCATTCATATTTTTTGCTTTTAAATAGGGGACCAAAGTTTAAAATAGCCCTACTGGTGTAATTAATGCTTTTAATTGCAGGAAAACCCAAACTTTTCACAACCACAGATATTTTTTTATTAGCTTGCCTTAAAATATCGCAGGTGTGTGCGATGATTTGAACACCTGCCATTCTTGGCTTCTTGAAAGATGATTCCATCATAGTTCACTTCAAATTAGAACCCTTAAGGTTTATGGACAACAGCTCAGAAAACAATCACTAAATGATGATAAAATCGATGATGATCCGTCGATTGGTTCTTGAACAGAATCTAAGCTTTAACGGTAATGTATAAAAAATTAAAAGACGAATAGACAAAGCATTATTATAGACAAAAAAAAAACAATGGAAAACCAGTGAATTAATGTCACGTTTTTGTAGATCCAAGTTTCAATAGAAAGAAATGAAATGATTTTGTTTGTATCATGAACCATTACATCATCATCACATACAGAAAATTACGTAGGTACAAGGTTAACTGCAATAGGAATTATTGAATCTGTTTTGAGCAAGGGTAGTAAGAGAATGATTTAACCTCATATATTGTTGTGTTAATTAAAATGGTGGGGATATACAAATGTATATAACTTATTTGAGTATAAACGGTAGAAAAAGCATCAAGTGAATAAAAAATTAAAATCAGAAAGCATAAAGTTCGGCTGCAATGTTTTCTTGGGTGTGAAAGAAGTGGGTTATAAGTTATTACATTAAGTACATTAGTTTTGCGGCTTTTTCCCATGAAAAAGGAAGGACATATTTCCTGATAGCGTATATTTAAACAGTAGTTACAAATTTATTACGCTATAAATTTCAATACTATTTCCGAGAACAGCTTTAACTGTCAAACTTTAAAGCGCTATAGAACCCGAGTAATCTACCTCTGTTCCCTCTGTAGTAATTTAAAACCAGTGTATAACCGAAAAAAAATAAACTTTCTCATTCAAATACTATTAAAAACACCGAATTATAGCATTATTTTTCCCAATTAGTAATTCCATATTTTGTCTCAATTAAATGTGAACATTTGGGAACTAAACAACTTTAAAATTCGAGAATTTCTCTAGTTTAAAATATTTAGAACTAAAAATAAGGAAAAATCCTTAAACTCCTGACTACTCGACTACTATTTTTTACCACCAATTTCGAACTTTTTTCTCATATTTTACAGATAATGACTTCAAAAGAGAAAATGACGGACATCACGTTCTGGTACAATGATATGACAATTTTAGAATTGCAAAAGAAAATACCACAGGTAGTATTTATTTTCTGGGGAAAACACCTAACGTTCATAAAATTTAATTTAATTTAAAATTGATTAAAAGTTTACGAATTTTAGGAAATTAACATACACATCTTATAAACTACCTTAATGATCCCACATATTCAAAATCATATTCTATTCTAGATCCATTGGCTGCAGTACTTTCAAGAGCTAACAAATTCTAGTTTATTGTCTTTAAATAAAAGATCGGTTCTCCAAGAAAATGACATTGTGTTAGTGAGAGATCTACCTTACGTTCAACAGATTTCTAGTTATCTTGATGACAAGAGGAACTCTAGGTAATTAATTACTATACGTATACTAGTATTGAATATTTAAATTGCCTGTGTTGAAAACAACATTTTTTGACACTTCTTTCCAAACTGTGTAAACAAAATAACAGTTTTAAAGTTCCCTTAACCCATTAAAAAGGAAGATATCAGAATAAAGAAGATATTTCGTACTTAGTAATTTATATATAATAGATAAACTATACTATTTAAAGCATTTCAATTCTTTAGCATTTCCAAAGAAATTAGCTATACATAAGTGAGCAGTAAGTATTTTTTACAATCGAAGAAAACGTTGTTTTATTTAGAAATTTAAAAAGATTTTCAAAAGTTTAAAGATCATGTTTAAGGAAAATGTAGTATCATGATAATTATTTTGAAAAGGAGTGAAAATATTTGAAAACATCTGAATAAAATTAAAAAGAAGAAGTAATAAAGATAATATATTTATAAACTTGGATTGTAACGTGAAGTTCACTCTTTGCTTCGATAGTTTCACTTTATCAATGAAGATTAGAACAAACATGCTATACGTATTGTAGCTAATTTAACTAGCGTAAAAAGTATGTAAATAAGAATGATGTTTTTAAGTTCATCTTGAAAAATATCATTTTGAAGATTTCTTCCATAAAAGCTTAAAAATAGCTGTCCCGCTCCCCCGAATGACCCGATTCCCCTAACTCCCCTCTGTCCCCACTCCCCCATATGACAAAATTTGATTGACTTAAGCACATTTTTTCAGACACCTTAACCAAATAGACCATGTGGTATTTGAAATTATAAAGGAAAACTTTATAAGTAACTTTTAAATCGAAAATGTATGCAAGTAGGAAAATGTGAAGTTTACTTATTTCAAATACATAAATAGTTAAACACTTTTATATATAAAGACTCAAAAAGGAAAAATAGGGTTTTTTAGAAAAGAAACCTGCATCTAACACAACACGTTTCTGTATCTATGGAATACTAACACGTTTCTGTATCTGTATTATCTCATCATGTATGGTGACATGACAGACTTATTTGGCTTTCTTAGGACAAGTGAATTTTTTTTTATCGGAAATAAAATTTTAAACACAGTAATTTAATCTAACATACTATCACCAAGACAGAATGCTTTGCTTTAAGACAGAATTTTACCTAACCTCTAGAGAACGTTTAGTAACCATATAACACTATCCCCCTTGTTAGATATGTAAATGAGAATTTAAAAACAAGTCATAATCAAAAACTATATAAATCCTCATTATACAATTATTTGTTTTGTGTGTTAGTCCCACATAAGGTAAAAAACTAATCCTTTTGCTCTTTATACTGTTTATTCCGTATTCTTCCCAGGCAGATAGCAACGTACCTTGGGTTCCGAACTATAATGACTTTAATGAATCATCTTCCAAAAAACTTTTCTGAAGTATTAGAACAATATTACGAAGATAGTGGCTACCCTAAACAAACTCAAGAGCGTTGGAGGACGTGCATTGCTCGCATTAACGTAGCATTTAGTCCAATTGCATCGCATCTGTATGTAAAGAAATACTTCACGCCAAGTGTGAAAAATGAGGTAATTTTAATTATTTAAGTTTTCAAATTTTTCACAATTTAATGTGGCAGTTATGTTGCTATAAGCAACCAAAACTGATGTAAATATACTAGTTATAAATTCAATTATTGATATTGATAAAACTGTTTGAGAAAGGATGAAGATCAAAAGTCGATTTGCAAAGAAATATTAATTTTTATATTCCATCCTTTAATTAAGAAAAATAGTAATTTTATATAGTAAGCTACCTTAATATATCTGAGCTAAAGTGGCTAAGTGGTACATCTGCAATTTTGTTGAATAGTTTTTCGCATTTCGTACTCTGCTTTGGGTAATATTTGTGAAGCGGTAAAACTTAAAGTAAACTTTTTATTTATGCGAAAAAGACGTTGGCAAGTTGCTATAATCCATACCCTTAGTGATTTTTTATCTTTAAAATATTGCTTCTCTCTAACGTTAAAAAGTGCCATAATAGTTTACTTTTTTTGCAGAGATATTATCATTAACAAATTTTAAATTTTACAGGTTCTGAAGGTAGTTCTTGATCTAAACTTTCAATTTGAAAGTTTGCTTCTTAGCATTGACTGGATGGATAGAGGAACTAAATCTGCAGCTCTCAAAAAGGCAAGTAAAAAAATTTAATATTTTTTCAATATTTTTATAACTCTCAAAATTAAAATTATGAAACCTTCGGGATTGTTTTCAAATTTTGTTGACTTACTAAGAAGATACTTAAAACTTGATTACCCTCGATAATCGTTCCCCAATTCGCACCAAAACATTTTTTATGAGACAAAAATATTTTTCCCAAACCTATGCTTTTAGAAAAAGACATCAGAGGTCTTACATCAAGGTCATGCGTTTGGAGTAAAAATACCACATTCCTTTCGACCAGTTTTGCGCAAATGTGATAGCGGATAGGGCACAACATTTTGGGGGACATTGTCACCATTGAGAAATTCGGCATTTAAAAACTATTGGTAGAAGAATCTTTTTTAAATAGGAAAATGATCCCTTTTATAGTATCTTATTATCTTTTTTAATGTATGTGAGGGGTATGTGACGACTCATGTAAAAGATATAGAATTATGAAGTGGTATTCACATTCTTGCTTTTCATGCAGCTAAGGGCAATGAAAGTTAATGTAGGATATCCTGATTCGATAATTGAGGAAGGAACTTTAGAAGAACTTTATTATAAGGTAAGTTCACAGGTCGAGATAAGCTATTAATGCATTTTTAGTAAACTTGTAGTAAAAATAAAAATTACTTGTTATTATGAAATAAGATTGCTTAAGAAAAAATTTAATGCAAAAAAATTAAAACGCGTTATTACATTGATCCTAAGAATTTAAGAAACAAGAAAAATTATATTTTGATGCTCTGATATTTTTTTTAAAGTTTATGTAGAACATTTCTGAAAATTCAACTTGATAAATCTCAAAGTTATAACCATAAAAGCATCATCTTATCTTGCAATTATATGTTTATTTTAAAGAGACGAACATTATTTTAGCAGAATACAACGAACCCCATTAAAAGATACAACTGAAAATAAAACCAAATGCACCCCATTTAAGGTATATCGGACCCATGAAAGAAAAACTTTCTTTGAAACCGTCTCACAGATGTCCCGGAACCCTGAAGCAATGCAATCCTGAATCCTCATGCAAGCTGAACCTTTTGCAATCTAAGAGGAAGCTGTGCTTTAAAATTATGACACAGGCCATTTCTCATAAAAAAAAGAAATTACAAGAAACGAGTAGAAGTTGGGGCCTCAATTAGAAATCTCACCAAAAGCAGACTGATTTCGTTACTCTCATACGGTAGACGTGAAATGCATGTAAACGTAAAGGCATAAAAAGGGGCCATCCCCAAATCGTATCACACTTTTTTCAGGGGATTTTTTATCCCTTCCTCTTCTTATGTCATTCGTTCTCACCTCAATGACCCCCTCTTACCATTGGAATGTCACACTTTAAAATTTAATAAAATAAAGAATTTAATTTTTTTATTATTTTCATTTTTGAGAATTAGCTACCTCTCTTTTACTGTTAAATATCAAACCAAACA
Source organism: Tetragnatha montana (assembly GCA_963680715.1). Taxonomy (NCBI): domain Eukaryota; kingdom Metazoa; phylum Arthropoda; class Arachnida; order Araneae; family Tetragnathidae; genus Tetragnatha; species Tetragnatha montana. The sequence continues at coordinate 39,062,826 of OY796684.1, forward strand.
GTGTAAGAAATGCATCTTTTAAGATTTGAACAGCAGTGATATAAGAATTTTTGAGATGTGATACTACAAAGTTAGAGCTGCCCCCTCCACCTTGTCACATTGTGTCACAAATACAAGATCCATCTCCCTAAAACGTGTGACGTAACTTTTAAATGCCCTTAACTGTGCTTTTCTCCAAGGGTTGTCCATTAATTCCATGAGGTGTATTTTTAAAATTAGTGTCCTCCCGCTTCACTTTCAGAATTAGGGAAATATGGTGCGACGCCCCTCCCCTTACCTGAGACGTATTCCATAATCCCCTGTTCTTCCGTAAAATAATAACTAAAATTTAATAATATTGTCGATAGTTTAAAACTATTAATTATAAAACAAAATAAAATTACTTATTACAAATAAAAAATAAAGATTTGTCTATTTATTTCTTTTACTTATAGAGAGATGGAAAAGAGAAATGCATAGCCAAATTACATGAAATGCCAAATTAATGCCAAAACAAAAGTTAATATGAGATTTTCATTGGCCCCCTTTCCTTTGGTAACATTTGCCGGACCCCTCCTCCCCCTGTTTTGAGCTCACGTATTTAGTGAACGTCCCCCTAGGAAGATTTCAGATGCATATAAAAAATCCAACTGACCGCTCCGATGGTACGAGGATAATATTTTTCAACAGAGGTCGGATTTCAACACACTAAAACTAAGCAGAAAAAACTTGCTCTTCAAATGTTAGCAAATCACACGATTTCTTTCCAAGAAAAAAAGGCAATCTGAGTTACACGTGTTTGTAGAGTAAAATATTCATTATTAGCCAATCAATCTAGCACTCTATTTCTGCCTCTACTTTTAATATGAAATAAATGAGTCTGGGAGCTTTGCTTTAAATATCGCAGGCTACCCGCCTCAGTGGCGTAGCCAGAAAAAAATTTCGGAGGGGGATATTGGAATTCAGGGGGGATATGGGGTAAATTTAGTTCTTTTCTATGGTAAAAAAAAGAACATTTTGGACTTTTGGGGGTGCGCGCCTGTCATGTTTAATTTGGTAGAAAATTGGCGTTCAATATAATGAAAAACCATGTAATCACTTTTCATTCATATATGACAGGTTTCATAGTGTTTGTATACAATAGTTTGGGGGATAGTATATTACAGATATATGATGTTACTATTTTTGTTTTTCAAAATATGGAAATCTGCTTCTAAACTTTTAAACAAAACGTTTAGCCTGTTTTTTTTTCCTTTTTAAACTTATTGATGCCATTTTACTGACTTAATATTAGTGGAGTTTTAACCAAAAGCGGATAGGAGAAGGAAAATTAATTTGTATTTTGTATAGTATTAGCTTCAGAAAGCATTAACTTTAATATTTTATTTCAAACAAGTACAAACTAAAAATAAAAAATAGCAGTATATATAGACTTAGATAGAAACACGGGAAAAATGGTGACAAAACCCTATACCGATGCTTAATATTGAGAATATCAGTGGGTTCTAAATCAATAACCCTTCTCTAAATTTGCCCTCAACAGCAAGTCTTCAATAAATGGGGCCTAAAAAAGGATAAAAGATTTAGACATTTCTTATCGTACATCCAAAATACGGGGGATGTTTATAATTTCATGTGTTTATGATCTCCTCCTTAGAAAAGATATCACATTTGCTTAAGTTGTTTATTTCCCTGTTTATAAAATATAAAGTATTACACATTTAATTTTGCATTCTAAGGTATTTTTTACTTTTATATAAAACTTGTTTGAATGGAATTTCAAAGGACCGAATTAGATTGTTGAAAGAAACATTACCTTTTTATAAAACATTCATTTTATCTGTGTTCGACCATACAGATTTTGTTAAGTACGTTTAGAGATTTCTGATCTTCTTTGGTTAATTATTTCTTAATTTTCGGGTAGGATTTCCCAAAGATGGGTGAAAACATCTTTGAAAACGACCTCATGCTGATGGAACATCGAACGATGCAGGTTATTAAGACATTGTGGCAAGATCCTTTGAAAGAAGAGTAATTCTTTCTTACATTGAATTAATTTAAAATATTATCTTATAAACTCCATTTATGTATTAACGACTTTAGAAAAGAGACGCAATAAAAACTAAAACATTTACAACTTAATTTAATTAGTTAAAAATTTCCTTGGGTGGTTTTATTACAGATGGCCAGTATCTCCAATCACAATCAACGCAGCATACAACAGAAATAGCAATTCTATAAGTATGCATTAAATTTATTACACTATTTTTGAACTCCTAACATTGAACTTATCAAAAATGTTTCATTTTGCAACTTAGCGGTTAGTTAAAAGCATAACAAAGTTACGAGACCTCACAAATCTTACCCCTCCCACTTGTTCACCAAGATATTTTTTCTTAATGGTAAAAAAAGTGATTCCATAACCTTCAAGGATACCATGTCCGAACAAAGACTTCCCCTAAGCCCTCCTTCTATTGTGTTACCTTAACATTCCTTAAGTTTAATCTATTATAAAGATATTTTAAATTTTATTAAAGAGATATTTACTGATATTATATCTTAATTACAATAAGAATTTATAGATTATAATAAGTAATAAATAAAAATATTTTTGTACAATTAAATTATTTTATTTTAAATTAAATTATTCTGCAGTTTTAACGTATAAAAATGAATATCTGAAGAAGACATCTTTGTACGTTGTTTACCTCAAAAGACAGTTTTTAACTAAACAACATTCAAAAGTGTAAAATATACTTTTTCTTTAATTCATTGTGGCTTTTGTGGTTCTGATATTTTTAATAACTGTTTAAGGGTTTGGGCCAAAATGTAGTCTCCAGTTCAAAAAGGAGCATGCATCTTTTCAGTTGACCCATTTAAATTAATTATTAAATTAATTAATTAATCAATTGCATTTAGTTGCCCATTAATTGCATACATATAAAATGACGGATGATGAAAAGAAAGGCCCATTTAATTATATAGAAAGATTAAAATATTATTTACATTATAAGTATAAAACAATCTAAATCTGATCATTATTAAATCAAGTTTGTTCTCTTAATAGTTGATAAGTTTGTAGTGTTTCATTCCTTATTTGTACTTTTTGTGTAACCCCTACTCAACACATTTCTTATCTGTTGTCCTTAAAATCTTTATACCCATATAACTATTTTTCAAACCTCATAAATAGACTCTTATAGATTATAATGTGTGAGATAACAAATGTACACATTCATAGAACGTACTTGCCAAGTAGTAAAATGCTATGAAACTATAGAAAAATGCTGCTTTCGTTTGATAAATAAATGAACAAAAATTAAATTAATCAAATCAAATATTTTCAGCATTTCCTGCTGCCTTTCTACAATCACCTTTATATAACAGTTCATTACCAGAGTAAGTTTTTGTACCTTTGGGTTTCTTTTGTTTTAAGACTGACTCTTTAATTAGATGTTATTTATAATTTTAATTATAAATATTAACAAAGATATTAACAAATTTAAAAATTTGTAATCTTAAATATAAATAATTGTTTTTGATATAGCTATATGAATTATGCTGCAATTGGTGCTATTATCGGTCATGAAATAACCCATGGATTTGACAGTGAAGGTAAACAATTTTTGTTTCAAACAAAAAATTTATAGATAGAATTTGTTAATGACATAATTAAAAAGCAAATCTAAAAAACAAGGAATTTTTGTATTTGTTTTAAAGTTCCTTAATTTGCTTTTAATGCGTATTTAAAAGTAAACTAACAAATTAAACAAAAAGGTAATATGACAAGCAGTAAAATTATTGATTGAGTTCAATCATCGTATTTAGTTACCTAGTATTAACGGCTCTATTAACTCTTAATTAATTATATTATAACTTAAAACTATGTCCCATCAATACATATTCATTGCAACCTAGTTTAGCAAAGATTTTCCCGCTTCCTCATCCAAATAAATAAAAAATAATCAATTATAAAATCATATTTATCATTTGATTACTTTAGATACATTAGGGTGAAAATTCAAAATAGGTAAGGGATTCTAAACAGTTAAATTATTTATAAAATATCATTATACTACTTATGTAAATTAAAAGTATTCTAGAAATTTTGTAAGTAAACAATTATGTTTGTAATAATCATTTGTCCTAGTTCTATATAAAAACTTTAAATGTAAAAAAGTAAATTTCTCAATATTTATCTAGCAATTAATTTTTAATTGAACTAATACATAATTCTCAATATTTATACTTAATATTTAACATGTATTCAGATATATCTCAATTATAATGATATTAAGTTCAACACTAAGTTGTCCAAAATGAGACATTCTAGTATATGCTCATTAGTGGATCGCATAAATCGGCTATGATATTTAGACCAGTAATGTTTTAAACCCTTTCTGTCCTGATTGCCCTACATTTTCTATAGTATATAATGGAAATCTCGGGCGGTTAGGATTGAAAGGATTAAAAAAAAATACTCAATGCACCACACTACCTAAGATATATAGAAAAAAAAATTGAAAAAAGAGCAGAAACAAAACTTTTCTTACCTCCGAATCTCAGATGTCTACGACTGGAAATAAAAGACCACTTCAGTCCCCTAAAATGATGTGAAATAATCAGTTTTTGGTAGCTTATGTATCCAGCGGTTTTATTGCCTTCTATCAAACGTAAAAGGCAGTTATCGACACCCTGTTATACTTCAAACAGCGTCTTCTAGCCTAGAAACTTCATACGTTTTAATTGGAAAGCAATAGTTTTGGTCTCCCTGGGTTCCTTGCATTAGTTTTAAGGAATTCAATATTTTCAGAGGCGATTGGATTAAGCAGCAACTGCCCTTGTGGTTAAATCGGAGGTTTATTTAAGAAGTGAGTGTCCGGAATTCCACTTATTTGGAATTGCCAGCTGAAGTATATTGCTTTGAAACAAATATATTTTCTTCCGCAATTGGTCATAAAGAAAAACAACCTTGTAAAAGTTGCTCAACAATACTTTTTCTATGACGATAGCACTCTCGGTTTAACCAATTACATAATTTGAAATGTGGAATTCCGTAGAACTATGTGCAGTTATAACCAGCTACATGCTAAGAAACTACTGAAAAACTTAATTAAAAGAAGGAAAAGATCACTATAACTATACACACATGGTACTACATGCTGAACCTAAAACTCCTGAAATAAATACTTTTTGGTCTAAAAAACATACAAGGGATAAAACTCGTGCTAGAATCTGCATATTTTACGTTTTAGCAAATAAAAACCAAAAAGGAGGTATAAAATTTAAGCTTTTTCCAATTTTCTTAATTTTGCCTTATATTTTTTGAACGCAAAATTTACATTTGGCTTCAGCTCTTTAAGGGGTGTCAGGACCCTTAAAACTTTCAAAAATTCGATTTTTTAAAAATTATATTTTTGGGTAATTTAGATTATTCTACTTAATTTGACACCTTCGGTTTCTTGATATTCCTATTAGTTCCGAAGTTATGGGCTTTCAAAGTTGAGTCACTCTGGCGAAAACACGAGAAGAGGGCGTGACGCGAAAGCGAAACACATGGTGGCTGACGCTCCCCTCCAGTGTTTACATCTCATCTGTGTCTAAGTTTTGGATTTATGCTACTTGATTTGCCTCATGTTTTATTTAATGGTTTTTCTCAGGATCAGGAGATAAATAACTAAACTTTTGAATTCTCTCCGCACGTGTTTCTTTGTTTCTTTCTTAACTGATTGTGATTGTTTACCAAACGTGCAAGTTTGGCTTTTTGGGGATTTTGCTTTCCAAAACTTTCGATTTGTTTGTGGTGCTCAATTAATTAGAAAAGCAAGTAGACAAGGTGATGAAAGTAGATTTTATGGCAATAAGTACTTGAGGTTAATTAAGAAGTAAAATGGTTGCAAGGTTTTTGTCCCTGCAGAATCGCCAGTCAACGCTGTTGCTGCTATCAACAATTTCACTTCCAAAAGCAAAAACTTGATGAGTCTCGTTTTATGGATATTTCAGCTTTAATTAAATTTTTTAATAAAACTGCCAATTGCCAAGATTTGCTATTGTTTCTTAATTTTGACTGAGAAGTCAAAAATTCAACTGTCTTCAAAGTTTCAGTCACACAGTGTTCTGGATACAATAGTATCCCTGTTATTTGAGGTAAAATGAAAATTGTTGTCTTATATTTTTCTAAATCTTACTTTCAAGGACAAATACAATATAAATTTAAGTAGTATTTATACTTAAAACTTTTAATATAAACATATATTGGTTGTTATTCTGTTAAAATTTGTCAACGAGTACATACACACTTCAGAACTACGACTGGCTTTTTATTGCCTTTTTGACCAATATCAAACTATATTTTGATTAATATAGTTTGTAAATAGTTGTTAAGTAATACATTTTTATAAACACATTTTTACTATCATATATTATTAAAAAAGTGAAATATTCAAATTGTTACGTCGAAAGTAATTTTTCTCGATATGTGTTTTTAAAGTTTTTTTTAGTAAATTATAAAATATAGTAATTATTTTATATGAATTTTGACTTGTAAATATCTTTTATATATTGTTTTCGTGATGCTAAACCTAAATTTAAATTAATTGTATGGTTGATTTTCTATATTTTAAGTTTCAAAAATATAGTAACCATTGCGACATACTTGGTTTCTAATAGTATTAGGGCCTAAAAACTAAATTAAAATATTTGTATTCTTATATAACATATGTATATTTGTAAGAATATGAATAACTAAGAATTTACAAGCTTTTCATATAATTTTTTGTTGTTGGTGATGAAATATTCAAAATTTTAACTTTAAAGTCATTTTTCTCAAAACTTGTTTTTTTCAACTTTCAACATCAACGTCTAAAGAACTAATAGCTCTAAATGTCTAAAAATTTGTATATATCTGCTATAGACAGTTCTGTAGATGCTAAACTTAAATTCAAAGAAATTTAATTGATAAATTTTATTTTTTTTCAACTTTAAATTTTTAAAAAGTCAAAAATTTACATTTTCTAACTTTACTTTTTTTTATAAAAAAAATTAAAACACATTTTAAGAAAAAATTATGTTCAGCATCTGGAGGGGAATGTTACGAATAATTTAAGACTATTTGCATTGTGTTTACTTAATAATTGGATTGTACGTTTGCTCTGAAGTATAACCCACATTTCTTAAGAAAAATATATTACGTGTTTACAAACCATCCCATAAATATAAAAGTAATGAAATAATTTTGTTTTCACCTATCAAATTATAATTAAGAAGCATATCTAAACTCATAAAAAAAATTTCATTCACTTGGGTTGAATTTTATACAAATTATTGAAGTTTTAAAAAGTAACATTTTAGACGTGTTTTTGGAGAGTTAAGGGTCCTGACACCCCTTAAAAAACATCCAAAACCGTTAAAAAATAACTTCTGTATTTTTTCCCCGAAAAAACTGTGTAGAGGCTAGACTACAGCTAGTACTTTTTCTTATTGCCACTCGAATGAACATGGAAGCTAGGAGGTACTTCAGAGAACACTACTTCACTTTGAAATGTTTGGTCTTATTCTAATTCCTGTCTTAAAACGGGAAAATTAATTATTTATAACCTGTAATAATATTCTCCCAATTTATAGAAGTCTATGGAAGTCTATAGCGAATGCGAATCCTATTTCAAGAGATAAATAGGAAGAATTATATTTTTAATTATTTTCTCATAAAGAATTATATTTCAAGAGATAAATAGGAAGTATTCTATTTCTTATTATTTTCTCATGAAGAATTCTATTTCAAGATATAAATAGGATAAGAGAGATAAAAAAGATGAGAATGCTGAACAAGAATAGAGGGATATGAAGAGAATGAGCGAAACGTAAAAGAAGAGGGGAGGAGGAAAGGATGAGAGGGGTGAAGAGAATACGAATGATGAATATGAGATTAATGAAAAATATGAATGATAGGAATGGAGGGATGGAGAGGCTATTTGGGATGAAGATGAAAAGGATGAAGAGAATGAGAGGTATGATGAAGAGAATAAAAGAAATAGAGAAGAGATTAAAAGTGCGGGTGAAAAGATGAGAGGGTGAGAGAGATAGAGAGATGAAAAGGATGAGAGGGATAGGGAGATATAATATCAAATCTGAGTAAAATTTGGAGCACAGATATTGAAAAGAAGACAGAGATAAAGAGGGAGTGTGGAGATTTGATTAAATTAGAACCTAGTCATATTCAAAAAATAGTTTTGTTTATGAAATAAAATTTAGAAGTCCACTAAATGTAATGATTTTTACTTAAAATTGTTCTAGAATAGCAGTGGCAATAATGAATAGATTTATGCAAGAGCAGAAAGAAAAGGGTTAATGATTCTCACTGGATTGGACCGCTGATAGTCAATGTGCAATACTTTGTAAAATCCCTCTTTATTTGCAACTTTTTTTTATCTGTGCCACTGGGCCCCTCCGCAGATCCCTTTCGACACTCTCACGGGCCACCAATGGTCCACAGACCACCGGTTGGGAACCACGATACCTATGAAGTGCCTCGTAGGTAATTAACCATTTCCTGTGGTCATTTATTAGTAGTTATTGTATGAATGATGAATGTATTTTATTATGAGGACTTAGTTAATGGATGTTTTCTTTATCCCATAAACTAACATCCAAATCTTATCCTATCATTCTACGATATTAAGAAAATAAATTTCTCATTCCATTAACAATTCAGATTAATTAATATAACTACACTATCTCCTTTTAGGAAGTAAGAGAGATGCTTCTGGAGATATGTCTAACTGGTGGAGTGATAAAACAAAGGGAATTTTCGAGAGCAAGGCAAAATGTTTTATAGACCAATACAACCTACATGGGGTAAGCAGGAGAAATATTTGTTGACAATAAAAGAAATCCAGAAGAAATTTAATAGTTATAAGTATTATCTTTCTAGTTGGACGGAAAACGAACATTAGCAGAAAACATTGCTGATAACGGAGGATTAAGACAAGCATATTCGGTAAGAAAAATCTATTGCCATTGCTTGATTATGGTAGTATGTACTATAAAAATGCATCAAATTATGTATCAGTTAAATGTCATAATTTTTTCTCAGTTTTGATTTAAAACTAATCTCTTGTCTGCGTAGGCTTATACTTTATGGAAGAAGAAACAATTTTGGTCAGTTACATTACCTGGTTTTGAAACTTTTTCATCGGATCAAATGTTTTTCATCACATATGGATCGGTATGATATAGCATTGATTTTTTGTGAACTTAAAGCATCGTCTATAACACCCGAATAATTAAAATTTTTGTTTAATTAATGTAGCTCACCCTGAACTACCTCAGAGCAAAACTAACCTTCTAATAGGGAACTCTGTGAACGAAACAGCAAACAAAATAAAAGCTAAGTCTGTGCTAGAAAACTAGAAATATGCGCGAGAATCTTTGTTTACAAAATACTAAAAAACATTATAATTTTCGGTAAGTTTATAATTAAGTAAGAAAAATACAGAATCAGTTTATTATTCTAATCCTGCGAATACTCATTCTAAACTCGTTTTCATATATTACTAATAAAAATACAAATAAATGTATGTATACTCACCTTAAGGTTTGATTATATTCATCAGCTAAAAAGATTTTGATGTACTCAGAATCATGAAGTCTTTCCATAATCAATTGAAGATAGAAGGTTCTTTAGTCATTAATAAAACCTTTACGCTAAAATATTTAAAGCAAAATAATCAATTGACTTTTTAATCAAAAATTGATTTTATGTTGAATAAAAAAATTCGTATTGTTCAAAAGTACTATTTTAAGGAAGTAAAAGTTTTTCATAAACACTGTTACCCCTAAGCGATCGTACCGAACGAAATCACATTGCTCTTTATTACTATAACTCTGGTGTTAATTTTTAAAGCATTTTAACAATCCAATGAATAATTTGTCAAATTATATATTTAATTCTCTTTGTACAAACAACGTATAATTAAAGCTCATGCATTATTTTACTTTACTTTATGTTTATTAGATATGGTGCACCAAGTACGCGAGCGGTGTTTTAAACTATACCATACAAGAAGCAGAGCATGCCCCATCCCCATACAGGTCTTTTTCATTTATATTATTACCAACTAAGTGCTAATTTATGTACTTTTAAATTTTCACTGATTTTTACAAAATTATTTTACATTTGTTAACTTTTTTAAATTTTCAAAATGTTTGATAATTATGAAGGGAAAATCATGTATTTCTTACACACAATTTAAGAAGTAATTATGAAAGAACGGATTTCGGACGCACACTTTATAACGACAATCACCATACAATACATTATATTTCACAGGGAATTATACCAGTATCCTTAATTCTACTATTCCGATTTATTTTTCCATTATTTATTACATTGCAACTCATAAAGAATAATTAGCAATAAAAATAAGTTCCTAGTTCGGTAGAAAATAAAATTGATTGTAGAGATAATCGTGGACATTTTGCCCATTTCAATATAAACTTTCTTCAAAAACTAAAGATAAACTTTAAATGACATGTTTTTTTCTAATTTTCAAACCTACTGTAAAAAACTCCATTTACATAGTACAATTTACAACCTACTCACGAAAAAGTTTGATCTAAATTTTCACAAACACATACTATATGGTCCCTGTATTATTAATTATGCAACTTTAGCAAAAATATTGAAGAAAAGTTATAGTTTTTCTATAATTTTTTAAGATATTTCATTATATACTTATATTGAAATTTTTAAAATTTAGTTTTTTAGTATCAAATAATATTTTTGACTAGCCGAATCAGAACTAAAAGTTTGAAAACAAACTTACTTGGAATTTCTAATTAGCACCAGAGCATGTTATTGAACTTTTAATATTTTATAGGCTCAAAATCACTTTATTGAACCACGAAGGTTTCTCAGAAGCTTTCGGCTGCAAGAAGAAAACATCGAATGAAACATGCTCTATTTGGTGAAAATTGTTCAGCATTTGTATAGTAAAATTATAGTACTACTTTAAAATTAAAATATAAAATTCATGATTTTTATTGAGTGTGTTTGATTCATTGAATTCCCGTGAGAATTTTTTTTTCTATAACTAGATCTTTTAATTCAGACCTGCACAACTTTAATTGTGATGCGGCCAAATTTCGCCGTCTTGACTTGCCCCGACCCAAAATACTGATCTGGCCGATCTTCAAGGGCCAAAAGATAAATCTAAATTTTATAAATCTCGCTCATGACATTGAGAGAAATTACAACTATTTATTTATACGGAAAAAAGGATCACATATACAGGGTGATTCGTAATTACGTGGACAAACTTTGAAGGAGGGTAGAGGGGACCTAGACAAGCATATTTCGAAAAATCATGGTGGGCGCAGATGCACCGTTAAAGAGCTAGGACCTAATGTAGTGCGAGAGCGTTGCAAAAGTACGTTTTGGCAAGGCCCGTGTAACGAAACAAAACATAATAAAATGAAAAAATTTATTGCATGAGGTACAGAAGTATCCGTACTACTTACATCATAAATTTGATAGAAATCGGACCACTTGCTAAATCGTGGGGTGGGTTTTAAAACGTGCAATATTAATCTTTTAGCTAAAGAATGGAGTTCCCTTACATTAGTGTGATGCTATTTAAAAAATGATGATCGGGGAAGGAATTTTCAATGATCATACATTGATCATTGAAACTGTATGATCATTGAAAATTCCTTCCCCGATCATCATTTTTCTAAATACCATTAAGGGAACTCCATTCTTTGGCTAAAAGATAAATATTGCACGTTTTAAAACTCACCCCACGGATTAACAAGTGGTCCAATTTTTATTAAATTTGTGGTGTAAGTAGTACGGATACTGCTGTACCTCATGCAATAATTTTTTGCATTATATTACCTTTTGTTTCGTGAAACGGGCCTTGGGAAAACCCCCTTTTGTAACGCCATCGCACTACATTAGGCCCTAGCTCTTTAACGGTGCATGTGCGCCCCCCCCCATTCCTATTCGAAATATGCTTGTCTAGGTTCCCTCTACCCCCCTGCAAAGTTTGTCCACGAAATTACGAATCACCCTGTATACTAACGAGTGTTTGAAACATACTTCTACAGTCCTCAACATTTTCCTTTGCAAATTCTTTTTCAAATTCCTTTACAAAAATTTATCTGTTATATCTTTTTCCTAAATCGTTAAAAATTTTAGAATTGTTTAAGACTAGTCAGGCCGCAGTAAAAGAGCCGGCGGGCCGTATGTTTTGCAGGCCTGGTCTATACTTGACAGCAACGTTTCCTGACCCGATGACGTCACTAACAAACAAAGTAGTTCCCAGCGTGGTGTCTGAATTTTGATAATCCATTTTTATAATCCATTGAAAAAAAAAGTTCCAAAGCACACTCGAGCATGCGCTGAAACTTTTATTTATTTAATTTAAACTATCTATACTCGACAGCAATAGACGACATTAGTCATTACGTCACTTGCTTGTTTGGAAACGTATTTACTTCCAATCACGGAACCAATCACGGATAGAATCAACGTTTCCAAACAAGCAAGTGACGTCACACTAATGTCGTCTATGTTTCTTGAACCCAGTAAGTCACAAATGCGGAAAGAGAAATCGGTAAACATAAAGCCTGTTGGGTTGCTAGGAGGAGTTTCGGTGCGTAAATCGTGATTAAAAAGCATTATGTACAGGTACATGGGTTTAACAAAATAATCATATTTTTAAATTGACGTTCTTCATTTCACTCAAAATTCAGACACCGCGATGGGAAGTACTTTGTTTGTTAGTGACGTCATAGGGTCAACTTAAGTTGCTGTCTAGTATAGAGCTGTAGAAGCCTATTTTTTCCCCTCCAAAACTTTTATTTATTTAGAAACAAAAATAACACAAGAACACATTAAATACAAGAAAATAACACATAGTCGCCTGGGACCTCTTGGTTCCCACCCCATCCTTGGTTGGCATCCCAACTCCACTTCGTAAGATTTCCACCACCACTTAAGAACCAATCAGAACGTTTACAAGCGACTGGCCTTTTGACACGTAACCTTTTAAGATTAGATTAAAAACAGCAAAATTGTTTGATTCCGGTATTTACAGCATAAAAACCAATTTAAGAGCTAAAATTTCAGTAAATGTTTAACCTGACCTATCGTAGTTTATCAATCTTAAAAGCTCGTAGTAGTTTATGACTTATTTTAAGCCTAAGAACTGGGAAATTACGACGGAAATTTCAGCTCTTTAACTTGTTTCATGCCTGAATCGAGCGATTTTGCTTGTGGTTACGTGTTATTTTCCACTGAGATTTTACAACCTCCCATGCCCGCTTATAAAAACCTCTAGGTCGTTGGGGGTGTATTTCTGACCCCTCCCCATTCCTCTTCTTCCGCTTCTGAGTCATCTAGGTGTGCCCTACCCCTCCCGAAACATTTATCTGAAACAGCCTGTGTATTTGCTATATTGGAGACGAAATTTTGAAGCTTTTTTGTGTACTTTTTCTATCATCTCCATAGGTATCTGATTTGCGAAATTTAACTTTTGCAGACCGGTATCATAAAAGATAGTTTAACCCAACTATTTCAAGGATTTGAAATCGAGTAAATCGTTTCAATGCGATTTTAACTTAAAGTGAGCTTGAATAACCTTAAATAATCTTAAATGAATTTAAGTTTCCTACACCAGCTTTGACTCTAATAAGATCGAGACATGTCTTTAAAGATAACTTGTAAACAAATTTTACTCGGCCATTTACTCGGATTCCACAGCTAGGTGTTAGAGCCATCACAATTTTCCGGTCAAATTTGATTAGATTTATTCATCCCTTTAAATACAGTACATAAAACACAAAGTTATTTCTCCTCCATGCATTTTGTTTATGTTTTGAAATTAACAGTTAGTAATATCATAGTTAAGTCAAAGCTGATGAGTAGACAAGCAAATAAAGACGAAAAAAACAGATTTATATTAGATGGATTTGGCTTAATGACGTTTAGTATAATTTTATACTGGATTTAAGGTTATAAAATTAAAGATGAATTTAAGACAACCCCTTCATTGCAATAACTAGGAAGCCTAGAAGCCAACCCCAAGAACAGCCTACATCAAAACAACATGTAGTACGCATTAAACATCGAATTGATTTCTAGGCCTAGAAGTTATGTATTGCCCAAATACTGAAATAAGCAGAAAGCTTTTAGTTACCCTTAAAACTTGTTGGAGGCTGCAATCAACGTTGTAAATAAAACAGCCTTGAAGTTTCTAAAATTTAGAGTTGACGAGATACACAGTGTGGACTATATCGCTTCGAATAAACACTGGGAGAGGACAAAAAGAGGAGGTTCCCTTATTTACTTTAAAGGTTGCTATTACGAGAAAATCTAGGATGAAGTTTAGTGGCTTTTATCGTAAAAACAGCAAAAAGATCAACTTTAGGCCGTAAGTATTGAATTTTTAATCTTGGAATTTGAAAGCTATGTGTATGGTTGAAGCTCATTTCTTACGGAAGTATTAATTTATTTTATCTTTTTCAAATTTCGGGATTTTGTACAGCTGAACGCATAAAGAGTTGTTCTTGATGAAATTATACTTCGATCGCTTTCTCAAAATATCAGTGTCTTCACAAGAACGATCTCTGTAGGAGTTGTGTCGATTAACACAATTATAAATGCAAGACTTGGAACGAATTTAAATTAAATTTTTATCCAGGACCATTATGACCATGTTTGCAGCCTTAAACCTTGTTAGGGAAAGGGGCAAAGCATTGCATTTTCTATGTATCAGTAGATTTAAATAAAACGTTATGCTTGTATTGAAAATGGACTTTAAAATCAGTAATTTAGCCTTTTCTTTTTAAATTATGAAAAACTTGCCAAACTTTGTAAAATCATGATCCAGATGGGGGCAACTGCCCCTGGATACGCCCATGATTATGACGTGTCGTTGGTGTGACGTTATAGGGATAGGTTTCACGTGGCGATGCGTAATTTAAAGAATTCTCAAACCTTCTTAAGATTCATGTTTACTATAAAATGCATCATGTGATTGCCTTAGTATTAAAAATGCACTGGTTTATGGAGATGTTTGAACTTGGTAAAATATTTTATTCAGTTTTTCTTTCCAGAATATTTAACAAGTCTTATGACATTCAAACTTAATTTCCACGGATTTAAATAAATTACTTCAAATATTGTAGTGAACTTTCAAGAAGTATTGAATGATAATAAACATAATTTATTCTTTTCATAGTGTAATTGCATCACAACTTGAAAACATTTCAATTTTTGAAAACATTTTCGTCCAGAAAGTGAATTAGTCTTCGTAAATTTTAAATATGTATTAAAATAATCTTTATTAAATCTTTGGTTAAAATATCTCTAAATTATATTTTGAAATTGAGTTGACAGAATTTAAGGCTATCATTAGGTAGTACTTCTAATGGAAAGTTATTTTTTCTCAGGTAGCAAGTTAGTGTTGAAAGGGGTCTAGTAAAAAGCTTCGCTTAGTAATTTTAATAAATTTAAATTACTCTTATATCAAATACGTTCATACTTCTCTTGGGAGGTATATGTAATAAACTATCTTTAACTATCTAACATTGGTTTATTAGATATCATTTAATAATTTGGAAGTTACAATCTTTGATAAATTTGAACTATTTACAGATGGGTGTGCAGAAAAAGGAGGTGATAGTTCCATCTTAGGGTAGCTTTAATTTACAAAAGCTATCTTGGGGAATTTTTTGTAGCAAAAAGGTACTTTACTTTTTTATGTTACATATAAAATGAAGATGCTTCTCTCCGTTAAGCATTTGGACCTTCCTCCATTGAACACAGAAAAACTAACATCGACTTTTTGAGAAAAAAAAATGAAACTCCCTCAGTTTTGGAGCAAACTTTTTGATAATAATTTTACTTCAAGTGTTACACATTGCGTAACTTAATGAACTTCAATAAACTGTGGTAGACCGGATTCTGGAAACTTTAAATCCATTTTGAGTCGGCTAGCAAGATACCTAGGATATCCCAGCGCTAACTAGGCTCTTCCGAGGACCGCACGTAGTTGATTTTCGACGTCCTTTGAGAATTACCTCAATAATAACACACTAAAAATCGGACAAAATCAATCTGCGGTAAGTTTTTTTTTTAATGAACCAAAAAAAATTAAGTAAAATCAAGTCATAATAATTGAGACTTGTGATATATGTTTATAGGCTATTTTTCAGTGCTGAATACGAATATTCCATTTAAATTGAAAAAAAATTAAAATATCAATTAAAAAATTCATTTCACCAATTTGATAATCGAAAAAATTAAAGCATCGCTCAAAACCTCAAAATAACTGAAAAGAAGTAATTCAAAGGGTTTGCCCTTAAAATTACCTCAAAAATGACCTACTAAAATTAAAGTAAAATCTAACTTTAAAAAATTTAATTTTTTCGAGTTTTAATTTTTTTTTGCCTCAAAAATCTACCTTTTAAAAAAAATCCTATTAAAAACGTTTGACAAATGGATTGGGGATAGACAGTTGCTTACGTAATTATAAGAGGGGGGTTTACTACTTGAAAGGAGGATGGGTGGTTAAAAATCATCAAAAGATGTCGGATCCCTGATTGAGGAGAATTTCCCCTAACCAAAGCGAAGTCAAATGATACTCCCCCTTTCTAAATTTCAAATATTTGAACCACAATTATATGAACTGTTATAACCCTATTTTCTGTTTCAGGACTTCATCTGTTTTTGCAGGTTTAAAGAGAAAGCCCGTCTCATTTACAACGGTCCGACAGTGTTTTAAAAACAAGCCACTTTTTGTAGGTACTGTCACTGACTATGGAGATAGGCATTGACCTTAATAAAGGTCATTAATTTAATGTTGAGGTAAGGATCAAGGGTTTTCTGCATAATTAGTTAGCACATTTTGTGTAATCATTTAACAAAACACTATTATCTTTAGGATAGGTTCAATTATTAACCAAACCTTAAATGTTAACATTTATGAACAATGATAAAAGATAGTTATGATATGCTGCGGAGAAAAGTAAAAGAGAGGATATCGGGATGCATCCTTCCAAAACTCGAAAATTCTCATTTTTACTACAGGAAAGAAGATAAACTACCCCAAACTTCCTTTAAAAATTTTTTCATTACCCTCCGAATTTTTCTTGATACGATTAAACATTGACAAAAATACATTGTAAAAGTAAAGTTTAAGTTGCACAAATATTTACCTTTCTTGGAAAGTTCACAAAAATTTATAATGAAGGAGTAACATTTCATGGGTTTTTTTTCCAACAAGCCCTCTTTCTTAGTTCTCATCTTATCTTCGAGTTAAAATACCTAGTGTAAAGCATTTAAAAATTAATTTTTTTCCTTTTTGATTTTTAATTTGCTGAAATTTGAGGTTTTCCTTTTATACTCATCCCTTCACATGAAGAATGCAGCATTTTCTTTAGAATTACAAATAGAATTAAAATCAAGTTATGGTACTTACGTATTATCCCGTCGACCGTTCAGCGGCCGTCTAATTCAGCGGCACAGTAATAGTAAAGTCAATGGAATTTAATAACGTTTTCGGATTAAGCGTCACGGTCGACGGGATAATACGTAAGTACCCAAATTATTTAGACTCGAACCAAAACGAGTTAAAACCCTAATTTTTGGGGTCAAATTTCTAAAATTTTCTGCGGGAGGACTCCCAAACGTCCCTTTTGTGTTCATAACAAATTATTTGCTACTTTTTATATTAAGTTCTCAAAGATGAAGATACACTATCTAAAAATATATTAAAAAGCTACATTGGACCTATTAGGGGCCGTCCATAAATTACATCGCGCTCGGAGGTATTCAATTTGTGACAAGAGGGAGGACGGCAAAAGTTAAACCCTTGACCATCTAGGACAGATGTGACCTCTCATCTCGGAGAATGAGACCTTGAATCCCGTCCTAAAAGTTCAAAAATGAGTCAAAAGATTACATTTTAAGGTCTAATTTAAAACTTTTTTGGGGGGGAGGAACCCCAGACCCCTTCCTTCCCTGGGGTGTCATATGAGCATCATCAATAAAACTTGGATATTTTTGCACGAAGGTTCGCATTTGATCTGTAAAATATGCGGGTGGACCTTATGGTGTCAAAAAATTGGATGTCGAATTCAAAGTATGGTTGTAGGGCCCTGTAGAAGATTTAAAATCGGTTTTTAGGGTCAAACTTTCAAAATTCTTCGGGGGAAGAATCTTTCCAACCTTCTTAAAATGTGCTTGCCCCCTTAGGTTCAAGCTGGATCCGCTACTGTATCTATATACTTAGAACCTTGAACCATAATACCCAAGTAACAGCCCTTTTTATTTCTAAAATTTATATTCAAATGTTGTGCCTCTTAAAATTTTAGATACTTTCCCTGTTAAACTTTTTTACTCGTGCATTTACTAATTTCAATAACTTGGCTAAAAAGCCTTACTAAAAGACCCAAAAAGTTCGGGTATTTCAGCCATCTTGAAAAAATTAGCGAAAACGCCACACATTTCTATGCTTAATCATCACACTCAAAAAGATGAAATTAAAACCCTTCTGTTGACCTCGATCGTAATTGCGCGAACCAAATTGCACAAGTCTTTCGGCAAAAAATGATGAAAAATTCTTGACTAAATCCTCAATGCATGAAGAAAAAAAAAATTAATTCACTGTCGTGGCAAAAGCGGTCAGCTACTGACATTAGCGGTTAAGAGAATTTTCAGAGAGGTCCAAATGCTGTTTCAAATTTGAAGTAAGTTTATTTATGCTACTCTAGGGTTTACTAGTTTATGATAAGACTCGTACCAAAAGGAAGATTAAGGATACGGGAATTCTACTGCGTATTAAGTAATGACGTGGCCTTAAAAAACTCATCAATATTTAATTTTTCCCTTTTATCAACTAATTATTCATGGAAAACTATGATCCTATCACATAAAAAATGGGCTGTAATGTTCCAAGTCTGGCGGCAAGTCTGAAATCACACCGGTCATTGCACTAGGAGGATAAATGAAGAGTAATAAATCCCCTCAAAACTGTAGCTTATTGGTCTAAAAGTTAACACTCAAGAAATATGATTATTTTTTTTTAACATGCAATCGAATTGGGAAAAAAATCATCGAGTTCATTGGAGAAAAAAGGAATGTTGGATATTCAACGATGCATATTTTTGCTTTCATAACGCAGTAACCGCTTCTGTCGTATAAACCTGGGGGGAACTCATTGCTCATTGCTCAATCGAACGAAGTATTAGTTAATATAAACAGAGATGTTGAAATTTTGATTCATTCTAATATTTGCCGTTGTGGTTAACTGTGGTCAAAAGGTGGCTCCTCTCCTCTCCTCGTCTCCCGCAAATGAGGTAAAAGGTTCGTAATTTTCATTTCTTAACACATGGTTCTTAAGTTTTTTTGTCTCATCAAGTGAATTTAATGTACTACTTGACTAATTACTTTAGCATATGGTGTTTAATTTTTTCGACTTTACGAGGGCTTTCAACATATGCATTGTCGCCATTTCGCACACCAATGATTTCATTCTAATCTTAAACCGATGGCACGTAAGCAAAAAATCATTTTTGATTGTTTTAAAATTTTTGTGGAAGTCAACAATTGCCTTTACTATGCAATGTAAGAAATTACTTTACCTCCTAAACCAGGAGTTCGTGTTGTTTGTTAGGCCACGTCATTCATTCCTATTTCTTAAAAATATGCTAGGAACAAAATCCTATTGCATATAGTTTCAAAAATGAATTGTAGTATTTATTGTTATAGAACTTTTCCCTCATATTATGTATAAAATATAATCTGATAATTTTTTTCCGTGTTCAAAATCACGAACTGAACAGTGTGTACAAGTCTTAATACTGTTCGTTCAGTTCGGGATTTTGAACAAAGAAAAAATTATTAAAAAGAGATTTTCGGGATAGATCGCCTTAGCTGTCAGAAAGGTTTTTTTTCTTCACCTTAGAAAATGTCCGAAATTTTTTTCTGGCTATGTCATTCGCCTTGTAGGTATATATTTCTATTGATTTATAACGAAGCAAGAAAAAAAATTTGAAGTAAAATATTTTCTATGCATAAAAACAGGGTTCGTACGCTTCTTGAAAATTATTTTCATTTTCAAGCACTATGGAAACTTTGAATTTGGGTTGTACTCCTTAAAAACTCCTTTATTTACATCATGAACATTTCTTATATAGATTTATCTCGCTTATGAAAATGGCTTCAATCCTCAGTCGTTTTTGTTTTCAAAACGGAAATTCCGGGGAAAATAGAAATGATTTCGGATGTTTGCCTGTAAAGTTGGCATTTTGATGGCGTGGACGCGGGCAAAAAAACTACTTGACTTGGTTCGCGATCTAGTTTTTTCTTACTTCGTGTCAATATCCTTGACTTTAAATGCTTGTTTTTGGAGAAAATGTTCTTTTATTGTAGTTCAAATGCGACCAATATTTTGGTGGCAAATTAAAAGGTTTATTGGAGGAATTTCTTGTTGTTTGCAAGAAGGGAAATAGAAATTTATATTTTGAAGTTTTAGAGTTTTAATATCAAACAAAGAATTACAAGGTGCGTAGATAATAGGGTATATGAAAGTTTTAAGGTAAATAATATTACTTAAGCATTATATAAATTTTTATCAGGTAGAAAGTATTACAAAATCTTCCATATGGGTAATTTTTGGGGTGTTGAAATTAAACTTCTTAGACTAAAGTTTTTTTATTCCTTGTCAGTGTTTTAGTTTTTCATTCCTGCAATTTATACATTTTGAGACAGTGCATGAGAATAACTATTAATCATTATTTGTAATTTATTGAAAGTGTAAGGTAGGGTTTTTTATTTTTTTAAACTGTCTAAATAGGTTCATTTATATTTAAAAATTACATAAAAATATTTGTTAATATACAAGTACTATAAACTTAATTAAATTTTTATTCGAACCTTTTTTTTTTAACTAGGAACTTATATAAAATTTGCATTTTATTCTGTTTAATAGATAACATTGTACAAAATGAAACAGTAGCCTGGAAAAGTCCTTGAAAAGTGAACAAACCCTGTTATGAGGATTTTTAAGTTGTAAATTTTTACTGAAAGGTCGCTTTGAAGCAACTTAAAAAGATAATACAGTGGGTTTTTTAAAAATCTTGTTAGATTATAACCTGTTTTAGATATCTGATATGATTTTAGATCCTAAAAAACTTTCAAAAATACTAACTTACTTTTCTTTCTTTTCTAAAAATTTTTGGTAAATATCATTTCTGCAATTTATTTGTGATTATTTAATTATTCTATTAATTAATTATTCTTGTATTTTTATTTGCTTTTAAAGTGGTTTTAAAACCTGATTCAGGAATGTAATTGCCTAAGTGTGTTTTAAGCTGTGTAAAAAAAAATTGTCTTTCTTAAATTATGTGAAAAGGTATTCCTTGAAGTTTTTAAAATCACTCCTTCAAAACTCCTTGATTGTGATTTGTGAAAATTTTTATGAACCCTGTAAAAAGATATGTCCTAATACGAGCCTTGTGCCATAAAACACAAAACTACCAACCAATCAATCTATGCGTAAAATGAAATGTTCTTATTTTGAAGGAATACCCCCGATATCCCCCTTTTGTCTTCTCTCTTGGTGTGAAAATATAGGAAATGTCTATTTGGACGGCAAAAACAGCAGTTGGCGCATGCTCCGTAGGTCTCGCGGTTACGTAGCAGTCCCGGCGCTCCAATCAGAACCGTTGCCGGGCAGTTGCCGGGTAAAAAAGAGTAGAGTTTAGTTGTATATTTGCCGGCCAAATAGATAGTGCCTTTTAAATATGATCCATCACTTACTGAAATGTTAATTGTGGAATTTTAATTCATAAATATCATGAAGAAACAAACTTTCAGATTTTAAATATTGATTGAATTGTGTTAGATTATTACTGTTACGTGTTACATAATAGAACTCAAGTGCTTGATGAAAATTTCAGCTGTTTTTTTTTATTTGTTTTTAAAATGAAATGTTTAAAAAATAGATAAGCAAAAATGCACCAAGCTCGATTGTATCAACTGTTATTTATGGTAGTAATATTAACAGGTGGTTGATGAACTTCAACAGTTTCGCAATAGAAGTTTATGTTTCATTGGTTTAAATGCCTCTATATCGATGTTATTGTTATGGAATGAGACTAATAGGATTGACCATATAAAATTTGATATTTTTTATGAAAATTAACAAAAGTTTAAAAGAAGCTGTTGAGGACTGGTTTAGGATAAAATAAATTGTTCCTTTTTACCATCGTTATTATAATCTAAAAAAAAACCTTATTTATATTAAGTACAGTGAAACTTGAATGTAATTTTTAAAGGTGAATGAATCCCCTGAGTGTGTAGCAGAGCCGTATCCATCGGGGGAGTAATAGGGGTGTGTTTTTATAATTTATTTCAAATGTAAATTAATGTAATTTTAAAATAAGATTGATATTTTCATATATCTTATTCTATGGAGGTTTTCTGTTCCTTAATATACCATTCTTCAGCTTGTCTTATCGTTTTTAACTCAGTGAGTATAGGTGGGGTACCTTTCAACAAATAATGTGAAGTGAATTTGCACTGTTAAACGGCGTAAGACTCACAATAACTCTGTAGATCCCAAAAAGTATTTTAACCATTAATATTCTTCTTTTCCTCCTAAGGCCTGAAACAGTGGTAGTCCACGCAATCTATGACTAACCTGTAAAAAATTGCAACATTTAGTTTTTCAACGGTTTCATTTGGAAATGACCTCAATAATAACATACTAAAAATTGGACAATATCGGTCCGAGGGAAGTTTAATTTTTTTGAAATTTTTAAAAAATGGCTGAAAAAAAATTCAAAAAATCAATTAATAATAATCGAGACTTATGCTACATGTTTATAGACTATTTTTCAGTGCTAAATACGAATATTCCATTTAAAACATTAAAAATTTCAATTTTTAAAAATTATTTGAAAAATTGGATATTCAAAAAAAATAAAACATCGCTCAAAACAGTGGCGTATATAAAGGGGGGCCGAGGGGGCCCTGGCCCCCCCCCCCGAAATTCGGACTAGGTGTACCAAAACAAGTTAAAACACTGTATTTTAGGGTCAAATTTCAAAAATATTTCTGGGGGAGGACCCCCAAACCCCCCTTTTGTACTTTGAATTTTATTATTAACAACATTTTTAATAATAAGTTCATCAAAATCCAAATCCTACCAAAAAAAATATGTCCAAAATTCGGACTTAAGTGTTCCAAAAACAAGATAAAACCCTGTTTTTAGGGGTAAAGTTCCAAAAATTTTCTGGGGAAGGACCCCATATCCCCTTTTATACTTGGAACACTATTAATAACTTTTTAAATATTAAGTTCATAAAAATGTACATCCGAAATTCGGACTTAGTGTACCAAAACTAGTTAAAAACCTGATTTTTTTTTAGTCAAACTTCCAAAAATTTTCTGGGGGAGGACCCCAGACCCCCCCTTTGGTACTTGTACTTTTTATTACTAACACCTTTCCTATATTAAGTTTTTAGAACCTAAGTTATCACCTAAAAAGCTACATTGGACCTTTTAAATATGTGGGGGAGGGGCTGGGGAGTAATTTTGGGCCCCTCCCGAAATAAATTCCTATATACGCCACTGGCTCAAAACAACAAAATAAAACTGCAAAAGAAGTAATTCAAACGGTTTTCCATTAGAAATTACTTAAATAATGAAATACTAAAATAAGAAGAGAATCGGACAGTAAAAGTTTATTTTTTTTTTTATTTATTTATTTTTTTTTTTCAATTTCTCAAAAATCGACCTTTTTTAAAATTCTTGTTAAAACGTTTGAAGCATTTGCCAAGGTTATTTTTCCATGGATGTAGTTATATAGCTATATAACCACAAAAAACACAATTTATGATTAAATCATTAATGAATTAATTTATTAAAATGAACATTAAAAATACAGGTAAAATCATTCAATCAAATATAACAGAAAATATTTTAATAATATTCAGTGATAAATCATCTAAAAAATAATTAAATTTGAAAGAGAAATTGAAATAAAACTCTGGAAAAACGTGGATAGAATTCAAAGAGAAAATCATATGAGAAGAGGCCGACAGATGCAAATATCACCAAGCATCATCGTCTCTTTTTGACTTTATCATTCACAAGATCGTAGAACAAAATCACACTTTCTTTTACTTTTTCCTACAATTTGAAATAAAAATTAAACAAAGTTAATAAAAGTTGTAGGAGAAAAACAAAATCAATCTTTTTAAGCAACCGGTATTTTTACAGCTTAATTTCAGTTTTAAAAAAATTAAGCTAATAAAAAGATCAGCTAAAAGAACAGAACACACCTTTTACTTAATATCCATTAAAATTAAAATCTTGTGCTCTTACCCTACACATTATACCATCCATGTACGATGAGTTCATCAGCACGCTACTAGAATAAGACAAAAATTTCATTCTCCCAAATCAAATTTGTTATAAAAATAATAAAAATCGTTTATACAAAAAGGTAGGGGAAAGTAAGATATATTATTGAAATGCCAAATTAGCTGAATAAAATTATGACCGGGAGCCAGCAACATATTTTGTCAGTCATTTCCTCTCAAGTGATATTTGGTGGAAAATTTCAGGGAGTTGTATCATAAAGCCTGGTGAGCGTCAGCTGCTTGTCCGTGGGTGGGTTGAGCGGTGGGAGCCCCCCAAAAACTCCCCCCCCCCATACAAAGAAAAATTAAAATTTTCAGTCATTTCCTCCCGGCTAAAACTTTGATACATTATAGTAGACCGAATATCTAGAAGAAAAAAATTCGTTGGAGCGTCTTCCTCAAAGATTCTTATCAATGAATGAAGCGGTTGGGTTTCCACAATCCTTCAAGTTATCGCTAGTTTCATAGATAAGAATCTTTGAAGAAGACGCTCCAAATGTTAAAACGACCAGCTGACGTCTATTCCACCGCCCTACAGCCAGCTGGCGAATGTTTTTCTTCTAGATATTCGGTCTACTATAATGTAATATAGTATAGGAAATGACTGAAAATTTTATTTTTTTTTGTGTGGGGGGAGTGTTTGGGGGGCTCCCACCGCTCAACCCACCCACGGACAAGCAGCTGACGCTCACCAGGCTTTATGATACAACTCCCTGAAATTTTCCACCAAATATCGCTTGAGAGGAAATGACTGACAAAATATGTTGCTGGCTCCCGGTCTATATTTTTCCACAATCATAAAGTAAAAACTCTTTTATTTGGTTGGCGCCAGTGTTGGGGCTGCCGAGATATCAGCGAACCTCCTCTCCAGCAGATTCGCATGCTAAATTCTTGATATTTTGATTTGATATGATTGAGCTAATGCTCGCAACAGGTTTGGTTCCGTATATTTCCGGGGGCTGAGCACCCCGGAAGAAATCCATTGGCGAGACTTCGAGGTGTTTTGACTGGTTTTGACTGATGCACGGATTTCTCCTGAATTGAAGAGAATGACTACTCATTTTTCTTTTAGATTATAAATTGAATGAGAAAAAAGAATTAAAGGAAAAGGGTTTAAAACTTTTAAGGACATATTACTTTGGATTTGGGAAGGTTCCAATAAAAAGCACATTTTAGAACGATACTTTCAAATTTTGATTTGTATTTAGAATATTTTGTCACAAAAATCTGAAGGAGGAGTGGAAAATGGAAGTATGTAACTAAAATCTAGTTATTTTAAAAAAGTTCAAGTCCTTAAAGTTTTTAGTTATACTAAAACTATACTAATACTATAGACTGCAACGTTTCTTGACCCTATGATGTCATTACGCAGAAGTAAAAACTGAGTAAACAGACAGATTGTTGGGTTGCTAAAAGTTTCGTTACGCAAATCGGGATAAAAACATGGGTTTACAAACTAATCACATTTCTAAATTGAAGTTCTTAATTTCGCTCAAAATTCAGACACAGCGCTGGGAACTACTTTGTTAGTGACGTCATAGGGTCAGGAAACGTTGGAGTCTAGTATAGTATCTTTGGCCACATAACCCCTTTGAAACACTTGTATCTGTTAATAATGTTCCTAAAGAGATGGTGTCTGTATCAAAAGGGCCATATCACAGAGGGGGGTTAAGGGTACATATCCCTCCCCCAAAATTTTGACAAAGTTTTATACTTTTTTTCTTGAAAGTTATGTGACTTACGAGGAGTGGTCCTGTTAGGGTGCAACCCGAATGGTCTCAAAACGAGTCAAAACACTACTTTTTAGGGCAAAAATTTTAAAATTTTTCTGGGGTGGAAACCTATGTACCTACTGTTATTCCCTTTAACATTTTGCGAATTACAAGAAGTAGTCCTCTTCCTAAAGGGTCTCAAATTGAGTTATTGAATAACCATTTGGTTTGATGGCTCATTGGAGAATCATGGAGGAACATGCACTTATTGCACCTTTTTATAAGGAATGAGTTTTATCCTGGTCTTTCTGATTATCATAACGAAGCAAAGGGTCAACCTACTTTGACAAAACCGGTCTCTGCCTCTTTATTCTGCTCTTGGATAGGATGGAGGCATTTCCTTTTTCTCCCACTCTATCCAATTGCGTCTTGTAGGAGGGGTTTTGCAAGGGTCTTAGCATTGTAAACAAAAAAAAAAGAAATCCTGGATAAATTATTAAAAACTTAAGATGGAGAGTCACCAATGAAGGAAAAGTCCTACTTTACTTATTATGCAGGCTCATAGCTTGACTGTTTCAAAATAAAATATATAGGTACTCATAACACTGCAAAATAAATACAATTTACAATACCATATTAACAGTAGATTTAATTATGAATTTTAACTTCAAAGAGCAATATGTTTTTATTAATATCAGTATTACTTTTGATTGTAGTTTTTAAGACAAAAAATTATTTCTGATTGTTTAGGTTTCAAAATTGTTTGTTGCTAATTGTTTATATTTTGAGATGGTTGTGACTTGTTGAATAACGGTTCTAAAATACATGTTTTGACACACTTATTATTTTAATGAAAATACAGATAGTTTCATGTATTTCAACCCACTTAACCACTTCAACCCACTTATGTCATTGATTTAAGGAGAATATGTGATTACTTTATAGTTAAAAGGATATGGACTAACGAAAAATACAAGGGGGCATGGGGGATTTTGTACCCTGCTCTATTTCCAAATATTTATTTAGTGTTCGGCACTAGTTAACTAGAACTAGTTGCAACTAGTAGTTAACTACCGATCAACTAGTAGTTAACTAGTAGTTTAACTACTTTTGGTTTAAACTAGTTTAACTAGTAGTTGAACTACTTTTTTTAATAACTACTAGTTGAAACTACTTTCAAATTTTTCAACTACTTTAAAAAAAAATTAGAATTTCAAAAATATTTAAAATTTTTATCAAAATATACAAAAATTACACTGTTATTTATAACTACAATGTCATGGTAGAGTACTCAAATACCATAACCAGAAATAAAGCGCCGTTTTGAGCGAAGCATAAAATTTTTTGTGAGATATAGATAAGAAAGATGTATTAGAATTTGGGCAAAAAATAGGTTTTGAAATTAAGGAGACTAGTTAACTAGTAGTTAACTACTTTGGGAAATAGTTAACTACTAGTTGCAACTAGTCCCAGGAAAAAATAGTTAACTACTAGTTGCAACTAGATTTTCCCAGACTAGTTAGTAGTTGGTAGTTAACTACTTTTTGACCACTAGTTGCCGAACACTATATTTATTGAATGTATTTTTATAGAATCAGGGATATTACATCCATTAAGATCTTTGGGGAGGGCATACTGCCAACACCACGATAAAAACATTAAATTGTTAAATGGCAGTTCATTCCTAAAATTTGGTTTTAAATTTTAAAACTAAAATAAGCATCTGTATTTCTGTAGGAGAAAAAAATAATGATTTGATTTTTATGTTCCAGTATAAGGTTTTGATTACAGAAATTAGCACTGCTATTTAAGACCCCCAACTTTGCAAATAAATTAAAGATGTGTAAAGTAACAAGAAAGTAACCTTGTCACATCCAACCTCATGAATGAGACAAGTGTTATAATGAATGGGACACTATATTAATGTAATAAAATGAACTAAAATTTTATTTTCTGCATGATAATATCATAATTACTAATGAGATTAAATAATTTTAATAATATAATATGTAGGGTTGGTTGGGGTAAGTGGAACCCCTTTTTGGAACAGTACATTTTTGAAGCTTAATAGAAAAATTTTGAAGTGGTTAAATTTGAACTTGTTCACTTATTTTATTTAAGACTATATTAATAAACAAAACCCAAAAAAAACTCCTTTTTGATCAGCACAGGCGCATGATGAACCTTAAAGTTTGAACAATCTTGGAAAAGTGACCCCCTGGTGCCGAGAAAGAAAAAAGACTAGAAAAAAGTGTAAAAAGAAGAAAAATTACATTTTTTAAATGAATCAATTTTTTTTTTGGTCTTTCAGAATCTTCTTTCTCTTTCTCCATTTATTTTCAGCCCACGGAGGCCCCCCCCTTGAATCCGTGCCTGATTCAACCCCCCTCAAAAAAAAAATACACAAATTTTTATACTGATTTTTCCTTGGAAAATTTTGTGACTTACAAGGAACGGTCATATTTGGGTGTGACCCAAAGACTCCCAAAATAAGAAAAAAAAACACTATTTTTAAGGGTAAAATTCCAAGATATCTCTAAAGGAAGGTCCACCAAACCCTCCTCAAAATTTTGAAATCTATTATGCACCTACTGTTTTTCCTTGAAAATTCTGTGACTTACAAAGAGATGTCCTCTTTGGATGTAACAGTCTCAAACTGTGTTAAAACACTACTTAGAAGGGCAAGTTTCGAAAAATTTTCTGGAGGAAGACCTCTTAATCCCCCTCGAGAGTCACGCATCGGTTCCTTTTGGCTGGGGAACCGCCACCGACTTGCCCTCATTGCCAGAATATTTTAACTATTAAGCACATTTTAACCTCATGCCCTAACTTATTATTTTACTATGTTCGCTATTTTAAAACTCCATCACTAGTTTTAACTGAACTTTTAGGTCATAAACATCATCCATCATTATTTCAGTTTTTAAATGCCATTAGAATAATTCACGACATTTAATCATATGTATAATTGAAAAGATGCTGGCATCTCTGAAATTGTTTTTAACCTATCAACCTTTTAAAAATGGCGTATAGACTACGCTCGACTACGGACTTCACGTCCGCATCTTATAAACCTTTTAATAAGCTTCATATTTTAATATTGGTTGGAAACAGACATGACTTTTAATTTAAATATCTTTTTAACTACTAATCTTGTGTTTGGCGCGGAATGTCCGATATAGGGACCTTGCGCCATAAAACCCAAAACAACCAACCAACCAACTTAATCCCCCTCGAAATTTTGACACTTATTATACTACTATACTATTTTTTCCTCGAAAATTCTGTCGATACATTGAATAAACTCTTTTAAGTGTAATCCAAAGGGTTTCAAAATGAGCTAATACACAGTTATGAGAGGAAAATTTACAAACTTTTTCTGGGGGAGGACCCCTAGACCACCCAAATTCTAAGTCGGATTCGCACTGCTCGCAAAATTTCGAAATTACGTGCACAAAAATTAAAACTTTTCTATTTAAAGTGATCTAAAACTTTGTGTCATTCATTAAAACTCTTCCATATAAACTTCTGTGTTTGGCTAAGAATGGCCGTTTCGCCATAACGGCCTAACCAACCAACCAACCAACCCCATACAAACAGTAGTATAAAGCTCACTTCCGTGATACATGTTTGTTTACCGTTGATGACGTTTCTAAGAAAATAGCCGTTTTGTGTTTTAACTCAAACGAAGATAATTAATTGGGTTACCTGCAAAATCTGCAAAAAAGGTAAGGTTTTAAATGAATAGAAATATTTAATATTTTAATAAGTTAATTTTAAAATTAAAACTTAAAATTTATTTTTTTCCCTCAAAATTTATATTTTTGGCACTAAAATGTCTCCGTTGAATTTATTATTCCTTAGGTACTTTTACCATGTTTCTAATCGATTTCATAATTTTTAAGCATAGGGGAGACTGTTGTACTTTTGGACCTACTTTTATGTTGTACTTTTATGTTGTATACCTACGGACACCATAAGTGTTGTACCTTTGGACACGATATTTATGTTTCTGTAGCTAATCGATGTTTTTAAATCTGGTTTTGTTTATGTGAATACATCTTAATCTTGTTAATTATTTATTATGTTATTATGTTAAATTATTTCTGAATCATGTGTTTGTCGGTGATTAGGTTCTAGTAAATTTAGAATGAAAAGAATGACAGATTTTGTGATCTTAACTACATTTTAAAATTTTTTATTCTACTTTGCATTTATTGAAAATATGGTATAAAATCTGTAGCACCATTATCACATTCCAGTATGATGACGAAAAAATTAAAATATTGTCGAAGTAAATTTTCAAAAGTCGAATCTAATTTTTTACGGTTTTATAAGTTTTGCAGAATTTTAATTTGGATAAGTCATATTAGACCAGGGTTTCCCAAAGTGGTCGGTACCAACCCCCGGGGGGTCGATGAAGGTTTAAAGGGGGTCGATGGGGAGTCGACGAAGTTTTAGGGGTCGGTAGGGGGTCGATGAAGCTTTAGGGGTCGGTAGGGGGTCGATGAAGCTTTAGGGGTCGGTAGGGGGTCGATGAAAGTAAAACAGTCATAAAAAAGAAAAGTGCAGAAAAGACAAAAGACCAGCTTGTGTGTTACTAATAAAATCTTTAACTACTAATGTTGTGAAAAAATCGTAAAGTCAAATTTCTTATGTGGTGTAAAAAGACTTGGTTTTTAAACTTGAATGTAACATTTTCAATAAGGTTGATAATTCTGCCAGACAGATATTTTTATGTAATAAAAATTCAAATATGACTCGTATGTGCAAGATAGGGATATTATTTGATAATTTCATTGATTGTTTCATTTTTAACAGATATATCTGTCTTTTATAAAAAGAAGTTTAAAGATTATGATTATGGGTCAAAAATACTTTTGCTGGCAAAAATCTAATTTTTTTCATTACTGCGTTTTTCCACTTGCGGTACCCTGTGGTTTTTATACATAATACTGTTTCAGAAATTGTTATAAAAGTTAAAAAGTTTTTTAAAACAAAAAATTAAATTTTTAAGAAATCATCAGCAGACGTTTCAAAGCACTATAGCCACATTTTGTTCTGTCATTTTTTTTTCGGAAACGTGGTAATCCCGAGTATAACACCAGAATGTTATTTTAAAAAGCTATAAAGCAGTTTAAACTTAGTGAATCTTTTTTAAAGCAAAAAAATTGCAATTTATTCGTAGATTAAATTATCTCAACTGCGAAAAAGAATAATAAGTAATTTTAAACCAAATACGATCTTTTGGCGGTCCAGCATCAGGCACACCCTTCCCATTGAATCTATTCGTAGTTACCCATAATTGCATTGTAATTATGACATTTTTAATAAATTTGTTTCTGAATTTAATAATTAAAATTATTTACTTTTATTGTAATTTAGTTTATTTCGAGTGTTTCAAAATTTCTTTCTTCTTTGCAGTGTTTTATTTTATTTTGATAAAATTTTGCTATCTTATTCTTATTGTAAAATGCAATGCTGTGGATGATTCAAAGATTTTTCCTGATCCTTTGAACTTTCTTTACATACTTATTTTTATATCAAAGTTTTGAGTGATTAATGCTTTTTAGTGGTCTTATATTGTTCACCAATGAATTTTCCAGGTTGAACAGTACATTACCAGTGAATGAGACCGGCTGTTAAATTTTAGTTAAATTTTCATTTTTAATTTATTTTCATAAAGAATTTTGTTGGATTTTTGAAAGGGGGTTGATGGCTTGGGTGAACTACTCCCAAGGAGTCGATGCATGAAAAAGTTTGGGAAACCCTGGATTAGACCAATCAGCATAATCAATGAAACTATTAACCTTAAATTTCGATTCGAAAATGCAGTATGATTTATGTATATATATTTTCAGTAGGAAATCAAGACATGTATCAATCAAGTTCAATTAA
Organism: Tetragnatha montana; assembly: GCA_963680715.1. NCBI lineage: Eukaryota > Metazoa > Arthropoda > Arachnida > Araneae > Tetragnathidae > Tetragnatha > Tetragnatha montana. The sequence goes on from OY796684.1 coordinate 39,094,850, forward strand.
ATGATTATTTAAGGTCTGAAAGTACTTTACTTTAAAAAATCGATTTCCGATTTATTACTTTAGAGGAATTTTTCATTAAAAGGTAATACATCAATAAAAAATCTTGCTTTTAAACTTTTTTCAACTAAAACTACACTTTTTAAAGGTGTCCACAGGTACAACTGGGTTTGTCCATAGGGAGCACAGGTTATTGTACCTATGGACACAAATTTTGTCAAGTTATTAAAAATCAAATTTTTAATATTTGAGCTAATATAATTTATTTAAATTTATTTATATATTATAATTTATACATTTATTATAGTAAACATCCTATTTCTAAGGTTGTGACTATAGGTTGGGCAATTTAAATGGTCGAAATCTGATTTTATCTGTCTTAGAAAAATTAAATCGTGATGATTTTTGTCCGAAGGTACAACAGTCTCCCCTATAGAGAAACGTTGGCTGTAACAAGCTGTATAAATTTAACTTCAACTAAAATCAATCAATGAACGATTGAAAACATTAATAGACTGACAGAAGTGCCTTTTATATTTCATAAAACGTATGTTTTTTTCAATTTTTGATAATTGTTTTCTCAATACAGGGTGGTCCTAAATTCGTGGTACAAACTGGGTAGGGTAGGTAGAGTACATCAAGATGAACAAGAATTGGTATAGAAAGGGGGGTCGTAGGTACACCGTTAAAGAGCTAGGACCTAATGTAGTGCGAGAGCGTTACAAAAGGACGTTTTGCCAAGGCCCGTTTAACGAAACAAAACATAATAAAATGAAAAAAACTAATTGCATGAGGTACAGAAGTATCCGTTCTAATTACACCAGAAATTTTATAGAAATTGAACCACTTGCTAAACCGTGGGATAAGTTTTAAAACGTGCAATATTAATCTTTTAGCCAAAGAATGTAGTTTCCTTACATTAGTGTAATGGTACTTAGAAAAATGATCGTGGAAGGAATTTTCAATGATCATACAGTTTCAATGATCAATGTATGATCATTGAAAATTCCTTCCCCGATCATAATTTTTCTAAGTACCATTACACTAACACTAAGGGAACTCCATTCTTTGGCTAAAAGATTAATATTGCACGTTTTAAAACTCACATCACGGTTTAGCAAGTGGTCCAATTTCTATAAAATTTATGGTGTAAGTAGTACGGATACTTCTGTACCTCATGCAATTAATTTTTTCATTTTTTTTTTTTTTATGTTTTGTTTCGTTAAACGGGCCTTGGCAAAACGTCCTTTTGTAACGCTCTCGCACTACATTAGGTCCTAGCTCTTTAACGGTGTATCTACGACCCCCCTTTCAATACCAATTCTTGTTCATCTTGATGTACTCTACCTACCCTACCCAGTTTGTACCACGAATTTAGGACTAAAAAGTTTGTAGAATCAAAACTTATTAGAAAATTAAGTACAAGATGCCCCGTTATATCCGTTTTCACGCCCCTAACTGTAGAATGACAGCAGTTATTGCCATAAAAGGGGTTATGAACACAGCTTAATGGCTATGCTGTATCCTGAGATCGCTTTCAACGCTCCCTATCAACAAGTTTAAAAAATCGAAGTGGTTATTTCCACGAAAGTTGAAGCATGCGCAGTAATAGGAGTTTGTTTACCGTATTATTACGTGTTTTATAACATTAAAATTATTTTATTGGGCAATCCTAGCATCAGCACCCACTGGCGGATCCAGGGGGGGGGCTAGGGGGCTTGAGCCCCCCCCCAAAATGAAAAAATTTTACACTATATAATATGGAATTTTATGCACCAAAATGAGTTAAAACCATGTTATTTCAAGGTCGAATTTTCAAAAATTTTCTGGGGGAGGACCCCCAGACCCCCTAGGTACTTGTAACTCTATTATTACAATTCTACTCTATATTAAGTTTGTCAAAACGCAAATATTCTGCCATAACATCTATATCCGAAATTCGGATGAGGCGTACCAAAACGAGTTGAAAGTGTTTTTTTACTTAAATTTTCAGAAATTTTCTAGGGGAGGACCCCTAGAGCCCCTTAGTACTTGTAACTCTATTATTACAACTTTGTTTTATATTAAGTCTGTAAAAACAACAAAATTCTACGATGAAATCTATGTCCGAAATTCGTATGAGGTGTACCAAAACAAGTTGAAAAAGTGGGGGTTTTTTACTTAAATTTCCAAAAAATTTCTGGGGGAGAACCCCCAGACCCCCCCCCTTTTAGTGGTTGGAGCAGGATAATTCACTACCTTTTCCATATTAAGATAATCAAGAAGATACAATTGGATTATAAAAATTCTTAGCCCCCCCCAAAACCAAATCCTGGATCCGCCACTGTCAGCACCGATGGCCTACTAGTGGTATAGTGAGTGTGCATCTAGTAACCTAATGATGTCCGGTTCGATTCCAGGCTGCTACTTTTGAGAATTTTGCATTTATTTAACTTGTAATTTTTCAGAAGTAGCGAGATTAGTTAGAGTTGAGTTGTTACTTTCGTGGAGATAACCAGTGGCTCAAAAATTAGTATGTATCTGAAATTTTTTATAGATACGAGATTAAAGTCAATTACAAAGTTGTTGACCAGCTTTAATTTAGTACAAAACATACCCAGTGCAAAAATGGTAAGTATGGAAGCCTTAAAACGCTCCTTTGTTTTGGCAGGATTTCCGCGATTTTTCATCACAAAACGCTCCCCATACCCGGAAAAAAAATTTCTTTTTCATAACCTAAAGAGAATTTTCGTTTTCATGACCTAAAGAGACGACTTAAAGTATTCTTATGTCATAGAAAAAGAAAATTTCTGATTTTGGAGAGATGGAGAGCGCTTTGTGAGAAAAATTTAGAAATCATCCCAAAACATGAGAATTTATAAGGGTTCCATACTTATTTTTCTACACAAGGTGTCTTTTCGTACCAAGTCGTTGCTTCTCTGCTACTTTTTGATCCACTTTTGTGTCGTATCTCGAATAGTTTTCAGATACAGCCTAACTCAGTCACTAGGAGGCGTTGAAAATGGCGTTATCGGATAGAGCATAACATTTTTACTATATCTATAGTCACCCCTTTTATGGCAATAGCAGCTAAGGGCATGTGATAAAGGTTATCACTTGGACACCCTGTATTTACTCTTACAAAATTTTCGACATATTTTTAAAAGAATGTAATAATTGTCGATGTTCCTTTCTCTTTGCGATCTAGGATTATCTGTACGGACTTATACTTTGAATTAATTCAAAAAAGAAACATTTCGATTGTTGCATTGAGATGCCTCCAAATCTACAAACTCCGTCTAAAGATATACATACAGAAATTCCTGCCGATGATTCAATAAAAAATGAAGAACCTTCATTAGAGAATACAGTGCCTTCAAGGGATCTCATCGATAATGACTCTTCCAAAGAAATACTAGACTCAACCTCGCTAGAAGAATCTACTGATGCTGATGAGTGTCTTCCGTGGTTCGATTATGTGGCTCAGTATAATGCTGAAGGCGAGAAATGCAGAAAAGAGGAAATAGAAACTAGAAAACTTGAAATAATGGATGAACTTGAAATGATTAGCGAGACAGTTCGTCAAATGAAAGAGGACGACCGGGAGAAAGATCAATCGAATTTTCAGAAACTTCAAAAGAAGGTTATTCAAAAGATAAAGGTAGATTGCCCTAACTGCCAGAAAACGGTGGCTGCTGTTCGCTTCGTTCCTCATTTGTCAAAGTGCTTTGGGAATGGCAGCCGAAAATGCACTCGACAAAGACTGTCTCCATGATTCAGATTTCTTTCATCTTTATTAGGACCCCAAACCTTTCCTCTCAATGCAAAAAAATACTTTGGTTAAGATACTTAGCCAAATTCAAAAGCTCAAAATGACAGTAACGAAGCTTGTATTTTTGACTTAGTTGAAAATGACAGAATATCAATCAGTCTACAATGGTTAATGACTTTATCAGCGCATTGAATTTATTGTTACTCTTTTATTTTTTGAACCATATGTACTATGTTATTAATCTTAATTAATTATGCTTTACGTAGGAAAGAACTTTTTAAGCTTATGTTCAAATAAATCCATAGATTTGATTTTGAAGCCTGCTTTCTCTAAAAGTAGAGTTTTTCATTTAAGATGAAATGTATAGTACATGCACATAGTTTCGAGCTTTAAATATTAATTTATATTGTACAGTGGGCTATTTATATTATAAATTCATACTTAAGATGAAATCAATGAAAAAATCTCGATTTTAACGTATAAAAATAATAATTCGTAATAAAAAAACTCATTAAAGAGAAACCAATTTGTTTCCCTAAACATATTGTTCTTGTATGGAATTAGATATGAATATTTTAAAGTAAACAATAATATCACTATTAATAAAACAAGTTATATTGAGATTTAAGTATAAATTATAGTAACATCTAATCATAGAACCAGCATACAAATACGGTCACTCCAGAAAGTATTCGTACACCCAACAAATTTGCACTATATTTTTAAATTGCTGTCGAATATAGTATACCTACATATTACGGCTCAATTCCACGTGCAAAATCCAAACAAAAATTATCCTCTAATATAGTATGTTATTTTTCATTATAATCTACCAATAAAAGAGCGCAAAAAAATATCAAAACGAAAAAAAAAATTAAAAATGAAGCTATTTGTACAGCCATACATTTGTACAGCAGTACAGCCATAGACTTAACATGGGATCATTGCATTTCTGAAAAGCATATTTTGTTCCTAATTTAAAAGCACGTGCATGCAATTTTTTTTTCTTGAGGTTCATAATACCAATAGCTTTCAAATCACTTCATTTTTTAAATATTTTTTTCTTACTGTTCTGGTATTTTTTCTCCTTTTTTTGGTAGATTATAATAAAGAATAACATACTATGTTAGAGGATAATTTTTGTTTGGATTTTGCACGTGTAATTTAGCTGTAATAGGAGGTATACTAGTGCAAATTTGTTGGGTGTACAAATATTTCCTGGAGTGACTGTATGAAAATCTACTATACATTTTATTAGAGCCATAGTTTATTTCAGCGTATAAGTGTAGTTTTAAAACATCAAAATTTACACATCCTGTACGCTAGTGCAGGGTTCACCCCTGGTGAAGTTAATGTTTGAAGGTAATATAAAGTTTTATTCAAGAATTTCTGGAAATTTTTGACCAGTGGCGGCTCGTCCATAGGGGCTGCGGAGCTGTAGCACCCCCAACCAAAATTTCCCCAAATTCCAATTTTTATTGGCTTTAAAATATTTCAAAAAGGACATATTTTTTCCCTTTATTCTTCCTAATTATCCCTTTTCAATTTATAATTCTCTGTTATTAGTCATAATGCTGTAAGCAGTCAAAACACTCCGCCGCCGTCTCGCCAATAATTTCTTTCCGGGTCGATTAGCACCCGGAAATATACCGAACCAGGTATCAAAATTTTGCTCTATCATATCAAATCAAAATATCAAGAATTTAGCACGCGAATCTGTTAAGGAGGAGAGGGGTTGTTGTGTCAACAGCCCTGACCCTGGCGCCGAGCAAAATAATGATAGTTTCTTCTTTGCGAGCGTAGTGAAAACGGATGTAAGAAGAAAAATATCCGATTTCTACTAATAATAAATCATATTGGCTTTTTAGCTTTTTTTTACTTAAACTTAACACTGTTTGCATTTTTTATTTATAGCTTCTTTTTTTCTATTCAAGAGTGAGAAACAATTCTTTTCAGCTTTTTAGACTATTCAATAAAGATTTTTGTTTACTTTTTTGTAGTCAGGGTTTTTATCTCTTTTTATACATAACAAATTGAATTCGGAATTTCTCAGCGCGCTTGGAGGTACTGTATAAAATCAACTTCATCTTTTTAAGATGTAATTTATGAGTTACATTTAGGTAAGTGACATGTTTTTGAATGTTAATTAAGCTTAAAATCAAAATTTTATATTGTTCCTATCTCTTCTATTTGATTTTTTCGACGTTATATAAAAAGTGAAGTATGGAATTGCATCGCCAAGAATTAAGTTTTGTGACAGCAAGGGATGATAAATCCAGTACCATCCAGTAATCCATTGGTTAAAAAAAATCTTACAAACACATCTTTCAGTTTTATTTCTGACTTCTTTTTTAAACTGTAGTAAATAATTCTATTCAGCTAATTTGACATATCAGTAATATATTTTATTTTTTTTCCTACTTTTTTTATGTTTTATGTTAATGCTTTTTTTAGTTCAAATTTGATTTTGGAAAATGTAATTTTTCAGTCATTCTAGTAGTTCTGCAAGAGAGGAACTCATCATATATGGATGGTATAACGCGTAAGATTTTAATTTTAAAGTTTTATTAAGTAAAAGGTGTGTTCTGTTCTTTTAGCGTATCTGTTGTGAATTTTAATTTCAAAATATAGAAAATAGAGTTAGTACAAGAAAGTGTGATTTTGATCTTCGATCTTGTGAATGAAGAAGTCAAAAAGAAACGATGATGCTAGGTGTTTAAATCAGTAAGCGTCTTTTCGTATGATTTCTGTTAACTCTATCCACGTTTTTCAGAGTTTTGTTTGGAATTTTATTGTTTAAAATCTGGCCTAAAATACGGTGTCAACTTGGTTGATCAGCACCGGAGCAGCCCCCCCCCCTCCAATAATTTTAGCTACGAGCCGCCACTGAATTTGACTTAAAAATAGTTTTAAAAGTTATTTGTTTGGGTAGCTGGGATGAACCTCGGGTTTCCCCCTAAATGATTGAAAGGATGACATCACAGAAGGACCGCTTCTTCCCTTGCCCAACACTATGACAAGAAAAAAAAACTGCATAAAATTTATGCACTTGTTATAAGGTAAATGTGGGTATAGGGGGCCACTTATAGGAAGAATTTCGCTAGACATTCTGGATAAATATCAATCAATTAGCTTAGAAACGATTATCTTCCTATTGTTATATAATTGGGTCTTCTTTTTTTATTTTACCTATAAAAATCCTGATTACATCCTCGTAAAACAAAATTTTTAAGTAAATTTTCTTCGGTATCATTATATATGTTCTACTATATTATTTGAATATATTATTTAAATATATTTTTTGAATAACATATTTATTTATTGAATTTAAAAATCAATCCAACAATACTAAATATAAAAAAAATAAGTTCCAATATACCCGTTGTTTTACCAGATTCTTTATAAACAGAATCAAATTTCAGTCACTCAGCCTATGGTGTTATATTCAGACTCAAATTTCTTTCCCATGCTGATCTGCAGTGGCGATGGCGTAGCCAGAAAAAAAATTTCGGAGGGGGATATTGATATTTGGGGGGAATATGGGGTATTTTAAGTGGTTTTCTATGGTCAAAAAAAAAGAAAATTTCCTAGTTTCGGGGGGGGGGAATATCCCCAAATCCCCCCCTCTGGCTACGCGCCTGCTGATCTGTGGTATCGGTGGGTATTTCTATTTAATTGCTTACCAGATAGCATAATCTACTATGAAATAATTGAAAACAACGTTTTTATTTGCACAATTTAAAATAAACAGCATACAAATTGTGCAAATAAAAACGTTGTTTTCAATTATTTCATTAATTGCACAAGTTTGTTTTCGCCATAATCTACTATGTCTGTGAATTTGAAAGCTATTTGATGTTCCTAACTCGTTTTATTTTAAATTAATCAGCTAGGTGGCCACTATTGAATCTGTGGCCCTATACCCATATTTACCTTATGTATTGTTTAATAAATATAATTACTGGAATTTGGGTAGGATTTTTAAACAAAAGGATAAAAAATTTTACCCTGAATGAAATTTGAAAGGAAATATAGGGGAGACTGTTGTTACCTTCGGATACCTGATTTTAAAATTCGAAAATATACGAAAAATTTTATTGGTGGTCGATATTGTATACAAACACATGCTATCTAATTGCTAACGTGAAATCAGCTTATTGAATTAAAATTTTAAGTAAATATAATAAATTTTCTGGTTTTCAGATGCTCCAAGTTACTCTTAGTGCATCACTACATTAATATTTTTCTTCCCCTTTAATGATGATATGATTAAACAGGATATATGTGGTAAAATCCCCAAGATTTTGACAATTTAGTTTTGATATTAGAAGTCGACAGATCTCAATCCTTTTATTTTTTATAGAATTTTGAATTCCAAAACACCTTATGCTGTACCTACGGACACCATAAGTGTTGTACCTTTGGACACGTTATTTATGTTTCTGTTGCTAAATCGGTGTTTTTAAATCGGGTTTTGTTAATGTGAATACATCTTAATGCATGTTAAATTACTTCTGAATTATGTGTTTGTCGGTGATTAGGTTCTAGTAGTTTTAGGATGAAAAGAATCAAAGATTTTGTGATCTTAACTACTTTTTAAAATTTTTGATTCTCCTTTGCATTTATTGAAAATAAAGTATAAAATCTGTAGCACCATTATCACATTCCAGTATGATGACGACAAAACTAAAATATTATCGAAGTAGATTTTCAAAAGTCGAATGTATTTTTTACGGTTATATGAGTTTTGCAGGATATTAATTTGGAGTAGTGAAACGATTAGTGAATCTCCAATCAGAATGATCAATGAAACTAGTAACCTAAAATTTTGATTCTGAAATTCCATGTCAGTTATGTATTTCAATAGCAAATTAAGAAATGTATCAATCAAGTTCCTTTAAATGATCATTTAAGCTATAAAAATACTTTACTTTAAAAAATTGATTTATGATCTATTACAAGCGAGGCATTGTTCATTAAAAGGTAATACATCAGTAAAAAAAAATTCTTTTTTTAACTTTTTTACCTAAAGCTTTACTTTTAAAGGGTGTTCACAGGTACAACTGGGTCTGTCTATAGGGAGAACAGGTTGTTGTACCTATGGACACAAACTTTATGAAGTTACTAAAAATCCAATTTTTAAAATTTGAGTTAATAAAAAGTATTACCTTATTTACTAAGATTGTGACTACAGGTTGGTCACTTTAAATGTTCGAAATGTGATTTTATCTGTCTTAGAAAAATTGAAACGTAATTTTTGTCCGAAGGTAAAACATTTTCCCCTATCTATAATCATTTAAACTGATGATTGATGTTATAGAAGAAAGTGGGGGGGGGGTCTTATGGGATATTTTTTAATAAGTGCTAGTAAAAAAGCATAAATGCAGTTATTTTTATAATTTTTATGAATTTAAAGCGATTTTACATTTAAGTTTATAAAAATATTCCTGGAAAGTACAAAACATTATTTATATCTATGTGTATGTCGACTTTGTAATTTCTTATTTCAACTACTGTACCATTAGCCTCAAAACGTGGGGTCTATTGGACACAGTGCAGGGCTAATGGGGCATACTATAGAATTCAAATATAAAAATGCCTTTTTTATTAAGATATGCTACTGTACTGAATATGCAAAAAGTGTTGTGGATGAAATTTCAGCATTGAACAGTCTTCTGCAGTGGTTAGTTTCCCTAATCCTAACTATTTCTTCACTAATTGGAATTATCTTAATAAGGTAATTCTAGATGGAATCACTCTGCATACATATCTAGGAAAAAATTTTGAAGTACATTAAGAATTACTAATTTGTTTGTCTAAAATGTTAAAATTTGTCCAATTTAAAAAACTATTTAGTACTTTTTTAGTTTTACTTGTTGTTAATGATTGTCTAATTTTGTTTCCATCCAACATAATTAAGTATGCAAACTCAAATATACACTACAGTGTTCTTTTAAAGTTTAATTCAGCCACATTAAGTTGTCCATTAGCCCTCACCAGCCCTCACAATGAGAAAATTTACCAGGCACTGTCTATTTGGCCGGCAAATATACAACTAAACTCTATTCTTATTTACACGGCAACAGTTCCAATTGGAGATCACACTAAGCGCCGGGACTGCTACGTAACCGCGAGACCAACGGCGCATGCTCCAACTGCCGTTTTTGCCGTCCAAATAGACACTTCCAATTTGGCAATTCTAGAAATGTTTTTGTTACATGAGGAATTCAATACTTTTTCAGTACTATTTTCTTGTTCTACAGTATTTGCAGAATCTAAAACTGTCATCAAATAAGATTAAAATATTCTTAAAAACTTACAAAATAAAACCAATTACAAAATTTAATACTTGCTATGGCTTGTTGAAAACAAACTTGGCTATTTTCTGCGCAGTAAAAAACTGTCATGACAGATATTCCATGCTGCAAATGTTTACTAGACCTGCTGTAACCAATTAATGATGTAAAAATGTTTTCTAAAATATTTATAGTATGGGAAAAAATCAATTTGTCCCATTAGCCCTCACTTTCCCCTACATCCAAAAATACAATTTATTATTTTAAACGTAAATTTTTAAATTTTAACACTACAAACACCATTTTTTCAGTAAAGGCGTAACTATTTAACGTGGTTAAAACGTTGTTGAATGAATCTTTTAAATATTTTAATTGAGGTCATTTTAATTTAAGCCATCTAATAATAAACATAAATATAAAAACTAATTCCTTCAATAAAAAAGTTGAACGAAACTTTTCACACTAGCAAGATTGTCAAGATAGAAGTATCAAGATTTTCTTTCACATAAATAAGGAGTAATTACTAGGGCTTAGGGTTTATAGTGACAACAAAAATACAAATATAATAGCTATGGTAACGAAAAAATCAAATTTATTGTTTAAACAATTTGTTAATTTAATTAAATGTAAAAAGAAAGCAGAAAGACTAATTTTTCTGGACATTTTTGAAACCGGCAATATTTTAACAAATTCTGTATAAAATAATCTCATAAGAAAAGTATAAAAGAAATTAAAAATTATATTACATTGTAGGTTTTGATGCATACTTAAAGCCAATTTTTGATGAAATAAGATAAAGGATCGAAGAAAAACAAACAGAAAAGAATCCATTAGGGGCCGTCCATAAATGACGTCACGCTCAGAGGAGGGGGTTAATCAATTTGTGACAGTTTGTGACAAGGGGGAGGGGGTGTTCAAAATTTGTGACATCACATCCTCTAAAACTGAAAATCAACCAAAAATAACAAAAACATAATTTTTTTTCTTAGATTTTTTATCCAAAAAAAAAATAATTTTAGTTGCTTCTAAGAGAATATTCTACAAAAAATTATTCCCGAGAATTTTATAACTCTATGTATTAGACATATTGATCGATTGAAAGCGTGACATGTGACATAGGGGGGAGGGGGTATGGGGAAGTGTGACAGTTTGTGAAATAGGGGGAGGGGGTCAAAAATGGGCAAAAAAAGTGTGACATCATTTATGGACGGCCCCTTAGTAGAGAAAGAAGAAGGGAAAAGAAAGGATAAAAAAGAAGAAATGAAAGGGATATGAAAGAAAGATTAAATGAATTGAACGAGAGAAGAAAAGAAAAATGAAAGAATTATCTATGAAAGAAGGAGCAACAATGAGAAATGAACAAGACAGTAATAAAGGTGAAGAAAGGGATCGATAGAGAATGACAGAGAAAGAGATACAAGATAAAATGAGGTAAAAGAGAAAATTTAGAAAGATAGGAAAAATAAAATGAGAGAAGGAATAGAAGAGGGAGAACTCCTATACCCCCCTCAAGTACCCTTTCAAACTCTTCACTATTATTCTCTTAGTTCCCTATCTTATTCTCTTTCTTCTCACTCACTTTCTTTTATCTTCCATAATTTTCTCTCCAAATCTTTTTAATTTATTTCTTATTTTATATCTTTAATTTATCAGTTATCTCTTATTTAGTTTATTTATCTTTTATCTTTATTTTTCATTCTACTCTCTCTTTCTTCTCTAATTCACTTTCTTTCATCTATCTCTTTCCTCCCTTATTCACTTTCGCTTTCTTTTTTCCCCCTTCCTTTCCCCTCTGAAGTTTAGCCCCATCATATCTAATTCTCTATCATCTCTCCAAATATATATAACTCATCTTTGAATTTTTGAATTTAATTTAGAAATTACTGCAAACTTGAAGCAGCGCCAATGCTGCTTCGACCCGTCCACCATGCTTCTGTTTGGTACCCCTGATGAAGTGACAGAGGTATGGTGGACTTTATTAATAATTTGCTGCAAGTTTTGTTTCTGGCCCATTTATGTGATCGTTCTAATTGTAAAAAATTATTATGCCTTAATTATATATATATATATATGTATTATGGGCAAAGTGATTAATCGGGCATTATTAATAATGCCCGAAGTGAAGGCGGGCAAAGTGATAAATTTCATTCATAAATTCCACTGAATTTATCACTTTGCCCGGGCATTATTAATAATGCCAGGATTTATCACATTGCCCGTAACATATATATATGTATATATATCCTCTATTTCTTCCCTTCTCAATCTGCAATCTTTTTCTCTCCTTCTTTTCTTTTCTTTCCTATTTTTTCTCTTTTGAAGGAAAAATAGTTTCAAGAATCAGATCAAAGGCTTCTGACTCATCAAGTAAATTGGTAGTCAAATTCTTGCACTCTCTATTTGTGTAATCCAGAGGCCGCTGTGAATTATGTTTGTAAAAATTTAATAATAAAGACCACATTCTCTCTCTCAATGTTGTCCCCTGTATAAATAAAAAGATAATTGTTTTATGACTTCCACAAAGAACAACATTTTTGTTTAAAAAAGGATTTATAGGTTCTTATATTTTTCATGCTTAAAGTAAAAATTATTGAGTGAATTATAAAATTGAAACGAGGTACTTTCAAATTTTTATCTATCTATGTTTTGTGTACCTAGGGCTACCCCACTTTATTTAAATAACATTTAATTTGAAATATTTTTTCTCAGCTGTGTGAGTGGCAACACCAATTGACATGACCCATTTTTAAATCTCGTAGAAGAAAGTTATGGCTTGTTTTTGAAACTCAGCCCTTATAGTTATTATTTTACGAAGGTTAAATCAAATAAATTACTTTTTATTTAAGTCATAATTTCGGTTGTTTTTTTTAAGTTAGAAACAAAATGAGATATTGAAAAATATTCAACTCCACGTATTTTTTTTTAAGAGATTTTGTTGATTGTTTGATTTTTAATGGCGCAAGACCCATGGTAGATCATATTGCGCCAGACATTACTCATAAAATTGAGATTTTGTACAAAGTTGCATACATTGCACTTAGAGCTACATGTTTTTCTTGTACCCAGGGTCCCTAGGTACAAGAAATGGTTTTACACGTACAGGGTGTATCAGAAATCGTGCAAAGAACTTTGAGGGATTATAGAAATCCCCAAGGCGAACAGGAATTAATACAGAACAGGGTATCCCTAATGGTTCACTTCATTAATTATTTTCGTGATTTTCACCACTAAAACCCCATTTGAAACCCCCATTGAATTTCTATAAAACTAGGGGTCTCAAATGGGGTTTTAGTGGTGAAAACCACTAAAATAATTAATGAAGTGAACCCCTCGGAAATACGTTCTGACAAAAGACTCCTTTAATATAGGCCTAAAAACCAAGGTAATACCTTCGATTTCAGAATTTATTAACTAAAACCAACTGAAATGCTAACAATTCTGTTTTTGTATAATCTGCACGAATATACAGTTCCTGAATGTACTATTATATTATTCGATTATTTAAAATTTTGCCATCTTTATTAATGTTTTATTTATAAAAAACAAATTCTCTAAAACAAACTTTTTTACTAATGTAAACAAATGTATGTTGCAGCATAATGGTTTTTATATTTATTTAGATATTATTTTCAAAACGTCAATGCATGAAACTAGTGTTTGATATCAATTTTTCACATTATCAAGTGGAATATTTTTTTAACATTTTATGATTTTTGCTGAATAAAAACTGTAATAAATAATTTCATTTCAAAATTTAAGCGTGTATATACTTGACTAATATTTGTAGTGTGATATTAAACTTTTATGCAGTGGCCAGTGGCGTATATAGGAATTTATTTCGGGAGGGGCCCATAATTAGTCCCCAGCCCCTCCCCCACATATTTAATAGGTTCAATGTACCTTTTTAGGTGATAATTTAGGTCCTAAAAACTCAGTATAGGAAAAGTTGTTAATAATTAAAATACAAGTACCAAAGGCGGGTCTGGGGGTCCTCCTCCAGAAAATTTTTGGAAGTTTGACTTTAAAAACCATGTTTTTAACTAGTTTTGGTACACTAAGTCCGAATTTTGGATGTACATTTTTATGAAATTTATGTTTCAAAAGTTATTAAAATAGAGTTCCAAGTACAAAAGGGGATCTGGAGGTCCTTCCCCATAAAATTTTTAGAATTTCACCCGTAAAAACAGGGTTTTAACTTGTTTTTGGTAGTCCAAATTTTGGACATATATTTTTTGGTAGGACTTGGATTTTGCTGAACTTAAAGTCGTTAATAATAAAATTCCAAGTACAAAAGGGGGTCTAGGGATCCTCCCCCCCAAATTTTTTTTGAAATTTGACCCTAAAATACAGGGTTTTAACTTGTTTTGGTACACCTAGTTCGAATTTCGGGGGGGGGCCAGGGCCCCCTCGCCCCCCATTATATACGCCACTGGCAGTGGCCCTAGGTAAAACGGCTACGGAAAACCAAGGCAAAAATTTAAGTTGAACGCCATCTACGAAGGGGAAAATGAACTATTTTTTATTTTGTTTAAAACAAATTCCCATCCTTTCAAAATAATCTCTTTTTCAAAAATTTCAGATATTTTTTTTAGAAGTGTCTATTTGGACGGCAAATAGCGCATGCGCCGTAGGTCTCGCTGTTATAGCAGTCCCGGCGCTCCAATCAGAACCGTTGCCGGGCAGTTGCCGGGTAAAAAAGAGTAGAGTTTAGTTGTATATTTGCCGGCCAAAATAGACAGTTCCATTTTTTTACCAATAGTTTCGTCTGTATAGTCAGTAGCGGATTTCTAAATAGGCTAGGTAGGCTGAAGCCTACGGCGGCAAATTTTCATAAGCGGCAAATTTTTGACGGTGGAATTTTTTTTCCGCAAAAAACAGGAGAAGAGAAAGGAAACACAAGCACTGGAAAGACGAAGAACGCTCTTTTCAGGTAACCAAAATCCCAACCCCCACCCAGAAGTTTTGAGTAGTTTGATTCAGCAAAGTAACAAATCTATTATTCTATGCTTTCTTTAGACCACATATGGGCAACCTCCAGCCCACCTCTCAATTTGTTTCGGTCCGCGGAACATTTAAAAAATTGTCATGGAGAAGAGTCAAAAGAAAGACTTCAAAAAGTCTCAAAAGGACTTAAAACACAATTTTGAGGATCAAATTTTTTTTTGAGGGAGAACCCCCAAACCCCCTCCACAATTTGGAAGTCTGTTACATAGTGTTTTTCCTTTGGAAATTCTGCCGCTTACAAGAAACGGTTCCCTTTGCGTGTTCCCCAAAGTGGTTTCAAATGAGATAAAACACTAGTTTAAAGCGGAAAATCTTAAAAATTTTCCTGGGGATGGACCCCCAGCCCCCTCGAAATTTTTACGTCTATTTATAATTTTTTTACCTTGAAAATCGTGAGGTTTACAAGGAACCGTTCTCTTCAAATGTTACCCAAAGGGTTTTAAAATCAACTAAATCACTACTTTTATAGGCCAATTTAAAAACAAATCTGGAGCTGACCCACAGACCCCCATTTTTACTTGCAGCTAAGATAGTAAAATTTTGACATTATGAGCACACTGTAAAAAAATCCCGTAAAATTTACGATTTTTAACTGGCAGCTGGGTTGGTTGTGGAAAACCGTAAAAATTACGAAGTAAATCCATAAAAACAACAGTATTTTACCTTGTAAAACAAAAAACATGGATTAAAATGGTAAAACACCATTGTTTTCATGAATTTACTTCGTAATTTTTACGGTTTTCCCCAACCAACCCAGCTGCCAGTTTAAAACCGTAAATTTTACGGGAATTTTTTACATTGAACAGGCGGCAATTTTTGGTTCAGCCTATAGGCGGCACATTTTGAAATCCGCCACTGTGTATAGTATAATTTATTTTAAAGTAGGGTCAAAGGCGCCAACTTCATAGGGTTTGGGGGGGGGGCTCGAGCTTTAAAATGTTTTAAGAGGAGGGACTGAGCCCTCCCTCCAATATTTTTAAAATAATTTTCCGTTTTCAGTATGGATGTTTTGAGTATCTGTACCTCTACGAATTCCTTTTGCACCTATTTAAGATCAACAATGGAACAAGAGAGACTTAATTATGTAGCAATATTAAATACACATCAAACAGTTTTAGATGAACTGGATCTTAGACCTCTCGTGAATGAATTCATTGGACGAAATCAAATTCAAATTCGATAGTCTACATTCGCTGCTTTTTAAATTAAAATTTTAATTAGATAAAGATTTTTTTTTTAATTTGAGTTTTAAATTAGGGGTTTTATTAAAAAAATAATTTTTATTTAGTGTACCTAAGTTGGTATTTATTGTACCTAATTTTTTATTATTCTTAAAATTAACATAAATTTCGTCATAAGTATGAAATTGTTAAAATTTCTCATAATGAGTATTTTGTATGGCAAAATCTAATTTAAAATCAGCAAATAAAAATTTTGGGTTCCAAATCTTGATGTATTGTTTCCAATTTCAGTTTTATTGATGTATTCTTATCTTTATATCCTAGAGTAGTGAAATATATTTTATTGGTTCGCTGAACAAGCATTGTATAAGTAATATTTGCCTAATTTTGAGAAGAATAATATTAAACAAAGTTTGACAATCACTTAGACATGAAATCCTAAATCCATTCTTATAAAAAAAAATAATCTAAATAAATTTTTATTTCTCTGGAATGGGATTTAAGGAGTGCGAAATTTATTTAGTTATTTCTTAAAGTATTAAAATAATTAGGAGTTTAAAAATAAGAAATATTTTTCACAAAATGCTACATGTGCCATGCAAGTTCAGCGATGGTTTAGTGATACAGTGAAACCCCGATTTAACGTTTCCCGCATTTAACGATTTCCCGCATTTAACGTCAGATTTCATTGGTCCCAAAAGATTTCCTATGCATTTAGTGCTATAAAACCCGCATTTAACGTTATCACTCTGAAAAGTTTCCCGCATTTAACGTTTTTTTTCAGAAGTATGGCACTATGAAAATTTTCTAAAACATTCAATTATGAAAGAAAAAAAGATTATTTTCATATTCTTGTTCCTCAACAGCTGAGGTTTGCGTTATTCTAGCAGAATTATAAAGCTTTGGTAAATTTTTGGAATTTCTTGTTCTTGTGCTTATTCAAATCGCTCTTGGTTCTCCTATAGCAAAGTGACGAGCAAGGTGATTAATACTGGAATTATAAGAGTTCTACATAATAAATGAACAGGAATTGGCTACAATAATTCCCAGATTCTTCCCTTTGATTGTAACATACTTACATACATCTTGTTCAGTGTTACGTTATTGTCCTACCTCGATTTAGCGTTTTCCCGCATTTAACGTTATTTTTCTTTGGTCCCTTGAAAGACATTAAAGCGGGGTTTCACTGTAGTCCCAAATTAGTATGATTTATTTATTTGTTGAAACACACTATACAGATAAAAATCCAATTACAGTGGTGATGAGAAAAAATAAAACTTAATTGTATAAAACACTTTCGCATAACCTTTTAAAAACACTAAAAGACGCGAAAAAAATATCGAGTTCATTACATGATTAAAAATCTTACAAAATCTATTGATAGGAAAATGGTTGAAATTGATAGGTATTGGTGGCTGGATATTAGCTTCTAGAGACCTAGCCGAAAAAAATTTGAAAGGGGTGTTGTGTTGCCTTTTTGGTCAAAAGAGGATTTATTTGAGTTTCAGTGGGGATACATCCAGGGCCCGATTTAGAAAATTTGGAACACTAGGCCCAACATGCAGGAAGGGGCCCCCAAGTTGCCATATTTGGTGCTATATGAATGTAGATACATGAAAATTATTGTTTGATTAGTGTGAAAATTCATTTTTATCAGGGAGTCAGGATCAGACATGTTCTCGGTTATTTTTGTTACGTTTTTTACAATGCTAAAAGGTTTGCATTTTTATTTTCGATTTAAAAAAAGTCAAGAAAAAGCATTCTAGGAAATATAAAAGTTATTTCTACTATAAATTTTTGTTAACTTTTTAAAATTAGGGGGCCCCCAAATTGTGGGGCCCCTAGGCCCGGGCCTAGTGGGTCTAATGGTAAATCAGGCCCTGGATACATCCAAAGCTACGGGCCTGCCCACCCCCAATATATTTCCGAAGTTGGTGACCCTGAGTAGGGTCGTTATTTTATGACCACCCAGTATTTTCGAATAAGCATCTTAACACTACCCTGGGATTCCTAAATTCCTATCCACGAAAAACTGATTTAAAAATTAACTTTAAGTTAATGTTGGGATTGAATACCCTGTATATTAGTTATACTATTTGTTTATATCATTATTTGTTATTTAAAAGACAAACTACATTTATAATGAAAACTTTTTCTTTATACAGATGAATACAGAAGAAATGCAGATAAATGAAACACCAGATATAGAAATCATTTACGTCAACATCGTAAATCCTCCCCAAAATGCATATCCAAGGCTACAAGTGAGCAACCACTTTCCCCTGCCACCCGCCCAGCCTCTACCGGCCCCATGGAGGTACCAGAATGAGCAAGAATCGAACTATGAATACGGAAATCAACTTGAAACAAGCAGCAGTTTGATGGTAGAAATCAATGAGCCTGATCCTGAAGAAGAGAGCGAAGAAATCAGTGAACCTGATCCTGAAGAAGAGAGCGAAGAAATCAGTGAGTCTGATTCTGAAGAAGAGAGCGAAGAAATCAATGAGCCTGATCCTGAAGAAGAGAGCGAAGATATCGGTGAGCCTGATCCTGAAGAAGAGAGCGAAGAAATCAATGAGCCTGATCCAGAAGAAGAGAGCGAAGAAATCGGTGAGCCTGATCTTGAGGAAGAGATCCCGGTCTCCAATGCACGGAAGTCTTATAACCTAAGGCCTAGGAAGGAACATCAAATTTCGGCACCCAAAATAGAGAAATCAACCCATCATCAGGAAGTACGAGAAAGCTTGAATAACCAGAAAAATGTTTCCAACCATAAATCCAAACCTGAAAATAATAAGCAGATATGTGATCCAGGGAGTTCCGGAACTTGCCCACAAATGCCCTCTACAAGCACATTTGAACGCAGAAACACTCAAGAAGTAAACATCCTTCATCCCAGTAATCAAGAAAAGCAAATGATGATGCATACTGATCAATGGATAGACCCAGCGTCTATCCCATACCTCTACCGTCCTAAACATGTCCAAGAAAATCCAATGATGAGACATACAATGGAGGGGCCAACCCATCACCAAAGAGTACGAGAAAAAACCTTCATTAATCAAGAACAAGTTTCACACGATCAATCCACACATGACACTAATAGGAGAATTGCTGATCAGAGCAGTGCCAGAACTCGGCCACTAGCACCTTATAGAATACCGGATCGTCCGGGCAGTCGTCCTCACAACGTCAATCCAGTATCTGTTCCCACAAGACAATTGTTGAGCTCAACGCGAGGACCTAGTTTTTTACGAAAAGTACTAAGATGGTTATATGATCCAGAATATATCCAGGAAACACAACCCACCCAAACTAATATGATGATCCCTAATGAGCAGAATAGTAGATCACAGCCATCGTGTCCCTACGAAAGAATAATAACAGATCGCATGAGCGCTTATGAAGAAGCAAACATCAGTAATCGCTGGCCAAGGCATGGAAATAATTTAATGCCTTCTTCATCATATGTCAATCCGATCACTCACGAAAATACAATTATGCCTTCCTCCATGCACGGTAATCAAATGCCTCCACCGAATCAATTTATGAGCCATGACGAACCAATGTTCAATGATCATATGCCTAAGCGAGGATCTCAAATTATGCATTCTAATAAGTTTATGAGCAATGAAGAAGAAATGTTCAACAATTGTATGCCCATGCAGGAAAACGAAATGATGTCTTCTTATCAATTTATGAGCTATGAAGAAAAGATGTTCAACAATCGTATGCGCATAAGAGAAAATCAGAGGAGGCCTTCCAATCAATTTATGAGCCATGAAGAAGCGCTGTTCAACAATCGTAGACCTAACCGAGGAGATCCAATGCATTCTAATCAATGTATGAGCAATGAAGAGGCGCAATTCATCAATCGTATGCCAAGGACAGAATATCAGAGGATACCTTCTAATCAATTTATCGGCAATGAAGAAGCAAACTTCCACGCCCGTATGCAAATCCAAGGAAATCAAATGATGCCATCTAATCAATTTTTGAGCCATGAAGAAGTGCCGTTCAACAATCGTAGGTCTACACAGGGAAGTCAAATGATGTCTTCTAATCAATTTACAAACCATGAAGAAGCGAATATCCATAATCGTAGGCCTGTACAAAGATATGAAATGTCATCTAATCAATTTACAAACCATGAAGAAGCGAATCTCTATAACAGTATGCCTATACAGAGAAATTTATCTTCTAATCAGTTTACAAACCATGAAGATGCGAATCTTTATAACCGTATGCCTATACAGAGTACTCAAACTATATCTTCTAATCAGTTTACAAACCATGATGATGCGAATCTCTATAACCGTATGCCTATACAGAGTAGTCAAATTATGTCTTCTAATCAGTTTACAAACCATGAAGAAGCGAATCTCTATAATCGTAAGCCTGCACACATGATATCTTCTAATCAACTTACAAACTATGAAGAAGTTAACCGCCATAACCGCATGAGTAACCAAGAAACCCAAACGATGCCTTCTTCTACACCATCAACAAGCCATGAAGAAACGAACCTCCTTAACCGTACAGTTAAACAAGGAAACCAAAGGATGTTTTCTTTTAAACCATCTTCAAGCCATGAAGAAGTGAACCTCCATACCCGCTTACCTAAACAAGGTAACCAATTGATGGCTTCTAAACAATCTACAAGCCATGTAGAAGAGAACCTCCATAACCACATACCGAAACAAGGAAACCAAATTATGCCATCTAAACAATCTACAACCAATGAAGAAACGAACCTCCCTAACTGTACAGTTAAACAAGGAGACCAAATTATGCCATCTAAACAATCTACAACCAATGAAGAAACGAACCTCCCTAACCGTACAGTTAAACAAGGAGACCAAAGGATGATGCCTTCTCCCAAACCATCTACAAACCATGAAGAAACGAACCTCCCTAATCGTACAGTTCAACAAGGAGATCAAATGATGTCTTCTTCCAAACCACCTACAAACCATGAAGAAACGAACCTCCCTAACAGTACAGTTAAACAAGGAGACCAAAGGATGATGCCTTCTCCCAAACCATCTACAAACCATGAAGAAACGAACCTCCCTAATCGTACAGTTCAACAAGGAGATCAAATGATGTCTTCTTCCAAACCATCTACAAACCATGAAGAAACGAACCTCCCTAACCACACAGTTGAACAAGGAAACCAAACGATCCCTTCTTCTAAATCACCTACAAGCCATGTGAAAGCGAACCTCGGAAACGGTATGGTTGAGAAAGGAAAACTATTTAGATTAAAGTGATACCTTCTTCTAATAAATTTATGAACCATGATAAGTAAATTTCCACCATATCTTAACAACTCACAACTCGAAGGATAATTCCCTCTACTCAATTTATAAACAAAAGGCGGAACCTCTATCCTTCTAGATTTCACATGTAAGGGAACGTACCCATACTACGTGACCTATTTTTTACTCTTTTTGACCCCCCCCCTCCCCCCCTTGGTGACCACCCGTAGTATATGCCAAAACCCCCCTCTCCCTCTAGTTTTCACGTAGTAGTTCATAAATACGGTTTTCAATCATTTTTAGCAAACAGAAAATTTAAAAAAGTTAATTTGGCTTAATATTTGTCTTTATTAATACAGCGCTTGCCTCGTGACGACAAGAGTGCGTGCATACAAGTGGAAAATATATTATCAAGAAGAAAAAACTTATGTAAAAGTTATTGTAAATTGTAACAGTAACTTAATTTACAAAAACAAGTGTTTTTGTTCTTTATTTTTTGACTACGTGATGAAACCCTAAGCCCCCCCCCCTGTGACCAAGCGTGGTATTTTGAAGACCCCCTCCCCCCCTAAACAGGTCACGTAGTATGGGTACGTTCCCTAATGCATTGTATAGTAGAATGCCGGCGTTTCATACATTGCCGGTAACACAGTTATGGAATTGCTTTATCAGGGTAATACAATATAATACAACATCTCATAAAATTTTTACTATCTTTAAAAAAAATCCCCCCCCCCGACCAACCGATGCCGAAACTGAAGATCGTTTTTTAATTCAGTTATTTTTCTAGATTTTATGATTTTTTAAAATGACTACTGACTTTCAGTTCACCCTGTATTTGTATCAAATGTTGGATTGTGTTGTTGCTTCTTAAACTAACTTTTTCGATTTAGTGACCAATCTAGAAGCTTTGCCACCAACTCACAAGAGTAAAAAATTCACAGTTTGCAGTTGCGTCTTTCTTCATCCAGAGAGGCAATTTTAAAATATGTTATGTATTTTTATATTTTATTAAAGTCAATGGGTTAAGAAATAGTATTGGTAAATGCAAAAACGCTGGGCCTGGCGGACATTTTTGGCAAAATTTGGTGTTGCCAATGCCGTTTACTGGCGAGTAAGCAATTCAACTTCTACAAAACTGGGCTGCCAGAATTCACTATTTTATCGCCATTTTTTGGCGCCAGACCCGGCGTTCTTGCATGAACCATAGTGGTGTATGAATATTGTTTTTGAGGTGTTTTCAATAAAGTATTGGGTTATAATGTTACTTTTTTTGTGTACTCAACTTTCCATCTTTAGCAATGAAGCATACAGAATCTTGACATTACCTATTCCTCTAGCTTTAAAAATACAATGTTATTCACTGACAGCAAATCCAGGATTTTTGTCTGGGCGCTGAGGTACCTAAAAAGTGTATGTTGCCATGACTTTCTCAG
Source organism: Tetragnatha montana (assembly GCA_963680715.1). NCBI lineage: Eukaryota > Metazoa > Arthropoda > Arachnida > Araneae > Tetragnathidae > Tetragnatha > Tetragnatha montana. The sequence continues at coordinate 39,117,776 of OY796684.1, forward strand.
TTTAAAGGATTTAATTTCCAAATTTTGAAGGATTTCTCTTAAAGTACCATCATAAATTCCCTATTTCTACCTGTTTTATGAAAAAAATGGAAAAAACTCAAATTATTGAATTATTTGAACTATAATTGGAAAATTTTTTAAATTCTAATAGAGAGCTATAGCCCCTAACCCTGATTCGCCCTTGTACACTGAACGGCTACTTTATCATGACCCCCTTCTCATCATTACAAGATGGAATCAGACTGCAACGATATTTAAATATAATATCCTATGCAGATTATCATGCAAATGAAACCAAGGACCAGGGGCGTCATTTCAGTTTTTGGTTGGGGGGGGCAAAGATTTTTTTAAAGTGGTTCAGGGCCATAACCAGACTTTTGTTTTGGGGGGATTGACTCAACGTCATTTCTAAGGTTACCCCCTCACTAGTTTTCAATCATTTAAAAGTAGTATTTGAATTATGGTGCACGTAATGTCAAAATGTTATAATTATTGGTAGTAAAATTGGGGGGGGGTCTCCCCCAGAAAATTTGCTTATAAAAGTAGTGTTTAGTTCATTTTGAGACCCTTTGAGTAACATCCGAAGAAAACGGTTCCTTGTAAACCACACAATTTTCAAGGGGAAAAAAATTATAGACGTAAAAATTTTGAGGGGGCTGGGGGGTCCTCCCCCAGAATTTTTTTTGAAATTTGTAACTTTAAACTTGTGTTTTATCTAATTTGAAACTACTTCGGGGTACACGCAAAGGGTAACCGCTTCTTGTAAGCAGTAGAATTTTCAAGAGAAATACACTGTATAAAGTATAACTGACTTCAAAATTTTGGAGGGGGTTTGAGGGTTCTCCCCCAAAAAAATGTTTGAAATTTGACCCTCAAAAGTAGTGTTTTAACTAATTTTGAGTCTTTTGGGGTTACACCCGATACTCCTTGTAATTTTCAATGGACTTACAGCTATTTCTCACATAACAGTGGAAACCTTGGGGGGTCAATTGCCCCCCCCCTCTAAATGACGCCCATGCAAAAGTCCCCATAGCATACCAAAAATCGATCCCCAAACCACCACAGCTTTCACCTGCTAGGATTCATGCTTTTTCTTTCAATTTCACTTGAACATTCATTGCTTGGTTACAATCTCAATTTTTCCCATTTAGACCAAGTTCTTCAGCTTATCCAGCCTAGGTTTAATTCAGTTTCTCTAAATGTGCTCAGAAATACTTCCCAAGTACAGCAAGAATTTAAAAATAGCTTTCTCTTATCCCATTTTCTAAGTCTGTAAATTGTCAAGCAACTCACTTATTCTACTGTCTCAAGAAGTTTATTTATTTTAACCAAACTTTTTCATTAGTTCCTTTGTTATTTTAATTTAACTCAAAAGCACTTCAAATTTGCTTTTCTTTCTTTATTTATTTCCTTCTGCTTATCATAAGCAGCCTTGGACAACAGATTTTTGGTTATAAAAATTGCTTTAAGGATGAGTTTAATCTATCATTCTCTCTTAGGGGAAGGGGCAAGAATAAGTCCACCATGAAAGCTGGAACACCCACTAATGGACAATAGGGACCATGTCGATTAACACTGTTTTAACACTCACTTTTTTTTTAAGTTATAAATGATACAAGTATCAAATAAATATATTTTATACATACTTAGATAAAGCAACACAAATCAAGCAAAACTAGAAATAAGAATTCAAGCTTTATTAATGACAATGTAGATTTAAAAATGAATTACATGAATTGTAAAATGAGATACATATCAAGCATCGTCAAACTGTCCATCAACAGGATCATCAAAACTAGATGTTCTCGCCCTGGGAACAGGTTTGACATGAGTGTCAGATGGAACAAATTTCATATTGGAATCCTTACATCCTGAAGGAACATATACCCGGGGGTGAACTAAAATTAAAACAGATAATACATTCTAAGATCAATTGAAATTATATTTAGGAGATTAAATGTAAATAATTAAAAATGAGTAAATCTAGTAGGCAACAAAAGTTCCCATTTTTACAGATTTTTTTACAAAATTTTTAAAATTATATAAAAAAATATATATAATTTCAATCCAAGTATTCTCATACAATATTTGGTCTAGACATGTTTGATGTTATTTTATTCCGCTAATCCAGGTAAATGGAAAACTTTTGAAGTGAAATGAAGGATCACAAGATGAACTATCCCAGTTGTAGAGGTAGCTTTTAATTTTATTTATAAGGTAGCCTGAAATTCCAAGTGTAGCGGTAATTTTCCCAACATTAGGAAAAAAATAGACTGAAGAGGTTCATAATATATGTGATAAAATTTACTAAAATAGCTCAAAAGATAAGTTTTAGAATTAGATAAGAGACATACAGTGGTGGATCCATCTGGCCCAAGGAAAGCTCACAGAGACATAATGTTGATGTTACAGTGTCTCATTAAAAAAAATGTAATCTTCAATTCTGAATATGATAAGGGCCTTGAAGTTATCTCTGAAATATTGTAAATTTTTCCATACAATGAGTCACACTATGATCAAATGGTGGGTATAGGGGACGAAAAAGTTTTGGAAGTCTGACCCTAAATAACTCATTTTTGGTAACCCAAGGAAAACACTTCCCCAGTACACTTTGTCCCTGAAGACAATTAAGTCAAAAGTTCAGGTAAAAATTAGGATCACTTTAGGGTCCGTGGGAACTTGCCTCATCCCAACAAACCGCAAACATCCACTGAATAAAGATAAATTAAAACAAAATTTGCAAACTTACTAGGTGGAAGAGCTCCCTCTGAAGCATTGTCACTTTCATCAGAAAATAAATCAGATTCACATTCATCTGGGTTATTCATCTTGCTTTCTATTAAGATCAAAACAAGGAATTACTTTCAAACACTCAGAACAGCATTTAATGATGTTATATCAGTTTTCTAAACAAGATTAAAATAAGTTTTTCCCCAAAACATTATTCACAGAAGCAAAATATAAATTAAGTTTAACTTTCTGTGTTGTTTATAACCAAAAACAAGCATGACAAAATTATTATTTTATAATTTGTTAAAAATTGTCCATTTTTTTTACTAGCTTAACAAAATGTTTTTCTGAATGTTGCATTCTTATTTAAGAGAGAGAGAGTATCATAATATTTACTTCTTTGTATCTTGCACTCAATCTAGGTAATAATTGGTTACTAAAATGGAGGTTTGCATGGCATATGAAAGAAGTTCTCAAAAATAAGAGTTGTGTCCGAGTTAAAACTCACAGATGTGAAAACTATTTAATGCATTGATAAACAATCATTTTTGAAAATAAAATAAGACTTGTTAACTACACAACAAGTTCTTTAATTAATTTCTTATTCTAAAAGAAAAAAGGAAAAGTTTGGAAACCTAGTATGAAAAAAAATTACGTTTTTTCCTTTGACAGTATCAAAAATGTCAAACTGAGTAGACTAGGAAAAATATCTCCCATGAGTAGGAACTATTGAGTTAAGGCAAGAGTGTATTACTATTTTACACATTTACTTTTTTTCTTTAGCAAATGATTTTCTTTGTACTTAAAATAAAACCTTGAAAACAAATAAGAAGACAACCTCTTCCCAACAACTACTATAACACTACAAGATGCCCAATTTTCATGGGTTGTTATACCAAATTTTTTGTGAGCATATAATTCTTTCACAACAAGCTGTTTTTGAAATCAAATTATCTATTTAAAAAAAAATAATGTACTGGAAACATAGGAAAGCACACTCAAGAAAATGTGATTACTAGCAATATTTCAAAGAAATTGAAAGGTTTTGAGTAATTTAAATTAGCAAAGTCTGAATAAAATCGTAAAGAAAATCATATAAATTTAAAAATACAGAATAGCATATTAAAAGCTTGGTCCAGCCCAATCATGAAGAGACCAGCCTTCAGGCTTTTCAGGAATTTTACTCATTTAAATAAAAGGGAATCAATTTTTTTCTCAAAACTCTTATAGAAATAAAAACATAAAAAGTAAAGCATTCAAAGGCTCACCCTCAGGAGTGGATATAAGGTCATCCCATGATTCTACAGGTTCACAAGATGCACCTTCATGTTTTTCCATACTTTCAGACGCTGATGCAGTTTCTAAAATACCACAAACAAAACATAAGAAAAACAAGATGGCACACTAATTCTTTGTAAGGTACTAGTGAACTGTACTAGTAACTCAAAAACTACAGCACGAGATAAAATGAAACCACAGCATGAGATAAAATGAAAGAAATACCAGATATTGAGAGAACAGGGCTGGAGACTCAAATGTAAAAAGCTTATTTAATTTATTTAAACTGGAATAAAGATAGTATGTATTTTTTATACTAACGTGTGGTTACATATGCTAAATTCTTAAATTCATAAAAATTAGTGGTAGGTTCAGCAATAACATTTCATACAATGAAAGAAACTTCTTTTAGGGTTAAAACACCTTTTTATTTCAATTTATTATTATTATAAGTATGAATCCTCTTTTAAATAAATGAATTTTACCTTGTTATAACAGTGGTCTGTCCAGGGCAATTGTACTACCTTTTTGTGGTACCTTCACAAATTCACCATTTGATAAGTAGGTACTTTCACAAATTCAGGTTTAGGAAATAAAAAGGTACCTTCACAAAAAAAAATACATTTTTAAAAGAAAGTTCTCTAATAAGCCATATTCTCTTGGTTGTTAAATTTTTAGCTACTCCAAACTAAACTTCTTTTTTTTTTTGTTTTTGATGTTTAAAAAATTATATACATGTTTTTATGTTGATTTTGCACTTAAATTTTTACAAATTTGCAGAAAATGTTTCACAACTTTCACAATATAGGTACATCTTAAAAAACCTAGACAGACCCCTGTATTAACTGCTTTGCTTTTATAGAAATATGAACTTTTAAAATTTTCTTAATTTATGATTAGTCAACATCCAGCCTGCTTTAATATTTTATTGCTGAAAAGAGTAATCACAATATTATCTAATATGTTTATTTTTTGCTGTATTGTGACTTAAGTGTAGAGTTTTGTAACATATAAATAACAAAAAAAGTTTTCATTTTATTAATTTGCTTCTGTTTTAAAATTTTTAGAGGTGGACATTAATGCATCGCAGAATGCTCAATTAGTGCTGGTATTGGAGGTGGACAAGGGGAGACACCATCCCCAAAAATATTAGGAACGTCTTCCAAAATATTGGAATTTTTGGTTGAAAAGTGAAAAATAAAAGTTGAGTCCCCCCAAATATTTTGTTCTAATCACAGCACTTTGCACAATTCCTTATTGAACTACAATCAATTGTAAACAAAAGTTATCTCTATCAGTATTAATTATTATTATTCTACTTTCACATTTTGTTTTGAATTGATTATTCTAAAGTTGACCAAGAAGTGAAAAGATAAAAAGTTATAAATGCTAATAAAAACAGTTTCCTCAACAATACAATTAATAAAATCCTTATCCTTTGTGTAATGATTTAGGAGAGGCTGTCATAAAATTACGCATGAATGACGGATAGATTGACTGATAGAGGCTATGCTTGTACCAAATTTTAGGAATGGTTAACTGTCAATCCCTTATATTTGGGACAAAGGTTTTACAGTTACCTTCAGTGCAATGAATCAAGAATAAAACTAGAGAAAATAAAAGAATAAAACTATTCAAGAGAGACAAAATAACCTGAACTGCATTTAAGTTTTTGTTCCAGAGGATGATCCACATTTAATAAATTCTTTAGCTTTAAAAAACTGAATGACTAAGCCTGATTCGACACTGTCAGAGCAGAACTTTAGAAAATTGTTCTGCTTTAGGCATGCATCTACAGAAATTCTTCAAGAGGCAAGGAAGTTTAAAGATCTTGGCATACTACCCACATGTAACATCAAGATGTGTATAAAAAAAGCTATGCTGTGCGTACATGACAACAAAGAAAACTGGAAGCTTTGATAGCTCACTTTTAGGTTTTTTAAGAGATAATGAAACTTATACTTTAGAAAACAGTAATAATGATTATAATAAAACCACTATAAACAATGAATACTGTCAACTACAACACATCGCCAGAATTAGCAAACCTCTTCCTAAAAAATTAGATAGATATATATATGTTACGGGCAATGTGATAAATTCAGTGGAATTTATGAATGAAATTTATCCCTTTGCCCGCCTTCACTTCGGGCATTATTAATAATGCCTGATTAATCACTTTGCCCATAACATATATATTTGGAACACTTAAGCTACAAAGCAAAGACATTCCCAGAAAACTTCAAAGAAGTTTACGAAAAGCTAAATTTGGGTTTAACAGAAAAGAAAAGTATGTCTTCTCAAAAAGATGAACAGTAAATTGTTAGGTCTTTTATCAACCATCCACAACATTGAAAGGATGAATACCCACAATGACGAAATGAAAAATAAGTTTTTAAAATCCTTATGCTTCCAATGAAACCCAAAATGCAAATCTTAAATATCAAAAAGGGGTAAAAAAGTATGTCCATAAAACGTATAATTGTATGCATTGAAGCAAATCAGATGTTGGTATTTGAAGTTAAAAAGGTTGTTTGCATTATCATGGAGTGATACATACTGTAAATTTTTGCATATAAGCCAATAATTTTTGAAAAATTTCAGATTCTAAAGTGGGGGATTGGCTTATTTGCTTAAAGAGTTTGAAAATATTACCATTGGGATTAAAGTTTCTCAATTAGTGCATTGTTATAGAAACATTTATAGCTCATCTTTCTGAAAATAAATGACGGCACCAAATGACTGGGACAGTGGCGGATTAATGCAATTTTGTGGGTGGGGGCGGTTAGATCGAATATTCAATTTACAGTAGGTCCTCCCTGGTATATAATTTTTTTAAAAATAATATTTTTAAATCTAGTATACTGCTAAGCTGTTTTGAGACTTTTTAAACTGATATAAAATAAGTTAAAAATTAGTGGAGAAGGGGGTACATTAATTTGAAAAAATTTGTACGTAAAAAATGTGTGGGCAATATAGAATTCCTAGCAAAAAGGGGGGCTGGGGGTCCTCCCCCAGAAAATTTTTGGAAATTTGACCCTTAAAAACAGCATTTTAACTCGTTTTTATCCACTTAGTCCGACTTTTGAAGGGGAGGCTGGGCCCCTTTAACCCTCCTTATGTACGCCTCTGGCCCATGGCATGGTATTGGGGATCTCCCCCTAATTTTTTTTAAAGTTTAACAAGCACCAAAGTGTTTTTCAGACACGTTTGAGGGGTATAGACGTCCCCTGTTGAGTGGTTAATCATAATTATAACACCTAAAGTAGGGTCTAAAAAGTTTAAGGTCAGGCTCAATGGGGGGTCCGGACCAGGGGACCCCCCCTCGGATACGCTCCTGAATAAGAACTTCTACCTTATATCATCATAAAAACGACTTAAGCTACTCTATAGGCAAAGAAAGAACAGGAGGGTCCGGGGGTCCTCCCCCGGGAAATTTTTGAATTTTAGCATGCCAAAAAGTGTTCTGAAACTACTTTTAGGAGATTTTTCTCGGGGGGGGGGGGGACGGTCGCCCCCTCCGCCTCCCTGGACTGGGAAGGTAGCTAACTGGGTTTTGAATTTTTGATAAATTTTTTGAAAAATAACTTGATGGCATTTTTCAGTTTGTGTCAATAATTTGCTTTGGCTACTAATATTTTTAATCTTTAAACTTTTTTGAAAATAGGCAACAATTTTTTCCATTTTTTAGCATGGAAGAATCTATTCCCTTAAAAAGTAACTAGTATATATGTCTTCACAAGCATGAGCAGTGGATATGGGGAGTGTGGGTGGGTTGAAACTTTTAAACTTAAAAAAGGAGACTGTGCTTTAGGTCTTTTCTAGAAGTTTTTCTTTTAGTTCACTTCAAAACAAGCATATCACATAATTCATTAAATTTCCTGAGAGAATTCTATAACACTGGGCAACAATTTTTGACGAAGTTCGTGTAAAAATAATAAAACTAGCCATTTCCTATTGATTTGAGTGCTAAACACGAATATCACTGTAAAAATTCTGGGTTGGTTCTTGTTTCAGAAATACAAAGGGGTCATACAGGGCTTAGTGCAGAAATATTGCAATTTTTAAAGCATTACTCAGGATAAATTTATATTTTAGACATGATTGCGAGTAATATTTATTTAGAATGCCTTCAAGCATACAACACATGCATAAAACATGCTTTAATACAAATTTTTGATACTGTCATACAAAATTTTATTGTTATTTTGATGAAAATTATAGCATTGTGTTTCACTGAATACAGACAGTTTGATTGTACACAAATAGACTCGAACCATGTAAACAATTAAGATCTTTGCAAAAAAATGTCAAAATTAATTCTTATAATGATTTTGCTTTGCCATCATAGTCGTAAACTGCCTTCCATTCCCATTAAACAGGTTGCGCACATACTTATAAACACTTTCAAAAGCTCCTAAACCATATTTAGTTCATGAAATATGATTTGAGTGTCTGTGCTCACTTCAAGAAGTATTTAAACCGATACTTTCAACAGGAATTTAAAAAATTTGGATGCTCCTTTGAGAATGGAACAGTCGGCTAACTCTGTATTCAATAAAACAAATATAGGTTCAACTTTTGAAAACATAAATGATATGAACATTGTAAAGAGTCTAAATACCCTCTCACACACTTAAGATATACATTCTTACCAGCTCACAAATTAAATGTCATCTATATGGTTTTTAAAAACTATTTTGGAAGCATTAGATCAGAGTAAATCAAAGGTTGTTGTAGTGTCTGGCAGTGGGCCACAGGGGTCGCCACCTCTGCTCAGCGTCCGGTTCCCGAAGTAACCCCTCTGTTTACCTATAACACGAGGGAGGGAACGGAACTGAGTAGAGGGCGAGCAGGCTATAAATAGACGGGAGCTGTTTTTGCTTATCAGTTTGTGGTCAAGGGTAGATAACGGGGAGGCTGTTCCCCCGTAGTAGTGTTGATTTTGAAGTGTTGCGTGTGTCGCGTAGTTGTGTTTAAGGAAGTGTCTGGTTTTATACCAGGGGAAGTGTTTAACGATATCAGCCTGTGTGGCGTTTGTGTGTAACAGAAAGACGAATTTTCCGGGAGTAAATAAAGGTATTTTTCCTGGATTGGAAGTGTCATCATTGAGTGGTGCATTCAAGTTTCTACAGTCATGTTCACAACACAAATTGGCTTTTTATCAGAGAGATCAATTTTCAGGGATGTGATTGGCAAACAGGCAAAAAAGAGGAAACCCAATATTTCAATAAAATGAATGTGCAAAGCACAAATTCATACAAAAGGCAACTTACAGAATAGACAATTAAACTACAGCATAATTAAAATTCCTATATTTTTATTCATTTGTGAAAGCAAAGTAAATGATTTTACTATAAAGACAAAAAATTAAACTATCTAAACAAAATTTCCATGCAGCGAGGAGAATATTATGAGGAAACAATTATACCAAATCACTTAATAGTTGTTTCGCATATATTAAAATTATTTTCTCTACATTGAAATGTTTTCTTGACTGAATAGTTACCAAGGAGTCAAAAATTTAAATTACATGTATATTTTAAAATGAATATAAGAGGTAATGGTGCCTCAGTATTGATTGGGTATTAAGGTCCACTTATAATTTATATTTATTATAAAAAATTTAAATAATGCTTAAATAATATTATTTACCTTAAACTTTTCATACACCCTATTATCTGCACACCTTGTAATTCTTTGTTTGAACTCTCAAGTTCAAACCATAAATTTCTATTTGCCTTCTTGCAAACAACAAGAAATTCCTCTATTTTTTTTTAATTTGCCAGCTAAATATTGGACACATTTGAACTGTAAAAAGTGAACACTTTCTCCAAAAACAAGCATTTGAAGCCTAGGATATTGACGCAAAATAAGAAAAACGCGATCGCGAACCGTCTCTGCCGTCAAAATGCCAACTTTACAGGCAAATGTCCGAAAAAAAGCGTAAAAGTTATTTTTTCTTTGAAAATTTTCGGAATTGCCTAAAAATTAAGCTTCATCCGTAATTCCGTAGTACAAACCGAACTTCCGAAACTATTACAGACATTCCGTAATAGTTGGCAAGTATGGTGAAGGGGAATTTTTTTTCTCCATGGAAATTTCTTCCGCGTTCGCAGAAAAGAGTTAATTGTAGGAAATTTTTTAAAAAAAGCGGAACAAAATACAAAGTGACAAAAAGCGGAACTCCGCGAATCCGCGGAAGAATCACATCCCTGAATTTTACATTTTAACTGTTGCCCAGTGTAATTAATATCTTATTTCAACATTCAAGAAATTTTGGCGATACTTTTTATTTGAAATTTGTGATTCAATCAGAACTCATTTGTAAAAAAGAAATATATAAGAGTTTGGAAAACAATATACAGGGTGTCCCATAAATGTTGAGTCACACTTCTAGGGGGGATAGTAGACACCTAGATGAGTCAGAATCACATTGGATTTGGGGGTTCCAGACCAAATCCCAGGGGAAAATGGAGCGACACCCTAAAAAAAATATTGAAAAATTCAATTTGAAGAAAAACTACTATTGGTAAAAATTTAATTATAATCTCAAAATTTGTGGTTTAATATGAATTTTAAAATTATGCTAAAACGTTTCACTTTAAAATTTGTTTTACTACGAAAAAAATCAAAAAACCACAAAAAATGTGAAAAAACTGCCAAAACTTAATTTTGTATTTCGAAATCCTTTCTTTTGATTTCAGAATCTGAAAGATCATAGTTGAAAACCCTTAAGTCCAAAGTTTCACGTAAATATCATTGATATTAAACGCTTGAGAGCCTGTTAAAGTTTGTTTTTTGCGTGTGAAAACAGTTTTCCTATAGCTGTTTCCAAAACAGCTGTTTTTGCAAGCAAAAAACAAAATTTAACAGGCTCCCAAGCATTTAATATTGATGGTCTTTAAGTGGAACTTTGGACTTTCTCAGGTTCTGAAATAAAAAAAAGGATTTCAAAATACAAAATAAAGTTTTTTTCACATCTTTTGTGTTTTTTTTTTTTACTTTTTTCGTAGTAAAACAAATTTTAAAGTGAAAAATTTTAAGATAATTTTAAAGATCATATTAAACCACAAATATTGAGACCATAATTAAATTTTTACCAATAGCAGTTCTTTAACTTTACTTCTGACTTCTTAACTTTCTTTTGACTTCCTGGGATTTGGCCTGGGACCCCCAAATCCTATGTGATTCTGACTCGTCTAGGTACCTACTATCCCCCCTAGAAGTGTGACCCAACATTTATGGGACACCCTGTATAGTATAATCTGGAATAAACAGAATATGAATAACCTATTCATATGTTCAGAAAATTTTAATTCTCTTTTCCATTTTGTAATCCATACCGAGCCAATTTCTGGTCTTGCTTTCTTAAGATAAGCCGGTGTGGAAAAGGAATTCAAGGTAGTTAGTTGTTTTACAGTGATTAAATTATTACTTATAAATTAATTGAATCACTTATTTCAGAAACATGTCAAACGCCACTTTTCTTGTTTTGAGATAAACGAGAAAAACTGTATAAAAGCTCACTACATTTTTATGAAGATGTTTAGTAATTTTTTTCTTAAAGTAGACTTCCATTTGGGTATTTTACAGACAAAAAGAATTTTTTAAATATATTTATTCTTTGCATAAAAAAATATTGAAATTTTTGCATTTGACCAGTTTCTGCAATAAACAGAGTATTGAGGCCAATTTTCATAGTTTAACTCTAATTCTTTTAAGGATTTGGTAATAAAAGTGGGAGTATTAGTTGAAAATAGCATTTCCATATTAAATACTAACCCATAAAATTATTATAGAGTTCTTGTTTTTCTCTTTTGGTTATTAGATGCACAAATACTTATTTCTATAAATGATTTCAACTCTAGACTCAAAAATAGTGGTCAGCAAATTCAGAATGTTAATATAGACATCTTCGAAGTCAATTAGATAGTTGCTTGGAAGTAACTTTGTGGACAGTAAAACAATTTTTGCTTTAAAAGCCTACAAAATTAGTTAATTAGTTCAATATTACGATCTGGGGTATAGATTTGATGTCCACTTTTAATAAAGTGATTCATAGATCCACAATATCAATCACATGGATGTGATAAATGGCCACAAGCATGAAAATTTTAAATATACATCTACCAAAACGTCCTTAGTCTTGAGATTCGTAAAAAAACTTTAAAAATATGGTTTGTACTATGGCTTGATGGACCTAACCTCTAAAGAAGGACTTTTTCAATCGCATATAGTTTTTGTATGCGATTAAATAACAAACTGCAGTCCCAAACAAGTGGTAGATGAGACGGCATGAGTGAAATTCCCCGCAATTTAAGTGCAGAAACCAGTCAAGCGACGGCGTTTGACTTGTTTCTGCACTAAAGCTGAAATTTAACATGCTGGAAAACTATTTTAAAATCCCGTTATTTTTATTATTCTTACACTAAAATGTGTGTTTACCCCTACAGAATCATATGACACCAATAACTCATTTTTGAAAAAAGTGGCGTTTGACATGTTTCTGAAATAAGTGATTCAATTATGGATTTAGTTGAATGGTTATGGTATAGGTACTGATGGATTCACTGATTCTGGTACTAACAATGATAATAGAAGATTATATACTGGATTCTGTTTTCTTATGTGAAACTACTATATCTTAGGAATACAAAGAATAAAAAAAATTCTCTTAGAAGCAGGCAATAAAATTGGTCATTTCCAAGGTGTTCTGTATTATCCAATATGGCATAACAGCTAATGCTATACTCTCATACATCAAGTCTTTTTTATAATATATTATACCAATAATTTTAACATCACTCAGAGCATAAATACATGCATCCAACATATTTGACCTCTGTTGAGAGACTGGTAGCTTCTTTTACATTGGTAGTAGTTGGGAGATCTTTCCAGATAAAGAAACTGAATAACAGGAGTTAAAAATTATATTCATTACAAAATGCATGTATTTGTATTATTTTTGTACCACTTCTGCACAGGTAATTTAATTTTCGATAGTAAGAAAAACATTGTCATCAGTAAAATTAAAAAAAAAAAAACTTTTTAATGAAATCACCAAATGTGTATTAAATGCTAATCAAAATTCATACCACTTTCAGAACTGGATGAACTTTCAACTAAAGACTGTTTGCTTTCAAAGAGTTTTCTCACAGTAGGGATAATCACATCATAAGCTCTCTTTTGAGGTGAGCTTTCCTTGCTTGATTCTTCACTTTCAGACTAAAAAATAGAAGAAATGTCTATGGAATCTAGAATTAAACAAATATCATACTAGAAGAATGTTTATTACCTCAGAAGGTTCAGAGGAATCTGCAATATTTCCTATTGCATATGATGCACGGGAGAATGCATTCTATAAAAGATCAAGCTATTTAGTGTCACATTTTTCAAAAAAATACAAAATAATAAATAAATACAAATTTAGAGGGGTTGCTGAGACTTTGTTGTTGTATATAAATTAGGTTATAAATTGGTGCAAACAGGGATGCCAATCTGTGGTGTTGCCATTTAAGGGGGTCGTGGGGGGCAATGCTCCCCCAACTTTTGGGGAGAATTCCGTTTTTCTTAGCCATCAAGCCATCAGAGACATCTTTCCCCCACAAGATTTCCAGTTTGCCCCCCCCCCAAGTTGCACCACCTAAATCCTCCCATGGGCGTAGCCCATTCATAACAGAAACCCCCTACGAAAAAAACCATACCCCACCACCTAACAACTTGTGAAGCCGGCACGGTGTGTTGCAAATATTTGAGAGAAATTCATTAGAAGACAGTCCTGTAACACACACGACCACCATCATGCACCGTGAAGTCCATGTGCACATAGAGCAAGATTCATCTTCTATGTACGCTTCTTCCGCTGTAATTTAGATTTCGTCTCAGTTGTATATTCTTTTTTTTCTTGGATTTCAGTTGTTTTGGTTCCGCAAATAAAACTTCATAACTAGGTACCCAGTTCAAATAAAAACAGAAGTAAACAGCAAAATCAGTTACTAAGCAGGAAAAAAAGAAAAGCTGGTCTTTCTGTCCTTGGAAATAATAATAATAATAATAATTTTATTATGAAACATTTGCAACCTTTACAACCAATAGAAAGAGCGAGAGAAAATTGTTCACTTGAATATCTCAGAATATTGTTCACTAAGGGGCCGAAATTAAACATATATAAATAAAAAGAAATTAAGTACATAAATATAAAAATAGAAATGATTACAAGATATATGGCAATGGACAGCACATAAAAATATTACAGTTATGGCTCTATACAAAAATACAACCCAATTTAAATAAAAGATAAGAAAGAACACACTAGAACATATGGACAAAGACAAATATATATAATATAAAACAAACGACGTTAGACAAAGATTATAAGCGGAGAATTAAATAAGTTCAATAAAAAATTAAATAATTCCCTTTTAAAAGAAAATTTATTGGAATTTGTAGTTATTTGTGTAGGTAGTTTGTTATAGTAGAAAGGACCCTGGTAGACAAAACTTTTACGTAAAATTTCTTTGTTCAATTTCGGGGTATCTAGAAGAGGTGGTTTTCTAAGATCATAATAGGTATTAGAACTATCAAACAAAATAAAGTTGTTATGTATATAATATATAAAGTAAAGTTCTTAAGTAAAAAATCTTCTTTATTGAGATGAGAAAATAATAAAAAAACCGTAAGGGAAAAAGCATAAGTTATTCTGATAAGTTACAGAATGAAACAAAAAGTAAACAAAATCTCAGAAAATAACATTTGCTTTTCTCGAATGAATCATCCATGCAGATTTGAAGATTCCGCCCTCCTATTACTCAACAGTTACCGACATTATAGTTTTTATTCACACTTATGTGGCAAGTGCGAGCCACGGGTAGATACCGATCCGAAGGTCATACGACTCAAAACTATACTCCGGTTATAATCGCTTCAGTCGGTATATATAACCCATTTGAGTAATCTGACTCTTATAGTGGTGAGTAAGCTCGCCACAGTACTCCCCCTCCAGAATGCAGCTGGGCTGGATTCGTGAGTCTTATGAAACCGAGCTCTCGTGGCTAGGTGAGACGCCGAAATATCTGAATTTTTCGTTGTTTTTAATTCAATAAGTTGTTTTTAATTTAATAACCCTGAACGCTGTCAATATTGAGTTAAAACCTATATATCCCTGTCCCAAGATCCTATTGGAAAAACATTTAATGACACCTACTGGGGGAAGTTCCCTGAGGTTTTAAAACGCATTCTCACTGAGAAAAGAGAAGGCTTGCGGGCGGGAGCAGGATAAAGATCACAAGAGTGTTTAATTGAACATTTTCCTAAGGTGCCCCCTTCTATCCTGTTCCTATTAAGAAAAATTAATGTTAAATTTTTTCTCATTTGTTTTGACCTCCGCCCACTTCAATTAACTGATTTTCTATACAAGACATTGCATATTATGCAGTGCGCTTTTAACCCTCTGGGAACTTCCCCCAGTAGGCGGACCTGGAAAAAGTTGTAACCTTCCCCCGAACCTAATAAAATTTACCCGAATCTTATGTGTTGCTCCTATGGAGCTGGCAGGGGCTTCCCCCGAACCAGGTTCGTAGGTTCGGGCACTTTTTCCAGGTCTGCCAGTAGGTGCCATTGAATGTTTTTCCAATAGGATCTTGGGACATAGATATCCTAGGTTTTAATTCAATTGTGATTGTGACTGCGTTCAGGCTTATTAAATTGAAAACAACAAAAAATTTAAAAATTTTCAGTGTTTTCCCAACACGTAAACATGGAAAAACTACTTTTGAGGTGCGCGGGAGTCAAAAATTGGCCTAGAGACCTGAAATTTGCAGGTAATAATGTTTCAGTATTTGTAACAACATGAGGGGGGGTGCACCTAAGAAATTCCTAAAAACAATTCACATAGACTTTTACAATGGCCTAACATAGATCAATAAATTAAAACCATGTATCAAGAAGAAGTCACTACATCCACTCATAAGAACATTATCCATATCTAAAAAAAATTTCCAGGTTCCTCACAGATCATGATTCTTTTCCAGCATATCTATAGAGATTTGAGTATTATTTATTCAACTGTCGCTATCAAAAAATATCATTTACACACAACTGAAACAGCATGCTGGGAATGGTTTTATTCCATAGAAATGAAACCACTCAACCTCTACAGATTAAAATATACCCTAAATTAATTCACAGAAATTATCTGTGAGCTCTCAACAATCACATAAATTACTCCAACAAAATTCAAAGCCTTAATTAGTCTACAAATCACACACAAATCGCTTAAGGCATATGACGTAACACAATTTTTGGCCATCTTGAGTTTATGCATTCATCTATTTTAAAATTGTGACACTGGATCACCAGAAATGATTGGTTTTGCAAGAAACACCCTAGAACTGCTGATATCCTTAGTGAGATATTTTTTATTTCTTAAATGTAGGGGGAATTGAGTTGTCATGCTTCGCTTTGAGCGGCAAAATTTAACTCCTCAACTTAACTTCTGCAACAGTGGAATCATAGAGTCTTCCCAACCTACTTTATAACACAGCTGGGAGACTACCTGTATCTTTTTTCACTGGCCACTTCTGCTCAAAATAGCATAACCTGATTGGGCTGGTCCAGAATTTGTATTTCAAGTCGAAGTAATACCTTTAATCAAGTTTCACATACAACTTCCATTAAGACACTATTAAATCCATAGTTAGAAACAGCTTCATTGCCACTAGATATAACCCCTGAGTTTAAAAAAAATTACTTAGAAATTACCAAAACTTAAGTAATGATTAAGAAACTTATTACTAAAAAAATACCACATACTTTTTCAATATCTACGAACTTGAGATAATACATTTTCCTAATTGCCTTAGGCGGTTCTTTTAATTTGTTTCCATATAAATCCAAATATTCCACAGCAGTTAGATTTTCAAAAGACTTGGGAAGATCCGTGAGCTAAAAAAGAGATCAAACTATTTTCCAGTTCAATTTAACACAAATATTTCTTAACTATTAAATTATATATAAAGCAATAATACAATAAAATTTGCAGTTTAATAAATGAATGATATCAAAAAGATACTGTAATAATATTGAAATAATGCACTATATTATATGTACCATATTATCAGAAAGCCTCAGATCTTTCAATAGCACCAATTGTCCAAACGAATCAGGTAACTGAGTAATGCAATTGCTGCTCAATAAGCAATGTGTTAGTTCAACTAAATTCCCAAAACTGTCTGGCAAAACCTTCAAATTGTTTTGACTTAAATCCAAATAGGTCAATTTTTTAAGATCTCCAAAGTTATAAGGCAATTCCTCTAAAAGATTTTCATCAAGCTCCAGCTTCGTAAGATTGAACAAGTTTGGAAACGAGGCAGGTAGTCTCTTTAAACTGTTGCCATTTCCATACTTTGGTCGAGATTCCATCTCTTCCAATTCACTGCCCATATCCAAGATTTCTAGATTGCACATTTTACCAACACTTTCAGGGAGTGATTTGATTTCATTGCCAGATAAGTTCATGTATTTCAATGCCTTGCACTTTGCACCAAAGTTTTCAGGGAACACATCACCACAGAGAGTATTAATTGACAAATCCAATTCAATAAGATTAACGAAATCTGAAAACCATGCAGGTATATTCCCCAACATATTTCTAGACAAAGAAAGATGTGTCAAATTTTTGACAGATAAAAATTCATCAGGCAATTTTTCTAGTTTATTATTGGTAAAATCCATTACTTCTAAGCATGGCAAATCTTTGAAACTCCAGGGTAGTTCTTGTAAACGATTATCTGAGAAATCTATTTGTTTCAGGTTGCATAAATTTCCGAAGGTTCTAGGCAAATACTCAAGTTCGTTATAAGACATACCAATGTAGATGAGATTTTCCAAATTCCCCAAGTCATGAGGAAGTATCTTCAGATTATTTTCATGAGCCTTAAATATCTCAAGATTTTCCAACAAACACAAATCATCTGGAATCGTTTCTACTAAGTTTCCTGAAATATCAAATTTCTTTAATGCTCCCATATTACTGATACCATGGGGAACTGAGTTGAAATGATTCTCTCGAAGAGACAACTGTTCCAATCTAGTTAATTCATACAACTCAGAAGGAAAAGTGTTAAGCAGGTTTCCATTTAGAGATAAGACGGAAAGATTGGTGAAACTCTCTAATAAAGCAGGTGTAATCCCAGCAATTCTACGGAAATCTAAGCTAAGGTTCATAATGTTTCCATTGTGATCTTCAGGTGGTACTGCGATTTCAGGAGGAGATTCCATGGTAAAATGATAAAGCTGTAAACGAAGAGACAACTGTTTTAATTACCATAAAATAATCATTCACTATGAAAACTAAGAATTTCAAATAAATAATAAGACAGAATAATAAAAACTCAGAACTTTACTTCAACTACCATAAATACAGTAGAGCCCCAACTATCCGCGGAATTGGGTGGCAAGGTTACCGCGGGTAGCGAAAATCACAGATAACCCGAAAAAAGACTAAAGATGAGGTGAAAACACGAAGATATTTCAGCATAAAAACTATGTTTTATTGTACAAAAAAACATGACAGGTAAAACTTTTAAAATATGTGCAGTACAGAGCAGAAACCTTTGCACTACATCTAAATCACTAAAAAAAGGAGTAAACAAAAAACAATACACTGTGTACTGTTAACAAAAAGTGTTCAGATACGTTCGTAATTAAAAAAAAGACACTCGCGGATAATCGGGGCTCTACTGTACTTTACTACTTTTGGTTCATTAGAAGTAAAAATAGAACAAAACCACTCTAGAGTAACAAACCTCCATCACGAGAAAATTCAGACATTAAGAAGTTGGTCGCTCTAAGAGGTATTGACACCAGATTGGTTGTTCATACAACCTACCAGGGATGAAGAAACACAAGCAACAACTTATAAAACAAGAAATTTCCAACAGTTATTCCAAATTATTTTTAAGTTTAAACAATTATCCAGCATACTTTTGGACAGTTCTGTAGTCAGGGGTCTGTCCAGATTTTTTGTGAAGGGTCCGGTTTATGTAAAAATTGTGAAAATCTACTCAGAATTTTGTGAAATTGAAGTTAGCATTAAATAAGTTTTTTCAGCCAAGAGCATGTTTTTGTAAAATTGTGAAAATAGCAGGGTTGGCAAATATCATGGTATTTATATAAATATCAAAATATCGGATATTTTTTATATATATCAAGATTTTGATATATATCCGATATTTTCAGATTTAAAGTAGAAAAATACTGTTCTTTAGAAGTAAATACTAGTCTGAACCAAAATATTACTACTAAGGAATATTTTTAATTAAATCTTAATTACCCAGAGTATAATTGCTGACAGGGTTCCCACTCTTTGAAAAGATTGAAAATCAAGGACTTTTCAAGGACCTCAACAAAATTTTTCAAGGACCTTTTTTAAGAGACCCATATAAAAATCCTAATTCTTCTGAAGCAATTGCGATGTTTTCAGAAACAGGCTTACTCCAACTTTTTTAAAATTGATCAAGTGCCTCAATTTCTGACTATGCACACAGAATACAAGTTTTATAATAAGATTTTAAATAATATAAAAAGTAATCAAAGATTAATTTAAATATTTCACGCAAAAACTGGAAACTGCAAAAAAGAATCGTAGATGAATCGACGCGCGGCGGCTGGAGTTAATTTGAAATTCAAGGACCTTTGGCATTTTTCAAGGACCTAAATTTAGCTAAAAAAAATTCAAGGACTTTTAAGGACGGTGGGAACCCTGGCTGATAATTACAAGAAAATATCAATGTAACAAGAATTATATGCATGTATATTATTCCATTTCTGTTTCTAAGAAAACATTTTTACTTATGAAATTTTAAATAATTTTTATTAATGAAATAAATAATTAATATAAATTGGAACAATTTATTCATTCATGATTTGAAGGATCAGTGGCGGATCCAGAGGGGGGGCAACAGGCCTTTCCCCCCCCCCCCTTGGGATCTTGTACCTTTTTTTTAAATTACAGTAAAAAAAGGAAAAAAATGTAAGAGGGAAGAGAAGATTGAAAAGTCAAACACTAAATAGGAAGCATAAACATATAAGTTAGTATGGGAGGGCTCTGGCACTCATCTGACATTGAAAAGGTTAGTCTGAGAATTAAAACCCCCGTAGATAACCATTGGTCCCATTCCACACCTTGCTTTACCTCTTGCCATTTTCTGAAATTTATGGCTGTCTCAATTCCTGCTTGAAAGAGAGCAATCCACGGGGGGGGGGGCAAATTAAGAACCAAGAATCCTGAAATGGGCACAAGGCACACGTATAGGGTGCGGGCGAGGAGGTCCTGCCCCCCCCCCCCGAATTTCGGACTAGGTATATACAAAAATAAGTTAAAATCCTGCTTTGTAGTGTCAAATTTCAGAAAATTCTCAGATCCCCTTTTGTATTTGGAACTTAAGTGTTCACAACTTCTTTACATTAAGTTCATCAAAATGCAAATCTTATCTAAAAATGTATATTCAAAATTCAGGCTAGAGGTACCAAAACTAGTTAAAAACCTGTTTTTAGAGTTAATTTGTTTTAAATCTTCTTGGGGAGAAGACTTGTGGGGGCAATCAACCATATTAGGCCCGGAAATCTTATGGAAGTATATGTATTATCGGGTTTAGGAATAATTTTAGGTCCTCTCCCTTCGTTGCAAATATTTAGCTTTGCACCTAATAATGAGTTAATTTTTTGGAGGATATTTGGGCTCTTCACGCGAAATAAATTTCTATTTACGCCACTCCCATCCCATCTAGAACAGAAGGGACCGCTCATCTTCATCTTTAGGATCTTTCTCGGAGGATGGGATCTTAATTAAAATCCCATTCCCCGATCCCATCTTAAATGTTCAAAAATGAGTCAAAGGACTACTTTTTAAGGTAAAATTTCCAAAAAGTTTGCTGGGGGAGAACCCCCAGACCCCCTTCTTTCCCTGGGACATCATCCAAGTATTTTCAATAATAGGTTCAAACTTTCAAAATTCTTCTGAAGAACCCCCACCCCAACCTTCTTAAAATGTAGTTGCCCCCCCCTTAGGTCAAGGCTGGATCCGCCAGTGTGAAGGATACTATTAGTTTATTTAAATTAACTTTCATTTTTTAAATGATGATTCTAGCAATCATTATAAAAGAGATAAAACATTATGGTAATTTTCTTTTAAAATAAAAGGATAGAAATAATAAGATTTGAAAATACAAACTTATAAGCATTGACATTGTTAAATGCAATGTGCCTAAGAAAAAAAAATCAAAACTGCTTTTAAAATACATTATTTCCCACACTAACTTGTATAGTATGTTGCTAAGATCTGATCAGGTTTCATGAAATAAGATAGATTGAAGTATTTTATTATAATTACAATGTTAAAATTTTTCACAACTTAATTAACCTGTTAACAAAGTACTCAAAAATGAATTTTGGGAGAATTTAGCTTGAAAATTGTTGATTTTGTTATAGACTGATATATATCATGATATTTATCCAATAAATATCATGATATATATTGTGATACATATCACCTCATATACATATCATACCATATTTTACCTCAGGTTGCAGTGCTTGGTCCTCCATGGACCCCCCTAAATAAGTCATGAAAGGGGGGGTCTTCCCCCACTATTAATAAAAAGATTTTGCCTAAAAAACACAAATTATATTGAAAAGTACTGTTCTGCCTTTTCTGTGTTTCACGTTGTTTCTGATTTTACCCAAAATAGGAGGATGTTATAATAAGAAAGTGGGGGTGAAGTGGTCTCCCCCCTTTCAGTAAAAGTTTTTTTTCCTTAAAAGTCCTAGCATTCATGTTAAAAGTGATTATTTTGTGTTTTCGAAATGCTTGTTTTGTAATGATTATTAATCTTTCTCCTAAAAGTTTGCGGTTGAAAATCCGATCAACGGACACAATTTTGGTTGGATGGTCGTGTTCTCAAACCCGTGTTTTGACGAGATTTCTTTGGCGCCAAGAAAAGAATGCCCTGTACACTGGAGAACTCCCAGCATCATTTTAGCGATATTTTTTTGCACCCCTTACATTGGAGAACAGTCTAAACATTAATTTTAAAACTCTTTTAACTCATTCAATAAGAAAATCCATGGCTATGAATAATAAATACCTTTGTCATCCTTTCGTATCTAAAACTTTAAAAGTACGGATCAGCTGGAATAAGAGTCCTCCATTTGGCGATCATGTCGCGATCGCCAACTGTACACTATAAATAATTGTGCTGCTAACTTGACGACCGCAACGCGAGTCGCCAAATGGAGGACTCTTATTCATGCTGTGCCAAAAGTACTTTCAATGAATCCGTGGCCTTATAGTATTTAAATCATTCAGATTTGTCTTTGTTCTGGGTCCAAAAAATTATTAATCTTAAACAAAACTGATGATACGATTCTTCTTTGTTTTTTACCAGTTAAAATATCAAATAAAATCACACAATTAAGAAAATGTACATGTCTAAGAGTAAACGAAAACAAAATTAAAATTATATCTAAAAATACCAGATTACAACTAGGAGGTAATGCTACACAAAATCTATAATTATAAAATAACTTTAAAATTTTGAAAACTTACACTAAAATTGTCCTTAAAATCGAGAATTGAGAAAAATATTGGAGCCTTAACAACTTCACATCATAGTTCAAGAACGTAAATAAACAAAAGAAATGACAGAAAGAGAAAAGGAGTAGTTCTAGTACTTTTTAAATAGTAACGACCACAGAGTAACGACATCACAGAGCATAATAACCCAGATTGATCACTGGCATAATTTTTATTTTCTTCATTATTATCGCTTTGATTATTATCAAGATCAAGAGTTCAAAATAAAATGCTTGATCGTGTGATTTCCTTCATTAGAAAGAGTACTGTTGTCGCTTCATACCTTTTAATGTTCCCTTTCAGCAAGCTAATTAAGTAGACTCGCACTCCAGGACCCAAATTTTAAATCACTCACGTAGCGTTCATGGTGGAGAACCCTGGAACTAACCACAGCATAGCCTGTGGCTTGCCTTGCGCTGCGCAAGCCACCGCTAAGCATTTTTTTACTCCTTTCCATATTGCCCAAAATTTCAATTTTTTTAATCCTATCGGCGAGTTCAACTGGAAAAACATTTTACTTTGACCCAGGCACGGATTAGTTCAAGGGGTGTGTGTAATAGTTAGTGTGAGGGCAGCACAAGAAACTCAATTATTGACAGATAGTAGATAAGGCTGATAGGCAGTACATTTTGGTTGTCACAAAGCTGTGATTCGCTGTGACGAGTTCATTCAGTCTGTCCTTTCGGAGGGCTATTGGAGGATCAAGTTTTTTCTCCGCCTCTCGTGACGTGACGCGATCCCAGCGCCAAAATTCCCCCAACCTGTTCAATATTTCATGCTTTTTCGATTTCCATTACGGCCTATGGCCGTGGACTCTCTGTTCTTATCACCGCATAAAAACAAATTCAACTTAAATTTGTTGATGAACCCTATTTTGCTCCCTAAAAGGGTGTTATAAAGTGGTCCAAGTCACCAATTTTAAATTTTTATATCTCAGTGAGTTTTGAAGATATTGAGATAGAACTTTTCGAGTCTTATTCAGGAAATAATAAAGAAAATTTTAAACTACGAGGGCCGTATAAAAATTTATTTTCTGTATTTTCTTAAGTAAACCCCCATGGAGTTGAAGCTAGTCTCATATATTTTTTCACCTCTTATGTAGATGTCTAGGGGAAATATTTTAGAAAATAGCCTACTCTATGTGAAACTCCCTGCATACCGTCAAATGGGGTCATCGGATTCGGAACACTTCAAATTTCAACGTAAAAATTTGTAATAAAAAAATTCTTTTGTGAAATTTTTTATAGGAATGTTCGGTTTTGTTCTGTTCTTTCAGTTTTGAGCGTTTTGAGTAAAAAACGAAATGTTTTTAATCTATTTTTAATTTTATTAATTTTAATGGTGTTCCGATTCCCCCCGAATAAAGTGGCAAATCTGAACACCATTTAAAATATTTATTTTTCTCATCCAGATTTTGTAATATGCATCAATATTGATGAAGGGAATACGAACACGTAAAACAAGCTCATAATAATTTGTCTTATTCTGCTATTTTGTCATGTTGGGAGGCTGGGATACCAAAACTTAGTAGGTATCACCTTTACTTTTTAAAAAAAAAAAAGTGATTTTCATTTATTAATTTCAGAAATGGCCTTATTCTCACCCCTTTTCATAAAAGTAAAGAGATTTCAATCGAAATAGTGAAAGAATTTTTCATTAATCCCTGGAAATTTAATTAGTCGATTACTTTAGTTAGGGGGTCTGCATTCCCCATAGCTCCCTTTCCCAGATTTCGCCCTTGACACACTCTATCATACAGATAATACATTTTCTATATCAAATATTAAATAAGACACTAAATTTCAGCTTTCTTCTTGTTTTTCACTAAATAAATTATAATGCTTGCACCTTGCATTTTGTTTGGATAATTTCAATAGCTTATATATCCTTAAAGTATGTATTAATCTATGAGCAAATTCACCATGACAGTAAATTGAAAGGAAATTAAAAGCAAAAACTAAGTTTTCCTATTCATCCTGTTTTACGGTATGGAATAGAAATGTACGATTTAATAGAATTTCCATAACTTGATTTATTTTGGATACTATAACAATCATTGCAATTTCACTCACAGTGTTGCCAGATTGGACTATAAGTAGCGGATTGGGCTCCTTTTGAAGGTCCTTTGCGACAAAAATTTTGTTTTGGGTGACATGGCGCGGCTTTACACCAAGCGATTTGCGACAGCGATTCTGCGACAGAAATTCAAAAGAACCAATAGAAAGCCTCGAAAACAAACTGTCGCTGAGTTTCTGCGTGCGGCTGCCGCAATTGCAGCTGCGTCTGTCGCAAATCACGTGGTGTAAAGCCGCCAACAGGCTACTTTTGGGCTGCTTAAAAATTAAAGTTGAGCTACAACATTTTTAATCCGCGACTTTTGTGTTTCGAGGAAAAATTGACATAATAATTACAAATGTACAGTTCCAGTTCTAGCAGTGTTGCCAGACATTTGAACGAAAAAGTCGCGGATCAAAGCCCTAAAAGTCGCGGATTTGAAATTTTTGAAGCCCAAATTTTAAATCAATTGTAATATTTTTGGTACACACTTTAAACAAAGTTAATGAATTACTATTATAAAAACTCATACTTTAGAACTTAAAAAATATTCTTCTAAATTTTTAAAAGCTATTTCAAATAAAATTATCTTTCATCAAATCAAAATTTCACAATAAAATATAATTTGAATTTTTTTAACCTTCCATTAGTTAGATATATTGTTAAACTAAAACTATTTCGGGAGGGGCCCAAAATTATTCTTCAAGCCCCTCATGCATATTTTTAATAGGTCCAATGTAACTTTTTAATACATTTTTAGGTAAAATTTGTGTCTTAAAGAACTTAATGTAAGAAAAGTTGAGAGTAACAAAATTCTCGTCCAAAGGGGGGCTGGGGCTCCTCCCCAGAAAATTTTTGGAAATTTGACCCTAAAAACAGGGTTTTAACTTGTTTTGGTAAAGCAAGGTAAGCGAAGGATCATCGGAACCTTACCACACTAGAACTTTCACTTAGAATTTCAGAAGCTTTTACTACCACTTTACCCTACACCACAATTGGTTTTTTCTAATATGTTTTTTTAAAATTTACGGTAACATCAGACAGACATAAATGTAGCCTTCGGGATCTCTTTCATAGTACATATTATACTTTTGGAAGAGCAGATAATCGCTCGGTTTAACTAAAGTGCTTTTTGAAAAATATTTGCGACTACTATATTGGGCCTTAGTGAGAAATTTGGTTCTGTAACTTTGGCAAACTTTAGTTCATTCTTATTTCATGTATAAATTTTGCGAATGTCATAAAACGGCAGCACGTGAATTTCTTGTGTATACCTAACTAGATTCAATAGGGTGGGTTGGGGTAAAGTGGATCTTGGGGTAAAATGGACCAGTTTTAATTAACTCGATATAAATCAAGTTTAAATTGAACTATTTTCACCCATTTTTTTGCATTGAATTATTTAATTTGTTGACAACATTTTCCGATCATCAAAAGTTTAGATTCATAAATTTGGCTACCAAAAAAGTATTGATTTTGAACCGTGTATGGTGATGACAAAAAAAAAACAGAGTCTACCAACTTCGGAATATTTATATCGTGTAATTAATTGCAGTAGACTTTTGAAGTATTTTTCAACAAAAGAAAGTCTGAAAGACATTTTAATCCAAACAGGTAAGAAAAATATAAAATATTTTCTGTTTTATATCAATATTTCGTACTTGGGGTAAAGTGGATCACGGGGCTGATCCATTCTTTTCTTTTTGGAGGAGTCTTTCTGTATTAAGTTTAATGAATGTTTTTAACTTATTTCCTTGAAATATGTATTGAATTGTCAAGCAGTTTTATTTTTTTTTCTTTAAATGAAGTATTTTGATTCTATAGGGTCTGGTGGGATAAAATGGATCACTTTTTAGCTATTTTCACATTCTAAGTGTTATTTCATCAAGACTGTTATTTTTAAATGATTTCTTTCAATTGGATATTGACATTACAATCCTGTAGAACATTTTAATCCAATTTATTTTAACATTTTTCAAGTAATGGTCGATCCAAGAGTAATGATCCATTTTACCCCAACCTGGGGTAAAATGGATCATTACTTTTAATGCTAAGTTTGACCAACTTATAATCAAAAAATGTTAAATTAGATTGGATTAACATGTTCTACAGGATTGTAATGTCAATATCCAATTGAAAGAAATCATTTAAAAATAATAGTTTTGATGAAATAACACTTAGAATGTGAAAATAGCCAAAAAGTGATCCATTTTACCCCACCAGACCCTATTATATTAGCAACGGAGGTGGTTCGGTGATTGAATATCTCTTGACCGGACTGAAACTAAACGGTCCCTTTTCCCTTTTATTCTAATAACGGGTATTTGACTACGCCAAAGTCCAGCGGTTTATTCGTTTAGCGAGGAAGAATGTCATGCTCCATCGCCTGTGAATTGGCAATGTTCTCATGACATGAAACCGTTGTATTCAAGGCTGGTAAACAAGCTAAGTCGTGTTCCTATAGCCATCACCTAAGAAGATTTAGTATAATAAGCTTCGAATATGCGTATTTTAAACGTTTTTCAATCTCAAGAAATGTAGCGGCAAGTTTTATTTCGCGATTAAAGCATGTACGAGAGACCTTGGATAAGTCTAGATTAGTCCAGTATCCAGGTTCAGTAACAAACAGTGGCGGATCCAAGGGGGGGGGGCAACAGGCCTTTTACCCTCCCTTGGGCTCAGGCACTTTTTAAAAATTAAGGTAAGAAAAGGAAAAAAAATTGTAAGTGGGAAGTGAAGATTAAAATATTGATACAGGGTGTTTCAAAAGTCCGTTTCACGGTTTTTATTTGTAACCAAAGTCTCCTAGGGTCATAGAAGTAAGGTCTACCCCTAGGTTAGTGATCCTGGAGAATCCATTGAATTGAGTTGATTTACAGCGCCCCTAGCGGCGAAACAAAAAAGAGTTAAAAAACTTTTTAAAGAACTAAAGAAGATAGACCAAAAATCCCAGTGAGAGTATTGTTGCCAATGTTATGAAAAATGCAAATAAAATTTCATAAAAATATCGCGAATATTCGTGGAGATATTAGCATGGGAAAATAGCACTTTTCAGACCTCAAAAAAGAAAAAGTTCGCAAATTTGCAAGGTTTTTTGATTTTTTTATTAAATTTTGTCTTTATTTTAACTTTAAAAAAACACAAAACTACATATTACCATCGAAAAACTTGCAAATTCGCGAACTTTTATCTTTTGAAGCCTAAAAAAGTGCTATTTTCACATGCTGATATCTCCGCAAATATTAGCGATATTTTCATAAATTTTTTTCTCAGTGCATTCATTATTCATAACTGGCAACAATACTTTTACTGGGATTTTTGCTCCTTTAGTTCTTAAATTATTTTTGTAACATTTTTGTTTCGCAGCTAAGGGCACTGTAAGTCATCTCAATGGATTCTCGAGGGTCACTTACCTGGGGGTAAACCTAACTTCCATGACCCTAGGAGATGTTGGTTACAAATAAAAACCGTGAAACGGACTTTTGAAACATCCTGTATAGAATATCAATAAACAAGCACTGAAGGCAAAAGTTAGTTCAGTGGTTTCAAATCTTATAACTATAAGAGGAATGTTGAAATGTAAAACGTCTATTTCTTTGTAGTCAATAAATCAAGGTTTTGCTTAGCAAATCCTTCTGGGGTGAAATCCCAGATTCCCGGGCCCTCAACATTC
The DNA here is from genome assembly GCA_963680715.1 of Tetragnatha montana. Taxonomy (NCBI): domain Eukaryota; kingdom Metazoa; phylum Arthropoda; class Arachnida; order Araneae; family Tetragnathidae; genus Tetragnatha; species Tetragnatha montana. The sequence goes on from OY796684.1 coordinate 39,146,146, forward strand.
TCAAACAAGACGATGCCATTTGTTTGAGCGATAGCCTTATAAATGTTTTTAGTTTTAAAAATAATTTGATTTTTTAAAATAGTGTTAATGTAATGTAAAACGGTTTTAACAATATTTAAAAGTTTTTCTTTCTTAAAAAAATTATTTAAGAAAGTAGTCTTCTCAAATTGTATATATATGTGTAAAAATGTGTATATCTGATTATAAGATTTAAAGAAGTAAAGGTTAGCCCTGTGTTGGATTTTATATAGTCCACTATTAGTCCAATTCCGAAAGTCAGTAACATAGGTTGAACTGGGAGTAGTAAAATATTTCAATTAATACTTTAAGATAGATTCAGATTATTTAAAATAATTTTATCTCAATTAAAATTCATAATGGGTGGAAAATAAATTTATACACTGGTGTGCAAAAATTAAGGACCGAACTGTTTTTTCAATATAACACCTAGCTTAATTATTTTTCATCCATGAAAATAATATCACAAGATGTTCCAGGAGTGGGAATATAAGGCGCGAGAACAAATTTTCCCCACCAATAATTTAAGGGGGTAAATGGACCCTCCATTGATAATGGAGTTCCACTACACATTTTGAGCAGTGACAGAAACGTCTATGTGAGAGGTATTTAACAGAAAATTTTATTTTGTTCGTAAGGAATATGATTATTTCTGAACTCAACGCATGTTTTTAAATGTGTGTACTAATTTTAAGTAGTATTTTTTAGGTTTTATTGAGAGATATTGGTCTAATCATTATTTTTGGCAAGTTTTAGCCTCTGGGTCATTTTTGGTATGTGATATCTGACCGTCAACCATATTTTCAGTATAGTTCTCACATGTGCTTGACTGCGTTTAGGTCTGTGGACCCGGAAAGTAACTTTATTCTTTCAAAATCGCGACTTATGAAAAACGTGGATTGTGATTTTTCGCAGCTTTGTCATGCAAAAAGAGAAAATAAGGACACAAAATGTCTTCTAACAGAAGCAAATGAGACATGAGAACACAGGTACACAATTGCAGACATCAGTGAAAATTTCTTTGGTGTATAGGGGGTGCTAAAACGGCTCAAAAGAATTGAATATTTTTCATAGGAAGGACATCTTTTATTAACGTTCGAAAAAAGGATTTTTTTAGTGTTTATGGACCTATAGGGTAAAACGGGGCAATTTGATACAAGGGCCATATTAATACACTTTCAATATCTCAAAAACTATCAAGGTTATTTTGGTCGTGTCTTTACGAAAAGTTGTGTCCATATGCCTAAGCATAACATATGAAAAAATTAAGCTCTGTAATCAGTCTATAAAATTTGGTGATAGAAACTAAAATTTTTTCATCAAAAATTTCCAAAAGTAAATTTCTAAGTAAAATGTAAAATTTTCCTGAAGCTATTCTACTTGGAATACAGAGATCTGTAAATTTTGAAAGCAAGTTCATACTTGTTGTCAATAGGGGAAATGCTTAAATTTTAAATAACCTTTGCCAATTTTTTTAATTAAAGGTTTCTGTTCAGAAACAACAGATGGGGTAAATTGATACACTTAGATGTGGGGTACTTTGATACGCTAGTTCTATATAAAGTGCAATAGATGGCACAAACCATTAGTGCCTTATTTACTTTCTATATGATTTTTGGTGAAGATATCTTGGAATATTATTTGACTTGATCACGGGAAAACTATCCCATCAAAACAGTTTGTTATTTCTTTAATTAGAGATTATTTTAAAAATGACCATTTGTCAAATTCCTTAATTATTTTTATTTCTAAATGTTTAATGGAAAAATGATTTTTTATACTTGAAAAAAGGTGTTAAAAATGTGCTGCAGACACATATCAATAAAAGTATATTTGTTATTTTTCAAAACTTTTGTTATTAATTACTATTTTTGAGCAAATTAATCACTGTATTAAAATACCCCAAGCAATGTATCGAAATGCCCCACTGGTGGGGCATTTTAATACAAAATTGAATTTTTACAAAGGTCGTCATATTTTAATTTTCATTAAACTTATATTTTTTTTTGTAATTGGTTTGATAAAATTGAGTCATTCTTAGATATTTTTAGAAAAAAACTATCCGAATAAATCCTTTTTTCCACTCAAAAAATTGATTTGAATTTTGCTGTATTAAACTGCCCCGTTTTCCCCTACATGTCTGAAAAGAAACAAATATCTGTAAAAATATCTCCATTCACCTAAAAATAAGTTTTAAAGACGTCGAATTTTTCCAGTTAAACTATACAATTCTTTTGCGCCGTTTCAGCACCCCCTATACACCACAGAGATTTTCACTGATGTCTACAATTGTGTACCTGTGTTCTCGTGTCTCATTTGCTTCTGTTAGAAGAAATTTTGGGTCCTTATTTTCTCTTTTTGCAAGACAAAGCTGCGAAAAATCACAATTTGGCGTTCTCCAAGTTTTTCATAAGCCGCGATTTTGAAAGAATAAAGTTAATTTCCGGGTCCATAGACCTAAACGCATTCAAGCACATGTGAGAACTACTGAAAATATGGTTGGAGGTCAGATACCACATACCAAAAATGACCCAGAGGCTAAAACTTGCCAAAAATAATGATTAGACTGATATCTCTCAATAAAACCTAAAAAATACCATTTAAAAGTAGTAGACACATTTAAAAACATGCGTTGAGTTCAGGAATAATCATATTCCTTACAAACAACATAAAATTTTCGGTTAAATACCTCTCACATAGGCGTTTCGGTCACTGCTGCAAATGTGTAATGGAATTCCATAATCTATGGAGGACCCATTTACCCTCTTAAATTATTGGTAGGGAAAATTTTTTCTCGCGCCTTATAATCCCACTCCTTGAACACAGAGAAATATCCTAACAGAGGGTCCACGAGGCTATTTTCAAATGCGTTACTGATGTGAGGGCGCCACACTAGAGTCTGGAACGTATGCCGGCCGCTTAAATCTCTCGCCAAATTAGAACTCAGCGCATGCGCAAAAAGGTGTTTTCGATCTCCCATAGGCAACCGGCGAACGATTCAGACTAGATCCAGACGCTAGTGAGTATAATGCGATCCCAGCGCCACAATTCTCCCAACCTGTAACAAGATGTTATGATTTTCGATTTCCATTATGGCCTATGGCTGTGGACTCTCTGTTCTAGTACTCTGTGTCCTTGAACATCTTGTGGTATTATTTTCACGGATGAAAAATAATTATGCTAGGTGTTGTATTGAAAAAACAGTTCGGTCCTTAATTTTTGCACACCAGTGTAAATTATGTCCCCTAAAATTAAACAGATATAGTTTTGGTTTGTTAATTAAATCACAAAATAATCTTTACTTTTATTTTCCTCTTTGATATTTTAGGATATTTCCACAGAATTTAAAAAAAAAGACCTTTAGTAAAAATGAGCCAGAATCTAAATAAAATTTTTCTACGTAAAGAAGGTAATTTTATACCATGGGACGATTTTTATTCTTCATCCATGTAGAAACTCAGATTTCCTGTTTGTGGTTATTAAATATCGTAATTGAATTCAACGTAAATTAAATTCGCAATACAGATAGACTTCTTTTGTTCAGACTTGTTTTCCATTAAAATTATAATGCAGGGTTTCTAAATTTCTTACTGCTTTAAAGGATTCAGGACACGGAAATCTCGCGTGCGCGTTGAAACTCCTCTTTTCTGTCAGAAAATGGAAAACATTTAAAAGATTTTTTCCCTAAAGGATGGAGTCACAAAAGAAAATATGATAGAAAAAATAAATACGTTTTCATAAATAAGAAATGACAGATAGTAGGAGAACCTGCTTCTGATTCTTAAGTTGTGCGCTACCTAAATCATTCTTTGCAGAATTCTGACATCAAAAGAAAAAAATATGCCTTAAGAATTAGTGAAGTTTTCAGATAACTGGGCATGTGATCTGAATATTTTTAAGGATTAATTTTAAAATATTTTATTCTTTGTTTTGATGTTAAACCGTACGTTAATTACAATAAGTATTTATTTGTCATGCTTTTGAATTTTAATTTTTAGAGCATCGAAGGTCCTTACAATACATAATATAATTATAATAACCTTTTATTAGATAGCAAATACTATAATACTAATACAGTTGTATGATAGAAATCTCATAATTTTTTATGATTTACTCAGTCTTAGTTATTTGAAAAATATTTAAGATAAGCTGAATAAGAAAAAAATTGAAAAGTTCAGATTCTACTGCCAACGGATTGATGTTGGTTATCAACTGTATCAATAGTACAACCTTAAAAGTACTAAAAATAATTGAAACCGCACGTTCATGCAATTTGTAGAATGAGTTATAAATAGAGTTTATTTAAGTGGGAAGAACCGAATTTTTTGAATTTTAAACAATGTTTTTTTAATAAAACAAACATGTTAAATTTTAAATCAACGTTGAATTTATTTAATTACTAAGTTTTTAACATTTTTAGTTTCCGGCACTGAATCCAATTTTAGGAGGAATTTAAGTATTAAATTGATATTATATTATTATCAGTGCTGTGATGGAAAAATATTTTGGGGGAACCCAAACCTTTTCCCCCAATTTTTTCACACTTAAAATAAATATTGCTTTATTCATATAAAATAATGTGATTATCACTTATTCTATGCTAGGGATTCCAACTTAAGTAATATCAGAATGACAATACTAATTGAGTTTAAAGAAAAAGTGGACTAATATGGATGAGAAATTAATTCTAACCCAAAAAAATATTCAAACTATAAGTAAATAAACCTGTATGTAATGTAAATAAGACTGTATGGAATGAAATCGACGGTATTCAAAGAAATATCAGTTTTTTTGTTTTAAAAGTAGATTTTTCTCCATAATTTAGAGTCCTTTCATCATAATATATACCAAGGATGCTAAAATACTGTTTACTGTTCATCTATATGTCTTTTCCTTAAAAATTTCATTTGGTAACTCTAAAATAAAATCAGTTTTGTATAAGAAAACATTTTTATTGCTTGATTTTCTTATAAATTAAGATTGAAATAATCTTGTAATAGATTATTATTCATTATAAAATATTTTTTTGGGACACAAACAGTTTTTTCTACTTTTTTCACACTTAACATAAATATTGCTGTATCCATAAAATAAAAATGTGATCATCACTTATTCTATGCTAGGGCGAACAGGAAGAATTGTTGTCATGACATCCTAAAAGTCCTGTCTTGAAATCCCAAAAATACAATCACTAGGGGGCTTTCAAATTAATTAGTATCATAATGTGTATTTTTGTTACCCTTACAACTTTTCTTTGGAAATATTAGAAAGGCTATAAAGAGCATGATTCAAAACTGCTGGGTCACATTTTTCAATAAATTATTAAGTCTTCTATTATTTGAGGGTTTGACTATTATTAATGAATTTTTATTACCTAGGGGTAACTTTGGCCTAATACTAATTGAGAAAAAATATTCAAACTTTAGGTAAATAGACCTTAAAGATTGTATGATGTAGATGGTATTCATTATTGTGAAATCTATGGTGTTCAAAGAAATATCAGTTTTTTCTCTCTCCAAAAGTAGAGCTTTCAGACAATCAATTCATCAAAATATATACCAAGGATAATAAAATAATGTTTATGGTTCAACTTACCTTTGTTAAGTTCAAACTTCCTTTTGTAACTCTAAAATAAAATAAGTTTTGTATAAGAAAACATTTTTATTGATTGTTTTCCTAAAAAAATAAGGTTGAAATGAACTTACAGTATATTATTATTATTATTATTATTATTATTATTATTATTATTATTATTATTGATAAATAATTTAGCAACTCATGTAAATAGTATAATATTGGTTAAAGCTAACTCAACGCCTTAACATTTTGATTTTTGAGGTCTAGGCCCAAAATTAAATAAATAAATAAAATAAAATAAAGTAATTATAAAAAATAAGACTTAAATCCACATTTTGAGAATGGTTTATATTACAGTTGAATATGTTAAAAATAATATGTCGAATTTATTTCGGTTAAACATTTATTGTGAAAAAATTTGGGCCTGTTACCACATTTAACTTGGGCAACTGGACCAAATATTTTGGGGGACGACATCCCCTCGCGCCCTCCTCCAATCTCAGCACTAATTATTATGTTCCATTTATTAATACTTATACACTCTTCTAAAGGTTAAAAAATCGTTTTATATAGTGTTTTCAGTTGCTTAAAAACATGTGTGGGAAAACATCAGAGCAAATTATTTGGCTTATCGAATACTATTTTTCCCAAGTAGTTTACTGATAAAAAGTTAAAACTGTATTGAATATGAAAAATAAATGTCCTTCTATGTTTCTAAGAAAAGGTTCTCCCGAGCGTAGGCGACCTAAAGAAAAATTTTAATTTTGCTGTCTCTATTAACTAAAATCACTTAAGTGTTTCTTTCCAGGTCAATGGCAATGACAGTGTCTCATTGTGTAGGTAATGAAAATTAAGCAAAATAAGTAGTACCACCTTTTGAAGTCGATTGAATAACTTTCGCCAGGAGAGGTTTTGAAATCTGTTGTTCCAAGAGGAAGTGGTGTGGAAATGAGCTTTTTCGAAGGTGAGTATCCTGATTCGATTAATAAAACTACTGCAAATAAAACCTTGCATAGTGTTTAATTATTATAACTTTTTAATCCGCTCATGTAATCTAATTTACCGGGAGATTAACGGGTAATTAAAAAAGTTAATAATCAATTGTCTAATTACTATTTTTCATTGTTTTATATGTATTTTCTACTTGTTATATTTACAGGATTCAATCTCAAGGTTTGCAGTAATTAAATTTTCTTCTCCCTGATACGATTGGAAAAGTTTTAATGTTTTTATATAGCAATTTTTTTCGCAATATATTTTCCAGTATTAATACGTGTCAATTAATTTTAAATAATTCAAATAATGAAAAGGTAAAAAAAAATGAACTGTGATATTAATTCCATGCTAATAGTGCTCACGATTCGTGTACTATTTTTGCTATGAATTCCGTGTGTGAAGATTAATGCATCTATTATTTGCACTATGCACTCTCTTTCAAAATAGTTAAAAATTATTTCGTTTTTCATTGATTCGAAATTCCCTTTTATCTTTTAAAAAAAAATTTATAATATATTAATATAAAAGCAACACACTCCCCAAAACTCACTTATAAAGGGGAGAAATCATTTGATCATGAAACTAGGGCCGATTAAATTAGGACTAGGACCAAATGCTTAATTTTGGAAGTAAATGATTTTTGTACTAAAAAAAGTTTGCAGATTGTTTTAGAGAAGAATTTTAATGTCTCGAATGATCTCTTATTGTAAATATTGGGTTAAAAATTAAAATAACTACTATTACCGCTTTACTTGCGAGGGAAACTCGTTTGAACAAAACTAGTAAACAATTTATACTTTTTTCCCCCATTTTTTTATTACAATAATTAATAATAATAATAATAATAGTAATAGTAGTAATAATAATAATAATAAATAATAATAATAATAACAATACAATAATAATAATAATAATAATAATAATAATAATAATAATAATAATAATAATAATAATAATAATAATAATATTACTAACAACAACAACAATAATAATAATAATTTACTGCTGTATGCTGTAAATAAGATTCAGAGTAAAATCTATGCAGCTTTTATACGTTTAGGTCCATTATTTTAACAAATTCTTAAGGTCTATAGTTAATAAATTTAGTGATTGTATGATTTCTTTCAGACCAATTTCTTTAAAACTATGTTAAAAAACTGCACAGAAAAACTAATGCGTCTTAAAAAGCATCTTTTTTAGTAACAAATAAAACTATTTTTTTGTTACAGACAAGTTCAAAATGCTAACTGAAACGCATTCAAGTATATTTATCGCACTAGAGAAAGGAGAAAGGAAGTTAGAGAAACGAACAGCTGACTTTGAAAAGATAATAGAGAAAGTTTTACCACTTTTACCGCAAAATCCTCAATCATTCCAATTCATTCCATTCATTCATTTCCAATTCAATAGTGCAGGTTTAAGAGCTATAAATATTCAAAGCGTTGACAATATAAATGCAATAAAAGGGTAACTTAAGATATTTAACAATTCAAAAGAAATTAAAAAATTAAGCTGCATTAGAAAACAGTCTAATAATTTTTCAAGGTTCCAAAACTTTTTGAATCTAAGGTGAAATTAAGACTTGGTGGATTTGATAAAAGAATTTCAGCTTTTGAACAAAATTTTTATATTTTATTAGAAATATTTAAAGAATTAGACTAATTTTTTTTATCTCTTTTGTTAGGTGACCTTACATAAATCCCCCCAGTAATAATATGATTTATCTATGGCCAAGATTAAGCTGTGTTAAGATCTTCTACACTCTTTTAAAAATTTTATTTACTATGAAATTTACAGTATTAAAATTCCATACGAATTCGAAAAACTAAAAATAGAGCGAGTTTTCATCAACAAAAATCATCACAAAGTCGAAAACGCGCCAAAACGAAACCATACCGTCGCCGTTTGGCAGTATTTGAAAAAAGACGGCAACCCTGCTCAGGAGCTTTCCCGCGATGGTGGCGAGGCGGGCCGTTCCTGCGATCAGTGCAATCGGCTCGACCAGTCGTGCATAGTGATGGGTAACTCAGAAATTTTAAGTGAGGTGAGTGAGGTACTCATTTTGTCATAGTGAGGTGTGACGTTGTACCACCTCAATTTGTCCCATACAAACAAACTACGTCCCAACACCTCAATTTGTCCCATACAAACAAACTACGTCACGGTGTGTGTTTTCGTCCCACCACCTCAATTTGTCCCATACAAACAAACTACAATGTCATGTCACGCACGTCACGGTGTGTGTTTTCGTACCAATCCAATGGGACTGGGACGTCCCCCACGGGATCTTTTGTTCATATCTCATTTTTATGATGAAGTGCATATACTTAAAAAATTATTCGGATTTTGTATTCTTAGGATCCTGAGCTTCAAGCTAACCTAAATTATTCAGAAATTCAAATTAATATTTCGACGATTAAAAAAGATTGCAATAATGAGAATTTCGTTAAACGAGCTGCCAGGATAGAAAGTACGTAATTTGAGGGGGCATTATATTATTACTTTTATGATGGATGACTAATAAAATGTAGTGTACATACTTAAAAAATTATGGGGATTTTATATTCTTAGGATCCTAAGCTTCAAGTAAACCTAAATTATTCAGAAATTCTAATTAATATTTCGACGATTAAAAAAGATTGCAATATTGAGAATTTCGTTTAACGAGTAGCCAGGATCGAAAGTACGTGATTTGAGGGGGCTTTATATTATTACATATTGGTTGATAATATGAAATACTTGATCTAAAGCAAAATTTATGTTGTTAAGATTTATATTTTATTGGTTAATCAGTGTTTTGCATAATTAATGAAGCGATTGATTTGGATTTAAAAAGTATCTTTTCAACTGTTTTGAGGATCGAAACGCCAGTCCTCTAGTACTATTATAAGCAATGTATTTGCTGTTGGATTATTTGATTAAAATTCTTAATCCACTTTAAAAATCATACTGTACTTATGTTCTTACAGCCTTTATTATCAATTATGCCTAAAAAAGTTACAACTCACATAACAAATTTCGACGATTAATTGAGATTGCTGAAACGTAAAATAAATTCCGAATGCCTCCCCTGTTGGTCGGCCAGAGGATGGGAGGGAGGAGGGAGAGACGAAAAGAGAAAGGAGATCACATGACACATGACCCTAGCCTACTCCGCACTCCTCCCTGCTACTCCGGGCCGATGCCGATGGAATGGAGTGGCATGGAGGGTATTGTATTCATTGCACTGCGCATGGGACAGGGCGCAGTCCCATGGGACGTTTTGTCACACAGGGCGCCTTCGCCTCAGTTTGTCCCACTACTCCAAAAGAAGTGTGTGAGTATCTTGAGGTGTGTGAGTGGTTTGAGGTGTGTGAGTGGCTTGAGGTGTGTGAGGTGGTACAATGTTTGGTTCTGAGGTGTCATGACAAAACGAGGAGGTGAGGTACTCAAGTGAGGTACCTCACACCTCATTTACCCAACACTAGTCGTGCAGGTGTTTAGAACGAGTCAGTGCAACTTTCCTCGCGTAGTTCGTTGCAGCACCTCGTTGGAACTATCGAAGGAATTTCGAACTGCTTGTAAATATTGTGGTGCGGAGCTCACACCGAATGAAATCGTGCTCGCTGTTGGTGGTTTGAAATGAGTTTGTTTCGGCGGGAACAAGAAATAAACACGTGAAGTGCGGCTTTAGAACACTGTCAACTGCGGAAATTGTGGTGAAAGATACTGGTGTTAACGAAAAGTATCGGGTTTCTACAAATTGCATTGTGGATTTATGTATACGATGTTTCTGTAAAGTAAGTAGTTTTCTTATTCGTTGTTTCATGAGCAATGCTGTCTAGTGTCCTAAAGGTAGAATATAATGTAAGGTTGGGATCCTATGTAGATTAAAAGGCGATTAATTCACTTGCATCTTAAGTATTTATTTACAAAGATTTTCATCTATTGATTCTAGCGATCGTTTATATTTGGCTGTAAAAGATTAATTTTTTTCTCAGTTATAGTGCTCAACATGAAACATGCTTAACACTAAAAAGTTTTAAATATAAATATGATTTTAACTTTTATGGGTTTGAAATTAGTACTTCCAATTTCAAATAACTTTTCCAAGTATTTACTTGAATTCCATTTGAGATTTTTAGGTATAAGATAGGTAATAAGTTATTGAAATCCCTTATTATTAATTTTATTTCCCAATAGTTTTATAATATCGTGTTTATTTGGTCATTTAAACAAATAACATTTTAAAATTAAAGTTATTGTTTTGATATTCTGATTTTATAACAATTATTACTTCATCTCATAAAAATCTTTAAATTAAATATTTTATTAAAACACAGAAATCTTTAAGATCTTTGTTTTAATTTGCAAGATTATATACCTTGTTTATTGTGAATTTTTATTAGATATATGATGAGGTATGAAAAATACTCAAAAATAGAATATTGTTAAAATTAGCGCTAAATATAAAAGGAAACATTGGTAGTACTTCGAATTATTTTTATCTAAATTTCCTTTTAAACATTTTAATTTAATAGAAATATTTTCTTTGACTGCTCAATTTCTTTCTAATTGAAACTTTTGTACAACTATAACATAGTTCCAAAAATTTTCCCAAACCCCCTTCACAAAAAGAATTTCTCTCACCGCCCGTGTCCTCTTAATTAAAAAAAAATCACGGAAGCAAATAGTTTTCTTATTCTTTTATAGGAAATAAACACAATTTCTTAAAAATATTTTAAGATAACACTTTGAGCAAAAAAAATCCTGCTTTATAAATGATGTTAAAATTGTACCAGGTTATTTCAAATATTAGTCGAAAAAGTACAAAAAGCAATTTAAAAAGTTGTCACTGTTCCCTTGATGCCCAAAGTCCCTATTTTTCTCTGGACTCAGACTCACCGACCTCAGGTCCCCATTAGAATTAGAATCTTAGCACCCCATGGTAAGGTGGAAAGAGATATCCCTACTTGAACTAGAGACCACTTGAAAGAACTTACAAGGGAAAAAATCGATTTAAAGACTTATTTAACCATACTTTCATCAATCTTAACCCGCAAATTGATGTGATTAAAAATTTAAAACTTTTCAGCTTGCAATAGTGTAGTCAAGGGCATGGGCGTAGCCGGGGGGTGCAGGGGTGGGGCAGCTGCCCCCCCCCCTAAATTATCAGTTTGTTAAATCTTTTTTAAAAACTTTTCCGAAAAATCTACGAATCTAAATTACTTTTCTTGCAATTTTTGTTGCTTTCAAAGTTAACTGAGCAATGTCTGTATCTTGAGCTAAAACACCACTTTGAGTGGCGAATTTTAAAAAATTTTATGGGGGGAGGACCCCCAGACCCCCCATTTTTACGCTCACATTCATTGCACATAATTTTATGTTAAGTGTGCAAAAGTTCAAATCCTTTGTATAAGTACTCTAAAATTTAATGTGTTAAAGTACTCGCCATGGGGTGTGAGGGACATGGGAAATAATGTTGAGTCTACCCCTAGTAGTCACTAGTATTCGCAACATCAAGAGAAAAGTTAAGTATCCTTGCCCCCCCCCCCAACATGAAACCTGGCTACGCCCATGGCCAAGGGGAGGGCTTTAGGGATATAGCCTCCTGAAAGTCAGACATTTTCCTTTTTTGACCAGAAAATGGACTAAATTTTTACTTTGATTGCTCAATTTTTGATTGAAACTTTTGTACCAGCAAGTTCTAAAACAAAACTTTTCAAAAAAAGTGTTCCATAAATTTCAATATCCCACTCTGAAATTTTTTCTGACTATGCCATTGTCATTTTTTGTCACATTTTCCAAGATATTAAAGTAACTTAAAACTTGGTGACATTTTATGAACTTGCCTAAGTAACCTCAGTCTGCAAATGGTAAAAAATAGTGCTTTTTCATCACGATTTGCCTACTGAAACTCCTCCTAGCAACCCAACACGCTTTGTGTTTACCGATTTCTCCTTCCGCGTTTGTGACGTACCGGGTTCAAGAAACGTTGCTGTCGAGTATAATAGACTGCAACGTTACTTGACCCAACAAAACGAAGTAGTTCCCAGCGCGGTGTCTAAATTTTGTGTGAAATTAAAGAACGTCAATTTAAAAATATTAGTTAAACCCATGTACACATAGCGTCTTTTTTTCACGATTTGCGTACCGAAACTCCTCGTAGCAACCCTACAGGCTTTCTGTTTACGCAGCTTTTCCTTCCGCGTAGTGATAGGGTCAGGAAACGTTGAAGTCTAGTATAGGTTAGGTTAGATCAGGCATGGCCAACCCGCGGCCCGCTTTATATAATTTTGCGGCCCGCGAGAATTTTCGTAAGTTTAAAAAAAACTTTACTCTTTTTTTTTTTCGAGCTATAATTTTCCTTTAAGAACAATGTTTAGTTGCAAAAATGCCCCAATATTGCCCACCTCAAATGTATTTCCAAAATTCGGACTAGGTGTACCAAAACTAGTTAAAATCTTGTTTTTTTTTTAGTCAAATTTCCAAAAATTTTCTGGGGGAGGACCCCCCTTTGGTACTTGTAGTACCTTTATTACTCACAACTTTTCTAACATTTAGTTGTTTAGGACGCAAATTCTACATAAAAATTCATTAAAAAGTTACATTGGACCTATTAAAAATGCGTGAGAGAGGCTGAGGAGTAATATTGGGCCCCACCCGAAATAAATTTTTACATAAGCCACTGATCTCATCAATACATATTCAATATCTTAATTACTATCACTATATCACACCATACTTGCATTCATAAATGTAGTAATTTAGACGAAGAAATAAAGTATTAATTAATTTTGCTTTTATTTTTCACTAAAAATTTTTGTTTTTGGACTTCGTCTTCAGACTTGAGATATTATTAAAATGACAGTAGTGTGTATCCACCTAACTTAGTTTCGAGTAATTCAGAATGTTTTTTTAACCGGCACCTGTTTAATTTCTAAACTCCCTAATCTAAATACCCATTTTATACTTTTCAACTTATGTCACTGTCATTCTGAGCAGCTCATACCTCAAAGTTTTATATGCGGCCCGCGGAGTATTGTGGTTTTCCAAAGTGGCCCTCAAGATCATTTGGGTTGGCCATCCCTGGGTTAGATAAAACACGCGCGGCGCGCGCGCGAAATGTAAATTTGGAAAAAATGCATTTTCAGCAGTAGGTAGTATGTACTTTTCTGGATTAAAGTTTCCAAAATTATCCCTACACAAACTAGTTTGCCCTAGGAACGTAGTTGAGAAAATGATGAGATTAAAATTTTATTTAGAGTGATGTATACCGGTATACCTGCCAGACAAACGTTTTAAAGTGATTTAAGGAGGTTTTAATTATTTTGATTATGTTCAATGACCAAAATAATAAAAATTTGAGCGGCCATATTCCGCTATCAACCCAATTTGAGGTTTTTAATGGAGAGTAAAAATAAACTTCGATCTTTTCTGATCTTACAAACTTTTCATCTTCAATGTCCCTGGTGACCCATTTCTTCCGATCTCTTCACACACTCCGAATTCCCTAATTGAAAATTAACATATACGTATATTCACCAAATTGAAGTAAATTCTCTGTAAAATTTTTCCTGCAGTAAATAGGGAGAGAGGGAAATCATATAGTAAAAATCATAACCGGTGAAACGAAAAATCTTAAAGTGAAAATATTAAAATAATCTAGAACCAGGAAAATATATCCCTTTATGTAAAAAAATGAAATTATACCAAAGTGCACAGTATTATACTTTTAAAAATCGTAAAGTTATAATAAATCGCTTTTTATTAAACTTTTTTTTGTTAATTTTAAATTTTGATCTGTATTAATCTTTTTATTATGATTTTAAGCTAATTCAAGAGCAAAATGTAAATAATTTCTAACAATGTTAACCACTATTTATATACTAGTTTGTTACTTGAAATTTTGCAGCTCGGCGTAGGAGCGATCCTATTTTAGAAGTCACTCAAATGAGTTAGAACACTACTTTTGAGGGTACAAATGCAAAACTTTTTCTAGAGAGGACTCTTTTTACTTGAAACTATAATATTTGTTAAAAAAATTTTTAAATTAAGTACTTGTGCGGGGCCCCTTTGAAATAACTATGAACTTAAGTGTAGTTTAAGTAGTGCAAACGGGCTTGACTGGCTAACTTGCAAAATTGTTCTTGGGCCCCCTACTGTATTCAAAAATATGGTCGCTCATGTACGAATCAATATGCACAATTAAGAATAACACTATTTCGTAATTATATTCATAAAGGTAAGCTTCTATATGGTAAGCTCATACCTGCCAACTTTTACGGATTGTCCGTAAAATTTACGGATTTATGTCAAGTTTTACGGTTGTACGGATGGATCAGAAAATTTTCCGGATTTTGCATTTCTTTCCACAAAACTATCCATGAAAATGCAAAACATTCGCAACCTAAACAATTTTCTCTAATATCTTTTTACTTCAAAACCATCTCCTAATCCCTGTTCTTACGATTTGATCAATTTTTATTCTTTTATTGCGTGAAATTTAAATTTTTTTGCAAATCTTTTTCGGATTCGTCCGCGAGTCTTGGCGCGCACTCACCCGGTAAGTTTGCTTCCCCCGTGTTCCGATCGCAATGCGGAAAAAACAACTTTACCAAGATCGGACCTGTGGTTCATCATCGCGTCTCCCTCAATTAGTACTATTGAGGCTTTTTAACGCGGAAAAGTTTCTCCTCGCTTTCTAATCGTAGCAACTCAAGCTTATTTAAATTAATCTTTATCACATGCTGCTGAAAATGTGGATGGAAATTTAGAAAAAAATTTATAAAAGCTATAATCATAACATTTGATTTGAAATTGATTCCAAACAGAAATTTAAATCAAATGGTTTGGGAAAAAGGGTACAAGATATTCATGTAACCAAATTGGTTTGTAGTACGAGTTTTGTGAAGGGGGATAAGTCAGTTGGTTATCAGATAAGGTAGTTTTGTAACGTTATGCAAAAAGTTTTACTGATGCAAGTTTTCAAAAGTTGGCAGGTATGTAAGCTCAGATAGTTTCAGAAGCGTTTCAATGGGCTGTAAAACAGTTGTTAGTAATACGAGAAGGTAGGTGGGGGCTCATTGAAAGAAATCAATGTGAAGGATGTATGGAAATGTGAACTTCGGAGGCAGCATCAGCGGTCTCTTCATAAAGGAAGTCCTCTGCGGGCGAGCCTGTTACTTCCACACCACCCTCCTAAGCAGAACTACTTAGGCTAGCCGCCTTCAAGCAGGTGAAGGTCGCATGGAAGGCAGTTGTTTTCATTGATTAGTTCTAGTCTTAGTTTTTGGCTTCTGCTGTGGATATAAATAAGGATCATTTCATTTACAAGCATTTCCTGGTTCTGAATGTTTCTTTTTTGTTTCGTCTTGTGTAATGCATTGTTCATGGATGAGAAAAGTGTAAGCGCTTACCTGTTGCCTGTTCTCCGTTTTGCAACGGCTAGTGAAACCGTAGGTATTTCTGTAGGGTTGACCGATTCATCTATAGTCTATACCTTCACCAGTGGCGGATCCAGGAGGGGCGATTTGTGGGTAGAAGCTTCACCAGGGGTTCTATTCCCTCACCTCGAAATTTTGCTGAACATTTATTTATTGCTTTTTCCTTTGTGAAAATTCTGAGGTGTACCAGGAAGGTTCTCCCTGGGTAAAAACCCTAAATGTCTCAAATGTTTAACATTAATGTTAAAACACTACTTTTAAGGGTTATCTTAATACTGCTCTGAGCTTCACTCCTCATAGAGCTGAACAAAAGGTTTCTGTACTTTAAAGATCGTTTTACCTGTTTGTAATTAATCTCTCTTTTTTGTAGAAATAACATGGTAGTAGAGAATTAAGTAAAATAATGGTGAACTTCGGTTTAATTCTGTTAGACACACGGAGATACTTAAGGTTTATTGTCTCATCCCCTTTGACCAAAACTTGTATTCACTATAGATCTTTTCTGACATAGTACATACCTTTAAACCTGGAGTCCGGGTGCTTTTTAATAGGAGAAGCAGATTGAGATAAACTATAATCAGTGATCCAAATGGAAATTGCAGCCCAAGGAA
This sequence comes from Tetragnatha montana, assembly GCA_963680715.1. Lineage (NCBI taxonomy): Eukaryota > Metazoa > Arthropoda > Arachnida > Araneae > Tetragnathidae > Tetragnatha > Tetragnatha montana. The sequence goes on from OY796684.1 coordinate 39,162,773, forward strand.
TTAAATTAAACTCTATTTGTTTTTATTCACTTTTGTAGATTAAGTGTCCAGTTTTGCGTAATAAATTTACATGAAATTCGGGATTTTCTAGAGACTCCAAATTTTAAACTAATTTATACACCTGACCTTCGTAACGTTTTGTAGCATTTCCACGTTGTGAAGGGACTATTCTACAAATACTCCAGAAAGAACACGGAAGGTATACCAAATCCTTTATTTGGGTGCAACATAAGACGATGCAGAATAAGGATAAGCAAATAGGATAACGGAATAACAAGTACAAATCAGTGAGCTATATATACAGTATTTATAATCATTACTTCTCTTCGGGATCAAAATAGAAGTTCTACTATACATTAAAGAATTTAGTCTTTGCGGCCTTGGAATCGAACACCCCTCGCCACAGTTTTGGGATAAAAATATTATCCCATTTATGTATAAAAATACAGGTTATTCCTTAAGCATTGTTGTATCCCCCTCATGGCTCAATTTAAAAAGTTTGAAAATACTGTGAAATTTTTAAGTAGCAATTCTTAAATTTTAAATGTGGTACCAATTTTTTTTATAAAACATGAATCGTAATGTTGGAAAAAAAATACATTATCTTGTCTGTCTTCGGAGTTTGTAACTAAAATATCCGTGAAATGCTAAACATAGCCATACTAAGCTAAGCTAGTTTCGTGGATTTTATTATCTGAAATGGTTTTCGACGAGAATATCTGGGAGTTTTCTCGAAATATTTCCAGGTATTTTTTTTCCGCGTATAATTTTCCCGAATCCAGGAAAGTTCGTATATTGATACTTATGGATAAAAAATGGAGCAATCGCGGATTACGAAATATATTTTCTCCAAGTGCATTTTATATTTCTAGAGAATTCGGGGGGGGGGATAGAATTTAAAGAGTATATTAGAGTGAAAAGAATTTTTTAGATCACAAAATACTACGTCAAAGATATTGCTTTTATATTCACGCATATAAGGCAGTTTTATGAACTTATCATCTCAATTTTTCTGGTCTCTGCATCTTATACACATCATAAGAAGTGCCGTAAAAGGGTGCTACTTTGGCCCAACTTTTGCAGAGAGAAATTCTACGAGCTGTATCTATATAAAAGAATGTGATTATCATTTATTCACACAATGCTAGGGTGAATAGGTAGAATTTTTGCCATGACATCCTCAAAATACGGTCTTAAAATACGATCACTAGGAGGCTTCCAGGTTGTATCAAAATGTCGATTTTTGTTAACTTTACAACTTTTCATTAAAAAGGCGAAAAAGAACATGATTCAAAACTGCTGGGTCACATTTTTAACTATTTTCAATGTCATTATTTTGTTTCACTTCATTGTTTGACAATTATTGAATTTTTAATACGTTGGGGTAATTTTGGCCTACGTTTGGGGGTATCTGTTGAATTAAGTAAAATAATCTTTGAGTTAAAGAAAAAGTGGACTAATATGGATGAAAAATTATTTCTTAACACAAAAAATATTCTATTTATGAGTAAATAAACCTTAAAGATAGTATTAGATCAGGAGTTCCCAAACTTTTCTGGACCAGCGCCCATTTTTCAAGAAGAAAATTTTCCACTGCCCCTTAATTTGCTTATATTTCTTAGAACTTTATATCAACGTTTTGTAATACAAATACTTTACTTTATAACCAAGCAAAATAAAATTTTGAAAATCTAATATATGGACAATATTTAAAATTTAATTAATAAATTTAATTAAAATAATAAAATAATGAGGATAATAGTTAGACTCCATCTCTACCCTTTTATAAAGTTTGATTCAAAAATATTTTTTTTACCTAATTCTGAATAAACTGAAACCTTTTGCTATGCATCCAAAGGAAAATTTGGTATATCAACCTGAAAATTTCCTGTTTTCATCTAAAAAAAATACTTCAATTATTGATAATACCCCAATTGTCTATCAACTCACAACACCGCCCCCCCTGGAATACTTCAACGCTCCCGTATGGGGCGGTACCGCCCACTTTGGGAACCAGTGGTGTAGATGGTATCATTATTGGAAATCGATGGTGTTCAAAGAAATAACATTTTCTTGTTTCAAAGTGAATTTTTCTCCGCAATTTAATACCATCAATTTATCAAAATATATACCAAGAATGTTTAATACTGTTTACTGTTCGTCTATGACTTTTCTTTAAAAATTTCCCTTGGTAACTCTAAAATGAAATCAGTTTTGTATGAGAAACCTTTTATTTAGCCGATTGATTTTCTTATAAATTAAACTTGAAATGAACTTGCAATAGATTAACCTTAACTTCACTTTAAATTTTTGATATTTCACCCAGAGGATAGTAGTACATATCCTATTTAACAAATGTGTTTATTAACATCAGCTTCTATTCTTGAATAAATTAGACCACTAAATGCGTTTTCCCATACTTAAAGTAACTTTTTTTGTTTTACTTCTATAAGAAGTTACTTAAAAATAATTTAACTAAAGCTACATATTTTACTGTGTGTTGAAAATGTACTTATATTAGTGTAGTTTACAATTTGAATGGAGAAAATTCATGGTTATTTTCCTAGCCAAATTTTAGTTTTTTTTTTTTAAAAAAAGTGGGTATGGGGATGAATGGGAAAAGAGCTGTGGGGATGAATGGGACAGTTCCATCTTTCCTTCATTCCTGGTTTTAAAACTTTCTATCAATATCTGGGTATATTCAACTCATTTTGGTAATTTCTGATAAGGTAACTAAAGTTGGGTGCAAAAATTTATGTTTTATGTTTCAAACTTATGTGTAAATATGCAACTTCTTAAATTTCAAACATGCAACTTCTTAATGTGGAAATATGCAACTTTTTAATGAGCAAATAATTGCAACTTTCATCTCAAATATGTTATTGTTAAACAATTATTCAATCTAGGTTGATTTTTAGGCTCATTTTTTAAGAAAATTTCCTTCAGAATTGCCAGAAAGTGTAACCGCAGGAAAAAAATGGCTTCTGGAGGGTTTTGCCAGACAATAAAAATTATCTATTTGCACTACAAACCCATGAGAGAGTAGATGTAATAGAAATAACATTAAGCCTCGCCCATTGAACTGAAAGAACAAAAGAACTTGCTTCAGTTTTTGTTAATTTTACTAGACATGGAGTTAAATAAATTAGGCTGTTTTTTCCGCTTTAAATGCCATTTTATTTATTTTTTTCTTTGGAAAAATTAAGTGTGTTGTTCCTTTAAAATGTTAAACAATGTGCAATATCAATAATAACTTTGTTATTTGGAAAATTTCTTACCTTTTTTTAACTGTCCCATTCATCCCCACTCGTGTCCCATTCATCCCCATCACGGGGATGAATGGGACAAAATACATGCACTCATAAAAACTATTATTGCTATTAATAAGGATGGTTAAATGATTGAATACAAGTAAATATAAGTAAATAACAGTTGAAATATTGGTATGCAAGTTGTTACAGAACTAAAAAAATATTTAATTTTGGAAATATTAATCAAAATGTGAAATTTGTCCCATTCATCCCCATTCTCCCCTACTTAAAATTTAAATCCACACTTTGAAAACGGTTTAGATTACACTTGTGAACATGTTGAAAATAACACAAGCCACTGGCCTTTTCAAATTCGTTTTGGTTTACAACTTTTATTTGCTTTTAGTGCAAAGAACACTTCATTTGGGCCAAAGTTACCCCATTTTTTCCAATGCTGAGTAAGGGGACCTTCTCAAGTTGCGGTGTAAGCGAAATACAACTCCCTTATCGTGTTTTCTGGAGTTAACTGCACTGCCAGAAAAAAGTAAGAACCTCCAGCGGTTTACCAGGAAAGATCCTTTTTTCTCAGATGAATTTTTTACGCCTAACACCCTTCTAACAGTTCTCCAGGCTGCTGTAATTGCCTTTCTCTCGGATAGAAACCTAAAGTAGGGCTGCGACTTCTAAGGAGGAGGAGAAGAAATTCTTTTTTCTCACGGGAATTTGGGCTTATCAGGATTATTCTGGTTCCATCTTCTAAATTCAATTTTTCATAAACTTCATGAATGTTTTATCAGCTTTTACATGTACAAAGCCTATTTTTTTGGAGAGTGAAAGGGTTTGTGTTTAAATATTTGAAAGAACATCTTATTGTCGCATACTTTAACATTAAAATTAAAATTAACACGATATTATGATTCTGTACAAAAGTAAAGCGTTTTTTTCACTGGTATTAAATCTTCCCCTCATTTTCTATCCGTCATTTTAAATTTAAATGTCTTTGATATATGCGATTCAATTAGAAGAGAATTATTAAATTTGGTCTCATGCTTTCTAATTTAACATTTATAAAGTGTCTTGTTTGATAATAGTAAACGAAGAATGCTATTAAATACGGTGTTGGATAATATATTAACTTGAATTAAAATTAGCGTCATGAACGAAAAAGGCAAGAAAATTGTCTAGATCAGGGTTTCCCAAACTTATTTTATACATCCAGTACTTGTTAGAATTTTACCTGGACCTGATCCCCTATCATATTATAGCTGACTTTACCAGGGTTTCCCAAAATTTGTACGAGTTCCTAAACTGAATTTCTTATAGACTCCTTAAATTTCATTAGGAAATAAAAAAAAAATCTATTAAACGACTATGCTTACCAAATTCTATTTTCTGCATAAACCATAGATTTTTGAATTCACTAATTCATTTAAAATATTTAATTTAGGATCCTTCTATCAAATATTTCAGTGTATGGCTTAGCTTAGTTTTTCATTCACAATAATTAGCATTAAGTTTTAAGAACCATTCAAAATTTTACAAAATCCTCTATTCCAAGGAGGGCACTCTAAGAAAATTCACTCTAAGGCTTACTTTTTGATGAGATCTTATTTTTAGGAAATCTTGATATATACTTCCATCGCGTCTTATCTCCCACAAGACTTTAAATGGCCCAGTAGTGGAATCAAATCCCTGAGTATTTTGTCAACCTCTAGCCACAATTTTTTTTTGCGCTTTCTTGTACAAACCCACACAAGACACCGCTTGCTTGGAACCTAGCAAAGGATGGTCCTTCAGAGAAAAGTAAAACCAAAACGAGTTTTAGTCGAAAGTAAGATGATAGTGTCCATCTTCTTTGATCTAATTACACTTTATGAAGAGAGAAGAGGGTAAGTAGCTCAGCCGGTTTTTCATCACTGGTACTATTCGGACTTAGCACACTAGACTGGCGTGATGAGAGCTTTTTTCGTCTAGATCAGAGGACCTGATTTTTCTGTAGAGAAAGTTACGTTTTTCACGAGTTGGAGTTTTAGAAATGATTTAATATGTCGTTTCAATTTAGCAACGTGTTTATAAAGGCCGGTAAAATTCTAGCAGTGGTTAAGGTCGGTGATAAATTTGAGTCCAGGACTTAAACTCTGACATCATTGTCAACTAAGTTTTTTTCTAGGTGGTTGGGGGTAAAGTTTTTTTGTGGAATGTGAGATAGTCTTTAGTATGTTACTAGCTCTTTTTCACGTTACTTTAACACCCTTATTAGTTTTAAAAAACTCGAGAATTTTACTAACACCCCTAACTTCTTATACAGAAGTTATCCCGTGTTGTCTCTTGTACTCCTTGACTTCTTAACCCACTCATGTTTAAATTAGTTAACTTATAAAAAGATGAAGGATCATTATTATTATAAACCGTAAAGCTTAATTGACTAAATTGTAACAGTTAAATTTGATATGCGTAATATCTTTTCCTTTCTAAAATAAGATACAGCGCTTACAGTATTTTTAAACAAGCATTTCTCTGTTGCATATAGCAAATGATCCGTATCCTAATGGAACGAGGCTGATTTATTGTGTCCAAATATCTCTGCATTCTGACCTGTCTCGCTTGACCACCGGGATTCATACCTCGGTCAGTTGCGACTTAAAGCCATAAGCCCACTTGAATAAGATTACTAAGGTATTTCTATCGACAGATTTCAATATTGCCCGTTGGTTTAAGTTTAAATCGATTTTTTATTATTAGTAGCAGAGAGCAGTTGGTTGATATCTATTTGATCAGAAAATTGATGAGAAGTGGAATAAATAAATGTTGTTTAGATAGAAATTTTGATCGCCTCGATTTGGTTTTGAAAAATGATTCGGCTAACTGTTTTACGAACTTTTTCATTGTTTTCAGTTCAGTGATTCGTGTTTAGTCTTGGGTCATCTGTGTACAAAATAATCTATAATTGTTTAAAATCTTAAAGACAGAAATATGTGGTCAAAATGATTCCTGTTGTATTCTTTTAAAATTGACTTGAAATTTTCTAAATCAGTGTTTCCCAACCTTTTTCAGTCAAAGCCCCACCAAAGCATTTCTAAATTTCCCATGGCCCCCATTTAAGGTTACACATAATTTTTTATATAGTCTGTAAGCCAATCAAATGGGTTTGTAAATGTATTGTTTTGGCTCCCATGAGGAAATTGATGAATTGATTATTTGCGTACTAAGTAAAACCAAATTTTCAACTTAATAGAAACTACAAAAGGATATTTATCGCTCAAAATTCAGCTACCAACTTGGTATAACCTGCGATTCTGGACTTGTGTAAATCCTTTTTCGAAAATCCTTCTTTCAAAGTTCATAAAACCTGATGGTCCTTGCTGGGGGGGGGATTTGTTTGAAAATTTTGAAATTGCCCCCCTAGAAAATCAAAATGCCCCCAGGTGGGGCGTGCGCCCCACGTTGGGAAATACTGGTCTAAATCTTCTAATTTTCTAAATTTTCGAAAACCGAAAAGTTTTCGCAACCTCTCATTCAAAGAGAACCGGAAGTTTTTTGTGACCCTTTTTTTATGGCTGTAGTATGCATTCCGTATTTAGTTCTATATTATACTTTCTTTCACCTGAAAGGATTGTATTCTTTAGTCTTTTAGGGGGCGGGTTGAAAATGCCATCACTTTTCCTCCTAGTGTTTCCTTTTTCCATGCGGTTTGCACGCTCTACATCTTTTAATATTCCCAGGAAGATTGAGCTTTAACTTTTCCTTTTAAATCGAGTTTTTCCGAAGGATGCATTATTCTCATCTTTCCCGTCCTCTTTAATTTTTTCAAAGGGCGTATTTAATGACCTTACACGTTTATTTTTTACCTTGAAATCTTTAGTTACCTTAATCGATAGTTACTTTGTTTTCCCATGGTGTCTTTAATTTACGACGTGTTTTACTTGGTTGATAAGTAAGCATTAGTGCAAGGTCTAATTTATAAAAGTGTCCCTTTTTGTGTTCTTTAATAAGGTTTGATAAAGATTGTTTAATGACTTAAGTTTGATGAGACGAATACGGTGTTGAGTAAACTCGTGCTTTTCAGTAACTTTTTTGGTTCTTTAATTCTGTTAATTGTGGTCAGTTGATCTTATAATGAGTGCCGTTATAAATTATTATTTATGTTAATTATATACTACCTTTTATTCGTTTTTAAAGTCCTAGATGCATTTTATTAAATGAAAAAAAACCCACTGTTGTCTCCTTTAAACCTTTACTCGGACCAATAAATTGTAACACTCATACGAAACTCGAATCACAACTGAAGGATTATTATTTGATTAAATTATATCTTATCTTTGGTTTTAATTATGCTTGTGGTTGGTTTTTATACACAAGCAACTAAATTCCATTTATTTTATGATAGATTTTCTGTTTTTGCCAAAATTTCAGTCGTGACTCACACTACAGGGACACTGCTACTAATTTAATCAAATAATAATCCTTCAGTTGCGATTTTAAGATTCAAATTTAGCTCATTTGTAGTGTGAGTCATGCATGGAATTAGCCAGTGATAATTTTAGTTATAAAATGATTTATGGTTTGGAGTTCATATTTTATGCTGTGTACTATTTAATGGTTTAAATGTCTAGCTTGTTTTTGTTTGAAATAATGTTCGATTTGGTAAACGGTAGCAATGGTTATTGTTTAGTTACATTTTCATGGATGGCAAAGAACTCCATTTTAGTTTACGTTCCTCCAAATAAATCCTGATTTTTTCAAGGAATTTCCTCCTCTATAAGAGCGCTTTGTCCAGGGGATAAAAACCATCTTGACAGGCTCCTTTTATCATCAATGACTGGATCCTCTGTAATAAGGCTATTTATCCTATCAGGGATGCTTTGGAAATCTACGGCGTGGTTTGTCAGGAGAAAAATGGGATTTAATTGACGGGTTTCTTTTTATATCAGAAGCAGTTTTTTTTGAACCGTATGAATGTATCATGTGACAATTATTTTTTTTACAGCTACAGTTATTTTGAACGGAATTCTACTCTGTGGATATTTTTGATGAACATGTATTATTTTGATTGCAGTTGAATAGTGTTAGGGATGTAAATATATTATCGCTTTTGACAAGTTTTACCAGATGGGGTTTCTATCCGAATTACCTTTTAATGATAAGTTTATATGACATTGATTTTGAAAGCGCTTCAATGGAACCTGTGGATGATGTCTGTCTATAACGACATATTTTGCATGTTGCGATGTTTTATTTGTCGTGGTGTAATTAGAAAGCTACTGACTGTAACAAGTTAGGTCCTCAACATTATTTTTGTCTAAAAGTTTTACTTTTGGTTTGAATGTGAATTGGCCTTAAAGGATAAATTTATATCTGACTTTTATTTAAAAAAAGTTACTACGAGGCTTGTAAGTAATATTGACACGATAACGATAAATTTATCACCATTACGATGTTCCTTTTTGTCCTAGGAAAATTACTTTCCAATGAAATAACAATATATTGTTTCATAACGATCAGCAATGATAATAATGTGAAGACAAAGAAAATTACTTAGTCTATATAGACTAAGTAATTTTCTTTGTCTTCACATTATTATCATTGCTGATAAATTTTACTGCTGCTTTTAACGAAAAGTCTTTCTTATGATATGTTTAACATAATTTTTATTGATTTTGGAATAGTCCGTTCTTATATAAAACAGCATCTCTTGTCACTCTTTGGCCATAAAATCGAAGCAACTCTCCAGAAATTTTGAGAGCGTAATAACCATAGGTAATAACACGCATATTTTTTCTTTGTTTTATGATCTCAAGCGCCACTAGGTATTCAGTATCCTCACGACTGCACTATTCTGTCTCAATATGCATATGTAGGGTGACATTTACCTTGTCTATCCCTGTTTTCTGAGCTACTGAAGGTCGCAACAGTCACGGGCAATTGATGCATGTATTATTTTGTCTGTGAACCATTTCTGAGCGATACGGTATGAATGCCTTGACCAGATAACTATTCTACTTATTTTTGGCTGTATTATTTTGCCTTGGTTGGATACGTTAGTTGAAAAGAATGTAACGACTAGGGTAAACTAATTGAATTAAAAATTTTAAAGTGTTTATCTATGCTAAATGGTGGTTACGAAAACAAAAATTTCAGTTTGTAAAAATCTGTACGTGATGGAATTTTTTTAGAATTTTTGCTGAAATCAGTATTCAAAACCTTAGAATCAGCTAGTACTTGCTTTGAAACACTTTTTTGGTAGTAAACTTGTAATTAGGGTCACTTGGGGTAAGTGGGACCCCTTTTTGGAACAGTACATTTTTGAAGGTTCATAAAATTTTTTTGAAGAGGTTCAATTTGAACTTGATGACATATTCTATTTAAGACACTATTAATAAACAAAAATTTATAATTAGGTTCTAAAATAATGTTCTACATTTTTCTTAACTGGTCTTTTTGTAAAAAATGAGACGGGGGTCCCACTTACCCCATAGGAAGGGGTAAGTGGGTCACCCCCTTTTTATTTTGATTGAAAGCAAGCAAAACTTAAGAGGGAGTAAGTGGGTCTTACTTGATAAAGTATAGAAGTTTTAGGTACAAAATATTTTATTTTAACTTAATCCATGTACGAGATATCTACTCACATTTAAATTAATAGGGTTGGTTGGGGTAAGTGGGACCCCTTTTTGGAACACTACAATTACAGAATGTTTTCTTCAGGTTCGAATGGTTCGGGAGACTTATAAAGAAACCCTCGAAACTATTCCCCCACCCCACTGTGTGTTTTAATTAATTTCTCGGCAACGTGAATAAAAAAAACCCCAACTTAATAGTTTTTTTTACTTACCACAGCTTATATTAAAACGCAAAATTAATATAAAATTTCAATAAATTACTTATAAATGTTTCAATAAACATTAAAATGGTGAGTCTAGGGTGTCCCACTTACCCCATAATGAGGGGACCCACTTACCCCTATTTGCTTAAATTACGGGGTAAGTGGGACCCCCCTCTTAAAAATTTTTAAATAAGAGATTTTGTGAAAATTCAAATTGCAGTATGTATTTTAAGTCAAACCTGGCACAACAGTTGAAAAAACATTAAAATATAGTGAAAACTTTCCTGGAAACACTTCTTTGAAAAATGCATCTTGAACTCTCCAAAAAAAAAATTATGGAAATTTTTTACAATAGTTCTATAATCTTAAAAAGAAATGACACAAAACTCTAATATATGCAAAACCCATCAGTGTGACAAAATGTAACATGATCAATGTGAATATATGTGAAATGTCCTTTACATAGTTTAGTTTGAGGGGGGTGACCCACTTACCCCAGGGACCCACTTACCCCAAGTGACCCTACATATATTATACTTACCACATAATAATAATATTATACTTACCACATAATAATAATGTATATAATACTTACATACATATAAACATTTTGTAGATTTTATACATGTTTTAAAGAAAAGTTAAATTTTAGACATTCGTTGATTGTCTTTCAATAGTTCACAGGAGAGCTTAGCCTTTTTATATTATTTATCATATACTACTTATTGATGATTCAATCTAACAAGTATTACATGAATAAATTCTTTGTTAAGAAGTGTTAAAAAAACATTTGGTATCTGAATGTAAAAAACCTTATCTAAAGGTTACACTTGCTGAAAAAAGAGCATGGACTACATGGTTTATTAGTTTTTTTTAAAGAGTAATTGCCCTTCTACGTTTTTTCCAACAATGCGAAGAATTCAGCTGCAGCCCCACCTTTGCTGCATTTTTCTGGCCATCGCCGTGCGCAATTAAGCTGATGCGCCAGGAATTCAACTGATTAAAGATAGACGCTGTTGACTAATGGTGGCGGAAGCACTCGATATATGTCAAATCCGTTTTTTGGCGATAGGAATTAGATTTTCCCTGCCTTATTATTGCAACTGCTTTCCAAATAGCCAATTCCCCCGCCGTTGCTACCATAAAACTCGCAATTTTCTGTCTTAACATACATCCACCGGTGTTGTAAGCACCGATATAATGGAATTTCCGCCATCTTCCGAAGAGAAAATTGGATCTACACTTTCTATTTCGCCTATGAATTTATTTTTTGCCGACTCTAGAATAAATCCGCTGCCGAGGATCCAATTATCATGCTCGTTTTTGCTTTCCTCCACCCTCATTGTTTGCGATGCTTTTGATGTTTTCCTTTTGCTGTGTTTTGCGGAAGAAAGGTAATGATTTACACATTTATCTACAAGGAAGGAATTATTTTGGACCGTGAATTAATGTGCTGCATGCCTTTTGAGTGAAGAAACATTGTTGGGTGACCTACGTTGAACCTACGTTTTGATACATATCACGTTTGCGTCTTCTATTGTGGAGTCTATGCAAATAAATTGATATAAGATTTATTTATGTTTGGAATTTGCATTTTTCACTTTGATTTATTTTGGGAATATTTTTCTCCTTACAAAACTTTGGGAAGAAACCTTTCCATACTTCCATACACAGTTTCTTCTAGCTCCTTTAAATTTTTTTTTTTTGAACTGGGTAAAATTTTTTTATTTCATTTCCTTTACCCTATATAGTTTACAAATCTCTAAATCTTTTTACTATTTTGTATTTTTCAAAATTGTGTTGAATTTTTCCTCTGTATAGCAGAATACACAAAACTCTTATGAACATAATTATTTTCCCCATATGTTTCCTACATTATTTTACTTTATATGGTCTGAAAAACATTTATAGTCAATTGGAAATATGCAGAAAAATAATCTGCGGGCATTTAAAAAAATCTAGATAGAGAATGAAATTAAACACATTTCTAAATGTACAATTGTAGTAAACTATAAGTTCTTACGTAATTGTTCAATTGCGTTGCTTTGGAATAATCTCTGCTACGGGGAGTTTCTAAATAAAAGTATTTCACTTTATTAGTTTGAATAACTAACTGTAAATAAATGTATACATTAACTTGTATGCATATAATTTATTTAAATCACCATATTTTAAAAGTCTGGGAAAGTGTTTATCTGTATTAAGCTGGTATTTTTCTCATCAGCTGCGCGAATGGTGGCTTAATCCAGTAATAGTTGTGTAAGTGTTAGGTAAAACGATTTGTGTTTCATGTTTCAATGCCTTTCAAGCATTGAATGTTTCTGAAACCACAGAATTAATCTCTCTTCAGGTAATGCCGTTTTTAACGTTGGAGATTTTCATAAATTACCAATACAAAAGGTTATGTTTTGTAATTTAAATCTGACACTTGTTAACTTTTTCATACCAGAGTTAATATTGAGTGCATTGTGGAATTTTATCTTAATATTCATTGTTATTAAGGTACACCGAGTGTACCTTTATGTAATGAATATGGGCAGATTTTTGAGATGCCGAACTATTCTAGTTTTTTTCCATTCCATTTGACCGACCGATGCGCATCTTGAGAAATGTCAAAAGATATAGATGTGCGTCAAATATCTTATCTTGTTCATATCAGTAATATGAACATGTTCGTATTCCATTTGTGTTTCAGTATTTAGTGTGGTAAACTGAAAATGATAATGTGTTGACGCATTGCAGGAAATGTGTTTTTGCTATCGTGCGGTTTGTTTATTTTGTGTCATTCTTACAAGGTATTTTCCATCCTATTCTTTCCAGAGGAAGTGTAAAACAGTAGAATTTAAGATTAGATATATTTTTTTGTAAACTTAAAACAGGGAACTCCAAAATACTTTTCGAGGGAACTTTTTAAATCGAGGTTTTAAAGACTATTGCGACCTAAATATATCAATTTATTAGAATCTTTTTGTAGAGTTTTCTAAAAATTTTCACGAGGGGAAATATACGATTGTGCGTTAGGAGGATTTTTTAAAAGCTCACTCAAGGAATTTCAAACAGTGTTGAAATAAATCTGAGATAAGGATGTGGGGCTAAGAATTTTCTATTTAGATTAAAGAGAGAAAGCTTCTTAAGTACTATAAGTAGTAATTTAAATATTTTACATGTTTTCATAAATCTTTTGAATGCTGTTAAAAAACATGTTTCATATTATATGCTATAATAGTTAGTCCAAAAAATGGAAAAAGAATTTAAACTGGACATTGGTTTATGGGCATCCTTTTATTACGAGAAAAAAAAGGATTAACCTTTTGCATTATGAGCTGTGAACTGGTGATAAAAAGGCACTTTCATAGGTTAAGCTGTCGTAGACGAGATTCTTTTCCCTTTGTATTTATGATAAAGCATTTATGCTACAAGGTTCTGCGTGTAAGAAAAAAAAACCGCTCTCATCATTAAAAAAGCAGTTTCTCTTTGATTTCCCGTAGGTTGAAGCCGTGAAATTTGGGTTAAAACACGGCCCGCGGCGAATAAGGGAAAGTTACTCTAAACCCGCGATTATCAGCTGTTTCTTTCGCTCCATTGCATCCCATGCGTTTGTACTCATGTCGGCTTTAGCTTGTAAGCAGGAAACCCTTTAGGAAGAGAGTTAAGAAGTAAAATAAGTCACATCTCTTATTAAGTTCATCAAAAGCTTTACACCTTCACTCTTAGATTTTGTTGCATGAAATGCAGAAAGCCTCGTATGAACACCTACTTATAGAATATCTTGGGTATTTCATAATTCTACATGCCATTGGAAATGTTCGAAAAATTCACAGGATAGATGTCTGGTCAAGAGTTACATATAATTTAATAACTTAGAAATAAGGACATATTTAGTTTTTCCAAATTTAACCGCAAAAAGGCTTGATATTTTGCTGTATAAAATTGCATTTTAACGTAAAATTTGATACAGACCCTTTATCAAGCTTAGTGACATAGGAAGCAAATAAAAGTTTCTTCTACTTCGTGTTGCCAAGGCTGACTCGCAGGTTCTCCTCCATCTGGCCCTGTCTGGTGCGACGGCCCGCCATCGGTGAACTCCCAATAGCTTGAGGTCCCTTTTAACATCATCCATCCATCTTGTAGGTGGTTTTCCCTTTCGTCTAATCCCTTCAATTCTGGAGAAAGTCACTTTTTTGGCAGGGACGGCATCAGGATATTTGTAGAGATGGCACGCATTTTGGTTAGCATTTAAAAACAAAATTGCAGTGAAAATAACTTTAAAACAAGGATAACTTAAGAAACCAGGTATAAATTTCATTAAAACATTCTAATGCAAAAGTTGAGAAAAAAAAGCTTTTAAATGTATTGGGTCTTCTCATTAGTTGATATTCATAGCAATGCGTTGACTTTTATAGATTTCTCTCATGAAATCTAAGATTCTAGTCAAATTTGTTCGGTAGTTCTTTTTCCTTTGGAAGGTTGGATCTCCTAAGAAAGTATTAAGATCTCTCTGAAAAGAAACTAAAATCCAGCGCTCTTAAAAGGTTCGACCGAAAGAGTCTTTTATTCGGCTACCTTTAATAACCAAGAAATAGTCATGGAACTTCAGGATCGAAATTCGTGTATAATCAAAGGTATGCAGTGTATTGCGTCATTGCTTCTATTCAGAGATCCGGTATTCCATGTGAGTGGGTAATGGTAGTTTCTTGAATACTCTTACAAAAAATTGCTTTTCATTCATTGATCTTTTCAAAATGGCCGACGGCTGAAGCAGATTTCCCCCTGAGCTCCCGTAGAAAAAAAAAAGCAACAATAGAGTATAAGACTGTTGGAAGGCCTTAGAGGAAATTGCTCATTTTCCTTTCGGCTATAAATAAAAGAATGAGCGAGCTACTATGGAAACAATTTTTAAAATTGGAATAAGCGAAGTTGGATAGTACTGTTCATATCTTACCGAACTTGGAAGTTTATTTGACCCATTGTTGAGTGAAACTCAAATGTTTTCTAGGGTTAGGATCTCAACACAATTGTTATTATACTCCAAACATACTGTTCTTATTGCATGATTGCCATATATTTTAATTAAGGGTAATATTATAATATAATTGATTATTGCCTCATTCCAATTATTCATTCTTTTTTTTACAATTTCTTAACTTTGTGGTGCTAAAAATTCTGGTATTTTTTTATACTTTTTTGGATTCTTGGGATTCTTTTGAAGTAAACTATTCTTGAAAACTTATAAAAATAAACCCTTTAAGCAATAAGAAGCAAAACATTAGTGTGAAGATCAGTTATATTATTATCTGAACTTGGGTCCAAAACCCAAATCAAAATATAGCTTTTTTAGTTTTAAAAGCCTCTACCAGTAGAAAACTTTAGGATTTTTTAAAATTTTAACTTAAAAAAACATTTCAGTGTGCATGAGGTAAAAATAATTACTCGAAAGATCCCATAAGTATAGGATGCATATTCACCTTTCAAATTTACTAATTCTTGGAATTTGGTTTCCCACTAAAAATAAATCAGATTTAAAATATAATTTCATTGTATTCATTTCAAGCTCACTAGGAAACTTTAATACAAACTATGTTTTTAATTTACTTTGAAATGCATAATTTAACAGCTATACTGTAAACAACCTATGTGAATTTCGACTTCGAAAATGAAAGGTTTTAGATAAACATGTCTATGGAGCCGTCTGAGTGAATTATTTTTCCTCTGCTAATGTCATTTTGATTGCTAGAGGAATACCATTTGATAGTATAGGTTCTTGGCACTGTTTTTAATTTATTGTCTCGTCTGTACTGATTTTATTTTTAAGCAAATATTCGGGGATATGTGAAACAGCTGCTCATTCGGAAATGAAGAACATTGAACTTCCGCTAATTTCTCTCGCTAATCTTTTTCTTGTCATTGAAACTTTCGTACTACAGCATCAAGAGTGCATAAACTTAGGGGGTTTCATACTGCGAATAACCATTTAGTTAATGTGAAGAAGGTTTCTAGTTGTATAGTTTAAATAAATAAATAGTAGTGTTCGGCAACTAGTGGTCAAAAAGTAGTTAACTACCAACTACTAACTAGTCTGGGAAAATCTAGTTGCAACTAGTAGTTTTCCTGGGACTAGTTGCAACTAGTAGTTAACTATTTCCCAAAGTAGTTAACTACTAGTTAACTAGTCTATTTAATTTCATAACCTATTTTTTGCCCAAATTCTAATAATCTTATCTATAGATCACAAACTTAAAGCTTCGCTCAAAACGGTGCTTTATTTCTGGTTATGGTATTTGAGTACTCTACCATGACATTGTAGTTATAAATAAATAGCAGTGTAATTTTTGTATATTTTGATAAAAATTTTAAATATTTTTGAAATTTAAAAAAAAAATTTTTAAGGTAGTTGAAAATTTGAAAGTAGTTTCAACTAGTAGTTATTAAAAAAAGTAGTTCAACTACTAGTTAAACTAGTTTAAACCAAAAGTAGTTAAACTACTAGTTAACTACTAGTTGATCGGTAGTTAACTACTAGTTGCAACTAGTTCTAGTTAACTAGTGCCGAACACTAATAAATAGTAGGTACTTGCTTCAGATATTGTTAAGCTCTGAGAAATAAGCATGTACAAATTAATAACACAATTTAAAATTAATAGTTTTCTATTTAAATGTTAGTGTTATTACATGCAATTGATTGATGTTTTACTGTCGTATTAATTGTTTGAATACTCTTTGTTAGATTTAAAAAAGTTATTTTTTTCATTTTAATGTTAACTGCAAAAAATATATCAATTATACATTATACAGCTTAATTGGTATTCTTGCAGTATGCGATCTACCAGTTTAGTTAGCTGGATTTAGGCTAAGATGGTGACACCGCAACTGATGGGTTTTGAATCCTAATGAGCTAACTTAGATCATAAGCTAACTAAAAACTGACTAATCGTCATAAGCTAACTAAAAACTAACTAATACTAATAAACTAACTAATCATCATAAGCTAACTAATCCTAATAAGCTAACTAAACTGGTGATCGTCTACTGCAAGTATACCAATACCGCTAAATTGGGCAGTAGGGTGTCCCAAAAAAACGCTACTTTTGAAATGTTTAACTCTCACCCCCCAAAAATGTTCTTTATGTGAATATATGACACTGTGAATTTTTTTAGAATTTTTGAAAAATATTTAGAGGTCCCCCAAGGTCATTGAATTTTCAAAAAATGGCCAAAAAAAGGGTAAAAGTTAACATTTTTTCTAATTTTTTTAAAATAACCATTAATGTTCAAATGGCATTATTTTCATTTATTAGAGCTATTTATATTGTTTTAAACCAATTCTGTATTAATTATCTGGGTAGGAAATAATACGCATTATTATTAAAATCAAGAAACATGCGATATTTTTACCTTATGTATTGCACTATGCGGCAAAAAAAAATGAGTCAAAATGCCACAGAAGCAGATTCTTATGTAAAATGACCCCCTGAATCCGAATCCGGCCCCCGTTTTTCTCTATCAGCCTCAGATTTTCGGGGAACAGCCCCTCCCCCATTTTACGTTTTTCGACAACTTTATAACTTTGAACTCGATTTTCAGGGTCAAAAAGCATTGTTTTAGTCTTCAAATTGCCCCCCAGGAGACAAGAAAGGTTCAAATTAATAAAATATGAAAATGAGTAACAAATGGCTAGGTTTAAGGGGTAATTAACCCCCTAAAAACGTAAAAGAATCGCTAAAATTAGTAGGATTTGTTGTATCGTATTTATTTAACTTATTTTTGAGGCAATTCATTTTTAAAGGGTCCTAACCGTTCCCCAAAAACCCAAATTTAATAATGATA
The DNA here is from genome assembly GCA_963680715.1 of Tetragnatha montana. Lineage (NCBI taxonomy): Eukaryota > Metazoa > Arthropoda > Arachnida > Araneae > Tetragnathidae > Tetragnatha > Tetragnatha montana. Next base: position 39,180,668 of record OY796684.1, read on the forward strand.
TGCAACAATGATTTTTAGGAAAAGCGGTTGGGGAGCTTTCGCCCCCGAAGCACCCGCGGAAGGGTTCGGAAGACCGCGTTGGCGCACGCGCGCTCAAGAAACATGGAATACCTCCATACAACCGGCCAGTTACTAACGAACCAAAGAATTTCTACTTAGGAAAGACTTATAATATACGAAAAATGTTATTTTTAAAATTTTCAAAGCATGAATATAATTTCTTGTACACGCGTGCGCCAGTGCGATTCAGAGAGTCTTCCGGACCCTTCCGGGGGTGCTTCGGGGGTGATAACTCCTCAACCGCTTTTCCTAAAAATCATTGTTGCCTATCATTAATTAATTTGGGTTTTTGGGGAACGGTTAGGACCCTTTAAAAATGAATTGCTTCAAAAATAAGTTAAATAAATACGGTATAAGAAATCCAACTATATTTAGCGATTTTTTTGCGTTTTTAGGGGGTTAATTACCCCTTAAACCTAGCCATTTGTTACTCATTTTCATATTTTATTAATTTGAACCTTTCTTTTCTCCTGGGGGGCAATTCGAAGACTAAAACAATGCTTTTTGACCCTGAAAATCGAGTTCAAAGTTATAAAGTTGTCGAAAAACGTAAAATGGGGGAGGGGCTGTTCCCCGAAAATCTGAGGCTGATAGAGAAAAACGGGGGGCGGATTCGGATTCAGGGGGTCATTTTACATAAGAATCTGCTTTCAAAGCTTCTGTGGCATTTTGACTCATTTTTTTGCCGCATAGTGCAATACATAAGGTAAAAATATCGCATGTTTCTTGATTTTAATAATAATGCGTATTATTTCCTACCCAGATAATTAATACAGAATTGGTTTAAAACAATATAAATAGCTCTAATAAATGAAAATAATGCCATTTGAACATTAATGGTTATTTTAAAAAAATTAGAAAAAATGTTAAATTTTACCCTTTTTTGGCCATTTTTTGAAAATTCAATGACCTTGGGGGACCTCTAAATATTTTTCAAAAATTCTAAAAAAATTCACAGTGTCATATATTCACATAAAGAACATTTTTGGGGGGTGAGAGTTAAACATTTTAATAGTCGCGTTTTTTTGGGACACCCTATTGGGCAGCAATAATAATTTTCATCCCCACCCACTTAAGTTCCTGTTTGTGTTTAGCTTCTTGTATATCGGAATCAAGCACTTTTTTTTTTCCTAAGAATAACCTTGGATGTATCAAGTTTACCTTAACTCTGTGTAATTGTAATACCTTAAGTTTTAATAAATCGATTAAACTGCGATACAAGCGTGCTGCTCTTTTCAGCACAAGTAAGAAACGAAATTTTTAAACTTTAATTTGCATAAACTTTTTGATTGATGGCTAGGAAGCACATTCTTTGCGTTGACCGGGAAAGCTTATGAATATTTCTGGAAAGGATGCGCGAACTCAGAAACGTCTGGTACATTACTTGGTCAATTTTATACCATACATCCATTGTTGTGTGTCAAAAGGGGGACTTTTTTTACGCAAACTTGTTTTTCTAGTGAAACCTCTTTTAATTAAATCTCCCTGTAAAGTTAATTTCCTCAACTACAAAGGATTAGTTTCACAGTAGTCACACACACCACGAAAATTTCAATTAGCTTTCGCGACGCTCTGAGATTTTGAAGTGTGCGTCTTAATTGACATTTTTGATTCCTCCGTAAATTACTGCTATGCCACGGGAAGAAGCGCGAAGGTTTGCGGGTATCCACTCAAGGTCGATACCTTGGCGGCCTTCAGTTGTCGTGAGCTGTGGTCGATAGGCTTTCGAAAATCCGCTTCTCTACGTCATGGCTGAAACAGTAAGGAAATGAGAACCCTTTTCTTAAGATGGTGGTAGCCCCTGTTTGAGAAAAAAATCTATGGCGCGACTCATGGAGAAACTAGGTTTTAGGCTCATCAACTCATCTTTTTTTTTTAGGATTGTTTTAAAGTTTATTTAGAAAAGCAAGTACAGTGGAAGCTCTTATAGCGACCTGCTCTTATAAAAATACTCTCTTATAAAGACCCAAAAATTAGTCTCTATAAGAGCACTTTTGTGCTCTTATAAAGACTAATCTTCGAATCGATTCAGCTTATCGAATACTTTTCTGGATCGGTTTGTGTGCGTCACACCAGAATTAGCCAATAAACAAATATCAGAGTATGACAAACAGCACCAAGTAACGATCGCATCTTCTTCTCGCTTGATTTCGCCCGAGGTAACCGGCTACAATCCCAAACGAAACCTTTCGCTACTTAATGTCCTTGTTGATTTTAGACTTTAAATCTATTATAGTATTCATTTATCTTTTTTAATTTCCAATTTTTTTAATTATATTTAAGACATAAATTTTTCAAATTGCATGCAGATGCAGGTGAAATTGATGTAATAAATTTTGTTAAGCATCAGACCTTTCTAAGGAAGCTAAGCTATGCAATAAATTAATATCAAAATCAAAATTTAAAAAGCGAACGCAAATATTTATACTCTGTAAAATATTGATCTTAAACTTTATATAAATTAAAATAAAAGCAAAAAATAAGGTAATATAACATGAAATTGGAAGTATCAAGACTTCATAAAATAAGAAATAATTGTTTAAAGTGAGGAAAGATCAATTGGATGATTCGAACTGTGTTCTAAATCCCAATGATATCGTTTTCAGGTTGATATTTCCTCCAGACTTTATAAATTAGTCTACTAAAAATACATCATTGAGGGAATCGAGTCCACCTTCCCGAAAATTTTCAAAATTGATAGTTTAGCTTAACGAGTTTATTGCTTTTAAACGAGTGATATTCTACACTCGAGTGTATCACTCGAAGTTTGCTCTTATAGCCACAAAAAACTCGGTACGGATTAATTACGCTATAAGAGCTTCCACTGTATATATTATATTTTGTTTTAATTCGGCCTGTTTATAAAAAAACGGCCATGCTCTTTTGAAATAGCATGATCAAAATTAAACTTGTATACGAAACTTAAAATAAAAATTAAAGGATGCTCGGAAACTATACTAGTATTTAGTATCGTTATTTACGTATCATTCTTTTTAGGTTCTAACTATTGAGCATTTAAACTTTAACTTCAAGCCTCTAACTTAATAATACTGAATATGTACTATGTATTCTACAGGGTGTTTCACAAAGAGCCCCCGATTTTAAAAATTAATAACAAAACAACGAAAAGAGATAAAAATACGCCGTCTCCGGCATCCTACTTAAAAGACCAAAGAATTTTCGTACACAAATTTTTGAAAATTCGTAGTTCACAAATCAATTTATAGATGGAAGCACAACTTCTTTGATATTTAGGGAAAGCTATCCTCAAAGTCCCTATTTTCGTTCGCCATAGGGAAATCAAATTTTGGGAAAGAATCGATTCATGAATCGAATTAGAATCAAACAATTTGAAATCGAACCCTGTTTCCAGTTTGCAGAAACGGCTCTCAGCCAATTTTAAAGACTAGATCTCACTAATTTAGGAACATCAATTAATTAAGTTATAATCTAAGTTAAATTTTGTAGTAGTATTTCGTTATCTATCCCATAAAAAAGGACATTTTTAAAAGATAATAAGTGGATGGAGTACAAATTTACTAACATCTTAGATACAGGAATTTCGACATTTTAACTTCTAACAAAATCTTTGTAAAATGTAGAAGGTTTTTAAAATTTGTTGGCATTACAAACTACGGAGTGCTTCGAAGAGCTCAGAACGATTAGGTTTATTATCAGCGAATGAATATTATTGTACGATTGATTCATCTGATAGTTATTTAGCTAATCCTAATGTATTCTTTAGAGGAGAGGGTTTTCATAGTTTTGGAGTATCACAGATTAAACCACAGCCCTATTGCCACAAAGCGGAGTTTCCAAGTCCGATTCGGAGTTCAAAAAGGACCAGCGGAGAAGACAATTCGTGAACTGTTTAAAAAATTTCAACAGACGGGCAGCGTGACTGATGACTTAGTGGGAAATGTGGGTCCCAAACACTCTGTCGTAACATCTACTAATGCCACGACAATTGCTGCAGCTATCGAGAAGAACCCAAACAAATCTGTGCGCAAACTTTCAGCTGAGTCCGGCATCAGCCCATCCAGCACGTATAGAATCCTTAGAAAAAAATTAAAGATGTTTCCATACAAAATTCAATGCCGGCAGGCTATACCTGTTAGAGCTGAACAACAACGAGAGGTATTTGCTAAAAAAATGCTCGAAATGATTGATGGTGCCAGTCTCGATGTCGGCCAAATTTGGTTCTCAGATGAAGCCCATTTTTATCTAGACGGGGTTGTCAACAGACAAAATTGGCGTTTTTGGGGAACTGAAAACCCTCATTTGTCTCAAGCGCAACCCCTCCACTCTCCAAAACTCACTGTTTGGGCTGCTATCTCGAGACAAGGAATTATCGGGCCCCTTTTCTTGCGAGAAACCATTACTACAGGCCGTTATATTGCACTCTTGAACCAATTTGTCGACTTCCAACAAGCTTTGGACGATCATCCTGACACGGCATGGTTCATGCAAGATGGCGCACGCCCACACCGAACCCAAGACGTGTTTGACGTTTTGGAGGAATATTTTGATGACAGAGTAATTGCATTAGACTATTTGAAATTCAAAGGAAAAGGTTTCGACTGGCCCCCGTATTCTCCCGACCCTTTCTGTGGGGCACACTTAAGGACCAAGTTTACGGCACTAATCCTTCAACAATCAACGAGCTGGAAAATGCAATTCAAAAAGCTTGTGTGTCGATTTCCCGTGACACACTCCACAAAGTCACCGAAAACTTCGTTCTTCGTTTGAGACATGTCTGTGCAGTAAAAGGGGCGCATTTTGAGTCAATTTTAATGTGATTGTTCTTTAAATTAATGTGTCACTTGTGTTTTAAATGCTTTCATCATCATTTTGAAATTATAAATTAAAGTTTGGAGTTCTTTCGTGAACCCAAGAATAAGAAATCAGTTTTTTAATAAACTCCTTCAGTACTAAAAAGTTTTAAGACAAATAATTTTTTACAAATATATCGATCGAAAAATTCATATTACAAATAAAAAGGGGGCTGGGAGGCTTAGTTGGTTTACGTGCTGCAAACCACGCTAGCAGTCTGCGCACTGTACCAGCCGTCGGTTCGATTCCATCCTTTGCCCTGGGGGTATTTTCTCTCTCTCTCTGTGTCAGTAAAAATTCTGTTGTGTCTGTCTTTCTTGACGAAGCTTTATAACCCTTTCAATCCTAAGGTGCCCGAGATAACCATTAGATACTATGGAACATATGGGGTGGCTAGGTCTTAAAGTGATAAGCGGATCCTTGAGATCAAGAACACAGACCGGAAAATATATGTTACCAATACCAATACAAATATAAAACCCCAAGACAAAGAAGGGTTTAAGTTCCATCTTCGACATTTTTAGGTCTGATCATTTATGACGAGCTCATTAAACAGTTTTAAAAAATCTGTAGGAAACACGAGCAAATTTAAAAATTTAGTAAAATAAATTTAAAGAAATATTCTGAACTACTAAGAAATTTCTGCAAGGATAAATTGATTATTGTATTTAAAACAATATATAAAAGATTTGCTTTACAAACTATTGCATCTTATTTAAATTAAACTCAATATGCATTTTCTTTGATTATTTAGAAGCTTAATAGATCAGATTAACCTGTTTCTGCTGACTGGGAACAAAGGTTTGATTCCAAATTATTTTATTCTAATTCGATTCATGAATCGATTCTTTCCCAAAATTTGATTTCCCTATGGCGAACGAAAATAGGGACTTTGAGGATAGCTTTCCCTAAATATCAAAGAAGTTGTGCTTCCATCTATAAATTGATTTGAGAACTACGAATTTTTAAAAATTTGTGTACGAAAATTCTTTGGTCTTTTAAGTAGGATGCCGCTAACGGCGTATTTTTATCTCTTTTCGTTTTTTTGTTATTAATTTTTAAAATCGGGGGCTCTTTGTGAAACACCCTGTATCTATTCTATGTATCTCTGTTAAAGTATCAGTTCAATTATGGAAAACTTTATTGGCTGACATTTGAGGGAAATTAAGAGGATTTTTAAAGTGGAAAACTTTTCTGTAACCTGTAAAACATAGTCATTGTTTTTAACCAATTAAGAGGAACTCGTGTATAAGCTTCTCTGCATAAACGTCTAAAGAACAAGTCTAAATAAAGAGTTAAATTGAAAACATAGGTACGGAGAGTTAAAGGGGTTCCCCTCCTAGCTCCAGAATATTTCCCCCCTCTGTTATCAGTGTTAAATATTGGTATTTCGATAGTTATCCTGTCTGATATCTTTTATCCACCTGGTTTCGTTTAGTAGGTATCACAAAATAAACCGGCGCGCCACTGAACGCAATGAGAGAATAAAAGATTGAGGAAGTGCCTGGCTGGGTAATACCTCAGGTATTCCACCTGAATCATAGCGAATTTGACGTCATACGCGTCGTTTTTCGACTTCGTTCTGTTTCACTTTTGAAGTATTAGGAGAAGCAATGCGGCTTTGCGAGATTTTAGAGGTACCTGAGACATGTCTCAGCTATTGTATTATTCGAAATGGGAAGAGGTGCTGTAAACGTTATTCAATGGTTTTCGTTTTCCATAAAATAATTTGTGTACTTTATAATCTATTTTGCTTACAAAAATATGCTATATTTTACTTGAGGGTTTTAAGTTTAGTATTAGGCAAAGGGGGGTTGCTTGAATTGAGTTTTGAGCTGCTTTTGTGTGTGACCAGCTTTCTCTAACCTTAATTGAATACTTTCATTTAGGTTATTTTTCATCTTGTTTGGAACTCTGTTCAAATATTCCTATTACTTTCACTTTGATTTCTTTTAAAATTTTATTTAGCTTTGAAACTTTTTTTAAATTTATCATCTAGTTTAACTCCTTGTTTTAAGGATTTTGAGCTAATGTTTGCTAATGGTCATTTGTGTGATTTCATTTCATGTTCTGCATTTGGGAATAAATTAATTTTACAATGATTTGTTCTCTTGTTTGAAATATTCTCAGTTTTCAAGTTTTGGAAGATGTAGTGTAGCAATTTTGTATAACATATCAACAAATTTCTATTTCTCGAAATATAAATGAAGAATTATAAAATTTAAGGGAAATTGTAGCTCATCTCGTTCATCCTCTAATTTGGAGATACGTGGGGGTATCGTCTGAAAATAAGGTAAACGCAAATGCCTTATCGAATCAAATTAATTCTAACAAAAAACCGATAATTATAAACAAAGAATCTACATTAAGAAATTACCGTCCCGTATATTTACAGTACAAAATAATTTTCTTTTATTCCATTAATGTAATTGGAAATGTGCATTTCTCTGGCAAGAAAAATATATAATATTTCATAGTAAACGAAAAGATACTATTCAGAGCACATTTGAGGGTCTGTCTGAGTCTCCTCTATATAGATAAGTTGTCTAGTCACTAGCGGTAAATTTGTCTCCCCTCTCTCCGGAATGTGACGCCAATCCCATTGGAAATCGAGTCTTAAGATGAGTACCGGTTCTGATGAGATAAAATGACACAAAAATTAAATACCGGTTTTCATAGTGGTCTTGATATTACCTCGCAAACAAAAGTGAGAGTTGTATTGTACCTTTTTATGCTTTACACGAGGTATTAGGGCTTGTTGATAGATCTTTCATTCACGTTGTTCTTTTGTGAGTAAAACCTTTTCTCCATCCATATTTGATGCTTACTAAAACTTCTTTTTCAATTAAACCTTATTTTTTTCCTTTGCATTTACGTTTTGAAGTTAATGGCTGCCAGGTTTTATTTTGGACGTATCGATACTTTAAATAGAAATAAAAAGTACTAGCAAATGCATGAACAAAAAATATATGATGTATTCGTTTTCCCGAATAAGACCGAAATAACGCAACAACCCGTTACCTATGGATGGAATACAAGCTTTACTGATAAAAAAAATATGATGTGTAATGAGCCTAACGTTTGAGTTGTCGATTACTTTATTAAGTAAAGCACTGAACCGGGGGAGTTACGTGCTTTCCTTCGTTGTTGTAACTGTCACCTATTTGTCATTAAATCTGTTACTGGCGTTGCGGCGATGTTTTATAAGCGTATGGAATATGCAATTTTCTCTGTGATTTCTATATTTAGGAATTGAAAGCATTGGAGAGTAAACTTGTTTTCTTTTAAGGTAGATGAATGTATTTCACTTAATAATTTGTTTTATTTTCCTGAAAAAAGTGTTTATACACGGCTTGAATTTTATTTTAAAATTTTTGTGCATTGAAAAAAGTTAATTCTTTGAAAATTCTTTTAAAATGTGGCTTTTTGTTTTATCGCTGTTTTAAAAAGTATGCTAATTAAATCCTTGTTTTTTAGTATATTAATATTCAATCTACAATGTTTGTATTTACATTCTTAAAATTAAAACCCTTTATGAAAAAGTAAAGCTTTCTTTTTATAACATGGAGTAGAAATATTAAAATAACTTGGGTTATAAATATTCAGGTTTCTTCGGAAATAGTTACAAAAGAATTAAATGATATATACAGGGTGTCCCAAGATAAATGTCCACTCCCTTTAACTTTTGAACGCCTATAGGTATATAAGTGGTGTCTAGGTATATAGTAAAGTGACTGCCCTATTCGATAAGACAATTTTCAACGCGGAACGGTCAGAATTTAGCTTTCCATTTTATAATATATTTCCTGTATAAGTATAAATTATTAAAAAAATTTACACACAAGTACAAGAAATTAATAACTTAATTTCTAAATTGTAATTGTAAAAATTTATCCAAAATACAAGGGTGCTCGTATACGAAGGAAAACTACATCCTGTTAAAACAAATTCCTACCGCTCAAATGATAGCATTTTAAAGGATTTCTAATTGCATCATTGATCATATTCATATATTCCGCACACATGGAAGTAGTAAAAGTTATGCCCTAAAGTCAACAGTGATACATCCACTACTTGTAAAACGTAGAGTAAATTATAAATACTAATAAATATATAAAAATTCTTAAATTCTAAATTTTTAAAATTAAGATGTTTGGTTTTTCAGTCTAAGTTTTGCATTCCATTGAGTTATATTTTATGCTTCAATTCCATTTGCTATGTCGAAATTCTCAGTTTCCCTTTCAAAACGATTCCCCTATCTGGGATAATCTCGGATTTCTCCTCAGGAAAAGAGTGTTCTTGAGGGCAACTAAGCTTCGAGATGTTTTTTCTCTCACCTTATTGTTTCGATTCCAGTCAAATGAAAGCATTGTGCCTCTCACGACACCCAATCCCCATGGTTCTCAAACTAGAGCTTTGGACTTGTCTTGACGTGTTTCAAATTACAGATTTACCTCAATCCTTTGCCATCAGTTTTTTCCCTCTCGTATTCCTTTTCATAATCTTTTAAAAGTGAAACGCATGTTCGTCACACGATGTGACCAATGACTTTTCAAAATCATTTACTTTCTAGTATTGTTTTAATGCCCCACTTCGTCAAGCTTTGAAATATTTGTTTGAAAGTTTTTTTTCCGCTTAGCCTTTTCTTTACCAATAATTAGTATCATCCATCATTTATTTAAAGATTTACTGTTGAATTAGTTTACCTCTGTGCTACTTTTTCAAATCAAATTATTCTGATTCGTTTAAAGCTATTTTCTTTGTGATGTGTACCCAATTCCTAACCCAAATTAATTTACCCTTCAATCTTGCATAATCTCGACCTTTATTAATATTTTGAAATTAGTGAAGGAAATTTATTTCTTAATTTTCAACTTCATTTATAGGAATTCAGTCAATATTAATTGAATCACCTGTTTGAAAAGGAATTAGTCCAAGAAATGGCAAATTGACTTTTTGTGGGCAAAAAAATCTCCAAGCTTCGCTCTACCGATGAGTGTAAAGAGGAAAAAGAATTACTACCCCCTATCGGCATATATAACCCCTTGCATTTGACGAAATTTATGCTATATCGTCTTTCCACCCGTTAATTTATACTGTAAACTTAGCCAAAATGAAATTCGATTTTAATTTAAAAGTATTTTCTACTTTTTCTTCCAATGAATGTTTGACTCCATTGGTATTCACTTACTCCATTGATATGCCTTAATGACTCAGTTTCATAATAATTTGTAATTTTATTTGTCTTTGTCTTTCTGTTTTTCACTTTTGTGCTGTGAAACCTATTGGGGTAAACGTTATAAAACTTGTTAATAGTTTAAGTAGATTCTGTAATTTTATATAATAAACAATAGTTTAAAAACTTACTACTTGGAAGAAATGTCGTTATAGTATATGGTTAAACGAAATAAACTGAATTCAAATGTATTACTTTCTTTAACTTTTCTCTAAAGACGAAAGTATCAGACTACCAGATAGACTACAAATTTAGTAATTTTGAAATTGATTCTTCTATTTACATATTAATCGAATCTACGTTACAAAGTGATATTTAATTGTCATTTCACGGTATTAGTGACGTTTTTTTAGAGGCAGTTACGTATAATACGTCTCAAAATGTTGCATCGATTTGAATTTTTAAAATTTTTCTATCCCGATGTTATATTAACATTATATTATAGAAGTAACATTACGGACTCGACGGTCACTGCAAAACACCCTTTAATGATAACGATTAAAATTTAAAAGAAAAAAAAACATTTTTATTACTGAAATTAATAGTCATTCAAAATTAACCTATACTAGCGGTAAATTAAAAAGCAATTAAAAAACCCTCGAAAAATTGTTTCAAAACATCTACCGAAATAAAAATGAAGACTAAAACAAGCTGCCGCACACGGAGACACATTTAGCTTATGGAAAGGTGAGTGATCCGTCAGAGATCCTCAGATTACTCCAGGAATTCTTCTCCAGCCTCCCCGTCCGGAAATGGGAAAAATCTCCGGTTTCTACAGCAACAGGAGCATCTTTAATTCCTGCTTCTCCGTTTCTCTTTTTCCTCCCTTATCGATGTCTCCCAACATGGCAATTAAATCAATTTAGCTCGTTAAAAGGCTCAGTTTTTGTAAGACTTCCGCTCTTGTGTGTCGAGAGTCTTCAAACTATCGGATTAGTGAGAGAGTCATTGAAGCATTAGCATTAACAAACTGAATTGGAGAATCGTCAGATATGATCTGTGTGTGTGTGGTTTTTTGAGGTTTCATTGATTTTTGTTTTATTCCTGGCAAGCGCTTTTTTGAAATTCAAACGGAACTACTTTGGTTAAGTAGGAGCAGTTAACTGATTAAGCTTGGTTTTATTAATGTTTGGAGGGACGTTAGACTTTAGAAGCTAACTCTTGATGGCGTTTATACGAACTTTTAATGTGGTTTCATACTTTCTAGAGAAGTGGTTTATTTAGAAATAAAACCACTCTGAAATTTAGGAATTAAGATTTCTGAGAACTCGTTAATTTGTACGATGGTGTTTAACTCGTGAGAGTGACTAAATAATTTTAATAACATTTGATTGAGACATTCTGATATTAAAATAAGCATGGACCTAAAATGCTACTCGGATTCTATGCAGGCACGGATTGAATAAAATGTATCAAAATCATCCTCTCAAGGAATGAAATGTTTATATCGTGGAAGAAAAAGCTTTTGTAAAATACTGAACAGTTTCGATTCATTTCTTTAATTCAATCATGAATGTTTTCCTTGTTTTTCCAACTTAGTTGAGGAAAAAAAATTCATTTTGTAATTTAAGATTAAATGCATTTTAGTAAATTTCAAATCAAATATTAGAATACGATTAGATCTTTCTGTTGTCAATTAATGTGATTTTATAGCTTGATTTCTAGTATTCTAAAAGGTGAGCTACTTAGTTTTAATTGCTAATAAAGATAAGGAGGCAGGCTTTGAACTCCAAGGAACCGCTTGATTATGTAAAACGTAGCAAATATTAACTTGGGTTTTCGATGCTCAGATTGCTTATTCCTTTTTGGGTTGATATTAATTTGGGCTACGTAAAGGCAAGAGGAGTGGATTTAATATTAATGTAACTAAACGTTTTCTACTATAGAATTAATAAGAGTGATATATTATAAAAATAGCCAGGCTTATATGAAGAGGGTGTTTTACATATATTTTTCCGCTTTTTACTGAACTTGTGAAAGAAAAAAATATCCTGAATATTTTTATAATAGCATATAAGTATTTCTTCATTTAAAATTCTCCTGAGTTTATTTAACGTTTTATTAATTTATTTCAAACAATAAACAATTCTGATTATTTTCTGAATATTAAAATAATTGACATCCATGGGAAACCAAATGTTCTAAAAGTTGTTTTTTAAAAAGAATATTAACAATCATTGTATTAATAATAATAAAGAATGTTAATTAATTTAAGTTAACTTTCATTTACACTAAAACAATTTCTATTCATGCTTTTGTGCAGCCTTTTTAATACTGTCCTTGCGCCATAAAACCGACCGTAAATGAATGGAAAGTCAAAAATCGCGTGCTGGCTGGCTTTCAATAATTTTTGAAGTTTTCCTCTGCAAATGAAATCTCAGAACCATTCCCCGGCTTTTGAACGCATAAATCCCGAGGAAAATGAGGAAACAAATAAATTCAGCCTTTCAAACTCACTATCCCATTTAGTAGCACTGCTGACCTCTTGACTTGCCTTAAAATTTCGTGATAATTGTAACACAACGTGCTCTAACTAAAAGCTGGGATTGGAACGCATTCAGCGTAACAATTGTTCCCTTTGAATGTGACGCCGCAGCGGTCTTTACAACTTTCTCTCCGTTGGAATTCCGTCCTGATAGCATTAAGATTTGTCATTCTTTTGCTGTTTTACGTCGCATGCACGATTGATTTTCTCAAGTCAGTGTCATCGACTTATGCGATCTTGTTATCGTTTTTCAGTTTGCATGCCGGGCTATTGTTTAGGTGTATTCAATATAATCATTAGTTCACTAGTTGCCTAAATGATCTTTAAATCACGGTTAGCCTTTGTTTAATCGGAAGTTGTATTATGTTCCGTGATTGTGCCCTTGTAAGTGTCACTGTTCCTTTCTCAGAAGCGCTTATTTTTACAGTCGTGTTAGAATATCAATTACTTTCGCTTTTAGTTTAATTTCCTGAAGAGTGAATATTACCTATTAAAGTTGTATAGGGTAATCTATTTACACCTTAAACGATATAAATAATAAGTCAGTTTCTTAAATTGTTAGTTATCCAAAATATAAAATGATCCGTGACGTGTAAAGTGATGTATAATTAATCATTCTTATTCTTAATAATAGAAAGAGTCAAAAGTTGACACTGTACGCTCAACTTATGATCCGGTTATTCTGTCCTATTTTGTGTTAAAATTGTCTCGAATAAACTAATTTTTAAGTAGTTGAGGGTTATTTTAAAATGTTGAAATTGTTATCCCTTTAAAAAATTCAAATTGCCTCAATTCAAATTAAAGATTAGGACTATTTTTTGAAATTATTGTATTTAAGTTAGTTTATGAAGAAAAGTTTAAAACTGTTTTTATTGGACAGTGTAATATTATTCAGTATAAAAAATATTTAGATAAAAATCCAGCTGAACTCAACTTTTAAAAAGATTTCTGTTGAAAACTAAAATACATTTCCTCCCTTGTGGTTTATTTTTGTTGCACATACATTTAGTAAGTGTTAATTAAAATATAAAGAATAAAACTATTAATTTAAAAAAAGAGAAACTTTTAAATAAATAATGTTAAGAAAATGTAATCAATCAATGAGAAAAATAAGCGAAAATAAATGACTGTAAAAGAAAATTTTTTAATGTGGTTATAATATTTCATTTAAATATTTTCATTTATTTTTAAAGGTATGGATCGCACTGCAATGTTTTTCTTAGCTCCTTCCCTACCCAGTCGTTAACAGCTTCCCAAACCTTTTTTTATTGAGTTTATCATTTTCTTAAATGTCAGATGAAATGCTCACTTCTCCCAATTGGTCGATACATACCCCCCGAAGGATTGACGACAAATTTATCGTTCCGCCTCACGGCTTCCGATACATTATTTAAGTTTTTTTGGGTCTGAGGAAACCCAATTTGATATTCGCTCAAAAATGTTTCACTTTTATTACTCTTCTGTAAATTTTTAAACTAGCATTTTAAATTCAAAAGAAGATACCATCGTAAGTTTTGTTCAAGATGTAATGAAACTGCGATATCGTGAAGCAAAAAGCGCAAAATTTAATTCTGCTTACAGATAGTATAAGAATAAGTGAAATTTCTTTAAAACACAAATTTGTTTGCAATTAGGCTATTTTAATTGTTTTACTCTACAACTTCTTTTTCTGGGCTCCTTGTTTTAAAAATGTATTTGAGGGTTTTCAACTCAATGCATTTCATTGATAAAAAGCTGTATTCTTCCATCCGTATAAATTTGATTATTTGACTCGCACAAAAAGCGAACAGAACTTTCCAATCATTAAGTCTTTCTCTGTCCGGCTGAGCTATGTTACTAATTGGAAAATAGTTGTTACAGTAGTGTAGTTTCGTTCGGAAAACTAATTGCACTTTCCATTTATCTCTGTACGGATATAATAGCCTGTTTGAAGCAACATTCAATTTGGAGTCAAACTTAAAACTTGCATAATTTTTTCAGGGGTAAATATTTTTTTGAGGCCTTTGTTAAGTTATGCTGTTTTACTTAATCAAGAATTCAAATTTTTTGTACCATTTATAGACAATGTTCTATGTACCTTTTGTTACTCTGCTCATCATGTAGCCGTTTTACACAATTAAACCCCACTGCACAGTGTACCCGGGATATAAGCATGAAACTATCTGCTTTTATAATATTATATAATAACAGACCTTTTCATCGGTCTCAATTATAAGGACCGACATAATATCGCTTATACTGGACCTCCGAGTTATGTTTAAGGATGGATCTGAGAGAGTTAATTTTGGAGAAGCGTGGAAAGCACCCAAGGCGTAATAAACGAGAAAATTGTAAAGATTTCGTAATGATTTCTTCAATGTTTGATATTCGTACTTTTTATCGAAATGAATAATTTTTCTTCATGGATATTTTTATGTGTTAGTAGAAAATTTATTTCGTTTCCGGAACTTTTATCCCTATATTTGAAAAAAGCCCATGCCCTTTAGATCCACTCCTGCAGGTAAAAATCTGTTGTAAATCTTTAAATAACGAAATAACTAGCTTCAATTTAATTGTTTACTGCTACTAGAATTTCTAGATTAGTTTTTCAAACATAGTTTCAGTTTAATCATTGAAATAGTTTCATTCGATCCCTTTTAATTGTCCCTTACAATTGTGGAATGAACTCTTTAAGTATCCCTTTGATACTTATCCTGCATCCCTTGTGGAATATTAATGATATTTTCAAATTTTTTCTAGTTGTCATATTTATTCTAAGCAAGTTGATCAAATAAGTTTTAATCAGTTCCCCATGTTATTATTTAGTAGTCAATATTTAATGGGTTGGATTTTTGTTCACTTCTTAGGGATAAAATACCTCATGTTTTTTTTTTCCTTCCAAGTGCAATTTCTTTACAAGTTTCCTCTTATTTTAATACAATATTCAAAATTTACATTATTTCATTATTTGAAGAATTTATTTATTTTAAAATAGGAAATCGTTTTCCAAACTTTGAACTTTGAAAGATTAGTGAAATCATTCGCAGAAAAGCAATTAAAGCTGCCATAATTTTTAAAGTTTCTCCCAGAATACTTTTGTATTTAAATGAAATATTTGAATAAAAATTTTAAAATTGCAATTTGCTATAATAGTGCGTAGTTCAAACATGACCTTACTTTTAAAATCAGCTTCATATTTGAAATTGTTTCTTGATTTCCTACTGTATATGGATGTGTATAAACTAATACAAATCAACATACATAATCGACGATAAAATGAGTCTGATAAGTCACTGACCACCTATATGCTATCATGAAGATATCAAACTGTCAAGAGTCAACGAGGCGGAAAACTTGCAGTTTTTTTATACGCATTTTGGGCGGGCATTTTATGTCGCGTTGTTATTTTGGTCGGCGGCGAGACATTTTTCCAAACGCTTCCTGAAAGTTCGACCAAATTCGATTTCATTGCCTTGCAATGGCTAATTCCCGTTTCTTTTACTCCAGAAGCTTCCCAGCCAGATGTCTTGGTCCGAATTGAGGATGATTGCTTTCAATCTTCCCAATAGCCAGTTGATGGTTTGTCTCCATTGTCCTTTTTACGAGTGAAGATGTTGGGAATGGTGCTGAAACTCTTGTTAAGGCCTTACAGCTATTAAATCACGCTTCATGAGCCCTTTTGCGTTTGATTTGATGGAGATTGTCTATTGTCAAATATGGCGTTGTAATTATACTGAGCAATCTTTTGGTTCCGTGACTGCTGGTTAATCAAGACGTTATTATTTGTTGCATGTATGATTTCATTCAGCTTTGCTTCACATCTATAAGCCAATATTTAGTGTTTAACATACGGTTTAACCTGTAGGTATTTGACTAATATTGAGTTGGTGCATTAATTTTCTTTTGTCTTCGCAGTGTCATTAGTAAGAAAATGTATGATTTAAATGCAGGCTTTTCTGTTTCGAGTCTTAGGTGTTGCATAATTCCAGATTTAATTATAAGTTACATATATAATCGCTTGCGACCTGGTTTTTAAGCTGATTGGTGCATTCAACTTTTTACGATGAGGTTTTTACTATACAAATTGGAAAAAGTTTCCCTCTCTATATACAAAGTGTATATATACAAACCGTGCAACACACTTTTAGGGATGATAGGACTCATCAAGACGAACAAGAATTGGTATAGAACAGAGGGGTTGCAAATGGAATTAAGAGGTGAAAAATCACGAAAATATTTAAAGCAGTGAGAACCCTCGCAAATACGTTCAGAAAGACATTTCTTTAAGGTAAGGTTATAAAAAAACAGGGTAAAACGCTCGGTTCCATCATTTATTACCCAAAACCGACTGAAATGCTAACAATTAATTCTGTTTTTGTATAATTTGCATGAATGTACTACAGTTTCTTAAGCAAAAATCCACTCAATCCATAGTTTTTAAGGAAATGCTTATGGTAGAAAGACAAATTTTCAGTTTATTTTCGAATTTTAAAATTAGGTGTCCGAAGGTATAACTGTCCGTAGCAACAACAGTCTCCCCTATATTTCTAAGTTTTTAGAATACTTTTATCAGTCTTTGAATGATATTTAATTTACAAAGTACTTTTTTAAAACGAGAAAAAAAAATGTTTCATCACAAAATATGGCGTCAATTAATCGTTATGATTGGGTGCATAAGTGGTTTGACTGTACTTGCTTTGTAACTGTGACAATATAATAAAATGGAAAAAAATTGGTCTAAAAAAATGGAAAAAAATTTAAATTAAATTTTTTAATTAATTTTTTTTTAAATTGAGAATTTTAAAAAAGTCCAACAACTTTTATTTATTCTCGAAAGAATCCGGACATTGATACCAAAAGTCAGAAATTAAAGTTTTTCCTGGGAAACCGTTCACCAAAAACTTTTTTTAGAATAGAGAGATGCAAGGCGGGAAGGTAAAGAAAAGAATGAAATTAAATATAGCAGTTAGGTACCAAAATCTCCCGATACATATCAAGGCGTCTATGGTCTGGTAATTTTTCTTTTAATGATCATCGACACGTAAAGTATTTTAAGATACCTATTAATATACTAAATAAAAAAGAAAAATTGTGTATTTTTTTTTGCATTTTCGTGCGATCCAGTTATTTAAAATTAACACCAGAATCGGAACGCATTTAGAATTTTTTTTTATAGAGTTAAGTTAGAATTAAACCAGTTTTTCCAGATTGCTTTATTTTTACTGTTCTGCAATTTGGAGTTAAATCAAACAATTGAATATTTCTTGACCCGAAACATGGCAACTTCTTATCGAACCATCTTTAGAAGCGCGCTCGCACGCTTTAATAATGTAAGGGTTTAATGAGTTTTTGGAGGGAGTGCATTTTACTTTTTCACCCACTATTAGTGGGTTTGAAATGTTTTTCCAGACACATTTCTTTAAAATTCAGAAGTTTACTGTAGATGTAAAATATTTTGTTGCGTTATTTTTTAATTACTCGGATCTCAATGTGTTTTCTTCTCTTTTCTTTCTTTTAAATATTAATTTTTTTCTGGGAGGGAATAATTATATTTATAAGATATATCTTTCCTAGTGTAAACTGGATTTAGATACCGTAAAATGGGGTTATACTGTAAACAGGGAACACTTAGTTTTTGCTTTTAATTTGTCATGGTGAATTGGTCATAGATTATTATTTAATAATATGAGCAATTGAACACATTTGAATCGTCAGTTAAAAGAAGGGAATAAGTCCAAAAACGAAGTTTTGAGAAAATCGAAAAAAGCTGTATAAGTAATGGAATTTTTATCCTACAGCCACCACAAATTTTTACAGGAAATTCATGACTCTGTTAAGAATACAGAACAATCATCGAAAAAATTATAACTGTATTTAAAAATGTTTTACAGTTAAAAGAAGACGATAGACTTATTCCCTTCTTCAACCTTATGAAATTTCAGCTGAGAAAAATCTTAAAAACCACTTAAATTGACATATAAATTACATTTCTGCTAAGTTCACAGTATAAAAGTGAGAAATAGAAAGACTAAAACAGATAAAATTTTAAGGCTGTATCAATGGAGTAAGTGAATATGAATGGAGTCATGTTATAAGTATATTCCAACTATTGGTCTTATTTCTTATAATTTATTGTAATAACATGTTTCTTCATTACAAAATTATGGTAATAAAATAATCAGACGCACATTTAGAGAATATAAAATAATTTCTCCGTAACTAAAACTGAAAATTTTTAATGCAAACAAATGACAAATCAAACGAAAAAAACTATTTTGATTTATATAAAATTGTTTTAAACAAATCGTCTGCAGTAAATTTTTTTTAACTATTTAAAATAATACAATTAAGGTTATAAGGTTAGCTTAAGGTATAAGGTAATCTTAAAATTATTTATTTGAAAATAAAATTGTATGGATTTTTTTTTGTTTCGTATACTAATTTATAAAATGTTTACTATAAAAAGTAAACACTCTTTTTTAAATTCAAATATTAATTTTAATTTTTTCATTAATTAATCGCCTTTAAATGTTTTTGCAGTCAATTATAGTTGATGGCAATATCTATATAACTAAAGGGCTATGTGGCTGTGTATGTATGTGGGTGGGTGGAGGACACATCTCCTCCTAAACTACGCCGCAGGCGTACACGAAACTCGGTATACGTACGTATCTCCAGGCGGGGACGATCACCATGAACTTTTCCAAGTTTGAAAATCGAATATTTACGAGTAATTGACGATTTTATGGCCAAAAACGCTTATTTTTCTCCATTTTTAAACTTTTGGTCCGAAGCCAATTAAATACCGTCACTAAATCAAAAAAATTTATTTCGTGATCGAACTCCTGTCGCGGCAGCCAATAAAATAATCGAAACACTTTTTTCGTTATAAAAGAAAAACTAATCATGGTAAAAGTAAAAGTACAATATTTTACACACATATACAATTATTTTTTACAAAAAGATTGTAGTTTCGTTTTTTAAAAAATTCGAATTAGTTTTAGAATTATTAAGATTCAAAGTTTCAATTTTTTCCTTGGTCAAACATAGCTACCGTCAACCTATACTTTCATTTGTTTTGTTAACATCGAAACAGGATGGGTTTAGTTGGATATACACAGTTGGAACTGGGATGAAAAAGGCGTTAGGAACAACAAGATAAAAAAAGTTACCGGGAACACCGGGATATGAAAAATTACCGGGAGAATCAGGATATAACAAATACCGGGACCACCGGGAAATGAAAAAATACCGGGAACATCGGGATATGAAAAACTACTGGGAACATCGGGATGATTGGTAATTGCGGTTACAGAAAATTAGACATAATTGAGAAAATCTTTAAAAAAAATAAATTGATACACTCCACCCGTGCAAGGCCGGGCATTTCAACTAGTAGAAACTAAAGTAATTAAACTTTTTAGAATGTAAATAAATACCTAGTACGTATTAATGTTCTCTATAAGATTGTAACGCTTTTTTGAATCTATCTACATATTTTTTTTTTTTTTTTTCAAAATTTTTGGTAAAAAGTGAGTGAATTAATAGTTCTATAGCATATTTAAATTATAATTTCAATGGAAAGACTTTCTGCCAATGTTAAGCTGAAATAAAAACAAGTTTGAATATTCTAAATTAAAATTTTTTATAACACAGTCAGAGATTTACGTAATTTTAGGTGTATAATGAGGGCTATGGCCATTAATTTGATCTTAGTACATGGCGAGATATTCCAAATTAATTGTTCGATTTTGCTTAATTGTTTGGGTATTGGTGCGTTTGCCTCATTTACAAAAACCTTCATTGTTCTAAAATGCTTTATATTACTCTGATGCGTTGAATATGGTTGAATGTCAGTAACTTTATTCAACTTGGATCATCACGTGTGGACTTGAGGTACTCAACCGCTTTGTCAGTGCTTAGTTCCATCTGAAAGAACGACTGGGTAATTTAAAATCGTAGTATTCTAACGGCTCCTCGTGTACATCTGCCCACGATTATCTGTGAAGGCTAATGGACAAAAAACGTTGATTCACCGAAAACTGCATGCACAACTTGCCGCAACACCTGCTTGTATTTTACGACCCGCATTTTGCCCTCGTCGAAGCCTCGTTTATTCCTATAGTTTATTCGAGGGTTGGTCACTTGTAATATTGAGAATGCAGTGTTTTTGGTTACCGTTAAGGATTAATTCCGGTGTGTTAATTTTTGATGAGTTAGTTGTCACATGAGGGGGCACTACATTAGTGCGAGTTAATATTTATGCACTGGAATATGTCTGTTCGTTATCTCTAACAAACGAACAATTTTACTTGCTTTGTGTTGTTGTATTTTTACGAAATATTGATACAATTGGTATGGAAAGTTGAAAAAACTAAGGAATTTGAGTTGTCTAAAACTTTCCTGATGATATAAAGTGAATGTTTCGGAAAAAATATTTTTGTAAATGTTTGAATATTATTTATAGGGTAGGCGGTACAAGTAAAATAAAAATGAATGAATAAGTATTTATTACATCATTACCTTATAGTTTCTGTCTTACATTCTTTTAAATTTGATTAAAATTTTGCACCTTATTTCAAGAATAATTGTAGAACTCACGCCATAAAACTAACAAACAAACCAACCAGGAACTGACACCCACTTGCTCACCAGCGCTTTAGTACTGAATAATGATAACATTAATTAAATTAAAAATTGTATTTTTGCCCAAGCAACGAGTGGACGAGTGGTTTCTACAAATACCAATTCCATTGACACTAATTAGTTAAGTTGCAATTAGCAATAGGTTAATAGTATGGAATGGGGAGAACTGTGGCAATGAGCTAGTTTGAGAAAAATAGAATCTTTCTGTTTTCTATATTTGGAGACGCCGGTGTACTCCTTATTCGGAAGGGAGGTCTGGGAAATCCCTCTCTTCTAACTTCTGATACCGTCAAAATAGATGCATTTTACTGGATCAAAGACTCGTTGTCTTCTTTAGATTTATTTCCATTATTTTTAACTTGAATGATGAACAGATATTTCGAGCTAAAATTAAGAAGTTTTTTAAATGATGCCTTATTTTAGTTTGTAAAGCTACATTGTTTCGCTCCTCGGAAACATTTTTTTTCCCTTCATTTTGAAAGATATAAAATGAAATGTCTTTTATTCTAACTTTATTCATCACATCACTTACTGTACAGTACTTAGTACTTGTACGTATGAGGCGTTGATTTAAATCCTGAATTTGAAACGTACAGTTGCCCAGTGCCGCTTCACAATAAAAAGTACATTTATTGTTTAAAACATTGTTTATTTATTGTTTATCGTTGCATTCACAGAGGTTCTGTATACAACCTGAAGTGTTGCGTTAAATTAATATGCTAGAGTGTGATAAGCGCGTAGTTTGGGACCGACCATTACAACAGTTCCGTTTTCTGTAGTAGAATAATTTTCATGGAGTATTTCCCAAACGCAACGGTCTGATGACGTCTGAGATGACAACAGATAAGAGATGTTCTGTGTTACATTTACAACTATTTCTTAAGAAAGCTCTCTTCATGGTATTTACGTGTATTATAATTTTCTGAATGTGTAGTTGCTGAATGGAAGTTTTGTTTTGCAATTAACTCTTTGACTGGAAGTTAGCAGTTGAATAACTTGAAAATTATGCTATAATTTGCTCTATTTAAATTGATAGTTTTGTATCGAAACGTTTATTAAACTGTTGAATGTTTTATATTGATAATCTATAGTACATTTTAAATACTTCACGAATAAAACTACATAATTATTATCTAGTCAAATGGACCTTTTTTTATGATTGATTGAAACTGAACTAGTTCTTACCCGACTTTATATTCACAAGTTCGTCAAAAAAATCTTCTGAACTTGATTTTATTACAAAATTTTTTTTTGCCTGGTATTCACTGTCAATTTTTGAAACTTGCATAGAACTGGGAAGCAAACTGCATAGGTAGCTATTATCTTTTCTGGATAGGTTGTGGTTGAGAAATTACGTTGGAGACGAATTCTTGTGGTTCACGATTTTGCTCCTTTCAGATAAGTCGGCGTGGGGGACAGGGACAGGTTTTCGTCTTATCAGTTATACTTTTGTAAACCATGCCAGGGTCACTCTAGCAATGAGTATCTTGCTCTGATCTCCTTCTTGTCTCTGCAGTAATGTTTTGAATGAGAGTTTTTTTTGTAGAGTGGTGTTGAAACGTCTGTATTCGAGAACAACAAAAGAGCAAAGGAATGGAAAATAGACTTTTGAAATGTTATACATTTTCACACGCTGATAAGTTTTGGTTGTATACGTTTTAAAAGTTTAGATTCCATTTAAAAAGTTAAAAATATCCTGCAAAAAACTTAAAAGAAATTTTTTAAAACAATTTTCATTCAATCATGCAGGATTTTTTAAATTCTCAGATTAAACGAAGATGCTTTTAGTTTTAGGTTATTGAATTTTTGTTCTTATAATTATACTTTAACAAATACATTTTAAAAGAGAACTTATGTTCCATCCTACTGTTCACCCTTTAGGCTGGGAATAATATTTTCAGCCTGGGTCTAACTTTCACTTTTTATTTATCCTTAGAGGAGCTTTAGCTTAAAAGTTGGATGCATGATGCATTTTTTTACTCTAAAGTAACTACAAGTCTTTTCCTAATATTTTGTTTGAATTTAGACATTATCTATTATAGACATAACTTAATTAATTTTTAACTTTCAATTTACATAGAGACACGGATTTAAACTTATCTTTGGTCTATCACTTAGATACGTGTCCTATTAACTCCAATTGTCGATGTGCAAGTCTCGAAAAGGTAAAATCAATGAAATACCTTGGCATTTTTATTGACTCAAACCTAAAATGGAAAACCCATATAATGTATGTCATTAAGAGGCTAAGATTTCTGCTCTTTAGATTCAAACATTTATGTTATTCAATTGACAATAAATTTTTACTTCAGTTATACTATGCTTGGGTTTACCCAATTTTTTCATATGGTTTAACTACATGGGGTGGTGGATACGTTAGTAATTATTCAGCTTTAATTTCACTCCAAAATAAATTCATTAAAGTGATATTAAACTCTTCAGACCACACAAATCTTTTAATGTACCAAACTTTATCTATTCTACCATTACGATATTTTTATTTTTACAAAACTTGTTTATTCATCTACAAAAATCCTAACTTTTGTGAAAGAAAAATACTAATAAACGCAAGAAGAAGTAATGAAATCTACAAAATTCCATATCCCACTAAAGAAATCATGCGCAAAATATTTTCGTATCTTGGCCCAAAGTTTTTCAATAGCCTACCACTAAATATACAAAATAGTGTAACCAGTAAAACCTTCAAAAAGCATCTAAAACTATATTACTAACAATTACTGATATTGAACAACTTTTTTAAACTGACTGAAATTAATTGATAACTCCCCGACACCGTACCGTTTCGCCAACGCTTAGTACACCTTTTTTTTAATACATATTTATTCGTTTTTTTGTTTTCCTTTCACATTTTTCATTATTTCGTATTTCAATTCTAAGTATTAATTTTGCCAGTAATTTTATGTTTGTTTATTATATCTCATTGTATATTGAGAACGAAACAGGCAGGCAACTTTACTACGACGGCAACGACTACGATCAGCCAGTCCGCGGGGCTATAGCCGCGTTGTCAAATCCTAAACTTGACTTTTTTTTGGGCGTTATGTCTTTGTCTGAGTCTACACCTCCAGTGTTTGATTCTAAATTTTTGAATTCTCAACTTGATCAGCTCTATGACTTATTTTCGAGAGTATGCGAAAGAAAATCTAGTAGCGCTGGGGACAGAACTGATTTTATCAAGATTAAAAATACAATATCCGAGTCATTTGAGCGGCACGAGGAGTTCCTGGTGAAGCATGAAATTTCTTCACTTTCATCAGCAGCAGTTCTATCCCAATTGGGAAACTTAAACGATCAACTTACTCGTATGAAGCTTGAAATGAATGTAAGACTTGAAAGCTTGGAAACAAACCTTTGCATGGCAAAGCCTACTTCCGTGACAGCAACCGATAGAGGATCCGAAACATACGCTGCCGTCACCCGATCAGGTATTGAACCTGTATCTTATGCACCGGTAACAACAATTAGCCCACAGGAAAGTGTCACCAAAACAAACATGTCAGAGAATGAAAGTGAAGGTGTATACATAAACAGCGGCGTAAGAGGTCAACCTAGTTATTCGAGTGCTGTGAAATCTCGTTCAAATGCGAAGATTATATTAAGTGGTAAACGCCAATCGTCACTGTTAAAGTCAGTCGCAAGATCTCCAAAAAAATCTGCAGTTTTTGTATCCAGATTGAGTCCGCATACTGAAGCAAGAGAGGTAACTGAGTTTTTGTCTACTTTGTCACTAGATCATCTTATTTGTACGAGAATGAAGACAAAATTCGATACTTACTCTTCGTTTCACATAGAAGTACTTGATAGTGAGATTAATGTACTGTTGGATGAAAACATATGGCCAGAAGGATGCATCGTCTCAAAATTTTATGGCAGGCTAAAACATGATCAAATTTTTGGAAATTCACCTGCGAATGACGACGCGGAAGGTACTAAGAATTGACTAGGCCACCACATATTGCAAGATAGTGCTTCCATAAAAGTAAATAAATCAGTCTTGAATATCTACTATCAGAACATTCGGGGAATGAGAACAAAATTGGATGACATATTTGAATCAACCCTCGCGGAAAATTTCGACATTATATGTCTCACTGAAACATGGCTCAACTACGAATTTTCAGACAATAGTTTATTTGATGATAGGTATGATGTTTTCCGTAATGATCGAAATTATGAACAATCAAATCTTAGTCGTGGAGGAGGAGTCCTGGTGGCTATTAAAAAGCAGTTTAAAGCTAAATTAATATCTGTTTTTGAACATGATGGTGAGAGTGTATGGATCAAATTGTTTATTAATTCTTTTGCTTATTTATTTCTTTGCTGCATTTACTTCCCTCCATCAGCAGGTCCTATTTTATTTCAAAATTTTTACGATATTATTGACAAATATTTTACAAGTGCCTCAAATGTTATTATTGTTGGGGATTTTAACTTGCCCAGTATAAACTGGAAATCTGATCATTTTGAAAATACGGCTACTTCTCATGATTTTTTGGTGTTTCTTCAATTGCATAAATTCATACAGAGTAACTTAATCCCTAACCATATGAAAAGAATATTAGATCTTGTTTTAGTTAGACTAACCAATTATAATGTAAATGTAACACAGCCTGTACTTCCCATTTCTAAAGAAGATGTCTACCACCCGGCTTTACTGATAGAAGTAACCAAAACCAATAGTTTCCCTGAAATTAAAGAGTCTAGCTTGGATCAGAGTGAAAACAGATCCTATAACTTTAAGAAAGCAAATTTTCATTTACTGTACTCACTTATATTAGAGACTGATTGGAATTTCTTAAATCAATATACTTGCATTAATGAGGCTGTAGAACAATTTTATATGATGCTGTACAAAATACTAGATAATTCGATACCCAAAAATACCCCGCGTAAAAGAAAATACCCCCCTTGGTTCACTAAATCTATAATAAAAAATATCAAGCTAAAAAATTCATATCTAAACAAATATAAAAAAACTAATGACCTAACTTATCTAGAACGTTTTAGAACTATAAGAAAATCCATAAAAAGTGACATTCGTGACACTCGCAAACAACATATAAATCATATCGAAAGATCTATAAAATCAAATCCCAAAACTTTCTGGTCTTATTACCGTAATGAAAAGAAATCCCTTTCCTCTAACCAAATGTTTTATGGGGGCATTGAACTTCTCGATGATCCGCAGATAGCCAGCGCTTTTAGGGAGTATTTTTCAAGTGTCTATAAAGATTTAAATGATCAAAATATATGTCAAATAAATTCAACTTATCGTGCCTCTCCAGACCTGATTCGTATTGATCTTGTATCCCCAGAAGACATAGAAAACAGTATAAAAAAACTAAAGAGTACTTGTTCTGTGGGTGTTGATTTGATTCCCCCTTATGTCATCAAGGCAAGTATGGAGGGTTTTGTATATCCCTTACTTATTCTCTTTAATCTTTCCTTAAGAACCAATACCTTTCCCGATGTCTGGAAGACCTCAAAAATAGTACCAATATTCAAAAAGGGAAAAAAATCTGACATCACTAACTATAGACCAATAGCTATTCTTTCAAGTTTTTCTAAGGTTTTCGAAAGTATCATACATTGTAAACTATCTTCTCAAGTCAATGAAATAATTTCTCCCAATCAACATGGTTTCACAAAAAAGAGGTCAACCTCTACTAATCTCTTGTGCCTTAACAGTTATATATCAAATGCTTTAAATGAAGGTAAACAACTCGATGTCGTATACACTGATTTTAGAAAGGCTTTCGACACTGTAAACCATGAGGTCTTGCTTTTAAAACTAGAAAATATTGGTTTTTGTGAAGGCGCTGTCAACTGGTTACATTCTTACCTCATAAATAGGCCTCTTTATGTACAATTTAATCACTCTTTGTCCGATCCTTATTATGGTACCTCAGGAGTCCCTCAGGGGTCAATTCTTGGTCCCCTGCTTTTTAATCTGTTCGTGAATGATATAATTTCAATTTTTGAATCATCTTTACTCTTTGCTGACGATCTGAAAATCTTCAAACAAATATCTTCCTTACATGATATAAATAGTCTACAAACTGAACTTGACAACCTAACTGTTTGGTGTGAGAGAAACAAACTGTCACTCAATATTGACAAATGTTTTATTTTAACTTTCTCTCGGATATCTAATCCTTTTTTATATGGTTACAAAATAAATAATATCATATTATCCAGAAAATCTATCATCAGGGATCTTGGTATCATCTATAATTCAAACTTTAATTTTAACGCTCATATTCAGGACATCACTTTGAGGGCCAGTAAATGTTTGGGAATGTTGCGAAGATCAACAAGAAATTTTAGTAGTATATCAGTGATTTTAAATCTTTTTAATATTTTAGTTCGTCCGATACTAGAGTATGGCACTGTGATCTGGAACCCTACTAGCATATCCAATAAAAATATAATTGAAAAAGTGCAAAAAAATTTTCTACGATATTTATCTTTTAAATTCAATTGTACCAATTCTGAAACCCCAATCTTACTTGAACAGCGCAGATCACTTATTATTCTTAAGTTTTTCCATAATATTTTACATAACAATATTGATTGCCCTTTTATATTAAATCAAATAAATATACATGTTCCTCCATATAATACAAGAAATAGCAAAATTTTAAAAGAAACTTTTTATTCCAAATCATATTTAAATAAACAAACAATAATACAATTCATAAAAATAATAAATCACTTACCAGAGCACAGTGACGTATTCTTTGATAGTTTTAAAAAACTTCAATTTGATTATATAAACAATTTGTAATTCAGAGTCATTTTTGTAATTTTCTATTTAATGTTTATTGTATTTTGAACGTGTTTATTGTAATTTGAATGTATGCATGTATTCGGTGTCTTCCTCTGTTTTCCTCATGTAAATGGATTTTTTTGTCTGTATGATGGAAATAAAATTTATTTATTTAAATTTATATCTATTATACCTGCACAGGATTATTTCCTCCAGGTTATGTATGTTCAACTGTAAAATCCTTCTTTCTTTGTCAATAAATAAATTTGTTCTTGTTTGTTAATGTTAACCTTTCAGACATATGTAAAAATTATTGGTCAATCTGGACCCAAATAGGAATTTGATTTATTTAGTTTGTATCTTCTAACTTGCTCAACTCAATTTACATCTATTTGTGACATGCGATAGGATAAGGGCTTTATCCAAGCTCTAAAGAGCTGTGTTCACACCTGAGATAAGCTTAACTCTATAGTACACACAACCCCTTAATTTACGTATTGTGAAATCCTCATAAAACGATTTTCTTTGTTATCATGTTTTGTTCCGGTAGAAAGATAACATTCCGATTACCTGGCCTCTTGTTGGCTATGATCCCAATTACTGCGGTTGCATTGTATTGATTTGCTCTTGAAGGGAGTTGTAATTTAAGTTTGTGAAGATTTTTTTGCACTTAGATAGATAGAGGAAGTATTTTTGTGCTTGAAGTGTTTTCATTCAGAACTTTTTACACCCTATAATTTTCGGTAAATTAAATTAATAATTTTTACTGTTACTTAATCTACCTATTGTAGAAAAAGCATACTCGTAAAAAAATTAAATAAATTCTTTGTATACTATGTTTTCCTAAAATTCAGTACGAATACCGGAATTTTAAACTCTATGAAGTATATAAAATTCGATGTGCGAAATATTATTAAACTAATACACACGTGCCATTGAGTTCAAGTGATATCTAATGAATTTTGCCATTAAATATTACTCGTAAAATCCTTAATTTATGAATTTGGTTCAGTGCTATACATTATACATTACCTTGTTTGTTAAAATCTTAAAGCTTGTAAACAGCCAGGTTTCATAACCTCTCTTACGAGTTGAAAACATTGGTCTCATTACTAATAGAAAACTTATTTAGCTGAAAGGCTTTTCAAAAATTCATAAGCTTTATTAGTTCCCCAAAAACCTTCAGCAGTTTTGTATAAATATTTAACTCCCAACTTTCGAAGTTTCGCGTTTATTCCTTTGAATTTTCTCGTCACCGGAAGAATAGAGTTTAATTTATCCACTTAGGTCCATTAAAGAACGCTTTTCTTGCAATGAAATTTGAGTTACTTTACGCTCAACGGTTTTAGATACTTAACACTCCGAGTGGAGAAATTAGCCTTGTCGGAAAATTTAACGTAGCTCTCTAATGATGCTAACTAGTAAAAAAGTGTATTAAACTTTCCTCTCTGCTTCCTTTAACTATTTCTCATATCAAAAAGGAACAGATCGTTAATTATGGCTCCATTTTCAGATCTTTGCCCTTTGAGTTTTCAAGACTTTAATTCTTGGAAGAAAGTTGGTTTTAATTGATTTTTTGACGGTTTTAATGCTAAAATATCCTTTTTATGGTCCTTTCCTCATTAACTTGTTAATTAAAGCTTGCGTAAATGTAGTTTCCTATGTGCCATCGTGTTGATTGTCATAAAGTTGATTGTTCGTGAATTGGGTTTTCTGTGAATAACCTTGATTTTTCTTATTCACTGCTTAAAGTTCTATATATGCATTTTTTCTATTCATACTATATAAGGCTTTTATTGCGTGGGATAGTTTTTTAATGTAAGAAAATTATCTAAGAACTTAACAATCCTATTAAGATTAAATATTGAATGATATCAAAAATTTATAAATTAGAGTAAAAATATATCGATGAGTTTTAAGTAACTCGAAATAAAATAAAGAAATTGTATTATCTAATGGGAGTTATGGTTAAAACTGAGTGCAAAAGAAGCGAGCTTGTTTGTAGTGGGCTTTAGTTTAGTGCTTATATGGTGTGATACCTTTTGTATTTTTAATGCCTAGCATTAAAAAATAGCAGAATCTTAGTTTCCTTAGAGTGGAAAAAATACTTTCAATTTCATGAAGTTAAGTTTCAATTTTTCAACTTTTCTTTTACCTGTAAGTATGGAAATTCCCCTCCATAAAATCTCCCTGGCTACTTTTTGGAAGGTTGCATTGTTGACATTCTTACGAAACCGGAGAAAGTTTCCCTTTTTCTCTGTCGCACTTTAGGTAAGAGAGAAGTAAAATATTTGCTTCTTCTGCCGCGTGAAAAAGTTTCTGCCTTGCCTTGAGGGTTTTTTTTATGCTTAATAGCAGGATATTTAGTTTGATGGTGACGTTCATTGGGGGATGTTCATTGTGTTGGGGGTTTCCTAGCGATACCTTCTTTAAAGTGGTGTCAGCAGCCCTTGTAGTCTGACTCATTTAGGGGAAATGCGGTTTGCATGCGTCTGACATGAGTAAGAATTTAAAGCAGTAGATGGAATTTTCTCACTTAAGTGATTTTCAGGCATTTATGTGTGCCAATTTTAAAGACAAGTAGGAAATAACGGATTTTTTTTTTGAATGATTCATACAAGTTTCTATGAAAGTTATTGTTTTCGAAAATGTCCTTTTCCTTGAAAACATTTAATCTTATTATTCAATTATGAAATATGGGCGTAACAGTTTATTTCCAAAGACTTCACATTGTTTGAAAACTTAACTTAAATTTTGGTGGGTTTTTCCAGTTTGGATGTTGGGTATATCCGGTATAGAACATATTTTCGTTTTATGTAAAATTTTAAATGTTTTATTTAGTTAATTAAACAGTTCATTTATGAACTTCGGCTAAAACTCTGAGTTCGAATCGCTCGTATGTCGTCACTCTTTTTTCTTCAGTTCATACCCGAGTCTAAATTATGTGAAAATAATTATTTAAATAGAACTTACTCACGTTACTAGTTATAATGATTACCCAGTCTCAAAAGAAAAGATTTGCTGTATGATCTTGTGGACTGGATTAACCATGATAATTCTTAGAAAAACTTGTACGAAAGGTTTGAAAGGGGTTATCTCTACCTACTCTTTTTACCGATAAAAACTACTACTATGGTTACTTCGATAAATCGTAGTAACATGAAAATCGTATACAACAACGGTCACATTTGCTCTGACGTTCAGCTGATGAAAGTGTTCCCCAAATTGTTTATCGAAAAAGTGACGATAAAAACCTGGCCGTTTTGTTTAAAATCAGTATTTTCTTAAAATCTTCGAAATAGGACTGTTCTGTACTTTTAAACGGGTTTATAAAGGTTCTTTTAGAAGCTTAAAAGGATCTTCGTGCATTTGAAACCGTCTATTTTCTGTTTTGAGACTGGTACTAAATGAAAAAAATTGGATAATTTACCTGTTAAAAATCATTTGTTTCCCTCTCCATTCTTTAAACTTTTCTAAATTAACAATACTATTTTACCACCAAAAAAGCTACTTTTATAGCTAAAACATTATGAATTTACAAACTATAGTTAATTGAAGAACCTATTATTTCCTCTAAATAATAAGATCAGGAATAAAAAAAATTGGTTTATCTCTCTAAAACACAAATTATTTTAATATCTAATGGTTCTTAGAAATTTTCTTAGCTACTTTGAGACCATGTATTAGCTCCATGTTTGAGACAGGTGTCACTTAAATATGCTTACACTTCCGTCTGGAAAGTAGTGTCTTGTTATTTCATGCTTTATTTCCACCAGAGTAACAAAAGAATGATCAGATTGGCAAAATGCCAGGGGCATAAGGCAGTGAAAAAGAGGTTGGGCAGCATTCTCTAATATTTTTTTACCTAACCATTGATGCAAGATGGAATGTTAATAAAAGGCTAGAATTTTTTAACAGGTAAATGTAAAATTATTAATTTTTATTAAAGTTATATAAGGGGGGCTGGAACTTATACTCGTATTTACTAACTTTTCATATTTAATGCATAAAAACAATTGTAAATGTAGATATTTAACAGATGATTTGGACGATCATCATATCATATCGTTGATTTCATTTACATATTTACAGTCAATAGTCTACAGAATCGAATAGCAGAATGAATTTTAAATTGAAACACTTTATCGAGGTTAAAATGTCGCTTAAACACACAAAAAGGTTTTTCCATAGTGTCTCAATAAACGCATGAAGCAAAAATCTTTATGAATATTTTCCAATGAACTACTGGAAGGATGAAGAAATTTAATTTCAAATAATTAAAAAAATTGGTAGGGTTTGGGGTTTAAGAGATTTTTTTTGCATCGTTTAATAACAGAAGGTGGTTATAATTAAAAACCACTTTACCACAAGTCCCAGCCCATAAAGAAAAAAAACTACTGAACGTGGACCTTTTTTTGTTGAAAATAACAATTATACATTGTCAAAACTTCTTCTGATCAGTTTGATAATAAACAATAAGCACAGAATCACGGGTATTTTGTAGATTATCGACTGTAAATATATAAATGAAATGTTAAGCTCCTACCTATATAAATATTTTGTAAGGTAAAACGCAATTAAACATCAGCCCGAATTGTCCGCTCCAAGTCAAGATTGGTAAAACTTTAAACAGCCTTAACTCTAAAGCTACTAGCTAGAAACATTTTATAAAAAATTGTATTTTTCTTTTCCTTTATGCATACATTGAGCATACAAAATTTCATGAAATCATCTGTGGTAGGAGCATGGGTAGGAGGGTGTACCATCCTGTATGATTTGGGCATGGAATGAACCTGCTACATTTATTTATGCAGTTGGCCATCGTTGGAACTTTGGTCATTTTTCTTTGTCCCTCTGAAATCCAAAGCATTTTTCCTTTGAGAACTCACACAAACGACAATACTTCCTATGCACTGATGATTTTTAGTGCATGATTTTCCAAGTAGGCCAAAATTTGTTTTTGAAAATGATGCCTCATACTTGTAGTCATAAACGCCAAACCTGTTTATCTAACACCGTTGAACTTAAGCAAAATTTTTTTCATTATTAAAGACATCAATGGAAACTTAAGAATTGCCCCATTTACAGTTTGAAAATTTGGAACTTTCCCTAAAATATTCTTTTGAGGTTTGTCAGACATGTTTATTCCGTCTGATTCTATTCTTTGATTCTGGGACAGTGTATGATGTACCACTTGAGTTAAACGGACCTTGAAAATCAGGAGCCCTTTAAATGTGCTGCGAGTTCATGTCTTGGTTCTATCTGCTCAGCCGCAACGGCAAACAGAACACAGATATGCTTCCTGTAACTCTTTAAATTCTTTAACTTTACTTTAATTATAACGTTCAGTACGTATTGATGAGTTTTTAATTGTTTGTGTCCTCTTCTACCGCTTCGTTGAGTAAACGGTACAGAGTTTTCGAAATTAGTTGCCACTCAACAACAGAAACCACTTAAAAACAGAATATTGCATTGAAACTAATATTTCTTTGCTATCCTTCTGAAGATACCTTAAATTTTTTTTCTTTCTGTTCTGATTACTTTTTAGTCCCTTTAAAAAGTTAATTTATTGAATACTTTATTAGTGCGTAGTAGGAATTCTCTTTAGTATTAATTATTCCCCCTCTGCCATTTTTATAAAAATACCTACATAATTATAATACATAGTAGATTATTTCGAATGATTAAGCATATTACTTACTGTTGTGCGCTTCAATAAAAATTATTTCAAAATACTGTAAAAAATTCGTACAAAAATGAAAGAACCTTTTTAACAACACCGAAGCAGGAAGCAAGCCATTACCGATGGACAAAGTTATCCGGCTACCGTCTTATCTTTAATTTCATCAGTAATGTATTTTCCATTGGAATTGATCACCGTAGTAAGGTTAAATGGTAGTAATCTTTTTATTTCTCATTCTTCATTGAGAGAAAAAACCATTCGGTGATTCAATAAAGTCATTCTTGACGGTGATTACTAGGCCCAACTGATACTATCGACGTTTTTTTTTTCTGTAGTTGACTACTAGAACGAAATCGAATCTGATAGTTTTCAATTCCCAGCACAATGACCTCACTAATTTAGACTAAACAGCAATCTCGAAAACTAAGTGGAATTTTTGAAATTTTTCTTTTAATGTATTTTTCTATATTCTATATTTATACATTTTCTTCTGTTTTCCGTTCGGTACTGAATTGGGGATAATATTTTATAGTGTTATTTTTAAAATTCTGGTTTGTATAATTTTTTCAATGAAATATACTATGTTAATATTTCTATTATTATTTTTTAAGAATTTCATTATTTTACTGTTAATATGTGCCATGTAAATTCGGAAGAAAATTTTAAATGATTATTTACCAACGTCTTTCATATAAAGTGCTCAGGTGCTCACTTATTTATAAACTAAACCTTTCTAAAATTAAAAAATGTATTTAAAGTTTATGCTAAAAGTTGTTTCATAAATATACAACCATATTGAATTTAAGTAATAAAATCTCATGTTGAATTTAATAGAAAAACTTTATTTAAAATTTATTTTTTAAAAACATTTATAGTTCAATTTTAGTAAATTCCCTTCAAAAAGCTCGCGTTCATATTTTTCATAATATATATTTAAGATTCACCCGTGTAACTATTTTATCTAGCCATTAAAATATTTCATTATCCATTCTTCTGTGTTAAATACCGTAAGAATTCTTCTGATAAATGAGATCTATTTAAAAATATCTTAGATTAAGCTCTCTAATTTTAAATTCATTAGGATAGTGATTTATTGCTTCAGAGAAGAGTGCATTTCCATAAGTAAATACTTTGTAGGTCCTTAATCCTCCCCTGATGTATACATACTTAATTTCTAACTAAGAGGAAGTTAAAGACTGAAGTGTGTTGGATGTTTTGGGTTTAATTAGACCTTATATTCCCAATCTGGTCCTTTCCTTGTCTCTTGGGAGTAGGTAGATGACCGATTTGTTATAGAATATGTAAATACTTTGGCAAAGAGGGTAGAAGATTGATAAAACGATGCTTTGGTAG
This sequence comes from Tetragnatha montana, assembly GCA_963680715.1. NCBI lineage: Eukaryota > Metazoa > Arthropoda > Arachnida > Araneae > Tetragnathidae > Tetragnatha > Tetragnatha montana. Next base: position 39,215,733 of record OY796684.1, read on the forward strand.
TTTATTTTATTCAAAAATCATCTAGAGTGAAATATTTTCAATAACATAGTTCTCATCAGTTTAGTTTATTTCTAAAAAGGAAGTTCCTTGAGTCGTATTTCTTTTTATAAATTTTTTGTCTTCAAAATCACTTGATTTTACCAGTAATAGTATAATTTTTTGTTTGTCTATTATTTAAAAAAAAAAAACGAAAAATAATGTGAAAGAGTTTATTTGATAGCTTTTGAAGTTTCATACCTAAAACTTTTTTTTAAAATAAGAGGAAGAATTATTGAGAATAAAAAGGCAGCTGACCGCACCTAATAATATATTCTTTAATAACCAATTTAGCTTAGAAATCGGCGTTTTCTTCCTCGTGTTTCAACACAATGAGATAAACTCAACTTTTTGTTTCGTCTCTTATTATTAGCTAACCATTATTTAATGAACCTTTTCACTATTATTACTTCGTAATCACATAATTTTTAAATATTGTAACAGACTTGGATAACATAAGTGTACACATCCACGCCGAGTGCGGAAAGCTTTGGGAGTTTTGCAAAAAATTTTTTTGATTAAATGTTACCTGAGGTTTTGATAAATATGAATTCTTTTTACTGTTTATCTTAAATAATCATCACAGAGCTTCGGTGAACAATGTGACTGTCTTATTTAGTTTAAAGTCAAAATATGAAGGATTATGACATTTGTAGAAAATATTTAAAGAAAAGTTTGTGCGCGGAGATTTTTTTGTATTATCCAAATCTGTATGGGTGAACACAACCTCTCTTGACTATTGCTTCTATATTTGCCCTGCAATTCTCAAACGAGGGAGTCAAGCGATGATCGATTTACTTGTGATCCATCTTTTCTTTTCGAACACGAATTTTCTTCCTAAAATAAAGGTACCGCAGAACCGCTCCGTATCGTTGTCATTGTATTTATCGGTACTACGTGGTTAACCTTACGTAACGGAACACTAAAAATAAATAGTTGAATATACTCTATCGTGCAGTTTTTCTATCAAACGGCTCTCCCGAGCGGAACACTGGCTACTAGGAGCAGCACTCAGGACGATTGAATAAGGAAGAGTGATGCGAAAAGACCTTATTTTGTTTCTTTCCACCCTTTTCCGCCCCAACAGTTGTCTCAAAATCTTTTTGCTACTTTTTTCTTTTATTTCCTGGGAAGTAGTGTAATCTCCATATGCGAAGTTGTAAAACATATCGCAACAAGCCAGCAGTTTTTGTGGATGGTTTGCACACTCGGTTTTTCTGAGTTTGTTTTCTTACCTGTTCTCCGCCATTGTTGGCTGTTTTGCCTCATTTGGCCGCCGTTTACGACGCTTTTAATTGCGACGCTTTTGTTGTCTGATACCGATAACGGTCAGGCGGATCCTTTCCTTTTGTAAAAGACGCGAATAAGTTTCAATTTGTTTTGTGCGGTTGATAGGTCTATTGTCCGAAGGCACGACTCCCTTCAACGCAATGCTAGGTGTGTTACAAATAAATTTTGGTCTTCCGGATGCTTCAAATCAGTTTTAAATGTCTCTTTTTTTATTAATCGCCAATACACTCATTTATATTTAGTTTCTACCTTTATTACATCATATTTTTTCTAATCCCTCCGATTGTGTGTAGGATGCTTTTAACACCTAATTATTTTCATTGTCGGTCATTTATTATGTTGATGTAGTTCATTTTATCTTATTTTCACCATTCTTTCTTTTACTCCGGAAAAAATATGCTCTAGTAAAGGTACCTTCTTGTGTATAAATAAGGTTTTTTTTAAACATAATTACATTTTTAAAGTGAAAGTTTGTATATTTGATAGATTTTTTTTTTGAAATTATGCATACTAGGTTATAGACTAGTAGTTCATTTTATCTTATTTTCACCATTCTTTCTTTTACTCTGAAAAAAATATGCTCTTGGTACCTTCTTGTGTATAAATAAGTTTTTTAAAAATAATTACATTTTTAAAGTGAAAGTTTGTATATTTGATGGATTTTTTTTTAGAAATTATGCATACTAGGTTGTAGTTTTCAGCACTAGGTTTTCTGAATTTCTCTCTTCTCATTCTCTTAATCGTGCAATATATTCACTTATATCTAATTGCAATTTTCCCCTTAGTTTTTTAACTTTCAAAACACTTATGGGATATCATTAAATGATTCGTGAAAAATGTTATTTATCCACCACCAAATTAAGTTCATTTACATAGAAGGAGCGAAGGAAAAAAGCGACCGAAAAAATGCAAAAATATATACAAATAAAATAAAAATATCCATGAACTATAATCGAATCATTTTTTAATTTAATGAATTTATCATAGAAAATGTCACTGATCTGGTAGATATTAGCTTTCCATCATATTCTGCTGAACATAAATAAGATGATGACATGCCGAAATCATTTCGAAAGAAGTCATTTATTTGTCATACGTGTGTACCAGAAAAACGTTACAGCTGTCGACTAAGCGTGAAGTGACATCTCGAACGAAAGCTACCCTATTAATTATAGCATATTATGTTGGTTGGACATCACGTGGGACTCTGCTACAAATAATTCACGGATCATTTGCCCTACGCAAACGTTCTGTTCTGCACCTTTAGTTTAGGCACGCTCTTGACATCTGTGTTCTTTGATGGATTGTTTGTTACTGGTTTTTGTTTTAGTTTGATGAATGGGGAGTAATTCACTGTTTAGCCCCTTTTTACGTATGTCCAATTAGTTCTGAGGAATTGAGTGGGTTTTATTAAATTGGTGAGTGGAATCCTAAGCTCGACATAATATGGAGTAATTGATGAAAGTTAAACAGCTGTTACTCCAATTTACATGTTAGTGATGCAGTTATGCATTTCTTTTCTCCTAATTTTACTGCTTGTTTTACTACCAGTTTTGTTTGTAAACAATTGGGAAATCTTTTTTTTTATCAATTTTCTATTTTATTTTGTTAGTCTGAAATATTCAATCTATAAATTCTCATGATTATTTCTTTGTAGCTTAATTGGTTTTTTCCTTTAACTTAAACTGATGCAAAAATGAATTCTTACTGAGTATCATCCTTTTCCTATTTGCTTTACTCCGTTTTTCGATATTTTATTTGCAAAGTAATTTATTTTATTAAATTGTTTCATTCTTATAGTGTTAAAATAATTGAAACTAACACATGTAAAATTTTTCAATGGACAATCTTCATGCATAAACTTATTTAAATGTAATTTTGAATTATAAGTAATATAACACCATATAAATTTGTTTTAAACAACTTTGTTTTTCAAAGTTTATTTTTGTTTTTCCTTTGTTCTGGAATGTTTTATGTTATTACTATACGAAGTTTTTTATCATTGGGCACTGAATTTTGGCAGACAAGCGCTCGATGGCCAGGTATCTACTTTATATCACGTCCACAAGTCAAAAACTAATATGATGAACGACGTGGAAGGACCCATTGTTGCAAAAAAGTAACTGAAGTCCAAATCCAGTGGCCGAAACAAATTACGAAAACATGTTTCTCGTGACGTGTGTGGTGAATAAAACGGTTCTAGTGAACTGTTGAATTTTGTGTGGGAGATCTTTTGTTCATCCTTACTAGGAAGAATGAGTCGTAAAAAAGACGAATGCTGTTTTTGTTCCCTGCATTTCATATCCACGCGACATTGTTAAAAACCGTTGCTACCCAAAAATCCGATAGTTTCCATCCAAATGGGCTGCATGGGATGCTATGGGGGAAGGATGTAGGAAAACAGCATGTGAAATATTGTGAAAATAATGCGGCGGACTCTACGCAGATATCTTGCTCAAGTCGTTTCGTGAATCTGAATTTTGAATGGAACTGGTATTTTTATTTTTAAGGATTGGTCAGTTTTGAAATTGCGTTTTTATTCTCACATAACATAGCCTCCGTCTTAGACTTTCGTATGTCATACGGATTATTTTATAGTTTATGAATGCATGTTTTGGCATTTATTTGTTTGAGTAAAAATATATTTTGTTTTAAAAGATTGTATAGAAACTCTCAAAGGTGGAATTCTGTTTTTTTATTACACAGGGCAATAGTAAAAATGTAAAATGATGAAAATGTCAAAATGTGTAATTTTAGCCTGCTAAACACGAATATGGCAGTAAAATGTATTTCGGAAACAAGAACCAACCCAGTATATGTATTGTGAATATTTGTGTTTAGCACGTCAAGATCAATAGGAAATGGCTACTTTTATTTTTTACATGAACTTCGTCAAAATTTGTTGCCCAGTGATATTAAGTGAGCCTTTGAAATAAGTTTTCAAAATAAGCAGGCACTTGTGCTTTTTGACATTTCCTTATCAAAAATTTTACAATGTAGTTAAAAATGAAAATAACATATATCTACTAATCCCCTATTTTAAGAATTAAACTTTTGCTACCTACTTTGTTGCTGCTTAAAACCCCTTCCCTATTTCTTTCAGAATAAATTTTGTTGAATTTGATTTCCATATTTTTCCTAACATCAAAGGGGGTTTTATGTTTTTAAAATAAACAAGTAATTATGGAAAATATGCACAAAATTGAGTAGACTGAAAAGTCTACACCCAGTTCTTAATTATCTCTAAAATGTCCAGACCTCCACGGGCTCAATATCGATCACTTGGTGATCCCTGTTTTTAGCGCAAATCTTAAAATCATCATCATTATATTTATGTTTGTTATACCTTTTGGTCCTGAAGCCTATATTCTTTACTCTCCTTGACCTTAGTTCTTGGGAACATTTAAAACTATCCTTTCAATGCTCAAGCCAATTTCAATGTAACGTTTTAATGTACCCATGCAATAACTTCGAAATGTTCATTAGCTACTTACTCAAAAAGGTGTCCTTGCCCGAAAGGTAACCGAGCATGCCCCCGAAGGTCATACCATGACATCACTGACTCACAATCAAAGAAAGGGTCTTTCCACTGTCTTGCCATTGTGCTCAGTCCACTGTCCTCTGCAACGATTCGTGTGGCAGGGCGGAACTGGAGACTTCGTGTTTATCTGTGCGTTAATTTTGGGCTCATTTGAATGGCTGTGGCGGCGAAAGGTTAGTTGAACTCTTGGTGACTTCTTCTTTGAACCTTGAAGATCTCACTCCAGGGGTGGGGAGCTTTTTAATTTGAAGGCCGAGTTATACATATTTTCCTTCCGAAAGACCTTATTTGAAAGAATTTTAAATTATTCCTTCTAAAGGCAAACGGTGTTGAGACTTGAGGAGGAGTTTCAGAAAATTCCTGTTTCGAAATAGATAGCACAGTAAGAATAAAAGAGATCATAAAAATTAACAAATTTATTTTGCATAAATCTCGACCCTTTTATGCAAATATTTAGTCACTTAGAAATAAACAAATATTAAAACTTTTAATATAAAATATAAAATCTTTTTCATTTTGTTAATTGAATCATAACATCAAATTCGTTTTTATCAATAAACAAATATTATGACTGCATTTTACGCAATTAAATTACTATCTCAAAAATGAGACTTAAATAATGTTAACCTTTCTTTATGGTGAATTTGAACCCAAAACTTGCTAATTACAAAACTTTGCATACTATTAAATATATTTTACTGTTATCCAATGCTTTAAATCTATAAACATTGTACATCGTGTTCATGCTTTAGTTTATAAATAGCTCTGTTTGTCAGTCTTAGAGCTACACTCATTATTTTTGTAATGAGTTTCTTTGAAGCGTTTTTGTATCGAAGAGTCCCCATTTTATTACTCTAAGCGATTTTATTTTTAATTTTAATCACATAAATACCCCCTCCTATTTCCATGTGTTTTACCCTCACAATTTGCCCCCTCTCTCTCCTCCCTGTGTATTCTACCTTAAGTAATCTTAAGTAAACCCCTTGGATAAGGGTCCGGTATTTGCTCCCTGTTATCCATGCACTCTATTTGTGTTTACCTTATTCTTACGATATACGATAAACATAACCCCTCGTCTCTTGCAGAGACCATCCATGGCCAACATGCTGGATAACGTCGCTGTCCGAAGCATTGCCAAGCATCGGAACAAGCTCATGTCGCTGGTCGAGAGCACCAAGAAGCGCAAAAAAAAGAAACAGAAAAAGTGGGCCGTTCCCCCCAGCAACATCGAACATCTTGTCTTCAAAAAGATTCCAACCAGTCCCATTGATCCTGGTCCAAATTTCAATGGGACGCGCCTGGATTATGATGATACGCACGAGGACCCGGAGGAGGACTCTTACGACGAGCTAGATGATGTGAGTATATCTTCTTTTGAAAATGGATTTTTTTTTTTAAAGGTCCAGTTTGTGGATACCTATTTTAAGGTAATGTATCTGAAGTTTTTATCGGTTTGTCTTAGCTGCAACTGTTAACTGTTGAGTAGGGAAATTTGATAACTTGTGGAAATATTATATGCATTTGACTAGTAACATTTTCTCTGTTTAAAAACAGTTTCAGAAGTTCGTTACGCATAATTTAAAATATTCCATTTTCATTGGTATGAACATTTCCTTAAGTATTACCAGATAGAATTTTTTTTATATCATTCTTTTTAATCAGATTTTAATGGAGGGGATTTTTATGACGTACCTGGGCATAAAAAATGTGAGTCTGATACACACTTTCTGTGTCAGTCGATTGCCTGAATTTTTGATCCAATGTTGACTACACTGTTTCTACTAAAGAGTACGTTTCATTTTACTTAAACACACTTAAACCAAACCATTTATTTTTACACCTAAAATAATATTGTTAATAATAATTTTCAATGGATAAACCCTGTCAAAGTTTAGGATACTGTTTTCAGTCATCATAAAATTGTGCATGAAAGTTCACATTTTGAGACTCCTAGCAATAATTTAGTACTTCATTTTCTTCTAAATTTTCTATTTGTAAGATTACTTGTCTATTTGTTTTTCGAAAAATAATTTGTTAGCGTTTTGCCACTGTCAGTGTTTCATGCGAGGTTGAAAAATTCGAGATAATTATAACTTAAGTAATTAACCTAAATATAAGTAATTTTAAAAATAATACGCTTCTTAAAGAGGGGTAGAATGGTATTTTTTGATACAGTTCTATGTTTTTTTATTTTTATTTTACTATACTAACTTAAAAACTACACCTTTAAACCAAACAAAGTTCAACCTTTTATATTTTAAATAATATCTTATATATTATTTTATTTTCATAAAAGATTATAGAGCATTTATACCTATCGGATTAATTAAAAAAATTTTGTTTACAGATTTTAAAATATTAAGATATCTATAATTTCTTATTTTTCTCAAAATGCGATTGTAAAAAAATCTTAACTAAATCCTGACTTTAATAAAATCCGGTATTCATTAAAGGAAAAACATTTGTGTTCACCACTGGCGTATAGATGGCAGCACCGCTCAACTCTATTTCCAGCTGGAGGATCGGATGATCTTCATGTTCTTTTCTCCACTTGGGAGAAAATTATCCTGTAACTGGTTATCTCCATCTTCAGTTTTAAGAGCTAGAGAGCGCCTTAGTAGGCACATCTAGGCTTTTCATACCAAAAATATTTCCGTAAATCGTCAGCTGTTATATCGTTTTAATTTTGATCGAATTGATATTTTTATAATAATGATAATAGAACTAACTACCTGTAACTGGTTATCTCCATCTTCAGTTTTAAGAGCTAGAGAGCGCCTTAGTAGGCACATCTAGGCTTTTCATACCAAAAATATTTCCGTAAATCGTCAGCTGTTATATCGTTTTAATTTTGATCGAATTGATATTTTTATAATAATGATAATAGAACTATAAATTTTTATTATTTTCTGAACATTTTTTTTTTGCATTTTCCTGAAGTAAAAAAAGAAAAGATTTGGAGGGTTTTAAAAATAATTTGTATTTTATTTAATTAAATAATTTATAGAAGCTTACTCATTGACTTTTAACCCATGCTTTTAATTTTTTCTTATTTAGAATGGTTTTATTCGATGAATTCCTCATCATTTTTTAATATCGTTAGTTTGTATTGATGTCATTAGTGTCGTATATAGAAATTTATTTCGGGAGGGGCCCAAATATCCTCTAAAAATTTATTAGGCCCAAGACTAGAGTTTTGCACCGGGTTAGAGAACTCAAAATTATTCCTAAGCTATCCCCATGCATATTCAATTGATTCAATGTAGCTTTTAAATACATTTTTAGGTAGGATTTGCATGTTGCTGAACTTAATATTAAAAAATATTGTGAATAATAGAGTTTTTAAACAAAGGGAAGTCTAGGGTCTTCCCCCCTCAGAAAATTCTTGGAAATTTAAATTTAAAAAACGGGGTTTTAAGTCGTTTTAGTGCACCTAGTCCGAATTTAAGGGGGGCGGTTCCCCTCGGTCCCCCTTTGTGTACGCCCCTGGATATCATAAAAGATATGTTATTTGGTTAGTTTTCTAAAACTTGAGAAATGTAAATATTTTCCTGTGAAATAGAAGTAATGTATTTATTGTATTTCAATATTAAAGGTTGTTTAATTATAAAACGAAAATATAAATTTCATGAAAAACATGTCCTATAACAAATGTGTCCCAACACTAAATTTTAATTACTAATCTAGTATTAAGTATAATGGTATATTGTTTGTCTTTTGTAAAAAAAAATCCCCAATTTGTAAATATTTAAGTTTTTCATTAAAAAAACCCCGTAATTTTGTAAACTTTGTTTCGGGCCCTTTTAAGGAGATTTGAAAAGTTTTTCACGTTTAAAGTTGAATTTTTCCAGTATTTTTTTAAATGACGATCTTTCTTCACATTTTCTCCAAAATGTTAAGCCCCTTCCAAAACGAAACTCCTGCACTATAATTCTCCTAAGTAAAAATTAGCAAAGAGAATTTAATTTCCGAACAGATATTTCACAAAACACCTCGAAAGTTAACGTTCCGTTTCCACATTTAACGAAACCGGGACGAGCGGTGCATTGTTTCCAAAATATCCAATCTCCGACCCCATCAGCTCTCCCATTGTGGCCGTATTTATTGGTCAACGCGGCCGGCAGGCACCCCCCGACCTTGACCGCTTCCCATCCCGCTGGACGGTGGGCCCGATCGGACTTTCGCTCTCTCTCCTCTCCCCTCGCTACTGACACGGTGGTTGAACTGGTCTTTCCAAAAGAAGGATAAAAAAATGGCTCGCGGGAAAGAACCTGAACCTCCAACACGGAGGTGAGCGGCGAAGTCGACCCTTCGGCAGGTGCGGCGGTTTTGTAAGGCTTCAGAACTCGATAGTGCGCTCGGCTGGCACGGTCGGCTCTTGGCGCGTTGGCTGGAACGGCGTAAACAACGCTGGAATGTTTGGGTTGTGAACCGCTCGCCGCTGTCCTAACCCGCTTCTCTTCCTTCCCCAAGTGCACACAATTTGTAAGTACTCTTTCTGCTTGCCCTGCACTCGACTAGTTTGGTTAGGGATACATTCGGATGGTAGTGATTGGTAGTTAGCGATGATGCTTCCTAGTCTGATTTGAAACTAGTGCTTAAAGTTAATATCTTGTGGACTGTTAGAAATTTTCGTACTTCTGATCTGAATTATATTATTGCACGTTAGACTGGAAAACTGCTAGAGTTTGTTAATGTATTGTGGATGTCGAACATCTGACGAGTAATATTTGTGATACGGTGTGAACTACAAAAAGTGTTGAGACTTGGCAGTTCATTTTGTGGATATTAGGAATTTAAAAAAGTGAAGATAGTGTTATTTTAGAATTATGGAAGTGTGAAATTAAGAATTGTATAGTCAATTTCTTATAAAGACGTGTAAAGTTATTTATTAAACTGTGGATAGTTTCGAAATTCGTAGGAGTAGAACTATTTGTTCCAAGTAAATAATTATTGCAGTGTAAAACCAGTATATATCGTACACATGTGACACTAGTGATTGCATTGCGAATACCTTCTAAAATTTTTTGTAGTGAACCTTGTCCGGATACTATTCGAGACTTGTTTTGATTTTGACCCGACGCCGGTCAACAAACCTTATTTCCATATCATCGCATTTTCATCTGGAGTCGCGTCTTCCAAAAAGGATGGCACCGCGGCGCGTGTTTTGAATGCCGCTAATGAAGCGGGCCAGCCGATGACACTTGCGCTGCAGCATGTTATTATGCGTGGCGGGTGGCGGCGGCGCTGAATTCCCGCGAGATCGCCCCCGAAGCGCCTCACGTTGCAGCCTCCTGCTCCAGAGCAGCAGTAGCCAGGTCATGGTGGAGGAGCGGGGCTCCATGACAAGCAGCTCTGAGCACGTCGCTGCTGCTGCCGTGGCACCGCGCAGAAGCAAGGTGATCGTGGTGAGAGGCGGAGACGCTGCGGCCGAGACTTGCACCACGACCACCACCTTCAAGTCGAGCGTCGTGAACGGCAAGCGGAGCACCAATACGATCCTGGTGCGCTACAAGCCCTCCAAGACGGTCGAGGAGTCCGACGACGACTTGCAGTTTGAGTTCTACAACAGAAATGACGGGGTTGCCTCGTCCACGACATCCTCTGCGTCCTCCGATAGCTCGAAGGACAAGACTTCCACTAGCGCCTGGGCGCAGATTATGGAGCTGGAAGGGTATCGCAGCCCTGCCATAGGACTGGATAACGGCCCTTCGAAGCTGACCACCACCATCGAGAGTGATTCCATCAGTAATACCTCTTCGTTGTCTGTCGACTCCTTTCGAAGCGATGCGGATGCCAATGGCTACGTGAAGAATAGTTACTCGGCCCACCCAAAGTGCGTTGATGTCGGTATGACTTCTCAGGTGGCTGATGCCGGACTGGACGTCCCTGCAAACCGGTCTTTTGATAAAGGACTCAAGAGCGATTATGACAAGCAGACGGTGTCTGTGAATGCGAGATGTGCCGTGAAATGTCGGTACGTTAAAGGTGATTCTGTTCACGATTCCGTCGCGAACGGCCGTCAGATGAGAATGGCTGATAAGGGAAAGTCGCCCATGCTGCGATCTGAGTCCTCTCGCCTGGCCAAAGTCCACTCTCAGGAGCGCAATAAGAGTAGGCGCAAGACTCTACCTGACGGGAATATATCCTTGAACTCTGATAAGAGCGTGAAAAACCAGAAAAGTCCTGAACATGACCCTAACGCTTCTTGGGGCAGGTATAATTCGAGAGCCATGAGAGACTCGGTTCGGAAGGTTGCTGAAACTGTATATTTGAAGCGACCGACGCGCATGAAACTGGATTCGTTGCCTGAGGCGAAAGACGTTCACGTTAATTTATACCCCACTCCCTTCATTGATAAAGATGCGAATTACAAATCGAAGCATGCAATGCACGTGCAGACCGCTTTGTACGGCACTAAAAGAGCTAGTAGTACTTCGCATTTGCATGAAATTCCTCGAGATACTGAAACTGCTTTGATGAATCGAAATCGTTTGCATATTATAATGCCTACCTCTACCCGCCACGATCATTCCCATGTGCATAACTCTTCCAACAGGCTTTATTTCCCTCGCGATGTGAAGATGCTGAATCCAAAACACCCTCCTTTTGCACATCAGGAAAACGTATCTGTTAAGAATGGCGTAGATTTAGATTCTATGAGTTCTAGTACCGATAGTAAGAACTCGAGCGAATTGTGTGGTGATAAATTAACAGGGCTTGATATCTATCTTTCAAATAAGAATTGTCAGGATGCCATACAAACCCAAAATTTACAAGGGCAGATGATTTTTACCCATGCAAGCGTTTACCATCCCCCTCCCTCCCCCGAAGGTGTACGAAAATTCGATATGAATATTTCTTCGATCGATTGCAAAATTTCTAGCGATATGCAAGAATCGGTTGGTGTTTCAGTCAGCATGCAGGATTTTAAGTCGAAGCTTTGTGCCGATTGTGTGTTATCCGCTCAACATGGCCCTCCTAGTAAACAGTCCGCTTGTCGTGCTAATCATCATGTGCTTGAAAATACTGCCAAGTCCAATCCTAATCTACTGAAAAGGTCTTCCCTTGCTGCATATGATGGAGATTCTAGTTCACCCTATTTGCGTCTGTATCAGCGCAAAGGGGACAAAGCATCCGAAAATACTCCCAGGCGTTGCACTATGTTGACTGCTCGAGAGATGACCGAACTGGTCCATGGCAATGGTAGTGGTAAATTAACCGACCCGAAACTAAGTCAAGCTGGTGTTACTAGCAAAGTTAGTAACTGGATACAAAAGCAGAAAGATAAAAGAAAGCCAGTGTTCTTTATTGGCGACGCTCCTTCGTTTTTTGTAGAGAATGCTTCTGAAACTGACAATACGGAATCCAATTTGAAAAGCAGTCGAAAATCTAGGCGGTCGCTGTCATTATCTAGTGTTAGGGAAGATGTGTCCACCAACACAAATGGTGTTGACAGTAAAGCCAGGCATTCAGGGTCGAGGCTTCGGCCTACTAGCAATAATGAAAATCCGGTTAAGCATGAGCACAAGGGCTTGTATATCAAGAGAGCTTCAAGTTGCTGTAGTAATCGAGATTCTGCTCGTAGAAAAGAGCCTCACGATTCTCCATCGGTTGAAGTAAATCAGCATGATGGGAACTGTGAGAAACGAGACGAACACAGCTTTGGTTCACGAGAACCGATTTATGAACGAGTCAAAACCTCTGGTCAAGAATTGCATCCGAAAGTCAATGAGAGTGCATGTACAAACTTTGATTTGAAACCATTGAATCCGAATGAGATATATTACGGGACTGGTGTAATCGCTGCTTCAAAGAAAACAGACTCAACTCTGGATAATAACAATGTTCAGTCATTCTTTGACATGGGTCAGTCAGTCAAATCAATCCATGCTTTAAATGATGATTTCTTTATTAGTTCCAAAGTGCATGTTCATCCTGATCAGAATCTAGTAAATGAAGATGAATCTTTGAGATCGGAAGGATTCAGGCACTCATACTCGCCCCGTAATGCTGATTCAGATAGGCCTGAACGAACCTCTTTGCAGAAAAAGTTGCTCAATTTCAAACAAATCACTAGAGCTCTGTCTTTGCACTCTCTTAAGAAAAAGAGTAAAGATCTACCTCTACAAGACACTGAAACTCCCACCTCCCTTTCTGATGCCGGCGTAGATGAAGGACTCCCTAAAAGTAGCAGAGGTAGCAAGAAAAGAACTGAAAGTCTCAAGTATGGGTCCCTGCGTAAAAGTTTGTCCTATTGTGAACTTACTGCTAGAGGCTCTAAAGTCTCTGGTAAATTGGAAACCCCCGTCAAATTACTTTCCCTTGAGAAGAAAGTTGTGAAAAGGCCGCCAAGATCTTGTTCTTGTGCATCCCTGCGTCGTTCGGTTTCTTTGTACTGGCAATTTCCATTGAGCTCCAATCGCGAATTTTCCGTAGAAGATCCGAGACAAAATATGTTAGCTAAAATTTGCTTTTCACGGCTACATCGCCGGAACACTGTACTGCCTTTCCTTAGAGAAGTGAAACGTGCGGAAAGTGCTTCTGAAAAGAAGTTTCGTGAACACCCTTTAAATGTGAAATCTGGAACCGAATTGGATAATGAGAAAAATGTGTCTCCTGGTGGACCACTTCTTAGTTTGGTGAGTACCCAAATCTTTGTTTCCAAATGCTACAAATCTATACCTCAGGTAGACAATTGGCTGAATTTTATTTGGTGAACTTCAGGCAGACACTAAAAGATATTTACATACATAAATTACTCCTCTTTACCAATTCATAATAATAAATTCTTTAAATATACGATTAAACTATACTAAATACAAAATAATTCCTGAAAATATCCATTGTTAATTTTGCTCTTATCTGGGGTATAGATTTTTTTTCCCATGGGGAGTAAAACAGTATTAGTTCTTTTATTTTCCAGGTTTGTATTGTTTTCTTTCTTTGTGTTTCATAGTTTAAGGAATGATAGGGTCTCAAAATGTGAACTTAAAATATCTAAACTAGAAAATTCCCCCTTAAAACTATTTCAATTAGACTTTAAAAAATACTTGGAAAACTATTTTTCAAACTCAGTATTATTATACTCTTGAAAATTTTACGATTTATGTTCAACTGATGAATAAACCCTCCGCAACAAAGATTAGCGATTTGATGGTTTCAAATACGCGCAAGAACTTTCTTTTGTGTATTAATTACAAGTTTTTGCATAGTTAGTGTCTTAACTTCACAGAAATTTCAGATTTATTTAGTTAAGTACGCGTTCATCTAGTGCAGTTCAATTATACCCAAAAGGAAGTGCACAACCTCTTCACGCAGAGAAGGCCATGGATTTTAAACAGGTAAGCAAATTTCTGTACTTATTTTTTATTTATTTCTATGTAGTGGTATGTAAGTATTTATTCTATGTATACAATTTTGTTTTCTACCTCATCACTTTTGGAAATTGGAATATTCAGATATCGGTTTGATAATTAAATTTCGTGGCATTTACATAGATCATCATGGATAAAAAAAAGTATTAACTTCTCGTATAAACTAAATTTTATTTGAATCACATCCATTTAAAACAAGTAGATATTCAACGTTTACGTTCGGTTTGTAGTTAAATTTGGGAAAGTAATCAGTTCGCAGGGTATTGGACATGTTATTTCGGCTTTTTTTTAATGGAATCTGTTGCTAACTTTGTAGTCCAGTTTGTCTCAAAACAAAAGGCCCTAGTTATTGAAGGGAAAATTTTGACAAAATAAAGTTAGGTGAACTCTGTTTTATTTTTCGTACTTACTTATCAACACTAAGAATCCAAATTTGTCTGAAAACTTTATCGAAACCCCATAAATGCAAAGAAAGAGAAAATCGTGCTTCAAAGTAGAACCTTGGATTTATGGGAGAACCCCTATTCTGCCGTCCTTAGCAAGAAGGGCGTATCTGGGATTTTGGCGATTTTCAGGTTTTTGCATATCTAGAATCTTTGGAGTCTTCTGCACCTTATGATACCTCATTCATGTACCTATGGGTACGAAAAGGTACACAAAAACGCTGGCTAGGGAAAAAGGGCGTATCTCTGAAATTTCTTGAAATCCTTAGGCGAAAAGTGCTTGTACTGAAAATCTTGATTTTCGGAAATGCGCCCTTCTTGCTAAGGACGGCAGTATTATTATCTTCCCTCTTTCCATTAAAATTAGGGTATTTTTAAAGTGGAGATCCTTTTAGTGACAATTGTGCTTATTGATTGCTATTTGCGTTTCTAGCTTTGTAGTGTATCACAAATTAATGTCAAATCAATCTATAATTCAGTTTAGACTTGAAAATGATAGATATTTTAAATATCTAAGATGATGAACTTTTTCCTGTTTTGCGGCCCTGATTTCTAATGATGTTGATTGATGTTGTTTAAGAAATGTTATAAATTTAAAATTCCTTCTCATCCGTTTGGAAAGCTTCATCAAAAATATTATCCATTGTAATAGTTAATTAGAAAATTTGAAAACTGACTTAAGAATAAATTACCTTGTGTACAATGAATAAAAATGTTGAAATATCAAATAGTTACCCGGTGAAAATATTTGTAAGGATTGTTAATAAAAATTTCCAAGAATTTGCTTTCTGCAGTGTGATAGTTGGGATGAATGGGATTTTTAAGAACTTGTATATTGAGTCTGTTTAGAATATGAAGATGCAACTCACGGGTATTCACCGTTTCCACGGGGAGAAAAACTCAACTTTTAAGACAATAGTTGTGTAATGTGAAACCGGTCGCGTGTTATCGGAACAATCTCCAGATATTTGCAAGTTCAATACAGAGGAAAACGGGCAGTTGAATCTCGATTTCTCACAGTTGCTGACCTGACCCAAACATGCGTAAAATGCTGAGGGTAGGCTAAGTAGGGCGCGATGCGGGACAAAAGAAATTACCTTTGAAAGCGAGATGAAATAATTTCTAGTAAACGCCATATTCAATTGTCCACTTAAGGTGCCGTTTGACAGATGGGAAACAAGTTGGCGTTTAACGTTTTAAGACTCTTTATGCTTGAATAATTAACTGCTTTTGTGTGGGAATTCTCTTTGTGTTTGCATATTAATGAATTGCTTGCTTTTGTTTAATGTACTCCGTTTCGAATGGTTTAAACTCATTTAGACCAGTCCCCTGTTTATTTAATTTCACTACGGTTTTCTTTTTAAAGTTTTTGCTTGTATGAAAATATTTTCCGCATTGAAAGTATATTGACCGAACTTGGAGATGCAACCTTGTTTGAGATTTCCAGAATTTCAGTTTTGTGCGACAGTTCAGTTCAGTAATTTTATTGAGGTGATTGTTTTTAACTTGGAATCTGATTCGCTGAGAAAAATCAGAGCATAGTGAAACATGTAAATAACCGATATAATTATTATAAATTTAAGCTCCACTTAGTTGAGACAGATTTGAAAAAAAAAAATTTCTTATTGAGATGACTTTCATGAAGTATAACTCTTATTCATATCATAATTCCCATTTTCCTTTCACACATATATTTATTTTCTTATCGGGGATGGATTCTGTTTGAAATCGAATTTTTATCTCACTATATTGAATATGTATCTGCCATATTGCTTGATATAGTGATGATACATATTGCAAGTTGTATATTCAAGACATATATAACTGTAAGTTAGCAGTAGTGGTAAAAATGTTTGTCGTCGTTGGATAAATTTTTCCTTAATTCTCTCGATATGTGTTATTATATTAACAAGTTAGTTTATTCCAATGTACGCATCTTCAATCATATCTGGTCATACCACTCGGGAATACTGTAGCTTTACTTAATTTACTTATTTTATTGAAGTCGATTATCCTTTAAAAATTTTTTCAAAAACATCGTGCAAATTCCATATTATTATCATGAGAAATTCCATCTAGTTGTTTTTATTAAGAAAGAACCCCGACTAGTTTGCATTGAAAATGATTTGAAGGCTGTTTTGTTCTTATTATATTGTTCATCTACCTAATCTCGCTATCAATCTCTTCTGAATCCATAACTCGTTACACAATAATGTCGATACAAATGAAAAGCTAATCGAAAACTCCACTTCCTTTCCTATCTTGCAACTTTAACCATTCCTTTCTTTCCTCGTAATGAGGCTAACTCGTTAGTAAAGAACTGGAAAGTTGCTTTGCATTTGAAAAGAAATAACTTTCCATCGACCAACATTGAACGGTATTTCAAATTATTGTGTCTTTTACAATGGGGTTAAATTTAATGGAAAATGTGAGTGGAGTCTTTCTCCTTACTTGTTTCAAATATTAACCTACTATCCAGGAGAGAAATTTTAAAGCGCATACTTTGTTCAGGACTAAAAGAAACTTATCTTTTTTGCAATTGTCAGTTTCAATATAAACATACACCCAGATGAAAAAAAATGAAATGTAAAATAAGAGGTCATCGGAAAAATAAACAATTTTCGAGTACCCTATTTCATTTGTGTTCCACACCCTTAAAAGATTTACTATGCAGCCAGACAATTCTTCTACAATAAAATTTAAAATCTTTAAATAATTTATGATAGCTGGAAAATGGTGTAAATTCAGTTTTTATCATGGTAACTTTTGGTTCTTTTCCCAATATAGAATTTCATGCCATTGCTATCAAATGTTGCGCTATACTTTACCATATGTATGTGTTTTCACCGAATATCTTATTTTTTTTAAAAATAGCTTTTGCTGTATTTTCTCTCCCGTTCTTGAAAATTTTCCTCCTTTAGCCCCAGGGTTCCAAATTTTTGTAGTATTACTTGATTGTCGATACAACTTTTCCCTTAGTACCTTCAAAAACGTCCTCGTAGTTAACATTTTTAAGACTCCAAATCTTATGCAAATTTTCACAGCCCAACAGTTAAACCCCCCTTCGAACTAACTCTTCCACTGCGACTTTGAAAAGCCGAGGAGTGAGATCCGAGCTTAAGCTGTAGGCGTAACTGGACTGACCACGTCTATTCCAATGTCATGGACCTTTTTATATTGTAATTGCTTCCCTGATGTCTTATACAATTTGTTGCGTATGCGGAAGAACGGATTTGTCAGCGTCCGATTTCAGTATGGAGGCGACGCGATGTTTAGCCCTCGCAAGGTAGGTTTAAGTCAAAGACCTTGTCTGTAGGTGTTTGTTCAAGGACAACGAATCTATTGCTCTCCTTTCGGTTTAATTGCTTTTAATGGCCATCGTGTGATAATTCAGGGCGTTTCACTTCCATCAGTGAAATTTATGCAGATTTCTTTATTTCGTTCTATGAACCTATATTCGCCTGGTATCTCGAATTAAATTTATGCTGGAAGTTTTAATGTACGTACGTCCAAGATGTACCTTTAAATAGAGACTTGGCATACTTTTTCAGTATGATTGAGTGGAGCCATTGTAATGTCTAGTTGAGAATATTTAGTATATTCTTCCCTAGGGAGGAAAGAGTTTTCGAAATTTGTTGTGGAATAGCTAAAGAGAGATTTACCTATTGCCTTTCTTAAGTAACGATACAAACATCTAACTAAGCAGTTATTTAAATTTGAAAAATTCATTATTCTCCATACAAAAATTGATTCAGGCATTCTTGGAAATAGCAACTATTCAGCTATGAGGTTTCCTTGAATATTCGACCGAAGTGTTTATTTTTGATACGGTAAGAAATTTTTCACTGTTTCCATTGTTTTAATGTGTTATTATTAGATAGATTAGATGGACTTGTTTCAGGAACGGCTCAATTAAATCGCTGATGAACTAAAAAAATTTTGCTATCTAATTAGAATAAGCTTGATTTAGACATTGTTATATTATGTGTTTTCTCATGACATGTGATTACAGGTTCAAATCATTATATCTCTATCAGTTACATTTAGGAAATATTAGCTAGATACACGCAATCATGCTTTTATCTAGAGTAAATATTTGGGACTAAATTTTCAAACACTGTAACTTTAATAAAAATGAAAGCTTTGGCTAACTCCCCTGTGAGGATCACTTTTCTTTTGTCATTCTGAAGCTATTCAAAAGTCAGGTCTTCTTAAAATATGCAAACGGTCAATAATTGAATAATGTCATTAGGAAGTCCATCTCAATAAATATTCATCGGTTAATGCTCCATCGGACGATGCTTACGCCGGTGGTTGTCATCTCTAATGAGAATTGATAAGAACCAATCAAGCCGGAACACTCGATATACTAGTACGAGCATGGAATGAATTCTAATCACTCATTGTCCACTATGCATCTTGTAACCTGAGAATCTTGAAAGCGATTAAAAATTCGTAGTGACCCATTGCACGTGACGTGTTACATAGATGCTTATCCCTCGAAATCGTCACTTATCCCGGTATTAATTATGTGTCTGCATACAATGAATCACCAGGAATAATTTGGGATGGAACTTTATGGAATTCTTCCCATGACTGGCAGCTTACCAAGGATGACATTTCCCGCTTGGGCTTTTGATTTGGTAATGTAGTATTATCGAATGGAATTTTAAGTATCGTTTGGAGCTACTTTTAATAATTGAGCATAATTGTTCCTATTGTTTTGTTTTTCATTCTCTTAACTCATCTTGTTCGATACTATTGAACATAAAGGGTAAGGTGCCTGTTTGACTTTCAACTCGTGTCGCGGCAATTTAAATGCTGTCACGTAATTTGTTAAATAAATAGTTGGATTGGCATTTCCTTGTTCACTTCGGTTAACTAACGTCCCCAATTCTTAACAACGCTTACGTGAGTTTCTGCTTTTTCTTGAATTAATATTGATAGATGTAAATTTTTAAGGGTGACTTAAATATGTTTTCATGATGTTTTTAATTAAAAACGGAACAGATGGTCCACCCCTTTACTTTTTACTTTTCTAAATACGTACCCTCTTTTGAAAAAGAAATTAAAAGTTTTATATCGATAAAACTGTAGGAATAAGGATATTTTTATTTTAAAAATTTAACTGTGTTAGAGGCATACAAGAATTTTATAACTTAAGAAGTCTAAGTAATGTGCAAGAACGTTTCTATGAAAACAAATCATTGACCTCTGGAAATCATGTGATGATAATTTTGAGAATGCAGGTGAAAGCTATGGGACTGGATGGAAGCCTTTGGATTTGGAGGTTCGAAGTTTGGGGACACTGGCCTTGAACTATCTTTTAACGACTTCTAAGGAAATGTGCGATTTTTGGTAGACAAATTAATGTTTCTTAACGCTACTCTTTTACGCATTATGCATCGCTTTGAAATTTTCAGTAATTTATGAATACATCACTATTAATTGTGTTAACGTTGAAAAGTGCTGAATAGATTTGTTTCAAATCAAAAAGTTTTGTTTTCCTATCCATCATTCTGAATAACTAGCACGTAGTTGCGCTTTGGTGCTTTGAGTATTTGATTAGTGGCCAGATTTATTTTAATAAATATTTCTATTCCAACTAAGTGCGAGAAATACCACTCCGCGTATGAACAGGTGTTCGTTGACGACATTGCAAAAAACGTGGGCATATTGTCCCAGCTTACGCCCGCATCAAAAATTAACACTGCTCCTCTACGTGCATTACATTATGCAATGCCTTCTCATCCATTCTCGAAATGTCATTAAAGCAAACTCTGCTGTGACAGTCTGCTCTGAAATTTGGGCCAAGGCATACTAATCGAGGGAGCCTCGGTGAAGAAATATGTGGCGTAGAATAATGGTGTGTGTGTGGGTGGATCCCTCATTTTCACTTGCTGTAATTAGTCTCGTCGTTTGCGAACTTGTTAGAAGCGGGCTGGGGATATGGTTCGAAAACAATTTACCCATTTTGTTTTGTTTGCTTGAAATTACGAGTACTTCGATTTGGAAATAAAGGTGGTTTAGATTTTCACTCTTGCAGTTAAAATATTATACTGTGGTTTAAATTCCGATTTCTCATTCATTCAATAATTCTTAAGAATATGATATTTTTTATTAGGTTACCTGAATCATTCTCTTAAAATTTTCATGGCTTAGATTTTCTTGATATAATTTTGAAGTTTTAGTGTGTGTTGTTAGTGCCAATTATGAAATTTCTAATACCAAATTAATTTGTTTATAATTTTCGTGTTTAATTTAATTTGGTTTATTTAATAATTTGCATCCCATCTTAAATCTATTCCTTTTACGTAAAATTGCATTTTTCCCAAAAAAAGTGAAATTTTATCCTTTTATTCATTTACCCAAGTTTTGTTTTGAAAGTTCGCTGGATTATGTTTTGCTTGGACTTCAGTTTTTAGAAAGCCCTCGGATATCAAAAAAATATTTTTGCACTTTTTGGTGCAATTTAATCCGATTAGCCCTTAACAACTATCAAGAACAAACAATCCAATTAAAAATCTCCTTTTGTTTCTGTAATAAACCAGGAGCTCTACACCTTGACACGTCTCATAACATTTGAAATTTCACCTGTTTCAAATAAACCCATGCCCTTCTTAAAATTAAAATTTTGCTGTCTACCACACTAACCAAAAATATTACTTTCTATTCGAGCGATAAAATGACTCCTATATAAACTGCAATTCCGAATCATGAAGTGTCATAAATTTGTCGAATTTAATCTGACATGTAAAGCTAAAAATGTTACCTGACTCATCAGCAACTGTTACTTCGTTGTGTGTGTCGTGCCACCCACAAAGCAACCCTCACTTGTTGCAAGATTTTTCCCCTCTCTATCCCGATTAACCGGAATTGATGGAGGCAGTTCATAAAAGGTTTGTTTGAACCTTAATGCGTGACGGATGTTTTTTGTCCGGCAGCTTCCCCTCGCGGAAGTGGGATGCACCATTAAAAATGCACCCGAAGGTCAAAGATTAGTCTGCCCGCAACTATTTGAAATTGTCCTTTTGGGCGATTCTTTCTAAATTTGGATGACTGAAATTAACTTTCGACATTGTTTCTGTGTGGTTGAACTATCAATGGGAGTCGGTGACTTTTGTTTCCGAATCTATTTTCATTTTGGTGAAGGATTTAGTTGTTTGGGATACATTCTATTGCCGCTCACATTGAGGTAAGGTTCCATTTCATGAAAACGTTTATTCTTTTTTCATTAAATTAAGCGCTTAATATTACCCCTTTATATATAAAATTAATCTCTAACTCTTTGTATCTTCTGATTTACTTTTTAAAATGCTTACTAAGATGAGAAACTGTTCTATAGCTGCAAAATTAAGTATCATTAGTATCCGTGAAAATTTAGTCTGCATGATTCAATGAAAATATGAGTAAGTAATAGTATCCTTAGGTCTAAACTTTTTAATACCTTTAATAACAAGATTTGTTTTAATTATTGGGGTGTGATAGTAAATTTTGTATAATTTAATACAATATTAAAACCTTTCTAAAGCAGTAAAAATTAGGATTAACAGCCATTTATATCCTTTTAGTCTATAGTTAGGAAAAGTTTCCCAGAAATCTCGACTTCCCAAATTTCTAACCGTTTGATACCTTATTTGTATGTTAGATCGTATGCGGTACCTAAATTTAAGAGTATTAAGCTCCTGATAATATCAGGAGCTTATGTTCTATAAACATATTATGTGTAAACGTCTAAAAAGAGCGCTTAAAGGTGAATAAAATTACTCAAGAAACGTTGGTTTATGTCCCAATTCAAACTTGTACGCTTTGTTCTAAAACTCTAACATGTTAATAAAACACTCTGAAGCCCTTGTTCAAGTTTAGCATCTGTTTCTGGATAGCACGTAGTTTCTGGCGTTGGATTTTATCTGCAAATTATTGGACTGAGACTGTCTCTTCGAATTTAAATTCATCGTTTTCCCATTGTCTTGGGTGAAATGCCGTTTTTATGCATGCCAGGAACGTATTTTTAGAAATCATATGGAAGCTATTGGTTTATCATGAGATTTTCTGTACCTTTCGAATTCTTTCCACGTTCCTTATCTGTTGCTCTATTTTTATGCGTAATGTTTTGGATGGGTGAGCATTCCGTACTGGGCATCTTCTACATAATTACAAAATTATAATTATCGTTTTAGTTCTGTTTCATACAGTTCAGCAGTTGCTAAAAGTAATAGCTTTAAAGCTATCATTTTTATCTTTAGATGATTGAAATGAATTTTCCAAACATTCAAATAAAAACTATTAAAATAGCCTATGTAAAAAACAGTCCACTAATAATGGCATTTAACCTCAAACAAATTGCAATTTTTTTGGAAATCGGAAGGTCTTGTTTAAATTTTTATAAAACATTTAAGGGAAAAATCGGATTTGTAAGGGGTAGAAGAAGGATAACATGTCCGGTTTGAATTTCTACATGCTTTGGACATGTTGGACAATATAATTGTCTAGTCCGGCTGTCAATTAAAACATTCTTCAAATGTTTAGTCTGAGACTTATTGGAAATGCTTATAGTGTCAAAATCTGTTGGAATTTTCACACCTCTTAATGAGGAAAATTAACGAAGAGGTTTGGTTTTTACCTTTCAACCGTTACCTCACCCAGTTCACTCTTCTCATGAATACTATTTGCATAAACTTCGTCTCATTAGTCAGTCACAGTCTTAATTGAGTGTTTTCTATACTTCATTTAGTTTATTAAGGGTCACCAAACCAAGTTTCTAATAGTTAGATTTCAACATTATCAGTTTTACACATCATTATTACTTTATTTATTTAACTCTAATTGTGGTTCAAAAAGTTAGTTTCTTATTTTTCGATCAATTTTTTGAACAAAATGTCATTAACCGTTTAAGTTCCTTAAAACCCCACATTCGGTGAAAGTTACTTGTCATTTTATAGCATGGAGATGATAAGCTTATTGTTGCGCTGTAATGCCGGGTCGGGCTTCCGATAATGGGGCTACAGATTGTTTCGTCAATAGCGCGTTTTGTCTCCACCGTCTTTCGACGAGATTAATTGGCATGTAAAAAAACGGTCTTTGTCCCGATCATCACTCCCTGGCGGAAACACTGGCACATGTAAAGTAAGCGGCACGTGACGGCCAATACACGCACGGAAGTGTCGAGCAACCCCATCGGCTCGTGCTGCAGCTTGTAAACTGCTCGTTAGCTGTCAAACAGTGCGTCCTGGGGCCTAACCGCGATCTCATCGCCTATAGTTGCTATCGACAATAGGCGAGATGGAACCTGTCTAGGCGAGCTCGTGACGTCACATTACGATAGTTCGGCAAATGGTCGAACCGCGAAGCATTCGAAACCTCGCCTACGGCAAATTTTCCCTCGCCTACGAAGCGACTGCTTCGGAGGGCTCGTAAAGGTCTTTTCGCAATTATCGTATACGCTATGTATCGTTTTTTTGCTATTATTTCCTTATATTATGACGTTTCTTTTAGTTTTTAACCTTATCATTCTTTGAGGTTATGCTTAAAAATCTTCGATTGTACTTTTTAAAGTATTTTATTTAAGAACTCTTTCTCTATGTCTGCGCACGGTTTACTTTGGGAAGAGTAGTGATGCGGTGTAGTGTTTTGTTTGCATTTTCTAAATCCGAAGACAATTTTTCATTATGGCTGGGACTTTAGGGATGCATTCAGAAACTTTAACACGATTAAGAAACGAAAACAAATTGAAAAGTATAGCCCTTCCATTTATAAATTGATTTATTCATTAACGTGATAGTGGAGCCATCTATGGAAAAACGTCACAAGTAATTCTACACTGATCCTACAAATTTGTATAAACGAACACTAATGTCCATTACTTTCGTACTAGATTAATGTCTGAGGACTTGCTTTGGAAATTAACAGCTGTTTTATATTTTTTGGAACTATTTAACGGACCACCAAAAGTGTAAAAGAAATCCGAATACGGTTCGAAACTTAATACAAGATTGCGAACGATATTGCAGCTCATGCGAATGAATACTACCTTCGAATAGGATGCTCTCTTTTGATTGGCCAGTTCCCTTCTCGAGACGAAAGCGAGAGGCATCAGTAAATCCTTTTCTACCACCGGTTCGCGGTCGGGCCAAAAGCGCGTTTTGGGAAGGTCTCGCTTAGAGAAAAGCGTGTTCTCGGCTAGGCGAGCTCGCCTATTGTCGATAGCAACTATAGGCGATGAGATCGCGGTTAGGCCCCTGAGATGGGACAGTGATGGTATATCTGAATTGATGCATGGGAGCGTTCGGGGGAGAGAGGGGTGCATCATACAGGAACAACTCATTCCATTCTCTATACCCTTTGGATGGCAGAAACCCATCATATTATCATTAACAGTACTTTTGAGAATTAGATATAGCTAAAAGGTGTTTAAAGCTGTAATAAAGTTATTCATATACTGTTTCAAGATGCGATATTTCTTCAGTTAGGTTGAATTTACAATTCATGAAACGTGTTTAAGTCATTTTTGGGGTATAAATATAGTAGTATTTTACTAAGTCTGACAATCAATGCATCACTTTCCTCAATAGACAATTTAACTCCTTTTAAGAATTTCCTATTTGGGATTTTTCTACTATTCTCTGGCGAATTCCAACCAATAAGTTCTCTCCTAATCTTACGTATTTCTTATTCTGTTCGTGGCTAATTCCAGGTTGAGTCCCACTAAAAATGAGCTAGCTAATGAAAATAAATGAAATTTAGTAGTTTGTCTATATAAACCAAACATCAACAAAAGGTAGATCAAATTTAATCAAAAAATAAATTTTTGAGTTGTGTGATTTTAAGATTCAAAATTAGCTAATTTGTAGTGTGATCTCGCTTGGAATTAGCCTCATATAGGAAATGTTATTCCATTTCTATGAAATGTTATCTTTATATTAAAAATCTTATTTTTTAAGAAATCTTCTCAATAGTTATCTATCCATATTTTTTTACTTGTATATCAAACTTGCTGAAATGCCCGGCCTTGCACGGGTGGAGTGTATCATTTTTTTTAAGTTTTCTCAAGAATATGTCTAATTTTCTGTAACCGAAATTCCCAATCATCCCAATGTTCCCAGTAGTTTTTCATATCCCGATGTTCCCGGTATTTTTTCATATCCCGGTTGGGAAAAAATTGAAACTTAGAATCTTAATAATTCTAAAATTAATTCGAATTTTTTAAAAAACGAAACGACAATCTTTTTGTAAAAAATAATTGTATATGTGTGTAAAATATTGTACTTTTACCATGATTAGTTTCTCTTTTATAACGAAAAAAGTGTTTCGATTATTTCATTGGCTGCCGCGACACGAGTTAGATCATGAAATAAATTTTTTTGATTTAGTGACGGTATTTAATTGGCTTCGGGCCAAAAGTTTAAAAATGGAGAAAAATAAGCGTTTTAATAACATAAAAACTGTCTAAAGAGGGTCAAGTGATCGTTCTAGAACTTCGAAACATCGCCTAAATTTCAAATGGGGTGTTTTTACGTATGTATACCAAGTTTGGTGCAGATCGGAAGGAAACTGTAGATTTGTATAAAGGACAAACACACCCAGCCAGCCACCCACAGACAAGATTTGACTTTTATTATATTAGATGTTCAACCATTCTACCTCCAAATTCGGCACTATCTCTCGTTCGAAACGGTACAAAAACCGAACCTATCCACCCATCGATCGCATCTGATGGCCTGTCAAATCCTCGGGCATGTCGTCAGCTGTGCTGTTGCCTGAGTACGCTAATTTCTGGCGGCAAATGTCGTGACCCAAGCTAATGGATGTGCACATTGCCGCGCTCCCCGGGAAATATGCTAACGCGCGCGGCATTCCAAGCCGCGGTGTTCGGCGAGGAACGGGTTAAACCTCTCCTGTGTTGTTTGACCCTGCGCCATCCCGACCCGAGGCTATATCTATATCAAAATTGTTATTTAAAAAAGCGGGTGAACCTTAGCGGTTAATGTATTTCGTCCAGTGCGGTATTTTCGCCCGTCCCGCTGTGTTTGGCTCGGTTTTTGCTTTTTCGGTGGGATTCGCCCGCGGCTGAAGATAGGAGCGTCTAGGTTGTCTATCGGGAGTGCACTTCCGACTGATGGTCGAAGATTAGACGGCGATGCTACTTCTAACACACATTGTCTCATTTTTATGCTAGTGGAAGATGTATGAAAGCAACAAGTGTTTCTGTAATAGTTTTTATTAATTTTAAATTCATATCTAGGGGAAAGGGGGCATATTTGAACAAAAAACACATTTTGGCTATTTCCTATCTTTATAAGTAGGGCTTGGATTTCCATGTATGTAATTACGTATCTTTTCAGTAATCTGATATTGCAGAGTTCTTTCAAATACTACATTTTTCGATTACATACATGTTACATTCATGATTTAAACCATTTTTATTTTACACATTTCGGTTTATTTACGTGTTTTATATATTTAAACTATAAATGCATGTTTTGCTATATATTCATCCTTTTTTAGATTTTTCAGAATTAATTTTGCCCAGTTTTTTAAATAATGTATAATATATTATGAAGTTACACATCTATAATTGTTATTGAAATCTAATGAACTCAATGGCTAAATTTAGCTATCGTGAGTTGTGCATTCAGGATTGTCAATTGGAACGCGTCCATTTCGTGTTTCCCATTTCTGTCTTCCATTTACTTTTACCTTTAAAAACGGGTGTTTTTTCGGTACTTTTTCCTTTAAAAGGAAAAAAGTTAAAATCCCAAATATCATTCAAATAACTTCTTATGAGGACTTAAAAGTTCATAGTTTTTAATGGGTTTTTGTTTTCAGAATTGATTAAAAATTTAAAATTACATATCTTCTTATTTTCCCTATTTTAAGAACATAGTAATTTGCTCCTTATATCACATATTTACCTAAAATGAATACATATATACATATTTTGAGTTTTTAATTACGTGGAAATCAGTCATCACAATTTATAAGATAATATTTTGAAACAAAAACTTATTTTTTTTTTATTTACAGCTTTCTTGAAATTTTGGCCCCCTTTTCATATGCATTTATCAAGTATTTCTAACTTGAATCATCATTTTAAAAATTGAGAAATTAACCATGGTTTAAGTATGCTCCGGTGGAGGGACAAGTTTGAAAACCACTGGGGGCACATTTGAACGCATGCATAAATAATACAAAACTTATTTTTAGAAGCTACCAAATTTATTGTACATTAAAGTTTACATTTACAGCAATCAATTATGATAGATATGTGTCACATTTACAGTTTTTTTCTTGAATTTCAGAGTTTTTTTACAATTAGAAAAATTTCCACGAATTTGTAGTGCTGGTAGAAGTTTTTGGTGAGGAAAAAGGTACTTGGAGAGAAAATCATAACCAATATATGGCCCACTAATAAAAATCAGTGGAAAAAGTTTTAAAAAATAGTTATTTTTGTTTAGTTTTTAAGGAAAGTGAGCTAGCTAGCAACTCAATGCCCAACTCCTGAAATTGATGGTTTGGATATTTGAGTAGGATATCGTGGTAAATAGATAATGATGTTTTGTAAATGATTCTCCTTTCAGTATTCTTCTCCATACTTTTTAAATTTTAACATATAAAGTTATTCATTTATTTAACAGATAGCTTTACTGCAAAGGTTAAAATTACATAATTAGAGAATAAATATATAGGACTTGTAAACAAAATATATTTCAACTGGTTTTAATCTTATCAAACTTTTATCATATAAGTCAAAGCTGATGAAATCCTAAAAGCTTTGATTTTAAAGTTTAATACTTAAAATAATATAACTAATTATATTTAAAACATTTTAAAATACTGCTTTTAACGTCTCTAAAATGCGTTAAAAATCGAGAAAAGGAACTAGAAGACACATTTAAACTGTTCAAATGTGCCCATCTACCATCACAAACTTTAAGAGTAAAATATAGATACTTATAACTGAATCGTCAGTTTGAAAAGAAATAGTCCAAAAAATAGCAAATCGACTTTTGTGCTAAAAAAATCTCCAAGCTTCGCTGTACGCATGAGTGGAAAGAGAAAAAAAATAACTACCCCATAACATGTATATAGCCCCTTGAATTTGGCAAAATCGATGTCCATTTTAAATTTATAGGTGTTTCCCCCTTTTTTTTGTTCAGTGAATGTTCGACTCCATCCATTCATATTCACACTATTGATAGTGCCTGATTTTAGATTGAGATTTAGGAACACAACTTTTTTGGACTTCGTTGATGCCTAAAAAGAATGCAAGGCAAAATTTCTACTTTAAAAACTTTCTTGACTGAATTTTCACACGAATAAAATCAAAAGAAATTTTACTTAGCACCTTTCAAAGCAAGCAGTCTTCAAATACTAAGGGTTCCAGTTGGGTCCACTTTGAAAATTCAGGCGAAAGATGGTACCAATACAGTACTATCTTTTGATATTTTTTCAGATTTTTAAATTGAAATTAACAGAGAAATATGGGTTGTTCTAATGTGTCTCGTGTTCAAATGAGCCTCCCTCTCCCCTACAGTTAGCCTTTTATAGCATGCAACATGATACATAATATGACACTTAAAAATGAGTAAAAAATGAAATTAGTTTTCTTTTCTCCATGTTCTTGTTTGCTAGAAATACAGCTGTTATAGAAGTATTTCAGTTTCTTCACTCTAGTTATACTTATCTACACTTTATTGTACAGTACCACAATTATCCATAATTCTTTTAACCGGAACCTTGTTTAACGATGTCAGTCTCTTAAACATTTTACATTGCTTTTTCTTTGCTTGACGTCTATTAAACAAATATAGACCTAGAATATTTACAGAAATATAATAATTTATGATTACCCGTGTCGTTTCTTTTAGTTAAATCGTATTTTATCTCTCAATGAATCCTTTCAATCGTTATTCAACTAATTGATCTTTAAATTAATTTGATCTTTAAAAAACAATAAAATATTTTAAAGGTTTTATCTGTCTAATCAGTCACAAATTCTATAATTCGGAAACATTTTGTTGTTGATATTTTACTAAAATGCGTGATTAACTCCTAACAACAACTATTTTTACCTTTCATCTCTGCTAATCAACAGTTTTATAATATTTGAGTTTAAATTTCGAAATCGATTTATTCAAACTTTCATAGTGACTATTGTTGTTGTCGAACTAACAAAGGTTCCCCATTGATTAAGACTTCCTTTCATCAACCAAATATCTTTCTAGTGTAAACTTTTAAATGCGGCCAAGGTCTCCAAACTTTAAACACGGAATATTTCGCTCTCTATCTCTGCTATTGCGTCTTTCGCGTAATAAAAGCCACATAAACACTCCCCATAAAAGAGGACTGGATGAGTTCCTCCGATTCACAGCCGTCAAACTATTCGCCGTCGCAAAGCTATAAAAATCCCAATTTTGAGAGAAGGGCATTTCCTATCTGATAGCCGAGAGAAATCAAAGCGAGTTTGACTGGGAAAACAGGGTGACGGAATTTTGTCCTACGCAGATTCCTGGACAAGTAGGATGAGCAATTTTATCTCTATCACTAAGTTTCCGTCATTTTTCACGAGTCTTTGAATTTAAGAGATCTTGGACTAAAGTTTTTGAGCTTGAACATCGAAGTTTCTTTTATATCGTATCGACATTTCATGCAAACTCAACTTTTAAAGTTTTC
This sequence comes from Tetragnatha montana, assembly GCA_963680715.1. Classification (NCBI taxonomy): domain Eukaryota; kingdom Metazoa; phylum Arthropoda; class Arachnida; order Araneae; family Tetragnathidae; genus Tetragnatha; species Tetragnatha montana. Next base: position 39,246,092 of record OY796684.1, read on the forward strand.
TATGAATATTTTACAAGTGGGAAAAGTGTTCCTATATTCGCTATTTTCCTAGCTTACTTTTTATTTTCTTAAATTTTTCTTGCTATTTTTTCATTTCTTTCCCAGATTTTATGAATCCTGTTTCAACTATTTTTTCAACTAGTAAATCAAGCGGATGTTATATATGAAACTGTGATCTTCGTAGCTTAACTAAAATTCATATGATTTTTTGAATCAACGACATATGATAACTATACCATTGCCCATTTTTTTTATCTTGAATGTAATTTTTTGTTTAAAGTAAAATTATAAAAGCCGAAATTGGTTTAATTTAAATCTTATTTCCGTAAGGTGCTTTAAAAATATCTAGATTAAAGACGATGACGTCACCCATGAAAGTGTTATTTATGAGTAGCTTTATTGGAAAATCCATCCAATACCCATCCTTACTAAAAGTTAAGTTTTTTTATTCACATTGTGTGCACAAATTATTTATGTCCTGTGAAGATAATTGAAAGTATTCCCTTTTTTGGTTACCTTTTACAGTTATTTTCCCATTACTGCAGCTTTGCTCTTTTACCTGCATATTAACTTGAATAAGGTTCAGAAGAGAGCAACAATGTATTCTCGTATGGATAATATATTGAACCAGTTATTAACCTTTCCCCTTAATTGCTAGAATTCAAGAGGCTTATGAGATAATCGATATCGCTGATCGTTTCCGAAGGAGAGTAATAAGTAGAATCGATAAATTCTCGGTAATTAAATTTTTCTGTTAGCTCTAAACAGCGACACATATTCGTTAATTTGTCAGCCTATAAAAGCCTCTTTGTTTTCCAGACCAATGACGTGATTTTTTTCAAACATCCAACTGTAACTCATTTCATTTTCCCAAAAACAAATATCGGGCAAATAAAGAGAACACTTTCAAAATCTTTAGTTCCCTGCATCTTTTTTTTCTCTTCAGCTTCATTTTAACTATTAGAACTGAACTACTAGCAATTGGAAGAACTAGACAACTAACAATAGGAAGATGCTAGTGGAGAAAGTGATATAAAAACTTATCATCTTGTGTGTAGTCGAATTACGGTGAAGAGTTTTTGCTTCATTAGTCGAGAAACGAATTGCCACTTATAGAATGGGACCCATTGTTCGATAATTTTCGATACTTAGCTCTGAAAGAGGTCTGAAGCACGTGCCATTGTAAATCAAAACATCTACTTGACCTGTTCGTGATGTTTCGCTTGCCTTAAGTTAAAAGATCATGTCATGAGAGCTGTTAGTGCTGACTTCTTAGTTGAGTGCTTTTTGTCTTGTTAAAGTGAAAGGTTTTTAGTTCCTTAAATATATAATTGATTTGCCATTTTGAATTTTTAATAATTTGCCATTAAAATAAGGAATTGACATTTTCTTAAGTGGTATTGGAAGTTAAATTTCGACCTCATATCATCACTAGGAAATTTCGGTTTAATGTTTCCTACCTATCAAAATATTTACTCAACTTTTGCTAAATTGTTTTCTTAATTTGCATTATTTTCACATTCCCTAGAATACAAAACGAAGTGTTGCTCAAGTTTTGGTGCCATCTTATGTCCAGCTGAGCTCAACTATCGACTTTTCCTTCCTGTATAATAATTTTCGATTTTTAGAAAGTGTTCTTCCTCAATACCTCACACTTGCTTCCGTTCCAGATCGGAAACTAACGCAAAAAGGAATGTGCCCTACAGATTTCTCAATTTCCAAAAGTTACTGCCCGGAAAGATAATTACCTTACTGTGAAACACTTGGTAAATGGTACTAAGTTCCTTTTCTTGTTTTCCTCATGAGGATTCCCATGGTCTTAATTTTTGTCCGGCACCCCAAGGTTTAACGACCCATAAGTGCCAAGAGCTTTTCTGTTTATGACAATTTCTGGAACGTTAATGCAACACCTTTTTCTCCCTTTATTTTGGCTTGATTTTTAGCACGGGGGATTCTTTCGGAACTCCTTTGTTACGAAACGGACTCTTGCAATTCGAATCTTGTTAAGGGGAGTTTCCGCAGTCATTCATACGGATAATAAGTCTTGTACTTGAGAACTCCTTTCACAATAATGTTAAAAAATTCTATCGAAAGACTTTTCTAGACCCTTTTTTTATTCACAATGCCTGCTCTAGCTATAACATAGAATGAATTCCAAATTTATAACCCTAGTAAAACTATTCAAAATTCAATTGAATAAAATTTAACTTTAACAAACAATTGAATCATATCAATTTGAAAAAGGGAATAAGTCCCAAAACCAAGTTTTGAGAAAATCGAAAAAAAACTGTATTAGTAATGGAATTTTTTTGTATAACCACCAAATGTGTACTGGAAATTGATTACCCTATTTGCAATATATCGAACAATCATCGAAAAAAAATATAAGAGTATTCACAAAAATATTTTACAGTTGAAAAAGTTGATATTAAAAGTTGAAAAACCTTAAAAACCAGTTAAATTAACAATTAAATTATATTTCTGCTTATTTTACAGCACAAAATGGAGTGCAACATTAACTTTAAATAAAAGGTAAAACACTTTTAAATTGAAACAAATTTTGTTTGGGTTAGTTTAAAGTTCAAAGAATAAGAAAAGAAAGGCAAATTAACTTAAATTTCAAATTAAATAAAAAAAAAATACAATGAATGGACATCGATTTCGTCGTATTCAAGGGGGCTATATTTGCTTATAGGGGTAGTTATTTTCCCCCTCTTTCACTTCATGCGTAGAGCGAAGCTTGGGGATTTTTTTTCCCCACAAAAAGTGAATTTGCCATTCTTTGGACTTTTTCCCTTTTTCAAACTGACGACTCAATTGTTTCTTCTGCGTCTTCGTAGAATTTGATTTATTTGTATTGAAGTCTTGAACATTTATAACATTATCTTTTTAAGGGTGATAAATGCCTCCTCTCTTAAAAAGCTCGTGGGAAACAATCCCATAAACAGGTTTGCCTACTAAAACAAAAGCTGCCGCAAGTTTGCATTTCCTAATTCTCTCATGTCCACTCGTATCAAGCTTTGCTATTTATCATTGTATATTATTCTCTGTTTCACAACCTCCTTTCTCTTGGTTTATGAAGCAGTTATTGGTCTGTTGGGAAAGATACTTTTAAATTGGTTTAGTATTTTTTTTCTTGAAGAAACGTGAGAACACATTTGGTTTTAGAATTAAGTTCATGCTTTTGGTTTGATGACCTTATTATAATTTAATTTTAATTTGCACGAGTCTCCTTCCAGGATTAATGCTGCATTGTGCAGGAATGTGGTTTTCTATCTTTTTAGAAGAGTTTGAACATTATAGCATTTCCTAGTATAGAGTTAGAAATAAGAGTTGCTTTTATTTGAATTGGAATTCGTTACGAGATAGCTGTAGCAAATAAATTCAGGATTTTGGAAAAAATGGTTGCATCTAATATGCTGAAGGAAGTTTAATTTGTACATTTTTTATAAATGAATGGCATATTATCAGAGATGACCTTTGTCTTAAATATTTTTTTTTTCGTTAAGTATTTTTTACAGCTTCTTGTATAATAAAACGACCCGTATTTCATTCAAAGGGAAATAATGCGATTAAAATGGAAATCTTATCTGCAAAAATATATGAAGCAACAAAACTTAAAATCAGTGGTAAAATAATGTTTTTGAAAGAAATTAAAAGTAGTAATACATATCTCAAAGTACTACAAGTTTGAAATACGGGGGAAATCTTAACGATGCATAAATTGATTGATTGATTGATGTGAGCATGATATTTTTGATGAATTAGGTTAAACATTGAACATGTAGCTGTATTTCATTTTAGTGATAACTTTGAAAAACCAATGTGAATTGGAGTAGATAGTAGTAAATATACACTTATGGTTGAAATCAGTAATGATTAAAATGAAAATGAAAAGTTTTAAAATTATATAAGGTCGAACTTGAATACTTGTACAGGCTTCTTTGTTTGAAGATAATTTCGCTTTACGAACTAGGTATAAGTACGTTAAAAAGGTTAATTAAAGTTGGTAGGATTTTCGAGTCTTAAGTGTATTTCCCAATCTTCTGTTATAAAAAGTGATAAAATTTCGTTTTGTACTAATACTGCAATCCGTAAATTTTTTAAAAAATTCTTTCGTACAATTTGTGCTCAATGCTCATGTGTTCAATAAAGTACGAATGAAGATTTATCAGTTCTTTAAACCATTACCAACTTCTTTTACCTTACCACATCCATTGAGTTCATGGTTGATGTACAAGTAATCCTTAAACTAAATCGGTTGACCTTTGGAAGAAATTATTAAAAAATACTTTCAATTCGCATACCATGCTTATTCACTGAGTTAAGTCATGTGTAAATTAAAATACTCTTACTTAATACTTAAATACTTTGCAGATTATTAAAGAAATGAAAAGTAATCCTGTAACGCGCTTTTTTCCTTTTAGAATCGTTCATTGATTGAATTTTTTTGTAGATTATAACGGAAGGCAATGATTTGGGAACCCCATACAATTGCAGGGTATTTTTTAAAAATTTTAACTAGTTTGATTTAACGTATTTAATTGCATTTTAATTTATAAATATTGTTTGTATAATTCAATTTTTTTATTCATTGCATGTATTTTAAAATTGCTAATTTTCAATTTAAATTTACTTTTTAATCCTTATTACGGTGTACTTTTTTAGAATTTCTTTGATAAAAGTATTCTCTAAATGTTTTCTATCATCTCAAAATATTGGAAATAAATATGGAAATCGGGTAAAACCTCGTAGTTATATAAAATTATTTCATCGGGTTTTTTTTTAATTTAGTTGCTTTTTTATTTTGTGAATAATTTATATAAAATGTATGAAGGTAAATGTAAAGAAAAATTTTCGCTTAAATTCTCAATAAATCTCAATCGATTTGGTTGAAAACGTTTATTATCCTACTTTTAGATTAATTGGATCTTCTTTCGTTTTTACCAATAAAAATCCTAATTAGATCGAGTAAAATATTTTTAATTTAAAGTATTCCAAATTGTTGGGATAGATTTGATGTTTCTATGGAGGCCACTGGGAGTTATGCATGAAATTAAGTAAATATGGTCGTTTAGTTCTAAAAAATCATCCTTCGGAACAAAATATATTTTTAGATTAAAATAAAATTATTTTTATTTGCCTTAGCGTAACAGACTTGATATTTTCCGGCCCGTAGCCAACGCATTAGCTGATTTGAGAGGAATTTTGCATGTAATTCCTCATTTTAGAAACCCTGGTTCCCGAAGCCAGAATGAAACCAAATTAATACAACACATATTTTAAAGCGTAATCAACAGTTTATGAAGAAAAACCTATTTAAATTAAAAAAATATTGATATTTCTATTAGTAGTCATTTCAGTGACGACTATTGGAAAACCTAAGATTCTGTGTTGCCCCTAAATCCTTGTAAAAACGAAATTTTCAAGTAAATTTTCTTCAGTATCAGTGTATAGTGTATACAGTCTACTTTATATTAAAATGAATTTAGTAGTCAATCAAACGGTAATGAATACATAAAAAAGTCGGTACCAACATACCTGTTTGCTTACGCGATTTTAATAAGCAGAAGTCCCTCGATGAATGGCGTTATTTTTAAAGACACTTGAATTTTCTTGCCGTGCATAATCTACTATATCTGAATTTTAACGCTATCTGATGCCTCTAACTCGTATTATTTAAAACTAATCAGGTAGGTGGCCATTATACCCACATTTACCTCAACAAAAATAGTTAAATACTAATTAAATAAAATCACAAATTTTAATTGAATTTTTAATGTTTATATAAATATACAATAATATGTTTTTTATGTTACTACACATTCTTCCCGTTTTCAAAAGGTTTTAAAGCAATTTTCTAGTTACAGAGGAATAAGCGAGGAATAAGAAATAATGCGGCTTTGTATCCTTTTAAAAGACTTTCTTCGTTTGGCGAATAGATGGCAGCACGATATCTTTTTTGTTTTGACATTTATCTCTTGAACAGTGATTGCACATGGCGCTTTATTGCTTAACTAGCTGTTACGACCCGGCAAAGCCGGGTCTTACAGCTAGGCTAGCCTTTTATGCGAGCTTCGCTCGTTACTACTTCAAGTTCCTATTAATTATACATTAAATAAGAAGTTTAACTTTAATAATTTATTATTGTTGAATTAGAAACCAACTTCCCTAAAAGTAACTTTTTAACCTTTATTAAGTAAACCAACTTTCTTGAAAGATATTTAAAAGCTATTATATTATTTTAATTTTAATAATTTTAATTACTTTTATTTATTTATTTTTCTGATTATTGCGAGATGGCATCGAGTCAGTGAGTGACGTGGGCTTTTATATTTTTCTGATTATGATTATGATTATTATTGCGAGATGGCATCATAGTGTGCGAGCGTTCCGTTCCAGAATCAGTGAGTCAGTGAGTGACGTGGGCTTTTATATGAGAGATTTGGCGTGACTTTTCGTATTTTTTACCCGAGGATTATCTTTTTTTCAATGAACGTTGGCCTGAATTTTATGAAGATAATATTTTGTTTAGGTGTTGTGCATTTTTAACTCCTATTGAACATTTAACTATTTATTTATCTTTTGAAAATATGGAATGCTTGATAATGATTTTATTCATTTGAATATTTCTTTTCATAAGTTTTTGAGATTTTTAAAGCTTTCCCTTATATTTGAATTATTTTGAGAATTTTTAATCTGACATTGAATAGTGTTGAGTGTCATTTGTCATCAATGCCATAGGTAATGAATGAAACGACAAGTAATTTTTCAATCCATGAGTCCATTGTTATTAATGGATGGATTAACTCCATCTAATTTTCATGTGCCTCCTACAGAACCTCAGTGTAGTTATAAATTTTCGAACTATTTTGAGCAACAATAAGTCCTACGTTAATAAGGGGATTCTGGGGCTCCTCCCCAGAAAGATTTTTTAAATTTGATTCTTAAAAATTGAGTTCAAACTCGTTTTTAGTAATCTGGAGTAATTTTCCTTCATCAGCGCATTAAAGTGAAACATATTTTTTACTTGCACCTATGACTTAAATTCAAAATCGTGTCGCGACCCACCAAAAATTTACTCGAAACCCACAGTATGAGAAGGTCTGATTTAGGGAATTTGGAAGATAACATCTATATGTCAACATTTCATTTTCGCACTTTTTAATACTTTTTCTACTTTTAAGCTATTAATAATGTAATAGATAAAGAAAATCCAAAAAAAAATTCTTCGTATGGGCAGTGTTTCTTTGTAACCTTTACAATTTTATTGGGGGGGGACCTAAAGGTTTGAAAATTCGCTTCAAAAATTGAGTAAAGACATTGTTTTTAAAATCGATTAATTATGTAGGTTTTACGCATTTTGAAATAAAAAACACTTTGATTTACTAATTTCTTATTTTTCAACCTTTACTCATTTCGATATAGCATTTCATCTTTTCTCTTTTCAAAACGTTATCGAATCATTTTCATCTCTCTCCGTCTCCCCCTCCCTCCCTCTTCTGGCCGCCAAACCTTTCGCCAAGGGTTGTATCATGGCGAGAGGCTTGCATCCCTGCGGCAACCCCTAAATGAAAATTAGCTCAACATCTCCATGCTCAGAAAATGACTCGCGTTCGGACTCAACTGAGTCCACAGTGTGGTGGCGAGCGTATCTTTCTCGACCAGCTGTGATGTATTTTTTGGGATTTCGGCGGCACAGGGCCCCACCGTCTTGAAAATGTAAGTTCGACTTCCTTTCACTCTTACTTCTTGACCTGAAAGGTTTTGGTATCGCTTTTCTCTCTTGCAAGATCGCTCCACATCAACACATGTCGGTGTTTGTGATGCTGTGGAACACTTCTCCACTTGGCTGTGCATAAATTATCGGCTCTTGTTTGCATGCCCCGAATAATCCTAGCATAAACAGACTTGATACAATGGGATTGAAGGAATGAAAACAAATATCATGTGCAGCTTTGGGGATGTAGATTTTTCCCAGTTAATTGTGATGGTTGAAATGCTTGTTATTTTTATTTACAGTATTTTTGTTTGTTATTGACTGATTTTTCCCGTTTTGAAGGATTAATACAGAATATTCCTGTTGATTTGATCAATTTCTTACTAATTTTACTGTACCTGCTACTCTTAAATAATTTTATCAGTGTTTAAAAGAGGGTAAAGATATAAATTTAAGTGAAGGTAATTTCTCTTTTTGTTACAAAAAAAAATTCCTTTTGTTTTTCAAAGCACAAAATTTCGTTGTTAGTTTAAAAAGTAATAGAATCTTCGAGTTGCCTCATTTAAGCTGAGAAAGCGATATAACATTTGTATTTAAATCTAAGACAAAAAATTTAAAAATTTATTTATCAAAATTGCTGGTAAATTTGCAACAACGATTTAATTATTAAAAAAATGAATTACTTAATATAAAGTTGAAATGAGAAATCTTTAAGAATTAAAGAAAAGACAGTTTGTTTTTCAAAGCACAACATTTCGCTGGTTATTTAAAGAGTAACAGAATCTTAGTGTTGCCTCTTTTATGCTTAGGAAGCAATATGACATTTTATTTAAATTTAAGGGAAAAACTTAAAAATCATTTATCAAAACTGCTGTTAAATTTAACGATTTAATTATGAAAATGAAATATTGATATTTAAAAATATAAACTTGAAATAAGAAATTTTAAAGAATTAAAGAGAAGACTTATGTTTAAATATTTTAGCCTCTTCCCATGTATGAAAACATCAGACAGGAAAATGATACAGCGATTAATTTTTTTTTCTCCCAACTGTCGGAAAACCACATTTAGCATACCTCAAGTACCTTCTCTTTTTTAGAATCATCTGTTGTGTATTTCATCCCTTTGTGCAACGTGCTTGCTTCAGGGCTTGGTATCAAAATAAATTTTTATAAGCCTCAAACCATCAACCTTGCTTCTTGAGATGAAACAACTTTTTTCAGTCTGTTTTAAGTTTCGCAAATAGCTACTGTCTCCGCTATAATTTATCTGTGCATTATTCTAGCTACTTTTAAGCATGATTTATCCTTCTCTAACTATCATTTAAGTTTTTCATAATTCATAGTTGGTTTATTCTTTTGCATGAATATTTCTACTTCCTCGATCTATTTATATATTCTCTTATATTATAAACTCTTAACGCCAAGAAAGAACAATAACGGAGATATCACAATTTTTTCATTTCTGGTGTAGAAAATCTAAGAATGAGCTCCAATTTTGAGCTTGAACTTTTAAAATTCAATCAGGAATGTTTATCTCCCAAACAGAAATTGTTTAGTTTCCTCCCATTTAAGTTGGAAAAGCAATCTATTACTGCATGTCTTATCTTTCGAATTGTTATTTTTTTTCTTCTCTATCTTCTGAATCCTAACTCTGTTTTTGCATGGGAAAAACTTCTTAAAATGAGCTTAACCTTAAAAGTCTTAAACCACGGACAAAAATTATAGGTTCTTCCAAACTTAATTAAGACTTCACCTTTAAATTCTGTCATCTTTTAACCAAAATCTTTGTGTTTTTTCCAACTTACCCTAAATCAGTGTAAGTAAGTGTTCAGTAAGCTAGTGAACTTTGTTTATTTTTATCATAAACTAATTTCGTTATTTATCTTAATGGATACAACTCACTCTTTTAAAAAATAACTAAAAACATCAGTTGTTTATCACTCAAACTTGCAAAGCTCGCTTTCGTACATCTAATTCTCAAAGTAAGCCTGAAAGTTTTACGCATCAGTCAATTTCCGTCACCATGGACAAAATTTTGTAGTTCTATTATACTCACTTTTTGTTTTACCTTAATTCTACAAAATCTTTGTTGTTTTCCCACCCATTCTTCAGAACCTTGACTTTTCTTTTCTGCATCATCTGCTATTTTCTTAGCTTGGGAAAATTTCTCTTCAGTCTGTTTTTCACCATAAGCAAAAATTTTCTTTCTTGAACTCCACTCTTACATCATCCTTCATTTCAAAAGATGAAGCTTGAGAACTTCACCAACTCCAGGTATTCTCCCTGGGACCACTTTTGTCTGCGTTCTGCTTTAACACAACCCATTAGTCCCTTTGTCTCTTGACGGATGGCCATCTGTAGGCGTGAAGCAAGGCTGCCTGTCCTAGACTTCTGCTCTGCAATTCGAAAGCGTGAAATCAGCGTAAATTTATACGGCGAATTTTTACGCTCGTAATTCGTATGGTGCTGTGCTGAGATTTATTGTTGTTTCTTCTGAATATCAAATGAAGTGTTTTGTTAACGCCGTTTCCGTTGTTTGGTCATCATTCAAACTAGTTGTCCACTGCCGGTTGAATATTTCATTCGTCATTGTATGTATTCGATTTTTCTGTCTTAATTCTAAACTTTTTGAAGCTGCAGAACTTTGACATCTCTTACGCCTACGATCTATTGTCTGAGATAGATTTATGACGGGAATGGAATCGCATTTCTTTTTTTTATTTTCTATCAATTATTAGATGCTTCATCATCTGATATAATAACCGTTCTATTTCCTTTCAGTTGCCGTAAATTTGGAATTTACTAAATGAAAATTAAAATCGTTTATATATTTTTTGAAAGTATTAAGTGATATCACAATAAATGAAAATTTTCAATTAGTATATGCATATAACTAAGAATTTAATGTTTGATTAGGGATTGCTACGAGAACTCTTTATACATAAAGCTTAGACTATGAAAGGCACGAAGGCACTTTCCCTTTTTTTTCTCCTTTTATTCTTGGAACGTTGAAATCATTTAACTAAACGTTTTTTAAGTCAAATGAATTAAACTCGACTGTTTTAAGGGGTGAAATGCATAAAGAATTTTGAAGGAATGATTAAATATATTAATATGAAAGGTTAAAATACTATGCTGATTCAAATGAGTAAAATTCATAACCTAGAATTTCACACTTTTCGTTCTAATCTGAATTTCTCTTCCTTTTTATCCAAGTTCCAATTTCCATACGCCCCTTGAAAACGTCGAAACAAGATAATATCGCCGTACTTTTTTTTTTTACTTCGTCTGTGTATTCTTAAAATGGATAAAGTTGGAAAAGAAAGGGGGAAGTCGATTTGTTGAAGCAGAAAACAAAAACTAGCACATTTTCTCTCCGATAGAATTTTCTTTCTTTGCATTTTCTCTCTTGTCTTCTCTTTCTCCATTCGCCGCTTCCAAGACTTATGAATTTGTCTTACAAGCTTCTTCTCCCGCCTTTCGTTCCCTTTGTACATGTTAGTTGGTCCCTTTCTTTTGCTGTGGAATAGGTATGCGTTCCTTGTTTTTCGGATCCTTCCATCGGCTTCTATTCATTTGTGCATTAGTTTTCGGTCAACCGTAAATCAGCAGGCCTTTCGGTTTGGCTGACACCAAAAGGGAAGAGATGGGGAACTGGAGCAAGCGGCCAGGGGATGTTTTGATAACTGTGGGAACTGGGAGAGAGTATAAAGGATTTTCTGATGGAAACTAGATAATGTAATTGTTTCGTGTTATTTACTGGTTTCACTTTCCAATGTTTCCAATGATGTGGGTTGGTTTTTTTATGTCTTTTCATTCGGTCCTGAAATTTAGATCAATCTTTCTTATTTCAAACTTTTTCAGATCACTAGAAAATGTTATAGTGAGTGTTTGTGAGTTTTCTATAAGGTTTTTTTCCCCCTTTCTTACTTCAAACTTTTTTAGATCACTAGAAAATGTTATAGTGAGTGTTAGTGAGTTTTTTTTTTCCCAAAAATTTAGTTATCTTTTACGTCGATGGAATTTGTTACCTATGTTATTTTTACCAAACATTGTTTTTCCAAACTTAGGAATTTTTAATTTTTTCCTGTGTACATTTCTTTTAAGGGTAGTAATCTGTCTAAAAGTCGTTCTTGAATATAGAAATAAGCTGAATACTTGGTGATAGTAATCTGTTCAACCTTTTATGGGTTTATTACTAACAAAACATTAGGATACATGCGTCTTATACTAGCTCTGATAAGCCATCTTCGAATCCCCCCGTCTGTCATAGTATAGGTATAAAAAAGTTTCAACTCAAATGTATCTCGTCATTCTCAAACTTGCTTATTTAGTTTTCCATTTGCTTATAAACACTCGTTATCTAACGTAAAAGCCGATACAGGGAATATCTCATTTTGATTATCTTAATAAGAGATATATAAATAAATATTAAAATGGGGAGGAATAATCTTGACAGCGTCTTTTATCATGCTTGTATAACTCGAAAATAATTGTTTTAATCGTGGACGCAAATTTGATGGTATAAAGAGGGTGGCTTTTTAATAATCTTTAATATTCCTTATTTCTATCGAATTGTAATAGCTTTGATTTTTTTCTTTGTGGGTTCATTTTTTTTATCGTGATTTTATTATGGAGTATAATTGTCTAGGAAAACCTGTGAATGACTTACTCATTTTAAGAACGCATGGAAGTAACTAAAATGGTCAGTGGTTCGATATCGTGTGTTCATTATCTGCGAAAAGTACATCCTATCTTTTTTATGTTTTAAACTGATTTCTTATGTACATTCCAAATAAAAGTGTTAAATTTTGAGCGACAATTCGATAGCGTGATATGAGATAATAAGTGATATGCACGTGAATTACCCCAAAACCGAAGGTATGAAGAGAACTTTATGCCTGTTTCTGGTTATAGGGATGAGATTATATGCAAATGAAAATGCATGTACATACATTTGCATGTTTTTGCATGAAATTTGATATATCCTCTTATTTTTTTTAACAATAAAAATGTTTTGTTATCATCTAGGATGATGGTAGAACAGCATTAAATTATTTGGCCACCACTGCTACTCTCTTTGTCCTCATTTTATTTGAATGACTATAACATTTTAATTTTAAATTTTGCACATAAATGCTTAAAATTGCATTTGAATTTTAATGTTTTTCATTTTTGACTTTCATAATTTTGAATCCCTAGGTGAATTAATGTTTTGTTTTTACTCAAAAAATCGATTACATTTTTTATCATTTTTCTATATTTTATCAACTTGATCAGTTTTAACGTTATGCTCAACCTTATCACTATCTCGGCTTTGATTTCTACGGAACCCCCTACTCTACAATTCTGATTCTGACATACGTTAGAAAACTGAAAAATGATGCAAAAAATCCCCAAGCGAATTATAGATGCAAAACAGCACGCTCCTCCCAAAATCTCCCCCACTTTTCAGAAATCTGCTTAGATGATGAAACACAAAGCAGGCCCAAGCAAACGCCCAGTTCATCCCGGGGAGTGATATGTCATGAATCCCACTTCATTTTTTTCATCCTCCCCTGCGTTCCTTTTCACCCCAATCCTTGGATGGAGCATGATCCCACTCCGCCCCCTCTATCGTTCGGACAGGTGTATGGGGGGAAAGTTCCCCTATCTGTTGCATGTGTTGCCTCGTCCATTTCCGACCCGCTTTGGTGTTGTGCAGTTGTGGCAAGTGAAGTTATTCTTTAAGGATGTTTTAACCGGAGATAGTGTGTATGTGTATTTTCTAAGGCTTATCTGCAGATTTGTTTATTTTTCCTATTTTATATAAGTTATAATCGCTATTTTTCCCCGTCGGGAAATTCTATTTTAAGCTTTTATTCCTATAAAATTTAATTTTACTTGAGAATAATTGAAAAAGAATAGACCACGTATGTGTGCATTGAAAGATCAATGATTAAAAATTTCGTCACCTTATTTACACAGATGTGTTAAAGTTTAAGAATGCTTTCATTAAAGATTTACTTACTATATATTCGAGTTGTATCAATTTAGTTTCATTTATGTCTCAAAAATTATAATAAGTCTAGATTAATTTTATTTAATTGAAAACTGCAATCTTTGAGTGGGCAAATGTTTTCTTCTTTCTGCTCAGTATCTAAAAATTTTCTTTAATCATTTCTTCTTTTTGTAGAAACTATTTCGAGACTATCTTGTTTTGTAAAATATCCTTTTAGCTTCAGTTAGGAAATTGAGTGTTGTAATTTCTTTTCCTTCGCTACCTTGTTTCCTTTTAAGTGACTTTCGTAAAACTTTTCAGATTTTAAAGATGATACTTCTCCTTCCTTCCCTCTTGCGAAATATCCTGGGTTTACAAAGCAGTTTTAAAACAAGATCGTAAAATCTTGCATCTCGTTCTTGATTATATCCATTAGGTTTTAAGATTACATTCCTTACTCACAATAAGGAACACATAGGTACGTTTTTAAATTTCTCGTAAAATATCTCTAAAAATAAAAAAGTAATTAGGCTTGTGAAAGTGTATTGTTTAAGTTCTCCGATTTATTTTTCATTGAATATGATGAATGACACTTTTCACCCAAAGTTAGAATTATTTTGCTAGTTTTCCCAGAAATATTTTATTTAGGTACACAAAACAATATCTATGGTTAAGTGTTTGTTTTTTTTTTTTTTTTTGCTTTCTTACCTAATCAAAAACTAGAGAAGCTTAGATATATCAATATATCAATCCATGTCCTCTCAAGAGATGACAGTAGCATTAGATAGCCCAATTTGTATTAACCCGTCTATCCCATATTTAATATTTACATAATCTTTTATTTCTATTTTACACTATTGATTTTGCTAAATCGTGTTTAACAAGTAATAAAAAAAGTCAAAAACCTTAATTTGTTTCTATTTTATCCTGAATATTACTGTAGAATGACTCCCAATTAATATCTAAACAAACCGGTTGACATGCTAATATTCTACCTATATTCATTGCTATGATCAAGGCCAACTTAATACAACTGAAATATTCATGTACATAACCTCTTCGCCGAATAGCACATTAACTTTGTCTTAATGATAAATTAACCACCAAACTATCATTAGTTTCAGACTGGTTCTTGTGATTAAGTAGCTACCTAAATAATCAGACAAATCAAAAAGACATAAACATACGGAGAGACCGACTGACGTAGATTGGCTCTTGGACTGTCTCCCAATGCACTTTTCGAGAGATTAAGCACAGGCTCTCTTGCAGACGTCCAAATTGTGCCCTACCTTGCAACAGGATACTTCGCCAAGTGTCTCATTTCGTGATTAGGATCATTTTTGTCAGGAATCGGATATGGATTATGTAACTTTGGCTGATAACAGTAAAGATCTGTTGATTCTTGAGAAGATTTTTCTTGTCCCGGTTTATCTGCTGTTGATTCGCGGGATCTCGTTTTCTCAATCCTGGAAATGACACTTTTTCCGTTTCGATTGCTTTTCTTTATTGTCCCCGTGCGCGGTGTTTTGTCATTCTGGACCATTGTTATGAGATAATGTGATACGTACGTCTTAAATGTATCCCGAATGGATGCTCACATTCCTAAAATTCTTCCTTTGCTTTTTATGCATCTTGTTTCAGAAGACATGAAAGGGTTTTAAGCATACTAGAAATAAACAACACAATCCCGGATTTCTTGTTGTTAGGTTATCTTTTTTAATAAAATTTTTGATAAATATTGTTTCAGAACACTTAAGAAAAAATAATGATTATTTTTTTTTTCTAGATATCAAGCAGACAAATACCTAAATAGTTAATGTTCCCTTACCAAATATTTTCTTAACTTAGTTTTTACCACTGCATATTGTAAATTTAAGTATCCCAGATTATAACAAGGACAAGTTACATTTTATATGACAATTGATATGGCTATACCTGTACCAAAGAAATTTGTGTCGAAAAAGGCAGAGCTTCGTAAAACTAACGGTACTATTGTGCATTTAACAATTTAAATAAGTTAATTGTTTTATTTTCAAAATTAATTCATTTTTTGTTAATAAATATCACGAATAGAGAATATTGCTGAACACTGCTCAATGAGTCTATTAATAAAGTTTAATTTAAGTATTTTTTTTTTCAATCTAAAAAGACAACGAGTCTAAAAGAGGAGGTTCAACTGCCATATACCACCGGTAGCGTTGTTAAAAAATGAAAGTCTCTCAAGAGCTCCCTGCAAACTTCCAAGAACTGTGATTTCAAGAAGTAAACCTGCTTTTCGTCTTTCCAAAAGTGCGACCTAAACAAAATGCGATGTTGATCTTCGCAACAACAAGGCTCCTGTATGAACCTCCAGCATTGCGGCAAAGTGAACCGCTGTCGCTTAGCCCAGATGGATCTGATTTACTTGAGGGTGGCCTCTCCGCTCTTTCACACGCACCTCCTCTAGACCTCTTCTTTCGTTTTTTCTTCTCTTCAAAAGGCAAAAAAGTTAGGGTAAAGAAACAAATTAGCAGTGGGTTTCTTTCTAAGTGGGGTAGCCTTAACGAGACGGCTTATGTGTGTATTATTTCAATTTGATTTCTGAACGAAATGAGGTCTAAATTTGATAAAATTAATTACGTTCTTGATGGGCAATGTGGTGTACCATTAATTGATGTTTTGCCATTGAGGCGCTTGCAGCAGTAAGTTAGCTCCAATCTCTTTACATTGAAGTTAGCTCGTTGTTGCTGCAAACGCCTCAATTGTAAAATAATTAATTATACAAACGTATTACAAAACCTAAAAACTGCGTCGGTGACATTTATGCACTTGTATACAACATGATTCACTCGAAGATTATTCTTAAAAAAATTGAATTACATTTACTTGCTGCCTGAAATAGACCTCTATTAACCTTTCTACGACATGCATTTTCCAAACTTGGTGAGGTGACATCATTCTTAAGGTTATCATTTATTTATCAAAACTCAAAGAAACAAGTAATGTAAAAAAAACTGAAACGTCCTAGTAATACGGTTTCCTCCCCTTATGATGCCCCGAATTGTAATTTTTCCTTGTAAGCCTCGATACAAGTTTCCGAATGGCGCTTACGAAGAAAAAAGTGTCAGGGCGTCGCTGAGAATAATGACGTGGGCACATGAACGAGGCTGCATAGCTCCCTCCCCCTAATGGCACAACATTAGAGTGATACTGACTTCATTTCGTATGCGCGTTTTAATGTATTTGCTAATGATGGTGCATAGGCGAAAAGGAAAAACACTGACCTTATTAGGCACTTTTTGCTGCCCAAGAATGTTTTACTAGTCCCTTGGGAATGGGATATTACTCAAACCACCGTACTTAAGCTTAAATACCTGTAGGTTATACTCGAAAATCGATAGTATTACCTTGTCATCAGTGCGTAAATCATGAATTCAGTTTACAGGTATGGGGTATCATTCAAAAACTTTTATTCGTGAACCAAAAAATTAAAATCAAGTAATAATAAAAACTCGAATGAGGGAGGGAGCTTTTGGGTAAATACCACCTTTTCAAAATCGCTTTAATAGTTTAGACAGGACGATTGTCCTGAAAATAAAAACAATTGTTAAGAGTTGTAGTACTTTATAGAAAATTTCGCTCCTTTTCACCCAATTTGGCAAAAGGAAATAATTTGTGCATTATCTTGATACGAAAGTACTTTTAAGCTTTTAAAGATAAACCTAAAAATGTTAATGTGTGGTCAGCCGCTCCTCTATTAACATAGCTATCCCATTATTTTCTGCAGTTCTGGAAATGCATCTACTGTCGTACCGCGACAGAAGAGCTTTGAACAGGGTTGCCGTGAGTAGACGAGTTCAAAAGAAGAGGGAAGCTGGTATGAATTGAACGGAAATATTTGGGGTTTTAAGCGTATTTTTGGCGAATGAGAAAACTTATTTCGCGAATGAAAATAAGATAATCATATTTTATTAAACTACATTAAAATATAGATTATCTTTGAAATTTCTCGGTAATAAAAATCGAAAATACCTTTAGGCATGAAACATTTTTGTACATTTAGTTTGCTTTTATATTGCTATTTTGTGTGAATTAGTTATATTTAGTTTTATATAAAATAGCTCATATCACTTAAATTAATAATTTTATAATTTAATCACCATACTTGAAATTAAAATGAGGCGTTAGAAACTTGTAGAGACAAAATATATAAATATTTATTAATTTTTTAAAAATATTTTATAACATTTAAATACAATCTAATGCAATTCATTGTCACTAGAACTGCAGTCACTGTCAGTGTTTGACAAAGATTCTCAATCGCTGTCCGACAAATTAATCACTAATTCGTCTACAATATCTTCGATCAACCCATCTTTTTTTCCAATAATAGCTTTCTATATTTTGTACGTCCTCTTAACTGACGACTCTGAAACTCCTGTTGCTTGGGCACTCTTGATGGCATTTGCAATGGGCACTTTTAGAGAATTCGTGCTTTTTCTTCTTCAAAAAACTCCGTGACATTGTGAACTATAGCACGTGCTTGAGAATTCAAAGTCTTTTCAATTTTGAATGTTGTCATTTTATTAATTATAACTACATAATCAGATAAATAATAAGAAACTTGAAAGTTTAAAAAAAGATCAATGGACAAAGTGCAACAATTGCAAAAATTTAAGGCGCAAATAAATACAAAAATTTCTCAAATCAGATCAGATCAGATCAGATATGAAATAGATCAGACTAGTTGATGTAGATCGGATAAAATAAAATTAAAGGTAACTACTTGATAGGATAAATGATAAGCAACTTGATAGTTTAAAGAGAAAGATTAATGAACACGGTAACTATAAATCCAAAAAATTATAAAATATCCTAAATAAAATCAGATAAATTGATGTAAATCACATAACATAATATCAAATTAAATAGATCAGATTTGGTGAAATATTTAAGATCAGTTGAAAAAGATCAGATCAGTTAAAATAGATGAGATCAGTTGAAAAAGATCAGTTTAGAAATATTTAATCAAATCAGATGTAATGCGAAAGGAAATTCCAAAATTCATTACTCTAGAATCGAAAGAAGTACACAGCTGAAAGATAGCCACTCAAATTTGGCTCGGAACTTTTATTTTAGCGCCAAGTGAATTACCATCACCCCCAAAATTCAGTGGAATAATCCGTTTCTATAACAACCGCAGCATCATCGTATGACATCAATAGCTCTTCTCCTCGCGGTACGACAGTAATAGAAACTCATACCATTTCTTTTCCATCTTGTGGTTAGTTAACATCCGATGTACATTTTCTCTTATTTTGTTTCTACATCCTAAAGAGATCAATCTAGTAAAAACGATTGCATACCTCCGCTTAGTATAGAAACCTGGTTAACCTTGGAATCGCCTCTCTCCATAGTAAAAACCGCACAAGGTCTTCGCTTAGATCTTCATTTACATCAAGTCACGTGTTCAAACGGGCATTAGAATTTGCATAATTTTCCTCCTAAATTGAGGAACTATCTTCCATGTTGGGGAAAACCTTACTTCTCCAGAAAAAACACCATTACATATCCGATATATCCCGAAACCGTTGTAATATTCTATCGATATCTCATCAATATTGCTTGCTGTTTACCCTGGGATGCAGTGTCAACTCCAGTGCCATACGCTTTATTTGCCTCTCGAGATCGATACATGGCGGTGCCTGATAAAAAAAAAATTCCACCCTCCTGTTATTGTTTTAGTTCGGGTGTTTACTTTCTTCAAGCGTCATTAAGCAAGGTTGTCTCAAACGCACTCATGTCGAACTGTAGATCTGTGTTTCCCGCGAGTCCCACGAGATGGTAGATAATGGGCTTCCTCTCGAACAGCTACTGCTTGCCTAGCTTCTGCAACGCGTCTGTAGGGAAGCATCAGTTATAGTTAGTTATGTATGGACGAAATATATACTTATAAGTATTGGTTATATGTGACGAGTACTTATGGAAGGTACTGTGATTTTCACCATCTGTGGTCCAAAAACTTTTTATTTGTTTCAACGCTTTAAATAAAGCTTTTCTAAAATAGTGATTTGGTGATAATAGATGCTGATAGACGAAAAAAATACCATACCTATATTTCGTGTAATTTATTTTAAGTAGGTATATTTTAATTTTGTATACTTTGGATCAATGCTGTCTCCCATATTCCAAATTCCAACATCGGTTCAAGTACTTTCTCACTGTAAATCTATTAATAGTATTACCATAAGAAAATGTTTACCTCAATGGTTTTTTTTTTTCAGGATTTTAGAACTATACACCATTTTTGGTTTGAAAGTTAAATTTTTGTGTCGCCATTTATAACTCATCCAAAATCAAACCAAAATTTAAAATATTTTAATTCAATACACATGAAATTCCGTTGTGTATCGCACTGCCTTAAATCTGAATTTTTGCCGTAGTTTTTCCGACGTTAAAAGAAATGATTGGTCTTATAAGAACCTTATAAGATTTTAAATGGGGATCATTTTAAAAATTTCAAAACTGTCATTACTTTCTAAATACATTCGCCATATCCCTCTAACCACTTTTCAATGATAAAAGTTAAACTAAATCCACACACACAATAGTAACTCAAAAATTGTTCAGAGAAAATTTCTCCATCTTCCTCCGAAAAACTCAAAGCCAGTGTTTCGTGCCGGAATACGATAATCGCAATGTCTTCTCCCTACCGCATCAAAAAACAGACTCTTTTCTGATAACGTTAGTGGCCGGCGGCAGATGCCCAAACCTGGCTTTTGCGAAACAATCCCTTTGACAAGGTATTTCACCTCTGCTCAGCGGACTGTGACTCATTCTTTGTTTTTAAAAAACTATCTTTTTAATGGCTAATTTGTATTCACAGTCAAACTGCAATGGATTCAATCCTCAAGGGCAGAGTTTTTTGTACTGATAATTTGAAATTTGGTGGCATTTGGATTATTTCGTTTGTTTTTAGCATTGTGGAATCGTGTTTTAGGGATTATTTAAAGGGAATACGCATGAGGGTTAATTTTTTGCCGAAAGTGTGTTAATGAAGTAATTTATTCTCATCCAAACGATGCGCCAACCTGTTTAATTTTTATATTAGTTAAAAAAGTAATCTATATGTAAAGTACTGTTTTTTTTTATTTTAGTTCAATGTTAAAATACTAACTAAAATTTCTCTCTAACCTTTGAGCAATGCCAATTTTTATAACCGTTTTGACTAGTTTAATCGTTAGATTAGTATCAATTTATTCCTATTATTAAACTGAATTTTTCATTCCAATCAATAAAATCATTGATAATAAAATTAAATACTTTTTGTATTGCAGTTTTTTATAAATATTGATTGGACTGGCAATGTATTCCCCCAAAGTTCTAAAAGTATTGTTCTGTATAGCTAAGAGAAAGCCCCTTTATTCCATCACCCTAACTCAATTCTTTTCTTCGTTAATTAGGATCTTAGATGTCGATGAGAAAGCTCCTTAGTAGTTTCTTCTCGTTTTCATCGCTGTCTTGAGAATTTCTTAGTCTCTCTTCGAGTTTGTTTCGGTATTTAAGTTCCTTAAGAAGTCAAGGATATGTGTTCCCCTATTTTCTTATTAAGAAATCCCACGCATAAAACTTTGCAGCACGTTTTATAGATGTGATAAAATTACACTAGTAGTCTAATCAGTAATGATTCTTAAGAAGTTTCTTGTTTTAGCTGTTAACCATCCAAATTACTACTTGTACAAAATCTGAAGAAAATTATTGCATTATCATGATGTAAATTACATCAAGGTATGGTAGTTATTTGCTTTAAAACAATTGCACATTAAAAGTTATAAAGAGAACTGTTGAGTCATGTTGTTTGTACATTTTGTACCAGATGATTCATAAGGATGAGACCAATAGCCTATTTCCTTTAAATATTGCTCCTAAAATTCTTATAATTAGCAAGTTTAAAAGGTGAAAGCTTCGATGGTATGAAGAGCTCCCTCATCGGGGCTAAAATCATAGATTCGGTATTTTCTCAAAAGGATCTCTTGGGGGGGATTGCTTGCATCATCCAATTTTTCACTTTTTTCTGAAACTTCTTAAATTTAAGTACTCGTCTTAGGACAATATTTTGAAGAAAAAGGCTGTTTTCTCCAGGATCTTGACTCTAAACTCGAGATTGAACCCTCGACATTCCGTGTACGGTTTTAAAACTATTACTCAACCCTGACCATGCAGTAGAGTTTGGAGCCCGTCTATTTCTTTGTCGGTGTCTGGGTAATTTGAGCATTTTCCGCCGCATTAGAGATTGTCTGTCCCCGAGATGATTTCATGCCCTGTCTTTGTGTGGCCGTCGGAAATAAAAACCCCTAGCATTGTCCTTTCTCGACTTCAGGGCGACGACATTCAACGTGCTACACTTGCTCTCGTGTCCCGGTTCCTTTGTTGTCCTCCCTTTTGTTGGCCGCTTGGGAAAGTTTTCAGAGGCGACCTTTTATTTGCGATAAACTGGACGAATGTGGAGTGGGTGGTGAGGGATTAGTGCTTCAATCGGGGGAGATAGATATTTGATCCCATCCTCCCTCCCTCTTGACACTTTTTTTCTTCTCTTTTATGAATGAATGCTTCAGATATGATGTAATTTAGTTTGGTTCATTTTGTTACCGGCTAGACTAGGGGTTTTCAGTATGATAGGGAAGGGGGAATAACCGTTTTTGAAATTTCTTACTGATTCTCTTAAAATAGTTAAGAATTGTCTTTGGGTTTCAAACGAACCCTGGAATATTTCATCATAGAAAGGGTCTTTAACTAAAAGATTTACCGTTCTTTTTTTAGTTCCAATAAAATCATCCTTTTTGATCATCACTTGTTAATGGTTAAAAGTTTTCTGTGTAGAAACCTTTTCTCAAACATTTATCATTGTGATTTCATTGGAAAATTCTTTTGTTCTTTAATATAAGAGTTAATTCAAAATCTCTAAGAAAAAAAAAATCGCAAACTTCTTGGCTTGGATAATACCACGTTTCCCTTCGTTACGTTTTTAAAAAGTTATTTCAGCGAATTAAAAGATTTAAGGACGGTTAAAAAAAACTTAAAAACCAGTTCCAATATAAAAGTCTTGATTCTTAATCTTCGATATATACTACTTTATATCTTTACAGTTTCTGTTCATTCTTCCGTTCAAGAAATTTTAGTGCCAGATAAATGTTCTTTTTCTGAAGACTGGTCAATCGTGTATTTCTCAATAAAAGTTTGTGATAACTATGAATCGCTGCTTGTAAAGGATCCTTAAAACAACTGCCTTAAAAAGATTGAAAGGTTAAACCGGAAATACAAATCTTAATCGCTCGTAGGGTTGATATTTATGGATCTTTTTAACGCTCGTTTTATAACGCCAAAGTGGTTTACTTTTGTGTATTTATACTCCTTATAAAACAAGGTATCTATGGCGATTTCTTTGTACACATTCTGAATAAGATCTTTAATAGTTTATTCTTTCACCTTCAATCTATTTATATACTCGGATACGTCACGGAAAGTATTTCTTGTTAGGCTTCATTTTCTGTTGTCATGACAATGGATGGATAAGATACGTGTTTTCAAACTCCAAAAATTTGGGAGAGTGATTGAGTCTAACATGTAAAAAGGGTCTGAGACAGCTAAAATGAAATTCCTTTGCTCATTCCTTCGAATTGACGTAGAAACGGTTTAAACCTAGACAGTTTTCCAATCAAAGGGTTTGGAGCTTGGAAAGTTTTTCCTTCTTTTTCTACTACCTTCGCATTTAATAGACCTCATTGAAACATTCCAGACCTTAACTTTCGAAAAATGAAGTCAGTTAAATTCAATTAATGTTTTAAGTAAAGATTTCCCGATGCCCCAGGAGCGTTTCAAAACACTCAGTATTATCACATTACTCTTCCTTCTGATTTTTCATTTCCCTGAACTCTGCCAGTTTAATTTCCCTTTACATAAAACAAAAAAATTGGCGTTTTCTATCTAAACTATTTCTTTGAACTGGATGTAGATGAAATAACTCGAAAACTGGATGTCTACCTTATGCAAAGTGGCTTATTAGTACGTCTTTTGTAGAGTTAGATTAAAATTTCCCCCTTTTGTTGTCTAAATGGAAGAAATGTTTTAGCTCGCGAGAAATGGACTTGCATGCTTTAAGCGTAACCAAACCAATTACCTTTCACTTAATTCTCCTTTTTTACACTTTAAAAACTTCGACCTTGGACTTTTAATGAATCTCATTATTCTTCTTAAAAGTCCATTTTATCTTAAAAGAAAATTTAAGCTTTGCTCAATAAAGCTTATTGCTTAAAAAGAAAAAAGTCCACTTTTTGAAAAGCACTGGGACATAACTGAAACATTAATTTTGTAATTTTGCTTTTAATTTGGTGGCAATTTGAAAATAGCCTTCATGGTATGGATTGATTAAACGTATGCAAGTTTTAACAGGACTTTTTTTTATATGGCTGTAGTTAAAACATTTTCGACTGTTTTCTCTCATCAGGCGCGCCTTGAGATTTAAGGGGAACCTTCAGAACAAAAAAATTAAATATTGAAACGATCCGGATTTTAGAGCATTCCGGATAAAAGGTTCGTTACTCTTAATAGTTTTCTGGGATTTTGAGTTGATGTCAGTACTACCCCTGTTTTAATGTTTGTAACCCACTTATTTACTGAAACTCTAGAAAATTATTCTAGTTGAGTTGCATTAAAGTTTGTAAAGTATATTTTAATACAAAGGTTTTAAAAATTGAATGTAAAATTTTTTCTCAAAAATTGAGAGAGAAAAATTGAGTTGCGTGGCGAAATCATTGTTTTTTAAACCAGGAGAATCTTCAAAGAAAACTCTTAGCTCCCCATTCAATGTACTGTGTTTAGATATAGTTGCTATGGAATTGAGAGAAATTGAGAAAAATTGAGAGAGAAAAATTGAGTTGCGTGGCGAAATCATTGTTTTTTAAACCAGGAGAATCTTCAAAGAAAACTCTTAGCTCCCCATTCAATGTACTGTGTTTAGATATAGTTGCTATGGAAATCCCTGTAAAGAAACTTTGTCATTAGCACTCAGATTTAAACCTCTTTCAGATTATATGAGTTTGTATCTAAATTTAGTACTCGCTGAAAAAATTCATTAAATGAGATAGTAAATAAGATATAGTTTGTATATGTGCTGAAATATTTTTCTTTCTTCAAAAACAAGTATGTTTGTAATTATAACATTTGATTGCAATGCAGTAATTAATTTTAATGGCAGTTTTAATTGCAGTAAAACCCACAATGTTATTTTACTAATAAAATGCAACTATTCGTTTTAAAAAGTCAAAGCTGATGTATACTTATTTAAAAGGTTAGTTGTGAAACAGAAAATGAAAGAAAGTGCAATAATAAGTTTTAAGAAAAGGTTTAATTAGTAGAGAGATTTAGTTTGTCATTTAGGAGGTGAAAATACGACCTCACATTTTTGTGACAAGAATTCTGAATAATTACCTCAAAGCCTTCTAGCTTATCATTGTTGGGAATGAAGCTTCTTGATTATTTTTAGAGTTATGATCACGTGTTTTTATAATGAATGGAAAACTTGGGGAAACAAGCTTTGGTCATTTTCTTGACTAAAACTTAGAAAGAGTTCAGTAGTCTTTCCCTGAACTTGAAGTCACTTCGAAATCCTTCATCCTTTAATTAAAACGCACTCTAAGCTTCACAATTTTTCTCTTCTTTGTAATCCTAATTAATTTAGAACCCAGGCGCTTCTCTGCTTTAGAAATAAAATATCTGGGATCATAGAAGTTTCCCTGGCGATTCGTCATACATAAACTTGCTTTGTCCCTCTCGAATATTGATTTCCAATCGCAATTTTCTCGTAAACGGAACTGTTATTTGTCGGGGCGTTTTTGATGTTACCGAACTCGATGTTTTTAGTTTTATTCCTGGTTTGGCATGTATCAAACTGACTTCAAATCTATTTGAGTTGGAATGACTTGTCTTGATGGGGAACTGGTGTGGTATGATACTGTAATAACCCATCAATTGGTCTCTTTAAATGCAAGTTTTCATTTCCATTGTTTAAAGTTGTGTTTCCATTGTTTCAAGTATTGCATCCGTTAGAATTATATTCTTATTCATTTGGCTAATTTTATGCAAATTTTTTTTTTGAAAAATATACATTATTAATCCTCGTTTACTTTTAACCGTCCTTTGCTTTAGTAGGTACTTAATTACATTCTATTCTTGATTAATTTCTATTTATTTTTAAGTATCAACTCATTGATTTATATTATTTTCTTGGATCAAAAAATGTAATTCCCGTAATTGTTTTTTTAACGTACTAAAGGGTGTAAATAATGTGTAATATGTTTTGTGGTTAGAAAACCTTATGATTTTTGCTCGCTAATAAATGTGAAAATCATAATTCGTCATTTGGAAAAAATTTTGGGATAACTTGAATTAAATTTTTTTATTTATTTTCCTGCTTTGCCAGACAATTCCTTTGCAAGACAATTTCAATTACATAGCTGAAAAGTTAATAAAGATCTTATTTCTTTAACTTTTAAAATTATATTTATCCAACTTCCTTCTTTTGCTGTGGGAGCACCATAAGCTTTCAATGAATTCACATGGTCCTATAATTTTATTGCACATAACCTCCTATAGGTATACAAGACATTGTTTAAATCTAAAGCCATGAAACGGTTTTTTCCTATCCCCCTACGATACTTTTACCAATTCCCAGTTATTAAAAACAATCACCAATATTCATCCATTAAAAAAGATCCTGCTGTGAGGTGAGTATTCCTCTCGGAATAAAAATTACTCTTAGAACACTTTTTACCTCATCCCTCTCCCAAAAAAACCGTTAATGTGTCACAATCGACTTTTTCGAAAATTTCTGCCAGTAAGTAATCCACAGTGGTGTACTTGGATCGCGTGGACATCCCAACCGGAATGGATTCAATTAGCGAGATTCCCACTTGATAACTCAGTCCACATTCTCGCCTGATCCATGCTTTTCCCTCATAGCGTCAGGCACAGCATTTTTATCCCCATTCCGCTGGGTGCAGTTTCTCTGTGGTGATGAAGGGAGAATTGTACGGTTTCTCTCTCTTCGTTCTGGTTTATTAGGGTGTTTTGTTACTTTCCGTATTTTATTTTCCGACTTGGGGGACTATCTATTAATTGATTTTTATGGGATGGCCCGCTCTAATATGACTGAGAAAATGGTTATTCTGTTTAAAAAATAACATATTGTTAATGCAGTTGAGAATTCTGGAGTATCCTATTGAACAAGACTTGTTTTACTTTTCTTTTTATTACCACTGATTGTAACAAAATATACTATTTAAAAAACACATTTGTTTACTCTGATGAAATTTGAAGATTTTCTGTTGTGGGCCATTTCATCGTCACGTGTGGGACAAACACACTCCATAATTTCCTTAAAATACTGCTTTAAAACTTAAAATAAATTTTAAGTATTAATAAGAATATTTTTTTAAAGTTTACGTTTGGTACGAAGATATTTCAGGAATAGATACATCTTTCCTAAATCGTTTTCTTCAATTAAAAAATACTAAGCATCTATCACGACGTGCGGGACACCTAAAGTCAACCACTTGCAATTTGCTCTATGAACAAAATTAATGCTGTAATTGCTAAACAAAAAATGTATTCTGAAAGACAAGGATCAAATCTAAATGAACCATAATCGATTTATTGAGAAAAATTATTTTCAAAAAAATCTAATGCATCTTGTCACGTGCGGGACATTTGCAAGTTATTGATGTACACTTTTTTAGAATGTTAGATGTTATATAAATATGTGAAAGAAAATAACTGCTATAGATTTTCAAATACTAACCTGTTTATTTCAACTTATTTTTGTACCTACTAGTTGTTGAATGATTTACTAATGTTTAATGATGCACATTAGACATTAATTAGCATGGAATTGTTTTTTTAAATGTCTGATTTATGTAGTATTTGACTATCAGATTACTTGTTCTAATAAATGGCCCTTATGATCTCCACCCCTCTCAACCAAAATTCTATATTTCTGTAATTGAATAAAATAAAATTTCAAAATGATATTCACTTAAAGAGTAAAATGATAAAAATAAAATGTCTTTTTTATTTTAAAAATAATTTCTGAAGTTTTATACTGATTTTGCTCAATTGTGAAATTGTCCTGGAACAAATTGAAAGCTAGTAACTTAAGTATTTTATTTAATATAATTCTAATCAGTGTCCAATGTCATTTAATGAGAGTTCATTCTTATTTTAAGCCATTTATCTACTAATATACTGTTAATCAGTAAAAAGTCTGTTTTAAAGGCATTTAAGTATTTTTTAATTATACAATTTCTTTCCATTAAACAATAGTAACATAAGTTACAAATTGAAGTAATTATTTATACTAAATTATATTAACAATTTAACAGTATTACCAGCTTTATCCTCATGTACTTTTTCCATACTAAGAGCTTTCCTTTGCTTCCATCATTTCGATCTCCATTAAGAACGTTTACCCATTAAATCCTTTTCTGCAGCGTTTTCACCTAAAACTCAAATTGCAATTCTAATGCGCTTTTCCAAATTCTCGCACGTCTGGGCGCATTTTAAAAATTAATTCGTTTTACGATTCCCGACAATCTAAACAGCTCGAAACGCGGCTATAAAATGCGCATTCCAAGTCGCTAAGCTAACACAGTCCTCTAGGAAAAGAGAATATTCGCCTCTCCAAAAAGAAATGGGAGAAATATATTCTTTCCATCTTTCGAGTGGGGAAATCGGTTTTTCGTCAGTGTCGGTGTTTTCCCCGATTCTATGTTTGCTCAGAATTTTGCATGCAATTCATATTCGGTGGTCGGGATGGCTAGGACTTGTTGACGAACCCATCAGGTGCGTTCTTTTTTGTACTCCTCGATCGAAATTCGATGGCTGGCTTTTTAGAGACAATCTGATGGTGTTACCTTGTCAGCTACAAAAAGTTCACTGTGGCAAAATTTAAAGGACAGATAACGAAAAGGGGGATTCCTTTATTTTTTGAAATACCAGAACAATTTGAATTAGTTTCTTTTATTTTGTTTATTTTGTTTTTTTTTATTATTTAAACTTGTTTTTAAGGGGAATAAAATTACCACAGTAACGAGAGATTGTCTGGTATGAGCCCCTTTAAAAAATTGTATCTACTTTAAATGTAAAAAAGCAGGAAAACTGGGAGGTTGGAGGTTTGTTATTAAAAAAAAGCTCTTATTAAAAAAAACATAATTTATTTTTCTGCTATAGTATGCGGGATCCTTGGAAATATTTAAAGGAATCCTCGTTTGGGCACGGTTCTCTACTCTAAAACTATTTTACTACTAACTCTTAAACTATTTTCTCAACTTTAAAACATTGCGATTCTCAACGTCAGGTACTATAATTTGTCATCCTGATTCTAATCGCATTTGGACTTTCGTTTTCATTTACATTGTATTAAATTATCTTAAACAATAACTCATCCACTTCCTTTCGATTTGTCAGCTGAGCAATGTACACGTAGACCAATGGTTTGAAAGAAAGGTTATCTCTGTTATAGTCAAGTCTTAAAAAAAAGCTCCTATCTCTTCACTAAGTGTTATAAATGTCTCTCTGATCATTTGAATCTCTGGCTTTTGTCTCACCCGTTTTTATTGCGTTATTATCTCTTCTAATGAGAGAACTAATATCTGTGTCGGAAGCCCGATCGGAACTTTCTTTTTCTCGCCAAATATGTTGCGGAAGCATTTTTCAAAATAGCTTACTTCAAAGATAGGAATATCGAACAACGCATCGGAAGTCCACTGAGGCTTAAATAACCACTGAAGCTAAATCAGATATATTACGTTCGTTTGGGTGCCATAATTTATGGGCAATAAAATAGACAATTAAGCCCTGAGTAGCACTGCGCTGACCTCTTTATAGCTTAGGATCGTTAACTTCCGATCTTCCCTGTGGAGAGTTTTAACATGGGTTCACCACACTCCTGGAGCTTTTTCTTCACGCTGTACAAGTATTAATTTAAAATCTTTGGACCAGTCACAAGTACTTTCTATGCTTTTAAAGTTTTCAATAAATGATCTACCTCACAAAGATATTGTGTTTTTAATTTATTGGAATCAGATTGTAATTTGGCCCTTTAATTTCAAAATTCCCTTTCTTATTACTATTGACCATCATATTTATTTCAATACCTGAACGCTTTCTTTTCTCGAGAAATTACTCTAATTTGAGGTTATTTTTATCAGGTTAAAGTTGAAAACTGCATTTCTTTTGGTATATTTTATTCTTTTAAATCTCTATGGAGTGTACAGTGCTGAAGGGAAAAAATAACTAAATCGTTACTCAGTTTCATGAAGGCTGGTAGTTACCGTACAACAATCATATCATATTAATAAAAACTGTTTTAGTTACTGATATTTATAAAGGCATTAATTTTACTTTATAAGAAAGATTAGGCCCAATTGATTCTACCCTTCTACTGAAGCTTCCCCTACCAACTTATATGAACCTTTTTTACTACATATAAAAACATAAATAGGTGTTAAGTACACGTTTTATTAAAAACATATAAAGACTCCCGAAACATTTATTACTTTTATTATGAGCTCTCAACACGTTTTAAAAGGGCTTTTTTCATTATATCAAATTTCTGTCGTAAAACACAAACAACCCATTATCTCTTAATGAACATGAATATAAGTTTTATTTCGGATGTCATTACAAACAAAATCGCACCCCAAAAAAACTCGATTGTAGTGTAATAAAACGCTTGCACCCAAACAGAAAACGAAACTCCCTAATTACCCCTCGAGCTCCAACCTAATAATAAGCGCTCGTCCCCTAATTGATCTTTTAAGTGCTTTTTAATGAGATCTCCCTAATAAGTTGATTCCATCACATCATATTTTGCCATCCTACTCCCGGTAAGGCTAGGAAGCTGTTGAATGTGGCAATTAGAAGAGATTGTTCGCGTTTTGTTCATGCTTGGCTGAGCAACGTTGATCGATACACCTTCGTTTTTGGATGTGTCTTTCTCTATTGTTCTGTTAAAGTGCTGAAAAGCCCGCTGCTGACAAAAGCCGATTTTTCAGCTACTCCAAGATTTGGTCAGTTTGGGCGGCTGTGTTTGTGATTTCCAGAAATTGTGACGCAAACAAGCCCATCGGATGTGATTAGGAGAAGGAGGGGTCAAATAAAGAAAAAAAACTATCACCACTTTTTTTTCTCGTTGTACACATCTTAATATAACATCAAATTTGTTTAGTTTTATTAGTTGATTTGGAGAACCATCTCTAAAATCATAAAGCAGTCCCTACCGTAGTAAAAATTTCACTTATGCGTAAAAATATTTTATTCGTTCTAGGAAAATATTACCATCTTGCAAGAGAATGATTATTCGTCATTAATTTGACTCTTGTTGTTTTATTTCGGATGCAATGCTGCTCGTTTTCTACTGCTTAGCTACCAAGCCGTTAACTGAATCATTGTTTTATTATATGTAGAAATAATTAACCTCTTCTCAAACTTATTTGTAAGAGTATCTGCACGATAAATTTATATTTTAAATTTACTGCATAAACTTTTTTAACAACACTTAGGTGCGCTGAAAACCGCTTGTGGAGTCCGAGCTTTGAGCTCGTTATACTCTTAATCTTGAAATACGTCTTGAACTTAAAAAGTTTGTAAAGCTCTGATCTACAATCTCTAAGTTTTAAGCCACTTCTCTTAATAAGGTCTCTTGTATTTATACAGTTGAGCTATTAGAATCAAGTACGGTCGATGACCGTGTTTGTGTCTATATTGATTAGTTGTTCGTCATTCTACTTCCGTTGTCATTGACTTGATAGATGCTGCCTTTTTATGCTTTTTCCAAATTTCCTAGGGTCATAAATCCCTGAAGCAGTTAGTTTCATTTATCCAAACAGTAGTATACTTTTAGTTTTATTTATTTCAAAGACTATCAATCACTGCCACCGATAACGAATAACAGATTAATCCGATATCCCAGATTTCATATTGTTAAAATTTCATTAAACAGATTGTGCGACATTATCATGAATTAATTAGTGGGTTAAACAGATATAGAGCACGTGTTTTGGAGTTGGGGGGCGCTCAAAACCACCAACAGGCCATTCCACTCTGCCTAATTTCTGAAACTAGGGGCGAGGGATTTCAAACCCAGTCGTCCGGATTCTGTATGCAGAGCCATTACTTGAATTGCGCCGGATAGCCCGAAGGCCTAATTGAATCGTCCGGGCGTCGAACTAACAGTTTTCGAGGCGGATCCAGTGGGATGGGCGAAATCGGTACTTTTGGGAGGTATCGATTACTTTTGTTATGCTGATACTAATTGAATACTGATACTTATTTTAATGCATTTTTACTCATCAAAAACGTTGGGTATTTTTAAGGTAGGTACTTCTACAATTTACTTAGGATACCTAAAAGCATTCAATAGCAATAAGTATCGATACCTTGAATTATCCCTTTATAAAATTGATACTTTAAAAAGTATCAGTACTTTGGTATATATAGTACTTTTAAAATTCTAAATAAAAGAACTAAAAAGTTTTTCTAACTTAGATTTGCTTATTTGAATTCGTGGTTGTAGGTTCCAATTATCTTATCAATCTTTCAGTACATGAAGAAAAATTACTGCCATAAGCTACCAAGGGGTTTTCATGGTCGTATGTTACTACTCCTGATGTCATATTATTTTACAATCCAATATCTATTAAGAATTCATAATTTTTTTCTTCTTAATTTCAAGTTCTAAAGTATCAAATATTTCTTATCAGTCAAAACAGAAGAGTACAAAAATTGTGTTGCTTACTACTGTTTTAAATACTTAAATACTTTTATTATTACCTTGTTCCATGTATTAATTGCATTCGAATGATAGTGGTTAAAAAATAATTTTTCAGTAAGTTCGGTGAAAAATTAATTAAATTTCAATATTTTTCAAAAAACTTTGAAAGAAAGTATATTTTTGAATGAAATTACCAAATTATTCTTAAATTCAGTCGTAAAAGTGCTTGAATTATTAATATCCCATAACTCTTAAGTACTCGGTTGAAAAAAAAGTCCAGATTTTGTTTATCACGAGTGATAGTGTGAATTAGAAGCACGTGAAGTTGACGTAAGAAGCGTGGAGACATTGTGAGTAGGCGGGGCCCTCGATGGATCAATACCACTTGGGCAGCCCGCTTCAGGCAGGGGGAGCCCAAGTGAATGGCTTTAACGGGTTTCCTTCTCTGATCTAGAATTCAACTGGTTGCAATTAACACTTAAATTTGCTTTTTTGAGGTTGCAATTCACGGGTAGGGCTGCAGTTGGTGGAGGTCGTGCCGGGTTGCAAGTTGATGGAAAGGGTTTTGTTTTCTTGGTGAAGTAGTTCCGAAATCAAACGAGGAAGGTGTAAAAGTTGAAATATGGGAAGGGAAGTAATTGAATCTGTCTGGTGATGTGGAGGTGGACTGGAAATTCCATTCTAGTTCGTTTTGTTTTTATATGCGACACTTTTGTAATATTAGGTTGTGTAAATACAGTTGAGGATTTTTTTATCTGAAAATTTTCATTTTTCCTCTTCTTAAACTTGCAATGGTGTAAAAAACCGCTAAGATACGGGATATGCCGCGTCTTTCGACTTTTTTGTCTTTATACGTGCTTGTGCTATGTGTTTCAGCCTGAAGCCGCGAGGTAGTTGTAACACAAGTCCATGCGGACGCGGAGTAAAATCTTTTGCGAGGAATTATAATTAGTAATTATTTTGTGAAATAGGTTGA
The DNA here is from genome assembly GCA_963680715.1 of Tetragnatha montana. Taxonomy (NCBI): domain Eukaryota; kingdom Metazoa; phylum Arthropoda; class Arachnida; order Araneae; family Tetragnathidae; genus Tetragnatha; species Tetragnatha montana. The sequence continues at coordinate 39,279,575 of OY796684.1, forward strand.
AATTAGGTAGAGTAATAAGGTTGAACAGTAGATTGGAATCTTTCTTTTGTCTCATGGATAAGTTGTGCATTCAAACATCTCTAGATTACTAGTAAACTTGTTTCTGCTCTGAATTTAATCCAAATCAAATAAATTTCATAGTTTATGTAATCTTGAAAACTCGTGTATTTTAACATAAAAATTTATCTTGTTACACCTTTTTTACACCCTTATAAATTGTATAACTAAGCATTTGGAAAAAAGTGTAATGGTAAAATTTAATTGATTTCTAAGAAAGTTGTTTAAAAATTCAATGGTACTATTTCCCCTTTTTGAAATTCTTTTACGTACAACACAAATTTAGTGCTTTAAATAAATTTATAACTATTCGAAACTAATAGGTTTTACTGCTTTCAATTTTTGAATTTATTAATTCTAAATTCTTTTTCTGAACTTTTAAATTATTTGTAAAACAATTCAATACTACATTCAAAGTTTAAATATTGTGTTATTGCTGACGTAAAAATTAAAAAATGTGACTAATTTTGTCTCTGCGTTTTGTTTCTCGCATGTTTAAAAAAATAACTTGCTTTCAAAAGAAAAAAATGTGAATATTTCCGATTGCCCGCTAAAATACTGAAATGGTCTAGTCTGTCTGGGTCTCAAAAGAGCCATTTTAACATCCAATACTTAAACGCAACTTGCATTTCTCCAAGTCGCTCAGAAATAATGCCAGACATTTTCCAAAAAAGGCGCAGAGGAAATGGCTTTGGCACTCACAAAACTTAATTCTTCTGTCGCTTATTATCCCAGACCAGACAAAAATATAAAATCACCCGTGACTTGAAGAAATTGGATCTTCTACGTTAATATATCCGGCTCTTCCGTACAAAAAATAATAAAAAAATAGCATTTCTTCTGAGCTCGTTCAAGGTTTTCTATTAAAACATAAATTCGCTTTTTGACTCATTCGTGACCTTTTTCTGAAAAATAGTTTTTCTGTGAGATCTTCCTTAAATTTCGATCACGCTCTAGCCGCTGTCCTATTCGCGTCATGTATTTGTGAGCTTTTGAACGTTTTCTTTTATAGTTGTCGGCTTTGGGGCACAAGGAGGTTTCGGCTTATTTTCGCCTGGAGTGTGATTTTTATTTCTTTGCTTTTGGTATCGAATGCTGTGTAAGGCTGTCTTTTCGTACACCTCTAAACATTGTCACTGCTAATATGTTGAGAAAAGTATGCTCCTGGGAAAAACTACTTTAGAAATGCTTAACTTTTTGTGTTCCGTAAAAAAAATATATTTGGCTCTGTTTTTTCCCCGAATGCTTTCATCGGGAAAAAAATACTCAAGAGGAAAAAGTACTCCGGAATCTAAAATTTTATCAAAAAGTAATCAAGGTCTTTTCAATTATACTCATTATCTAAAAACTTTTTATCATTTACCTAAGTTGTGTTTGCTCCTATCATTCCATAATAGTTTTAGTTTCTCTTCATTTTCATTTTAAATTTCAGTATCAATTTCAATAGAAACTTTGCGCCATAAAACCCAAAACAACCAACCAATATCAATTTCGAGGTACCTCAAAAATTAAGGTGACCATAAGTTCCGGGCAGTCCCAATTTGAGAAGCTTGAAGCCAACCTTTTCTTTATTTAACATTTATCATTAATAGTCCTTTGCACAAACATTGAAAAGACTGCTGGTTACATTAATCTGTCCTAAAATGCATTTCGTTCCCTTTGGGGAATCCCTGTTCTTGATAGTTTTGAAAAAGTCTTCGTCGGGACCTTAACAGAAAAAACGTCTATATTACCAAAGTTTTATCGTGTTTTTAGTTTCATTTTGAAAAAATTTCGATAAACTTTTGTTTTGAGCAATGGTGGTCTTAATTTAGATTATTCGTAGTAAAGAAGCTTATCAAAAATCGTGTTTTTTTTTATTTTAGTTTTCTTTGGTGGTTTCTCTTAATTCTTTGTTAATAATATACTGGCTGAAACAAATTATATAAAGACAAAATATAGAAATTAACCTTTCCATTTTTTAATAAATTCATTATCAATATCCTGATTAAATCGTGTTTCTGAATCCTCCGTTGTTTCTTTTAAAACTTTTATTTTTTTCCTAAGAGAAAACCGACATATTGTAGATATTAATTTTCATTTCATTTTTTCGAATTAATCTCCAATGAGTGCTACTTCATTTTAATAAAGTCAAATTTTCTTGAATCTTTAATAAAGTCAAAACTTTTTTAATCAAAATTGTTTCAATTGCTAAATTTTAGATGCATTTATTTTTATTGAATTAATGGCTACATCCATTTTATTATCCTTACTCCACTGTGGTTATATTTTCTTTCGTGCTTATCAATAATTTCACTTCTTGAGATAATTAGATTTTTAAAACTACTGTCGAGTAAATTTTATGAGCTTTATCATTTACTTTTACAAATCAACAGTGCTATGTTAAATATTAAACATAATATGATAAATATAATTTTGAATTTAAATATTTTTAGTTTTTATTGATCTTATTTGAAGAATTGACGTTGAACTCCACTTAATATAATATAAATAAGTTGGTTGATTTAAAGAGTGTTTTACAATAAATGTATAATAGTATTAAATGAACCTAATGTTTTAAGTTTCAAATCGCAAAAAAAAAAAAAAAATGTTGCTTTCTATTATTTGAATGGGTTTTTATTTAATTCTTATAACCCCTTCCTTATAAAAGGGTTGAAATCAGAGAAACTATTGGAGAATAAATATCTTAAATTAATCGAAAAAAGACTAGTTTTTCAGTACATTTTCTAATGAGCAAATTAAGGGATAAAATCGGGCAATAAACTTAAGTAGAAGTACACTGAGTTAATCGAAAAAGTTCTATTTATAAAAACTTTCATCTTTCTATTTAGAACGATTGAAAGGAGTCCCTAGTTTTTTTAGAAGCGATACGGAGGCGGTTCCGTTGCATCGTAAATGTCACTTCTCCGGGAAAAATTCATCCAGTTTACTTCGTAAATTTTTAAATTGAAACCAAGTTCAACCGCTAAGTGCCGATAAAAGAGCAATTTGTGGGAACTTTCTGAACCGTTTATGGAAACTGTTAGGAGGTATCACTTCTGGGACTAGATTCTTCCTATTTTTACCCTAGTCAATATTTAGGTACGCTTTCGCTTTTACGCATACTATTTTTATACTGAGTGTATCAGTCGACTTGTTTCTTGGTTTAACTAGTTAAAATATTTCGTTTGTGAACCAATTCTTTCTTGGTTTATAATATAAATATTAACGTTTCTTTCTAAATGTTTTTCCTTATTTTCTTTTCCTCTCTTTATAGTCATTTTTATTAACAATTTTAGATCACACTATTTACCCCCCCCCCCCAAAAAAAAACAACCTTTTCAATCAGCACTGTTGAAATAATTTATATACAGATACATTCTTTTAGTGTTTATTACCTGTTTATTTGATAAATTAATAATCATTGTATTGAACTTGACTTATAACTCAGTTATTTATTTCTCGTTTAAAATCTGGAAATAATTTCAGTTAAAAATTTGCTAATTATGAAATGCTAATACAGTTATGAGTGTTCGCATTTTATTAATTTACTATTGACAATATAACATCAACTTGTTTTGTTTAAGTTTATACAATATTCACGTTAAATAACTTTTCCCACATTAAATTTTGCTGAAAACTAACATGGCTCGGACATCATTCTTTATCATAATTTTTGATCATCAAGACATCATTCTTTAGAAGAAATGTGCATATTATGAGCCGCACTTTTTTCTCCTTTTTAGCACAAAAGAAATTATTTAATTCAAAGCCTTTTTAATAACAAAAAACAAGTTAAAGATATATTAAAGAATTTATTTAGAATTTATAGTGCTCTAACCTTTACGCAAAATGTAAAAAATTGTTTTATTTTAATTGCAGTCACCCAAAATATGATATATTCTTATTAAATTTATAAATACTTTTGTGCATATTGGTACATATTTAGATTCAAGCTTTGAAAATTATTTTTAGTTAATAAAACTTAAATGTATTGGTTGAATTTTCATACATTTTCTATTAGAATTCGCTCTTAAACCTTTACGGTGAAATTATTAATAAACTTATTTTTTACAAAGAATACAGTTTTAATCAAAATAATTTTTATACAATTTTAAATATCTATGCAAATTTCTAACTAATAAAAGCAGTCTGTCCTATTTTTTAAGTCAACATGTTCTCAGTTTTCATTTTTATGTTCTATTTAAAAAAAAAAAGGTGGAACACTTTCATTAAATTAAAACCAAAATTTCCTATTTTTTACCAATTGGTTGCTTAAGCTTATACCATTTCTGCAATGTGTGACGTGAAAGTGTAAATGACATGATTTCCACAAGACAATCGTATCATTGGAAATTCTGACAATACTTCGTTCTTACTGTCATATTTGCTCAGCCTAAGAAGGTAGTTATTTCTCTATTCAAATAACCCTGAACTTCTCTTCTGCGGTCTCGTAGGTGTGGAATTGGCATAGCTTATTACTTAATTTATACTGTCCGTGAAACTATTTTTGTGTGAAAGAGTTGGGTCCAATTTATTGAAATAGGGCTCTCATTCCCAAAATATTTTTAAAATGTTCACCAGCCTTATTTACAGAATGTATTTGTCTTTTCCCTTAGTTACTATCAAATTTTAAGGTAACGAATAGACTAACCGAATTGAAAAAAAAATTCTGAAAATTAAAAAAAAAATGAAAGCATTTGTTTAAAAGTACTTTATAATTATACCCAAGTTTCGATAGTTATGCCCTTCCACTATCAGTTTTTTACTTTAATCCATTAAAATCGGTACTAATTTTTACTTCAAAGCAATTTTTGGATAATTAACGTTGGTTATTTAACTTTTGGTTGGTTTATTTAACTTAACATTGGTTTATATAATTTAACATTGATTTATATAAAGTAGATAATATTTTTTCTGTTAGACAAAAATCGTTATTCACTCGATATTGGTTTGTAAAAACATTTTCTGGGAAATAGATTATAAAGGTTTGAACCGAATCAATAAGCTTAAGTAAATTGATTCAGCAATTATTTGGAAAGCTCTACTCATACTCATATACTACATGGCACCATAATCAGATTTATGAGTTGATTTGATTGAGAAATGAAAATATTACGGGTTTGATTGAACCAAATAGTAGTTAAGTCTGCCTGGCAAACATTTTTATACCAAATAATTTCTTTGTAATTTTTTTATTTAAAATAATAAGCTGGGGCTGAGAAAAGTGGTTGTAAACGTTAAATGTTTTATTCTGTCAAGAGCATTGAAAGAAAGTATTATTCAGTGTGCAACACTTGAAGAAATCTTTAAATCACTTGTGAAACATGGATACGAAGTAACTCTGGAATGTTTATGTATGACACAGGTTATGTTTGATAATCGATTAAAACCTCTTTGGAAGTTTCGTCCTTAAGAATGATTCAGTTTTTAGCATAAAAAGTTATCCTTCAAGTTGACATTTTCCAATGATCATAAGGGATATCTTAACAGTGTCACTCGATTTACTGCAGTTTTAAGGTAAAAACAGAACTGTTGTACTAAGATGTTATGCCCCCCATCCCATAGCTTATCTGAAATGAATTTGGGCTGATCTTCTTTCTGAAAAACATTTTCACTGCAGGTTTTCCATGTCTCGAGTCTCGTTTTCCTAGCGTAGTTAAGGCCGGAAACTCCATTGCCAAGACGAGTGATTGCCTTTTCCTGTGAAATTTGATTCAACCCTATTATGACTCTGAATCTTTTCGCCGTATATTCCTCTTAGCGAAAGGATTGAGTTCGTTATTCCGTGATCCTTGTTCAAGAGTTCGTTATTTCTTTGACCCAACGGCCCAGTCCTTGGCCAGTTCTTTTTTTTTTTTTTTTTTTGAACGAATACAATTCGTTCGATTCAATTCGGTGAAGAAAGGCCGAACTCTAGAAGACAGGCGATTTATAATTCGAGTGAAAAAATTTTACGGTTTCATTGTTTCGACTTGTATTTATTTGTGCAATAAATGGATAATAATGTCGAGGTAGTATTTTGGTGGTTCTTTTTGCTCTGGTTTAACCAGTAGCTTCTATGTAACTTTATCTGTGTCCATTCATTTTCTTTAATTTATGCACCACACCAATGCTGTATAACAATCACATTTGTCTTAATGGCGAGGAGCGATAGAAGTTTGTTTTTAAACATGAACTTTTAAATTTCTTCCTTACAATCTTACTTTCGTGACACAAATTTCACACACACTTTTTTGATTGTTTGTAAGTAAAGCTTATCTAGCTTTTGAATTGAATAAAGTACTTAAGGTTATTTTCCAAGGTGGTTAGTTTTTAATCACTAATCCTTGCCTTGGCGATACTCTTGGAAAAATTATTCTTATGTTAGAAACATAAACTTGAGCTTTGAATGTTCATGTAACTGTTTTCCATGGTTACTCTTCCCTAACAGAACTAACGGTAGTATTCCAAAAATTTGAGTGATCATCATAGTTCACTACTCTTCCACTATTCCAAATCATTAATGACCTAAAATAGCCATTGATGCTCGGCCAATGACTACTATTAAACGAAGCTATTCATTGAAACTAAATTCATTGTAGTACAAGGTCAGGAAAACCGTTACCCAATCGTCTGTACAATTTATTTGTCGCTCGGTAGACCGAATCCAAGTTTGCTGTAACTTCAATGTCATTATTGTATTTTATGCTGTGCGTCGAAATGTCCCTCTGTTACTATTTTTTTATAATGCTACTTCTTTATTCAGTTTCTTTGTGTTGGGATTCCATCTGCACAATATTTAGAGATAAGTGTATGAAGAAATTTGGGAGTGATGCTTTGCAGGCTCATGTTAAATAACAATAACATTGTTTCTGCTTTTAGTTGTCCGATGGGCTGGCTAAAGTTGCCTTAATTCAAGGATCTTTTAGGGCCCTCTTTTATTATATCAACGCTCTCCCGTCATAAAAGGCATTGCTGAGTAAGGACGATAGTGTAAAAGCTTTTACCGCTGAGGGAAACAAAACAATACTTCTTCTTGAGTATTGATCCGAAATTTGGCATACGATCTTCGAAGGCTCACTCTTTGGACCAAATCTTCCCTCAAGTGCATTTGTCACACTTTTTCACATTTTTTAATTCCCCTGTTCCCAAATAGTCCAGGAAAAATAAGTGACTGCATTTGAAAATCTCTTTTGAACCAGTTAGGAATAGTTCTAATCGAGTATTTTTAAAAATACAGTATAACGTCGTTATCTCGAACAAATGTCTCGGAAAAAAATATTTTCCCTTTGAAATAAAGTTCTAATTAATTTTTACCTAATAAAATCGAGGATCGAGCACCTTGTTATCTCGATATCTGGAATTTATTTTCGGGTCCCTTCAATTTCGAGAGATGAAGGTTATACTGTATAGTAATATTTTCTTGTCTTTTTTAAAATATTTTTTAATGGAGTTTTTACTTAACCAGATTATTTTTCGTGTGAAGAAGTTTTTGTATAGGAAAAAAAAGAGTAACTTTGATCATTTAAATTTAAAATGCAAATTGGTGGTTTACAAGATTCGTATCACAATCGATTCTCATTTTTTTCTATGAACCTCTGTAGATATAAATCTTCTAAAAAGATCCTTTAATCCATGTTGGGGGTCTAGAAGCGTAATTCCATAATTAATAAAACCTTTTTAAAGCTGCCTTTAAGTAAAAATATCGTCAGAAAATTTCAAAAATAGTGAATATAGGGTAGGGAGAATTAAATGCTTCATTTTATAATGTACGTTTGTAACTACACTTCAAGGTTATTTTTTTTATTTCATCATTCTGTTATTAAATTTCTCAATTTTAATTATTTTTTTAGCTTTTCTTAAACTTAAGTACAAGTTGAGACTTAAATGAAGAATTAAGTTTAAAAAAAGTATCACAGATGCTGTAATTGGACCAAGTTGATTGGTAGGTGAAACACGTGCTTAAGGCCGTTACACACCATAAAAATGTATGTCTACATGCAAGGACACAAAAAATTCTTGAGTATTACATTGGTAGTAAGGTATGGAATTGTCTTTTAATAGATTCCGAAATATAATGACATATTTTCGTATGTTCTTTTTTGATTGAACTACCACTATCAGCTACCATCTCTGCTATATTATTAAATTAGAAACCCTGACTTATCTCCCAGATATGGGTATAACACCCATCTGTCAAATGAAATGTCGGTTGTACCTTATCGCAATGGCTATTATTAGAAGCACAGACCCCCGTAAAAAAAGCTGCTGGCCTACCGCGACAGGAATGGGACATCTCTCCTCAATCACCCCTAATATGAGACTTGGTGAAGGAGTCGACTTTAAATATATCTTCCGATCGACATGCTCCGCGTTTTTTTTTCCTGATCAGAGCTTAATGTCTACTACCTTGACCGAGTTCTCGTCGATACTGGCCGAACGGGTTTATTTCTTGGTGTTCCTGTGCAATTTTCGTATTTAATACGCGCTACTACACCGAAAGAAAATGATGATCGATCAGTTCCCACACAGCTGGCGTATTTCTGTGAGCTGTTTTTTGTGCTTCTGCCTGTGTTATTGTTCCTGGACAAGCCCAACGAAAGTACTATAACCTTGATACACGACCCTAGTAAAAATAAAAGGATTTGAAACTCTTAATTAAGCTCAATATGACTACTGTCTCGCGATTGTAGTGATCTTATTTTACTTTTATGATTATTTTCTGCTGTTATTCTTCACTATAGACTGTCTCAACTCAAAGAAAAACCACTACTAACTTTTAAGATTCTTAAAATACTAAGTGAACATACGATTGCCTTAAAGGTATTGAAATAATAATTTTTAGAAAGGAAAATCGTTGTTTGTTGGTATGACTTTTTAATTGAATCGCCAGTTTAAAAAAGGGATTAAGTCCAAAAAATGGCAAATTGACTTTTTGTGCGCTAATAAAATCCCCAAGCTTCGCTCTACACATAAGTGTAAGGAGGAAAAAATAACTACCCCTATCGGCAGATATAGCTCCTTGAATTGGCGAAATAAATGTCCATTTATTGTATTTTTTGATTAAATTTGAAATTTAAATTAATATGTCTTTCTTTTCTTATTCTTTGTATTGCAAACTTGGCCAGAATAAAATTTGATTTTAATTTAAAAGTGATTTTTCTTTTTTTTATCTAATGATGTTTGACTCCATTGATAGTTTTGCCAATGGGCGGGTACTGGATTTATCATCCTTGACCAACTCCATTGATAGTGCCTTAATGACTCAGTTTCATAATAATTTTTAATTTTAATCGTTTTAATCTTTCTATTTTTCACTTTTGTGCTGCGAACTAAGCAGAAATATAATTTAGATGCCGATTAAAATTGTTTTTAAGATTTTTTTTTCATCTGAAATTTCGTAAGGTTGAAAAAGGGAATAAGTCCATCAACTTTTTTCAACTGTAAAATATTTTTGAATATACTTATATTTATGGTTTTAGAATATGGTTTTGAATATAAGCTAATATATTTTCCTGGTAAATAAAAGAAACTTGTTATACTCAACAAAAGAAAATCGTTGAGGTACGGCTTATTTTGTAGTAATGGAGATCAATTGAAAGAATAATCTAGATTTATTTAAAAAGTGCTTACGAGACATTTTAAAACTACTTTTATCAGAGTAAAAGGAAGATAGATGACTGTTCAGCAAAAAAATTTAATTTCTTGGGTAAATGCGGTTCGAAAACCTAAAGATAAAGAGACATCCATGAACCCTTGGATTTTCTCCCAATCCAAGGACTATCAGCCTCCAGATCAGTTGACGACGAATTCGGAGCTAAGTGCTCATAAAATTACTTAGTGACCCAACACATTTTGCCCGATACGTGACCAAGACGTGTCATGCTTAATTTTCTGCTTGCGAAAACGTTAAACCCATAAAGCTAACATAAACCGCATCTAAATAGGATCTCGAGATCTTTTAGTAGCTGAATTTGAGTCTTCATGTGACGATATTGTCCTTAAATACTTCGTGCGTACCAATCTCATTATATTGGAGGGTTTAACGAAATGTGCGATGTTATTAACTTGAAATAGTTTTTTTCCTGCCTAGAGCAAATATTGTTTTTTACTCTCACTTCTCCTTTGATACATTGATTGAAAGTTAAATATTAAAGTTGTTCATTTGTGTTTTATATTGTTGACTTTTTTATAAAATATATAGCCTTTAAAATTAAAAATATGAGTTATAGAAGAAAGTTTCTATGGTATGAAGTTAACTTTTTCACTTAATGCAGTGTTATCGTTTTTAAGTGTTCTAATTGAACAAAATTATATTCCTTCTGCATACTTGCCAACTCTGCGGATTTTGGCGGGAGACTCAGGATTTTCGCTCTCTCCTCCCGCCCTCCGGATTTTCCCCGAAAATCTCCCGCTTTCTCGGTTTTCTCCCGCTTTTTTTCGGAATTCCTGGGTTTTTTTTTCAAAATATGCATAAGGAAAATGCGAAATGTGTGGAAAATAACCAAAAGATTTTTGTAATACAGAATGATCAGACAGTAAGTAATGCTGAATGCCTTTTTACAGCATTCTTATATTGGAGCATAATTTACCGATCAGTGTGGAGGACCATTCCGGAGCTCTCTTCAGAAAAATGTTCCCGGACAGTGTGATTGCGAAAAAGTATGGTTGTATGGTTTTAAAGCGGTTAAATTTTTATTTTGAGCACATATTATCTCTTTATAATTGGTTTGCGATGGGCTATACATCGACAAAAATTTCTCCTGATTTCTATGGAAAATCTCCTGATTTTTGACTTTCAGAGGTTGGCAAGTCTGCTTCTGAATATTTTTCCAAACAGTAGTTACTTGTGTGTTGTATGAAGTAAGTTGTATTTATAACCTTAACTCTGAGTAACGTCAGACTAAACACATTAAGTATTGCCTCCAATAGGGATGAAGAATAAATGAACTGCATTAACATTTATCCTATTAATTTCTCTTCACTTAACGTTTCTATTGGTATTCAAACCTGTCTTTCCTTTACCTGTCGACGTTTATCCGCCCCTGCTTTAGCCCTTTAACCGATTGTGATTCGCGATCCACTGTTCCACGTCATTCATAAACCCTGTCATCCGGTCTTTCATAACCCGAGGACATGTTAGCTTCTCTACATGAATGGAGTGTAATCGCTTGTCTGATTTGTTTAATCACCTTTGCCGGTTGGCGTTGGGTGTACTCTTCGTGCATTTTCTCAATCAGACCTATTAACCTATCGCCCTTTGTCAAGCGCATACCTTTACATACAGGGACAATGATTTTATATTGTCGCCAGAAAAATAGCACTTGTGAATTTGTTGTTTTGGATCTGAGTCTTTGATGAACAATTGATCTGCAATTCTCAGTCAAAAAGGAATTGAGTTATTAATTTCTTTACGGTATTCTTTAAAAAGTTAATTATATTCATGGTAATTATATTCTGTAATTATTTTCATAGACTTTAAATCAGAAATTGATAGGCTTGTAAACACCCAATGTTTTTTAAAAAGAAAAATTATACTGTTTCTGAGGATATTTATAAAAAGTAATTTAACTGCTTATTACGCTAGACTCCAGTGTAAGTCAGAGCAGCAACAAATGCAAAAAAATAATATATAGGTAAAATATTAAAGATGGGGGGCTTGGAGATATTTGAAAGCCAAAAAGCAAAGTTATTGAAGCCGTTTCATTTTGTAGGGGAGAGCGGGGCACCTTTCAACAGTTTCGTTTTCGATTAAAATCATTTTCTCGTTTGTTATGAGGTTAATTTAAATGCCATCTGGTGTCAAGTAATGTTTCTTATCATAACAACATCTGTCCGTGGTATTCCTACCATTTCACCTTTTAGTTTTTTTGTAATCGAGTGGAGTCGTTTTTGACGTCCAAAAGTAAATTTTGAATTTCTTTTAAAAAATTGGGTTTTACCAACTTTTTATTAGTTTAGGTGATTGATTTTTACATATGTTATTAAATAAGGTCATCTGCTTCTATGTATACCTTTTTCAAACCCATATCTTTATTCTAAAGCGTTTGAGGGGTCTTGAACCGTGACGACTAAAGGTGGGGCACCTTTCAACACTTAGGGCGGGGCAGGTTTCAACACCACAAAAATTCGTTTTGCTTAGCATATTGTGCTTTCGCAATGCTTTTTCTTGAAGTAAACGCTCTTAAATAACTTATTCAAGAAATAATAGCATTGTATTAGAGTTAATTATTTATTTTTAGCGAAAAAACCAGCTGAAAATCGATTTAGATAATTTACTCAAATACACATATAATTTTTAACGGTAAGGCTACCATACGATTCACAACAGCAATTTTATGCATTTAGTAGTTGTCAGCATTGATTTAAATAAAATTATTTAAGATATACCACTTTGATGACTATAGTAATTAGAAAAATTTAAAATGAATTAAAAGCGATTAAAAAAATAAAATTTTTGGTGAATTCTGAAGAAAAACAGTTGAATTAACAATATATTTTCGGAATATAACTCAATAGAACTTTTAAATTAAACAAGAAAGAAACATCACACTTAGTTGTGTGGAAAAACTCATAACCTACGAAACAACAGAAAAACTCCAAAATTTGCAAAAAATTTCACTTTTTTTACTCTAAATTAATGAAATGTATTTGTTATAATGTATATTTCAATATAATAAACTTAAAATCAACTGAAACTTTTAAAATTTTAAAATTAACCCACTGTTGAAACGTGCCCCGCCTGTGTTGAAACCTGCCCCACCCGAGAACCTTTTTTAAAACGCAATTTTGGACCTTTTAATTTTCTCAAGGAACTTGGGTAAAATTACACAATGTGTCCGAAAGTCCATGGTAGGATATGCAAGTTAAAGTTTTATGATCCGTCAATTCGTTTGGTCACAAAAAATAAAAACCGAAATCTGTTGAAAGGTGCCCCCCTCTCCCCTACTAGGAATTGATAATGAATTTTCCTGATTTCAACACGAGTTCCTCATGAATACACTTTTTATATTAAATCAATGTTCCGTTGTTGACGAAATTTGCTGGTTTTAATTATTATTTACTTTAGTAGATTTAGACTTAAATGTTTCCTGAAATGTTTTCTTTTTATTCATCACTTTTCTATGGGATAAAATATTGGGAGGACGGTGAAGTGAGCTACTTTCTGTTCTCTTTTAACTGGCGTATTGACGTTTCGATCGAAGAATTCATTAATGCATTCTTTATACGATCTCCATGTATTTGCACCGGTTTTTCCGTAACTGTTCGTGACAACGGAGTGCAGGTTCATCCATGGAAAAAGTTACTCTAAAATAGTATTCCACATCTAACATTTTTAAAAGCTCTCCTTATCTTCAGTTAGTTCAGTGTTTCCCTTAATAAAAGTATTTTTAACTGTTTCAAATTTCGAATGCCAAATATTTCGTTATTACCATTTATGTAATTTCTAATTCTTTAATATTTTTCCCTGTAAAATTGTTCGTCATTTGGCATAATAAACGTTATTGTGTTTTTCCCACTCGCCCGTCTCTTAATGCCAAGTATTTTTCCTCTCATCGGTATTACCAATTACTTGATCGTTCTGCCTACTCATTTGTCATCGAATTTTCATGTCATCATTGCTAAGTATTATACGAGTACGTAGTTAGATTTTTTAAAGTGTAGGCATTTAGAAGTTCATAAATAAATAATGCTTTGACATTTTTCTTCCTTTTGCCAATGATAAATTATCTAAATGCACTTTTTCTGTCCAATAGCACTCGTAGCGATAGTGAAGCGTGTGTCTTCCCAATCGTTAACTTAACAATACGTTTGAAATTATTGTTGAGCCTAGTTCTCAAACTTGAAAAATGCCTTTTTGATCGGATGACTTAATATTGCGAGGAAATTCTTTTAGGGAGAAGGGGAGAAACTAATACTTTTCGTCGAAAATGTAATCGGTTTTTCCCCATTCTCCTCTCGTGGGATTTCCTTCGCTTAATTGAAATAATTTTTTTTGTTCGTTTGAATGTTTTTGTTATTCTCTGACTATACAAAAAGATGCTTTTTTTTCGGACCAGTTCGAAACGATCATCAAACTAGTTTCTTGGGAGAAAAATATTTGACTTTAAAATTGCATCTATCAATTCGATATTTTCTCCTTATTAGATTTCATACTGGCTGAGATTTCATCCCTAATCTTATGATTATTTAGTGGGATTTCTCGTAAATAACTGTTTGGCCTGGCGCTTTTTCCCCGTTTATGGACATTAAACCCGAATTAACCAACCTACCATCCAAAAACAACGGTTATAAAGTGCAGGTATCTAAAACGTGGTTAGGAAAAACCAATGCTAGTAAAATCTCTGAAGTTGAATAAAGTCTAATACTTAACATTATCTCAAATTATATCGCATAATTATATCTTTCATTTCATAACACCTTTTAATGCATTATTTCAATATTGGGTTTAATTTTTTTAGAATGAAATCATCTTGCATAGAATGTTTGGAATACTTATAAGTTTATTCTTTTTTTTTAATCCATTCTTTGTCTCCTTTATCTTCTGCGTCTATGAAGGCTTTATTAATAACTATTAGTTTTCATCCTCAAATATTGACTAAATGTCTGGGAGTGTTTCCGTATATGTATTAAAATACACCATCTTATATAATACATATTTTACTTTCAACTAATTGTATTTTTAAAACGATGCTAAATATTTCCTAACCTTTACTCACTTTTCATGCCCTTTTGGTAGGAGGGACGTCATTCTGACGTCATAAATACAAAATGTATAATGTTTACAAATTGGATGCTTAATATTTAAAATCTTTATCTTTTATCGGTTGTGTTCATTAAGTTATGCTTCAATGATTTGATTGCACCTGTACTGCGTTTATCCATGAATAACGATAACCTCGAGATCTACTTATTTTAATGAGTTTTAGATATAATTTTTATCAAATATTTTGCAAAAATGTTAGGAATTAGTAATCCGGATTCTCATGTAATTTTCAAAACTAACTGGTGCAGTTTAGGATTTACTGAAAATCGCCTTTCTCTCAACTGTATCTGTTTTTCATCAGTGTGGGGAATGAAATTTACGTCGGTCCTAATAACAAGTGGGATGAGTTATAGTCCGCCTAATTTCATGCTCCGTTGTTCTCTAACTTGATTTCTTCACTTCGTACAAAGTAATTTCGTAAATTGCTAAAGCATATTTCCTTTTTATTCTTCACTTAATACAGTGAAGTATTATTTGATATGCATAAAGAATTATGTTTACATGTTGTTTGGTATCTGTCTTGAACTTTTTACACTTAAATTTACATATCCGTTTCAGACATTTGTTGCAGTGACTTGTATTAACATTTATAGATATTTATTATAATGTTAGCATACTACAAAACTTGTCTGTATTTCTTTCTCTTATTTTAATAGTATTTTAATCGCTATAGATATAGTACTAACTTACAACTTACCATAAATTGTATTTTCTTTAATCGTTAGTCCTCAATCGGAATATCGTCCATAGATTACTTTAAAGTTTTTTTATGCCGTCTACTTACGTTCTACATTTATTTTTATATAAAAGTAAATTGCGTAAAAAAACCTTAATCCTATGAAAACAAAGGATCAGTTTCACCATTTCATAAAGCCATCAATTAGAAACAGGGCCAAGGGTACAAGATTCCCCCCAAAAATCTTATTAACTTATCAACTATTAACCTATCATGTGCGCTTGAAATTAATCGCTAAAAATATGTTAGGTCATCCCGACCCGAAACAAAAAAGATGAAAAGTTGGTTTTGCTGCATACAGTCTACTATGAAGGAAAATATAGTTTTACAGGTGCATAAACTAACATGGCATTTTGAAATCTAAAACAATTAGTAGCTCAATTTCGAAATTTTTTTGTTAAAATATTTTTTATCTTATATTATAAAGGCTGAAGGTATGTCGGGAAGTTCGAAGTGGTTTTACAAAAAATGAGTTATTAAGTAATCAGTATTCGATTCCAAATGTCTTTAAAAAGAATGCAGTATGAATAACAAGCTTAATAATTTAATTCCTTTAGCATGAAATGGTGTTTTCTGAAAATGTAGTACCTGATTTAGAAAATGAAAAGGATTATTTTTAGAATTAAAATTCCCTTGTGTTGGACTCGAACCACACTACACTGGACTATCCGAACCTGAATGATTGATGTAAGGGCTCATTATGAATTGTCAAAATATATTGTACTTGTCGGTAATTTCTCTTCAATTTGAAATCCCTTATTTGTCACTCGTATTTTCAATGACACAAATATAACAGAAACGGAGATGTGCGGCTCGTTTTCCACTTTATTTCTCCCGCGGCTCAAACGGCTATTGAATTACTCGCATTTCGGTCTCATAAATCAAATAACCATTGCATCCAGCTGTGCTAATCTGGGCTCAGATGAATTCTAATTTGCATTCTAGAGCAATTTGCTCAGTGTTTTCCTTTTTTTATCTTCAGTTCTCTTGAATCTAAAAATAAAATCAACAGATGGTTTGGAAATGTCTTACCTCAGTTTCTTTATCGTTAAAAAAAAGTTTTTCAAAACTTGCTATACGTAATTATTTTTGTGTGATTAGATTGATGGAAATATTTTAAACGTAAATAATTATTTATACATTGAAATAATTTTTATTTTACGTTTTACTTAACATCTTCCACTTTTCTGCTTTATTATAATTTTTAAAGACTTAAAAACCTTAAATTTACTTATTTTTAAATCTTTTATTTAAATTATTAAAAACAGTAATAAAGTATTGATAATTAAATATTATTAAGTATTTTTGAAATAACTCCTATTAAGTAATTTGTTAGGTTTTTAATGTCTTATTTTTCATAAATTTGCGTTGTTTTTTTATGACCTTGAAAGTAAATTTTGTATTGGAAATATAATTTACTTTTACCGGTTTTTAAAATAGCATTAGTACACTGTGTATAATGACGATAGCGCCCCTTAGGTGAAAAGAAGCTTCAATACCCATAAGGTACTTATTAATTTCAAAATAGACTCAAAACTCTTAATTGAAATGTCTGTTTTTGCCTACCAATTTTATTGTCTTGATATATTCCAAATTTCAAATGAATGACACCTTTTGCATAGTATGCCATTTTCTTTAATATTTAATGTAGTTGAATTCTAGGATAGCATTGCTAATAAAATTCTTGTCTCTTACAGGAGCCCGGAAGGTAAACCTCGATGGTCCTCAATGAATCGGATCCTCCCCAAGGTGCTTTAAATACTGTCAAAGAAATCCCCTGGAGCCAGGCATAATTATGGGCTTGGGCAGCAATCATGTCCTGAACGAGATATATAGCTGCAGCACTCTGAACACACGGGAGGAATACATGCCTACCAATTCCTCTGAACTGATGAGCGAGGATCCAGCCCCGATGAACAAAGGCAAGGCTCCAATCGTGCTTCGCCTGCAGAACAAAAGTACGAGTCGTTCGGAACGGTTCGCCAAAGGGAAAAGCGCGTCTGAATTATGGACGCGAAGCATGAGAAAAGACAGCGCTGAAATGAAGAAGCGGCCCTCATCTCAGTTTTATGACATCGAGGAATTCGATCTGAAGGCCCCAGAACCGAACCTAGGGCAGCTGAGTAGCGTGGTCAGCAGCTCCCAACCCTCCCTATGCGCTACGGAACAAATCTCGAACATTCCTCAACCGATATCCCGCCATCTTCCCCTGCATACCTCTACCCCTCACCTCACGCCAGCGGACAGCTTGCTGCAGAGGTTCCGCAAGAGCTTCGCGGTCAGGTTCAAAAAGAAGTCGGATGCCTCTGAGGAAGTCAAGGCGTCTGCGAAGCCTGAAATTCAGGAACTTGTTAAGGGAAATGCCCAGTCTGGAGACCAGTGCAATCGCGTGGAGGCCAGCGAAGTTGCCGTTGCGAAGTGTATCAAAGCGGCTACTCCGAATGATGCAAAAGAACTTGCTTTGTCTTGTAATAGTAGCAGAAAAAGGAACAGGAGAAAAACGAACTGGCGTGCTAGTGTTTTCTATGATAGTGTTGATAGCGTTTTCGATCTTAAGACAGGTGTGAATAAAAGTCGTGTGGTAAGTAGAACAATTCAGCTGAAAACGTATTTTCATGATAAGAGCAATAAAACTTTTAAAACCAGTGTATATCGATCTACTTTTTTTTTACGGCGTATGTGTCGTATGCTTGCAAAACCGGCCATCTCCCCCATTTTAGGTGTTGTGTTTCTTCTGTGTTCTGAGTCCCAAATGAACTTTTCCTGGGGGAAATTAGAAAAATTCCATTTACAACCTAATAACAAAGTTATTAGTGGTATTTGGTTCCTTCTCATTTGGCAAAATGCTACATAAATTAGCTTTATCCAAGAACTTTGTTTTGCAGATGGCTTGTTTTGCCAGCTGACCAGTTTTTTCTCTGCTCCTTGGTGCGTTAATGGGTAGTTGAACCCTTGTTTATAAAATAGCAGTCACTTAAGTTTGACCTTTTTAAGTTAGTTACGTTTAGTTATCATATGATTCTATCGATGATTAAAGATTACAGAAAAATAGTGTTAGTATATTTAAGATTTTCTAAAACAGTTGTGCAGTAACATTAACTTCAAAGGAAAGCGAAAACAAGACGATTGTACAATTTTTGTGCAGTATTTTCAATACCTTGAAGTAAAAGGAACACCAAAAAATTTCAAGGTATTGGAAAAAGAATTAAAACAAAGGCAGAAGAAAAGGGATGGGTATTTTTACGAGTTATGGAATTTTGTATATGCAGGGAAGAGTTAAAGGAGTGCGTATTCTTACGTTTGAAATATTGTATAAATTTATAAATATGAGTTAGCGTCGTTAAAACAGCAATTGCAGCTAATGAAATGAATTGTTTTGCGTTGTATGTGTTTTTGAAAATGAACTGTTTTGTTTTAGCCTCACTATGCGGGGAGTGATGCGAATATTCTGCGCAAGAGGGCTGCCTCGACATCTGATTACTCGCCCAAGTCAAAAGCCATGCAGCGGCCGGTGTCAGTAGTGGACTGCCTGACTATGGAAAACATTGACTGTGCAAAAGTTCCTGTGAGTAAAAAAGATTTGAGCAACTAATTAATTATTCCTATCCTCAAGAACCATCTGAATTCCATGGCATTTATCAATGAGTATTTTTCACTCTACCCGAAATACGCGGGTAGAGTGAGTTAATTTTTGCTTAATATAAACAAATTAAAACTATTTATTCGAAAAAAAAATTCAACGTTTTTAAGTCGGAATGTTTTCGAAAACTCAGTAAATGAAGCTCTCTATTTGTGTTACTAACTGGTACCATATTCTGGCGTAATTATTTGTTGCTTCCTGTTGAATAATTTCTTTTTTAATTTAGGATGATAAACATGATTACAGCAGAATATCTGAAGCTACTAATGGAGAAGATCAGCAAAAGCTAACTAGTCTTGATCAGGTATAGTTAATTCGACCTTTTAAAAAATTAATATTTTAAAACATTTTAGTATGCATCAGGATGTTAAAATTGCACTCATGTTACTTTCTATCAATTTTAGATTTGGCGAGCCAACCCTGTGAAATTGTGTAGAGTACATTCTCGGTTATTGATGTGTCGTCATAAAGGTCGTTATCGACTGAGGCGTTCAATTAGTCAGCCAGTGGAATTAGAAATGACAGGTTCAATACATAACCTCAGGGAATCAACTCATGGTAAGTTTTTTTTTTAACTTGTAGCACAACTGATTAACTTATACAAGCACCATTACCGTTTGAACAAAAGCTTTAAATTTAATTTTAGGTTCAGCTGACCAAGAAAATTTTCAGAAAGGAAGTTTGTCTTCTGATGACGAAGCCTCATCAGAAAGTGATATTTACCATAGTTATTGCTGCAGCCCTACTCGTCGATCAAATACTTGTTGGGAGGTAAGGTTTTTGAACATGCCTTTACTATTAAAAAAGTGTACCTAGCGAAAAAGTAAGTTTTCTCAAATGTGTTTATGTTTTAGCTCTCTGGAGATGGCACGATGTATGCAGAGGCCCTGTGGGACCACGAAACCTTGGACTCTGAGGAGCTGCCGTTTCTAGTAGGGGATATCATAGAAGTAACAGATACTAGTGACCAAGATTGGTGGTGGGGAACGAAAGATGGCCAAGGCGGATGGTTCCCTTCAGCTTTTGTGAGGGTAAGTTTCTTCTCAAAAATAACATCTTTGTGGGTTTTTTTATGTGTTACTTGTTTAAAATCCTTAGAACATAAATTTTCCAGCTGTATGTTAGTCACAGAGGCCCATCTCTACACTTCAATGGACAGCCATCTGATGGTATTCAAATCCCGTACTCTCCTTGCAAAGTTAGCATGAACAACCTAAGCTGTGAACAAGTCCGTGCAAATATAGTCCAAGAAATAGTTGCCACTGAAAGGGATTATGTGAAACATTTAAAAGATGTAGTTGAGGTAATGTATTAAATATGCATCTGAAGTTGAGTTGGTGAAATGCCAAGGGGTTCAAGTGATGACAAAGGGAAGAAATAGCAAGTAGTTTTGCTAACGGGTCAAAATTACAGAATTTCAGTAGACTTACTGATGTACTTTTCTCACTGTCACTCGTACACCTTGGTTTCTCACTTACTCAAATATATGTTTATTCAGTTTTTTATGATTACCCTAAGCTATAACAATATGAAAAATTAGTAATTTAATTCTGATTTTCTCCTGGGCTGCTTGCTGGCTAAATTTTGAAAGAATTTTGGTTTCTTTGTAAACAGGAAAAGTGCCATAGCCAAAAAAAAATTCGTGAGAAGGATATTGAGTTTGGGAAAATGTTTATTTTAGTAGTTTTCTTCGGTCTAAAACGAAACATTTGGATTTGGAAGGATAAGATTAAATGAGCGCATTTTGGTACAAGTTTTTCTTAATTAAAATAATAGCTATTTCTTGAGTGTGTGTTTATTAGTGTGAATTTTCTCTTTTAGGGTTACTTAAAACAAGTTCATCGTCGACCGGATATGTTCAGCAAAGAAAGAATTGAAACCGTATTCGGTAACATAAAAGAAATATATCAATTCCAAAGTCAGTTTTTAAAGCAGTTAGAAGATTGTTTAGATACAGAATCACCTCATCTAAGTCAAATTGGAAATTGTTTTCTAAATCATGTAAGTCAAGTGGTCAATTGGAGTAACCCTTTATTTCCTGTGTAAAGTGGACGCTCGTTTTTACTCACATGTAGGGAAACATTCAAATAGCTCATAAATTGATATAAATAAAAAATGCATCAAAATAGGACTAATGTTTACCGATTGGCTTCTATTATTTACTTAACGTATTCCTCGTTATAAATGAAGTATTTCAAGTACGTTAAATTTTATCCGTTCCAAATGCGTTAAATTTAGCGTTCCGTAATACTATAATGCTTCTCTCAACCCACCTGTTGTTCATCGCAGAATCTGAAAGTTAAGATTTTTAGCGAAAGAAGAATTAGGCGTGTTATTGTATGCGAAATGAAGCGTAAAATGAGTTCGTATAAGATTTTTAAAAAGTTTTGTTCGTGAAACGGGGGGTGAAAGGACTGCGTTAGGAACTGTTTGTAAAATCGTGAGTTTTATCAAGAGGTTTGTAAAAACGGCGTCTACTGTATTTTTATAAATTTATTAACCCCCTTACTATCCTATATTTTTATATTTATGATTTGTTTGCAATATCTTCTCTGGACTCGTCACATTCAGGAAACGGATTCGGTTTTTACCATCAGGCTTTTCTCAGAAAATTATATCTTCTGGCCAGGATCCTGTGTTTTTGGTCAAATCTCCGGAACGTGAGGGCATGGCTTAGAAGCCCGCTCAGCCCTTCTCAAAGAATTTCTTGTTCTTCTGCATCCTCTCTTAGGATCGTTAGAGAGCATTTCATTCGGAGGCTTCTCTTGCTCTTCTGCAATCACTCTAGACCATAGAAAGTACCCCATCCTTATGTTTCCCTCGCATTTGATTTGAAGACTTTTCTGGCTCTTATGTATCTTCTCTAAAGAGCGTAGAGAGCGCTCCTTGACCGTAAAAAGTACTCCATACTTGTGCGTCCCTTGTTCTCCCTCCTCTCTACGGACCATACGGAAAGTTTCATTCGGAGGCTTTTCTTGCTTTTCTGCATCCGCTTTAAAGATTGTAGAAAGTACTCCATCCGACGTGCTTCTATTCTGCATCTTCTCTAAAGATTGCATGGAGTGATTCCATTGGAAGCTTCTCTGGCTCTTCTGCATCCTCCCTATGAACGGTATGGAGTATTTCATTCGGAGACTTTTTCAGGGTTCGTACGCGGCCTTGAAAACCTTGAAAGTCCTTGAATTTCAAATATTCAATTTCAAGGCCTTGAAAATCCTTGAAAAAACGTATTTTACCCTAAGAGCCTTGAAAATCCTTGAATTTTATTTACTCCTTGACATTTTTGGCCAGAAAAAGATTTCAGGGTATCTGCTGATTATGTAAGTCCAGGAAATCCTCTGGTCCGGAATTTCAAGGAAAATCCCGAATTTTCATACATCCTTCCGGACGTTTGCCTGTAAAGTTGGCATTTTGACGGCGTGGACGCAGGCAGAAAAAACGACATGACGTTCGCGATCTCGTTTTGTCGTTTCGAGATCGTTCGCGATCTCGTTTTTCTTACTTTGCGTCAATATCCTTGGCTTTAAATGCTCGTTTTGGGAGAAACTGTTCATTTATTGTAGTTCAAATGTGTCCAATATTTATCTGGTAAATTTAAAAAAAATATATTAGAGGAATTTCTTGTTGTTTGCAAGAAGGCAAATAGAAATTTATGGTTTGAACTTGAGAGTTGAGAGTTTTAATATCAAACAAAGAATTAGAAGGTGTGTAGACAATAGGGTATATGGAAATTTTAAGGTAAATAATATTATTTAAGCATTATTTAAATTTTTTATCAGAAAGAAAGTCTTACAAAATCTTCCATATTGGGTAATTTTTGGGGGTTGAAATTAAACTTCTTAGACTTAAGTTTTTTACTCCTGTCAGTGTTTCAGTTTTTCATTTTCTGCCCATTTTATACTTTTAGTCAATGCATCATAAAAAATATTGATCATTATTTACAGTTTTATTGCAAGTATAAAGTAGTCTTTTATTTTTTAAAATTAAATATGTTAAGTTCATTTATTTAAAAATTACGTGAAAATATTTTGTTAATATACTAATACTATAGCTTAATTAAAATTTCATTCAACCCCTTTTTTTGTAACTAGGAACCTGTATGAAAATTTGGTTTATTTAAACTGTTAAATAGATAAAATTGTATGAAATGAAACTAGAGTACTACTTAAAAAAAGGTTACATACAATATCGATCAGCCTTGAATTTTTCATCTGGTAGCCTGGAAAAGGCCTTGAAAATCCTTGAATTTTTTTCCTCAAAAAGTGTATGAACCCTGCTTTTTTTTCTTGCGCGCATTTTGCCTGAACTGGGAGTATGGCCACCATAGACAGGGAATCCTTGGTTCCTTTCTCATCTGATCTGGATCCTGTTATTAAATTTTCCCCCTTGTAAATTTTTTTTTCAAACTTTCCTGGACTTGTAATTTTTTTTTTTTTTTTTTTTTTCAAATCATTCCCAGACTTGTAAAATAAATTTGCAAGGGTTTTTTTTCCGGGAAGCGCCCGTGAGTTTATGACAAACACTTCGTCGTTAAGTGGGCTTCTCTCCATACCATTGCTTTGCAGGAAAACAAACTTTACTTTTATCAGGTGTTATTTTGAATCCTGTGATCTCGGCTTTCTCGGAATCGCGTTTCTTTAATTTCGAGTGGATTTTCTCAACTAATGAGGTATATTTATGAGATTAGTTTTGATTCCTAGCAAATTCTGATGACATTTATTAATTTCATTAGTTCAATTTCAAAAAACTTAATAATTTACTTCTATTGTAATTGTATAGTACTAATAAAATAGGGGTTTTTTTAAGATTGTATATCTTAATTTATTGTTAATTTTCATTGATTATTGTTTTAGATTGAAAGATTTTTATTTTAATTTATTTTTAACTAGTAATTTATTAACAGGACAGATAATTACAGTTAACTATTTTTGAAGAGTAGAAGTTTTCAGGCAAGAGTACCATGGTTTGGTATCCAAACCAGGGTATTCTTGCCCGAAAACTTTTAATCTTCATTCATCTGAACATGAAAGCCTTTCACTTTTATTTGTTAACTATTTTTTTCATTAGCAATAATAGTGATGGTTTTTTTTAAACAAAACCGAAAACTTTTTAATCTTCATTCATCTGAACAAAGCCTTTCACTTTTATTTGTTAACTATTTTGTTTCATTAGCAATAATAGTGAGGGTTTTTTTCTTTCAATTTTAATATTTTTAAATGAACAGCATTTCCTTATTAATGAAAATGTATAGCTACTTTTAATGTTTTTAGAAAGAGGAATTCAAGATGTATTCTCAATATTGCAATAACCATCCACTAGCAGTCAGTGAGCTACAAGAACTGTATTGTGACTCTCAATATATACACTTTTTTGAGGTGAGTTGGTTGCTGTAGTTTTATATTTTGCAACATTGTGCAGGAATTGTTTTTTAAATAACCTACTTTTTCTAGGCTTGTCGACTGTTGCAAGAAATGATTGATATATCTCTAGATGGATTTTTACTAACGCCTATTCAAAGAATTTGTAAATATCCTTTACAACTAGCTGAACTGTTGAAATTTACTGATGAAAATCATCCAGATCATGTTCCTGTTTCAAATGCTTTGGCAGCAATGAAAGAAGTAGCAGAACTTGTGAATGAACGTAAAAGAAGAATGGAATGTTTAGAACGAATAGCCGAATGGCAAAGTTCAATAGAAGGATGGGAAGTAAGTGTGGGATTTCCCATTCTTTCAACATTTAATAATAATTTAATTAGATACTTATAGAGACATTGATTACAGGGTCCTGATGTTCTTGATACTAGTTCGATACTTATTCATTGTGGAGAAGTCACCAGAGTGTCATCATCGTGGTCTCGTGATATTTATTTATTTATCTTTGATCATCAATTAATTTATTGCAAAAAGGTTTGTAATCAATTTTCATGACCAATTTCAGAATTTCTTTAAGTTAATTTTACTTATGTTTTTAATTTATTTTTTTCATTCTATTGTTAAATTAATTAATTTTTAAGTGACACTCCTTTTTATGATACATTTATGTATAATACTGGCTCACTTTCTTCTAACAACATATTCATATTTTTCATATTCTTATATTTTTTTCTGCTTCCCCATTGAAATTAGATGGGATATTTGTCCCAAAATTAATTCTGAAAAGAATGTATTTGGGACTAATTTTACCAAGAAACTAATATTTTTTTCCTTGATATAGAAATTATAGAGATATAGAAATTACATATGTAAATAAAGTATTTTTATTTAACCTTTACTGTGTCTAACTTAAGTAAATCTTGCTAATTAAGTTTGAATCTGTTCCAGGATTTGTTAAAAAGACATACTTATGCATACAAGGGTAGATTAAATCTTGACCACTGTGATATAATAGATGTTGAAGATGGAAAAGGTAAAAAGCTGTTTTGTTTATAATAAAATTAATTTTTACTTGTTCTAAATGTCAGAAAATAAATCTTTAGACATTTAATTCTCAGAATTAAAAGTATTGGATAAACTTCTAAAATATAGTATTCCTGGCTGCCTGAAATTTTCAATAAGATTCAATGGCAATCTTGGGAAGTATAGGATTGAAAGGGTGAAATAGCTATATTAAAGATGAAATTTCTTATGTGTACTCAACTGTAAATTATAGTATTATAAAGACATTTAATGGCTCTCAATTGAAAGTGATTTCTGAAATATAGCATTTGATAGCTGTTAGAGATGAAGTACAACTCTCTTATTTTTCTATTTTGTTTTCTCCCTAAGATTCACAGTTTGCTGTTAATGTTAAAAATGCTTGGAAGATATTTTGTCAAGATAAAGAAAAATGGTACCTATTTTATGCAAAGACTGCTCCTGAGAAGGAACAATGGCTAAGGGCATTTAAAACTGAAAGACAAAGAGTTAGTGATGATGAAAAGCAAGGTATGTTTTCCTAAATTAGTAATAAACTTTTCAACTTTCCCTATTTCATTGTGCTTGCTTTCTTTCTTTCAATTTTGTTAAAACGAGATGCATTTTTAATGCATTCAAGTTAGAGAGTCCCTAAATAGGAGACAGAAAAAACTTTTTTTCCTTTAACTTGTTTGAAATAAAATGTTAGAAAATCACTTACTAATATTGGATTTTAAAAGTTCTGTAAAATATCAGTTTAATAAGTAATATTATTTTTGTTATATATTATTCCTTTTCCTTTATAGCATTTGTTGTAACTGAAGAAGCTAAAAGAAGTGCCAGATTAGCTGTACATAATAAACAAAAACCCAAAAGACCCAGAGGTATTTAATTTTTCAATTTATTTACACAGAAAATGATAATTCTTATGTTTTAACTTTTTTAAATTCAATGCAGAACTTTAATAATTCAAAAAACTATAATGTACATTAAGTAAGTTTACATAATGACAAATTGGAGGTGTATAAAGTGTATTAGCAATATTTAACTTATTTTATAGAAACTTGGGTATTAGTTTTTATGTTGGAACTGATCATTTAAATGTAAATTTTATAAATTCATGTAGTAGATGTGAAAAAAGTTAAAAGTAATTAAGATTTACCAAAAAGGTATAAATATTATATACTTGATAGTTTGGTTTTGGTGAAAATATTTAAATTTTAAATGATTATACATAAAAGAATCCCTGAAGTTATAAAGTGTCCTCTTGTGCTTTTTTTAAAACTGTATTAACAATAAAAACCAATGATTTTTATACCACAAACTTCTGTTGTTTCATGACAGTTTTTTAAGGTTTTACCTTGAAGGTTAGGGATTTTTTTTACATCACTTTCTTAGTTTATTACTACTTATTAGAATAACCACCCATCATGTTTATAGCCAAGATTAATGCTGAAGAGACAAATATATATTCATTCTAATTTTCTAAATATTTTTACCATTTAAATCCATATTTATTATTTATTACTTGGAAAAATAAACTTAAGTGTACTACTCTTATATAAAATTTAAATTATACTGAAGAATCTATACAAATTAATATCCAAGATTGGTTTAGTTTAAAATTACAAATTAAACTTGTTCTGTGTGCTTAAGCTTTAGTTATGCACATCACAGATCTATGTGTGACTGATTGATTTATGTTTTCTTGATGCATAATATTTTAGGAGATGAAGCTTTGATGAGCTGTTCTCTATATGTTTCTAACAATAGTTCAGTTATTTTTTAGTATTGCCTTTTTATTTTGTATCCCTTATTAATTTCATGGATAATAATATTACTGTTTTTCAATTATTCCAGCAAAATTTGCAAAAGGCCGGCGTTGTCATCCTGATGTAGCTGTTACAGAGCTTCTCCTTGACTCACCGAGTGCCAAAGCACGCAGTGGAAGCCTTCCTTCTAACATTCATCCAGAACTAGCCATAATGGCTGGTGCTAAATTAGGACCTACTAGAAAGAAGGGATCTGGGTGGTTTCATTTTGGAAGTGGCAAAAAACCCAAGAGTTAAGACACCCTTCCATTAGAGAATGATAGCAGCTTTGGTGCCATAATGTACTTACCACAATAGTAATCTGTAGTTTGACCTTCTCTAAGATTTGTTGCCAACAATATGTTAACATTTAAAATCAATATGGTGAACAGATGAAGCTCAAATGTTACATAAATCACACTGAAAACACTGGTACTCAAATTTTGCTTTCCAATCTTCAATAATATTTGCAGTTATGAATGTAACTGCATTTTATGCTATATATTTGCAGCTATTGATCATATTTTTATTCTCTGTTTTAAGAGTGATCAGTTTATTTTAATCTGTCTATTTATTATCAATGTCTTTTTATACAGCAAGTAATTTTCTATATGTAAATCAATGCTTGTCTTACTTTAAGCATTATGTTTTTAAAATAGAATTGAAAATGATTGAATGATCCTGGTATAGTTCCTTGAAAATATCTATTTTACAATTTAAATTTTTGTGTTCGCAAATTTTCCAAAAAAGATATCACACAGTTTAAAAAATTAAATTTGTTAATTCATATATTTTTAATAATTCTGTTAACGCTTTTCCTCTATAAAATGTATTCTTATAGGTTAGAAATAAATTAACAGTTTCATTATCCATTAAATTATTTCAATATTAGCTGCTTAATTATAGTAACTTCACACCACTTTTGGTCCAACAGGACACTGTTAAAAAGAGATATCTACTGTAATACCAACACCCTGTGGGAGAAAATTTCATCAAGCTAATCCATTGCCACGATATTTTCAAAGCACTGCTAGATCTTTCATAATTCATTTTTCAAATCTTAATAATTTTTTATTTGGATTGGAAATGTTGAGGAAAACAAAATTTGAATTTATAGAGTTGTACAATGTTTATAAGTATAATTTTATACATTTTGAGTGCAATATGTATTTTTTTGGGAAAATTTAAATCTCAAGTCAAATTAATGAAATTTGTCTGCAACTTTTAAAAAACCTGCTGTTAAAATAACTTATTTTGTATTTCTGGACTTGAATGGGAATTAATCAAGTCTTGAGTAGTGAATCAAAATTTTTAAAAATAGGTTGTTAATAATTTGATCAATTTTTTTACATGTGCTCTGTACATTATGTTAAATACTTGTATTAAAGGGATGAGTTTTCAATAGAACTGCTATTGAAATTAAAAGTTTAATGTTTCTAGTAAAATATTTCCATGTAGAAGCTGAGGAGTTTTTGGAATTAATTTACAAATTATATATTCTTGGGGAAACCTCAAGAAGTATGAATAGCTTAAATTAACTGCTTTTTTAAGTAGAAAAAAATGGTTTATAAATTTTGAAAGCATAGTTATGAATAGAAGTTTTGCAATATAAACTAAATTTCAATAAACCCCTAGTCCAAAGTGTTCACCTGATTGTGCGTTTTAGTGTAAATCTGTACAGGAATTTGTGAGTTTTGAATGGTTTTAATTTGAATCTGAGTTTTGTAAAAAAAATCACTGTACATAATCATCACATTACATATATATTTGATTTGTTTTAATGCCTTCCTGCGATTTTTAATCACATTTTTGATGATGTTTGTAGCTAATACACTATTTTGGTTGTAAAATACTTTTTGAATCATGAAATTTTATGAGTATCCAAATCAAAAATGCTTAAAAATATTAAGTTTTAACAAATAAACTATTGGCCTATGTATAAAAAAGAATGCATGTTGGTTTATTTCTATTCTTAATTTGTATTTAGATATTTATCTAAAACTCCAAAAAAGTAATTTTCTCTTGGGAAATAGGAACCATATGTTACTCAAGATTTTTATTAAATGTTTATAAATGGAGAAAACAGAATAGAAATCTCTATAAGATGAGATCTATTGACTGATAGAGAAGGAAGACTCTGGGGGAAAAAGCAACTTAATGGAGCATGATGTCCTTTATTGCTCTGGAAAAGGTTGGTAAAAATTATTGGTGTAAAATTAAAATACTGTAATATCTTAAAGAGTATCGAGTTAAAATATTTGTAATTGTGTCAAGAATATAGAAAGTATGTAGCATGGCTTGCATTGAAGTGCATGCTGTAAATATGTGCTTAATTCTTTATTTTTTTTTGTTGTCTTGGACTAGCTTTAAATTTGATTAAAAATTAAGTTTACATCAGTTATTTCGGGTCTGTTTTCAATAAAAATCATTTTGTTTCAAAAGTAATTTTTATATAGACATCTGTACTTATGTAAGTTAATGTATGGTAAAGCATTGGTAGCTCAATGAACCCCCAGTAAAGAAAGGTTGATAAATTTTAATAATGATAATGAAATCGATTTTTATTATTATTTCTAGTTGAGTTAACCTCTCTCTCTCTGCTTTTAAATATGTCAAAGAAAATATTACAAAAGTTCTTATTGCATTTAAACTTCTCTGTTTCTTTAATAATCACAAATGCATAAAATATTTCCATACCTAATACTGCTGGAAGATTCCAGGAGAAAAACTGATGCCCTGAACACTGCTTGTAGCTTTTCATTCGCACAACTTGAATGTGTGGGAGCTTGCATTTTTTTATAATTACTATTATTTCCCTTAAAAAATTTTTGTATTTTGTAGTTTTTTCAATTTTTGTGTGTTGTAAGTATTTATGAAAGAAATAGATCACCTGGTTAAATCATTATTTTACTACCCCCTTTTTTGGAAATATTGACTAAAGCTTAATTTTAAAACAAAATGGGAAGCTACCAAATTTTTAGAATACTTAAACCTTACCATACCTAAAATAATAAATTTATTACTAGCAAGTAAACTGCCTTATAAACCTTTATTTCCTTTGTCTGTTGATTGTAAAAAAATTAGTTTTAACTGGATGAGTTGCCTTGTAAGTGTACATTTTATATTATGATTTTAAACTCCCCTTTAAATAACCCACAAGCATAAACTGCAGAATTCATTTATGCATTAGAAAGGAAGGTAATGTTTTATACATTAGATTGGTGGTTGTAACTTATTCAAATTGTAAAAACGAAAAGTATTTTGAAATTTCAAATTTTAAAATCGTATTTGTTAAAAATTGGAGCAATTTATCTTGTGGTCTGGTCCTGTATATATTCATGTGTATGCATGTGAAATTATGGTTTTAAGTGGCACACAAATTTTAATAGAAGTTGAACACATCTTCGTATAGATTTCTGCTTGTAACATATCATTTTATAATAAATATGTTATTGTTCATTGTATCAGGACTATTTTTCAAACCCATACCAGTCACCTAATTAAAAAGGATGTTTTGTATTATAATGTGTAAAATGTTTTACCCTAATAAAAAAAAACATTTGACCTGTTGTTGAATAGTTTATTTGTGGTTCATCTGGTAGAGAACTGTAAGTATATCCTTTTGACTATTTTAGTAGCTTTGCTAAGGGTCTTATGTGATTGTAGTGGCTTAGTTAGTTATTTTTTATTGCATGATAGATTTTTGCATCTATTTCAAAAGACTAACCATAGTGTTTTACTGCCCATAATAAAATGCTACTATCTACCCTTCGAATAATATGTGTTATATTCTGTGTTTGTGAAATGTAGAGATTTTTCACATAGAGCCAAATAAACATTATGCGTTATAGGCAAAGTGGTTAACTAGGCATTGGTAATAACACTAGGAGTGAAATGGGAAATGTGATAATTTCATTGACTTTTATAATAGGCATTATTAATAGTAACCACCTTAGATCAGAGAAAGTTATTATTGCTTATATATCCTACCATTCGGGATTCCTCATAGTGCATAGGTGAGGCATTTTATTCGGTTTAATTAAATACAAAATTTGACGTTCAAAAGAGATGTTCATGTTTTTTTATAAAAAAATTTTAAAACATTGTTGGTGACGTGTTCTTGAATTTTTTTGAAAATATGAAAATTACAAATACAATTGCAATATTAAAAGATGTAAATTCTGAAAATTACAGATTGGGACAGCCATGGCATGGAATCGGGAGTTATAGCGGGAAAAAAAAGAGGTGTTAAAATACCACTTTACTAAAACTTAAGGGTTGCAGAACAGCAGTTGGAATGAAAATGTAAGAGTTGTCAAATTTGAAAATTTATCACATAAAATGGCATTTTGAAATTTGACTCTAAAAAGAAATGGACAAGTTTCGTGAAGAAGTTTCGTCACCTTAATATATCAAACACTACTATCTGCCTTCGGCAAACTTCGAAGAATCCCAATCCTTGGTGATCAGATAGTTGGATAAGGTCATTTGATTGGTTTGGATCTTTCCAGCTAGATGGTGTCAGCGCGTATGTGACAGGTGACACCCGAAGAGGATCGATTCTTGTACTCTTCTCTTCAGAATTTTTTATAAGTAGTGATTGACAATTGAAACCGCCACAAGCATCTCTACTCGCATTCTTTTACTTTTATATTCCCCATCCCCAGTTATAAAATAATAACTGGCGAAAAGTGACAGGCTGAGATTAGAGTCTAATAAATTACACCACCAATGCTTCCAGTGGCAGATCATCTAGAACATGAGCAAGGGGGGGGGCTAACTTAATCTGATTGAGGATGATAATGAAGTAACAAGCCGTGCTTTTTACAATATTCATTAATGTCTTAAATATTGAGGGCAGTGTTGATTGTAAATGACTAGTATTGTTAAATATAACTAAATAATTTGTAATTAAATTAGTTAATCATTAAATATACCAAAATAATAAGGGTGTGTCAACCGGGAGGTGTTTTTTTTACGATGATTTGAGTCAAATATTTTTTTCCAAGAGTATAGATCAAATGTGAATTTTCGTGCACTTAATTTCAATGTTAAGTGAATAATACAAATACATCCATCCCGAGGCATAAGGGGGGGTTTGGGGGAACCTCCCCCAAGAAACTTTTTAAAAATTTGACCCTAAAAAGTTGTGTTTTGACTCACTTTTGGTCATTTGGGACTCTTTGAGTGTCACACGAAAAAGATGATTTCTTGTACTCGTTTTCAAAGGAAAAAACTGTAAGATATAAGAATTTCATGGGGGTGGTTTGAACCCCCTAACCCCGTCTCTATTTTAACAGAGTAAATGTTTTGTAAGAGACAGCGCATTAGACCCTTTTAAACAGTGAATCTTTTAAAAACCAGGGAGTTAAAGATCTTGCAGAGGAGCTAAAGCTCATTGTAACCTTTAAATTGTGAAACAAATCTATAAAAATGTAAGGGGCTAAGTATTTTGGAGGTTATGCTTTGTAAGGCTTAGAAAGCTTATTGGAATCTACAAGTTCTGAATCGCATTTATATTAAAGTGCTGAAAGCTGAAAGATCTTGGAGGGGGCTAACGCTTTTCGGCTAAAGCTCATTAAATTGCGAACTAAATACTATGAAACATCGCGCAAGGAGGCTAATTCTTTATGGGGGCTAAAACTCATTGGCCCCTTTAAATTGTGAATTGAATCTACAAAAACTCAGGGCTAAAAGCCTTGTAGGAACTAAAGATCATGGAAGGATTCATAAGGGTTAAAGCTCATTAAATAGTGAACCAAATATATTTAAAAACGCAAGAGGGCTAAAAGCCTTGTAAAGGCTATTAAGGAACATGGAGGGGGCTAATGTTTCTTATTAGGGCTAAAGCTCATTAATTTGTGTAACAAACATAAAAACGCAAGGAGGCTAATGCTTTTAGGGGCTAAGCTCATTGGACCCTTTAAATTACGAATCAAACCTTCAAACATGCAGGGGGCTAATAATTTGTAAGGGCTAAAACCTCTAGAAATCCTTAAATAGTGAATGGAGTTTATAAAAATGCAGGGGGCTAAAGATCTTGGAAGGGGCTTAATGCTTTGTAGACCCTTTGAATTGTGAAAAAGGCTACAAAAAACTGAAAAAAAGTTAAAAATCTTGAAAATTTAAACAAAATTTACTTAATTTTTTTCGAAAAAGTTC
Organism: Tetragnatha montana; assembly: GCA_963680715.1. Taxonomy (NCBI): domain Eukaryota; kingdom Metazoa; phylum Arthropoda; class Arachnida; order Araneae; family Tetragnathidae; genus Tetragnatha; species Tetragnatha montana. Next base: position 39,313,104 of record OY796684.1, read on the forward strand.
AATTTTATGTAGTGTAAACTTAAGTCCCAAGGGGGGGCTATAGCCCCTATAGCCCCCCCCCATAGATCCGCCACTGAATGCTTCCATAATTCGCTAATTTTATACTAATTATTCGCGATTCCAGCCCGAAGCTCACGCTTTGGTGGTAGCTTTTGACAACTATTTATGCATTAAATTTTTACTTCGAGCGGTTCTAATGATATACTTTGGCAATATTTCGATGAGTAAAAGAGAAGAATCCAAATTAAATTCATTTAAATAAGTGAACATTAAAGTTTCGAAATGAGTTATGAAACTCCATGCTAAAACTCTACTCCACGCTGTTTTGTGCACAGAGGTTTTGTGTATCGCTTGCAAGCGCTGATAAAGCGCCATCTGTCGCTACTTTTAAGTGTTTGTCCCCAAGTCTCCCCAGATTACAACATGAGTAGCAATGGCATGTTTACTACAACTTTCATTTTGTAGTTAACAAACATTGGTACCAAACAAAAACGTTAATATTCTTAGTTTTGATTTTTGAGAGAAATATTAAGCATTTATCCCGCGGATTTTTGATAAATATTACCCTTAAACTTTAAAGCAATTTGCGTCTATTTACTAATTAAGGTTCTGTATTTTCAATGAGGAAATTTAAAATGCTATGAATACGTGTCCTGAAAAGTTCAATCAAACTTTGTCATGACCTAGCTTTGAGCTTCAGGTAAACTCTCTTCTGTTATGAAGTCCAGTTTTATTACTTTGTTTCTGTTCTTTAAATACATTTAAATTGTTGGTTTTTCACATTTTAAAATAATTTATGGTCTTTTTTTATGTAAAACGACTTTCCAGATTGTTTTGAATCAGTGAACCTGAACTACTTGTTTTGCATAATTCTAAATCTACATATTTTAAGTCAGCATTTTGTGTTCTCGACTTTTAGCAGTTAAAGGACTCCCATTCGATTGTTTCTGCCTATCAATTATAATGTTTTTTTTTAAATTCCTAAAAAGTTTGATTGTTTTTTATTTACACTAAGTAAATCAATATATACCTACTGTTGTTGTGATTAAATAATGGATTCATTCCTTAAAAATTATTTTTCATTGTAAATTTCAAAGATTTCTTCAAAATTTTCTTAAAAATTATATCCTGGTTAAACTCAAGTTTGTCCTTTGAAAACACATTTTGTTACCGATTTCACTCTAAAAATTTTCATAGTGCTTACCTATAACACTCATTTCAAACTGTAAACAAGTCTACACAATATTTTTAACTCAAAGAGCATTGAATTTTCAATTCCATATACACTCATGCAATATATATAGGTTAAAATAAAAATAGTTTTTTTTAAAGGTTTTTCATAAAATTTTGTTAAAATTATTGCTAGTTACTTTGTGCTTGGAAGTATATTGCATGTCTTGTAAACAACAAAATATTCAATTTCTTCTTGGTTTTGTTGTATAATTTTTGTATTAAGATTTTGGTCCTTACCTATCCCGTTGACTGTGCTGCTGAAATAAGAAACGTTATTAAAGCCCATTGACTGTTCTATAACTGTGCCGCTAAATTTGACGGTTAATATGTATTTACCAAAATTTTTAAGGATAATTTTTTCCATGACCTGACAAACATGCTTACAATGTAAAAGGTATGTTTTGTAAAATTCAATGTCAAAATTACAATTATCAATAAAAAACTGTTATTCTGTTCTTTTTTCAAATGAAAATTTGTGTTTGGTAAAACATGAATCATTTTCTAGAAATTAAAACACTTTAAAATCACCATAAAACTACCTCTCTTCAACAAGAGTTCTTTTTTTCTTACTAACCTCCATCACAACTTCTCATAATTGCATTTGGGTTTTCCATGATATTTTTGGAACTGCTCTACAATTTTCTACTTTTATAATTTTTAGGAGAACTTTGCAACATCTTTAACATATTAAGGTTCAATTCCTTCAAATATCACCAACCAGTTTTGGTTGCTAAACACAAGAAATATAGCCAAAAATTAAAAACTAGCCATTTAAAACATTGAGTTATAATCAATGACAACAATAAAAATTAGACAATATTTGAATATTTAGTGACCAAAACAGCTTGGTAATATTTCATGGGACTGATTATGGAAATAAACCCATCTTTAGTTATAAGCTGTATTTAAGGTAATCATATGGCATACCTATGTATTTTTTCCTGATATGAATGTAGCCGTCTGCTGCATTGGTTCTGTTTATGTCTAATATAGCTTGATAATTCTGTTATGTGCGTATTTATGAATTTTGTCACAATTTTAGGCCTTTATCATGGAGATTTTGCCGTCCAAGTTTAGATCTCCGCCCCCTAAGCCACCTCGCCGGCGTCACTCTGATCAGCTTGCTATTTCTTCTTCAGGTACATCCTTAGAGTTTTCAGAGTAGGAATATTATTTAACAAAACAGACTAATACAATAAAGACCATTCACAAATCATGTTTCACAATTTTCAAAGGTTTTGATCCCGTTATATTTCAAACTGGGACCTTTCAGTGACCCCCTTCCCTGTTATAATGTCACAATTTTGAAATGTTAAAAAAACTGATGAAAAGAAAAATTCTTAATTTAAAGTTGGAAGAATAGGAAATTTAGAAGGCTAATTCCATGCATGAGTCCTATTACAAATGAGGTAAATTTGAATCTTAAAATCACAACCAAAGGATTATTATTTGATTAATTAGATCTACCTGTGTTTTTCCTTTTGCTGATGTTTGGTTTACATAGACAAGCTACTAAATTTCATTTATTTTATGATAAATTTTCTGTTCTTGGCAAAATCTAAATTGTGACTCTCACTACCTCTCCGTTAGATTTCAATCAATTCTCCTGTGTGCCTGTTTCTAGATTCTTTAATTTGGATTTGTTTTCATTCTAAGCCTGGTTAGGCATTTTGTCAACAAAGAGAATAGCAAGGTTGGTGCAAATTTGGTATAAACTGTCAAAAATTTTGATACTATAAAAAAAGCGTCTAGCTTGATTTCTATAAGAGAGAAAATGATAGTTGCCAAGACCAGCCAAATGGCTGCTGCCATGGAGGACCTGTATAGAATTTGTTCCGAGAAACCTTATTTTTTCAAGATGGACTCTGAAAAATTCATAAAAAAACTTTCTGGATTTCTCATGCGTTAAATAATTTTCTGGTAGAGTTGAACAAATCTGCTACTTTTTGAAAACATAGCAGTTACATTCATTAAGGAAAAGTAGCTGCTAAAAATTAGCAGATTAGCTCTTGTTGAGGTTAGCACTATTTTTTAGCAGCTACAGTAGCTGGTACTGCTACGGGACATGACCGCGTTTTCCTTTGTTAACTGCTACTGCTAAATTTAGACAATTCTCATTGGTCTGCGCGTAGCAGTATAGATGCGGTTTTTTGACTAATCGAGGGCCTACAAAAATAGCAGAAAATTAGCAGCTACATCAATATTTTTCCTGTAGCAGCTATTTTTTAACTGCTACTCGTTTTTTGCCCATCTCTACTTTCTTTATCACTTAAGTCATCTGGATTTAGTTTTAAATATTCATGTATAGAAATCATAAAAAATAACTTTAAAAATTAATAATAAATAAATACAAAAATACTACAAACTTTTCCAACAAAATAATTACTTTCATTATCTTTCTCAGGAACTTATCCTTCAAGTAAGAAAAAGCATCAGGAAGAAATTAAAGTGAACATCAAAGGTGTACTCGTACAGTCTGAGGATACGACATCTGGATGTGGATCTTTGCCAGCTAATTGGGTAGCAGATTTTACGACTGATAAGCCTGATAATCCAGTTTTTAAGAGTTCATACAGTACAACACACCTAAATCAAACATTTCAAAGCAACCAATCGCCGTTAAATTCTGGCTTTGATACTCATAATGACGGTTCACCGGACAGCGAAAGAATTTTGTGCAAAAATGAGTCAAATTTGGATAGGACAATCAAAAGTGGAAACACTTATTTTGAGCAAATGAATTCTTCTGTATTTTTAACAAAACTTCCAGAAACTTCCATTTATAAAAACATAGAGGGATCTGGCAATAATTTATCATATAGTGAACTAATTTCAAATAATTCAAAAGAAAATCATAGGCGTCATCATAGTGATCCTGTGTTACGGTATGAAGATAACTCAAGTGTGAAAGAGGATTTTGAAAGAGAACCCCTTAGTAGGTGTTCTTTCGATGGGATTTCTCTCCCTGATGGCAATAAAAGGTTCAGTGATTCATCTATTACTTCATCTGCTTTCAAAGAAACACAACATCTGTATGAAGAAGTAAAAACTCTAAAAGAAATTAACAACAAGGTATGTTCAAGTGCTGATTTTTAAAACATCTAGTAATTAGGTCTATACACTAGATTGGCATGATTTAAAATATGTTTAAGTTTGTTTTTCATGTCTTTAAGAACTTCAAACCAGGATTGGCCAAACCCTGTTTTTTTTTAACTAAATCCGTTGTAATGGGGCAAATGCATAAAATAGCGTTTAAAATAGTTGTAAGAGATACCTACCATTCAATCTCCTTGATGATTTTGACCAATTTGAATGTACTCTAGTTGGGGAGAGAGGCAAAGGAACTTCTGTACAGCAACTTGTCTACAGATCTAACTACAATGTGATGTCATTGAGTCACCCAATCCCTCTCTGTTCAAACTTTTACATGAATAAAAAATTTTGCCAATCTTTGGGATATTCTGGGTTTACGATGTATTCTAACAAACTCTTTATGTGGTTGTTTTTTTTTATGAATTTGTACTTATAAGAAAGAAAGATATTTTTTGGTTCTGCTATCTTAATTTGATATTTTAAAACAGGCATCACTAACACAATTTAGTTTTTATAATCGTGCATGCATTGTGTTTTGAATTATCATTATTTAATGTATTTTACCATATTTCAGTAAAAAATGACTCCTTATAAGCTCAGTGCATTTCAATACACTTGAAAAAGATTAAATAGTTGTTCAACATTTGTGACTTCTGTGTTCTGCATGTTTTAGCTTTGGCAACATCTCTGTTCATCCCAGTCTTCATTAGAGGAACTACGAAAAAATTCTGAAAACTCTTGTGAATTGTCATTATCAGGTAGATGTTATCAATTACACTTTTTTACAAAGCTAATGGATTTCTATCTCTTGAATAAGGTAAACTGATTTTAAAAGTATGTTATGTTGAATTTGAATATCCTATCTCATTTGGCTTGGTCATACAGTATCATACTCTTCTTATTTGTTTTACTACTGATTCATATTCCCAGGGCTCATAGTTGTCCTATATTTTTAACCACTATGTAACAATAAGAATGATTTTATTTACAGATGTATAAGATGTTACACATAAATTGGGAAAAAATGTATGTTTGTCATGGGTAAAAGAAAACCCCATTTAGTTAACAAAAAATTTACATGCAGGAGTAGTACTAATAAAAAAAACAATAAAGGTAAATAATTTTTAAATTACAACACAAATAAAACAAACATATAATACAGAGTTACAATACAATATTAAAAAAATTTTTTTTACTTGATCCTATACTTCCTATATTTTTCTCCAGTAACTTATGATTCATAGGAAATCAAGCTTCTTGGGCATTTGTCAGAAGAAATTACTGCTGCACTTTTTTTCAATTGAATATTTCCTACAATTTGCTTTTTCTCTTGCTTTCTTTTCGTGTTATTCCTATTAAATATATTCAAATTTTCTTGCATAATCTTTGAAAACAACTTATTGAAGTTATAAATGTCATCAAGAATGTCCTTCAATTTTATCAAAAGCTTCTTAGAAAGTAATTAAAATTTAATTAAGTAAAAATCCTCATGAATTAAGAAGTAAAATAATCCATCCTAATTTGACAAAAGAAAATCAATTGGCCTGTTAATATTTCATCTAAAATAGTTTAAAAAATTATTTGTACTACAACTCCCCCATATGTTGATTGTTTATCCCCCCTTTTAACCAAAAAAATACTGATCAAATTAATAAGAACTTGGTGAAAGAAAGGTGTAAAGAAAAAAATTTTCTTGTATCAGATCTGGCTGTTAAATTTTCAGCCTCCAATTGTTTTTGTTTAGGAAATTTTTCCTTGCAGAACTTCCTTCTAATCTTTAATTACAATTTTGCTTTTCATATTACTACTCTTAAAAATGTTGGGATGGAAACTTCATTTCCTATATAATTTATTGAGCATTTGTTTTGCAGTATGTTAAACTAAAATTCTGTCTCTGGTATAATTTGTTTTTCCGGTTGCCTTAGTACAATATTGTTCTAGTTAAGTTAGTCACTTAACAAGACTAAATATTATTGAAGTTTTTTATTAGTTACTTTAAGTATTTTTAATACTTAAAAAAATTTAAACTTTGTTGTATTCATTTTCAGATCTTTTGTCAAGTTTATATTATTTGCAAAGGGCTAAAGATGCTGCTATGGAAGATCGAATGAAAATTATTGTAGAAGAAAGAGATACTGCTGTTCAAGATTTAGAAGACATGATTCAAATTATTGCCAAGTAAGCCAAGGATCTTGATATTTGTTTTTAAGAGTACATGTTTTTTAAGTGGAATGAAGCTGACAAACTTTTTTTATAATTATTAACATTTGCTGAGCATCTTATACCAGACTGTTTCAATGTTTTTTTCTTCACATAATAGGCGATATTTCTTTTAAATTCTGAGACGCTTTCTAAACATAACTTCACCTGAACTAACTGAATTGTTTAAAATGATTCGGTATTTTACATTCTTACAAACATTACATAAAAGCTATTGATTTTCTCTAAAACCTATAAAGTATTTGGAAGTGAAACCTTTCTTAATGCTTAGTGTGATGAAACTAATATATTCTATAATCTTTTAGAAGCTTTGAAGATGATACAATTCAAGGTGAAAAATACTCTGAGGTAATTGCCTGATTTCTCCTTAATTTACCATTTTAGGTCTTTATTGGAATAATAATTTACATATAGCTTAATAGTCTTAGGTTTTCACAAATCAGCAAGATGCTGTGAATTATCCAAGTTTCACTGTTAATTTTCAAAAAAAAATTTCTTTTGTGGTAGAATTTGAAAGAAAAGTATTAACATCATAAAGAATAGATTAATATGCAATTAGAGTGTCAGAAGTATTTAAGTACTGTCTACTTTATAAATCACGGGTGGACAACCTTTTTGAAAAGAGTTCCTCTATTTGAGAAACAAATATTAGGCGAGCAACTTCCATTTTTTTCCCATTTATTTCTAAAAAATATTCTTAGACTGATAATGAGAACTTAATGTAAAATCATTGTTTCTCATATAAATTTTAGTAGAGATATAAAAATTAATGTAGGGGGTACTCCCCAAACCATTTGAGGGATTCTCCCTCAAAAGGAACTTCTAATGCATCTTGCTACACTAGGTTAAAATAACCCCAAATACCCCTAATAATTGTTAATAAAATGATTGTACTCTGGAATGAAAGTGAATAAAGCGGAAGTTGAACGCTTTTCTAGTCTGAATTATCACGAGTCTGTCAATTATTTTACTAAGTAATTTAAAAATCACCAGAATCAGTATCTTCAGAGAAATATCAAACACATTAAAAAGAAAACTTGTTAACATTCTACATGTAATACCTTACATTTTAGTTATCTAATAAAGTTAAGCTACTGTCGGATTTCGCCCTCACAAGCCATTGCAACTTAAGATATATTAACCAAGATGATTAATGAAATCTTTAAAAAATTCAAACTGAGTTAGGATAAGATGGGCAGAGCACTGAAATCTAATTGATAACCCCAGATAACATTATTATTTTTCTAATGTCTTTGTGTGCCACTGTTTTAACTCTGCTGTGCCAAATTGGCATGCATGCAGGGTTGGCCATCCCTGTTATAAATAATTTTTTATAAAAAAAAATCCAAATTTTTCTTGGTAATATTACTTTTAATTTAATTTTATCTTTTTTGTATGAAGTAATGCTATAATCTTAAGTGAGCTGTTTTTCATTGTTTAATTACCTCATATTTCATTTTTTACATTACTGAAAACATTCCAAATAATTGTTTTATTGTATTTTGTAGGAAATAAAATTGCTATTGAAAGAGATTGAAGATACATGCAATCCTTCCAAGCTTATTCACCAGCAGCGATTACTTTTAACTCACATTTACCGTTCCAAAGAATTAAAACAAGATAAATTGCTTCATCAACTTAAGCTGATTACCAGTGATAGAGATAATTTATTGGAAAAGGTATTTCTTTCATACCTGTTTATTTTGTTCTCCTTAACTCTTTATAAAAAAATTGTCAACTGAGATAAAAAAATATATCATTATTCCACGTTAAATTTTAAAATCAATAACTAATTAACCTTCCAGCGGGGCGCCCTCTATAGCAACACGAAAGGCCGCGCGTATCTCTTAGATACACGATTGTAAAATGTTAATTTTCAAGCATGTAATTTTAAAACAAAGGTCCAATCAGTAAATTGTTAATGAGTATGTTTTATTTAAATCAATATTATTTCAAAAAGAGCAGATCAAGAGTAGTTATAAAACACAAAGCAACATATCAGCACTAATAAAATATGAAGTGACCTAAAAGATGTGAAATCAATTACTGGTATTTTGGCTAAACTATTACTAAAGCTACATATGAAAACAACTGAAATATATTAAGTTACAATGTTTAGGACCAAATCACAAAAACACAAATTTTTCTAATTAGGGTCACTTGGGGTAAGTGGGACCCCTTTTTGGAACAGTACATTTTTGAAGGTTCATAAAATTTTTTGAAGAGGTTCAATTTGAACTTGATGACATATTCTATTTAAGACACTATTAATAAACAAAAATTTATAATTAGGTTCTAAAATAATGTTCTACATTTTTCTTAACTGGTCTGTTTGTAAAAAATGAGACGGGGGTCCCACTTACCCCATAGGAAGGGGTAAGTGGGTCACCCCCTTTTTATTTTGATTGAAAGCAAGCAAAACTTAAGAAGGAGTAAGTGGGTCTTACTTGATAAAGTATAGAAGTTTTAGGTACAAAATATTTTATTGTAACTTAATCCATGTACGAGATATCTACTCACATTTAAATTAATAGGGTTGGTTGGGGTAAGTGGGACCCCTTTTTGGAACACTACAATTACAGAATGTTTTCTTCAGGTTCGAATGGTTCGGAAGACTTATAAAGAAACCCTCGAAACTATTCCCCCACTCCACTGTGGGTTTTAATTAATTTCTCGGCAACGTGAATAAAAAAAACTTAATAGTTTTCTTTACTTACCACAGCTTATATTAAAACGCAAAATTAATATAAAATTTCAATAAATTACTTATAAATGTTTCAATAAACATTAAAATGATGAGTCTAGGGTGTCCCACTTACCCCATAATGAGGGGACCCACTTACCCCTACTTTGCTTAAATTACGGGGTAAGTGGGACCCCCCTCTTAAAAATTTTTAAATAAGAGATTTTGTGAAAATTCAAATTGCAGTATGTATTTTAAGTCAAACCTGGCACAACAGTTGAAAAAACATTAAAATATAGTGAAAACTTTCCTGGAAACACTTCTTGGAAAAATGCATCTTGAACTCTCCAAAAAAAAAATTATGGAAATTTTTTTACAATAGTTCTATAATCTTAAAAAGAAATGACACAAAACTCTAATATATGCAAAACCCATCAGTGTGACAAAATGTAACATGATCGATGATCGATGCGAATAAGTGTGAAATGTCCTTTACATAGTTTAGTTTGAGGGGGGTGACCCACTTACCCCAGGGACCCACTTACCCCAAGTGACCCTACTAAAAAAATCAAAAATACTAAAATCTTCCTTGAACGGTCGCGCGTATCTCTAAAATACAAACAGCATATTTTCAGAGACCTATTAACTGTTAGAACTTCAGACGAAGACTGGAAGTAGCTGAAATGAAGTGCATAGAATAGCTAAGGACAGGAGTTTGTAGCTCCTTTTAAACGAAATTTATACAACCAAATCCATCTTGAGTGTATTTCTCAGATACGCGCGCCCACTGGAAGGTTTAAGGATTATAAATTTCCCATGCTATTTGATTTCGAATTCATTTTAAAAAAGAAATCCGAAATTTCTCAAAAGTTTATTGGTATTCATTGAAAAATAATTATTTCTTAGTTTTAAAAACCCAACAAATTATGTGCCAGGAAAAAAATATTTTCCCCATAAATAATTCCTTGGTATTTAAGGAAATAATTCCTTAGTCGCTTTAAACAAGCACATGGGACTAAGTCATAAAGGGCCATCTATAAATGATGTCACACTTTTTTTTTGCCCATATTGACCCCCTTCCTCCCTTATGTCATGAACTGTCACTTTCCCATACCCCTCCCTCCATGTGTCACTCTTAAACCAACATTATATATGTTACAGACGAAATGATAAATCGGGCATTATGAATAATGCTAGATGTGAGGCGAGTAATGTGATAAATTTAATGGCATTTATCAATGAGTATTTATCACTTTGCCCGAAATACATAGGCATTATTAATAATGCCCAGGTTTATCACATTGCCTGTACAGGGCCGTAACCAGACTTTTGTTTCGGGGGGTTTTGACTCAAATATTTTCTGAGGTACCTCCTTACGGGTACTTTTATATGTTAAGTTTTAGATGACAACACTGAATTGAAATTGTGAAGCACTAAATTTCAAAATTGTATAAATATATGAATTCGAAGTAAAAGGGGGGTCTGGGGGTCCTCCCCCAGAACATTTTTGAAAATTTGCCCTTCAAAAGAGTGATTTAGCTCATTTCTGAGACCCTTTAGATCAGTGTTTCTCAACCGGGGGTACGCGTACCCCTAGGGGTACGCCGAGACCTTTTAAGGGGTACTCCACGTATTCAAAATCCCGTAAAAGTAGCTTAAAATCCCTTTTTAATAACCTGAAATTCAAAATTCTCCTGGGTGAGGCCCCCAGACCCCCCTTTAACCTATAGTTTGATATATCAATAATTTATGTAATTTTTAAGATGAAAGCAGAAAATTTTCAGGTGCAGATACCAAATATACTCGGGAGGTAACAAACGGGGTACATACGCTCTGGGTATCACACAAGAGGTTTCAGTACATTCAAAATTGGGTAAAGAATTATTTTTGAATCAAATTTTATAAAAAGGGAGAGTTGAATTATTATCCTAACTGTTTCAAATTAAATTTTAAGGTGCATAGAAAACTTAAATTTTGAGTATTCTCCATAATAGCTTTACAAAATTGTATTTCTCTGGGTTATTAATTGAATTATTTTCATAACAGAACGCTTGTGTAAAATTCTATGAAATAGTATAAGCAAATTAGGGACAAAAATTTGTAAGGAAGCGGTGGAATTTTTTCTTCTTGAAAAGGGGTTCCCAAAAAGTTTGGGAACTAAAAAACTCATCGGCGCACCAGCCCTATAGTGGGCCAAGTCCTACTATGCCCATCTTCGTTTTCTTGACCGTGGGCCCTGGGGTGCAAGGCATATGTCCCGGTTAGGTGGTCAGTCTAACGCAAGACCCCTAGTGTTTAGTTCCCAAGCACGCTTGGTCCTCAATTTATCGACCTACTCAAGGGATGAAAGGTTGAGTGGACCTTGCCCTGCCCGGGAGCCGGGAATCGAACCCCGGACCTGTGGCTGGGAACCTATGATTTAAACGAAGGTGATATTTCAACTACTACCTGCAACTGCATGCGAGGGGTACGCAGGGAAATATATATTTCCTTTGGGGGTACAATCGTGAAAAAGGTTGAGAACCACTGCTTTAGATTACACCCATAGAACACCACTCATTGTAAGCGGCCGAATTTTCAAGGTAAAAAGAAGGTATATTGTAATAAATGGCGAAATGTTAAGGGGGGTTTTAGGTTCCTACTCCAGAAAATTTTTTGAATTTTCCCCCTACAAGTGGCATTTTAACTCATCTTGAGACACAATACAATACACAGGTTACAATAAAGAGGACCACTCCTTGTAAATCACACAAGTTGGAAGGAAAAACCGTATACTTAATAGATTTCAAAATTTCGAGGGGGTTTGGGGGTCCTCCCCCAGAAAAATTTTGGAAATTTTACCCTTAAAAGTAGGGTTTTGACTCATTTTGAGACCCTTTGGGTTATACCCGAAGAGGATATTGCTCCTTGTGAGACATAATTTTCAAGAAAATTAGCAGTATAAAAATTGATGTCAAAATTTCGGGGGGGGGGGGGGTTTGAACCCCTAAACCCCCCCCCTTGGATACAGCCCTGTGCCTGTATGATATATACTACACGCTTTGAAAGTGCCCGGAACCAACTTTATTTATTTGAGCTTAATTACTCCACCTTATGGTTTCATTTCTATCATTTGGTATAATGAAACAGTTTTAGTTGTAAAATTAGTTATTCTTAGTAAAAGCTAATTGTTGAATATGACTAATTAGTTAGGTTGATTTTCTGCTGCAGGATGTGATGTCACAACTTTTAAAACCCCCTTATCTCTTTTCACAAATTGATTAACTCTTCCCCCCTCTGAGTGTGACATCATTTATGGATGGCCCCTAAAGCTACAACAATGTTAACAAAAACGAAATTACTCACTTTGGAGTGGCCCATTTTTCTGTCCATATTCTTACAGCTTATCTCCTTTTAATTGTGGAGCCAGTATAGTGAGATTTTAAATAGGGACTTTTTAATGTGTCCTTTCTGAATATGAAATAAAATTTAGGAATTTCTGTATAAAATATGACTTTTGGGTCTAATTTAACAGCTTTTTGGAAGAATTTTTTTACATAATTAGGGAGATACCACCTCCTGCTCTCTATTGCTCACCAACCCCTATCAACAAAGAAACATCAACCAACTTTCCAAAAATATGTCACAGGTCTTCTGCATGGACAACACTCTCTTAAAAGTTAGAATTTTATTAACTCTAACTTATGAATAATCCGACCTGGAAAAAGTTGTAACCTTCCCCCGAACCTAATAAAATTTACCCGAACCTTATGTATTACTCCTATGGAGCTGGCAGGTACTTCCCCCGAACCAGGTTCGTAGGTTCGGGCACTTTTTCCAGGTTTGTGAATAATTTAGTCAAAATGTTTTCTTAAAAAATATCCAGCACTTCTCTATTAATAACTATTGTTAATAAACATTCTGAAAAAATGTTCTGAAACTAGGAAAACGTAGGAAACTGAAACACAATGAACCTAGTAACTTGTTAACACGTAGTGTTTATCATTCATATTTTTGTTAGTTTCAATCCAGACTTGTTAAACAATACCTTTTAAGCCACTGGAAATCATAAGAGACAAAACGTATACTACACTCTGTTTCTTGACAATGGAGAAATAAGCTGATAGCAAGCAAAGGAATTAGTTCCCAGCACTATGTCTGAATGTCAGGTGATATAAGCAACTTTACTTTAGAAATAAGATTAGTTTGTTAAATCCATGCATATATTGTGTTTTGGAGATATTATTTTTGTAAAAATTCGATTTTGCTGTGTAGTACATTAATTCAAAATTGAACGTGCTAGCCAATGAGGCTCACAGACGATCTCTTAACTCAGTTTTTCTACCGCTCATTGTAGAGAAAGGTTGTAATCTAGTATACATGACACTCAATGTTTACAAACAATTTTGGTTATCAGAATAAAAATTATAAATTTCAGACAAATGTGTGAAATTCTAGTAGCAAATAGTATATCTTTAAGTTTTTAGAATATGTTTGTTAGTTTTTGAAAGGTGTTTATTTTTCATATACATATTGTCATACAGATATAAAAATCCATTTACATGAAAAGAAACTTAAAAAACACCAAAAGATAAAGGGAATACAAAAATACACTCACAAAGTAAAAAACAAATACAGACCATAAAAAAGTAACAAAGCACTTTCTAAATTTTTTCAAATGAGTCAAAAATGATATTGTAATTATTAGGAAGATTATATTTATTAACTATTTTGATGATTTGTACAAAAGCTTGGTTCTGTAAGTATTGATTGGAGTAAGTGGGTTCATATAGTATTGTTTTATTCCGAGTGATATGATTAGGAACATGGAATTTAAATTCTTGTAGGATAGAGGGACAATCAAATTTGTTATTTAAAATGTACTAAAAAACCTTAAAAACAAAAATTCTACTTCGGAATTCAAGGGTGAGATTATTTGAGACTTGCATGTATAACTTGCATTTAATTTGGAAAGTACTATAAAGCACATTTTATTTGTTTCATCATAAAATATGGCTTCAATGTGATTGGATGGATAAGTTGTTTGACAGTTGCTTGCTTAGTAACTGCGACTTTATCCGTAATCTAAAGAAATGGAAATATTTTTAAATTGTGCCTTTAAAAAATCCAATAGCTTACTTGGAATCCTCGAAAGAATCTGGACATTTTGATACCAGAAATTGTCCTGATCAGTAATGAAAAAGGTTTTCTCTGGAAACCATTCACCAAAAACGTTTTTTTAGAATAGAGAGATTAATAACAGTTCATTTTGATTCTTCCTCTATCATAACCTGTTCTACTTCAGTGAGAGGTGTTGTTTTTTTTTTACCTTTGTAAATAACATGAAGTACTTAAATCAATTTAATTGATAATACAACTATTATTTGTTTTTCTTGTGAAATAAATGTAAACAGTTATTATCTCAGTTGACTAAACCTTTTATGTATATATTTGTTGAGTTTATAATTATTTTTCTCCTTTTAGGTTAAATGCTTAGAAGAAGAAATAAAATGCCTCAAACTCAGCAATGATGTTTGGAATACTGACAACAAGCATTGGGAAAATAATTTGCTTGTAAGTAATTGCCATTACAACTTATAAAATTTTAATTTGTACCATTTACAACTTACATCGCTCAGAATTGAAACATTTGATACCCCTTTCTCCTTGTAACTAGCTGTCATATTTTATTGAAGCTCTCCCTGATTGTTATGTCAAAGATTTAAATAAATAAAGGAAGTCTCAAAAGATTTCAATATGAACTTTAATAAAAAATAATTAAATGTATAATAGTATAATTAAATGTATATGTATAATAGTATTATTAAAACTGCATGATACAAGACAATAACTCCTTAAAAACTCAATATAAAGTTATACAATCTTGGCCACCTGGCAGTTGTAAGTTCTATGGAGCTATGGCAGCAATCACTTCCTATATTTTTCAAATAAACATTTTCTTAAAAAGAAAATAAAGACTGAAGAATTTAAACCTCATTTAGCTTTTGTTACATCAACAATTCTCCCTTCTCATACCTACCTCATTGATCCCATTAAATTGTAATAGATTACAAAAATTTGGTCTTTTCTTTTTAATCAAAAATTAATGTGTGATAACTAGTTTAGCAATTAGCTATCCAACCATCTTAAAAATTGGCATCCTTCAAGTAAAATAACATTATTTTTATTTACTTGCAGTTGTAATCATGCACTTATAAAGTGATTTCTTTCAGAATGTTCTCTGTCAAGTAATCCAACAAAGAGATGTTGCTTTATCACGATTGAATGTAAAAACAAATGTAGAAAATATAAATTGCAGGTAAATCAAATTTTGAAGCTAGATTATTTTCTATAACCAGTTACCTACACTTCAGTGTTTGGGTTTCCTGTCTTAAAACTAAGCATTAAGACAAGCTTATAAAATTACCTAATAATTAATTTAGTATCTTAAACCTATAAACAAAAGTGAGGTAGTCATCAACTCATAGTTCCTTCAGCATTTAGTTAACTCTAATATTCTTCATATAACCAAGAAATATTAACTGCTTTTATTTCCTGAATGAAAAACATTGTATTTGAAAGCTGGATTGTTTTCTTTCTTAAAGTAGTCAAGATTTCTAATTTACAAATGGCAGCCAGTTAACCACTAGATTATAAAAAACCAACAATAATAATATAATGGATATTTTGTATATTATATTTTTAAATATTAATTTACAGGTCTGCAGTTGAAGAAAATGCTATTGCTGTAGAACAACTTGCCAAGGAATATGAATATCTTCAAAGATGCGACGATGTAAAATTCAATGCTGTTAAAAGAAAATTTGTGTCTTCTCACTTGGATGCTAAGAAATGTGAATTATTTTGTAAAGATTCAGCATCTGATGAAATAGCTCTATTAAGAGGAGAGATAGCAGTTTTAAGTAAAGCCTTAGAAATGGAAGTGGAAAAGAGAGAACATGCTGAAGATAAATGTTTGAGGTTTGTATTACAATTGCAGGTGCATTTAGATAGCTGTATGGTTAATCTCTTAAGCTAAATCCTTATTCGGACTTGAAAAAAGTGCCTGAACCAGGTTCGGGGGAAGCCACTGTCAGCTCCAAAGGTGCAATACATAAGGTTCGGGCAAATTTCACATATTTTGGGGGGAAAGTCTGGGGAAGGGGGATAAAATAAGATAAGAGATAAAATAAAGTTTTTTAAAAATCAGAATGAAAGATTGGGGTTGAAGAGCCATTAGTTGGTGTACCAAAAACAAGTTGAAACCCTGTGTTTTAGGGTCAAATTACCAAAAATTGTCTGGGCAATGGCCTCCCAGATCCCCTCATGTACTTGGAACTATATTATTTACAACTTATTTTATATTAATATCATCAAAATGCAAATCATACCTAAAAATACATTTCCGAAATTCGGACTAGGTGCACCAAAACTAGTTAAAAATCTGTTTTTTAGAATTTCCAAAAAATTTTGGAGGACCCAGACCATGGGCGGATTTAGGTGGTGAACCCTGGGGGTGCGTAGTGGAAAACTTGGGGGTGCAAACTGTCCCTGATGGCTTTGAAAACATGATTTTCCCTATAAAAATTGAATTTTCTCAAAAAGTTGGGGGTGCAACGCACCCCCATGCACCCCCTTAAATCCGCCTATGACCCAGACCCTCCTTTTGTACTTGGAACTTTGTTGCTCCCAACTTTTATTTACATTAAGTTCTTTAAGATGGAAATTCTACCTAAAAATGTATTAAAAAGTTACATTTGATCTATAAAGTATGCATTGGGGGCTGAGAAATAATTTTGGGCCCCTCCCAAAATAAATTTCCATATATGCCACTGACAGTGAATGGTACTAGAAATAAAATGTGCTCTAAATGTAATACTTTGTTATTTTTTTGGGGAGAATTTGGCTGTTTTGAATTTTAGGGTGAAACTGCAGGGGTTGGTTGGGGAAGATATTTTTGAGAATTAGGTCCATCCTTAATAGTTGAGTGAATTTAAAACAAATGTTTTTATGTCTTGAAAGAAGTTATAATGCTGTCCCATCTCATAAAAAAAGTCTTCTTTTACTTAGCAACATTTGGGCATAAGGCTGATTTTGATGACTCAATTTAAAATGATCTTCACATTTTTTACTTTTGTTTTCTTCAATTTGCTTTTTTAAAATTCTAATAAAATGAGATAAATATTATAAGTAGTATCAACTCATTTCAATTTTAACATAGCACCTGTAGAGTTAAATGTGGTAAAATCTTTAACAATGTTAAAAACCTTAGTGTAAGTTTAAAAAAAATTCTTTTTGATTTGTATTGCTATGGATTAACTTTTCTACTTTTAAATATCTTATTTAAAAAATGTTTGAGTGCACTAACATACTGTGTATTTAACATTACAATGTTAAGTAATTTAATCATAGTCATCTGGTTATATTGGGACTTGGTTCATATGAATATTAAAGTCTGACTAAACCGTATTAATTCTGAAATCCTTTTTTTTTTTTCAGATTAGAAAGACTGGTGACTGTATTGCAGAAAAAAGTTAATGGTCAAAATGTTGGAATTCATGTTTAAGCACATACTCAACCCAAGTAAAATGCAGCCCTAGTCATCAATTCATGTTGTAGTACTAGTCTTTCATAATACTTCACTTAAATATGAAATTTTTATGTGCTTGTTATACATAATTATGCAATAAAATTTTATTTTTAATACTAAATATTTTAATATATGTCATGAATATATTTCATGTTAAAGAGATGTCTACTATTTTTGAAGTCACAGAAACAAGCAGAAAAATTGTTACTGAGTAGCTAATCTAGAATATTTAGGAAAATGTGGATAATTTAAATTAACCTTCAACCTAGCACTCTACCAAATGTTATGCTAAAAATTGTTCTTTCACTTTTTCAGCCAAAATTAACTAATGGGTCATTCCAAGTCAAATCAACATGACACTCAACCTGACCCTCTCAGATTTCAATGAAACTTTCAGCAAATAAGTTAAGGCAAAAAGAGTTGTTTTTACATAGGTTAAATATGGAGTACTACTCAATATTTGGCCACTTAAACCTACAAAAAAGTATTTAAAAACAACTCTTTTTGCTATAACTCTTTGATTCCATGGCCGTCCCATTCTATAATTTTCAGATAGCATACCTTAAAATATTGCCAATAATATATAAAATTTTTTAAAAAATTAAAGGATACCAACATTATTTTTAAAACTTTTTTTTATAAAAAAAAATCACGAAAATAAATTTTTTTTCTTGTATTTACTTTTTTTTTTCCAAAATATATTATCAAGAAAATTCAATAATAAAAACATTTTCTCATATATATCATAGGAGAGAACAATTCCTGAATAACAACCTGACCCTCTCAGAACAAATCTGAGAGGGACAGATTGAGAATTGAAAATTTTTGGTTGATTTGACATGGAAATGACCCACATATCAGTTAAAACTAACTGCATTAAATAACTAGAAAAAATTTTGAACCCTTTCTTTCTTGCTCCTGTCAAAATCACAGGTAATCTTTTTGCCCTTCTAAATTAAATAGGAAATGGCAAGAGTTTAATACAGCTTTCTTCAAATACATCATCTGAAATACATCAAAAGTATTCATTTCAATGAAAATTTTTTTTATTTATACATGAAAATCTTATTGAAAAGAAATAATAAATCTGAATAAAAACAGGAGATTTTAAAAATAAAATAAATATTTTTATTGAAAGGAAATTCAATGCATAAAGAGTTCATTCGCACAATTTCATATCCAGTTTGAACTTGCTTTCTTGCATTTTTGCCTAGGAAACACAAAAACCAAAAATTCATGAGACAATTACCTTAGATAACCAATTAAATAATTGAAATTCAAGTTAGAACACAGCAAATAATTTATTTGTGTGTGTGGCCATGGGCCTAAAAACATACTCAAACTACCTTTTTCAAAATTAAAAATAAAGTCTGTTATCTGCTTATGTCCACTTCTCTAAGATACATTTACACTCTACAACAGTCTATTCATTGTAGAAAATTTTTTTTGTTTGTATTTCGATTTACCTGTTATTTGTTTAAGATGATTTATTTTCTAAGAACTACCTGGGCCTGGTTTTTGCTGTTAGAACTAGAACAGGAACTGTAATTCACCAACAAAAAATACTTTTTATGAAACAAGAAAATATCAAAACGTTTGGTTTAATGCAAGGAATGTGGTTCTGAAACTAATACTAATAATTTTTTTTAGAAAAATTTGTCAAATAAAATATTGGTTGATCTAAAAGGGATCCCCATTGTTCAGATATTTTTTTGTCAGGCTATACCAGGGATGGCCAACCCAAATTATCTTGAGGGCCACTTTGGAAAATCACAATACTTCCGCGGGCTGCATATAAAAATTTTAGGATATGAGCTACTCAGAATGACAAATAAGCAAGTTGAATAAAATAGGTATGATAAGGGAGGTTTTTTAAAATTCTTTGATTAGTGTGACAGTTTTCTAAATAAAATATTCATTTAAATTTACCTTTAAGAGCAGCCCCTACAAAGCCCCATTCATATTCAACAGGTTCCATAATAGTTTTTCTGTATATTTTTAGGTAGCATTCGCATCTGGATGAACTATTTGTACCTTGGATCTATTAAAGCAGGGCTTAAAATGCACCAGAGTGGAGCTCCGGTACTTCATGGTTTTCACTAAATATTTACTAATATTTATTTATTAATCAGCAAATATTTGCAATGCTGAAATAGTAGCACTCCGGTACTTCTTTGGTTAGAATTTAAGTCCTGTATTCAAGATACACTTAACTACCTTGAGTTACTAAAAAAGTCACTATACTGACTTTTATAACATTGGTACTTTGATTTTAAAAAGCAGGGTAGGATTTAGTTTAATGAGTAACACTAATTTTAAGTGAAATCTGAAATCTATAATTTTGTGATAAAAAACAGTGCTTCAAAACGTTTATGTTGAAAAGTCTATAAGCTTATATATCTGGGTGGTTCAATGAGCACTTGTTCCTTGAGTTTTTCACAAACATTTTATTAAGTTTAGAGGTGCAACTAAAGTTTTTTTGACATAGGTTCAAGGTGACTTAAAGCTGGGAATGGTCGGAAAAAAAACGGAAACTTTGGGGGAAAAATTAGTTTTTTTCCGAGGGGTTTATTTCTTTCCGGGAAAATTTTAGTCAAAAATACTGTATTAAGAATTATATAACTGATTGATGTCAACTAAAAATGTTTTATAATTGATGTTTTTTATGTAATTTAGTACTTGTTAATGAAGTTTTAACCATATAATAAGCCTTTTCCCCCAAAGAAGTTTGATTCCTCAATTTAATTAACTCGGAAAAAATGGAAATTTTGAAATTTGTAATGAAAAGTAATGTTTACAGAAATGTATTATAGTTTCTGTACAATGTTTTTTCTTCAAATTTTTTTTATATTTGATAGCACATATGAAAATATTTAACTTGAAAATCTATGCCGCAAGTAATAAACTAATTCCAATGTATATAAAAATATTATTTGGTATTTTAACAAGGTTTTTTTTTTACATAAAACAAAAATGTACATGCAAAATTATATAAGTGAACGCAGAAGAGTTACATAGAAAAAAATGTTAAACTTTATATTCTTATAAATAAACAATTATTACATCCAGTACTTTAAAAGTAATATTTAACCATATAGTAACCATATTTTCCAGATTTTTTATCAAAATTGGTTTATTTCCATTTAGAAAAATTTAATTAAATGATAATTTATTTATTTTTTATGCAATGAATAGTTATTTAGTTTATTTAAATATGTGAAATTAATGGTTATTCAGTTTCTAATAAATATTTGGGCAAAAACCCCTTCTCCTACATGCAAAAACAGTCAATTTTTTTTCTGTTTTTTTTTTTCCGCCTTCTCAAAATTTCCAGAAATTTTCCATCTCTAGGTACACTACCCTTGAAACCAAGGTACAATATCAGTGTTGTACCTTGGACCTATTTTCAGTTTTTTTTCTTTCATCAGTTTATTTTCAATAAATAAAATAAAAATAGGTCCAAGGTACAATAAATACAGGTAAAGTACAGTACAGTCCAAGGTACAGTAAATAAACATTTTCTACTATGTTTAATAAAAAGTCTTCCGGGTTTAAGGACCGTGGTCTGTTAATAAAAGCGGACGTTTCGTCTGCATCTACGGCAGACATCATCAGCAAGACTGCGAATCGATCAAGCGATCAGCAAGACTGATCGCAGTCTTGCTGATGATGTCTGCCGTAGATGCAGACGAAACGTCCGCTTTTATTAACAGACCACGGTCCTTAAACCCGGAAGACTTTTTATTAAACTCTGATTCCGACCGTGTAAGCCTACACTATTTTATTTTCTACTATATTACTATTTCAGTACAATAAATGTTTTTTGAAATTTGAGATTCATATATAGTATATCAGCTATTAAAATTGTCAGTAAAATTATTCTATTTAAGCAAGTATGAGAGCAGTTTTTATACTTGTGACTTTTTATAGATCACCTGTTGAGCACATTTGAATACCACCGAACATGCTTCTTATCAATGTTTCGAAGAAATCACTTAAAAATTAATATTAAAGGTAAGTAAAGAAAGAATTTTCATCATGAACTCCAAATTAACCAAGTTTCAGCCTTAACTAACTATCAAATACTTCTGAGTTTTTTTATCTACTATTTTCATTTTTAAAACTACAAGATCTCCAAAACCTCGACGGAGTCGGATTTGGGGTTTTATGGCACAATACCGATTAGTTGGAAGTTTCGAGAATGTTTATTTTAAGTACAGCGCGCTTAAGACATGGTGGGACTGGAATCTTTATAAAAGATGTTAATGCTGCAGCAGGACTTTCTTAAAGTATAAGTACTTATTAACCCTCCGTCGGTCGCAACTGCAACTTTTGGCGCACCCCACACATCTTTGTTTCCCTTACCCTTATAAGGGGGGGAAGAAGTCTGAAATTTCTAGTAGCTTTCTATATTTACCGGATGTATGGGGCCAGACAGTTATTTGGATTCGCGGGCTATGTCTAGACTGGTTTTCACCACAATTATACGATCAGTACACTTTTGGAGCATTGCGACCGGAGACGTTGCACTCCATAAAGGTACGTAATATTATTTACGCTACATACTTTATTTATTTTATAGCTTATTTTATGATGAATTGCGGTTGAACCTACACTTACAGAGTTTTCTTCCATATATTCCAGGATTTGGGGTTTTTTTGGGAAAAAAATAGTTTTCTGCGAAAGTATGGATTCGATTTCGGCAATTAGAGGATTTACGGAGGGTCATAAGGGACATTTTTTCAGGATACTTCATTTTTCTTTAAATTAAAGGATGTTTTAAATCCGTGCTTCTCGACCTTTCAATACTGGCGACCAAATTTTCAATCGTAAATTTCATCGCGCCCCCCTTTTATACAGTAACAACGTATGTAAAGCAATAATAATATATTTTGAGCTAAAACTGGGGGTCTGGGGGCCTCCCCCAGAATGTTTTTAATATATTAGAGTGTTAAAAGAGATTCTTAGCTATTTCTTGAGGATTCTCGGGGATACATGGCCTTATGGCTATTTTTTAAATTTTTTCTCAATAATTAAAAATAAATTGCATATTTTTTATGTCTGAATAACATTTTGGATATCTATTACTACTTTTAAGACACTATCATTTAAATTCAAGGGTAGAAAACTGTGATTCCTTCAATTGCGCCTTTTGGAGCATTGCGACCGGACGCGTCAGTAAAGTATTGCGACCGACGGAGGGTTAATTATTAAAGCAATATGATGTGATATCTTAATATTTTAGATATCATTTCTTTAACGGAAGCGGCGTTTTGCGCTCTGCTATTTCAATGGACAAGAAACCTATGTATAGCCTCAGGCAGAAGGAAAATGCTCTCGACCAATCAGCGTTCGACATGCACATGACTTCTCTTACTTTTAATTATGAGAAATTAAAATCTAACCTTTTTCTCATGTTGCTTTTACCGTGATCCCAACATCTTGTACACCCAGAATCTATGCTCGAAGAAGGCATTAGTTTGTTGCGTAATTCACAACTGCTGCTTCCTCATGGAATATGGTAGAGATTATTGGATAAGATTTTACGAATCATAACTTTTCAAGGGGCTGATCTTGATCTCGTTAACAGTCGTTTACTAGTTTCGTTCGTTTTTCGTCTTCTTTTTCAATCTCAATCTGTATTCTATTCTACGGACTCCATTGATGGTTTACATTACAACAGAAGCCGGCGCGGAGCGGAGGCAAAATGAAACTGTCGCGCCATTCGGATTCGTGTTTCCTGTTCCTGTTATTGGTTCGTGCTGCCATCTATGATGCGACATCACTGATATATCAGATATATGTATTAGGGTGGGCCGAAAACACACTTTATTTTTTATTTTTGTTCTAATAGCGCGGAAAGGGTGCTACTTGGGTCCAATAAGAACGGTGTAAAATAGTTTTTCGATTGGATAATATCTTTAGGCTCCCGCATCGCACTTAAACTTTGAAAAAATTGATGACTTTTTTACAAAACAACTAAAAAACCAAAGATTAAATTCTCAAATATTGCTCATGATTTTTTTATGAGGAAGTAATATAGTTATAGACATAATGTCTCAGGTTCCATTCTTCTATCACTCTTTTTTCGTTAGATATAATTTTTTAATGTTCAAAGAAATTATGTAAAGTTGTTTTTGCTGCATTTTTAAAAAGCTAATAACTCTAGAACTATACAATTTAAAACCCTGAAATCAGTCCCATTTTGTTCGTTAATTTTTTGTCTTTGATTTGGTGTGGATAATGACCATCATTTTCAAAAAGTTTTTTTCAAAATTTAAAAAAAGTGAAAAAAAAATTAAAAACATATTTTTTTTTTGAAAATTTTTTTGAAAAAATATTTAAAGCATTCTAACTCTTAAAATGATTATTTCTACCAAATTTCAAGTTGAAAATAAAATTTAATCATGTATAAAAAAATAAAAATAATCCTAAATTAGGCAAGTCCCTTAAACATTCCCTAAAATTATACAAAAAGAGCGATTCTCTCATGGAGATTTCATAAAATCGCTTGAGGGTGTTCAAGAACAGTGTAAAATATCTTTTGCCCCTGCTTTGCACTAGAATTTCAGAAATTTGGGTAAAAATAACCAACTTTTACTTTAGTTCATTTCTATAGCGTTTAAATCTGTGTTTTCCTAGAAAAATTGCATGATCTTAAGTGCAATAAGGCTAAAGACCTTTATTAATAAAATAAATATTTAATTCTATTCTTAATTAACCCTTTGGTCACCTATTCTGCAACATTTGAGTAGCAGTATTGAAAAATAACTTTTCTTCCTGCATTGAGAAAAATTGTCAATTTTTCTCAAATTACGCTGAGTAAAAGTTGGTTATTTTTACCCAAATTTCTGAAATTCTAGTGCAAAGCAGGGGCAAAAGATATTTTACACTGTTCTTGAACACCCTCAAGCGATTTTATGAAATCTCCATGAGAGAATCGCTCTTTTTGTATAATTTTAGGGAATGTTTAAGGGACTTGCCTAATTTACGATTATTTTTATTTTTTTATACATGATTAAATTTTATTTTCAACTTGAAATTTGGTAGAAATAATCATTTTAAGAGTTAGAATGCTTTAAATATTTTTTCAAAAAAATTTCAAAAAAAATATGTTTTTAATTTTTTTTTTTCATTTTTTTTAAATTTTGAAAAAAACTTTTTGAAAATGATGGTCATTATCCACACCAAATCAAAGACAAAAAATTAACGAACAAAATGGGACTGATTTCAGGTTTTTAAGTTGTATAGTTGTAGAGTTATTAGCTTAGTATTTTAGTAAAGTACTTAGTATATTAGTATTTTAATTAAAATAACCATTGTTTATGCTTTTGTTTAACTGAAATTCACTTTGTTAATATTTTTTAAATGCCTCAAAAGTTGTACCTCAGAACCAAAAAAAAAAAGATCCTATTGCTTAGTTTCTCGAGGAGATAAGAAAATCTTAAATTTTAGGTTTTAAATCGAATTTTTGAAGTAATTATTTAATGAACTTTTATTAAATTAATTAAAATTAAGTAATTTCAAACTTTTATAATTCAAAAATTTGAATAAAAACATAAGTTTTAGCCTTTCTTTTCTCTTTGAGAAACTAAGTGATAGGACCTTTTCGCGTGCTACGCGCGGTTATTTCACAGAATTCCCAGGCTTTCAGAGCCAATGAGAGGGTGCGAGGGTTACAATTTTAAAGAGATCTGACATTGAGACTTCTCATTGGCTGTAAGAGACTAGAAATTCGGCATTTTAAGCATTTGTTGGTTTTTAAGGTACAGAATTTAATTAAATTCAGAGTGAAGTTGAGTTGTTGTCAAAGAGCGATCAAAAGTGACCCCAGGACTTATCACACGCCACAGTTTTGGGCTTCTCTGGCCTTATGAGTCTAGGGGGCCTTGGTTGAACCTTATAAACTTCTACTTGGATATGCGCCTTACCCGAAATACACTGTACCCCCTATGTGCTGTACCAAAATATTTCGTGGGTAAAGAACATTGTCACCCATTCCCCTATTTATTATAGTTTCATTTCCTGCCTGTTGATTCATAACGTTTCTCACAAAATGCAAGTATAAAACAGAAAAACAAACGCTTTCAGAATCAAATACAGAAGTTTTCGAAGGACACAAAAACAAATGTGACGAGCAAGCTAATAGTAGTGAAATAGACTGAAATCTGAACGAAAGGATGAAGGCCACACATTACATTTCACCTGGTGATTTTAAACAGTGTAAGAATAACTCGCTTTTATTCTGTTTGCAGAGTATGTTGTATTTTAAAAAATGGCTAGGTGGCAAAGTTAGTTGTTTTTGAAATCTGCATAGTTGGTGTACTACGCAACAATCAAAGAAACTTTTAAATTTTCGAATTTTTTCTTTTTTGAAGCCTGAAAAAGTGCTATTTTCACTCGCTAATATCTCCGCGAATACTTAAGATATTTTTATGAAATTTTTTAAAAAAAACTTCTTTTGATTAAAAATTTTCCTTTTTTTCGTAAAGCATGTATTTAGGTTAATTTTCAATCGAGATGTTGAAAAAGTTAATATTTTCCTCATGAAAATTTAAAGAGAGTTGAAAATTTCAAATTTTTAAAAAATTCTTAATTATGTAAAACTAGTCCCTCCCTAAACCAGGAAAAAAATACCCTTTTTCAACGGTTTTCACTTAGGAATGGTCTAAATAACCACATACTAAAAATCGGACTATTTTAAGGACTAAGAAATTTAATTTTTAAAATTTAAAATATTTGTTAAAAAGTTTAACTGTACCTATTTTAAATTTTATTGCAGAAATATTAAGTTTCTCTTAATCAAAATCGAAAAGTAACCTATAAACATGTATTACATGCCTTTACGAAAAATGCCTGTTCATAATGCCTGTTTTTATAAAAAAAAATTTTAAGAAATTAAATTTCCCATAATCCGATTTCGTCCGATTTTTAGTATGTTGTTATTTAAGCTACTTCTAAGATAAAACAGTTAAAAAAGCTTTAATTGCAATTTGTTCCAGGTGTAGGGACTAGTTTTACTTTAATTAAAGATTTTTTTTTAAATTTTAAACTCTATTTCAATTTTTATTGGGAAAATATTACATTTTTCAGCATCACATTTAAAAATTGACCTATAAAAATGTATTACAAGTTTATATATTAATATTAAAATTTTAAATTTTTTAATTTAAAAAAAAAATTCAATTTTCTGAAAAACCTTTGTTTTCTATAGTTTTTACTTCTTATTTAAAAAATTTCTGAATGAAGGATGCCAAAGTATTACCTGTTTTTACTTGTTTGGAAGTTAGTCCTATAATTCACCAATTTCCATTTAATAAATAAATTAATTAACTAATTAGTTAAGAGTTAATTCCACCGGTTTTCCTTCATATAAATATCTGTGGACAATATCCAATCCACTGTAAAATGACCTTTTCAAAAGCCTCAAAAGTTTAAGGCACCAATTTTAAAAAAAATCCATTTTTCGGAGAAAAAAAAAGGGAAATTTAAAAAGAAAATTAACTTCTATAACTCGTAAAATTTTCAAATTTTAGTATGTTAATACTTAGGTCATTTCTAAATGAAAACCGTTTTATTTATCTCTTTTGACCTTTTTGTTAGATTTTTAGAGTGGTTTTAATTTTTTCATATAGCTAATTATTCAAATTAATTTTAAAAATTGAAACTTCAATTTTTGTTTGCCAAACTAAAGGCAATATTCGGTTTCAGCATTTAAAAATAACTATAAACATGTATCACATGTTTATATTATTGTTTTTTTTTCCGAAATTTTTTTTCGGCCATTTTTAAAAATTTTTTTTTAAAAAATTCCATGGTCCGATTTTGTCCGATTCTTAGTATGTTATTATTGGGGTCATTCCTAAGTGAAAACCGTTGAGAAACCTTTTATTGCAATTTGTCCGAGGTTCGGCCCCTTTTTTGTTTTTGCTATTTTTAATGGACTAAAGGGGAATATCAGGGTTTATCTTTTCTTTTACATCCTAGAAAATACTTGATATTAAATCCTAAGCTCTATGGACCAGACCCCCCGTTTAAATTAAGTCTAGGTCTAAGCTATGTCATAAGGTTCCAAACAGTGGCGTATATAGGAATTTATATCGGGAGGGGCCCAAAATTACTCCCCAGCCCCTCTCCCACATATTTAATAGGTCCAATATAGCTTTTTAGGTGACATATATTTTTCGGTAGGATTTGGATTTTTATGAACTTATTATAATAAAGTTGTTAATAATAAAATTCCAAGTACAAAAGGGGGGTTTGGGGGTCCTCCCTCAGAAATTTTTTTGAATTTTGACCCTAAAATACAGGGTTTTAACTGGTTTTGGTACACCTAGTCCGAATTTCGGGGGGGCCAGGGCCCCCTCACCCCCCTCTTATATACGCCACTGGTTCCAAACTTTTTGGGACCACCGCCCCCTTACAAATTTTTGCTCCTATTTGCTTCTATATTTCATTGAATTTTATACCAACGTTTTTTTTATGAAAAGACTTTAATTTATAACCAAATTAAGGGAAATTTCATTTATCGTATGGACAATATTCAAAAGTTAAGTTTTCTATGCACCTTAAAATTTAATTTGAAATAATTATGATAATAATTCGACTCTACCTTTTTATAAAATTTGATTAAAAAATATTTACCTAATTTTGAATGTATTGAAACCGCTATTGTGTGATACCCAGGGCGTATACCCCCTTTGCTACCTCCAAAGGATATTTTAATATCACCACCTGAAAATTTCCTGTTTTCATCTTAAAAATTACTTAAATTATTGGTATATCAAACCATGGTAAAAAGGGGGGTCGTGGGTCTTCCCCCAGGAAATGTTCTTTAAATAACACTAAGCAATAGTTTAAAAATAGTCAACAACGCCAACCCAGCGACGCCCCAACCCGGTAGAAATTTATTTTTGACCCAGCGACGCCCCAACCCGGTAGAAATTTATTTTTGACCCAGCGACGCCCCAACCCGGTAGAAATTTATTTTTGACCCGGCGACGCACCAATCCGGTAGAAATTTATTTTTGACAAAATTATTCTTTTTAATTTTATTATTATTATTTGTAAACAAGTACAGTGGAAGCTCTTATAGCGTAATTAATCCGTACCGAGTTTTTTGTCGCTATAAGAGCAAACTTCGAGTGATACACTCGAGTGTAGAATATCACTCGTTTAAAAGCAATAAACTCGTTAAGCTAAACTATCAATTTTGATGCTTTTCGGGAAGGTGGACTCGATTCCCTCAATGATGTACAGTCGACGTCAAAAAAATCGTTACAGTTGCTCCAGTGACGGAATTGCGGAATTTTGAAATAATCGCAGAATCGTTCTTCTGATAGGAAAGATTGGCGAGAACTATTCTAATATCTAATTTAAGGAAACATATTTGGCTGGTTATCCATGATTTGGCGCAGGAAAATATTGGCGAGAATCATTTTAATATCTAATTTAAGGAAATATATTTGGCTGGTTATCCATGATTTGGCGCAGTTTTTTTTTTTTTCAAATAATATTGCCTCAAAATCGTTGTATAGTGGTTAGAGTAACGTCTTCATAATCGGAAGTTCGCGGGTTCTATCCTCAATGCTGATCATTCTTAATGCCACTACGATTGATGTTTAAATTCATTTACGGATGATTCAATCTTTGTGGAGGACCATCTTACATTATTTTTTTCGTTTAAAGCACTATATTTTATAGCAGCTGTTAACGTTTTACCCTAAATCTTAAAATAATTATTTATAAAATTTAATTAGAACTCTGGCTCTTCCACTATGATCTTACAAAAAAAATAATCAGCTCTGATAAGTAGGTAATTTTTTTAAGATATTTTGAACCTCACACTAGCAAAAATATTTTATTTAAAGAAATTTTTTAGTCAGAGAAAGAGAGAAACTTCTTAAGCATTTTGTTACCAAACTTATTCAAGCAAATACAAGTTATAAACATAATTCTTAGCAGTATTTCAGAAAATAATTCTATTTTAACTATTTTTATAAAGTTCTTTTAAATGACATTATATTTTTGAGTGTGTGCAATGTGCATAGCTTTTTACTTTTCATCAGCAACTTGTGGATTACTAAGCGCAGCGTGATAAAATTTAAAGATCATAAATTAAATAATTACAAATTATATTATTGAAATAAAAATAGAAGCTTTTCTTTTAAGTCAATAAAATAAAAAATAAGTTTAAAATTAAGATATTTTGGTTATAATGAAGATTTATGAAATTTACTTTTATTGTTACACTTGATAGTTATAATCAGTAGCGGATCTACGACTACGGGGGGGGGCTTTCGGGCATTATTAATAATACCCGATTTATGACTTTGCCCGTAACAGCTATCGGCCGTATTCAGAAACTTTAAACACGATTATGAACCGATACGAGACCGAGAACGATCTATCGAAAGGATCAATTTCAAACGAGTACTCCAGCTCACTCGTCTCCTCAAAAACGATTAATTTAGAGGACTCTGATTGGTTGAAAATAAATTCGCGTCATCGTTGGGAGGTTTGTTTATTTCCATTCCCAACGATGACGCGAATTTATTTTCGAACAATCAGAGTCGTCTAAATTACTCCTTTTTGAGGAGACGAGTGAGCTGGAGTACTCGTTTCAAATTGATCGTTTCGAGAGCATTTCGATAGATCGTTCTCGGTCTCGTATCATCGTTATCGTATCGGTTCATAAACGTGTTAAAAGTTTCTGAATACGGCCCATACCTTTTACCCACCCCACAGCAATTATTCAACACTCGAAGAGGGGTTTTGAGATCAACCGCATTCCTCATGTGTGTTAGCTGTAGGTAAGCTGGCGGGGAACAAGTACTGAACGGTACCTGATTAAAACACCTAAATAAAAAAACATAAAAATAAAAGTGGTGGTCATATTAAACTTAAAAAAAACTGAGAAAGTGTAAATAGTTTCCAAAGATGATTATTTTTACCACCAGTAATAATTTATAAATTTCTTATAAATAATAACAGATCTGACTGGAACAGTTATCGCTTCCAGGTTAGCCTGGTTTAGAGGCGTGTCATAGCCAATGAGGTCATACCGAGACGCGACTCTGCTGCTAAGGGGCAGGAACGGCTTACGCTGCTGGTACCCCGTAACCGACTAATGTGGATTGTGGAACAGTTATTGTCATGACCCGGGGTAAATTGTGTTAGAGGCGAGACATATCCAGTGAGGGGCAAGAGCAGCTTACGCTGCTGGAACCCTGTAACCGACTAATCGGACTGGAATAACTAAAAAGCAAGCTTTGCTTGCTCATGGATCCAATAACTTATGAAATTAGAGTAGATTTCCTTCCTATTTGTCAAAGAAAGACACTTGTGCATGATCTTTTTCTTACAAATTAGTCAATCCTACACTGACACATCTTGCGCGATAAAGATATTTTTCCAAGAATTTGCATACGTAAAATTATTTTTTAAGGATTACTTTTAATTTCTAAAGTGTGCACGAAAAGTCCTTAGATATTTCCAAAATTTATAAAATCTAGACAAATAATCTATGTAAAA
Source organism: Tetragnatha montana (assembly GCA_963680715.1). Classification (NCBI taxonomy): domain Eukaryota; kingdom Metazoa; phylum Arthropoda; class Arachnida; order Araneae; family Tetragnathidae; genus Tetragnatha; species Tetragnatha montana. Next base: position 39,344,435 of record OY796684.1, read on the forward strand.
ACGATTTTCATTTTTGGCATCGGTTGGTCAGCAATAAAATTTTTTAGTTCAAAATGATGTTCACAGATGGCGCTACACAAAAATCTCGAGAATACGTGTTTGATTCAACGGGCTTTCAAGGTCAATGTGCTTTTCGGGCTGTCTGTATTAACCAGGCCTGACGAGAGAGGGGGGGGGGCGAGGGGGTACGATACCCCCGGGCCCGGGCCGGTAGGGGTCCCAGCACCCAAATCTTTTCATATTGAGTACTAAGACGGGTATCATTTTGAATATTTTGGAAATTAATTTCTTCAAGTAAAGGTCCAAAAATGAGTAAATTCCCAGTTTTCTAGGGCATATTTTCAAAAATTTTCTGAGGGAAGACCCCCAGACCCCATTTATTACTTGTTACTCATCGTATTATCAAGAAAACGATACTTTTAAGTTGAGTGAAATTCAGATCTTGCCTAGAAATATTCTAAAAATTACATTAAGCCTATGAATGGATGGGTGGAGGTATTTCAGAAAATTTCGCCCCCTACCTCGAAATGAGAATATGTCATTGGGGGCCCGCTTCTCAACCTTGTACCCGGGGCCCGATTTGGCTCTCGGCGGCCCTGGTATTCACAAAAGTGGATATTTACTTTCTTTCTTAGGCTACACTAATGTTTGAATAAAATGGTAGCCACTCTTTGAAAAATAGAAATTTACTATACCATTATATATGTGAATAACGGAAAAAAACTTAATTTAAAAATAAAAATTGAAATTGCATTCAGCATTTAAATATTTTTTTTATTAAAACTTTTTATTTTCTACAAATAAGAACGTAATTGAAATATTAATAAACTGCAGGTTTAACTCTTCTCTCTTCTCTTCTAACTCTTTTAAATTATAAAATCAGCAAAATAAGTGGCAGGTAACGTTTAAATGCGACGACTTAAAGTATTCAATACCAGCGCTCTAACCGTTAAGCCACAGGGATCCACATTGAGAAACGCAAATATTAACAAATTACAAAAGGTTTGGCTTAGTTCTGTGGGTTACTGTAATTTTAACAAGTGGCAAACCTTTGGCGATCGGGATTGGCGAAATATTTTCAAACCTTTTTTCCTATACCATGCGCACGGGGTTAATGTCTAGATTCCTATTAAGGGTCCTTGTAACGATTTTTTTGACTCCGACTGTACTTTTAGTAGACTAATTTATAAAGTCTGGAGGAAATTTCAACCTGAAAACGATATCATTGGGATTTAGAACACAGTTCGAATCATCCAATTGATCTTTCCTCACTTTAAACAATTATTTCTTATTTTACGAAGTCTTGATATACTTCCAATTTCATGTTATATTACCTTATTTTTTGCTTTTATTTTAATTTATATAAAGTTTAAGATCAATATTTTACAGAGTATAAATATTTGCTTTTTAATTTATTGCATAGCTTAGCTTCCTTAGAAAGATCTGATGCTTAACAAAATTTATTACATCAATTTCCCCTGCATCTGCATGCAATATGAAAAATTTATGTCTTAAATATAAGTCAAAAAATTGGAAATAAAGAAAGATAAATGAATACGCTTATAAATTTAAAGTCTAAAATCAACAAGGACATTAGGTAGCGAAAGGTTTCGTTTGGAATTGTAGCCGGTTACCCCGGGCGAAAGCAAGCGAGAAGAAGATGCGATCGTTACTTGGTGCTGTTTGTCATACTCTGATATTTGTTTATTGGCTAATTCTGGTGTGACGCACACAAACCGATCCAGAAAAGTATTCGATAAGCTGAATCGATTCGAAGATTAGTCTTTATAAGAGCACAAAAGTGCTCTTATAGAGACTAATTTTTGGGTCTTTATAAGAGAGTATTTTTATAAGAGCAGGTCGCTATAAGAGCTTCCACTGTATAAGCTTCAGTTAATCTACCCTTAATTACGTTATGAATCGAAAACTAACCTATCATACTACAACACCATCCAAAAAGTAAAAAAAAAGTTAGTAAATAAAACTGTTATACATATTAGGGTGGGCCGAAAACCCACTTTATTTTTTATTTATGTTCTAATAGCGCGGAAAGGGTGCCACTTGGGTCCAATAAGAACGGTGTAAAATAGTTTTTCGATTGGATAATATCTTAGGCTCCCGCATCGCACTAAAAGTTTGAAAAAAATTGATGACTTTTTTACAAAACAGCTAAAAAAACAAAGATTAAACTTTCAAATATTGCTCATGATTTTTTATGAGGAACTAATATAGTTATAGACATAATGTATCAGGTTCCATTCTTCTATCACTCTTTTTTCGTTAGATATAATTTTTTAATGTTCAAAGAAATTATGTAAAGTTGTTTTTCCTGCATTTTTAAAAAGCTAATAACTCTACAACTATACAACTTAAAAACCTGAAATCAGTCCCATTTTGTTCGTTAATGTTTTGTCTTTGATTTGGTGTGGATAATGACCATCATTTTCAAAAAGTTTTTTTCAAAATTTAAAAAAAGTGAAAAAAAAAATTAAAAACATATTTTTTTTTTGAAAATTTTTTTGAAAAAATATTTAAAGCATTCTAACTCTTAAAATGATTATTTCTACCAAATTTCAAGCTGGGTTGGCGTTGTTGACTATTTTTAAACTATTGCTTAGTGTTATTTAAAGAACATTTCCTGGGGGAAGACCCACGACCCCCCTTTTTACCATGGTTTGATATACCAATAATTTAAGTAATTTTTAAGATGAAAACAGGAAATTTTCAGGTGGTGATATTAAAATATCCTTTGGAGGTAGCAAAGGGGGTATACGCCCTGGGTATCACACAATAGCGGTTTCAATACATTCAAAATTAGGTAAATATTTTTTAATCAAATTTTATAAAAAGGTAGAGTCGAATTATTATCATAATTATTTCAAATTAAATTTTAAGGTGCATAGAAAACTTAACTTTTGAATATTGTCCATACGATAAATGAAATTTCCCTTAATTTGGTTATAAATTAAAGTCTTTTCATAAAAAAAACGTTGGTATAAAATTCAATGAAATATAGAAGCAAATAGGAGCAAAAATTTGTAAGGGGGCGGTGGTCCCAAAAAGTTTGGAACCAGTGGCGTATATAAGAGGGGGGTGAGGGGGCCCTGGCCCCCCCGAAATTCGGACTAGGTGTACCAAAACCAGTTAAAACCCTGTATTTTAGGGTCAAAATTCAAAAAAATTTCTGAGGGAGGACCCCCAAACCCCCCTTTTGTACTTGGAATTTTATTATTAACAACTTTATTATAATAAGTTCATAAAAATCCAAATCCTACCGAAAAATATATGTCACCTAAAAAGCTATATTGGACCTATTAAATATGTGGGAGAGGGGCTGGGGAGTAATTTTGGGCCCCTCCCGAAATAAATTCCTATATACGCCACTGTTTGGTACCTTATGACATAGCTTAGACCTAGACTTAATTTAAACGGGGGGTCTGGTCCATAGAGCTTAGGATTTAATATCAAGTATTTTCTAGGATGTAAAAGAAAAGATAAACCCTGATATTCCCCTTTAGTCCATTAAAAATAGCAAAAACAAAAAAGGGGCCGAACCTCGGACAAATTGCAATAAAAGGTTTCTCAACGGTTTTCACTTAGGAATGACCCCAATAATAACATACTAAGAATCGGACAAAATCGGACCATGGAATTTTTTAAAAAAAAATTTTTAAAAATGGCCGAAAAAAAATTTCGGAAAAAAAAAACAATAATATAAACATGTGATACATGTTTATAGTTATTTTTAAATGCTGAAACCGAATATTGCCTTTAGTTTGGCAAACAAAAATTGAAGTTTCAATTTTTAAAATTAATTTGAATAATTAGCTATATGAAAAAATTAAAACCACTCTAAAAATCTAACAAAAAGGTCAAAAGAGATAAATAAAACGGTTTTCATTTAGAAATGACCTAAGTATTAACATACTAAAATTTGAAAATTTTACGAGTTATAGAAGTTAATTTTCTTTTTAAATTTCCCTTTTTTTTTCTCCGAAAAATGGATTTTTTTTTAAAATTGGTGCCTTAAACTTTTGAGGCTTTTGAAAAGGTCATTTTACAGTGGATTGGATATTGTCCACAGATATTTATATGAAGGAAAACCGGTGGAATTAACTCTTAACTAATTAGTTAATTAATTTATTTATTAAATGGAAATTGGTGAATTATAGGACTAACTTCCAAACAAGTAAAAACAGGTAATACTTTGGCATCCTTCATTCAGAAATTTTTTAAATAAGAAGTAAAAACTATAGAAAACAAAGGTTTTTCAGAAAATTGAATTTTTTTTTTTAAATTAAAAAATTTAAAATTTTAATATTAATATATAAACTTGTAATACATTTTTATAGGTCAATTTTTAAATGTGATGCTGAAAAATGTAATATTTTCCCAATAAAAATTGAAATAGAGTTTAAAATTTAAAAAAAAAATCTTTAATTAAAGTAAAACTAGTCCCTACACCTGGAACAAATTGCAATTAAAGCTTTTTTAACTGTTTTATCTTAGAAGTAGCTTAAATAACAACATACTAAAAATCGGACGAAATCGGATTATGGGAAATTTAATTTCTTAAATTTTTTTTTTATAAAAACAGGCATTATGAACAGGCATTTTTCGTAAAGGCATGTAATACATGTTTATAGGTTACTTTTCGATTTTGATTAAGAGAAACTTAATATTTCTGCAATAAAATTTAAAATAGGTACAGTTAAACTTTTTAACAAATATTTTAAATTTTAAAAATTAAATTTCTTAGTCCTTAAAATAGTCCGATTTTTAGTATGTGGTTATTTAGACCATTCCTAAGTGAAAACCGTTGAAAAAGGGTATTTTTTTCCTGGTTTAGGGAGGGACTAGTTTTACATAATTAAGAATTTTTTAAAAATTTGAAATTTTCAACTCTCTTTAAATTTTCATGAGGAAAATATTAACTTTTTCAACATCTCGATTGAAAATTAACCTAAATACATGCTTTACGAAAAAAAGGAAAATTTTTAATCAAAAGAAGTTTTTTTTAAAAAATTTCATAAAAATATCTTAAGTATTCGCGGAGATATTAGCGAGTGAAAATAGCACTTTTTCAGGCTTCAAAAAAGAAAAAATTCGAAAATTTAAAAGTTTCTTTGATTGTTGCGTAGTACACCAACTATGCAGATTTCAAAAACAACTAACTTTGCCACCTAGCCATTTTTTAAAATACAACATACTCTGCAAACAGAATAAAAGCGAGTTATTCTTACACTGTTTAAAATCACCAGGTGAAATGTAATGTGTGGCCTTCATCCTTTCGTTCAGATTTCAGTCTATTTCACTACTATTAGCTTGCTCGTCACATTTGTTTTTGTGTCCTTCGAAAACTTCTGTATTTGATTCTGAAAGCGTTTGTTTTTCTGTTTTATACTTGCATTTTGTGAGAAACGTTATGAATCAACAGGCAGGAAATGAAACTATAATAAATAGGGGAATGGGTGACAATGTTCTTTACCCACGAAATATTTTGGTACAGCACATAGGGGGTACAGTGTATTTCGGGTAAGGCGCATATCCAAGTAGAAGTTTATAAGGTTCAACCAAGGCCCCCTAGACTCATAAGGCCAGAGAAGCCCAAAACTGTGGCGTGTGATAAGTCCTGGGGTCACTTTTGATCGCTCTTTGACAACAACTCAACTTCACTCTGAATTTAATTAAATTCTGTACCTTAAAAACCAACAAATGCTTAAAATGCCGAATTTCTAGTCTCTTACAGCCAATGAGAAGTCTCAATGTCAGATCTCTTTAAAATTGTAACCCTCGCACCCTCTCATTGGCTCTGAAAGCCTGGGAATTCTGTGAAATAACCGCGCGTAGCACGCGAAAAGGTCCTATCACTTAGTTTCTCAAAGAGAAAAGAAAGGCTAAAACTTATGTTTTTATTCAAATTTTTGAATTATAAAAGTTTGAAATTACTTAATTTTAATTAATTTAATAAAAGTTCATTAAATAATTACTTCAAAAATTCGATTTAAAACCTAAAATTTAAGATTTTCTTATCTCCTCGAGAAACTAAGCAATAGGATCTTTTTTTTTTGGTTCTGAGGTACAACTTTTGAGGCATTTAAAAAATATTAACAAAGTGAATTTCAGTTAAACAAAAGCATAAACAATGGTTATTTTAATTAAAATTGATTATTTTAGCAAAGACGAAACTTTCTACAGTTCAGAGAGGATGCACACCAGGAGCAGAAAAAGTCCCTGGATAAAACGCGCCCTACGGAGGATGCAGAAGAGCAAGAGACCGAAAGATGAATCTCCCTACGGTCGAGGGAGGATGCATAGAAGCAAGAGAATCTCCTGGAGGAAACGTGTTTTTTAGAGGATGTAGAAGAGTAAAGATCCAAAGATGAAACTTCCTACGGTCGAGAGAAGAGGATGTATAGGAGCAAGAGAAGCCACCGGATGAATTGCTCCCTTCGGAGGATACAGAACAGCAGAGATATCCCAAGATGAAATTCTCGTTACGCTCTTAAGAGAGGATGCAGAGTAGTATAAGTTAAGCCCTTGGCTTGATGGTTCCCTACGGATTAGGCAGAGGAGCAAGAGAAGCCGCTGGATGGAGCACTCGTTACGGATACGTATTATAAAGAAGTGAAGCACGATGGATACAGAACAGCGAGAGATATCCCAAGATGAAATTCTCCTTAGAGAGGATGCAGAGCGGAAGAGAAGTCCCTGGATGAAACGGGTGAAACGCTACCTACGGTTTTTAGATATGATGCAGAAAATTAAGAGAAGCCTCCAGATGAAACATCTTCTCTGCCTTGGATTTTAGTATTTCAAAGATAAAAAAAAAGTTTTAGGGGTAAATCGTTTAGTTTATATTGAGTTTAGAAGCAATAAACACAAACCTTTCCAATACAATTTCATCCAATTTATTTTTTACCTACGTAGTTTAAGTAATTGATGCCATCTCCATGAAAAAAAATCCTCCTATTTTTTTAGCTGGGGAGTTTAACCAACTTAATTTCCATGCATTTTTAAGTTTCAAACATTAACTTAGAGAAGAATATTGATAGTAAGAATTTTATCTGAACTTAAAAATCGTATTTTTTAAGATTTATTCTTTTTTGCGATTCTTTTTCAGAAAATGACACATTTATTTTTTGAATTTACCACTTTAATTTATATATATCTCAATAAATCTTACAATAACTCTTAATTAATTCTATTCTCATTTAAATATTGAGAATTGTTTAATGTAGTTTTTTACTGTCATTTTTCTCTAACGTGGACTAAAAATTCAAAACACGGTGAAAAACTTATCATTTTCAATTTAATTACACAATTTTGTATTACACTTTAGAATACTCAACCTACATGTCTAATTTGATTTTATTTCATAATAACAATCTATAAAAAATAGTTCCTTTTAGTTTATAAAACGAAGGCGTTTTGATGAAAAAGACTCAAAATTTGTACGCATTCATAATAATTTTGTAATGCTTTTTAATAAGAGTTACTATATGAGTTCCTAAGTAGCTATTTGTTCCTATAAGAGCTAAAAAAACAGTGTATCTCTCATCAACGATTAAAAAGAGTAACATGTGAACGACCCCCACGATAACTTTTTTTGAAAGCAAAAACAGGCTTCTACCTCTCGTCTAACGGATGAGGACCTAGTTCTGATCCGTGAGTTCAGTCACGTAGACTCTAACGTAGACTATTTGAAGCACGTCGAGCCAATTATTCAGTCCAACCATCCCTTAAAAACCTGATCTCGAGCCTCTCCCCTCTACGGCCGGTCCGGTCCTTCCAAGTGAGGAGTCTGTTGCTAGGGCTCATATAAATAACTTGAGCCTTTTTATTAACTTTTTTTTATTTCAGTAGGGGATGTCCATACATTACGTGGGGTGGTTTTTTTTTCTTCCAAATTTTGGACCCCTTCCTCCCCCTTGGTGAGATTTCTGGACACCCCTTCCTCTAAAATTCTCACGTGAGATTTTCTCTATATCTATAATTCTTAAATAAATTTCTTTGATATCGTCGGCACAATGACAAAAACACGAATCTTCTATTCATCAACATGGCAGATTCGCGTTTTTGTCATTGTGCCGACGATATGTTCTAACCACGTTTGTTTCGTCTTGTAGACATGACGGTTAACATACACAGTAAAAAAGTTTTGATACAAATCCATGATCAAATCAAAACTATGGTCTTAATATACTAGTAATTATCACTACTGACTGGTTAATGATTCTATATTTTGACTAATGTGGGCATTTCCCCCAAATTTTTTGTTAAAAAAATTAAAAGAAAAAATGAATACCCTCTAAACTAAAAGTTGACGCGAAATTTTTATTGACTCCCCCTTCCCCCTGGTGAGATTTGGGGATATTTTTCTGGATCCCTAATTTCCTAATGTAATCCTAATTTCAATTTTTAACACTTCTTCAAGAATTCATTTCTTACTTCTTTAAAAAAATTTTAATAGCATATCATAATATAACATTTTTTTTATCTGCAGGCATCATACCTCGTTATAGGCATCATACCTCGTTGAAATGGCCCCTTTCCAGCCTCGAACTGCACTTTTATATTTTTCCAATTTTCGGAAAGAAAATTCGTAAAATTGAGCAAAAAAGGTGGGATACAAATATAGGAAATTTTTGACATGTACATAAATGTGTTGTTTTACATGAAATGTATTGTATAATAATTGTATTTTAATCTGCAGTTTTTAAAATACTTATTTCTACAGAGTTGAATTAACCAAAAATTTCTGCAAAAATAAAAAAAAGGTAAAATTTTTTGTTAATTTTTCAAACGTTACACCAGTTATTTTCTTCTAAACAGTAAAGTTTTATTAATTTTTGCACACAAACGGGAATTAGACCAATATACATTAGGGACAGGGGGTATTTTTCAAAAATTTAGCACTAATAACCAACATCCTTCCCGGGAGCCGGACAGGAGTTGAGGAATGACTAAATCATTGAGTAGTAAATAAACAATTAAAGGAATAACCAAAGACAAGCTAATGGATTAGCTGTCAATCATTTTTAGGTTTCCCACGACAGTATGCTAATTTTAAAAACTAAAGAATCATCCGAAAGAAAAATCCGAAAGATTTTTCCTCTTCAGCATACGCGTGTGCGCCTTATAAAATCCAGATATGGCTTCTAAAGTTAAAGTTTTTCGCTTAAAGTTTTTCGTAAGTAGAAAGAAAGCTTTTAGAAAGAGTTTGATTTAGTAATTAGTTTCTCGAAATTAACCTTAAAACATGGTACGCAATTTGTAAACAAGCCTATTCTAAGTTAACTATTTAAAAAATTAAAACATATTCTCAAATTGTAAAAGCCTGTGCAGACGTGAGACGAATTTCTGGATGATGAACACAAGAAAGAAAAATAAGGAGAAAGTCCAAAGAATGGACTAAGTAAGGAGAAAAATTTAAGAGATGGTGATGGTTGAGAGAATATTTAAGAATGAGGATGAGAAAGACTGCATCTGCAAAAAAGGGGAGCCGAAGAAAAAAAAAGGGAAAAAGAGAGAATGAAAAAAGAAATGAGAGGAAATAAAAGAAAGATTAGTTAAATATTTTTAACCATCTTTATTTTTACTTTTATTACAAATGCAATATATTATAAAAATGAAATATAGTAGGTATAGTAAACATTGTTCGGTGAAACGTTTATTGCTATTGCATTTGTAATAGAAGTAACCATAATTGATTATTAAAAATTTAACTAATTAATTAATTAGATGAACTGAAAATGGAGGGGAAGATTAACAAATAAGTTGAAATGGGTAATAGTTTAAAATATTCGTCGATGAATTGAAAATGTAATAAAAACTAATTCATTAAAAGAACAAAAAAATAAATTCTTCATTAAAACATAAGTCCTGTCGGCGATGTGAAAAAAGGAGACTGAAAATTATATTTTTATAAATATAGAGAGGAGGAAGGTTGAGAAAGTCACTAAAAATATTAAATAAGTGGAAATACTCAGCATGTATAAGAATAAGGAAAAGAGAGAAAAAGTAGCAAACAAAAGAGAGACAAGAGAAGAAAAGAGAGAAAAATGAAACTAACAATAAGATAGAGAAAGAGACAAAAAACAGAAATTCTGAAAAGGAAAAAAAATTGAAAAAGAGACAAAGAAACAGAGAACATTGGAGCAGCTAGGAAAAATGGAAGAAAAAACAGAAAAATAAGGTGAAAATGGAGAAACGTTAAAAAGATAGAGAGAACAGGAGAATATAGTGGTAAAGTGGTATCACCCGTGAGAAGTAAAGTAATGATAAGGAGAAAGTTCAGCAGAAAAAAAAATTAGAGGAAAAGAAAAATACATAAATGAAGAAAACAAAAAGATCAGAGAGAAACGTAAGAAAGTAAAAAAGAGGGATAAGAAAAAATAAAATGAAGAAAACAATAAGAGGATGCAAAAATAGAAAAAAAAGGGAAAATGTAAAAAGTTTTAAAAATGTTTTCTTTTTTCACATCTACACATTATTAAGCACTTAACATCTGGAAAATGTGCTCAAAACTTTTCCGTTGCATCGTGGTTGCATTAGATATAGTTCAAAACATATCCTCTCTTTTCAAAATGACCATTTCGGGTTGTGGCCCTTTTAAAAACCGGCCACAACTACAGCCGTTTCACAAATGCCGTTTTTTTTTTTCGTTCAGTGAGCGATTTCGGTCAATGAGCCTGACATATGTAATATTGTATAAGTTTTATTTATATTCGTATTTAAAAAACCCACTCTTTTTACAGTTTTTTATATATATTTAAACAAGGTAAGGTTAACAAGCAAAATATGAAGAGGCGAGTTTCATCTTTATTTGATCCTTAGTTCATGGAGATAAATATTTCGCTAGAAATAATTACACTGCTAATTCATAATATTAATTCTGCTGAAATCATTTTGGTAAGTTTTTAAGAACAATTACAAAAAGGCATAAATATACACCAACATTTTTAAATAATCCAAGACAATTGCCTCCTTTAAATTTAAGTTTAAAAATTTTCCAGTTAATTTAATTTTATATAATGTTTTGCTTTTTAAGAAATATTGCACAGTAATTCAGTCCAGCCTATAGGCAGCTCATTTATGAATGATGATGATGTCGAGTCCACGACGAGTCTTTGTGCCATGGGCAGAAACCACAGCCCTAGCAATTTCTACAATATTGTCCTCGTACAGGCTATTTATGAATCCACTTCTGGTATTCAACACTCACCCTACAGACCCAGATATTTTCCGCCCTTTTAGAAACTGGAAAAACAGAAGGCCACAAAAATACAAACGAAATATTTGTTTTCGGCCGAAACTGGGGGAACACAACTTCGGAAGCAGAAGGAAACAAACAACGAACGAATAATATCGCTCTTTACCCATCACGTGACGTCCTTAGTCCAGAGTGTAAGCACGTGTTTCCCTTTGCAAAGCAGCGTCGTGGAACTTCTCCTCATATTAGCGTCTTCATCCCTTCCGAGCGGAGTGCGTAACTTTTCAATCCATTTATTCGTCCTGTCTATTGCTCATCAAAACATTCTTCTTCCATATCCTTCGAGATGGCGGTGAGAGCTGTAGCCAGGACATTTTTCAGCGGGATTGGTGAGTGATTCCTCAAATATGATCTTCGATTTGAATCGCATCGTTTGTTTATGTTTACTTTGTGAGCGCGCACGGTTTTTTCTGTGGGACTGCTGTTTTTCTGCAGGTGGGCAGGTTTTTGAAGTGGTTCACCCTCGCTGTGTTAGTTTTAAAAACGCATGTTGTGAAATAAGATCGTTCTTTTCTCGTTCGCTCTAAATTTCTCGTATTTTCTGTCATTAGAAGAGTTATAAATGAGCGAAACAGCTGTCAAAGCTGAAAGACGAATAATTTTCGTAGGTGCCTCCTTCTCAAAGAATTTTGAATTTAAAAATCATTTTGAAAAATTAATAAAATTTTGATTCCCATTTATATCTATCCGCATTGAAGCTGACTTGCAATAAATTTGAAATACTATTAATAACCATTGTTTTTTGGGATTTTAAATGAATAGCTATTTTGAACCATCATATCTGTGAAAATATTATAAAAAAGTGCTTAAAATTATCTGCTAGAGAAAGTTCCCATTTAAAATACTTTTAAAAACACCTGTGCAAGTGTTCTTAGAAGATATTCTTTAAGAATTAAAGGTCTTTAAATCAGGGCTTAAATTGCACCGGAGCGCACCGGAGCGGAGCTCCGGTACTTCTTGGTTTTCAGTAAATATTTACTTATATTTATTTACTAATCAGTAAACATTTGTAATGCTGAAATAGTAGCGCTCCGGTACTTCTTTGGTTAGAATTTAAGCCCTGCTTTAAATGCGTTTTAATTGCTTCTTATATATTATCTTGAACAATATTAGTTTCTAAATAATAAGTAAATAGTATTATTTTCTTCTTTTATGAGAGATCGGCTGTGCATTTGTTTACCTTATTACGATATTGAAAATATTTTCTGATAGAAATAAGTCATTTCTTGAAGTTCTGTATTTTATGTACAATTTTACCATTTTGCTTCTCATATGATGCCCAGAAATATTGATAAAAACGCTGCTGTTCGATGGTTGATGAACAGTTGAACCTAGATTACATGATTCATAAAGCATCTTCGTTGTATATAAGTGTTTCTACAATCTACATTTAAGGTTATCAGATGTTGAATGACCTTGCGTACTTACTTATCAAGGATTTGTAATCAGTTCTTCCAAAACTCAGTCGTTTGCAAGTTAAGGCTTTTATCGTTCTCTACTAAGATACAGAAAATATTTAAAACATTCATGGGGTTTATTTTTCTGCACTGGTACATATTTTGACTTTTAAATAAAAATTACACAGTAACTAAGATTTGTGTATTTTTTGAGTTCATCACAATTTATTGGAAAAAAGGCAACAGCATTTTTATTTAGTAAAAGCCATTTCGAAATGGAGGAATTTCCCAGTCTGTATTTTTAATGTAGAAATGATACGGAAATTTTTAAAATGTGTCATGCTCTCAAATTCCCCTATTATTCTTTCAATTCAGATAATAGATTAAATTGTGCAACTATAATTTTTGAAATAAATTGTTTAAAATTGAACTTAAAAGGATCGAGGGTTGCTTTTTGTGAGAAAAATTACCAGATGAAACGTAATGTTTATTTTTTCGTTTTACCTTTTTTTACAAGAACCTATATAACTGTACCAAGGAAATTAACCAAATTGAAATATTTTGAATTGTTTTCTGTTAATTATTTCTTTTTTTATTCTCAAATTAAAGCCAGTTAATATAAAGATTTAAATCAGTTAAGAAAGTTCTTGAATATATGAGTTAGTTTAATCTTAAAATGAAAAGTAAAACTATTTTCACCATTTAAAAAGACCATTTTTCAATCGATATTTGTTCTTAAAATAGTTGAAAAATCATAAAAAAAAGTTTTAATTCATTAATTGTCCTTGTGGATTAATTAAAGTTTGATAGACGGCGACGTTCCGGAGTAAATTGCATTTTAGAAATAAATCAAGATTTAATAAACTAAAAGACGGCAAAATATTAATATTAATGGCAAATATTCCAATAAACGATCTTTCAGACTATTTCTCAACCTATTTTCTCCAGGCAGCTGTAAAATAAAACTATAAATACATAGTTTTTATCATAATTTTGACCTTGCGACTTTCCTCGAATCATCCCAATTTTTTTTAATCTATCCTAATTACAGCTACCGTCCCCTGCTCGCTATCACTCGCCAACCCCCGTAGACGCAGTTCCCTTCGCGATCTTCACAAAACCGCGCTCACTTTTTAATAGTACATTCGAAAACAATGTTCCTAATTGAGGAACATTATTCTTCATCTTTGGTCCCTGTAAGAAACCTCAACCAAGTTTCTGAAAATACGCCACAGCTCCTCTGCATGAATAACATTTATTAACTCTAAATTATCAATGCATTAATCGAAAGGTTTCCAGAAAAAATACCCAGACCCAGCAAATCTTCTAATAACTTTAAAATAATATCCTTAATTATATCCTTCTAAAAAAGTTTCTTAATTGGGAAAATAGTATCACTATTTAATATTAGTTAGTAGTTATATTTTTAATGTTCAAAATTTCCGAGTGCCTATTTTTATTTTATTTCAAACATTGTAATGATTAAGTTGCCACAACAACAAAGATAAATATAAACATATCAATATATTTCAAAAATAAAAGAATAAGTAAATAAAAAGAGAAATTAAATAATCAACATTGTTTAAAATCTATTTTAAATCGTTCTAACAACAAAAAATATGTATTTAAAAATTATCTTTAAAAAAAGTGCACTAACACATAAATTCGTATTATAAATTTAATGAAAATTAATAATGCATTTGAATATTTAAAAAACAGTGAAGTATGTTTTCTATTGCTTTAAAAGTCATAGTTTCTTGCTTTGTAACTGCGACCTTATCCGTATTCTAAAAAATGGAAATATTTTAAATTGATAATTAAAAAAAAAAAAAAAAAAACTTGGAATTCTCAAAAGAATCCGGACGTTTTGATACCAAAAATGTGTCATTCGGTAATTAAAAAGTTTTTCTCTGGAAACCGTTTACCAGAAACTTTTTTTTAGAATAGAGACTACAAAAGGCTAAAATTTGCATTTTTTGAGTTGTATTGCCTTTTTCCAAAATAGCTATATATTTTTAAAAACATTTTAATGTTATTTTTATTTACTAATTACAATACTATTAAAGGGGAGTAAAAAATTTCATTTTAATTCGTAGTCAGAAGGTTTAAGGAAAAACAGTAAATTGAACACACATTTACTTTTTTCCAAACTCAAATTTTATAAGATAAATATTTGGTAAATTTGAATAAATGAAAACTGGCATCACATTTATCAATAATGATAAATGATGTCGTAATATGAGTTTACTGGTAAGGTTCTGCTTGTTTAAATAATGTAAATGCATATCTCTAAGAAAACGATCAGATAAGCTGTAGATATTTTACAAAAAAATGTTTGTCTTATCTTATTTTGAGCATAAGTTATTCTTATTTCATCATCTTATATTCTTGTGTCTAACATCAAGAAGGTTATTAAATATGATGTCGATTTTTATTTCATGTTTCTTCATACTCCATCATAGACCGGGAGCCAGCAACATATTTTGTCAGTCATTTCCTCTCAAGCGATATTTGGTGGAAAATTTCAGGAAGTTATATCATAAAGCCTGGTGAGCGTCAGCTGGCTGTAGGGCGGTGGAATAGACGTCAGCTGGTCGTTTAACATTTGGAGCGTCTTTCTCAAAGATTTATTGCGGCTTCAATGACGCGAGAGAAAAAGAACAAGAGGGAAACTCCAGGGAAACTCAGTGAAACTGTTATGTTTTTGTTTACATTTCGATTTGCTTTGTATTGAGGAGAGGTACGAAAGGGTGTGTGGCGGATATCGTTTTAAATCAAGATTTTGTAAATAATGTAAGATGTAAGGAACCAACAAACATGAACAAAAATTTATACTTTCAGTGATTTCCTTTCAACGTTTCCTGACTTCATGAGTCTCAAGTTGTCAACAAAAAACAATTCCCTTCTAGAACATTATTAATTAAATATTGCCAACTTAAAATTATCTGAAAAACAAATAAATATCTAAAAAATTAATTAAAACAGTGTCCTTTCAAAAAGTTGGTTTGGTTTATAAAAAGAAATGAAAAGTTATCTTTAGGGAAATTGGTTAGTAATTAATTTTTAGAAGTAATAATTTATTGTTCTTTAAAGAAAGTTGGTCTATTTCCTAACAATACAAAGCAAATCGAAATGTAAACAAAAACATAACAGTTTCACTGAGTTTCCCTGGAGTTTCCCTCTTGTTCTTTTTCTCTCGCGTCATTGAAGCCGCAATAAATCTTTGAGAAAGACGCTCCAAATGTTAAACGACCAGCTGACGTCTATTCCACCGCCCTACAGCCAGCTGACGCTCACCAGGCTTTATGATATAACTTCCTGAAATTTTCCACCAAATATCGCTTGAGAGGAAATGACTGACAAAATATGTTGCTGGCTCCCGGTCTATCAGTTATGGTCATATTAATTTTAAATTTGTGTTGACTGTGTATTAAAAGCATGCATTCTATTTCGGTGTCCTTTTGTAAAATGGTGACCACCGAGAATTAATAAAACAACATGAAGTCACGTGGCTTGACGTCACTACAGGAAGAATAACAAAACCACGTGTGTGTGGAATAAACCACAATTTCCGATTTTGTTGAAGCGCTTTTTGTAAGAAAAGAACAACTTTCATAAATTATTGACTGCATCAATAAAACAATAAACATGCCATAGATTTTCAGATTTTTTTTATGCAATTGACGATTATTATGGGATATTGTCATTTACAGTTAAATGAATTATCATAATTTATACTTCATAATTCTGACTTAACTTTTTAATTTTACTGTGGCGTTTTTCGTCATTCGTTTGCTACAAAAGTAAAGTTTTTACATTTAAAGTGTATTAAGACTTACAAAGTTAACCCTCTAATGCCCACTACAACAAATTACTTCTAAAAAATTACTACTATTACTACTAAAATTACTAAGAAAAAGCATTTCTTTGCTTTATTCATGTAGTTGTCGGCCAAATAAAATAGTAAATGAGCAAAAAAAAAATAAGATTTCTGTTTGGTAGAATATTTGCTACCATGGACAGATAACGGTACAAACTGAAGGAGATTGGTATGTTTCAAAGTTTTTATTTTTTTTGGAAAATATTTACATTTTTCGGTGGAATGACCTAGAAAACCTTCTTTATTTGTTTATATTGTCCCTTTTATTGGTTTAAACTTATTTTTCATTTAATTTTATTTTTTAACCATTATTAATTCAACTTTTTATGGAAGGAAAAACCAAACAAAAAAATTACGTATACGATGTGATGCTGTTTTATCTGGGAATATAATAAAACTGTTTTGTGTGGACTCTTAAATTAATTTTACACTTCAATTTAACCTCTTTACGATATTCCAATTTAAAAAAAAATAGACGGTGTTGGTGTTGCAATTTTTGAAGTCGCAAAAAAAGATGTTTTAAATGTAATAAAAATAATTTCTTCATAAAATGTTTTTTCAATATCACATTATAATTTTATAATTAATTTTGTCTTGTTATTTTATGTAAAACAGAGTAATTGTAAAAAAAATTTATCTATGCAAGCATGGTAGGGGTAGCATATATTAAAAACACTTTTTTCAAATGAAAAGGAATAAACGAATAAATACAGATATATAATACAGATAAAGACTTCCCTAATACAAGAGTACTTGCAGTTGCAGACACCTGTTGAATGATTTTTAGATAAATTTTAGAAATGTATCAAAACAGTAAACAAACCTTTCAATTATAATTTGACAAGATTCTATTTCATGTCTTCATAGTTATTTCTTTATGAATTAAAGGGTAAACATCACTTAAAAGGCAATTTACGTAAGTTCTTGTGCAAGTACATAAGTTATCATGCAAAATAAAATTTCAACTTAACGAAAAAACCTGAACCAAGATCAAATTTTTATTGCCATATTCATGTTTAGCAGGCTGAAATTGCATATATTTTGACCATTTTTACATTTTCACTGTTTGCCCAGTGGTATTTATTATGGCAAATATGGGGGTTTCATTATACAGACAATTTTTTATTTTTTTGATGGGTTCTTCTTATGATTTTGGAATACCCCTATTTTTCTTTTTCCCCAAAAAAATGTTTTTAGCTCACAAAAATTCTTTTGTAAATTTCAAGGTTGACCTTCAGTACAACCTGAAAGGGTTCGCCAAACTTTGTCGCGGAAAGTGAAAATTACAAAATCTGAGCCATTATCAACCCATGCAAACACTACCCCAAGTGTACGAAGTGTAGGGTTAAGTACACCTCAAAGAAAAAAAAATAGGGGTATTCTAAAATCATTAGAAGAAACTACTATAAAAATTTCAGCAAAATAAAAAGTGGTGTGTATAGCGACTTGCCTGCATCTTATAAAATTGGCCTTTAAGTATTTTAAGTAAAATCGGCCTTTAAGTATTTGCAAAAAATGCACTTAAATTTTTAATTTCTTTAAATACTGTTTAAAATAAAAAAAATTTTTACTCTTAGCCATTCTTATAATAATATAATATTTTTCATTATATTTTATAGAAATTTAAAATATCTATCTTAATTATATTTAATACGTGTGGTAGCTTTTTTTTATTTATAATTGGATTTAGTTAAAAACGCCTCTTTTAGTTATTTTGTACATAAATTCGCTTTGAAAACCAATGCATCTCACTTTATCGAAGTTTTATTGTGTATAATTTGGTTTCGTTTCGTTCAAAAATATCGTTAAAAACTAGAATTTGTTTGTTTTCATATAGTGTTTATTTAAAGTTACGGAGAGGTTCATTGTAAGACTTCGTAGCGATTTGTACTTTCTGTAAAATATGATTGCTCAGGGCCGTAACCAGACTTTTGTTTCGGGGGGGGGGGTTGACTCAAATATTTTCTGAGGTACCTCCTTACGGGGTACTTTTATATGTCAAGTTTTAGATGACGACACTGGATTGAAATTTTGATGCACTAAATTTCAAAATTGTATAAACAATATGAATTCGAAGTAAAAGGGGGGTCTGGGGGTCCTCCCCCAGAAAATTTTTTGAAATTTGCCCCTCAAAAGAGTGTTTCAGCTCATTTCTGAGACCTTTTAGATTACACCCATAGAGCACCACTCATTGTAAGCGGCCGAATTTTCAAGGTAAAAAGAAGATATATTGTAATAAATGGCGAAATGTTAAGGGGGTTTTTAGGTTCCTACTCCAGAAATTTTTTTGAATTTTCCCCCTAATATTGGTATTTTAACTCATTTTGAGACACTTTAGGTTACATTAAAGAGGACCACTCCTTGTAAATCACACAAATTTGAAGGAAAAACCGTATACTTAATAGATTTCAAAATTTCGAGGTGGTTTGGGGGTCCTCCCCCAGAAAAATTTTGGAAATTTTACCTTTAAAAGTAGGGTTTTGCCTCATTTTGAGACCTTTTGGGTTATACCCGAAGAGGATATCGCTCCTTGTGAGACATAATTTTCAAGAAAAATAGCAGTATAAAAATTGATGTCAAAATTTCGGGGGGGGGGGGGTTGAACCCCTAAACCCCCCCCCTTGGATACGGCCCTGTGATTGCTTATGAAGCTCAAAGACAACACTTTTTTTAAAACTATATGCAAGTTGACACGACGACTGATAATACTTGGCTTGGAAACGAGTATAGATTATGCAACAGTTTAATGTTCTGTGTATTCCGTTATCTTAGCTAATCGTTTAGTTCTCTCATTGATAAGATAATGAAGTGACTTTAAAGATTTTTATGAAGGTCGTAACTGTCTGCTAGGATGGCAAAATTTTGTTTTACAGGGCAGAAATTTTGAGTTCACTAAAGAAAATTATTTTTTTACAGTTTTCTGTCGTGTTTTTCCACTTACTAAAGTAACCAGATTAAGAAAACCTTGTCCCCTTACAATCATTAAAAAAGAGGAGAAAAATGGAAAACTTGACACACACCGTTTCCCTCCCTTAATCGCAGATTTAACGTGTTGAAGGGATAAATCCGTGGAAAGACAATGTTACGTGTCCCACTGTCATAATTAAATTTCAAGAAATGAATAATTTTACATTTGAACAAGAAATCTTGTGTATCTATGATTAAGTGTTTGAAAAATTACATCCCCTCGAGTGAATTTTTCTTGAATGGGTTTAATGCCGTTTTCTCATGTAACCAATTTATTGGCCTATTTTTTTTACCCAGCCAATAATTTTATTGAACACGAAGGTTTGTTGTACAGACTAACCTCGTATTTTTCATCAAACCCAACTTGATCGCTTTCTCTCTATTTTTTCTTTTGCAGTCCTTATTTGAGTAAACATAAAGTTGAACAGACGAACTGTGGGTAATGTTTAACTAATTATACTACTACAGTCTAACTCCATTATGGTGAATCGTCTTGGCTTTGGGGCTGGTATGGAGATTCACTATAACCTCAAAGTTCATTACTGCAGGGTTTGACTGTATAACAGTGTCAAAGGGCCACCGTAAAGTTTTATTACATCCAGTGCTTGGATGTAATAAAACAATTTGCGGCCGGACCACCAGCAGTTTATCTCCCCTATCTCCCTCAATCTCTTTGTATCTCCCCTCGCACTCGCCCCTGAGAGCTGACGAAAATTCACCACATGAAGACACCGGCGCCATAAACTCAGGTTTCTTCCTGGAGATAATTGTTTTATTACATCCAAGTTTTATTACATCTAGAAAGTCTACGGCCCACCAAAGGGGCCGTTCAAATATGACGTAAGCACCTAATGGGGGGAGGGGTTTGCTCTTTGCTTATTTTTCCTGACAAGGGGGAGGGAGGTATGAGTGATGCTTGCGTAAGATGATACAAACCCTGCATTTTACATAAATAATTTCAATATTCAACCAAAAATAAATTTTATTCTATAATTTTAATTTTGTAAAAATAGGAACAAAGGGGGGGGGTTGGGACAGTTTTCTTACGTAATTATGAAGGGGGGGGTTGCAGTTTGCTTATCTTTACTGACAAGGGGGAGGGGGGTCAAAAATACCCAAAAACATGCTCATGTGATATTTGATCGGCCTCAAAATGGTTATCCCAATCATTATTCGATTCGGAATTCATTGTTACAATTCTTTTATTTAAATGTAACTTCTTTTACTATTCCCGAAACCGCTTTATTTACTTAACTAAATATAGCCAAAGCCATAGAGCAGGGATTCCCAAATTACAGTCCATTGGTCACATCGAATAACTGACAAGTACGGCTATCACAGTTAGTCCATGACCCTCCTAGGAGACGTTGGTTCCAAATAAAAATCGTGAAATCTAAAAAATCAAATTTTCGCCATGGTTTTACTAAAAGAACTTACTGCTATCCGACTTACTGGATATTTTCTCTGTATGAATACAACTCTCAGTGAAAATGTTTAGTAATCATAGAGAGATCTAAGGGCCAGTGGATGAACTGTAAAGAGGCCCTTTAAAGGGTTCCGAAGAAACTATTTACGGTTGATAACATACACTTTCATCCTGAGTTCCGTGTATTAAATGAACAGGTGAGCGTATATTCGGAATACGACCGGGTATGACGTCAAAACGTGCATTTACACACGTGTTTCGCTGGATAACCAAATTCACATTATCGCGACTATTCATTTATACTATAGGAAAATGAAACTAAACGTTACCTTTACTTGGGATGCCAATGCGAGTTAAATTGCTGGCTGTAGATATAGATCTGGCATTAATAGACAATAGTTTGCTGGATTTAAGGTAGGTGTAGGTGACCCTAATATAAGGTTGGCCAGTGTTTTTAAGGTTGTCCCCCCAAAAGTTAATTTTTAACTTGGACAGAAAGGTGGTACTACATTGGAAAAGAAGTATCTACATTATAACGTGGCTTACTTTAAAGCATAGGTTCTTTTAAGTCTTTAGTCTGCCGCCTATTTTCAAATAGAAATTTCCCCTTTACAAATTTTAATAGTAATGTTAATGATACGATTTTATACATTTTTGTTAACTTGTAATAAATTTTAAGTAATTTTAAAGCAAATGATATTCAGTAAAGCTAATGGCAATAATTTAAAAGTTTGCAATGAATTCTTCAAATCTAGTTTCAAAAAATTAGGGTAATAATTTGTCGCTGAGAATTTAAAGAATACTATATTTTTCGGTTTTCTTTAAGTATTTTTCCTTTGATCTAATGTGTTTTCCTACAATCAATATTTAAGAACAACATAAGTAATGTATTTTTTTTTCATTTAAAAATATTTACTAGTTAAAATATTAAACCATTTTCCATTTTAATACTTGTAGCTATGTTTGAAAAGGATCTTATTGCATAAGAACTTTTTGAAGACTCCCTCCTAAAATTCAGATATGCTCCTCGGAAATTATGAAAATTAGTCTTTTATTTATAGGTACTCTAAAAAAGAGATACAATGAAATAAATTCCAGTGGCTCCCAATATTCAGAGATAATCCATTAAAATTACTCGAGGAACCTATTTTTTCAAATTTAGAATATATTTTTTTATTCAAAATTGACTACTTCTCTTGTGTTTCCATTGTAGACATCCAAAATTGGGTCTGAAATTATAAAAAAAAAAAAACACCAGGAAATTTTTACTATGCAATACATTCTAAAACTAAACGTCTTTTTTTTGTGTGTATGACAAAGTTACATATGTATTTTTTCTGTAGTTTAATTTCTTATGACAGCATCATTCCCTCGAAATTGAAAAAAAAACCCCAAAAGTTAAAACAGCTTAGACCTGAATATAGTCTGAGCTCAGACTATATTCAGGTCAAGCACACTACTCCTTTCTAAAGTTAGGGCAGTGTCTCTCAACCTTTCCAAGTCCCTCTGAAATTTCCATGCCCCCATGGGCCTATCTGGTATCTAGACTTAGGTATTGTTTTGTAGGGAAGGGTTGTCCCTTACTTTTTAACATTGATTCCATGCATGCATTAGAGGTTATAAATGTTTTTTTTTAAAGAAAATTAAAGGATAGGATTTTAACCCTTTTCCATCAAACTTTTATATTTTGTGGGATCATTTTTATAAGGGATATCTGAGGGTTTTTCCAGCTAGATAGATTTTAGAGGGGTTCCAACTCAGTTTTTAGTAATCTGGTGCAAACTTGCAGTGTAACATTTCTTTGGAAAATTCCCAAAAATCGTTATTGTCCCCTGTTTCATCAAATTAACCCCCGGTAGTCGGTGGGGCCTTCGCCCCACGTTGAGAAAGCGTAAGATATAGAGGATATCTTCCCCTTGGGCTCCTATGGCCAATGAAGACTGAAGAGTTTTTAAAAATTGTCAATGATGATTTAGATTTAGGCTTCGATATTCTACATTTTAGGGTATATGTAAAAGATAAATAGTCTTATTATTCTGCTTATTTTAGGAAAAATGCTATTGTTTTTAAAAAACAGGTAAAATTTTTACATGTGGTCGGTGAACTTCGAATTAGACATTAGTCACATCATGATCTGTATCTTGAATCAAATCATGAATTTATTTAATTAAATGGAAGTTATTTCTTCCTTGGACAGGGGGAAGCACCAGCTTTCATTTCCATGAAGAAGTTTTATTTTGCCTGGGGACAGCGTCTGAAACCGATGACCGGTGTTTCTCTATCGTCGGATGATGGAATTTCTCTTTTGTGCTAATCGTCTGGTCCGCTTCATGTCAATGTCAAAAGGACGGCTTCTTTCCTCGTTTTTTTTTTGCACGGCGGGGCGGAGGGATTCTCATTCCCTGAGGGTCAAATATTTATTTTTTAGTATTGGCTGAGTCATAGCGCGGACCCGGCTGTTGTCTCCCCTCTTCGTCTTCGGAAAGAGAAAGACCGTTCTTTGAGACAGCGTGGGTGGAGAAACTGTTTCGCAACCCCTTAATATACTATTTCAGAGATTTAGGTGAAAGGTCTAGAGGGGATACAATAACTATTTGAATGAAGATTGTTCTCAAACACGAACGGCCGTGCCCTTTACTATCTACCACTACCCAATTAAATGGAATATTTTTTAGTCTTTTATTTCTTTTAATGGATTGCTATCAAAAATTCTATAGTAAATGCCTTTAAGACAGGCCCGAAGCAAGGGGCGCAACAGGTGGGTATGAGCCCCACCTAGCAGTATTATTTGCTTCCCTAGAAGAAGCTAGCCCTATTTTCTCCCCAGGAAGGCAATTACTTCCCCTTTAATCCAAATTTTATAATATTTGATGTAAAAAAATCTTGTGAAAAAATTGAATTAATTCAATATTGTTAAAAATATTTTCACTGGGAAAATCTTTGAACCCCCTTTTGTTGAGGTTTTTAAATTTTAATAATGTTGAAGTTTCAATATAAAAGAATTTTTTATAGAAAACATGAAGAAAGAGCTCTGTCTGTACATCCTCAACGGGGGGCCAGGGGCCAGGGCGCTTAGATATAGAGGAGTGTTTTTGAAGGTCGGCTGATGGATCGGCAAATGACCTCAGGCCCCCAATACCTCTGACATCGAAACAAAAAATACTAGAACCAAATATAAAAAACATCTATAAGAAAGCCCTACCTACAATAGTAATGTGTAACACCAGAACTAAGACAAACACTAAAATAAATTCAAAAGGAAAAGTTACAGAAACAGTTATTTAAAAACTGAATCAATCTCTCTATATTTTTAATTAATTTTGAATCAAATTATAATTATAATATTTTTGTTGAAGTTTCAACTTGTTATCTTGATCTTAAATTAAAAATTCAAATATTTTCCGTCTAACCGTAGGGACTTTCTTTCTCCGTGATTTACACCCAGGACGTTTTAAATCCGTCACTCACCCAACACCCATAGTGGCAGGGCAGGGCAACAAGTAAAGAAATTCTCGCTCTCTCAGTTTTTGAGGTGAGGGAGGCGAAGATTATATGCATCAAATAAAGCCCAATCTAGTAAAATCAAACAATACATTTAAAATCCATAGTTGCCAAATTGCCTGTAACTTCTGAACAATTTTTCGGGCGAAACCTCCCTAGACCCTCATCTTTTCTATTACTCTGCTATAATGAAACAATCACTATCAATTTAATTGAGAGAGGTTCTAAAACATTTTAGATGGCCAAACTTTTAATCGAAAGTTTTATCCCTCGAAACTTAAATTTATCAATTAAAATATTTAGCACCTTATAATTTTTTTAAAAAATTAATTCGAAACTCCTTTTAAAGACTTCCCGTCCCTTTAATTAAATATTAGTACTGATCTTCATAATTCTGCAGATGCTTAGTAAACTTTCAATAACTCAAAGGTACTCGTAATTTTGTCATTTTAAGCAGAGTCAAGTATGAAAGAGTCTGACCCGACAACCCGACATTATATGAATCACTATCTCAACCAACTCGACAGTCACCCTAGAAAGGAGAGAGTCCTATCAGCTTGTGAGGCTCTTTTGGGGACTGTTGATTGATATAATCCATGCCACGTGCTGGGTATCTTAGAGAACTTTCAAACCTTATACGATTTGGATAGAATCCGTCTAGAAATTTCTCTATTAATACTTTTACTACTAATAAAACTTCCCTAACTTTTTGGGACCATCGACCACTTTATTTCGAGTAGATATTTTTCCTTCATCCCCTTCAAAAAAAAACCCTGCCCTCTTTCTAATCTGCTTATATTTTAATAAATATAGTACAATTTTATGGAATTTTACACCACTAACTGTAATTTACGTTACTTTTAAAGCCAAATAGTATTTTTAAAGCTAAGATATGGGCAATATTATATCTAACGTACTCTTAAAAATCTAAATTGAAATAATTTGGATGGTAAGGAAAGTTTTACAAAAAAATAAAATAAAATGACGTCTGGAAATTCATATTTTTACCAATGAAAAATTAGAATAAATCCCAAACCATGGTCGAATTTGTATCTTGATTAACATAACTGCAAAATAAATTCCATGACTTGTTTTCTCAGTTCTGGGTCGTTTTTTAATTAAACAAGTGTTAAGTTGAAAAAACGGGCACAGTTCTTTTTTAAATCTTGTAAGCTAACGTAAAATATTGATATGAAAAAAAATTCAATTTAACATTTAAACCATAAAGATATATTTTAGGTCATGAAATCTTACACGTTTCCGTCTCACGTTTCATTTTTGCTCCTAGCAAATTTTCATCACTTTTATAAGGTACCTATAGTTAACAATTTTTCCTATCTACATGCACTTTTTCATATTATGTTGTTCTCAATGTTGCCGTAAGAAACAATTTTTTTAGGCATCCCCAAACTTTGTGTTGGGATATTAGCATGATTTAAGTGTTTGCCTTCATACCCTTTGTAAGAATACTTTCTTTTCATTCTATATAATCCTTCTAAAACAGTGGTTCCCAACAGGTGGTCCGTGAGGCCATCCGAGGTGGTCCGTGAGAAGGTTCATAAACTTATCCAAAAAATGTGTGGAAATAAAAAAAAATAGTTTTTTTATATCACACAATCCAGGAAGTAGTAAAAAATACCATACATGCAAAAAAACATCTATGCAAAAATCATACGTCTCATAAATAAAAAGAATCTTAGTTTATCTTTCTCTCCTATGATTCATTTGTTCATTCCACTGTATTCAAGTGTTGTTTACTACAAAGTAGAAACTAAAGTAAAATTACAGTGGTAAAATAAAATGGAAAAGGTTTTGAATTATAAGTAAGAAAAAAAAGCTGAGGAAGTATTTGGGTTAAGATATTCACTCGATATAGTTTTTGCATTAACTGGTGTTGGTTCGATACTATTAATGTTGTTGGCGTATACTGCTTGAAATTCCAGAATATGGTTGTAGTGACCAAGCAGTTGAAAAATTAATTCAAAATCTTTTTATTGTCAAGCCTATGGATCTTCCGGATAACATCCAAGAATAGCTTTTTGGATGTTATAAAACGATAATAATCTCAAAAACTTGTAAATTTTACAAGATAAAGTCGGAGAAAGGGCGGGGGATAGGGATGGTCAGCGCGAGGTTCACATTTAAGTGAAGTGGTCCGCAGACATAATATTTGAGTTGGGAACCACTGTTCTAAAAACTACGTTTGTAATTAAAAAGGTCGAGGATATTTTTTTTCATCAGCCCCGTTTTTCAAACGGACAGCATCGATTCTAAGCTATCGTTTCGCAACATGTTTTTAGCAGAGCACTTCCTTTTCATTAACCTCAGGTTTTAAGGAGATAGGGCAGAGAGAGATAGTTGCATCACCAAATGAAGGGCTCATCCAGTTCTTTATAGGTTCCGTGGGGTTTCGGTTTCCTTAGTTTATCCCCTCTGCACTAATATTTTCTCAGCGGTAGTCGTAAAACTGCCAGGCTTCGAGAGCTGCACAATTTTCAACCCTGTATGTGTGTGAACGCACAAGGACGGTATTTCGTTCTCATCACTTTTCTGTATTTTTGTTAACTTTCCTTCTATTTCCTCATAATTTTATTTTTTTTTCTCTCACTCCAAAGTTAGGAGTTGGTGGGTTAAGGAAGGAAGTGACCGATTTTGTCCGACTTTTAGCATGTTATTATTGTGGTCATTCCCAAGTGAAAACCGTTGAAAATACTAATGTTGCAATTTTTTTCCCTGTTTGATTCTTTTATTCAGTATATTTACTTGACTATTAATAACATGTCCAAAATAGTTCTTCGTTTGATAGAAATTAGCTCTGGATGGGGAAGACAGATCTCTTCAGTTATATTAGAAAAATTATTGGAACGACGTAATATTTTCAGCTGTTTAGTTCAATCTTTCGTTTTTTGAATGAAGTTAATCATAAAATCTCTACATTTAGAAAATAAAATTATCGTTTCTCAAAAAGTGCGCTTGTAAAAGTACTTAACGCGTACTTTCAGAATACGAAGATATAAAACGTTTATATTTTTATCCTATGAATGTTATATGACAGCTTAAAAAATGGCAGTCTATAAACATCAGAAACGCATCAAACACTATTATGAGTATTTCAGAGAAACATGATTTAAATTATTCGAAAAAATATTGATGAAACTTGTTAGTCTTCCAAGAATCAGTTACTTTGATAGCTTGTTGAATCTAAATTTCTGAATGTTCTTTGAAAGATAATATTTGGGGAGCTCTCAAACATGGAAGTTAGCTTTTATCTGATTAAATATACAATAATCTCTCTGTTATCTGTAATCTTCCTTTTGTATTTTTCTTCTCTGTGTGACTAGATCTTTGCGAATGTTTTCACAGAAGTTTCATCTTTTCAGTTTTAAAATATAAATACTAAGATGATTTAGAATCTCATGAAAGTTTGGTGCCCTACGCAATCTGCCGACAGAAATTTCTTGGAACTATGAAGAAAGGCTATTTTGGGCAAACCTTTCATGCACGAAAATGTACTTCAAAAATTCTCGGATTTATTATTTTCAGAGCTGATAGAAATTTTTGAAAACTAGAGAAAAAATATTTTTCAAATTGTATTCTTGTTGCACAATTTCTCGTCTTTTTCTTAAAACTTAATTAAAGCTTTAGAGCTAATGTTTTTTATAAACAATGTGTCTGTGTGACTCATGAGCATGAGGTTTCCTCTCTTATACTACATCAAAAAGGGTCATTCCATGTCAAATCAACCAAAAATTCTCAATTCTCAACCTGTTCCTCACGAATTTTAACGACACTTTCAGGAATTCTTCTTTTCTATGATATAAGAAAATGTTTTTATACTTCAATTTACTTGGTAATTTTTTTATATATATAATTTTTTTGAAAATTTGAAGTAAATCCAATTTTTGGCTCTTTAACCTAACATAACTCCAGTTCTACTCAGCCGAAAAAATGTATCACCCCTCGTTTTAAAGAAAATTTTACCAGGTTTAACTTGTCCACGAAAAAAAATTTCATGCTTTTTTTATAAAAAAAAGTTTGAATTTAAAAAAAAAAATTATGTACATGTTTTTTTTTCTTCCAATATTATAAGATATAAATTCTAAAAATTATAGAATGGGACAGCCATGGCTTCAAGAGTTATAGCAAAAGAAAAATTTTAAATAACATTGGTTTTAAAGTTTTTTTAAATTGGTGTTTAAAAAATTGATTGTTTTACCATATAATTGTTTTGTATTGTATTTCCTTCATTGAGAGATTTTATTTTATTCTGTTTTGTTCCCATGTACATTTACAATAGAATTCCGTTACCTCATGGAAGAGCTTTTAGCTCCTTTGGGATTTTAAAAGCATTCAATGTTTTTTCCCTTTACTTTTTGTATTTTTTCCCTTATCGTTTATTTCCCTATTTAATCCTTTCAGTCCTAAGGCACCCATGATGATCACCATTGGATCCTATGGAAAATTCGGGGCGGCTCGGACAGAAAGGGTTAAATTATTAATATTATTGTACAGTTTGTCCCAAAAAAGACTGACACATTTTAAAAATCAATAACTCGAAAACTAAAAAAGATAAAATACGCGGTTTCTTGCATCTTTCTTAGGGGAGCAAAGATTTTTTGTACACAAAATTTCAAAATTTTAGTTCCAAAATGCATTAGTAGGCATCAATGAATCAAGGCAGCAAGAGAACTTTTTCTGAAATTTAGGTATGATAGCTTTTAAAACATTAACTAAGGAAGAATAATTTGTAGGTCGATATAACCCGGGACAAAACATTTTTCAATAAAATTCTCCAAGATAGCCGACACAAAATAGTACTTACTGAGCTGTAGTTATCGATACATAGCATTGAAAATTTAAACATATTTATTGAAAAAGGAATTTGAAATTTATAAAGGAGTTTAATGAAAATGTTTACCGTTTTGATTATTATTTAACTTTATTTTAATAAAATATGCAAGAAAAGGCTGTCTATAAAAAGGCAAATCTTTATTGATCAATTTCCTAAGAACACTCAAAAGTTTTAAGAAAGGGTTTTTAAAGGTTTTTGTGAAAAAAAAAATCTCATTTGAGGAATAGAGACGTGTGACACAAGTTTGTTATTTTTAGTTCAGATAAAAAAAATTAATAAGGAAAATTTCCAATGGTATTGAAAAAATAAAATTTTTACATTCACATTACTTTTCTTTTACAACCACTTCTAACACAAAAATAATATAAATTTTAAAAACTTAAATATTCCTAACCCAAAGAGCAAATTAAATTTCTTCTCTCTGGGCTGATATAGAGGCAGATTAGTTGACTTATGGTATTAGGGGCAATATGAAATATTTAATAAGTTTTAAAAACTAATGACTGAATCAGTTGCAAAGCGTGAGTTGGAAACACGGGGAATAGCGTTAAAGAAACACGATTCCTCTCGATTATTTTGACAGTATCGAGAATTCAAGGTCTCACATACCTTATAATAAAAACACGAAACAGCGTGTGTAGTGAACGAAATCGTGTAAAAAAATTTGCAAACCGAAACCAAAGAACCGAAACCCGGCTCTCACACGCATGCGCCATAAAACTAACTAAACCAAAACCGAAACCCGGGATGGATAGATTTAGATTTTGGAAGCGTTGTTTCCATGCACGCACCAAGTTCGACGATATGTTGTGTTTAAGAATTTAATTGTAGAATATGTGTATGTCTCACCTAGTTTTATAGTCTGTTCATTTAGAATTGGCGCCTGACACAGGATCAAAAACGCTCAATAATGTTTCATAACGGTCATCACACAACTTCAGTGACCGATTTTTTTTACAGTATTTTAACTACTTCTGTTTCGGCTGCATTTTCATTGCAGAAGAAAATGCTTTCGATGATAATTACAATAGTAACTGCTTCTAATACATTTAGTCTCTGGCGCCAGTTCTAAATGAATATGCATATTTTATTAAAGTGGTGTAAAGGTAAAAGTGGTCAGAAATTTTATAGTTATCCAGAATAATAAGGAACAGGGAGGAATAATGTTCTATTTTCCTTTATAAATCGGGATTAGTGTACTTCACCCTATTAACCCAAGTTTAGACTAAATATGTAGTTTAAACTAAAAAGAAAAATGGTTTGCTGTAAGTTTACAGATTATCCTTCCTAATTGAATATAAATTTTGAAGTAGTATTTTTGTATCAATAATAATATACAAAACGAAGGTATATACAAAAACGACTTTCCTAAAAACTGTTTAAAATGAAATATAGTAATCAGAATATTAGCTTAAAATTCAATTTAAGCTTTGAATAAATACTGCCCATTATTATCTTTTTTTATTTTAGAAGTATTTTTTGTTAAATTTTAGTAATTTTTGGAGCGAATTACATTAATTACATAACCCGTTAATATATAACATGTTCTTTGTAATTATTTTGACTCTTAAATAGAAAAATCCTTAATCTAACCTTTTTTTTTAAAATCTAATCATTATTCATTGAAATGGTATTTAAAAGAATACTTTATAAAAGTTCCTAAAACATCAAAAAATGGAACCGCGAAAAATGTTCAGTTATTTTATGTCATCTTAAAATTTCACTGCGGTGTAAATGTATTTTTGATAGCTAGAATTTTTTAATAGGAATTATGCTATGTAAGCTATTTCTCACTGATTTCCATAATAAAATTAGATGACTGTCGTTATAAACTTGAGGTTGCTCAACTCACCGATAGATGGCACGACGTGATTAAAGTTTCAGTTCAGCGAAATCTGTCTGGTCTGTCTATGTAAATAGTGCTTATCAGAAAGATAATCCCTCTTTTAGATTGCTATTTGATTTTGTGAAATTATTTTATGAAATTTCGAATTCAATTCCACTCGGATAATTTGATTCTGAAGAAGTTTGAAGATTAAGTTTTAAGTTTTTGAGCGAGGAACCAATCACATGACTGCAGCGGAGGAATACTCCAATGAAGCAATAGTGTCGTAGAGGTCTTTTCTCCATGAACTGTTTTCGATTTCGTTATCACTGTGTTGTCATCCGGGGCTGTAGTGCTGTCACTTTGAGGAAGGAGGTAAACATACAAAAATATGGCTGAAGGAACATCGAGAGGCCCTGGAGATTCTGGCGGGCGTTATTACTACCATTCCCGCCGTACAAACCGCCGCAATATTTCCAAAACGCCCTGTCGTTTCTATATGAGTGGTAAGTGTGCTTACGCAGAAGATTGTTGGTTCTCGCACAATTTCAAAAAGCCTGGTGAAAGCAATATTTCGCACGATAAACAATCTGCTGGCCCTTCTCGTCCTCGCCCTGAGAATCGAGAAAGCCCTGAACCAACGCGAAGAGAATCGCACCAACCGAGGCACCAGCAAAGGAAAGGGATGAGAGGTGGTGATGCCCCTGTCCCTCACCCTCCTAACTGGATAAATGCTCCCGAGTTCGTTCCCAGCAGAACTGTCAAATCGTATGCTGATATCCTCAAGTGCAACTCCCCTTCTGTGATGCATCAAGAATCTCGAAGGATGCCTTCTAGTGAATTGTGTTCTTACTATGTGAGTGGCGAGTGTCCATATGATGGGAATTGCCCCTATGTCCATGGAGATTTGTGTGAACTTTGTGGAAAAGCTTGTTTGCACCCTTTTGACAAACGGCAGCGCAAAGGGCACATTGAGTTTTGCGAGAAAGAGCTTGAAAAAGATATGGAGCTGTCTTTTGCAATTCAACGTAGCATAGATAAAACATGCGGTATATGCATGGATATCATCATGGAAAAAGAGCCAATTTCTGAGCGCCGCTTTGGTATCCTTGAAAAATGCAATCACATCTTCTGTTTGTCTTGCATTCGAAAGTGGAGAAAAGTTAAAAGCTTTGAGAGCTCGCATCATTACGATGGTGGTGTTGATCCTTGTGTTACTCGGGCTTGCCCTGAATGTCGAGTGGCTTCTGATTTCATCACGCCGAGTCAGTATTGGGTTGATACTGCAGAAGAGAAAAATAAACTGATTACCGAATATAAGTGGGCTTTGAGCCAGAAACCGTGCAAATATTTCAAACAAGGTAAAGGCAACTGTCCTTTTGGTGGTGCTTGCTTTTACTTGCATGCCAGGCCCGATGGAACCAAAGTTGAATTGCCATTACCTGCCCGAAGACGTAGGCAAAATCAAGATGGGGAGCTAGATTTCTTGGGAAGAATTTTCCTCTGGGACTATTTAGAATTCAGAGAAGAGAACATTTTCATGCATTTAGATTTGGATGATTTTGTGTATGCTTTGTCCGATTCAGATGATGATACATCCATAGCTAGTGATAATTTCTTTCTCAGTGAATCATTTTGATTCGTGGTAGAGCCAGTCATATGTAAAATGCAATTTAAGTATTTTATTAACATATTTTGATTGGTACTTGGGTATGAAGCAGTCAACCTCTTTGCTTAAAACTGAAACTGTCACTGAAAAGTACAGCCGTGGTACTTAAAAGTGAAAAATTTTTTAATACAGGAAAAAAGTGAGGTGAATGGGACCTTTTATAACTTATTTTTCTGGTGTCTTATTATATTCAAATGTAGAGGAAATTTTCATCATATATTCAAGTATACTATACAAAAAGGGAAATTAGATTAAGAAAACCTATCATAAATAAGTAAGAATTGGAGGCATAACTTAGCCCCAATTAAATTTGACCAATGGGGTTTTGAGTGGGATGATAGGGAGATGTTTGTTAAACTGTAAATGAAACTGAATTGAGAAAAATGCTAAATACCTTTTCAAAACATGAAAAATTTGTCCCATTCAACCCTCTAGTGCCTTTATAACTTACAATTGTATTTATTATTGGCTGGCTTTGGTGTAAAAAATTCAGTTATGGCCTTTACTTTCCATTTTTTGTATTATTTATCATTGTATAGTTACTCTTTGGTAGCAGTTTCGATAATCGCTAAAGGGTTGAAGGCTCATTACACGAGTACCCTTTGATTTTGTAAAAGTTACTGCCCTTGTTACTAAATTGTTTTCTACACATGGCTACTAAAATTGTCTTTCAGTACATTGAAGCTTACCTATACATTAAGTGTTGGATGTAGACTCCAACTCTGCAATTCAAATTGAAGCAGCACACAAGTTGCATGTTTTGTGTTGATACTGCACATTACATTACCTCAGTGTTTAGAAAGCTACCTGGAGTGTGTCAACATTAATTTAGAGTAAATCTCTAGAACAAGATTTTGTGTTATTAATGTTATGTATAGTGTTTTGGTAGAAAAGTTTGAATATTGTTTTCCATTAAGATAGCCTTACAAGATAGATGCAAATTGAATGAATGTTGACTTGGGTCTATTTGTGGCCTCTCCGCTAATAATTGAAAACAATCTATTTGAGTCTTTTACCAGTATGCTAGTCAAGGTGCAAATATTTTGGAACTAAATTTGAATTATTGTCGATGTTATTAAAGCCCTTAGTGTTGACAACACAAAGCATGTGCATCTGGTGTATATTTCATATCCTTGTTTATAACCATTTGCCATTCATTCCTGTTTCGATCCTTAGCCAGTTTACTCATTTCCCATTGAGCCTAAAGTTATTCTTAAATGTTGATATTTACATTCAGTAAACCACCTTTGACCCAAATGGCTGGAGTATCTACACTTTGAAACATTGTTGCTTGCAAGCCAATTTACCAGCAAGCATGGGTGTGATTACTCTGCCACCCATTACTTTAATTTGTTCTTAACTGTCAGAAGCACACTATGGAATTTAGCACTATATCTTGACAATTATGTGGCGATTTTGAAATATGATCATTTGAAATCAATCAATTTGAAGTCTTTAACAATTGAGATGCTTCTAAAATGGTGTCGGGAAATAGCGCTAAATTTCAACGCTTAATTCTGATAGAAAAGCACGAATTAACTTAGAATGGGAATCATGGAAATGTCAATAATCCAATTTGTGTTTGCGGGTTAACAAATCTGAATGCTTTTAATTTGATATGTTTTGTATGCACTTCAGCATGCCTAGAAACTTGGGCGATCCCATTCCTGGCAATACCAAGTTGTAATTTTGCATCCTAACTTCATCACAGAGTTTTCTGGCCGAATTCTTTTGAGGGTATGGTGGAATTGTTTTTATTCTTTTTGGTAACAGTGATTTGTATCCTTACCTCTATCTTGATCAGGCCAGATAGCCACTGAACATCAAATTCTTTCATTTATTTTAACTCACTTTGAAAAGAACTTTTTTTATTACATGACACTTTATTTGTGGGTATGTTTTTATAAAATATGTTATACTGTGTACGATTAAGTTTTGAAGAGCAGTTTTTGTAGTTCTCTTACCAGAATATTTTATCCATTGTTGAATTTAGGAATCATTGTCATATCCCTCCAGTATAAACTCTTTTCATGGCTTTGCATTGTAATGAGCTTTGTGCAATTATCATGGCCAGATAACTAAGAATTTTCTTACTGTAATATTCCATGAGATAGCCTGTGATAGTTATTTGGTCTGCATTCAAAGTATTTTTATTGTCTGCTCAGTTCAGCAGTTGTTTTTTTCATTCAACATTTACAAATCATTCAATCTTTTAGATCAAGAATTTGAATGCAAACTTATCAGCTAAATTTATCTGGTTTCAAATTAATAATTTATTCTGATAAAATGGGTTTGAATTTGCTTCACAGGTCCAATTATTCATCTTGACTCTTTAGTCGTATGTTCACCTTAGTGTATTTTATTTGCTAGTTAATGATTTCAAAAGTACAATGTATTTAAAAATTTGTGATGTTAATGTTTAAATATTAGTGAACTTGGGGAAAATTTCTTATCAATATAACATTGGTTTATATTAATTATAAGTTGGGAATTTTCTTAACTAACAAGCATTTTTTACCTTAATTTGCATTTGAAAGATTCTTCGAATCTGAGCAATGACTTAACTGAAGATAATCTCCTACTACTTATTGCAGTAATTTATTTTTATTATAAAATTATTTTATACCAATTCTCATGTTTAACCAAGAAATTATCGGATTAGGTACATAAAAAGAATTTTAGGAATTCATTTTTGAACCTTGTGTAATTGTCTTATTACTCATTCAAAAGTTTTTAAACTTTATAAGCATTGCATTTTATTCCAACCCAAAAATATGATAAAAAAACCCTAATTTTCTGTTCAAATTTTTTATTATTTTTGTTGAAATTCCTTGCTGTAATGTGGCCTTAATTGTTGAGTTTAGAATGCTATTTGTTAGCTTCTGAACCATGTTTAAAAGCTTATTTTTTATGGTATGACTCATAAATAATGCATACAACTAAACGACTTTCAGTTTTACAACTTGTAAAATAAGTATGCTTAATAGGAGATTATACTTAGATTGTCATTTTCAAACCATTAATTTTTGTTTGTGATGATAACTTTAAACTTAGTTATAAACTCAAAAATATTAATTAGTTTTCTTCATTATAAAATTAGGACAAGTTTTTCCTTTTCTAATAACTTTTACGAATTGAATAAATTAAAGTGTCTTATGACACTTTTTAAATTATAAAAATAATTTTTATATACATATTTTAAACCTTATGGGTATAAAATGATTTTCTTGAATAAGAAATAAAGTTATTCTTTGTTGTTAAATTAAATTTAGAAAAAATCTAGTGTTTTTGAAGATGTTTTGTTCTTGTGATTTCATTTTCCATTTTTGGTTGTAAGAGTTATATTTTAAGCAAGAATAATCCTATTATTTTTTTAAGAAATTTTAATTTGCAGGTTAATATTGTATTGATGATTTTTTTGCATGTAAGATGTTAGCTTCAAACCAGAAAATAACAGAACTGATTTGATACAGGTCCTCCATAGTAAAATAGTGATGGTCACCAAGAACTGCAGACCGGCGCTGCCGTAGAACAGACGCTAACTAGGCGACTAATCCAGTTGGCAGTTGCCATGGAGGACCTGTATTAAATCTGTTTCTAAATTACTTGCTTTGCCATGTCATTATTTTTATTCATGCTATTTGTTTAAATAATGCCATTTCATTTGATATGTTGAAGCTGAAGCTACCACTTTTTAAAGTTTAAGCAAACTTTTAATTTCAAAAATTTTAAAGGAACTTTTTTGGTAAAAAGGAAGTTTTTAAATATGGTATTGTAAGTTTTATGTCTTAGCTTTTTCCTTTGAAGAAAAACTATTTGAATGGGAAGATGGTAAAGTTTTATTTTCTTTGATGTAATTTTACACAGGACATACCTTAATTTTACTCACTTACCAATCTATTTGTGGTTTTTTCTGTAAATTGGCATTATTTAATTTAAACAGTCTTAAGCTTGTGATTATTGTTCTGTATTTCTAAAGGTAAAAAACACAGTTATGCTTCAATATTTCTGAGTCAAAAGATGAATAATTTAATTTACCTTTTCTGCATGGTACATTTTTAAAGTGTCATTTTAAAATAAAATTAGTTTTTAATAACTAGTTTAGTTTCTTTAAAATGTTGTTTCTCTCATTACTTGATCTAATTGAAACATTGAGTAAACCTCTCTTTATATACACTCCGTAAAGGTAATCATGGGAATACTGATATTGAAATAATCTCGGTCATCCTTTCATTTAAATATCTTGAACCCAACTTACTGTAAATAAATAACATTTCCTGTTCACTCTACAAGAGTTGAAAACACTACTATCTGATTTTTAATGATTTATAATCTTTTAAGTAGCATTGTGTGTGTCACACATCCTAAATATTGTAAACCCTATGAATATCTGCTTAGTTTATTCTGGTTTATAAATGGTTTCGTTAATGACCCCCATTACAACTTAATCTTAAATAAATGTATTTCAATTTTTTTCTTTTATTCATGAACATCTTTTTTTTTTTTCAAAATTTTGTATAGATAAAAGCTAAAAGTTTTCTCATTTTAACACTGCATGCTTAACATTAGAAGTGAGTGTATATTAGGCTGTGTCTCAAATGCTGGGGGACACATCCCTCCCAAAAATTGAAGTCCTTGTTTAAAAGAAAACACAATTTTTGTTACCAGCAGATTTTCAACTTCTGTTGGGGACACTAATATCCACTAATTGCATGACTTTTCAATCTTTAATCGAGGGAGGTACCAATTTTCCAATGCTATTTAATATCACGGCAGTATATACAGGGTCTTTCAGACAAATGTTTCAGTACTTCTAGGAGGGGTAAGGCTATACCTAGACCAGAATCACATAGGAATAGGGGGGTCAGAAATGCACCCCTAACAAACTAGGGGTTTTTATAAGCGGGCATGACGGGTTGACTAATTCCCAGTGGAAATTGGCATGTAACCTTTTAAAATTGGATTAAAACCAGCAAAATTGTTCCATTCCAGCATTTCATAAAAACCAATTTATAAGCTGAAACTTTACTCTTAAAATTAGGACCCATTGTTTTGCTGAATGAACCACACACAAATGTTTTATTGTTTTTAAAATTATCTGGAATTTACAATTACATTTAGGATTTTATCAAGTTTTGAATTCTTTAAATTTTAATGTATTTTAAACTACTGTAAAAAATAATTTTATATTCTTACGGCATATATGGCCTGAAAATCAATCGGTCAGTTGTAAAATTAGTTTAATGAAATAAATGCCGGAAACTAATGATTTTGCTGGTTTTAATCCAATTTTAAAAGGTTATGTGTTGATTTCCACTGGGGATTTTACAACATGTTAGGGGTGTGTTTCCGACCCCCATTCCTATGAGATTCTGAGTCATCCAGGTGTGCCCTACCTCTCCTAAAAGTTCTGAAACATCCTGTATAATGGGAGAAAAAGGCCCTCCTTATTTTGAAATTATATATTGATTTGGAGAGATTTAAATTTTTTAGATGCATGATTTTGAAAATAAAAGAATGTATGTATTAAACCTCTCTTAGAAAAGAAATATTTGAAAACTAGATAAGGACTGATAAAACCATTTCAGAGTTAAATAGAATAGATTTTCTTAAATCCCCCAAAGTGGACTTGGAGATAAGCCTTTATCAAGAAAACTTCAGTTATACCAGGGAATTGGATGTAAGTCCCCTTTTTTTGGCATTAAAGGTAGTACATTAAAAATGCGTTGAATCTTTTAACACATACTGTTAGGGAGAGGGGTTGTTCAAAAATTAAGTAATATTTTTCTATTTGAAGGTTTAAAATTAGAAAACTTACTGAATAATCAAGAACATTTTTTTTTAAATACGTCATGGAAACTGAAAGGTATAGTTATGATGTTAGTGATACCCCTTATCGTTCTTTAAAAATGCCTCTTTAAATCTTAAAAAAGTTAATTCTCTGGGAAATTGATTTTTCTCTTATAACTTTGTTTTAATCTATCATTAAAGCCATATATAAAATTTGACAAAACATCACCAACTCTACAAAAATAACAGCACTCTTTTTCCTTTACAGCCTGGTGTGATTGCTTTTTATTAGTGTGCGAGCACAATTCCAAAACTTTTCATTGAAACTATAAGCACACTGTGTTATGCTAAGATTTTTCTTTTTTTTAAAATTGGGAGAGTTATTAAGCTTAAAGATTATTCAATTTTAAAACAGAATATCTGAGGAAAGAATTTTTAAAAAATAGTATTAAATGTTAGAAGTATTATAAAGTTAAGTTGATGGCTGCAAATTAATTAAACAATATGGGCTGCAGTTGTACAAGTGCCTCAATGCACAAACCTCCTTGTTGTGTTTGTCTAAGTATGTATAGGTTCTTTAAATTATTTTTACACTGTAAATTTAGTGCTCTATGTTTTGAAGCTTTAATAAAAGTATACAATAAAAAATATTAATAGATTTTATTTATAATGAATAATTTTTATAATATGATAAAACTAAGTCTTTTTATATAAAAATTAGAATTGAATGCTCTATTGCATTAAATATTTTTTATAAAATATTTCATTTTATTTCAGGACGAAACTTAATGGTTCCTCGACATACTACAGCAAAGAAGCTCAACCTTCCCACCTTAATTAGATTCTCATCATCTGATACTGCAGCCTATACTGCTACCTATGATTTTGAAACACTTACAGTTACAGCTCCTGATGATCATATCTTGCATGTTGAACTTAATAGACCTGAATGTTACAATGCCATGAACAAGATGTTTTGGAGGTGGATATTTTTAAGCAAACATAATTTAGCCAATTTCGTGTAGTTCTAAAGCTACACTCATTGTCTCATTTTGTACAATATGCTTATTTTTTATTTGTTTTAGTTAAATTTAAAATTTATTATTGTCCTTTACGTAAAAATTTATTTTAAAAGATAAAGAGCCAAGGGGTACTAGTCACTGTTGAAAACTTTTTGTACAAGAGGTGGGTTACATAGGGAATTAGGCAAAATTTACACTGATAAGTGTACATTGCCTAATATAGACTTTATTAGTAACTCTTCTTTAAATGATGTAACTTTTTTCTAAATTTAATTTACAGCTTTTATGTTTAAAGACTTTGTGTTAATTACTTAGGCTTTTTGAAACTTAGTGCTGATTGCTTTCATCATATTTAATTTTGTTCAATTTATTTTCATAATGGTATGATTTGAAAACAAAAATGAGGGTACATTCAGTTTTAGAAGATATGGGGTTAAACATATGGAAAACTTTTGGGAAATATTCCAATATCCACCTCTGTATATTATAATTTTCATTAGAAGAAACTGTGTATTCGCCTGAAAAACCTGCATCGTCTGAAAATTTAAAATATGTATCTAAAATCCTTATTTTTAAAAGCTTTTGTAAATTACATCAAGGTCTATACTGATATCTTCAATAACTGAAGAAATTATTTTTTATAGAGAGATGTTAGATTGCTTTAGAAAAATTCGTGATGACCGCTCTTGTCGAGCAGTAATTATATCTGGGTCTGGTCAACTGTTTTCAGCTGGTAATAAGTTTTCTTTAATGTTTTCTTAATATGTTATCTTTAAATTTTGCTTAATACTTTTCTTATCTCTATTAACATATTTCCTCTATGAAAAAAAGCTAATTTCACTAAAGTAACAGTGAATTTTTGAAATTACTCTTGAAAAATACTTCTAAACTGAGATAGCTTGATCAACATTGTTGTCAACATTGTCTTTAGCCTTTGAACTTAAGGTATCATATTTTTTAAAACTGCTGCTATTATGTATAAAACATGTTTAGGTTTACATAATTTGTTTTTGCCCCGATGGGATTTTTTTATTTCTTCTTGGCGTTACATGCTTTTTGCTCGGATTTTGCAACTTGTGTACATTTGGTAGTGAAGATAATTATTATTAAATTCTATCCATGGCTTATGTGTTTTTAATAGAGAAACTAAAACATATAAAAGCCTGTTTTTAAAATAAAATGCAAGAATATAGATTTAAGAGTTGGGTTTTGTTACTTGGAAGTGTTTATTGAGAAATTACTATTTAGTTTTGAGCATTCAATGGTTTTAACTTTTATAGAACTTATTTCTTAAATTACTAAGTAATGAGTTCTGTTTGTAACAATATTTAATTTGTGTGAACAAATAATATATTTTATGATCTGAATGAAGATGAATTTTAAAAACCCCTTGTTAAAATGAAGTTTCAAATTTTTAGGCTTAGATTACTCTGACATGCAAGATCTTACCTCACAAGTGGCAGGAAAAGGAGATGTTGCTAGGAAAGCAAAATTCCTCCTCTCTCTCATAGCTAAGTACCAAGAATCATTTAATGCAGTTGAAAATGTTAGTTGCCTCTATCTTTTATGTGAATGATTTTATTACTTTAAAATTTACTACACTTTCATTACTAAATTTATTAGAAGGGATATTACATAATTCCAGCTTTATTCTTGTAACTTAAAGACTGACCACAAAAACCCTCCATCTATTATAACCTGCTTACATAGGTTGCAAGAAAAGGGTTATTTTATTCTAACTATTTGAAATTTTATTACTACAAAAAAAGCAATCTTGCAAAGAAAAATTATGTAATTGCAGTGTTTCTTAGATCCTTCTGTAAATAGTCTACTGATTCAAAACTTTTTCTAGTTTTAAGGGGTTTTTAGTCTAGATGTGTAATGTGTTGTTTACTGTTTCCTTTTTAGTGTCAAAAACCTGTCATAGCAGCAATTCATGGAAAATGTAGTGGTGGTGGAGTTGACCTTATTTGTGCATGTGATATTCGATATTGTTCTCAGGATGCTTTCTTTGAAATAGAGGTTAGTAACTCAAATTTCTTCTTTTTAATGCTATAAATGAGTTAGCATCATTGTTTTAATCATTGTCATGAAATTTTAACACTGTGAAACACATTTTAACTTGTAGTTTTTATTTTAAATCGGCCTACTCCCTATATTTTAACTTATCATCACCAGACATACTGATCTTCTAAAGCATCCAAATCATCTTGCACTCTTCTTGTTTTTAAACTTCATAAGGATAACTCATGAGTTGTGAATATTTTTCAACAGCTTGTTTTTATGGAATTTCAAAATCAGTGTATAGATAGAGTACTCCTGACAAAGGCCTTCATGCCTGCTTAAACTCTTTAACAATGTCCTGGTGCTCTTTGTTTCTAGACACCATTAAACTCTAATAAACCAACCAACCAATTACTATTTTTTTTTTTAATTCTTTTGACTAGGAAGATATATCTATTAAGTTTTTCTTGTTATTTTTTAAGGAAATCTGTTTTTAATTCTTAATTATCCAATTTATAAGATCTCAAAATTTTTGAGTTACCAAGAACTCTTTTAAAAGAATTCTCCACAGAGGACCTTTTAAGAGATATTAAAGAAACAATGGCAATTTTCCTAGCAACCATGTTAAGCAAATGTTTCAGCCTAACTTTTGTATTTATCCAATAAAAACATACTTTATTTTTATTCTAGGAAGTGGATGTAGGAATGGCTGCAGATATGGGAACATTGCAAAGGCTGCCAAAAATTGTTGGAAATGATAGTTTAATAAGAGAATATACTTACAGCTGTGCTAAAATTGATCCTCAGGAAGCTAAAACTGTAAGTCCATTATTATAACTTTTACCTACATTTCAGAGTAAAATTATTGCATAAATTATTTTACACTAGTATAATTTTTATATTGTTTGAAAACAAAGTGATAAATTGTGGCTCCTTCATAAATACATACTGTAAAACCGATTAATTGTATCACTTTTCAAAATTAGTTCTATCAAAGCTCCTCATACTGCAACCTGCAATTTTGGAAGCGTAATGATTCAGTTTACCTTTGATGCAGGGGATCAGATCACTCATATTACTAAAGACATTTACCATAAATTGTGTATTTTCTCTGGAACTGGGGACAAAAGATAAAATAAGAAAAAGATTTTACGGTATTTGTGAAATCTGCAAAGTTTGGACCACCACTGGGATGAACTTTAAAGCCATGACATAGGAGGAGGTATTTGATAATTTACTGCATTAAACATTAAGATACTTCAAAATCAGAATTCAAATTATATCATATGGGGAGGTTACCAATTAGTCTGAAAATATTATGTTGTCGCAAAACAGATAACATTAAAGAAGTTTCAGAAGTAAATATGAGAGAATAGCAGGGATTAAGATGATTTAGGACTCATTTTTTCATGTTTATCACTCTCTTAAACTTAGTAAGACATCTTCCTGTTAAAGAACATCTTTATATGCATTGCAACATGCACTTTTTCTATGGGGGCCCAGAGTTTTTATTTATTCTCATAGAGGACACTAATAAAACCCCCAAAAGCATTTTTCATTTAATTAAGACATCGGCTACACACCACCTGGTAGCTGAGTAAAAACTAGCTTTCAAAAGGGTGAGGCAGTACAGAAATCAGACAAAATATCATTTTATACTTATGAAGATACCATCTTAAAGTATATTATGGGTCAAGGTCATATTCAAGGGAGGGTGGTAAGGAGTTCAACCCCCCTCGCAAATTTGCACCTAATTTTTTTTTACTGTTTTACTAATTTAATTTTAATGTTAATTTAATGTTTTACTAATCCTAATTTTTTTTTACTGTTAACCCAAAGGGTCTCAGCATAAGTTAAAATGCTACTTTTAAGGGTAAAAATTACGGAATTTTTATGGAAGAGGACGCCTAACCACACCCTTGAACTGTTAATTGTTTTTCCTTGAAAATTTTATGACTTTCAAGGAATGGTCCTTTTTT
Source organism: Tetragnatha montana (assembly GCA_963680715.1). Lineage (NCBI taxonomy): Eukaryota > Metazoa > Arthropoda > Arachnida > Araneae > Tetragnathidae > Tetragnatha > Tetragnatha montana. The sequence goes on from OY796684.1 coordinate 39,388,022, forward strand.
GTTGTCTCAAAATGAAGTAAAACACTATTTTTAGGAGCAAATTTCCTAAATTTTTTTGAAGTAGGACCCTTAAACCTCCTTGAATTTTTGCTGTATAATATCGAAAATTCTGCTGCTGGGGTGTAATCAAAAGAGTCTCAAAAGGAGCCAAAACACTATTTTGAGGGGTGAATTTCCAAAGATTTTCTGAGGGTGAACCCCCCAATTTTTTTCTGAGATTCACATTGTTTACTAAATTTTGGAATTAAGTGCACCAAAATTAAAACTCTATGTGTAAGTTATCTAACACTTAACATATAAAATTACTTGTCAGATGAAACCTCAGAAATAAGGTTGAGTAACCTCCCTCCTGAAACAAAAGTCTTATTATGGGTTACCAATTTATACCACTCCTTTTAAGTCACTCTACCTTGGTCAAACTTAGTAAAAATCAAGTTAAAACTCAAAAGTGTTATTTCCAAACACACACACATTAGTAATTATCATGAATAAAGAATTTGAGTATTTCTGTAAGTATTAGTCTTGAATTTTCTTTTGTATAGATTGGATTGGTTGGGAAAGTTTTTTCAACCAAAGAAACTATGATGACAGCTGCCTTGGGGTTAGCTAAGGTTATTGCATCCAAGAGTCCAGTGGCTATTCAAGGGACCAAAGTAGCACTGAATTTCTCTAGAGACCATAGTGTTCAAGATGGACTGCAGTTCATGGTAAATAAACTTTTGCCTTGTATTTTTATCTTGAGAAACCATTACGAAAATTATATGAAAATTTAGTCTACTATTAATTAAATTACAGGGTAATTATAAAAAAACTTAATCTTGTAAAAGCCTTTAGCTACCATCCGTTCAATGAAACTGAATGACACTTTGATGAAATTTTTCTTGAGGGATGGACATGAAAATCATGTGGAAAAGAGCAGTTAGAGTTACAGTGAGAAATATTTAAACAGAAAACACTTGTAAGATCATTCAAAAAGAGCTGCTGTTTTTTCCAAAGATTCATGTTTGAATCTAATTTTTGAAAACCCGTGTTTAGCGGAGATTTTCAGCAAAGGGGATTTTGAAACTACCCTATATTTATATAGGGTATGATTTTGGTAGTTCTGGTGCAATTATTTCTTTTAAAAATGACTGCTTGGAAAGAAAACCACTAATATTATTTTTTGTAAATTTTACCCTGTCACTTTAATGAATGCATGATTCATGGCTTATAAAAGTTTTGTTGTATGGTGACTGTGATATATGGTATTATAGTATCATAGTTTCATGATTGATTTATCAGTTCAAGATAGGAAATTTTGACTTTAAAATGGCACAGAACTGGATGTTTTTGTTTTAAATACCCTAGAAGTTCTGCTATTTCTAGCAGAGGAGATTTTATGTTAAAGAGAGCTAGTGTTTTTTTTTTCTGAAAAGTTGAAAAAATTGAGTCATGTCATGCTGTGCCATAAGCAACAACATACTGAATGTTGATTTTTTTTTACTTTTAAATTTCCATTGATTCCTAATATTTTTCTATTTATTTTTAGACATATTGGAATATGACCATGCTTCAAAGTGAAGATGTGTTAAAAGCTGCTGAAGCAACGATTAACAAATCTGACAAACCACCAAAATATTCTAAATTGTAATGCATAAAAGTGATGGGATACTTTATTTTTTAAGCGCATTTTCAGTATTTTTACTAAAAAGGAATATGAATATTTAATTTGAAGTTTATATATACAAGTGTAACTTTCACGAAGTTGAAGTGTATGTTGTTTCTATTACAAATGAAATATCTTTGATACAAATTTCCTGTGTTTTCCATAAACTTAATTTTTTATCTGTTCAATGCTTAAATGGTTGATATGATGCATTTTGAAATATACAGACTGTGCACTGAGTTAAAAGTAAGTGAGAGCTTATGAAAAACCTCACCTAAGATATACCTTCAATATCTTACATAATATACCCCAAAAAGCTACCTGAATGAAATCATGCTGATTTCAAAATGTTCTCCTTAGAGAATTGTCATCCCTCTGAATGCATGACAATACTTTACATGCCAAAGCTAGTTTTGAATATAATTCCCAAAAGAAGAACTACTACATTCAACTACAAATATTCTTCTCTGTGGTATTGGTCCACAGGTTCCCACTGGGGTTACTCATAGTAAGTAATATCATCAGAATTTGATAGGTCAAGGATTGAGAATCCAGGATCTACCTATGGTAAAAAAATAAGAATTTGGTTTAATTATGAAAATTCTTGTCATGTAAATCTAATAATGATTTTTTATCTGACTCCTGACCTAGACATAACTGCCATAAGTCTACAGCTTAATGTTACTCAAACATACAAAAAATTAGTTATTGAGTTTGAAAGTTTTGACCTTTAATCTGAATAAAATAGCCAAAATAACAACTAAACATAGTTTTATGATGCAGATCTAACTTTTAAAAACCTTCCATTTTTTTTTAATAAATTGTTTTTAAAGGGGGCTCTGTAAAAGAATAATTCATCAGTAGTGGCACCACAGCTCAAAAAAGTTTAGGAACCTGTTTAAGACAAAATGTTGGTAATCCTTTCTTTCATTTTATTTAAAGTTAATTAGCCTTTTGCAACTTCCTTTATTTGAGATAATCAGGATGTCTATACATAGTTCATAATTAAACCACTCTATTTTCTAGTTTGTTAAAAATGAAACTATTTTTGAAAATCTAAAAATTTGTAAAAAAACGTAAAGAAATGGGAATTTTTTTAGCAAAAAATAAAAAAATAAATAAATAATTTTTTTTTTATTTGGATTACCATTGGGCTTAAATCCTAAAAGGAGATTGGAAACTTTCAAGCCAAAAATAATTACAAAATCATATTTTCAAGTAAATGCAAAAATAATCTTGAGATTTATTTGCCTATTTTTATTTAAAATATTACCATTTGGTTGGCTCATATTAATTAACTACTGGGCTGCTGGTGATGGTCTGAGAAGTAAGAGATAAGTAAAAGTATTTTTGGAGTGTTGACATCTATCTGTAAAACTAAGTTATATTTTTCTTTTGCTTAAAACAAAATCTCACCCCTTCATTGAATCCAAAATTTAAGATTTTTTTTACCATTAGTTTTATCAGATAGTTTTTTAGAGTAGGGTCTATATTGACATCCTGGACATTTATGAAATTCCTTAATCTTTGTCTCTACAAATTTAAGGTTTTTTACCAATAGTTTTGCATATAAAAAATTAGATATGGTTCTATTATGCACTCTATATAGGGGTACTTATAGTCTTACTGCCACAAGAAAAACTTTGAAAGTAGTACATAGGTAAACACTAGCCACACAGATTTGGCACAAAATGATTTTTTAGAGTTTATGAATCACCATTACACCCAAAATTGAGTGGAAAATCCATTTGCTTAACAACCGCCAAAATATTGTATGACATCAAAAGTTTTTCTCATAGCGGTCTGACTCTTAATATATGTATTACTCTGTCTACCGTGCTACTGAATCCAAAGAGCAATACCAAATCTCAAAGACTGTGTCGCTAAAGAGTTAACAGGATAATACGCAAGGCTAAAAAAAAATAGAAAGTTATTCAATGCTTAGATTGAAGGGAGCCTCTTATCCCAAAATATTTTAACTGTTCCCAGAAATTCAGTTCATACCCCCTAAATACAAGTTGGGGGAAAAGGCTGTAAACATTTTGAAAATTTTTGAAATTTTGAAAAATTTTTGCAGAAAAATAATCGAATTATAAAACATTTTGCATGGGTTAGTCTTCTTCAAGACAACAAAAATATAGTTCATAAAGATGTTAATAGATGGCGCCAGCGTATTTAAGGGGATCTATGTTAATTCCAAATAAAATAATTCCGGAAATGCTGTTGGAATGCTCTGAACTGTATCTTCAGGCTTCATGACATTTTCGTTGTTTGAATTGGAATACCTACTTCTGCACAGTGGCGTATATAGAAATTTATTTCGGGAGGGGCCCAAAATTACTCCCAGCCCCTCCCACACATATTTAATAGGTTCAATGTAGCTTTTTAGGTAATAATTTAGGCCCTAAAAACTTAATATTGGAAAAATTGTTAGTAATAAAAATACAAGTACCAAAGGGGGGTCTGGGGGTCCTACCCCATAAAAGTTTTGAAAGTTTGACAAAAAAAACCAGGTTTTTAACTAATTTTGATACACTAAGTTCGAATTTTGGATGTACATTTTTATGAAATTATAATGTTTAAAAGTTATTAAAAATAGAATTCCAAGTACAAAAGGGGATCTGTGGGTCCTTCCCCAGAACATTTTGGAACTTTACCCCTTAAATCATGGTGTTTTAACTTGTTTTTGGTACACTTAGTCCGAATTTTGGACATATTTTTTGGTAGGTTTTGGATTTTAATGAACTTATTATAATAAAGTTGTTAATAATAAAATTCCAAGTACAAAAGGGGGGCTTGGGGGTCCTCCCCCAGAAATTTTTTTGAAATTTGACCCTAAAAAACAGGGTACACCTAGTCCGAATTTCGGGGGGGGCCAGGGCCCCTTCGCCCCCCCCCCCTTATATACGCCATTGCTTCTGCAAGAAACAATTTAATCTACTATTCTATCTTGAATGCGATATCTATTTCTCTGGGTCCTCGGTCCTTATCTACAATCGACACGGATCCCCGGTAACTATGCGGGCGCCATCTATTAACATCTGTGAACTAATTTTTCATCGATTTGACCAACCGATGCTAAACTTCTTAACCGGCCCAGGCACTTTGGATTACCCTTTTTTACTCAAATAAAGGTGGGAAGGAAACAAACAAAGGTAAGTCCTCCAAAATATTTTTTCCAACTTTTCTGAAGTTATCAGTATGATATTTTTAGGTAACCAAACTACAAAGATACTAAACGACGCGACGGGCAATTGCATTTTTTTTTAAATTTAAAAATATTGATTTTAGAAAACTTGGTGGATCACTATTTGAGCGTTTATAATTTAGCTCAGTCTACTGAATCTATCTTTGGTTTGTTCTGTTGAGTTTTTCTTCCGAGAATTCAATATAGCAGGGGTCGGCAAACTTCGGAGACTGATTTCCGGGAGGGCATTCGGGACACTTGCCCAGGGCCCAGGCCCCCCTTAAAACGCTAAAGTTAAGCAAATGTAAAATCTGAAAATACTAATTCGGCGCAAGTTTAGAGTTGCGTATGCTTGGCGAGTTTTGGCTGTTTAGCGGCACATTTAGAAGCCAAATCCAGGCCCGCCGACAGGGGGGCAAAGGGGGCACTTTACCCCGGGCCCGGGGGTTTTCCCAGCCCTATAGGGGCCCGTAAAGAATCCTCTAAGTTAGAGGAATATTAATTTGAATATCAAAAAAAAATAATTACGAAATGGAGTTACTTCTCTAAAATTTCATACTCAAGATAAATCATTATTTCAAAGGATCCTAGGCTTAACTTCATTTCAGAAATAGCCCATCCCTGGGTGTCTTTCAATTGTGAAAAGTATCCAAAAATGAGTTTAAAATTTCTTTGATTTTTGATTTGGTGCTGATATTTACTAGTTTGTTTTTATTAGTCTTTACTAGTTAACTGCTCTAGTGTATATAACTTCTGTTAATTAATTAGCAACTCTGTGTTTATCTATCTGGCAACATCCTAAGCACCTGATACGCATATGTTATATATTTTCCTGTTCTATAGATTTTAATTTTTTATTGTGCTAAAGTCATGTTATTAAAAGCTCTACTTGAGTCTAAATATGCTTAATCACTTATAACAATTTTAATAACATCTCTTATTTCTAAACCTGAATTGCTCATCGACGGTACAATGGATAAATATCTACAACCTGAGCGTTTTGATGTGGAGCCTACTAATACTACCGCCGAAACTAAGTGGAAGCATTGGAGGAAGACCTTTGATAATTTTTTGTCGGGGATTAAGGACTTAAAAGAGGAAAACAAGCTACCGCTTCTTTGTAATTATGTGAGTGCCGCAACTTTTCTATACATAAATGACTGTACTTCTTTTCGTCAAGCCATTGAAATTCTAGATTCCCTCTTCATAAAACAAAGAAATCTAATATACGCGAGACACTGTCTGTCAACACGTACCCAACAGGCGGGAGAAGGAATTGCAGAATACCTACAGATATTGAATCAACTCAGCAAGGATTGCCTGTTTACTGATGTTAAAGCAGAGGAGTACAGGAGGGAATATATAAGGGATGCTTTTATACGGGGATTGCGATGCCCTCGTATTCGCCAACGTCTATTGGAAAACACCTCCATGACTCTGGATGCAGCTTTTGAACAAGCCAGATCCCTAGAACTAGCAGAAGTGCATGCCGCTGGATATTCTGGAAATGGAAATTCTTTTTCAATTGCGGCATCTTCTTGATGATCAAAATCCACAACAAACCACAGCCTTCTCTACCTCTAAAAACTACAGATGCTTCTTCTGTGGAAACGAGCAGCACTCTAGATCTATTTGTCCTGCTAGAGACGCTATTTGTAGAAAATGTGGAAAAAAAGGGCATTTTCAGCGGTCCTGCAAGTCGAGGATCCATAAAAATTCTTCTAATGCTGCGGCGGTCTCCAGTATCTTGGCTGTTTCGGGATCAATGGGTGGCCTTGAAAAATCCACCATTAGAGCATGGGTAAATGGAATCCAGTTAAATGCGTTGATTGACACTGGAAGTTCACTAAGTTTCCTTAACCAAAGGTACGCTGACACCTGTGGAGCTACTATCAGGCCCTATTTCGGGAAGGTGGCGATGGCTAACTCTTCTATGGTTGCGGACATAGTAGGCTGCTGCAGAGTGGATTTAAAAATAAACAACTTCAAATATCCAAATGTAGACTTGCTGATTATGTGGGACCTCTGCAGTGAGTTATTGATTGGGCACGATATACTGCAAGGACATTCGTCGGTGGAAATAGAGTTCAGTGGGGAGAAGCCTCCGCTAACTATTTGCTCTCTTGCCAAAGCCTTGGTTCCCCCAGTCAGGCCCGCCGACAGGGGGGGGCAAAGGGGGCACTTTCCCCCGGGCCCGGGGATTTTCCCAGCCCTATAGGGGCCCGTAAAGAATCTCCATCTTGAGATACACTACTAAACGTTCTGAAACAAGAATACCCATTCATAGATTTTTTCCCCAACTACCCTTCTTCTTCCTGAGAACGGGCCCCGGGCCCCCCTCCTTCCTGGAATGCAATCTCCAACGTTTCGAAACTCAGCAAACTAAGATAATTACCACCTGCAAGCTGCAATACATTCCAAGAATTGTCACAAGATAAGGCACGGAAGGGCCCGAACCGGACCTGACACCCCCCAACCCTGCATGGAAAGGTCTTTCGTTAGCCAAAACAAACAGGAAATGAGCCTTCCTCTTGACCGACCCCAGACACAGAGGACAGTGGAGAAGTTTCAAGCCATTTACCCATGCAGACATGTGGATGTAGAAAGCGTAGGTTCCGTTAAACGTGTATCATCTGTTTTTAAAAATCGTCTATAATTTTTTTTAAATTAATAAAATTTTTTCCCGATTGTTTCAAAGTTATCGTTTGAAAAAGTTTTTAACGATAGTCTTCTGAGATAGACCGTACGTCTAGGTGAGTTGTATTCATTTTTTAAGCATAATACACATTTCAGCTATCAAATACAGTTGAAAATATTATACGTATTTGTATTTTTCTAGTTGTTTCTGTCTCTTGTTTTACATATGCTAGAGGGTTTTAAAGGCATTACTGTTTGTTTAATTTTCTTTTAAAAAATGGAAATTTTCGATAATGAAAAGTTTTATAAACCATAAAAAAATTTACTTACGTAGAGAACAAGAAAATTTATTCCATTATTAAATGAAAATAAAATTGAAGAATCGGTTGAAAATAGTATACGTATTTTGCATTTTACTAGGTTGTTTTTGTCTCATGTTTTGTATATATTGGTTTTGGGGGGAGAGGTTTAAAGGCATTGCTGTTTGCTTAATTTTTTTTTAAAAAAGGAAAATTTTTGACAGTGAAAAGTTTTATAAATCATTAAAAGAGAATTTATTACACTATTAAATAAAAATAAAATTTAAGAATCAATGATTTTTAAATTGTATTAAAAATTATAGTATATGATGTCTGTTATTAAGGCTGTCCCAAAATTAATTAATACCTTTACAAAATTAATAAAAAATAAACTAAAGGAGATAAAAACATACGGTTTGTTGCTAACTACTCTTTTAGCCTGGGAGTTTTTTATACGAAATTTCATACTCCACAGAGACTTAAAAAATTAAGGGTTTAGGAATGTTTCTTATTCAAAAATCCATATTATGCTTAATAAATTGCTTAAAAACAATTTTTTAACACAATTTTAACTAGAAAGAAGGGTTCAATATAATTTTTATTCGATTCTTGAATTATTAATTATTTCAGATTTTAATAAACTTGTATTTTTACTCTATTACTAAATGTCACAATACAAATTGTATTGTACAAGTTTACAATACAAATTGTATTGTAAACTTGTATTTAATAAACTTGTATTAGAAATAGTAATTTGGGCTATTGTTTTTCCATTGAGTTCATATTTTTCTAAAAACGGCTGATTAAAACAATTTTTTTTTATGAATTTGATTAAATTTGGATTCTTCCATTAGAACTGTTATTTAATGCGTTCTAATCTGAATAGAACAATAAATGTTCTTGGTCTAAAAATACCTTTTATATTAATCATGAATGAACTGTTTTTTTAATGAATAAAAATTAAGATGTTTTACAAAAAGTTTGATACAGAAAAGTTTAAGTGTGCATTTTTAAATTGGATTAAAGGTGTAATAATTAATTTGTTTGTTTCATGTATACAGTGCGAAAAAAGTGATTTTTCTAAGCTTTAAAGTTATTTTAATTTTCTAGAAAAAGGAGGTGTGAATTAAAATAAACTATAGTGAACTATAGCTGTTATGGTGTAAGTTTAAAGGTCAAGGATAGAAGGAAGCTGAATAGTACTTATTCTAGACTAGATCCTGTTAATATAAAGCTAAGGTAATTATTTAATAATTGTTTCTGTAAAACTATTTTGGAAAACTATATTGGAAAATTTGGAATTAGTAAAAAAATTGTTTATAAAATTACAACAGAGCTAGGTATGATTATCTCCATTCAATATATCTAGAGGAAAGCTTCCCAAGTGAGAGATGGCACTTTAATTATATTAATTTATTGTTATGTGATAAATGATTCAGTAAAACTTAAAAGTGGGATTTTGTATATTATTTACCTCCTTGAGAGAGAGATTCGAAATTCATAATACTTTTATATGAAAAAAAACCCTAAAAATTTGTATTTTAATTAAAATTCAAAATGTCCCTCATTTGCGATACGCGTCTCCTAATATGAGAGTATTTAATGTCATGAAATGGTCTTAAAAGTGTTGTTAACATCCTAAAATACATCCATTACATACTTAAAATACATTTTAAATGTCACATCTTAAAAGTGAATTCATAGGGAAGAACGGGACACATTAACACAAAAATAACATTTTTGACTACTTCTCCATATATTTATAAAATATTGAAACAAAAACTGATTTATTCATAAGTTTACAGCATTCCTGAAATTTAATATAGTATTTCTTAAATCAGATAAAAACTTAGCGTAAAAGTTTTCTAAAAGCATTAAACAAAATATTCTACAGCTGGTTTTAAAAGAACTTTCATAAATAAATGCATAAAAACAAGACTAATATTAAAGAATATTAAATAAAAACACATTTCAGACGGAAAACAATAATTTTTAAAACTTATCAAATTTCTATCATATCAGTTAAAACTGGAAAAATTCTAAAAGCTTTGAATTTTAAGTTTAATACTAAAATTATTTTAACTAATTAAGCTTAAAGTACCTTAAAATACTATATGTAAAGTCTGAAAATGCGTTCGAAATAAAAAAAAAAAGAATTAGAATGGATTTTTAAACTGTTCGAATGTTCCTCTAGTTTGAATATAGGTTGGTGCTGGCGTTCCTGACTTCCAAAGGTTTCAGGTAAGATATTGAAATTTTTTAGAGAAAACCATTGAGGCGCTTACAATGAGCTAAGTCCAACATTGGAGTTAGCTCGATGTTCCTCCAAGTGCCTCAATTACTTAATATGTGTGTGTGCAATAACTCTATGGTGCAAAGTGATTCTTTCAAAACAAATGTAGTTTGAAATAGTTAGTTATTGTATTGTTCAAGAAACTACTACCTATTGTACTAGTTCCATGAAGAAAACCTACCTAGGAAGAAAAGAAATACTCGAACAATTATTTAGATTTCCACAAAGATTGAATGGACTGTCGTTGCCCCGGGGCCCGCTGTGGCTCTCGGCGGCCCTGCCCCCAGTTTCACTTTTTTCAAATCTCACGCCCGATTGTAGACCTGTCCTAACTAAATCAAGGAGACATACTGACGCAGACAATGTGTTTATGGAAGAGGAAATTCAAAGGCTCCTCCAGGAGGGTATAATTGAACCCAGCAGCTCCCCATGGAGAGCTCAGGCTTTCGTGATTAGAGGAGAGACTCGCAAGCCACGTATGGTGATGGACTACTCACAAACCATAAATAGATATACATTACTCGATGGATACCCGCTTCCTAAGATAGAAGAAGTTATTTTAAAAATTTCTAAAAATAGGGTATTTAGTAAAATGGATCTTCGAAGCGCCTACCATCAAATTCCTATTTTGGATGAGGAAAGGCACTACACAGCTTTTGAAGCTTGCGGAAAACTTTATCAGTTTTTACGGGTCCCTTTTGGCGTCACTAACGGAGTGGCATCTTTTCAGAGGGTGATCGATAAAGTCATCGCGGATGAGGGACTTCAGCAAACTTATCCATTTATTGACGACGTGACAGTTTGTGGAAAAGATCAGGAGGAGCATGATTTAAATTTAAAAAGATTCATGGAAGCTGTGCAAAAATTCAACTTAACCCTCAATAAAGAGAAATGCATCTATTCTACGAATTCGGTGAAGATTTTGGGTTACGTTATCCAAAATGGTACGATACGGCCGGATCCTGAAAGACTAAAACCTCTAATGGATATGCCTGTCCCCACAGAATCTTCTTCTCTTCAGCGAGCGTTGGGCATGTTTGCTCATTATTGCAGATGGATAACGGGGTTTTCAGAGAAAATAAGACCCTTATTGGGAAAGCCGCAATTTCCTCTATCGGATGATGCTATATCTGCGTTCAATTTGGTGAAGGAGGACATTGCTAAGGCAACCCTGGCTCAAGGGTGGGTCCAGACCAGATTTTCGGGGGGGGCCATGTCAAAGTCGGAGGGTATTACATTCGAAATTTTCAGTGCCTCAGAAAAATTTTTGAAGAGTGCTTGCTTTCAAGCAGCTTTTTAGGGGTTTATAGTAACTTAGAGGATATCCAGGGCCCGTGCCATTGTTTTAGAAAGTGGGGGGGGTGAAACATTTTTGTAAGGCCATAATAATACTTGTGTTCGCGAGGTGTTTGGCTCCCAACTTTCCGAGTATAACATAAATAAAATGCGAAACTTTGTTAAAGTTATAAAGGTTTCTTCAGATAATGCTAGCTCGAAAGCAAATGTGGGGGGGGTCTGGGGGTCCTCCCCCAGAAATATTTTTGAAATTTGGCTTCAAATAGAAGTTTTTCTACTCATTTTTGTACTTTTGGTATCCATTGGATAACACCTAAAGAGGGTAACTTCTTACACTCCTAACAGGAGAGGAGAGAAACTTTTTCAAGGAGAAAACAGTAAATAAGTAACCATGAGAAATTAATAGGAGGTCTGGGGGGTGCCCCCAAGAAAATTTTTGAAAATTTGCCTCTAAAAATAAAGTTTCAGCTCATTTTAAAAGCATGTAAACCACAGAATTTTCAAGGATGAAATTATAAATAGATGCCCAATTTTGAAAAGGGCCGGGGTTCCTCTCCTGAAAATTTTTGCAAATACGTATTTAAACTATAGTATTACCGGTTTGAGAGGGCTTGAGCCCCATCCAATGTTAGCTGAAGGGGGGCTCAGCCCCTCCCCCAATATTTTGTGATGTTTGGATATTTTCTGGTTTGGAATCCCCTTCAAGAGCGGTTATTTGGGGAGAGGGTAACCCACAAAAGGTCTCAGAATGTGTTAAAAATTTCTTTTACAGGGTTCCCACTGTTTGAAAAGATTGAAAATTAAGGACTTTCAAGGACTTTTCAAGGACCTCCACAAAATTTTTCATGGACCGACCTTTTTTAAGAGACCCATATAAAAATCCTAATTCTTCTGAAGCAATCGCGATGTTTCCAGAAACAAGCTTACTCTTTAACTTTTTTTAAATTGATCAAGTGCCTCAATTTCTGACTATGCACACAGAATACAAGTTTTATAATAAGATTTTAAATAATATAAAAAGTAATCAAAGATGAATTTAAATATTTCATGCAAAAACCGGGAACTGCGAAAAGGAATCGTAGATGAATTTGAGATTGAGATTCAAGGACCTTTAAGGACCTGGACCATTTTTCAAGGACTTTCAAGGACCTAAATTTAGCGAAAAAAAACTCAAGGACTTTTAAGGACCGTGGGAACCCTGTTTTAAGGGTCAAATTTTAAAAATTTTCTTGGGGAGAGACCCCAAACTTTGGAATTAAGCTGAAATGCTACTTTTAACAGAGAAATTTCTAAAATTTTTCTGGGAGAGATCCCCCAGACCCCCATCTTATTTCGAGCTCGCAATAATTACACAAAACTTTTACATTAAATGCACCTCAAAATATTACACCTTGGCGATATTTAAAGGGACATGTAACGAAATTTAATCTATACATCTGATACAAAATTAGGTAATTAGGCACGTAAACTTAATGGTTGTTTCTTTTAATTTTATGTTTTTTAATGTCTTGTACTGGCCCTCCCCCCCCCCCAATATTTTATAAAAGTTGGCGCCTATGGATGTCAAAATATTAAAGGGGGGTTTGGGGGTTCTCCCCCAGAAAAGTTTTTGAATTTTAACATTAAGAAAGTGTTTTTTAAGCTATTTGTTAGGGTTTCTCGGGGGGGGCCATGGCCCCCAGGGCCCCCCCCCTGGACCCGCCCCTGCCCTGGCTGCAATTAAGGATGACGTACCTTTTAGAGTTGAGACCGATTCATCAGATTTCGCTATTGGAGCAACTTTGAGTCAGGCCGGAAGACCAGTGGCGTTCTTCTCAAGAACTTTGAGTACTTCAGAGATGAAGCATTCCTCACCTGAAAAGGAGGCGTATGCCATAGTCGAATCGCTTCGACATTGGAGACACTTTTTAATGGGTAAACATTTCGAGGTGTTTACCGATCAGCAAGCTGTTTCTTTTGTATTTGATCAGAGGCACAGCAGCAAGATCAAAAATGAAAAGTTAACCCGTTGGAGATTGGAGCTTGCTAGTTACAAGTTTGACATCATATACCGTCCAGGGAGGCTGAACACAATTGCCGATACATTATCTCGCATAACCGGAGCGGTCTCCACGACGGGAATAAATCTAAAGGAGCTTCACGAATCCCTCTGCCATCCTGGTGTGACCCGCATGTATCATTGGATTCGAGGAAAGAATCTTCCCTTTTCAATAGAGGAGGTGGTTTTAGTTGGTTATCTTGGTTATCTTGTTGGTTATCTTGGTTTTAGTTATCTTGGTTATCTTGGTTTTAGTTCACAGCAGACCTGCAGGTCTGCTGTGAACTAAAACCAAGATTCGTTAAGAATACGGGATGTTTGATAAAAGCTACAGCTCCGTTCGAGAGACTAAACATTGATTTTAAGGGTCCTCTTCCTGGTGGGTCAAGGAACCGATATATTCTGACGGTGGTTGACGAATTCTCTAGATTTCCCTTCGCTTTTCCGTGCACCGACGTGTCAGCTTCTACCGTTATAACCCACCTGCAAAATCTTTTCTCTGTTTTTAGGATGCCTTCCTTTATACATTCAGATAGAGGATCTGCCTTCATGTCACTGGAATTGAAGATGTTTTTAAACTCGCACAGAATTGCTACATCGCGAACGACCCCGTATAACCCAGCAGGCAATGGGCAGGAAGAAAGATACAATGGTGTGGTGTGGAAGACAATCCAATTGACATTGAGATCAGCTCAAAAGGAAATTGAAAGGTGGGAGGAAGCGGTGCCGGCGGCACTACATGCCATCAGGTCTTTATTATGCACGGCAACGAATGCGACTCCACACGAGAGAATGTTTTACCATCCGCGAAGATCCCATAATGGTTGTACCCTCCCAACATGGCTAATGCAACCGGGCCCTATATTGATGAAGAACTATGTGAGGACCAGCAAGGCTGAACCATTGGTCCGAGAGGTGGAACTCATACAGGCGAATCCCGAATATGCCCACGTTAGACTGGCTGATGGAAGAGAGACTACAGTCTCGATCCGACACCTAGCCCCCTGAGGAGACTACAATCCCATTAACGAGGATCCGACTACTCACGCTCAAGACAACGTACCTGTGGTTACTGAGGAGGGGTCATCTGAACCTGACTGTCCCGACCCTCCAGAAGGAGAGAGCAGCACCTTGGATGCTATGCCATCTCGTTCAACTCGTATTAGAAAACCACCAGCCTTTTTAAAGGACTATGTAAGGGACTGAATTAGGAGGGGGTGAATGTGCTGATATTTACTAGTTTGTTTTTATTAGTCTATACTAGTTAACTGCTCTAGTGTATATAACTTCTGTTAATTAATTAGCAACTCTGTGTTTATCTATCTGGCAACATCCTAAGCACCTGATACGCATATGTTATATATTTTCCTGTTCTATAGATTTTAATTTTTTATTGTGCTAAAGTCATGTTATTAAAAGCTCTACTTGAGTCTAAATATGCTTAATCACTTATAACATAGCCCATCCCTGGGTGTCTTTCAATTGTGAAAAGTATCCAAAAATGAGTTTAAAATTTCTTTTTTAAGTGTTGAAATTGCAAATTTCCTGGGGATTCCCCCAGACTCCCTTAAGTGCTTGTTACTCATCCTATAATAAAGGAAACCCTCAAAATAAGAACTGGGGGGCCCGCTTCTCAATTTTGTCCCCGGGCCCGGCTTGATTCTCGGCGGCCCTGGCCAAATCATTCACTTAACATGAGTTAGGGTTACCATAATAGTGATCTGTAACGCTAAAAACTTGGCGCATACGCAAGTATAAACTTGCGCCAATTTTTCAACTAATGAATTTTTTTAAATCAATATAATTAAGCTAATAAGGGTCTCACTTGAGCATGATGCCTGGCCAGTTATTGCAGTGCTGCCCTCTATCATAAGATGGCATTTTCTCTGTGGTTCAGTGATTCTCCCCCTCAACCAACCAACCAACTAAAAACATGGTCTAGCTTGGTTTCGAGGCTATTAAGCTAAGCTGTATTGTAATTGTAAATATTTACTTTCATAAAAATGTAAACAGAACCATGCTTCTGATAGAATAAAGTACTACTGTTGAGTACATTTTTGCGCATTTTACTATACTTTTTTTATTGTTAATTGTTTTTTTATTGTTGTAGTCTATATAGAATAGTAAAAAGAGAATCCCCTCTTTCCGTGACATGCAGTAAATAGGTGACGTGAAATTTAAAGCTATGACTTTTATAATGCGAGATTTTGTGCAAGGTTAAGGTAGTAAACCGATGACATAATTTTTTTTCCAGGTATGGTGGTATGTGAGCAAATGTTTTTTCTTTATTTAATAATACTATATAATAACTAGTGGAATGGGCAATTCCATGTGACTCACGTTACATTCAGACACATATTTTGATTACCTAATTGCCATTTATGTAATGAAAGTATTTAATTTTTGTCATTAAAAACCCATATTATTAAATAAATCAGACCTATAAAACAAAATAAATCTTCTATCAGTTAAAAAAATTGATAATAAAAAGCACAGCAGTGTTTTTAACAGTGTGACTCACGTTACTCAAAAAAGGACATTGTTTTTTTGAATTGTAGAAAAGGCTCAATTTTCTCCCCTTATAAAATACTATAAAAAATAACAAATACATAAAAATATTCAGAACATTTGAGGCTTTCAAAAATTATCAACAAATGTAACAAATCTAATATGATTATAATTACATTTCTAAACTATCTTCCGTATGCTCTATGGTACTTTATTTAGTAATTTTAAAACTATGTCCTTGTGTTGGACCCAAGAAAGAAAATATGGCACAACTTTGATAAGAGTCCTCCAGCCACCATGTTTATCCATAGCATCAGCTTAAGGTTGTCATCATTTGAGCTGATGGGTAAACATTAGGCTGGGTCGAAAAAAAAACAAATTTTCGAAATTCAAAAACATAGGGGTCTCAAAAGTTGCGTCTTGGCATGCTGATAACTGGAAAAATAATCAAAAAATTCCTAAAAATATCCCTGAAGAGCGCATCGGGCCTAAAGTTTGAGAAAACTGACAAAAAAACCTTGCAATGGAAAAATTACCCAAATTTGAAAATTACGTTTAAAAACTTCAAACTAGGTGTAAGTGCATCCTTTTAGATGCTTAAAGTGAAATAAAATTATTTTAAAAGTATTATCTTATTTTTATAATCCGAGCTGTAGGCCCAAACTTGGAGAATTTCTCTAGAAAATCGAAGATTTTGGCATTCACTAAAGAAAGGCAATATTGAATTCAAAGTCTTACAAATGCCTTTTTATTGATGAACTTTCTTCATACATTACTTATCATTCATCTGTATTGTTATTATAAGCATATTTTTTTTAAAATTAGAATTTTATAAAAACTAAATACTAAAGAAATTAAGTAAGTTATGCTTCCTTGTTTTTCTATATTTTTAATAATTGTTAAAAAAAATTACTCTTATGATGTCTGTTAATCAGCCTTGAAGTTAAAATTAGTCGTACAGTCAAAATTTGCATGGAAGATCTCGACAATAATGTTGCATGTATAAATCCTTCCCTATTATCCTTGCCATATAGTACTTTATTAGCAGATACTCAGTTACGAGATTTACACATCGTTCGACAGCTTGGGTATGGCAAGGATAGTTGTGATAAAATCAAATTGTGGTGCATTAATTTGGTTCATAATGTCCTCAGTAAGTAATGTAAGTTTCCCAAGATGGGTTGGGGGAGAGAGTATGCAGTTGTTCCACAGAATGACATCAGTGCATCACAGTAGCATCAAAATTAATGACAGAGGTATGAAAGTACGAAGCTCCTTTGATTCTTTCTTCTTATTTTTAGCTTCTAGTATTCTTTTACAACGTAACTCTCTAATTTCCTGTCTCTCATCCACTATCATTGCTAATAACAAATTTTCTGGATGACAAATATAAGCATTTCTCTTTATCACAGGACAAACAATGGTTTTAACTTTTTTCGGTAAATATCTCGTTGTTTTTATGGCTTCATACACTTGCTTTGGACCGTACTTAACAGGGTCATACATTTTAATGTTAAACCACACAGGAACATTTGTGTTAAAAATATAATTTACGAGCATTTTTAGATTTTTTTTCGGGTTTGCTTTGAGAAATGGCACATGTTAGCCATCGCAAGTGTCTTAAAGGACCAGGATCTTTAACAGCAAGATCTGTAGAGCATTCTCCTGTCCTTTATTGTCTTTCTGTCAGAAAGTACTTTTAATCTTTGCTGAGATCACTTTTTGATACTTGGATTTTTACATTCATAATAGCTTTGAAATATACAACAGGTAACTTTTCACATCCAGGTATAGTTGTTTGGCATACTTTATCCCCCACCCATCTTGTAAAACTTAACTACTGAGGACATATCCTTTCATATAAACCAAATTAATGTACCAAAATTTGATTTTCTTAACTATCCTTGCCATACCCAAGCTGTCGAACGATGTGTAAATCTCGTGACTGAGTATCTGCTAATAAAGTATATGGCAAGGATAATAGGGAAGGATTTATACATGCAACATTATTGTCAATATCTTCCATGCCAAATTTTGACTGTAAGACTAATTTTAACTTCAAGGCTGATTACAGACATCATAAGAGTAATTTTTTTAACAATTATAAAAAATATAGAAAAACAAGGAAGCATAACTTAACTTAATTTCTTTAGTACTATTTAGTTTTTATAAAATTCTAATTTTAAAAAAATATGCTTATAATAACAATACAAATGAATGATAAGTAATGTATGAAGAAAGTTCATCAATAAAAAGGCATTTGTAAGACTTTGATTTAAATATTGCCTTTCTTTAGTGAATGCCAAAATCTTCGATTTTCTAGAGAAATTCTCCAAGTTTGGGCCTACAGCTCGGATTATAAAAATAAGATTAGACTTTTAAAATAATTTTATTTCACTTTTAGCATCTAAAAGGATGTACTTACACCTAGTTTGAAGTTTTTAAACGTAATTTTCAAATTTGGGTAATTTTTCCATTGCAAGGTTTTTTTGTCAGTTTTCTCAAATTTTAGGCCCGATGCCCTCTTCAGGGATATTTTTAGGAATTTTTTGATTATTTTTCCAGTTATCAGCATGCCAAGACGCAACTTTTGAGACCCCTATGTTTTTGAATTTCGAAAATTTGTTTTTTTCGACCCAGCCTAGTAAACATGGCTGCTGGAGGACTCTTATCGAAGCTGTGCCGAAAATATGGTAAGCCAAGCCTACCAAAACCCAAAGTAAATTTAAAGCAAATCAGTAAATATTGAATCTTTGAGGATGTTATAAAAATAGATTTATATGTTTTTCTCTAGAAATGTGCACACACTATGCATTTTTTTTCAGAATTAGATGTAGTAGCTCGAGCTTCCAAGTCTAACTTATGCTAGTCAGTCAATAAATCACGTTATTAAATCAGGTATCTTTCCCCCCTGCTAGAAGCTTAGGGTGCCACCCCTATAAGGTATCAAATTTTCTGTTGTAGAAATATCTGGCCTTTTAACCTTTAAATTTCACAGTCATTTATGGAAGTCAAAGTCCCCCTCAATGATAGCATGTACCACATTACCTATAAATTTGAATGTTTCCACTTATAATAAATCCACTTTGTGCTAACCTTTTCAAATCCTGAACCCTCTGCCTTAAAAAAGATATTTTCAAGTACATATCAAGTAAAATCCCTGAAGAAAATCTAACACCACTCAACTCACCTCATCTTCAGTTAATTTTCCTATGCCCCCCACAAGACTTTAGGTTTGCGCGTGTGGGGTTTGGTCACCAAGTATTTTGGTACAATGATATAAATTTATTGCATGGGGGTATTAGAGGCTAAATTAACTTTTTGAAACATTAAAAGTTAAGATTTGTATCTGAATATATCACTTTGTTTAAATGTGGGATCAACAATGAGCCCCAGAAGAAAAAGGGGGTCTGGGGGGGTTCTCCCCCAGATAGATTTTTGAAAGTCAACTCTCAAAAACAGGGTTTCAACCTGTTTTTTAGTGATCTGGCATAAATTGAAGTTACCACAACATTTCCTAAGAAATTTCTTAAAATTTGTATTGCTCCTCCCATGGGAAGCCCTGATTTATTATTTTTTATCTTATTTGAATAACCGACATATTTATTTTAATTGTCCTTTGCATTTGACACCGAGTAGGGTATTTTTTCTCCTTGCTCTCTTTTATTAATTTTACTATATGGTAATTTGATAAATTTCAAAATGAAGGAGTTTCAAATGAAATTCTGTAAAGATGCTATACATTCAGAAAAATTCAAATCTTGTTGCGAGAGCAATAAAATTTTAATTTAAAAAGTACAGAAAGTTTAGTTAAAGTTAGTTTCAGTTTTAAAACTCTTTTTATAAACAGAACTTGATTCATTGCCATTTTAAAGATAGTAGCAATAAATATTTTTTAGCTTTACTCACAATTTGTATCTTATTCATTAATTTAATATAACTGTAAATTTTTTTTTCAGCTGGTTGTATATAATGTCTATGTAGAAAGTAAGTAGGTACTTGCCATCAGGAATTAACAATGATAGAGTTAAGTTAGAAGCTGGAGTAAATAGTTAAACCACATAAACTCCTTACTCAAGATACTGATAATTCCTGTTAAAGGTGAGAAAGTATGTTAATTAATATTATTATACTAATATTCTTTCTGTTCAATTTTTAACTAGATGCTAATAACGTTATTATCACTACCCAAAAACACCAATCTGTTTTTTCCTATTTTTCAAGAGAAACACATTCAAAGCTTCTTGAGAATAGTAATTTCTTCAGATCCTCGAAACTGATTTAGTTTTCAACAAATATATTGGGAATTGCTATTGCTGGCTCTGGCATGATCATGGGTGAATTTAGGTGGTGGACCCTGGGGAGCACACTGGAAACCTTGGGGGGCAAGCTGTCCCTGATTGCTTTGGAAACATGATTTTCCTTTTTAAAATATGAATATTCTCAAAAAGTTGGGTGGAGACATTTCCCCCCATAAATCTGCCCATGGGCATGATGTACAGAATCACTCAGACTCATAAAAGACATTTTATCCAAAGTACTTAAAGCTGATAATTTTGTAAAACCATATTAAATAATATTAGTAAAAAATATTAGTATCAAATAATTTTTTAACTAATAAAATTTTTTAATTTATTTCAGCTGGATTAAAGTAATAAAAATTGTAATTTAAGTAACTTTTTTATTTTATTAGCTTATAGCAGAAATAAAAATGTAAAATCCAATAATATAGTTAAATAAAAGGAAACTGAATCATTCAGTCAGTTAAATGTATGTCAGTGACATTAATCACTCAGTGGATATAAATATAAAATAATGGTTTGGTTTTGAAAGTAAATTTCTAAGTAAAATTAAAATCTTCCTGACCCTATTCTACTTTGAATACAGAGATCTGTAAATTCCAAAAGCAAGTTCATTCTTGTTACAAATAGGGGATATATTTAAATTTTAAATAACCTTTGCCTATTTTTTTAAATTAGGGTTTTGTTAAAAAACCATTGTGCCAAATTGATACACTTTGATGTGGGGTATTTTGACACACTCGTGGAGCACATTGATACGTAGAAAAGTTCCCATATATTGCGTTGGGAGAAGAATATCTCTGTAATTTTATTAAAAAATCAGTTAAGTGTAAGTTAGATCTACAGTGAAGGATATTTATGTCAATTTTTTTATTTTTAAATTTCTGAATGATTTTCAACAAAGATACCTTTGAATCTTATTCAACTAATTCAGGAGCAATTATTTAATCACTGAGCATCTTACTTCCTTAATTAGATATTTTTTGAAAATGACCATTTGTTAAATTCTTTTATTTTTTTATCCTTGAAAAATTGCATGGAAAATTTGTGATTCTGACTTCCTTGAACTAATATTTTTTCCCAATTGCTTTCATTCTATTGAGTCATTCTTAAATATTTTTAGAAAAATAGGTATCTGAATAGGTCATTTTTTCTATAGGTTTGAAAAATGGGTTTGAATTTTACTTGATCAAATATCCCCTCTTTCCCTTATATCTTAAATTTTTATTGATGTTTTCATATTTCAATAATATGTTCATAGTCATAGCTAAAGAAAAAGAATCATCAATAGAGGTAAATAATCGTAGCATTCTATATTAATATTGGTAAACAAGCTTTCTCATTTGAGTTTCTATCCTTACCTATTTTCTTTGTGTATTTAACATGCTCAAGGTTTGTTACTGTGTTTAAAAGAAATTCTTTATAATTAAGTAAAAATTTTAAAAAACTACAACATTTAAGAAACAAAGATTGTAACACTTTATTACAAAAACATACAGCACAAAAACCTGTACTGTATAATGACAAATGGCACATTCAGTATCAAAACACAATGTACAAAAGGTAAACATTTGAACATGATGTATGTGAGAGGCAAATGGCATAAAGGAATTAAGCTAAAAACCTGCATTTCAAATCACCCATTGCATTCTCTAAGATAATGGGAAGAAGTGACTTAGATTTCAGGAACAAAACATTTGTCACAGCCTCATCAGTGGTTACAATAACATCCTTTTTTAGAATTTTTCATATTTTTTTAAGGATATTGTTAGAATACTTATGGCAACCAATTTCAAAAGTATAAGAATTTAAAATTACAATAAAAAATGAAATATCAGTATTACATTTTTTGTAAACTGATGCAAAACAACAAATAAATGTTTATGAAATCATGGCACCGGTAAAAAGGTTAAGATTAGAATAATCATTTTCTCCAAAAATAAAATAATGAAAACTATGTTTGTAAAGCAGAAATGTTATGCCAACTGACTAGCTTTAATAGATGAGGTAATAAACTGCTGTAAAGAACAGACAATGTGTATAAACAAAAATAGGTTATACTAACACACCATTTTAGCAGTTTCTCTCAGTCGGATATCAAATATTGCTTGATATGGATTATTTATATATACAACTTTGAATCTCTTTTCTAATGTTTCTAACTATCAAATTTCATTAATCCTTTGTTTTAAATTGGAAAAATAACATTTGATTTAAAAAATGGGCATCAACAGTTTTGAACATGTAACAAGTGGGAAAGAGAAAGCAATGAATTGTTCCTATAAACTGTGCAATATACTGTAACCATATTCTAATAACAAACCTAACCACACTATTAACTTATGTATTTTGTTTTGTAAAAAATATCTTATATGACTAAAGCAAAATGAAAAATAGGCTCTTGTATACTGCCCACTATTTTCATTATGTGCCAATAAATAAAACATATAACATCCAGTTACTGGATAATTTCATTTTTTTACTGATTCTCTGTGTAATTAAGTGTAAAGTATTACTCATCTCTGTAAAACAAGCAAAATATTCAATTGTAACCACATTCATGCAATCAAACTTACATATGAAAAGGGAAAAATGTTCTAATGATAGGGGGAATGAGGTCAGTAATAAAATATAAACTATGAAATAATGTCCTGTACAAAATGACTATGATGCAAAGTTTTTTTATACATAATCTTCATCAGTTTGTGAATATCCTGGACCAGAGGAATTCACATTGTCAGGAAGTTGTTCAATGTCCTTGAACACTCCCACTAAATTTTCAAAGTTTGGTCCCCAATTTAATAAACAATCCCAACCTAACATGGAACCATTTGTAGGCTTATAAGGGGGTGGATTTGATGACTCATCATCGGATGCTACTAAAGTACTGAAAGACCCACGGAAGGAGTCAAATCCATCATAGTTTTTGGCATAATCTTCATCATTCTCATTGTCTTCTTCAGCAAGTTTGGAGAATATCATGTTACGAGGACCGAATTCTCGATGCACTTTGTCATAGTTGTCGTACTCAAACTCTGAACAAGTGAAGGAGTCGTTTCCACTCTCGTCGGTGGATGAATCTTGAGCCTCCAAGAGTTCTGTGTTTGATTCTAAGAGCTCAGCTAGCTTGTGCTTTTCAGCATTGTCATCACTAGAAGATGAGACTGCATCTAATGTACTTACAAGGCTAAGATTTCTTGGCCTTGCATTGAGCCTTTCAATTTCTTCACTAGTTAGTCCTAATGTAATGCTATTATCTCTAGCTTTTAGTTTATTTATATTTTGATGACCAGATTGCATACTGCTTGTACTATGGCTTAAATTACTAACTGGGCTATTGAGACTTCGATCAGAGTTAGTCATAGGGTCTTGGAATTGCTTCGACCCAACCCCCTGCGCAGTGGCAAGTAGGGCTTTTTGCAATGGCTTTCCACCACTGATGTCTTTGAGCGTTAATCCGCTAATATCCTTCAGAGTCAAAATTCTCGGAGTCTGTTGAGATATTTCACTGGATGGGCTAAGGCGGGCTAAAGGAGTGTTCTTCATTTTAATTGACTCTCTTTCAGTTAATGGATTGTGACTCTGATGTATATTACGTGGACTTTCTCTCACAGGATTTGTTTGAAACTGGTGTGGGCTGCTGTGGTTGTGCTTGTGGTAACTAGGAAGTTGGTTCGATTTTTTATGTGTAGGGGTGCCATCTCTAAATCCTTTGTAATGGTAGATGACATCGGTGTCCGAGGGGGCAATCGAAGAGCTGTTTTCCAGGTCGTAGTGCTCTGGTGGCTCCAAGTCAGCATTTTCCATAACAAAATTATCAGATTTTTCTTTACTATCAATTCTAAGTCCTGGTGATGGCTTGTTGTGTATTTCTCTTTCAATAATGTCTGGTCTTTTTGGACAATCACTATGATCACGGTCCTTCATTTTCTTTGGTAAAAGATCTTGAGGCATGAGATTTCTGTTTCCATCATCATTGTTTGTTTCAGTGCAATCGTGAGATCTGTGAGGATCAGCTGTTGCGCTGGTGAGGAATGCATTTCCATTTTCTTTTATACCTTTATCTCGCTTCATTTTTCGCCTTCTGAAGACCAAGAAACTTATGAGTATCACAACCAGAAGTATAACAAAGAACACTATAACAAGAATGACTCCTATGCTTAGAGGATCCGTTGTCACATTGTCAATTCCAAGCGCTTCACTGAGGCACATAGAATGAGAGTTTCCATGATGATAGATTTTGAAATAGCTTGTTGAGTTCTGTTCTTGAATCTCATTATTGACAGCAATTAATTTTATGCATCCAAAAACATCTGAAAAAAAAATTATTTATAATAACTGAAATATCACAAAGATTATTTTATTGATAATCAAGAGTTACCTATTGATTTGAAAAACTAAAAATTAATACTATTTAAGAATTAATAAAATTACCATTAAATTGTCCTTTGCCAGTAAGTTGCTCCCATTGACCTCCAATAGAGATGGATGGCACATATGGATCCAAGAAGTCATGCAGCATTTTCTTGGAAGTGATAGTATGCCATGAATTATCAATAGTGATGTTGAACTCATGATGCTTTCCTACTTGGTTAGATAGTGATATTTTGTGCCATTGACCATCATTAATTTTGTGTGGAAAATCCAGTTCTTCCATTTCTTCATCAGATGACTTGATTTTTGAAGAATATATCAATTTTCCTTTAATTAGCTGCACAAAAATTAGATCATGTTTAGAATAAGTTTAGTAAAAACTATAATTCATTATTTTAAACATTTGCAAAAGGATGCAAATATTCTATGATAGTATATTTTGATTATCAAATAATTCTTTAGTAATAAAAATATTTTCCAAATTATGACAAACCAAGCATTTAAGGCAATCAGTTTTTGGGCAAGTTTATAAGTTTATTCCTGCAATATAATGTGTTTTTGAATAGTTATTCTGAATAAGATATAATAAGTATTTTTCTGAAAGATGCCTAAATTTAGGATGAGTTGAATATTAAATAAACTATTTAAATATTAAATAAACTTTATACTTTGAGAGCCTAGAAGTAATAACTTGTAAGTGACAAAATTGTGCTATTTTTGTAAAAGTTATTTGAATAGCTTAATATTTGGAAAATTTATGTGCAGAAGTGATGGTAATATAACTAATGTATCAGGAACTGATAAAAATGGTAAATTATGCAAAAATTAACAATAACTGCAAGATTATTAGCAATTAAGCATACCTTTTAATTCCTTTAACTTTAATGGTAATATAAATGTATAAGAAGGAGAAAAGGTTAAATTTCTTGTATTGCTCAACACAATTAATTAACAATAAAAGTATCTTTTAATTTTTAAATTTTTACACTTTCACTTAATAATTGTTACTTTAAAATCTAACTCAATAAAATAAGTAAATTGGTTAAAAGTAGATGAAACATACTTCAAGTAGTGTATGCTCATCATCTGTTCCAGAATACATGATTATTCCATTTTGTGATTCAGTTCTCATGTTAAAAGACATCGTTTTGATTGAAGCATCTTTTACTTTGTTCATTAGTAATAATGTTCTTCGATGTTTTTCCTGGGGAACCAATTCTATAAAATTTCCTCCTCCAATGCTGAATGTCTTTTTGGCTGGAAAAGCAAATGTTTCAAATAAGTTGTTTGTGCATATCATTTGTATATTTTTAAAAATCTTTTAAAGTTTAATCTTTCTAATTTAGATTCTATTGAGATTTGAGATATACTATTAGTTTCAAAGAAAAACAAAATATAGCACAAGATATACAACAACTATATAGGACAAACAAAACCTGATTAAAAATCTAAAAGCTTAAATAAACATGAAATTTTAAGGAGAGTTTACCTTCAACACAAGAAGTAGCTATCATTTCAGAATCACAGAGACATGAAGTGGTAAACCAGTTGTTGATGCACGAACCACTTTCTCCACATGTGAGAGGTGAACACGGGCTTCCTTTTCGACTACAAGTGGATGAAACATGGGCGGATTTGATAGGAGCACTCATATCGATTTCACGACCGTTGACTGACAATCCACGCATACACCCAACAAAATCGTTTGTAGATACTTGGCCAGGACGTTCCAGTATAGGATCAACAGTTGGAATTCCACCGACAAACATGAGATTTCCATTAAAGTTCAAGGTTCTAAAAAAAGTTTGAAAACAAAATTAATAAAAAAAACTACAATAAACAAAGGATTTTATACTAAATTAGGGAATAAACATGGATTTACATTTATTTAAAAAATCTTCAAACAAAAAAAGTAACCACTTTCAAAAAATGCATTGTGAAAATCTTTTAATCATATGTTTAGTAATTGATTTATAATAATAAATGCCTTTATATCATAAATCAAATCTACTTTTAAACACAGAATGTTGTGTTACATTAAGCTTTAATGTATTAAACATCCTGTAAACCAGGGGTCGATCCAGGTTAAATTTTTTAGGACCTGATTTTGTGAAAATTCAAACATATGGCAAATATCTTCAGTTTTAATGAAAATAACCAACCTGCTGAGCTCCATTAACTTAAGGATTTACGTCCTATGAAAGAAAATTAGGGCAGACAAAATCCTTAAAATGAAGAATAAAGGTCTTTGAAATGTCAACCCTCTACCTAAAACCATAATTTTCCCCTTTTGAAAGACATAGGGAGTTTTGAAAAGACTTTAAAACATTCCTATACAGACCATTAAATCTCTATTGCCATTATGGTCAATTTCACCAATATTGGAGGACTGCTAGAGAATTTCTGGTTCTCTCCACATGAGATTACATCGGAAATCAAATGTTCAACTGATTTAAGATTTAACAGGGAAAATAATTTTCAACCTTTGAGTTGTACCTGATTTATGATGATTTCTTCATCCTGCTAAACGGCAGCAGATCCCTCCATGTCTTTCAAAAGAAACCATGACAGTTGTATGTAATCAGGTGACATCTTGGAGACCTTTATTCACCTTTTTAGGAATATTGTCTGCCCTTATTTCCTTTTATTGGACGGAAATCCTTAACTTAATGGAGTGCAACAGGTTGGCAATTTTCATTAAAATTAGTATAGATATTCGCCATATGAAATGGACAGTCAGAGTTTTAGACCTAAACTCTTTAGAGTAGGTATAGGGGACTAGATAAGGCAATTGCATCTCGCTACCCCCCTCCAAAATCCCCCCCTTAAGGGCCTCAAAACAGCGTTTCTAAAGAAAAGAGGATTTATGAACAGAAAAATTTATTATCTGCATAATTCATGGTGTAAAATCACTCAAGAAGGTCTGCATGTCAGTAGGAAGGGAGCATACCCCTATAGACCCATTTTTTTGCTTGATTCTGGAACCGCTATTTCATACATTTAACTCTGACGATTGTTACTGACGCGCATCCGTGTGTATGATAAATGATTATTTTTTGGTATTATGTCAACCTATGTTCATACCAAATTTCATCCAAAACTGTCCAGTAGATTTGGAGAAAATCAAACAAATGTTCAATTTCTCTTAATTTTGAACACCAGTGTACTTAAAGGCATCAAAAGAAGAGTATTTTAAGTTATACTTTTAACTTAATTGTTTAATAAGAGCCATCAGTGAAAAATAACTAAAAAAAAGTAAGTCTTTAAATGGAGAACATCTATCTTCCATTAACCCTTTCGGGACGGGTGGCGCATATGTGTGCCGGCAGCGAGATGCTCCCACGAGCCGGCTGGCGCATCGGTGAGCCACCACTTAAAGAGGCCCAGAGGACGGGTGGCACACATATGATACACGATAAAAACTTTAGATTAATATTTTTAATTCTCATTAGATGCCGCTGTATGTCTGTTGCAGAAAATTATTCGAAAGCGAACATCTTGACCTACATGCCCATAAATTATTTTGTATTTTTGATAATTTGTTTGGGAGAAATAGCGAGATTTATTTATGATGCATTGAGTAGATGAATAATGTGAATTTAGATTATTTTCTTTCAACTCCTTAGCTAATAAAAACTTCTGGAACTGTTTTAGGATACTCAAAATGCTTTTTTTTATTATTTTTTGGATCGGAAATGGATGTGTTGGTGGTTTTATTGCTTTAATTCCTTTATATTTCGCTTGCGTTCGGATGGAATTATTTATTGCTTACATAGAAAAAAAAGTATGTATAAGTGTGTAGTTGAAATGGAGATTGAAGTATATAAATTAGTTAATATTTATCTCAGAATTATTAATGTTTAAACGATTTCCGAGCAGTTATATTAGCAGCGCGCGTTGCGCGTTTCCAGTGAAAAAGTATTGAAGCGGGCTTTGCTCCATAAATGTGTAATAGATGTTTTTGAATAAGTTTCTTGGGATGAAATCTTTACATTTTGGGATATTTTTCCCAGAAAAGTTCATCTCATGACGTGGAAATGCTAATTATTTACAAGTTACTTGTTTTATAAAATTTTTCATGAAAATGGAGAGATAATATTTTAAATTTGTTTAGCATGGACCTAAGAGTCGTTCCTTTCATCATATGCCGAAAATTAGATACTTTGGACCACAATTTTAATTTCTGTGATTTTTTTTCCGAAGTACGACTTAGACGTGAAAAGTGCCCGTCCACAGGGGAAGTTCTTTCTACTCGTGCGCCGTCCCGTGAGAGCAGTTCGGTGGCTGATACGCCCGTCGCGAAAGGGTTAAAGTCAAGTTAGCAAGCAATACAAAAAACGTGATGAGAAACTGACTTTAACGTCTACGATCGGCGACTCGTCCTGTAAAGTCAACTTCTCCGCGCTTTTTAGAGACAATTGAAGTAAGTTTTTCCGCAATGCAGCCAAGGCAAAAAGAAACCCCTTTTACGGGTCACCGCTAGCACAATGGTCCGTATTGTCAAAATCGGTTTATAAATCTAATAAATTGTGAAAAAGTTCAAATATTTTGGGAAAATTTCTTTTTGAAAATAATCATAAAAGCGGACCCATTAAAGACGTTTTTAAAAACGTCCATTTCAGAATTTTATGAATAGGAATTTTGGGTAAGGGCAGTAAAACGACCCCAATTTTTGGTTGGATCGACCTTTGTAAATATTTTATATTGAAAAAATTTTTAACACCTAATTGATATTTTTTTTTTGCGTTAATTGGTTTTTATTTTAATTTTTTTATGTTTTAAATTAATATTTTAAATTTCTCAGCTTAAGAAAAAGTTGTAATTAATGAATGGGCATATATTTACTTTTAAAATTTCTCTAAAGCTTTTAAAGGAAACTTTTTTCAAGACTTAACTTCATTTGAACCAAACTCAGAGGTTTATAAACATAATGTTTTTTTTTTCGACTTTCTTCTATAGCAAGAAATTTCAAACTTCCAGTAAAGTTTGAGTTAATATGCTTAGCAGAATGATTTCATTAAACGAACGGCAATTAGAAAATTTACCCTGTATTTCCAGTTGCTGATTTTGAACATGTTGAATTCCCCAGCAAACATTCTTCGCAAGAATCACCATTTTCATAACAATGCACTACAGATACAGAAGCCACCTAAAATGATGAAAATGTTAATGTTAATTACACAAATGTTAAGTTCTTCAGGCAAAAATTCCATTCAACGCTAGAGAAGTCTACTTGAAACCGACTGCAATATAAATTGATATAAAAATATTTCAACCAGTTGATTTTTCACAATAATTTATATAAAGCACAAATGTCTAGGCATCCGGTTCTTTTATGCTGAAAAGAATACATTAAAATGAGTTAATAATAAAATTAATTGAAAAAAAAAATTAAAAAAAATTTTATGCTCTTGCTTTTTCCAACTAGGTGCTTCACCTTCCTTGTTTACGTTCTTACTTTTTAGCAGCTGGCTTGCCTTTCTTTTTTACTATTCTTATTCCAGTTAAAAATAATGCAAATATAAAAAATGTTCATAAATTACTATACCTGTTTTGGAGGAAATATTTCCCTTCAAATGGATCCTGAGACTTGCATAAAAATTAACTACTTACGTTAAACATTCACCTTCAGCACACAGAAATTCTCCATAAATGCAATAATCCATGATTTCAACAAAACATTTTGATAAAATTACTTAAATGCACTTCTTTTTGTGGAATACTAACCTTGCCATTTCTAATTATGGTAACTTTGTGCCACTTTCCGTCAGAGACCATCACATTTGAAGATATTCTGGTGATTGCAGTTCTAGAGCCACCAAACGACATAGTTGGCATAGAGTTGATAATTTCCAAGGCAAGGAAATCTGATCTTCCCCCACTTTGAACTCCAAAATTATAGATTAAAAGTGCATTTTGCTTATTTGTAGAAAATATAATTGAGATATCATTTGTTGTTGGCTGGAGGGAATTGAAGGCCATGAAAGAATAGGGATGAAAGCCGTAGGATGATTTTTCACAATGCCTTCCGAAATAGCTTGATGTACATAAGCAATGATAACCTAAAAGCAAAGACACACAAAATCAATTTATTTTTACGTAAGACAATAATCAGGTTATGGATTAATTGATTGGTTATTTTCAGATTGCTAAACAAGATTGAGTTAGTTGTAGTCATCATCTTGGACTGCGACTACAAATGACTGAATCCATTATAGAGACTATTTTCCATGGTTAGGGGTATGTATCAGAGTCGTATTCAAGGAGGGCTTATAGGGTTCCCCGAAATTATATACAATATACTGTTTTTTCCCTCGAAAACTCAAGGGTATAGCAAGAAGAGTTGTTCTTTGGTGTCACTCAAAGGGGCTCAAATATCCAAATTAGATTAGAAACACTATTTATAAGAGCCAAATTTCTAAAAAGTTCTATGAGTGATGGTCTTCGTTAAATGTATTAGTATTTAAAAAATTAAATACGTCAAAGTTCAAACTATTTTTTAATGTCCTTAAAGCTATATTTAACCTGTAGAGGGCATTGGAAGATCCCCAGAAACTTTTCTCAAAGCCCAGGGGTGATTGTAACCAAGAAAACCATTGCAAATTAATATCGACAACACCCAGAAAAATACTATTGTTTTAAAACCATCAGAATAGAACATTTTAAATGGATAGAAACTTACAATCCAAACGGGAGAAGCCTACCTTCCGACAGTGGCGAATTCAGGGGGGCACTCTGGACAGTGCCTATTTGTGATACTTTTTAGAAAATTCCCAACATTTTGGCATTTTTCTCAAAAGGTTAAAGTGATGGTCTGGAAAAGTGCCCCCCCCCTTAGAGCCGTGCTGAGAGAGTGCTAAGAGTCGTGCCCTCCAAGCTCCCTCTGTGAAAGCTTGCTGGAGAAGGCAAATAAAAAATAATACAAATAACATCGACCGAATATCACTGGGCAACAGTGGAAATGTCAAAATGTATGTATTTTCAGCCCGCTAAACATGAATATGGCAGTAAATTTTTTTTATTTTGGTTGATTTTTTTGTCGAGATTTCACTATGTAGGATAAAGCACAAAAACTTTTAATATTAATTCATTTTAATTGCCTTTTAAACGGTGTTAAAAAAATTTTAAAATTAAATTTCTGAAAACACCCCCCTTTTGATTTTTTTTGAAAAAAAAATTTAATCTTTGACTTATTAGCTAGAAGTATACTAATTTTCAAGATGGAGAAATGATGGGTTTCTGAGCTACGAATTTTTGAATAACTGTATCTCATCAGAATTTTTTCCTTTAGTAATTATGGTAAACTTTGACTTATTAGCTCAAGTCTATAAAATTTTAAGATGGAGAAATAAATATTTGAATTAAGAATCCAATGCAAACACTAACAAAACAATTCAGAATCTCAATTAAAATTGAGAGGAATCCTTCGTTTTAAAAATTTCAAAAACTTGACTCTTAGAAACATGATTTTGGACCTGATATACACTGCACTGGAAACGTAAAGAATGATGGTGAATTATTTTCTATCCCTAATTATGCCTCTGCAAAAGGGGGATAGATTGGAATTTCACTATTCTTAATAGCTTAGGTATTGGATATTATTTTAGTTGTTAAAAGCATTCGGTACTTACCCAAGTTTTCGCTCATGCAAGTTCCTCCGTTCAGACAGCGGTTTGGACGACACGCGTCAGCAGTTTGTTCACAAACCAATCCTTTGAATCCTGGTCGGCATAAACAGAAAAATCCTCCATTTGGAGCTTCTTGGCACGTACCACCATTTTTGCAAATAGAACTGGTGCAAGACTCTTTGCGAGGGATGTCGCATCTTTCCCCTTGAAACTGGGGAGGGCAGATGCAACGGAAAGTATTGCTATCTTGATGGCAGGAGCTTCCCGAGGAGCACGGGTTTGGCAAACAAGGATCCTGTTGGTTTTGGCACATTGATCCAGAAAATCCGGGAGGGCATTGACAAGAAAATTGACGGGAAACATAGGGGGAAGTGAAAACGAGGGATAAAGAATCAACGATGGACAGCGAATCTTTCATTCCCAGAAAACTGCTGCATACTCCTTTGTTTTGGCATGGTGAATTTTCACAAGGATTGTATCCAATGGTTATGTCTTTTCCTTGAACAGCTTCTCTGAGAACAGAGATCCTCTCATTTAGTATGGAGAGTACGTCTTGCGGAGGAATGTAGGAACTTTCAGAAGACTTTGAAGCTAATGTTATTTCCAAGTGTTCTTCAACGTTCACTATGCTGTACAACACAGGATGACTCGAAGACTAAAAGAGAAAACAATAATTTTAATTTATGCTAATTTTCTAAATGAAAGAATTATTTTAGTACTGAAAAAATATAGAGTACGCACAGCATTTAAGAAATAAAGATGAAATAGTATCGTATGTAAGCCTTAGTAGAATACATACACTGAAATTATAAGAATAAAATAGGGGAACATATAAATTAACTAACCTTAAATATGCTGTCAAGGACTAATAGAAACTTGTCAAAATGCATGGTCAGGAAGGCATCTGCTGAGAAATTAGAAATTCTCAAGGACACGCTGTTTTGGAGGGTCGTGTTGTCGAAGCTCAAGAACTTCACTCTTATTGTCGATGAAACGTTACGGTGTTTGCCATCATTTCCACTGACAGTAAGCGAGTAGATCCCAGGACTTTGAAATTCCGTAGCATGCAGGTCACATTTCCGCGGGATTTTGAAAATAGCTGTATTCCCTTCCACGATTTGGCACTGGTACTGGCCGACGATATCTAGATCTTGAGGGTGGACGTCGGCTATTTTTCTGCCTGGGAAGTTCTTATTGTGAACCCACACCAACACTGTCAGAGGTCTGGAGGTTGACGGACTGTCATTCTTATCCAGGACAATAATTTTTACAGGATTGCGAGAACTCATTGTAGGCTTCCCACTGTCTTGTATTTCGACAATTATTTCTAACTCGGGTGTCAATTCTCTGTCTAGGCTTCTGGTGGTCTTCACTAGACCAGTGTGAGTTTCAACTTCGAAGAAATCTTCATGTTCACCACCACTGAGGAAGAATTTGAAAGGAGCTCCATTGGGAGGCAAATCTTGATCAATGACACTGAGAACCATAACACTTGTGTACGGTGGTTCATTTTCTAACACATAGCCTATCACTTTTTGGGTGTCAAATGTTGGCCCGTTATCATTTACATCATCTATGTAAACTTTCACTAAGGTTGAGCCAGACTGAGGTGGATTTCCACTGTCGGTTGCCGTGACTGTCAAATTGTACACTGAATGGGTTTCTCTGTCCAGATTTCCAGCTGTGTATATGACTCCAGATTGAGGATCGATACTGAATACCTTATCAACATTTCCAGAGAGTATTGAGAACGAAAACTGGTTGTTGTTCGGATGAACATCTTTGTCTACCGCTGATACCGATGTAACGGATGTACCTAAAGGAGCAGCCTCGCTCACTCTAGCTTCGTAAATATCGTTTGAGAAAACGGGTGGGTCGTTTCCGTCTTGAATGCTGATCACAATCTGGGCTTCATCGGTGTCGTTTCCTCGTATGCTGCCAGCATTTTTAGCCAGCACAGTAAGGACCACTCGAGATTGTGATTCTCGATCCAAAATACGAGAAACCTTGATGCTTCCAGTTTTAGAGTCAATTTGGAATCCTTTGTTGTTGCTGCTACCGACAAGAAGGAAGTAAACCTCTCCATCAGCTCCACTGTCTTCGTCAAGAGCTTGGAGCTGACCAACAGTGGTGCCGACTCCTGCAGATTCACTCACAGTGAACTGGAACACAGGTTGAATGAAATGAGGATAGTATTCATTCTTTCCAACAATGTTTATGTCGACTACTGTGGAAGTAAAGAGGAGAGTTCCAACGTTGCTAGCAATGACTTGAATGGTGTACTTGGTCTTCTGCTCGTAATCAAATACAACCTTCGAAGTTATGATACCGGTCTTTGGGTTCACATCGAAGAAGCTATGGTCATCTCCTTCCACTACAGAATACTCGATTATGCTGTTTCTCACTGAATCGGCATCGAATGCAATCAGCTGGGTAACGAAAGTACCAGATGGCTCGTTTTCTGCCAGGTAGGCGTCAAACTTGGTTGCATTGAAAGTGGGTGGATTGTCATTGACATCAGTAACGAGCACCGTAAGAACTGCGGTCGAGTTTTTGCTTTGGAAGCCTCTATCTGATGCTAAAATTGTCAGATGGTAAGTGCTGACACTTTCGAAATCTAAATATTTTGCTATGGTTATAGATCCGCTTTGGGCTGATATTTGAAACTGGTTGTCATGATTTCCAGATAGTATCGAGTACATTATTTCCCCATTGAAACCTAAAATGAAAAAAAAATACAGAAATGAGGAATTCACATATAAACAGAGCATACTTTCTCTTTAATAATTTAGAGTAAAATCAATCGCTTCTAGACTTTTCTTACCTTTGTCTCTATCAGTAGCAGTCACAGTCACTATTTCTGAAAGTAGAGGTTCATTCTCCGGAATAACAACTTGATAACTCAAAGCGGTAAACGCTGGAGCGAATTGGTTTTCATCAGTAACAGCAAACATTCCGGTTACATCAGCTGATTTTGGTGGGACTCCTTTATCTGTAGCTCGAATATTAATGGCAAACCATTTCTTCTTCAAGCCAATCAAAGAATTTGACACAGTAACCCAACCTGGAAATCAAACAAAAATTTCTGTCAATCCAACGAAATACATAACAAAGAAAATAACTATGCTACTAACTCCAACGATCTAAAATACACTCAAAAGTTTTAATCAGAAAAATGTGCCATTCAATGAAAATACTAGTTATAGTATTTGGAAAATTTCTTTAATAAAAACCGGCCTTTGCAGACAATTTAGCGATAAATGAAATTATGTATCATGTCTAGGGAACGCTATTAAAATCTAAGTGATATAACTATGAGATTTCCATTTGCTGTTTATTTAAACTAGAAAAAAAAGATCATAATCGGGTTGGATGGGGGTTTGAAATCTAACTTACTTATAATTTTATAATTAAGGGTTAAGAAACATAAAAGAAAAGAAATTACCTGTTTTCTTGTGAACTGAGAAGTATTCAGATCCATTTCCTCCCATTTTCATGTACTCTATTTCAGCATTAATTCCAACATCTTCTTTATCTTCAGCAATGACTTGAAAGACGGATAACCCAATGGATGCATTTTCTGGTATGGGGGAAAAGTAGTTGTCCTTTTTGAACACAGGTGCGTTGTTATTGGAATCAATAACATTGATCTTTACAGTAACTTCACTACTAAGAGGTGGATTCCCGTGATCCGTAGCAACAACTTGTATGACATGCTTATTTTCTGGTGACGATCCTTTCAACGTCCTCTTGTAGTACAGAAGTTGTTTGCTAAGTATATTGCCAGTGGTAGGGTCAATCCGAAACAAATCTGATGGTCGTTTCAGAGAATATCTTACAAATGAGTCTGGACCCTTTTTGTCCCTGTCAGTTGCGAACACCTGTCCTATGAATGACACTCCTTGCATGAGCTCGGGAATGTTGAATGTGTACTCAGCGAGACTGAACTCAGGAACGTTGTCGTTGACATCTTGGATGAGCACTGTCAGGGGAGTTTCCGCCTGCCAGGAACCGTCCACAGCAGCAACTTTCAACAAGTATTCATCCTTAATTTCTCGATCAATGTACCCTGCAACCGTCACATTGCCAGACACTGGGTCGATGTGAAATTTCTCTCCTGGATTTTCCGTGAAGCTGTACGAGGCATTGGCATTCATGTTGATGTCTTTGTCTGAGGATGTGACCTGCACTACGAAGGTTCCAAGGGGAGCATTTTCTGTAACGTTAGCACTGAACAGCCTAGTAAACCTTGGAGGGTTATCGTTTTTATCCAACACTTTTATGAACACTGTTGCCGAACTTGTTCTTTGAGGAGTACCATGATCCACCGCCTTGACGGTTATTCTGTATTGATCTTTCGTTTCTCTGTCTAGGACTTTCGTCGTGAAGATCTTCCCGGTTTTGAGATCCAAGGAAAATGGATTGTCCTCTTCATTTTCGTTATCAAAATGGTATTCGATGTTACCATTCACACCAAAGTCAGCGTCTGTTGCTTGTACCTGTATCACAAACAGAGGCGACTCCAGCTCTTCTTTCACCGTGGCATTGTAGGTAGGTTGATCGAAGACGGGAGAATTGTCGTTGATGTCTGTGACGAGAACTTCCAGTTTCACTGCCGTGGCTAAGGAAGGTGTATCACTATCTCTGGCTTCAACCCACAGTTCATAGGCTGATATCGTCTCACGATCCAACCCTCCTATCAGTCTAACCTCCCCGTTCTCAGGGTTAACAGCAAACGCGTTTCTCGAGTTCCCACCAGCGATGTAGTACTTGAGTTTGCCACCTTGGTTCACTTTCGGCGACAGTGCTGACACACGAGTGACGAGCAAGTTCTCGGAAGATTCGTCAAACTTGAAGCTCCGTAGACCAGGATGGAACCTCGGGAAAAGCTGATGATTTTGTGGGTACACAGTCACCAACGTTATGGATGATAAAGGAGTCTGTCCGCTATCGGTGGCGTGGATTTCAAGCTGATAGCCTTCAGATTTATTGACTAGTTTCTGCACAAGCTTTACAACACCTGTTTCTTGATTGATCTGAAACTTATCAGCATCCGTTCCTGAAAGATGATACACCAACCGGCTGTTCAAACCGGAATCCAAATCAACTGCAACAGCTCCGAATACAAAGTGACCTAAATGGGGAAAGAAATACGTTAAGTTCTTATTCTCATCTGATAGCATTAATGGAGAGAGAAGAACATGAAGTTAGTACTCACCGCCCACACCATTATCAGGAGTGTAAACCGTATAACTGGACTCTGAAAATACAGGCCTATAGTCATTTTCATCTTCCACAATGATCGTTACGTTTGTTACTGCTTTGTGTTGAGTAACAAGTCCCATATCTTTTGCAACAAGTAACACATTGTACATTTCATGCTCCTCACGGTCCAGCACTGCATTTGTACTAATGGTTCCTGTCCTAGAATCCACTCTGAACTTGTCTCTATAATCACCTACTAAAGAATACCTGAAAGAAAGTGAAAAATATTAATTAAAGAATAATAAAATTAGTCTCTTATTAAAAGTATATTTTCACCATTAATATATAAATTCCAAATATCAATCAACAATACAGACAATCCTTAGTTTTAATAATAGCATTATAGACAACTTACTAAGATAAAATCATATTCCTTTTTCGAAGCATGAAAGTTAAAGGAATCGACATTTTTAAAAAGACGAGTAAGTAAAGGATTTATTACAGAGTCGAATAGTAGTTAAGAAGATATACACTAAAATTACGAATGCTATAGACAAAAGATACTTACTCAATTGCAGCATTTCTTCCAGAATCTGCATCAGAAGCCGATATAGTTATTACCGGAGATGATGGAGGTAAATTTTCCATAATATACGTTGTGTATTCCTTGAAAGCAAATTGTGGTTGATTGTCATTCACGTCATCCACTAAAACCTTTATTATACCGGTTCCAGTCTGTCTGGTTGATCCTAAATAAATATTTTATAATTGATTTGATGTCAAAATCATTTGATGTTTCAATTAAGAACCATCGATGACAAGATATAAGATTTTCTTATTTTTATGATGTGTTAACTCTACCTATGCTAAAATTGACATTATGAGAACAAATATTACTGACCTGAATCAATGCAAATGACGGTAAGAGTGTACTCCGATTTCTCTTCCCTATCAAGCGTCTTCTGCACACTGAGCTCCCCAGTGTTTGCGTTGATTGAGAAGATACTCCTATTCCCATCCTTTATGAGGTACTGCAGCTGATTATTGGGTGTCTGATCACTATCGTGGGCCACTATGAGCATCAAAGACACTGGAAGTGACTGCGTATTTTCCATGACACGCACATAATATGGAGAATCTTGGAAAATCGGAGAGTTGTCATTGACGTCTGTGACAGAAATGGACACCGATGCTGTATCATGCCGAGTATCCAGCCCACTGTCTTCGGCCTGGATAGTCAAAGAGTAATGGCTCTTCCTTTCGAAGTCGAGCGTCTTGCTCACTCTGATTATTCCAGTGTCCTGGTCAATCACAAAATCGTGGTTGAAATCGCCAGCTATGATGGAATATCTCACTTGACCATTGAGACCTTCGTCTACATCAGATGCAAACACTTGTAAAACGCTGAGACCCACGCTGGTGTTTTCAGATACAGTCGCACTGTATTGCCGTTGTGCGAATGAAGGACTGTGATCGTTTTCGTTGGTAATGTGAATAGTAATCTCGGTTTTTGTGGACTGGGGAGGATGGCCCCTGTCTTTGGCAATAACGGTGACTTTGTAATCCAGAACTTGCTCCCTGTCCAAAGGTCCCGTGGTACGTAACAAACCATCGATTGGCCCCAAGGAAAATTTGCTGTTCGAGTGAGGTGCCAAGCTGTATTCGATGTAGCTGTTTCTGCCTTCATCCTTATCGATGGCTTTGATGGCCATAACCACTGTGTTGCTTGAGATGTTCTTCATGATGGAAGTTTCATTGGGAGTGACAAATTCCGGAGCCATATCATTCACATCTTTCAGGATGACGCTCACTTCCACAGTGCTGGATAACCGCTTGTCCGGGTCGGTAGCCTTGTCAGTTGCACTGACCGTCAGACTGTAGAAGGATTCAGTTTCCCTATCCAAAGGTTTCACTGTGTAGATCGTTCCATCAGCCGGGTCAATTGCAAATTTATCATCGGTATTCCCGTTGATTATGCTGTATACTATGCATCCATTATCACCTAAAACAAATGAAATAAATATTAAAAGTTTCAAAAACAAAGTTCTCTTTAAAATATTGGAGAAATGTCAAATGTTTAAAAATATTTACCTGAATCCATATCCGTAGCACTAACTTTCAGAATGCTAGTACCCACAGTTATGTTTTCAAATATTTCATCACTGTAGCTCATTGGGTCGAACAATGGAGCATTATCATTCAAATCAAGGACATTGAAGTAGACTGTCGCCGTACTGGACAAGCTGGGAGTGCCAGAATCCTCAGCTTCCACTACAAAAATGTAGTGCTCCATCTAGAGAGAAAAATGAATTTTCTTTATTTTGATACAATACTTTTTACAATAGACCGTAACTTCTGCATCTGAGTTATTATTTGTTACCTGTTCATAATCCAGATGGGATGTAAGCATGAAGATGCCGCTCTGTGGGTTCAGAGAGAAAACGTTGTTGCCCCAGTCGCTGAGCACCAAGTAGCTGATTTGCTTGTTGACGCCGATGTCAGCATCTGTGGCAGAAACGAGCCCCACTTGTGCCCCGCGGAGGGTACCTTCGGGGATGTCGAACGAATAGACGGCGTGGTCGAACACAGGGGAGTTGTCATTGGAATCAATCACCTGCGAGAAGGACAAAATAACGATGTTATTGTCACATGAGTTATCGAAAACATAAGAAAGACAATAGAAAGAATATTAGATAAAGCAGGCGATGAATTTATCCCATCAACTATCAATTTAACAGTATAGAGATCAAACAAGATACTAATTTACGAAGTACGTAACCAAAAGGTTGAAGGATTAAATGTAAGTCAAAGATGGCTTAGACCGAGAGATAAAGTCACTCAAGAGATTTTTCACCTAAAAAACCCTTTTATTTAAGTTTGGAAGTTCCATACGAATTCCTACCAGGCAACGTTGCAAATCATATTTTTTATGTTTGTCATAAATGTTGATCCCCTGATCTTGACTGAAGTTAATGTGTCAACTCTTCTTTATTTAAAACTCTTTAAGATCGGATTTTTTGCTCGACTAAAACCCATCCTTCCAAACACCTTCCTTGATTTAAGTAGTACAACCGTAAATGGGCACAAAACAGTCATATGCACAGCCATCAGCGGCGGTGTTAAATCGTTGGTCAAAGAAGGATTCCACCAATCAGAGTCAGTTAAAAGCAAATTTTTCTTTGTTTAGCTGCTGGTCAACCGCGAAGCTGATTGCTGTGAATATGGCTGTAAGAGATTTAATTTCGAAGAACAGTCGTAGGCTTTATGGTCAGTTAATGAGCAGTAAATGACTGGATAGTCTGGAGGACTCTTCTTACCTCAATGACGACCGTGGTCTCTGAATACTGCACCCCATCGTCCGCTCTGATCCTGATCCGGTGCAAGTCCTGAGTCTCCCGATCCAGAGGCTGGCTCAGGAAAAGGGCTCCAGTGAGGGGCTCTAGCCGGAACTGCTCCTGAGAGGCCTCGTCTGCCAGAGTATAGGTGATCGAGCCCTCCGTGTCCGGATCCGTGGCAGATACGGAGATGACAGTGTGACCAGCGATGGCGTTCTCCGAGATGGACACTTTGTACAGGTTATTGTCGAAGACTGGTGGGCTGTCGTTGGAGTCTAGCACTGTGATGGTCACCTGCAGGGGAAGAAGACAGTGGGTGAGAAACTGATTGAACAATGTACCGTTACCATCGCGCCATTTCGAGAAAAAGGATTTTAAAATTGGCAAGAGTGTTTATTTCTACAGGCACCCAAAACGAATCGTGTACTTCAGCAAAAGTATTGGGAATCACTGTTGTTGGATGTAGTATGGTGTAGTGACTCCAAAATTGTAATTAGGAGAAAATGACCAAAAAACAGATGGCTGTTTTTGGCGTGGTGGTACTGGTATTAGCATAAAACATTAATGGGAAATACAATACTATTTTTGTTCTCTGTGTAAATCACGTGGAATCGACACCCCCTGGGGAATAAAACCCTTAGATGTTTGAGATAAGACATAAGTATAGTATACCAAGTATCAAATAAAGCGTTATTTATATGAAAAATAGCAATAAGCATGACAGTACAATAACTCACATGTATAAAAAGTCAAAGCAACAATTGAAACGAAACTTCCCTAAAATCTATCACACAATTAAAAATGCTGTAAGTAAACTTTATAAATATAAAATAGTTATGATTTTTCATTTAAAGAGAGTGGTAAAATATGCGCTTAGTTCAATTAATCGAACTCAAATAAATAAGCAAAAAACAAAATACATTAATAAGATTATACGTAGTTTAAAATTACATAAATAAACCTATTATACTGTAAAAAACACCAGAGTTTAATTGATAAATGATCAATAAAGAGTATAATAAAAAACCGGGTTAACGACTTACACCCACAAGATAAATTCCCTTTAATGTAAAACATTTTCGGTAATATACTAAACAAGCTGAACAAAATTTAAAATTGATAAAAGAAAATCGGGATTAAAAATTATGAACCTATAAAAGACTGATAAAAAACTAAATTTCAAAATAGTGTGTAGTGATTTCCTTCCTTTCTTTATTTTAAATTTAAAAAATAATTATTTCAGTATTTAATAAGAAACTCATCTCATAAATTGTTAGCAGTTTGTCTTTATGAAATGTTCCTCGTAAAAAATAAAGATATCGTAGAAAGAAAGATAGATAACCAAGGTTCTTTTTTAAGGCAGAGGAGGAACGAGAAAAACGGCACCGCAGGCTATTCTGTGCTGCTGCCATCTGGTGGTGATAGCTGTAACTTCACTCGGAGCCCACCGGCAAAGAGCACCGCTCGCTCTGTTACTTAGAGAAGCTAAAGAAACGCTTCAAATCCTTAGATTTTTTTTCTATCATATTTTTTTCAGGATACAATCCTCGATTTTTATAACTTTTATCCATGTAGATCATATCTTTAATATTTAGTTGAGAAAACCTTTAAATTTTTTTTTACAGTGAAGTTTGCGAAATGTAATTCAAATATTAGTGAATAAGAATACACTTTTTTTATTATATTTCCGCTCGGTTATCCATACAAAACATTTTTCATTTTATAAGGAAATTATTTAAATATAATTTTAATTTTTTAATTTATTTACTACATTTTAATAAGGAAGTTTAATTTCTTTTTAAAATTGATTAGGATCAGACGCTGATTAAGGTTTGACTTCTGGGGGGGGGACCAGGATTTTTAAACA
Source organism: Tetragnatha montana (assembly GCA_963680715.1). Classification (NCBI taxonomy): domain Eukaryota; kingdom Metazoa; phylum Arthropoda; class Arachnida; order Araneae; family Tetragnathidae; genus Tetragnatha; species Tetragnatha montana. Next base: position 39,430,635 of record OY796684.1, read on the forward strand.
TATTTCGCGATACAATCTGAGATATTTGGGAAAATATTGAAGAATAATTTGCTATTTTAGCTGCAGAACTACATATTGAAGCATTTCACAGCTTTAAAGTTGATAATTCTAATTCATTAATTCATTCGCTTCTAATTCATTAAGAAATTCTCTTTAGGAATAATTTTATCCATTGAATTTTCATCCTTCTGGGGGTACCCCGTGCCACCCCTGGATCCTCCACTGATTAGAACCATCATTCTATAGGGAATAAAAATGTAAAAGAAAAAAAAATGTCCATTACAAAATGGTACGTATTTCTGTTAAGCAAGATTTTTTGTGTAAAAAGAATTTTCCCAAGTAAACTTTCTAAAAAAGCCCCTTTTCATAATGGTAATGGTATAAAATGTATTACACTTAAATGATATAATTATCGTTATGCTTACGATAACTTGATAAAAATTAAGACTTGTGATAATTTTGACTAGTTTTAAATCTTCTTCGGCAAAACCTAAAAGCTTCGACTAGATAAGTTTTGATTACCTTTTTCCTTTTCTCTCTTTACTTTACACTCATTTATTGATACAAAAGAAGCTATAGGTAATTGTATTTTTTAAAAGCAAATATTAGTAAAAAAATATAGCGGTAACTAATTTCTTTTGATTAGGGGAGACAATAATAATTAATCTCATGAGGATTAGACAATAGGAAAACACTCCCTCAAATCCTAAATGACGCTCTAGGTTTGTAGTATATTTACATAAATAAATGGTGATATAATTAAATTGGGTTTACACCAAACTAATTCTATGTAGTTGTCTCTACTAGAATTAATAGCTCTTTGTACTCTATCTTAGCTAGATGGCTCATCTTGAAATTTCTTGAATCTTTAAAAAAAGACAATAATTAACGACGTGAATAGTTAAGAAGTTCTGAGTAGTTGTTATCAGGATGAAAAAGAGAGCAGACGAAGACAATGTAGATAAGTGGAACTTGGTATCAAGCCCACGAGTAAAAAAATCTGTTCCTGTGCCCCTAACCACCGGTCTTACAATGACAACGATAATTCAAAACTTGCCATTTCTAATGCCAAATGAGCAGTGTTCGAAACCGGCACTTTGGCCCATGATGGATGGTCCGGCAGCCCATTTTTTGCCCTCCCTCCGTCAGTGTTTGTGCACCAAAATACCATCAAAAGTGAAGTGTCGCTCGAGTGAAGCCGTGACATTGAAGCAGAGATGCAGTTTGACCCTGACAATGAGCTCGACAAGACGACAATTTCACTGAATCAAGGTCATCGGCTACAACAAAAGCCAACGTGCAGGTTTCGAGAGAAGACCCCGCGGGCCTCGTCATTTGGAAGTGGTTATCTCGCATCGATATCCCTCTTACGAAAAATTCCATCGCCCAGCATCGCAAACGGAAGCCGCGATCTAGGGTGGCCAACCTTTGGCACATGGCTGGAACTCATCTTGCCCAACTTATGACTTAGATCTGTATTGGAGTTATGGCACATTGCTGGATTGGCCAAATTATGCTGGTTGATTCTGACAGGGGCGTAGCGAGGATTTCCCCTTGGGGGGGTCCAGTGTGAAAATCAATATCAATTGAATATCAATAGTAGTTTACCGTAATTAATTAAATTAAATATTTTCAAACTATTATAATTACACCTATGGTATAATTAATGGTTAATAATGTATTAGTAATTAGTATAATAGTTAAGATGAAATACTAATTTTTAATCTCTAGTTCGATTTTAAGTTTTCATCAACATAAGAAATATTTGTTTAATGTAAAAAGTTTCTTTAAAAATATTATTAGCTTAATGCAAAAAATTCGTTATTACACAAATCCAAGTACAAAAGAGGGGTCTGTGGGTCCTCTCCGCTACTATACCGTGAAATCGCAAATATGTAACTTTCGAAAATTATGACCAAAAAACGCAATATATGCATGTATTTACCAAACTAATCACATTGCTTAAGTAAAATTCCTAATTTCACTCGAAAATCGGACATAACGCTCTTCTTTCGCTACTTCCATCGTCTAGGCCTAAACACAGGAATGTATATTCTTCCCAAAAATTTGTAAGGATCCTCAGACAAGAAAAAAAAACAGATGACCCATTAGTATTAAAGGTTGTCAGGCTTTGTGGAGAGATGATCTCCGAAGTTGGGTGAATCTCCACTTTCTCCCTAAGCAATACTCGTTTTCCCCTCCCCTTGATCTCCACACTTTTGATTAAGTGTCCTTAAGAAAGAAAAATAAATGGCACACACATCCAATTGATTGCCGATGGACCCCCTGCTATACATAAAAATTGTTTTCTGCGTACCCCCTACTTTGGAAAGAATTTATCTCAGCCCCCATAAACTGCCAGAAGGTCCTAACCTTTTCGGACCTGCCTCCGGTTTCAAGATGGGTTTTTAGATAGTCTATAAAATTGATGAAGTTCGTCTATTATATTCTACCCGACGCTGAATGGTGCAATATTCATCTTATTGCAGGAAGCTATTTAGCTTTATAGTAACAGGATTTCTTCCATGCTATGAAATTCTGCATTATATTGAGATTTCTAAATTAATTTTCTCGGAATTTAGTCATTATCTTTCTGACTCTAAGCTTTTCAGCTTCTTTGTAAGTGAATAAAATTATTACAACACATTACCACAAGCTTTGGGTTTATAGATAAAAATTATTTGTTTAAAAAAGATTTTCAAGGAATTATGAATTTAAAATAACCAAATATTCATTATACACGAACAACTTGTTTGTTAACAATGCCACCCTATGCTAAATAATAAAAGAAACTAAGCAAAAATAGTTATTAGAAAATGCAAATGTTGTTCTATTATTTTGAGAGAAAATTTTCGATTTTACGCTGTAATTGAAATTGTAATGAGAGGGAAAATGCACTTAACTACGAATTATAGTTGTTCTGGTTGTAATCATAAGGGACATCTCTATAAATAATTTACTGCGTATGCGAATTTATAAGCAAATTACTAGCTTTTCAGTTTGACGAGATTTTAGAGATGCGCCAAGCTTCCACCGCTTTCAAAATATCTTCCAAAAGTGACTTACAGCCATATTCACAGCCATCAGCGTCGGTGTTAAACCCTTCACCAGAGAAGGATTCCACCAATCAGAGTCAGCGAAAAGCTAATTTTTCTTTCTTTAGCTGCTGGTTAACACAGACACTGATGGCTGTGAATATGGCTGTTAGTGCCTTTCGACTGTAAGCCGACGACATCTTCCCTAGTAAAAATTTTAAGATGATATTATAAGGTGAAGATGCATGACTAGAATCGCTGTTAACCATCTAATGTATTCATTAAATGTTTAACTCTGAAAAGCACTATTTAGTTTCTCAACTTCATTTATCAATATTTTGTAGACATCCCAATCCAGTACAATCTAACCACGACTAAATCCGACTCACTGGTCATACAAATTAGATAACTAGACCCTAATTGGAGAACAAGGCTTCAGTGTTCGACCTTAGTTGTTCACATAAAAAACAATCCAAGGGACGAATAACCCAGAAAATTTCTCCACGCGCCAGTCATAATAGCAATGAATTACCCAAGCTAGTCCAATATCTTAATTTGAGAATCCATGTGGAAACCATAAATTCAACCAACAGCTCTACGTATTGAATTTACAAGATAAAGAGGGGCGAGAAAGAAGTCAAAGAGGAGAAAAAACGTTAAGAGGATGAGGGCAAAACTCAAAGAACTGATTACAAGACATGTGCTTTGAATTTAATCCACCATAAAGAAGAGCAAGCTCCTTGGAGGGGAGTCCTCGTAGATTTACTGAAAATGGGAAAGAAGGAAAAATTACGCGTGCGATAAAACACTGTACGTTACTTTAGACAAAGTCTTTTCTCTATGGAAGTGTGTTCAAAACCGGAAATATCTTATTAAGGAGTTCGGAGGCCAATACAAATCTTCGGCAGGCTCCTAATGGGAAGGCAAAAAATCGCTGGGTAAGTGTAGCGTACCGTGGGCCGTTCGGGATGTGGGACATCATTATTAGCTCAAAATTGCCCTTAATGTATCTTGGGAGTAATTGTTTCTGGTTAGATTTTTTCGTCAAAAGATACATAGTATGTTATGCCAATACAAGAAAGCGATTGAAGTGAAAGCAGTTCTTTGGCTTTCAAGGAGCATTTTTGTACTTTTTCCAAAAGCGTCATTCCCTTTTAAGGGGTAGAAAGTGTAAAGTAAGTTTTGCAATTAGGAAAACGATTACGTTACGGAACTTAATTGGGTGTTTGATGGTAACCACCTTTCACAATTATTAAAGATAACACAATTTTTGCGTTAAAAAACCTTGGAGCATTTTTTCGCATAAAATTAAAGAATTTTAAAAATTTTTTACACATAACTGAACAAGGAGAGGACTAGCGAACTGCAATGCTAATTAAACACATTAATGAACACTTCTAACCAAAAGCGTTTTGATTACATTGCGATTGGATTGTGTGAGAAAAAGATAGACTAAAAGTGTTGTTAAAAGTTACAGAGACTGAAAATGTGTTCTAATAATATTTTCGATCCAAATTTAGGAACTCTCAGATTCTAAACATGTTTTACAACACTATTTTTAGAATACACTTTTAACACTTTTCAAACATATTAATTACACTATCACAACATAGTAAGTTGTTAGGGCCGTATCCAAGGAGGGGTTTCCCTCCCCTGAAATTTTGACATAATTTTACCTACAGTCTTTTTCCTTGAAAATTATGTGACTTACAAGGAGGGGTCCTCTTTGGGTGTAACCTAAAGGGTCTCAAATGAGTCCAAACACTACTTTTAAGAGTGAAAAATTTTCTCGGGGAGTGTGCGGGCCGGATCATCCCGCGGGCCGGGGGACCCGTCAACAAGTTTCGAGAACAAAACCGGATCAACCGTTCGGAAGTCCAATTAATTTCTAATTTCGCATGCTCCGATCGTCCCGCGTTGCGTTGACTTTATATTCCTATCAACTTCTTACATTAAGTCGAGCATGATTTACTACGGGTGGAATTAAAGTTGCACTTTTTGCGCTCTCCGTTAGGCCAGGAATTTCATTACGAGGGCTGATACGAAGGGCCATAAAAAGGGCGCGAGTCGTAAACCCTTGATTTTGATGCGGACTCCGCCAATAGCACGGGAGGCATAGGATTAAGTCGGATAAACGAAAGGGTTAGAGCCGCCTGTGTCAAACATAAACGGCCGAATTCCGAACTGAGCATTTCATCAGGTGCTACGCGATCAAAATAATAATCGGGGAAAGGGATTTTTTCATTTTTGCTTTTGGGTGCTCTAATAGGATTAAACGTTTAACTCTCGACCTTTTAGAAAGAAGGCATTGGTCGAAGAGCGTGGTAACTAGGGCTTTGGAATAGAGGTCCGCAACCAGGGGCCACTCCCCTCTTAAAAATTGGGTTTGATGCTACATTTATCTAGCTGAGAATAAGAGTTCAGGTTTCTCTTAGTTCTTTTTCTTAGGTAAACATGGATTTTTTTTTAAATTTTAAGGGTAACATATCATATTGTCAAACATTCGATATCACATGAAAGAAACTCCAAATATGCTTCTTGTATTAAAATAACAAACTCCAAGAAGGATTTTAATTGTATTCATAAAAATCTTAACTGCTTAGTTGAAAAAAGGTACACATCAAAATCAGTTCAAATCAGTTGAGAGTTCTTGATATTCATTCCCTTTATATTCAAATTGTTTTAAAAAATATCGAAGTAGATAATATGCATGAACGGTAATAAAAAAATTATACCATATATGTTTCTCTCAAACATTTTCTTTAGAAACTTTATAGATCAAAATACTTATCATTGTCATGATCAAATGGTTTTAGTTCACTTATGAAACACTTTTTCAAAAAAGTATTCAATATACAAGAAAGTACAAGGGAGATTCGTATACCTAGGGCCGCCTTTTTTCAATACCCAATAACTAAGCCAAAAACGCCTTTTTACTGTGAAACTGATTATGCACACATAAGAATACTATTTACTTACCTTTTTGATTATTAAAAATACATTAATAAAAATATTAAACGAAATAGAAGGTTTTTAAAAATTCTGGAAATGGCCCACTACATAAAAGTTTAAAATTACTCTAAAATTAGTAGTAAAAAGGTGACACACTTCAATATTAATACGTAATAGTTTATTTAAAGTTACTTTTAATAAAAAAAAAGCCAGGGCCATGCATGTTCAGATAACCTAGGTATTAAGTAAGCAATTTTATACAAAATGTCTTAATTTGTTAAAACTACATGGAGTTGAAACTTCTTTAATGTCGCATTTAGTTCCTAACCTAAGAAACAAAATTATGACTAAAATATAAAGAAAATATTCGACTGATTTTTGTAAAACAATAAAAGAGCCAACTTCAAAATGTAACTTTGTAAAAAAAGTAACAAAGGGTTATATCATTTAAATAAAGTGGTGTGGCCCTAGGTACACGAATCTCCCCTGTACTGTACTGTAGTACATCTACTGAAATGCCAGAAGTAATTTATTTCCTTATTATTTACTCGAAAAATATATCCATTATAAAAGGGTCGTAACCATTTTGTGTTGAAAAACATCCGCAGCATTCAATAAGACAAGCAGCAGTCTTCACTTAAAGCAGCCCAACAAACGCTGCCAAACAATCCCCATTCACAAATCGTTCAAGTCCTTCACGACCAATAGGTCAGATTTTAAAAGACATCAAGGTGGCGAAAAGCAAAAAGAAGCAAGAGTAAAGTAGTGACGAGGAAAAAACGGACACGTTTCACTAGCGGCTGCAGCGGCCCGACTGATAGCAGAGCTGTTTAGCACTCGTAAATTACGGCTTCGACATGTTCATTAATCATCTTAATTCCATCAGGCTTACCAATGGTGGTCTCGGGTCGGAGTAACAACACCAGTGCGGATGGAGATGGGATTTCTGTCACAGAAAGCGAATTTTCTTGAAGAAAGAGCAAGGGATTGGTGTCTTTTTTATGCTGTTATCCACCCTGACATTGGAAATTGTTTTTTTTTTCAGACTGTAGAACGTTCAGTTCAAAGGATTAACAAGACTAGAAAACTGGTGTATATTCATAGCTTTTAATCCGTGGTATATTACTTTACCTTCAAATGAAAGCGGTATAGAGAATAAGGAGAATAATAAGAGAAAAGGGGAGTTGAGTATATTAGGGATTGTTTCTGAATAAACTGGTTAAAGATTATGAGATAATGAGAGAAAGAGAAAATGTGACAGAATGAATAATCTAGTTGGAGATTGTAGAAAAAGACTTGTAAGAGAGTAAAAGTGTGAAGGAGAAAGTATGACAAAGAAAGAAAGAAAGTGGTAGGATAAAGGAAAATATGTAATATAGTGTTGGAGATTGTGAGAGAATGTAGAAAAGGATAGAGTAAAATTGACAAAAAGAAGTATGATAGAGAAAGAAAGAATGTGAGAAAGTTTGAAAGAAATTAATATTTAGCTGAGGATTGCTGGGGAAGGTAAGGTATGAGAGACAGTAAAAATGTGAATGAGAATGTATGGCAAAGAAAGAACGAGAATGAGAGATAGAGAGGAAAAGAATATGGATAAAGAAAAGATTAGCTAAGATAGAGTAAATATCATAGAATTTGAGAAGTGAATGGAAAATAATAAGGAAAATAAAAGCGATAATAATAAAGAGAGAATAAGACAGATAAGGAATAAAAGAGAATGATAAAGTAAGTAAGATAGAAGAAATGAAATCAGTAAAGTAAGAGAAGAACAGAAACTATATTTTCCGGAACGGCGTTCCGGTGCACTCCGGTCCGTCTGAAGCAGCGGCCATCCTGCCCCTTCTTTTATCGTGGCCATTCCCCCTCGGGTGCACGGGGGGTGCAATTACGCCATCTCGCTAATGCTATAATTGAGGGCTAGCTGCCCACCTGATAGAGACAAAATCTGGCAAAAATAATAAGCGAGGCTCCAAATAAAACAAAGGAAGTGACGAGGCAAAAAGAAAACAAACAGCCTGCGTAATGATGCGTGAGCGAGTGTTAAGCCACGTGTTCCAACATGATTCCGTTTTTTTAAGTTCGTGAGCAATTTCGGACCTAAGTGTTTGATACCGTTGGCGATACTGCAGTGATCGACTGTCAGGGGTGGTTGGCTTTATTCTTTTGCTGCTGCCGTAATCTTTTTGATTGGAACGGTGGGCGTTTACTAGTTGGTTGGTTCGCCGCCGTTTACTTCACGTGAGGGGTGAAGGAGAGGGGCTTATGGAATTTGGAGAGGGTGAAAGTGGTTTGAGAGTATGCGGGGAGAGGTCAGAGATGAGAAGGAATAACGGTTTCATTTTTTAAAAAAACTCTTCGTTATCCCCAAAACACCGAAAAACGTTATTAAATAACTCATGGTATCAAATGACAAGAAGTAATTTGATAATGTAAAATTGAATAAAGTTATTGATACAATTTGTTGTTGGTAAACTTGTTTTGGGATTACAGTTTTTTCAGCATATAACGAATTTAAAAATTTTGGTTCATAATTTTTTCTAAGATGCAATATTTTACTGAAATTCACGTCTACCATTGCATTATATCTGCACTACATTTTATTCAATTTGATGTTAATAGTTATGTCAGTAATTTGAATCGTCAGTTTGACGAAGGAAAAGCATTAGATAAAACACGAAGGTGAAACATGAATAGTGGTAAAGTTGGTTTTGCTGCATACTATCTACTATGAAGGAAAATACAGTTCTACAGGAATCATAAATAAATTTGTGAATTTTAAATCTCAACTTTCAGTGGATGATTAACGTCATTAACATTGATTTAAATGATTTAATGACTCAGTTTAATTTAAATTTAATGAATTTTAATTTTTAATTTTTTGTTTTCACATTTTTACTGTAGATAAAATTTTATTTTAAATTTTTATTCCGAGAAGAACATGCTTTTTGGGACATTTATTAAACTGAATTGATGACTTATTAGTTTCAATCTACTTTATAATTAAAATTATCTTAATTTCTTTATGTTTCACATTTGTATAATAAACTAGAGTACGGGAAAATATTATTCAGTTTTAAGTCCAGTTGATAACTGACTCCATTTACATGCCTTAAACTAACTCAATGACTCAATTTCAATCTATTTCATAAGCTAATCTTTCTGAGGCTTTCTATTTTTACATTTATGCCTTGAACAAACCGAATTTGAAAGTTTCATTCATATCCATTCGGAACTTCATAAGCTTGAAGAAGAAAATAACTTTATTTTTATTATAATATTTTTTTTAACTCACCAAAAGTTTTGAACATGTTAACATTTTTTCAATTGATTTGCTCTAAAAATAATTTTAAATTTCTAATAAAAATTTGGTGGTTATGGAATAAAAATTCTATCACTTATACAGTTTTCTCCCAAATGGTTTTGGGACTTATTCCCTAATTCAAAATTTGTTGTGTCGATTACTTAAAATGTTTCAATATCCTCAGATATTTGTCTGAAATTCTGTAATTAAAACTATTAAATCTTTATTACTTTTTAGAACATTCACGCTATTTTTGGAGTTTTGGGGGTCCTTCCTCAGAAACTTTCGTGAATTTGACCTTAAGTGTAAAATTGGCCAAAAAAGTTTGAAGAATGTGGGGAAAGTGCCACCTCAACTAAAAAAAATTAGAAAAGTCAAAGAGAGAAGGGACAGCGGAAAGGGTAAAAAGTGAAATAAAAGGTTAAAAAGGAGGGCACATTTTGAGTAACAGAAAAAATTTGAAGTACCTGCGGAAAGTGTCCTTTGGCGTAAAAAAAGAGATATAGGGAATGATAAAAAAGATAAAAAAAAGAACATTTTAAAAGGCTAGTAAAAACTTTCCAGAAATTTTAAAATGCATTTTTTTTCTCCTTTCCTCCTCTTTTTCAGCCTAAGGCGGGGTCACTTTCCGGAGTGCCCCCCTTGAATCCGCCCCTGAGCTATATACATATTTTGGTCTATTAGCAAACATATTACATCAAGCATTGAATTTGCACAAATTGGATTCAAGAATATTTTTCGTTTCCCTTTTCTTTAAAACAGCATCTCTAATTTTCAATTGCGTATTAAATGTGTGTGCGGTTAATTTCTCTAAGCTTGGAAAACTGAATTTCTGGAGACTTATTTACTAAAAAGAAAAATATTGATTGGAAATGTAAGAAAAATCAATCATCAACTAATCTTCATCAGTCATTTATTTCTTATTGAATTTAAAAATTAAAAATATTTTGTTCAATAATGCATTTGAAGTTTTTGCTTTCTCCAAGAAGGGCTCCGCAGGGGGTTTGAAACAGATTAATTTTCGAAGATTGGCCTTCTCCAAGAACCTGGCATGTAAGCCCATAAAGATCAGCCCATGCACTCGAAAAATTAGTGCTCCCGCTCATCCCCACAAATCTGTGAAAATATTTGTCGTCAACCAGCGCAGAGCATCCCCTTAATCTGAAAATAATGCTCCTGGCCTCAATTTATCGCCTGGTTGTGATGCGCCGCACGCCATATCCATTAAAATAAGAGACAACATTAAATGATGTTTTATCTTCAATTATCTACAAACTTCGTCGTATATCCCGTAAATGATGTCTACATGCTGACGGAATCCCAAAAGCGGGGAGACGCGGTCCGAGGATTCCTTGTGACGGCCGAGGTATGTGACAAAACTCGTTTCGGGCCCTCCAAACCAGTTGGATGTCTAAATATCCATAAACACCTTCCTTTAGGCCTTTGTACCGTTAGGCACGATGGGGACCGAGTTTTTAATAGCTGTCAAAAGTTATTGATGTATTGCGGTCACTGACAATTGCGGTTCTCTCCAGCAATATTTTTTTTAATAGCTGTCAAAAGTATCAATATTTACTTTCGGAGGGCCACTGCTACCTACTACTATAACACTCCGCACACTAGTTTTTGGGAAGGTAACCATTGCGGTCCTTCGCAGTAGCGGTTTAGTATTTTCACATATAAAATATAAAGTAACTGTCAAATGTTATTAAATTCATTTGAGGGAGACAACTTGAATTTTGCAGCGTTCAATATAACCGTATAACAGTTATTGCGGTCCTTCACAATAGCGGTTTAGTAATTTTCTTTATTAAGATATAATGACTGTCAAATGTTTATTAATTACATTTGGGGGAATCATATTAGCAGCTCTCAATAAATCTTTTTACAGTCTGCTCCTATTACGGTCCTTCACTCTAATAATTAAGATAATAATAAACTGCCCACCCCTTTTCATTTTTTTACAAAACTTCTAGCAATGATGTAATTTTTAAAAAAATATAACTTAATTTTACTAACTAGCTTTTAAAAACTAACTTGTCTTAATACAAAAAATGTAGCAGATTTTAATTGTCAGCAAAAACAAACAAATAGTGAACCTCCCTCCCCTCTGAGGTGCTTAGGTAATATTTGAACGGCCTCATAGTCGATTTTTTAACACTAATTCCTTCCTCACACAAAAATTTACAAAACTCTTAAATGTCGAATTTGAACCTTGTCATCAATAATTTCAAGGAGAGGGCGATGAAAAAAGAATGGTAGAAAGAAAAATGAAATAAAAAACCTTTTAAAGACAACAATTTTAAAACGGACAAAAAAGTATAAAATTATATTCACTAACCCTTTGTGGAACGAAAATCTAACGTAGGGCTGGTTTAGTAGATAATTCATCAGCCTTGCACTCCTTATTTATTATTACCTATCTATTTTGCAATCGCCCCACGTTTTTTTAATTTCATAAAATATTTTTTACTTTTTGGTTTTGTGTGGATACTTAAACGATTAATTTTTTTCTTATAAAAACTCAAACACAATAGTTTTTTTTCTGGCAAAGAAAAGATTTTCCAATATTAAGCCTTTTTTAATATGGAGGAAGAACACGCGAGATATAAATACAGGGTGATGAAAAAAGAATGGTAGAAAGAAAAATGAAATAAAAAAACCTTTTAAAGACAACAATTTTAAAACGGACAAAAAAGTATAAAATTATTTTCACTAACCCTTTGTGGAACGAAAATCTAACGTAGGGCTGGTTTAGTAGATAATTCATCAGCCTTGCACTCTTTATTTATTATTACCTATCTATTTTGCAATCGCCCCACGTTTTTTTAATTTCATAAAATATTTTTTACTTTTTGGTTTTGTGTGGATAAGTTTTGAAATAGACTTAAACGATTAATTTTTTTCTTATAAAAACTCAAACACAATAGTTTTTTTTCTGGCAAAGAAAAGATTTTCCAATATTAAGCCTTTTTTAATATGGAGGAAGAACACGCGAGATATAAATACAGGGTGTCCCAAAATATGACTGACACGTTTTAAAAATTAATAACTCGTGAACTAAAAAAGATAAAAATACGCGGTTTTTAATATTAATTCTGGTCTTGCTGATTGAAATCCTAATTCGACTCTCAGGTACTTGATTTCTCTTCGATTCTATCTTCAAATTTAATATGACTAAGTGGCAGAAGATAATAATTTAAGGATCCTTTGTCCTTTTAGGAAAGGGGGAAATAGGGACGCGATTTGTCGAGGGATTTGGGAACTACGAAAATTTGTGTCATAAAATTCTTTGGTCTCCCGGTTCAGTTTTAGTTACCCGGTCAGCTCTCTTTTTCAGTTTTAGAGTTATTAATTGTTATATAAAATGTGTCAATCATGTTTGGGACACCCGTATGTTTAAAGGATAACCTTCTCAATTGGCTTATACACTATACAGTCGTTACTGATTATTTGACTGGTGATCGTGTTCACGGGAGTTTAATAAGAGAAATTGGATTTTCAACCCTTAAAATTCCGATATCAAAAAATTGTGCCAACCCCTTTAAGTCTTCCCTGGGGTTCAGGGAATTAAAATTTAAACAAAAGAGCGAAATCCGAGATATTATTGTAGTATACTGTCACCAAACTTGAACTATGTGCAAAGTTTAGTTTCTAGATCATCGGGAAGTTAGTTAAATATCTATTTCAATTAATTGTTGTTGGTAATAAGGCAGACGTATATTCCTACTGCCACGAGAAAAACTTTGAAAAGAAGTACCTAAACGATAGCCACACAGATTTGGCACAAAACGTTTTTTAAGCGTTAATGAATTACCCCTCGCCCTCAAAATTGAGTGAAAATATCCGTTTCCTTAACAATCGCCAAAATATTGTACGATGTCACAAGTTTTTCTCCGTAAGTAACCTCTGAATATGTTTAACAACTTGCGAGAAATTTTTAAGATTTATTCATAGTTTACAAATTTAAATTCATTTTGGTTCTTACGTATTATCCCGTCGACCGTGTCACTGAATATGAAAACGTTATCAGAGCCCATAGACTGTTCTGTTCTATAGTTGTGCCGCTGAATTTGACGGCCGCTGAACGGTCGACGGGATAATACGTACCTTCATTTTAAACTAGAAAGGTGTTTGACAAATTTAAAATTCAAATTTTATTTTAGGAGAAAAAATTAATTTTCTGTAAAAATATTTCGAATTATTTTAATTAAGCTTATTTTTAGCTAAAAAAAAGCTTGAGAAAGCTAATAAACTTGTTTTTTAATAGACAACTTTCAAAATCACGATACTTGTTTTTCATGGAAAGATTTAGTACTTAGTAGGAGGTCGTTGATACTTTTTCCCCGAACTTCTCCCTTTTAACTTCCTTCCTATTTAAACTACATAAAATAATATTTTCAATTCTAATTTTCATTGTTTCTTTGTTGCAGAAGCTGATCTATGTCAGGCGCGGATCCAGCAGGTCTCCAAGGGGAGGGCACTTTTTGAGGATCACCTCTACCTTTTCACGCAAAATAGACTAAATTTTACTTTTTTCTATAAAGATCCCCCTAAAGAATTTTATTTTTGAACCCCAACAGTTTTTGATAAACAGTATAAGCGAAACTATTTTTGAACCTATGATCGGGATCCGAACCTTGTAACTGCCTTTTAAGAACGCAAATTTTTTAGGGGGTCTGGGGATCCTCCCCTAGAAAATTGTAGGGATTTTGACCCTGAATAATTCATTTTTGATCCGCACAGGCGCTTGATGCACGAAAAAAGTTTGGAGAATCTGGGGAAACCTTGGGCTTAAAAAAGGGGGCTAAGAAGGGAAAAGGAAGAGAAAAAAAGGGTAAAAAGAAGAAAAAAATAATTATCTTTTTTTAAATGACAAAAAAAAAATATTGGTCTTTCAAAATCTACTTTTTTTTACGCCTTTTCTCTCTTTTTTCCCATCTTTCTTTTTCAGCCCAAGGAGGGGGCATTTTCCGAAGTGTCCCCCCATTCAATCCGGGCCTGGTTGAAATGTATTTTGAAATATTAAAAAGCCGTCTTATAACATTTTGTTACCTGCTAATCAATTATTTTTCTTGCAGGGATAATGACACAACACTCCTATCTCTATAATGAGCTATATGAACTCAATTTGTTGTCAATAATTTGTTTCATGTCAATAAAAACTTTCTAAAGTGTATCGACTTTTTGCCCACCCATGAATAAAGTTATGGAGTGGTTGGTTGTCCTTCATACACACTCAAGATTTTACAAACAAATAAGAAATAGCACTGAAAATAAATTCAACAAACATATATTTTTAAAATTAAAAAAAAAAAACGTTCTTTTTTATTAGATAAAAGTTTTATTTTTTAAGCTATAGTCAGGTTGTATATGAAATTCAAATTTAAAAAATAATCTGTTAAGATCGATGCAAAACTTTTTTTTTTCAAATTTTTAAAAAAATCACCAAAAAATTCAAATAAATATATTTTCATGTTTCTTTCGCAGTAAAGAATAACCCCTAAAAGTGTTTAACCCCAAAGGTTGCAGGTTGACACAGGATGATATACAAAATTCATACAAAAAATAAATTATAAACATAATTGAGAAAAATAAGACTTGGATAACACACACTGCATGTTTCTTATTGTTTACAATATCGAAATTAATAATCTCCAGTAGCTTTAAAATTCTCGGAGAGATGTGAGCGAATGGCCTGGACGTCAAGATAGTGATGCTACAAATCGAAAAGACCAGAGTTCGAAGCTTGCCTATTACTTTTTCAAATTTTGAATTTATATATTAACTTTAAATTATTAAAATAAACCGGAGGCTTCAGGAACGGATGGTACGGTTGGTTAACGCACTGCCGTCTGAGGTAGGTGACAGTCGCTCACAAAAGGTTTCGGGTTCGATCCTCGGCAACATTTTTTTTCTTTAAATTGTGAAGTATCAACTTCAAATTAATTACAAGACTGTCGCAGCTGCAGGAACGGATGGCTTGGTGGTTAGCACACCAGACTGCCATCCGAAAGGCCCTCAGATCGAATCTGAGCCTTCTCAGCGGGTATAGCACTCGGAAATAAATACTGATTGGTATTTATAAATTTTCCTGCTTAATTCACGGGGGGTTTTAATAATTTTAATTTTCCAACGTTAACTGTAACCGTAACAGTAAAATTAATTGAAAATATTACTATTTTTGATGACCTTTTTTCAAGACTTTAACTCTCTTGCCTACGACAGAAACTGAAAGAATGTAAGAGTCTCAGGAATGAGGAGGACAGAAGTAAATCTTTCCATCCGCAAACCCCTACCACCAACCCAGGCGTTTCATTTAACTTAGGATTTTTATCCTAATTTATTAAGTGGTAACAAAATTTCAGCCAGAGTTAATGAAGATGCTCTACTTAATATTTTTTTTCTTAGTTTAAAAAGTGGTGACTAAAAACCACATCCACTAAAGCGAAACTGTTTAAGAACATAATTACTTCTAATAACTAATATTTCACAGGTTATGGAAAGAATGGCTGGACTGTTACCTTATATTAACTTAACCATTCCAAACGCAGGACATAGATAGATCCCGCTGAAGAGTGAATATTTTTGCTCTACTTAATATTTTTTTCTTAATTTAAAAAGTGGTGACTAAAAACCACATCCACTAAAGCGAAACTGTTTAAGAACATAATTACTTCTAATAACTAATATTTCACAGGTTATGGAAAGAATGGCTGGACTGTTACCTTATATTAACATAACCATTCCAAACGCAGGACATAGATAGATCCCGCTGAAGAGAGAATATTTTTGCTCTACTTAATATTTTTTTCTTAATTTAAAAAGCGGTGACTAAAAACCACATCCACTATTGTGAAATAATCGAAACTGTTAATGAACGGATATAATTCTAAACTAATACTTCACAGGTTATGGAAAGAAGGCCTGTACTGTTACCTTATGTTAACAGAGCAATTCCAAACGCAGGACATAGTTAGATCCCAATACAGAGATATTACTATTGCTCTATACTTAATAATTTTCACTTAATTTAAAAAGCGGTGACTAAAAACCACTACCACTTAAATGAAATAATCCAAACCGATTAAGAACAAAGCACTAACTATTTAACAGGTTATGGAAGGGATGCTTCACTGTTTTCTCATATTAATAGAAACACTTCTCAAGCACGACATAGATCCCGTTACAACGCAAATAATGCTCAACTTCAAACTTTTCACTTAATTTAAAAAGCGGTGACTAAAAACCACTACCACTAAAATGAAATAATCCAAACTGATTAAGAACAGAGTTTTAAACTTATATTTCACAGGTTTATGGAAGGGATGCTTCACGGTTTTCTAATGTGAAGAGAACAGGAGCGGATCCAGCACGGCTCCAAGGTGGGGGGGACTTTTTCAGATTATCACCTTTAGGGATTTTCTAAAAAGTATCAAGATCCCCTTTTGGTACTGCTGGGGGAGGGTATGAGTGTCCCCCCTGCAGAAATTTTGAAATTTGCCGTGTAAAAGTAGGGTTTTAACTCATTTTGAGTACTTTTTGGGACATTTTTTGGTACTTATGAGTGTTTTTTTGGGTCCAAGGGGGGGCACTTTCCAGAGTGCCACCCCCCTGAATCCGCCACTGATCTTTGTGAATAAACTATTTGATCCTGAGTCAACTCATCTGAAACCCATTAATACCAGAGATCCAAAGAAAGGATATTCTCGACTAATCTGCAGAATAAATAATTATTAAAAAATGTGTTTTATGATTTTAAATTTTTGTTACTCACTTAGACAAGTTTAGAATATCTTAGTAAATCAAATCTATTAATAACTCTATAACTATAAAAAGAGAAGTATTTATTTATATGTCAAATAAATAACGAGTAAGTTCTGTCTACTATAATAGAAAAGTACAAAATTATGGTTCAAACATTCAAACTTGGAAATATAGAGGGACACTAAACAAATTTCAAACCATTATTTTTCAGAAAATATTTAACTAAAGAATTTTTATCATGGTCACCACTTAAAGAATTAGAAAACATGCAAGCATCTTTATGTTCAAAATTATGTTTAGGAAAATTTGAATAATTCGATTGAGGTATCCAAGATATTAAAACCTGCTTCATATATTATTTCTAATTATTTAAGTGGTGATTAAATGATAGGTGAAGTATGTCTTTTCTTTGCTGAAAACTCTCAAGCATACAATAATCTCAGCATTGACTGACGTTACGAGCATAAACGTTTCCTTCTCATAACAGACAGCTCAGATATTGTTAGGAGAAAAAAAGATACTTCACTTTAAAACTTTTATTCCGATTCTTTGAGTGGTGACTGTGAAATTCCAAATAAGCATTTTCTACATATAAGAACAATTACGTGATACATTTTAATTATGTAAAAAAACCATTTCAGGCACCGAACGATTGGTAACCCAGATACCGGTAGACGGCTGAAAAAGATATTGAACTTAAAAGGCATCAAAAAATTATCTATGGAAAATCATGTATTCTTTTCTATAAAAATGACAACGAAGCAGAACTTATTATTATAACAAATAAAACAAATAATTTCAGTGATTCATTTACTGGGTATATCGCAGTGTTTTCACTAAAATCAAAATACCTTCAAAACTATCAATTTCTGCGATCTGGAAGTACCTTCAAGACATTGCAGAGAAAAAGGCTGTATGGAAACATACATTATTTTGAAGAATTGGCCGAGGAAAAGCCCTAAAACTGATATTTAAAGTGGAAAAGTCACAAATTCAAATGCTAAGTTTTCATTCACTTGGCAATCCAACCTAAATTACTGCAAAAATAAAACCATTTCTGTTGCACTATGTATTCCAGAATACGGAACATAAAATCTTTTTCAAAATTTTTAAATTGTTAAGTATGAATTGTACAAAAACTATCAATGCTAAATCAGGCATTCCTGTCCATAAAAAAACAACGAAGCAGAACTTATTATTATAACACGGAACACAACAGAGCTTATTTTGCTCAATGGATAACAGCCTAGTTAAGGTTAAGTACGAAAAAAAGGATGCCAAACTTAAAATTTATTTCGAAATTGTTAAAAATAATAATAATTAAATACACATTGTATCAAAAATTATTTATGTTATATATCCCCCCCAATAGATCCTTTTCCGTAAAAATATCAACCAAGCAGAACATGCTAAGGAAAGGATACTAAACTGTTGTTATATTAACAATTTCATTTATACGTTATAAAATATAATCATTTCAGTGATCGGAGGGAAAGGATGCTGAACTTAGTTGAAACACGGTAAGGTTATATTAAGTTAGTACTCTTTTTCATAACATATTTAGCAAGATTGATTTTCTAAAAACATGAACTTTGTAGAAACTTTTTAAGATGTATAACTGAATCTTTTGTTTACATTAAAATACTTTTTTCCCAATAAATTAACTACTTTATCTTTTTTCACGTGGTCGTAAACTACACTATTTAGCGATTTTTTCAATATAAAAGATGAAAAAGTTACAATATAAATGATGGTTAGGTTACTGTGGTTGGAATTGAGTATTGAATTAGTTATTGAGTCATGAGTCATTTACTTATTGAATAGAACTTAATTACCTAAATTACTGATGATAGTTAACATTCTTATTGTACCAATGGTTTTCCCCCACAAAAATACATATATGCTTGGCTATACTTTGCGCCTTAATTATAAACAGACTATTAATTGTACCATTAGGTCACACACACTCATGATTCAATAATATGTTTGTGGTAACGAATTTTTACCTTTTACAATGGCATGTTGAAGTTTCCTATTTAACTAATTCGTTTAAGCTTAAACAAAATGCTGAACCAAATATTTAAAAATTTACTTTAGTAGCTTTCTAGATCCTTCTAAGTGTGTTAGTGATAGTTTGGTGAGTAAAAAATATCTAATTAAGGTCCTCGAGTATCTTAGAAATTTAAAGTCTTACACAAACAGGTTAACTATAACACTTCAAACTTAACTTCTTACGATTTCCATCCAATGTAGGTATTAGGAGATAAGGAGTGTAGCTCCACAAATCTTACTAAGCTCTAGGTCTAGTCTCTCAATAACTAATGATTTCCATAAATTTTTAGCAACAGAAATACGAGTGTCAGTTTTGTGTAAAAAAGTGAAGTATTATGTATTTTTAGCATATATGTATTTTTGCTGGAAAAACCATTGGTTCAATAAAAATGTTAACAACCATAATCATCAGAAATTTAGGCAATTAAGTTCTA